>OX493385.1:19027022-20499378 GCA_950371165.1 Lacanobia oleracea
GCGCAATTCCCAGCCGAAGTTGTATAATAAATCTATAACAAATGTTGATATCATCATATTGCCCTTGAAAAGGTGACCTTTTGATTAGTAATTATCGTTCACGTGTAACTGTAACATAACTAGCTGAAAAGTCTTTTTTCCGCGTATATGACTAAATTCAAGTACAAAGTTCGAGTAATAACAAATATTTTATAGTTTGATAAAAACGTTACCTAAAAATAAATATTAATAAACAATGACTATTAAATTATCTAAAAAAAAATCGTAAACTTACGATTTTTAGTAACTTTATGGTGGAACCTTGCCTCTAACAGCTCTAAAATACCCACACACAGAAAAATATAACTCAAATTAAGTTTTGAAAACATGTTTAGACTGACACCGTTAATACATGGTTCACGTAAATGAAAAAACGTGCATTATGCTCACAAAATTTGAAAATGAAACGGTCACCCAATCGTGAAATTGTAATAATAGATTGTCGTAAAAACTGGTATATTCATTACTTTAACACATAAAACCCATATGTCTAAGTAAGCTGGCAGCTACAGAAAGTCATTTCTTTGCGCTAGCTTGATACTTGTCTGCTATAGCAGTCAAATCTCTAAGAGCAATTTCCATCACGTGTTTTTTAAATTCAGGAGTAATTCCCTTGTGAACGTTTGCTAGTACCCATTTTACCATCCATTTGTGTTTGAGTCGTTTTGTAACCCAGTGCTGTTTTACGTGATACTCCAACCGTCTTCGCACAGTTCGGTGCACCACCACCTGTCGTTCCCTGAATTCAGCTTCTAACTGAATAGCAATATTTTCTTTTTTAGCATCTATTAATTCTTTTTGACCTTCCGCTCTCCAGATTTCAGTTTTAGCGTCATCAATTTGTTTCTTAAAAGCCGCCAATTCATTCTGTCTACCGTCAATTAACTCATTTTCTATTTTATTCACTTGCTTGTCTAGCGCAGAACCAATTGTATTTCCAAATCTAGTTGTGACTATATATATCACCATAAACACAGACAGGCCCAAATAGTATTCATGTTCCATGACTAATATTTCTTTGCTCGCTGCATAATTGCCAAGACCAATCATCAACATGTAAGGACCAGACACGCCAGTCATTGGTTTGAGGAAAAGAAACCATTCTTCTGGAATTAAACCCAGGCGACATTTCCCAGGGTTTTTGGCTCTTTTCAAACCTGTACCCCCGTCGTCTTCGCCGTCTCCTTTTTTTTTTAATATCGAGCTTGGGCATACTGGACCTTGACGGATGTCTTTAGTTGGAGCACTGTCCTTGACATTTTGGGAGCTTTTTCCAGGGCAGACCTTCGGTTTCACAGTAGGACAGGTTTTTAAATGCTCTTTGGAAAGTTGTATTACCATGGGAATAAATATTTTGGGTTTTTGAGTTGCAAACTTTAATAATTGAAGCATTTTTACGAACTAATTTATTGTTTAGACATGACATAATATCGTGACTTGTTTTCAATGACACATTCTTTTTATAAAAAAAAAATATGTCAATGTGGCCAGTGGTTTGAAAATATTTTGCTGTTTGAAGTTTCGTTCAGCAACTAAGGATTTAAAACTTTCCTTGTTTTGCTTTTAAAGGTTCGTACCCACATGAAAAAACTTAACGAAAGCTTAAAATCCCATGCCCCTTAGATCACAGTAGTCCTTTGTCACAAACAATCTTGATCTTGACGTTTCACCTCACTCCATGTCATTCAAAGTCTAGTAGCTTCTGTCAACACGGTGGTTCGACGAACACGACACAGAACATGGTGTGACTAAAACTCTACACAATAGCCCGAATACCCAGCTCTCATGAATATAGTTGTTAGTTTGAACTACCAACATTTCGAAAGAAATCTCTTCATTAGTCTGTATATACAAGTTATTACTTGTAAAAAGAGATGATTAACACACGTTTGTGGTTGCTTTATAATCACACTGGTATTACCTGATTCCCGTATTATGGCACCCAAGAGAAATGATCGAAAATAAACAACGTATCTTCAGACATCACTTTATTCTTGAGCCTGCCTGTTATATTTGACTGCATGGCAAAGGTGTTTCGTTCATCTTACAATCTCTTTAACTCTACTTATCCAAACATTTTATAACCAATCATCTTTGTGAAGATCCTCGCACATTTCGGGCACTTGAGCAAAACATCTAAGAAATTATAGTATGCTTGGCATCAGGCTCGAGACACCGCCTCAAAATCATGAATTTTGGTTTTAACCAAGTCCTCCACTCAAGCGTCAACCGCACTGGGCGACTTGCTGCTCCCAAATGCTCACTCCAGGACGGGTCTAAGTCGCACTTGTTAAAGTGCATCTTTATACCTGAGGAGCTGTCTTCCATGCTTGCTCTCCTCAAGTTCACAAAAAATAAAAACAGAATATACGCGTACGAAGTCGCAGGAAACATCTAGTGTATTAATAAGAACAGTTTACTTAATATCAGGTTCAAGTTCAGTGTTTTCTGATTTGAAATTATAATATTTTCTTTTAAAAGTGAGCTAAGATTGTGGTCTTAAAGTGAAAGATTCGCTAAGGACCGTCCTTGAACTATCTCTGTAGAAGAGAGATACTGTGTGATTCAAGGAGTGCAATAACTAGCTGTTGCATTTTACCATGGCAGTAGCGGGTCAATAACCTCTTCCGTTGAGCGACCTACTTGTATGGAAATCTTAAATCGGAAGTAATGAAATGAGTCATCCTTGATCCTCAACATACTCAAAAATGAAATACAGCTTATTGTTCAGGTTGCTACGAAGAAGTAGGCATTAGGAAAAAGATAATGTTCGCTACAACCTCACAAACTTGTCTTTTTTATAATATTAGTGTAGATGTTCACGAGGAGCTCGTGGTTAAATAAAAACAGCCGTACGGCTCGATCTTGAAGGTTAAGCAACGCTTGCCAAGGTTGGTCTGTGGATGGGTGACCGTCTTAACATAACGAGTTTCCTCCGTGCCTCGGAAAGCACGTTAAGCCGTTGGTCCCTGCTGTCATTTGTAGATCTTTGGCAGTCGTTACGGATTGTCAGAAGCCAGTAAATCTGACTCCAGTCTTGCCAAGATGTACCGTGTTACCCAGTTAATGGATTGTGGAGGTCTGGTAGGCAGCCGCTCCAGGTAAAACACTGGTATTCAGCTGAATCCGGTTTGACTGGAAGCCGACCCCAATGTAGTTGAGAAAAGACTAGGCAGATGATGAGTATAGTTCACGGTTTTCTTGCAGTAGGTACCAACCTTCCTATCTAATAAAGTAAAATTTAATGAAGCCTATTGACAAAGTGCACGCTGCGCATCGCAGGATTAGAGCACCGGAATACCCCGTAGGCCTTTAGAGGGATTATACCGAAATACATCAGTCACGCTAACGAGATGACTGTGGCTTATTAAAACGACATTATCCATTGCTATTCCCGTTCAATCAATGATGTTAGGAATCAGCTTTTCATTTGTCAGCTCCTACTATTCCGATTTGAAATGATCCTGACTTTTAATCAACTTTTCACGGAAAATGGTTGTCCTGAAACATGCTCTCTGCTCATTCTGCATATGACATGTGAAGCTAACAAATAAATAAATGGAAAATCTATTTGTAGAGCTTCAATAAAGGCATAATAAACTTTTACTGACAGCGGTGCGGGTCTCACTTAAATACAGGAATTACATTTGAATAGCACTGAGTTATGCACCGCTTACCGCCGATTTAAATCCAGTTAATTTTAAAGCAGAAATATTTCCAAGGAAGCCTGGAAGTATGATATGCGATCTCGTAAGAGTTGTAGTGTAACCTTGCCATTCAGGTTGGCGGGTAGAACCGATCATTTATCGCTGGCAGCGTAAATCCGCCACGCTCGCCATACCGAGAGCTGTCTCAAGCTTCGAGCTTATACACTACGTGACGCCATTTTCTATCTAAGCTCAAATATAAAACCAGATCGTCTTCGATTTTCACTTAAAACTTAACAAAGCTAATTAAGACTATCATCAAATAAGTTCGAGAGAAGAGAGAATTGTTTATTTTAATGCAAAAATAGTGTTGTAGCTACTTTACTTAAGGGAATGTTAGAAACTAGAAATGTCTTTGTTTGCAGTAACGCCACGTATTTACCAGGAAACTGAAGGAATGTGAAAGCTTACACTGTGAGCAGGTGTAAAATAGTAATTTATGAAAGGAAATCATGGTTTAAAGCGACTGCGGGTGCATAAACTATTGTTATGGCCTCTCGAACAATTGTGTGGGTATTACTTGTAAATCGATTGGCTTTGTGGAACGTGGCAATGTTATTATACAAAAATTGTTTGACTGAAAAGCGTGTGTATGCTGTTTTACTTTGCAACAATAAAAATGAATAGGAATTGTGTTTTACTAAAGCTAAACCAAAATCTGCCTGTAAATTATTATTAGCGCAAAGTATTGCAGTTTTTTCATTTCTACGCCAAAGGCCATCTTCACAAAATTTCCCAACTAAGATTGGAATTAAAACGAAAGTAATTGTGTCTGTTTAATACCTATTTACGTTGTATCGGCTTAGTGGATTTTTATGAAACATGGCGCAAGAGTAGACTGGACAAAGGATACCTTTCATCCCGAGACTACCTTCTTTAAGAATATTTTCCAACGATGGCAGAACCTAGTCTACACTAAAAAGATGTTCAATCTATTTCTCAAACTCACAGTGCTTTCAGCAATATCAATTCTTGTCTCAAACCACACAATTCAACACGAGGTTTACTTGATTCACAAAAGATTATTTGAACAGACTCCACATACGCTTGCGACAATAAAGTTCGCTTTGAGAGAAGTCAACAGCCTTATTCTGGCAGACGAGCTGACAAGCCAAGCCAGGGACGGAAACACAGGTAATATGGGTTTTTATAGGAATTGGGTACTATAGAACGTAGCCAGGCTTAAACTTTAATTGTATTACACTGACCTCGCAATACAGGATTGAGGCTGACTGTACACTGGAGCAGGGAGGAGAGGAGCGGAGAGATTTTATGCAATCACATTGGTTAGTGTTTTTCCGCTTCTCTCCAGTGGACAGTCAGCCTTAGACCGTGCAACGAGGTTCTCGCTGCTTTCAAAGATATTCATTAGCAATGAGTTCAAGGTATACACTAGGCTTACTCTTTTTGTGATTTGTATCATCCTTGATCCGCGCTCCTCAGTCGGTCGTTGCACTGGCTACTTACCGTGACGACCCTATTATCAACCTCATCACAAACATTAATGGGCCGTGGTGCCACTAGTTGGCGCCTGGGGTCGAGATGATAAGGATAAGGCTCTGAGCGCAGCCTTTCAAGTGCGGCATCCTCCAGCCTGGTAAAACTCCTGGTAAACTAAGTAAATTCGTCAAAATATTAGAAGAAAGTAGATGGCAGTGCATTACTTATCCTCTGTCCTAGGTAAAAGTCAACATTTGGGTCGCACAAAGTGTCAATTAGGCGTTTGGATATGTCTTTAAACAGTGTATGAGCAGTGAGCACTCATACCCCACGACCCAAGAGTTTGAACCTTAAGTTACACCAGAGGGCTGAGTGCGAGTGTTTTAACGCATCGTGTTTACGCTGCGGTTCGTTTATGTCAAATTGGATAGAAAAAAAATTCCGTTGTTGACACCAGACAATGCTTATTCAGTTTCAATATAAATTGACGTTTACGCTACCGCGATCGAGATCCTTATAAAAACTCGCACTAAGGGCACAGTACAGATATACATGAGGCCAGTTAACATAACACTGCTCACTTCCAGGTACGAGTACGTAATCTGTCTTTGCGAACTGCTTTTCATATTTTATTCAGTACCACAAAGCATCATTTCCCTCGCACTCCTTGGGGATTAGTGGGATTAGAGCCTTGTTAGCGCAATTTTCACCGCTTATTTCGAGAATGTTCCGTTCTAAAAGAGAATAACTTCATAAATAAATGTTTTCTTTATGTGTAATTTTGGTTCGAACAAGAATGAAACAAGTGTTTGCTTCAGATTTTGTTAGCGAACTTGTATTTTGATAGCAAAATTGGTGGTCTTAGTTTGTTAAGCCCATTACGTAGGTTATCGAATAACAGCTGCTATAACAAGTACTTTTACGGAGAATAAGCTTTGTTTAACAACTTTCCAAGATGTTACGTATAAAATGGTTTTTGTAAACAATAAAAAAAAAGAACGAATGAGAGTAAGGGGCGACATTAAAGTGTAACTGTCAAGCTGTTGGCATTATTATTTGCGAAATGTATTTTGGAGCTTTTGTGGTGAGAGGTGCTAAAAAAAGAAGTTATTATACATAATTATTCTAATTAAATTACCTTCACAGAGGCCAGCTTGTAATTGTAATAGGCTTATCAGTAAGCAATGAAGGTGTATAAATGCAGTCGAAGCATCTTCCCATATCCATAAATTATAAATAATTTATTTGGCCAGCGTTCCATCTATAATGAGATTCTAAAATGTTAAGTCATGATTTATACAGCCTTGCCTACGCTCGGCAATATCGTGAGCTCAGTGTCCTAAGCTTAACGATATCGTTAAAAAGTTTCGTACATTTGTAAAGACGACTCCGTGCTAATGTAGGCGTACAAAAAACGTGTTTTACATTAAAACTCGTAAAGTCTCTAGTCGGTTCACCGTAGGGCCCACACTCCTGGACCTCCCAAACGCCTAATTTATTTGAAGCAAGAATTTTCCATTTACATCAAGGGTCTAGACGATATTGTACACTGGGAGCTCTTACCGAAGATATAGTGGCTCTTCAAGCAGCTAAAATCGAATAAACATAACTATGACGTCATAGTTCTATTAAAGCTAACCAAAACTGAATTAAAATGAAGCTGAGTTGTCTATGCATACAAATGTTTTTAAAACAATAACAATTAGTACTAAAATTTGAGTAATAAATTATTGTAGGTGTTGTGAATAATAGAAACGGTAGCCATTAAAGTGGAGTCGGTTCATTGTCTAAGCATTGTGTTGAAGAGTGAGTGCTTGGGTTTATAAAGGTGGGGTCCCACGTGCCGTGCTGTATCGCGCTGGTTCATCAGCGGCGCTTAACACTCTTACCTTACACAACGCGTTCATTCTTGGCATTGAGGAAGTGTACACGCTTTATCATGTGACCGATATTGAGCACGCCCTGACAGACGTATTCGAGTACTAAAGAGCGCTGCACTGTGTTGGCTTCAGAAATGCTGCGGCATTTGTAAGTAGTCATTAAAGGCTGTGGTTTGGTTCGGTGTAAAAATGTATGGATGGTAGGGAAAATTTGATAAGTAGATACATCAAATAAAGTGCATGCGGAGCGGAGATATGTATGTAGCAGGTACGGAAAGGTTCTTCGAAAGTAACATTCAGGCTCATTAATAAAAAATCGAATGAAATGATTATCTTACAAAAAACCTTGGAAAGATTTGGGGGAACCTTTCCCAACAGTGGGACAGTACAGACTGATTAAAAAAATGGTTACCTAGTTCATATTTATAACGAATTTACATAAAAAATTGAATAGAGAATCAGTCTATCTATTTAAGTAATCATGTGGTTAATTATACACTAGTGGTCTCCTAGTGGTCGAAATTCGACCACAATTCGATTTAATTTGTATACATTGTATACTATATGACCACAGACTTTAACCATAAACAAAAGAATATATTTGACCACAGTATTTAACCATGAATCCGGTACATATTTGTGTCAAACGGTCAAACGCATGATAATGTGAGTAATGTTTTTTATTACTTTATTGTATTTTTTAATAATGTAAAAACGATACAGTTCAGCAACTTTTTTATTTTATTTTCTACGGATCTACGGCAGTCGTTACGGATTGTCAGAAGACATCAAATCTGACATCAGTAGATTTGTAGACTTTGTCTCTGTCATCTCTGACCTAGAAAAGAGGCAAGAGCAAGCATAGGCATAAGCATAATCAGCCTATAATGTTCCCACTGTTGGGACACAGGCCTCCTCTCGGTGAGAGGGAGTGGGCCGTAATCCGCCACGCGAGCCCAATGCGGGTTGGTAGATGTCACATGTCTTCGAATTTTTGGTTCTAGGACATGCCGGTTTCCTCACGATGTTTTCCTTCACCGTTTTGAGAGCAGCGGTGATTAAAAATTTACATAAAGTAAATCGCATGCCTGGAACCTACGACCGTCCGTGCGACTCGTAAGTCGCAGCCATTACCACCGGGCTACCACTGCTCTTGGCAAGAGCAAACACATTTAAAAAAATAAAACAAAAAAGAGTCTTACCAAGAAGTACCCTGTTACCCAGTTACTGGGTTGTGGAGGCCTGACAGCGAGTCGCTCCTCGTTAAATACAGGCACTCAGCTGAATCCGGTTTGGCTGGCAGCCGACACCAAAATAGTAGGGAAAATGCTGGGCAGATGATGTTTAATACATATTAAAAAGACCGCAGATCTTGTCGTTTCAAAAAGAAATTCACTTAAGGGTGCTCTCTCGAAAAGGCTTAAAAATAGCGTGCAGATGAAGCAGTTTTTCGTCGGCATTTACTGAGAAATTACATCTGAAAAAAATAGGTAGTAATCTACATAATATTGCACGTAACTTGGTTTAGCCAGAATTTATGTATTGGTATCACATAATAGGAAAAAAAATCTCCAAATCAACTCCAAATCGTTGAGATGAAACCATTTTACTCCTTCATTTTTTAACAAAAGACTAAAAAAATAATATCTACTGCTGTGCAATACAAACGAAGAGAACTTGGTTTTGTTACTTTTTTAAAATATGTATTTGTTTTATTATAAAAAAATAAAAACACGTGTAGCGGAGTGGCGCGCCGAGGTGTAGTTAGCTCCGTTTGTATGCACAAGGTCATTGGCAAATATACAAGCCTTAAGGTGGATGCTCCAGGGTAGCCCGCGAAATTCAAATATTTTTATGTTTTTAAAAATATTTGAATTTCGCGGGCTACCCTGGAGCATCCACCTTAATATGTCTCCTAACAGCGATGACTTTTTTATTAGGTGATCTGTTTTGGTACGACAACCTTAATTGACAAGGGAAGCGAGCCTCCAAGCCTCGCACCCGAGAAATCTTAAGATAAGATAACTCGACTTTAAAAAAAAATACCTACGTGTTTTTACAGTCTCGTCGGTGGTGTCTCCTTCCTTGTATAAGACTAGGGTGTGCCCCGCGGTTTCAGCGGCCTGTACCTACTACTGCTTCGTTTTTATCTTACTGTTATTTTTAGCGTTCCGAACATCCGAAAAAATTAAACCCTCATAGGATCACTCAGATGTCGGTCTGTCTGTCTGTCCGTCTGTCACAGCCATTCTGTGGTGTTAAAAAAATGAAATTGGTTTGGAACCGTTTGTACGCGAGTCTGGCTCGCACTTGGCACGATTATGAATCTGAAGAACTGATAAAAAAATCAGTACTTCAGATTCACAATCGTGCGTATTATTCAATGACCTCCCTCAAGAATTGTATTATCAAATGCAAACAGTAGGTTAGTCACATGAACTTTGAACCTTGCAAAAATTCCTAACACTGATTTTATTCCAGAATCATGTATTCTATTAGGTAGCTCTTCTAATACAAACATTTTCTAAAATCGGGTAATTTTGAAAAAACAAAAACGCATTTATTTTAATAAAATCTAAGGAATTCTAGTGATCTCTAACATTTTTTTACAATATGTAATGTAATTAATTTATTTTATCAGAATTAAGCATTTTCGCTCTAAGGAATGTCGTTAAAAAACAATTACGATTTTTTTTTAAATTGATTAGGTGTTTTTTTTTATAATTACATCATACATGGCCGTGGATAAAAACTAGAAAGGAAATATAATGCTTTTCATCCCTGTAGTAAATTATACCAAAGAAAAAAAAAACTGATAAAAAATACTAATATTACAAACAATCAAACCCTGTCTTTTAAACTTAGAAATTAGTACAATAATAAAAATACTAATCTATCGAAAATAAAAATAACATTAACGACCTGTTACAGGATTAAATACTTACTGAGTAAATAAAAAAATAAAACAGATTGTTTGGTTTTAAAACGAAACCAACAAAAAAATTCGCCAAACTGAATTCTAAAATTAATTCAGTGAGAAGTATTTATATGGGTCATCCATTATCTGCAGAACTAAGTTAGCGTAATCTGTACGAAAAGTTGACGGCACGTCCGTCCGTTGGTCTATCGATTCATTTCCGGTACAAAGCGACTCCTCGGCACAGTCAGGGCTGCCAACTGCCACTAATCAACCGACTTCCTTCAGCACAACGAAATGCTGCGCCACCATCCGAACTAATATTATAAATTGGAAATAACTCTATGTATGTAGGAGATATTCTAAAATGTATATAGCCTGGGCCAAGTCCTTGTACACTATACTTAAAAAAAAAAATTACTAAAAAACCACAAGCACAGATTGTCGGTGTGATATTATTATGTTATGAACTGGAGTAAACAATCAACAGACATGCGATTACAGAAATCCCGATCCATTTGCTATCATTTATTGAAGAGTTCTTTTGCCTACCTCCGAAGTTCTTCATCAGATCTTCACTAAATTTAAATGGGACTAGTCCGAGAAAATATTTTTCCAAACAAAAGAAGAATCATCCAAATCGGTTAATAATTGGCGAAAATATCGCTGAACAAACATTTTTCATGGAATCCCATCATCAGATCCTGACTTATACCTTCCATCATCAGCTCAGAAACATAAGATGATGATTACCAGGCACAAATATCTGAATTGTGTTAGAAAGTTTATGAAAAACAGTGCCTATGTGCTATTAAAATTTGAGGATTTCTCTCGATTTTCATCGACTTGGTGACGATGGGACCACCTCAGGAGTATAGGCTTCCGAATAAAAACAGTATTTTTAAAATCGGTCCAGAATTGGCGGAGAAATCGGTGAACATACAGCTCAACTGTGCAATTTCTTTAAAATCCATTTGTATTGATTTGTAAAGCTAAAACTAAGTGTTCAAAATGTTCGATGATCTAACTGACGTACTAGAACAGAATCATTTTTTTTTAAATCAGGAATCATCCCTAGTGTCCGAATGACGCGCGCTGACGTCGACTGAAATACAAAATCTCTTGGCCAATAGAAAATTTCGGTTAATAAACAAATTCAAAATTAACTTATGCATCGTACCATCTGCTTTTAGCTAAGTTGATTCGTCTTTCTGTCTTTTAAGTAATTCTTCTTCGTTAATGAAACTTATCAAAAGTTAATGCAATGAAAATAATAGCGCTAGACATAATTAGCGGGAGAGCTGTACGATGTTAATGAAGGGTAGATATTATTTGAATTAAGAGATTAGATTTATGATCAAAGGTGAATAAGAATTAAATATATTTAATATTTTTTAATAAACGTGTAAACTCCAGAGATATCTTTTATTTAACTTGACATTGATGTTATAAATGTCCAGATACCGCGTGACAAACGTCATAAAAATGGCTTCTAAGCGGAGCGTTTTGCGTACGTTTTTAAAATTCGCGCATTTAAAGGTTCTGCGTCACATGGTGCATTCGCCTGTAATGTAAAGTTACAGGGTCGATCATTACCGCTGACTGTTCCTAATATAGGCTCTCTTTAGCGGTTCGAAAAAATCATTTTGGAATACCTAGTGTCATTCTTTCTGTCTATCAGGTTCTGGTTTCTACACTTTGTCCTAAGTGTAATTTTAGGGTTATGCAATATCGATCATCATCATCATCATCATCATCATCATCTGCCTAGCCTTTTCCCAACTACATTGGGGTCGGCTTCCAGTCAAACCGGATTCAGCTGAATACTAGTGTTTTACGTGGAGCGGCTGCCTACCAGACCTCCACAACCCATTAACTGGGTAACACGGTACATTTTGGCAAGGCTGGAGTCAGATTTACTGGCTTCTGACAATCCGTAACGACTGCCAAAGATCTACAAATGACAGCCGGGACCAACGGCTTAACGTGCTTTCTGAGGCACGGAGGATACTCGTCATGTTAAAACGGTCACCCATCTACAGACCAACCTTGGCAAGCGTTGCTTAATCTTCAAGATCGAGCCGTACGGCTGTTTTTATTTAGCCACGAGCTCCTCGTGAACATCTATAGTAATATTATAAAAAAGTAAAGTTTGTGAGGTTGTAGCGAACATTGTCTTTTTCCTAATGCCTACTTCTTCGTAGCAACCTGAACAATAAGCTGTATTTCGTTTTTGAGTATGTTGAGGATCAAGGATGACTCATTTCATTACTTCATGGTTATGCAATATCGATCAGGACATTTATTAACCTAAGATCGCAACTCATGCTGAGATAGAAGCTTTTTTGGCCTCGCCCAGGTAATTTTAAATTTGTTGTTAGTCCTGCTCGAGTGCCAAATAAACATTGCTGCCTCTTTTTACTTTTATTAAACACTAGTTGACCCGCGCAACTTCGTTTGCGTCACAATTTTCGTTACTGCTCCGCTCCTGTTAGTCTTAGCGCGCCTACAACATTCCTCGATAAATGGGCTATCTAACACTGAATGAATTTTTAAATCGGACCAGTAGTTCCTGAGATTATCGCGTTCAAGTAAACAAACAAACTCTTCAGCTTTATATATGAATAGAAGATATAGATGGTACACAATATTGGAGCATCACAGATAGCTTTATTGAAATATTGTTTTCTAATTTTCTGCTTGGACGACCTAGTTAGTTTATCCGATACTATTAAAAGTACTTAAGGATAGCTGCAATTCTTTATTGGAACTGAGTGCTTAGGCGAACAGGCGAACAGCAAATACCGATATGTATTGTATATAAAACAGAACGCTTGTATTGCTTCATTCGACGTGAAATTGACAAGTAATTACTTGGTGAACCGGCCTGAAATGTTTATGGTTTCCTCAGGCACAGAATAATAGAATGATTTGGGCACTTAATTGGTGATCAAGGTCGTTACAATCCGCCAACCGGAACAATTAATTTGGTTTGTTTTTGTAAAGTAAATGGCCTGTGGGATTCGATAGACCCTTTTATGTAAATCAACGATTAATATTTAGTTCGTTAAGGGTTATTGATAAAAGATTAGCGATATATGGAATAACTTAACATCTAAAACGACAAATTGTTTGTTTGCCTTTGTGAAAGTTATTGTTTTAAGTATCAAACTGTGGATTAGGAAACTGTTTATTGAAGTTACTAGTTGACCCCCGCAACTTTGTCTGCTTTACAATTTTTATTACTGCTCCGCTCCTATGGGTCTTAGCATGATGATATGTAGCCTATAGCCTTTCTCGATAAATGGGCTATCAAACACAGGAATAATTTTTTAAATCGGACCATGAGTTCCTGGGATTAGCACGTTAAAGTAAACAAACAAACAGAGTTTGTTTGTTTGTTTTCAGCTTTATATCTACTATATAAAAATAAGTCGGGTTTTCCTTCCTGACGCTATAACTCCAGAACGCACGAACCGATTTCCACGATTTTGCATTCGTTGGAAAGGTCTCGGGCTCCGTGAGGTTTATAGCAAAGAAAATTCAGGAGTAGGTAGGGTAGGTAGGGTAGGTAGGGTAGGTAGGGTAGGTAGGGTAGGTAGGGTAGGTAGGGTAGGTAGGGTAGGTAGGGTAGGTAGGGTAGGTAGGGTAGGTAGGGTAGGTAGGGTAGGTAGGGTAGGTAGGGTAGGTAGGGTAGGTAGGGTAGGTAGGGTAGGTAGGGTAGGTAGGGTAGGTAGGGTAGGTAGGGTAGGTAGGGTAGGTAGGGTAGGTAGGGTAGGTAGGGTAGGTAGGGTAGGTAGGGTAGGTAGGGTAGGTAGGGTAGGTAGGGTAGGTAGGGTAGGTAGGGTAGGTAGGGTAGGTAGGGTAGGTAGGGTAGGTAGGGTAGGTAGGGTAGGTAGGGTAGGTAGGGTAGGTAGGGTAGGTAGGGTAGGTAGGGTAGGTAGGGTAGGTAGGGTAGGTAGGGTAGGTAGGGTAGGTAGGGTAGGTAGGGTAGGTAGGGTAGGTAGGGTAGGTAGGGTAGGTAGGGTAGGTAGGGTAGGTAGGGTAGGTAGGGTAGGTAGGGTAGGTAGGGTAGGTAGGGTAGGTAGGGTAGGTAGGGTAGGTAGGGTAGGTAGGGTAGGTAGGGTAGGTAGGGTAGGTAGGGTAGGTAGGGTAGGTAGGGTAGGTAGGGTAGGTAGGGTAGGTAGGGTAGGTAGGGTAGGTAGGGTAGGTAGGGTAGGTAGGGTAGGTAGGGTAGGTAGGGTAGGTAGGGTAGGTAGGGTAGGTAGGGTAGGTAGGGTAGGTAGGGTAGGTAGGGTAGGTAGGGTAGGTAGGGTAGGTAGGGTAGGTAGGGTAGGTAGGGTAGGTAGGGTAGGTAGGGTAGGTAGGGTAGATAGGGTAGGTAGGGTAGGTAGGGTAGGTAGGGTAGGTAGGGTAGGTAGGGTAGGTAGGGTAGGTAGGGTAGGTAGGGTAGGTAGGGTAGGTAGGGTAGGTAGGGTAGGTAGGGTAGGTAGGGTAGGTAGGGTAGGTAGGGTAGGTAGGGTAGGTAGGGTAGGTAGGGTAGGTAGGGTAGGTAGGGTAGGTAGGGTAGGTAGGGTAGGTAGGGTAGGTAGGGTAGGTAGGGTAGGTAGGGTAGGTAGGGTAGGTAGGGTAGGTAGGGTAGGTAGGGTAGGTAGGGTAGGTAGGGTAGGTAGGGTAGGTAGGGTAGGTAGGGTAGGTAGGGTAGGTAGGGTAGGTAGGGTAGGTAGGGTAGGTAGGGTAGGTAGGGTAGGTAGGGTAGGTAGGGTAGGTAGGGTAGGTAGGGTAGGTAGGGTAGGTAGGGTAGGTAGGGTAGGTAGGGTAGGTAGGGTAGGTAGGGTAGGTAGGGTAGGTAGGGTAGGTAGGGTAGGTAGGGTAGGTAGGGTAGGTAGGGTAGTTAGGGTAGGTAGGGTAGGTAGGTATAGTAGCCAGTTGACGGAAGCGAAGCCGCGTGGGTCAGCTAGTATTAGTATAGATATAGATTCTGAACTGTATTGAAACAAAATTCAAGATTTGCTATAGCCCAATATATTCTTTCCATAAGTAGGTAGGTACAGCTTAGCTGAGCTCTTCCGGGAAAACCAGCGTGGTATTATGTTGTGTTTTATGAACATGGTAAAAACGTAAGTAGAGAAGGTCGATCTTTAAGGTTAAGCAAAACTTGCAGTGGTCGATCCGACCTTCGTCCCGATCCCGATACCGAGATTTCTTCATGCCGCGGAAAGCACGTTATGCTGTCTTTTGTTATTATTTACAGTCATCACGGGCAGTCAGAAGCCTAGAAGTCAGCTACTGGCTTTTGAAGTTCTGAAAGGGAGTCGCTCCCATGTAAATACTGGTAATTAGCTGCATCCGGTCAGAAAGCTGACCCCAATATAGACGGGAGAGGATGGCCAGATTGATTAAATGAACAGAGCGTCCGGTTTATTTTTGCCTCCGTCAAGCCTACAGGCTCGCTACAAATACCGCTTTATTTATAGTCAAGAACACGCTGCCTGCTTGTGTGTTTCCGAACGCTTACAACCTTAATCTCTTTAAAGTTAGAGTGAACAGGCACCTTCTGGGTAAGCTCGCTCCATTGTAGACTTTGTCTCTGTCATCTCTGACCTAGACTAGAGTCAAGAGCAAACCGATCACAAATAAAAAAAGAACTTTTTTTTTTTTTTTTTTTTTTTTTTTTTTTGTCGATGGCCACTCGCAGTTTTCAACCCTAGAGGGTTGTCAACTACTAAACCGGACTTGCCTGTGTGGGCCTCTAGAATTTAAGGCCCCCAGCCGAGGCTACAAATATTATATTTATTAGAACTCCGCTCGCTGAGGGCACCCCCTGTGGGGTACGGACCTCGGCTCAGCGGCGTCGTTTTGGGGGGGGCAGCAAGAGACTGGCTGGGTCATGTCATTATTTAGGGAGATATTTGTCACTACTGGCTCAGCTTCGCGGGCTGGCTCGTTTGGCAAAAGACGGGGGGGAGCGTTACTGGGACGTCGCGACGGACCTCGGCGGCGAGGTCGGAATACGGATCGCGGTCTGTATTTGTGTTTCTTGAGAGTGCTGGTTTCCCTACAGCTTTCTTGAAGGACGGTGATTGGGTCGTCAGGGTCGACGAGGGTATGCCGAGGACGGCGAATCTTACTAATCTTGGAGGGAGCGTATCGGGTAGCCGATACGATTAAAAAGCACCAGAATCCCTCTGGTGCTTTTCTGCAGATTCGATGAAGTGCTTAGTAAGACGCTTCATGAATTGCTTGATAGTTGGGACTTTGAGGTCGACATGTAGTCGGTCATTCCTAACGAACCACGGAGCGCCCGTGGCCTTTCGGAGAAAACGATTTTGGATGGTTTGCATCCTATGGATATGTCGATCCTTTGTGTGTGCGAAGACGGCACACGCATAGGTCATTATCGGACGTATGCACGTGGTATAGATGCGCAGTTTGCATTTAAGGGATAGCTTGCTGCGTGCATTCAGCATGGGATGAAGCCTACCGAGAGCGAAAGCGGCACGCGAACGTACCGCTTTTATGTGCTCGCCAAAGGTGAGGTTTTGGTCAAGGATCACTCCTAGATATTTGGCTTGCTTTTCCCAAGGGATCGGCTTGTCAAACATGGTGATCGGACTAAGGGGGGGTAGAGCTCTAGTACGCGGCTTGCGAAACAAGACCGCCTGGCTCTTCTCCGGATTTACTTCAATCCTCCATCTCCGAAACCATTCGCCTAGGGCGTTGGCGGATCTTTGGAGGTTGAGGGTGATGGCCTTGGTGCTCGTGCCGGAGCAGTAGATGGCCGTGTCATCGGCAAATAATGCCAACTGCGTCTTGGGGTTTTTGGGGACATCGCTAGTGAATAGCGTGAATATTAGGGGGGAGAGCACACCGCCTTGCGGTACGCCGGCACGTATGGGACGGGGGCTAGAAAGCGCCCCTTCGATACGATAACGAAAGGTACGATTCGACAGATAGTCTCGTAAGATGAGCACGAGACGGTCTGGCACGCCAAGTTTATACAGCTTGTAAATCAAGCCGTTGTGCCAAACTTTGTCGAATGCTTTCGCAATATCGAAGAATAGGGAACCAGACATTCGACCATGCTGGAAGTGGCCGTTGATGTGTTCAACGATACGATGTACCTGTTGAACACATGAGTGATTAGCTCTAAAGCCAAACTGCTCGTCTGGAATGAGGCTCTTGCGCTCGACAAAATCCTTGAGACGCTTATAAATAAGTCTCTCGTAGATTTTGCCGAGCACATTGAGCAGACTGATGGGGCGATATGAGGTCGGGGAGGACTTGGGCTTTCCGGGTTTGGGAATACCAATAACGGTAGCCTCTTTCCACTCTTGGGGAAACATGTTGTTGGACAGAGCGCCGTTGAAAATGGCGGTCATCAACACGATCAGAGCTCTAGGGAAAAGTTGTAACACCTTGTTGGTGATACCATCGGACCCAGGTGCTTTCCTGGGTTTGAGTCGCTTAATGATATCCTCTACCTCGTCTGGTGTGACGGGGGGGAGGGGATCATCAGGGTCCTCGACAGGGGGGAGAGCAGTCCTACGTTCGACTTCAGCGTCCACCTCAGCGAGATGGGCCGGGTCGACCGGGATTGTGCTCGGGGAGCATTGAGACTCCAGACTGTCAGCCAGGCATTCGGCCTTCTCGTCGTCGTCGAACGCGACGGAATTATCGGGTCGAGTGAGGGGAGGCATAGTGGAAACCTCAGTGGCGCGTAATTTCCTCTGAAGCTCCCAAAATGCTAGGTGGTTTGGCTCGAGATCACTAAGAGTCTTATTCCAGCGCTCTTCACGCAGCTCTTTAACACGTTTACTTAGCTTACGCTGTAAGTAACGCATAAAAGCTTTGTTATTTGCGCAGGGCCAGGAGCTATAAGCTCGGACGGCCGCGTTCTTCTCAGTCACGAGGGCACGCACATCGTCCGGGAGCTTCCAGCGACGATCAATCGTCACTGGGACCTCCCTTGAACAAGTGTTCAGGACCGATTGTACGTGTTCCGTGAGTGAGCTGATCGCGGATCCCGTGTCGGCTGCAGACTCGATCTCGTTTGGAATCTTATCCAAATGATGTGACGTGGTGTCTTTCAGCATTTCGCTTACTTTCTTCCAGTCAGTGATCATTTGGGAAGGGGGGGGTTGGTTGGGATCCATAGGACCATATCTGGGAGCGAGCTCCAGAATTACTGGTCTATGGTCCGAGAACAATAGTTTGCTTTTTAATTAATTTTCATTGAATGCTTTTCGCTGCGTAGTTTATTGATACGTTGGTACCTACTTAATTTATTATCGTGTCTGGCTTTTTGGTACCTAAGTAATTTATCAAGTTACTAGTTGACCCGCGCAACTTCGTCTGCGTCACAATTTTCATTACTGCTCCTCTCCTATTGGTCTTAGCGTGATGATATAGCCTATAGCCTTCCTCGATAAATGGGCTATCTAACACAGAAATATTTTTTCAATTCGGACCAGTAGTTCCTGAGATTAGCGCGTTCAAGTAAACAACAAACAAACTCTTAGGCTTTATATATTAGTATAGATAATAATAATTCATTTTGAAGAATTTCATAGTTCTAATTTATTATGAAGCTAGTTTACCGGTGACTTCGTACGCGCTCATTATGTCAAAATTCGCTTACACACGAATTATTTCCCATACTTGGCAGTTTTTTTTTTTTTTCGTTAGGTGAGCTATATTTTAGTTTAGATAAACTGCATTTACCATTTCCAACAGTGATTGGTATTGCTAACAGGTTAAGCAGCGATATTCAGGGATTTATCGAAGAAGATTGTGCTTTTAAATAAAGTTAAGGATTCGATAGGTGTTGCCTGAATTCTGAGTTTTCGAGATTTTGTTGCCGACCTGAAATTTAATCGCACAACAAATCACCATTAATGTCAGACTTTTTCTTTATATCGAAAGACATAGGTATGCACTACAAATTACGCGCAGCGTATCTTGTATGTTCTGGCGCCCTCCAGTTGCCGGGGCGTCCTGGGCGGCCGTCCGCGCCACTCGCACATCTCTGGTGGAAACGCAGCCTTATAAAAATGCGAAAGTGTGTCTGTTTGTCTGCTAGTTGTTACATTTTCACATCTATACCTAAAGGGATTGTTGTAAAACTTAACGCACGAGAGATGATCTCGTTTTGGACAAAGGATACTTTTGATTTCATTAGAGAGTTCCGCTATCATCTTCGTGTCCTTATCTCATAGTACTTGAAGTCGGCGCAATACATTTTTAGGGTTCCATACCCGAGGGGTAACCAATGGAACCCTACTATTAAACCTCAAGAACCGTAATAGGCAGACAGTTAAATTTTTTACAGAGTATGTGGTATTTCTACTGCCGCTATAACATCCATACAAAAAATGTGTTCGGTTTATAGAAGCACTTTCGTGTGAGATAGTACGTCTCGCACTTAGCCGGATTATTTCCTCTGTTCTGAGGAAGTCAGTGCTAGAATGAAAGTTAAAAGAGGTCAATTGTCATGCTAAAACTGACTCCCTCTTTTTCATTACTATCGCTCCACACACTACGAGTATCAGTGGTTTTGCGGTAATAAAACTCTTGACACAAGCAAAGCCGCGCAAAACCTACTAGTTAAATACCTAATTATGTTGTATGTGTGTGTTAAGCGATGTGCCAGCAATAACACTGAGATGTCAATTCTTGAATGGTGCAGCATCGCAGCGCACTTTCATATTTGACCTTCGACGCTAAGGTGAATGAACTGACGATCGCAGACACCTGCTATCTTCGCTCTGCCTCCTTTTCAACAAAAAATAACCACCTTTTTTGACATAGCTCATCGGATGTTAATACAGAGCTAATTTTTCGGAATGATGCCATAGCAATTTGGTTCGCGAAATGCATTTCTTAACGCTTCTCGATTTGATGGGCGAATTCCTTGGTTTTATTTATGAAGATTTTATCAGAAAAAATCAATTGACTTTTTGTTATGCAAAATTAAACGAAAGTACAGTAAAGTCTTAATATAAATGTACCTATGCCAATGAGTGTTCATTTAAGCAACGTTCATATAACACGTAGCTGAAATAATTGCTCATACTTGGTGAAAGCGGGTATTTACATACTTTAAGTGTAATTTAGTGGGCGATTCCTTGCGCGCGTGCTGCTCGATGGTGGTCAATGTGGGCCCATAGCCATGGAGAATGAACTGAGTGAAAACATCACAAAATTGACCACTTACCAGAAAGAGACAAAGCGAGTGTGTGGCAGTAAAAAGCCGCTGATATACTTGAACATTTACTTGTAATGATCATTCTAGCTAATGTTCCGTTGTTTAAAATAACCAGGAGCGTTTTAGCGAGCGTTCTAGCGAGCATTCTAGCGAACGCCAGTAAATTTTCTTCGAGCTTTTTGCTAAGCGTGGAAGTGTTCGTAGTTATGTTTGGCTCTTTGCTTTTCTTTGTGTAATTCGAAAAATTTAAAAACGGCGAATGCTCGATGTTCTGTTCCAAGTGAATGCTCAAGGTTATCAGCACCTTAATCTAAACCAAAGTGACAGATATTACTGTCACTTTTGTCTAGGTTTTACTGACAAAAGTGGCCCTGCAAACTTGTGATGAGGTCTCATTAACATCCTAATAAGTTTGCTATAGATTAACTCACACTTTTTCACCCACATTCACCTCATAGGTACGCCGTATGGCACAGTATTTTTGTCATTATGATTCCATTGCATAACTCATTTTCTTTCTTTTAAACTCGGCATAGCGCCATCTCTCCCTGGCACTGGAATCAAAACCTCGTAATACGGTATTTGTTTGGAAAAGCTCAGTCCATTTTCTACATCTACGGTGGCTACTGCCCGACTCTTGCGCAAGTGCGTTCACTGACGTATCTCTACTGTTCCATTTAACAAAGACCACTGCATTGTTACTAATTAGAAGTCAAACAAAAGCTTCACGTTATTGTAAGAATACTTAATGAGACTTTCTTGAATGCGTATGCACATTGCTCGAAATGATTAAAGCGTAACAACTATCGTAATTTGTCACGGTTTAATAAAATTCTAATCCTATGTGCGCGACTTGAATTGGAATAGGTACTACTTTGGTATGAGAATTGGAACTTCAGCTGCTGCTTCAGCAGCTGGTAAGTATACCATTTCATGTACTTAAGGGGTACATACATTTAAGTAAGTAAAGCAATTCGACTTGACACGTTAACCTAGAACCAATCTTTTGTTTGCAAAGTTAATATAAGTTGTTAAAACAAGCAAATCCAATTCGTGAAACAGGCTGTGTTTTGTTTTTATTGTGAGGCTTGATACTTTTTGGTAACTTTTCCATTGCTCGACTATTGTTAGAATCTGAGAGCAGTTTGCTCCTTTCTAGCTTCAAAGGTACTTACTCCTCATCATCATCATCATATCAGCTATAAGGCATAGGTCTTACATGGGACATAGGTCCAAGGCTTCTCGCAAGTGTCGCCACAACAACCGGTTCTGCATGTCTCGCATCCATCGGCTACCCGCGCACCTCACCAGGTCATCGTTCATACTTGTGAGAGGCCTTTCAACGCTGCGTCTACCGATACTTGGCCACCACTCCAGAACGTTTCGGGCCCACTGAACATCTGGTCTACGAGCAATGTGCCCTGCCAACCGCCACTTCAGTTAAGCGGTCCTTCGGGCTATGTCGGTTACCGACATCATCAATCATGATTCGATCACGCAAGTTCACGCAAAACTCTAAGCAGCTACTTACTACATACTCCTACAGCTGGGACAAGATTTCTCCAATATTTGGTCCACTGCTGGTGTTTCATCCAGCTTGAGGCGCCATCTTCTACGATGTTTTTCGGACGTTTCTTGACTGTGTCAATGGTCGACGGTAAATAGAATTTGAGAATTATCTGTTTTCTTGCTTGAAGCGTTACTGGTAGCCTACATAATTCTTCAGCTGAGAAAGGGTCCCTGCGATCTACTGCGGGTCAGTTATATCCAGCTTTACCCGCTAAACACCGTTTGCCACAAGGTTTTAGCACAGTAATTTTTTAATGACTAAAAGTATACTATAGGTACTAAAATCTAAAAATAGCGTTTGGAACGAGCACGTTATAACATCTAGAGACATTAAGGCCGTCTTTCCGTCCGTTGAATCTAAACTAGTCAAGTTGAAGGCCAACCTAGCACCCGAGGCTTGGTATCCGTTTTATATGTGCATACAAAACACCTATCGGCCTGTTAAATGACACATTGCCTTCTTATTACATAATAGTATATTCATAAGGCTTTTAAAATCCATTGCTGCGCGAGCTACGCCACACAGCCGGTATTAACATACAATGCGGAACGTAATATCGTCACCAAAATAAAATGACGACAAAATTTGCTTCGTATTTGGTAAGTAATCCTCTTTGTGAGTAATCAGATTTTTAATTAAAAGTTTTAGAATTCAGAGGATTTTTCCTACAAAGAATATGCTTTATAAGTTGATGGAAGTCTTATCTAATTGTTTTTAAAAAATAGGAACGATTTTCCCCGTAACTGTTTACAGATAAAATTACCTTCACATCAATACCTTTAGACAATTAAACAGCGCGGAACAGACAGCTCTCATTTAATTTTATTACTGTAGAATTGTTGTTACATGACGGTTTTGGATTAATTTTAACGGTCAACATTTTAGCTTTAAAATAAACATCAAGTGAATCTCAAAGTTGAAAGCTGTTAACTTAAACAATAGGGAATATGCATGCGGTTTTTTTATTTGCAAAATAAAATACTTATTAGCTCTAGTAAAAAACATGAAATACGTTCATTGGCGATGAAGTTATAAAGCTTAAAGATTACAATTAGAAAGAGAAGTCGGATGTAAACTTTGACGTCATCGTCTATGACGCCTACATAGCTGCCATAGAAAACAGCAGTTTTCGTGAGAGACGAGAGATTCTATTTTCACTGTTAATATTTTATTTTTGTATATTTTTAGATAAACTTTATAGATGATAAATATGTTTTCATGCATATTCCCTATTGTGATCTCGAATTATTTAAAAAAAGTAATATATAACTACGGCACTCTATTCATAAAAAGTTAGGATGACTCAAAGGTTACTGAAACGAAAGAAAATAATTTGAATAGTAATTTACGAAAATCTTCTGAAAATGCAAATAGACTCGTGAAAATGTTTCTGAATCCATTATAGACTGCGCTCATTTCGTACCGAGTTCACGAGACGCTAAATGCCAAAATGTTGCGACAGTTATTATGTCGAGCAAAGCCTTAGTAAATGTAAAAAAGATTGTTCTATCTTTGTCTCCTTTTCAAGGTGATTTTGTACAAAGTAACGCGTGGTTCAAGTGAGTGCTTTCCCAGCCGTATTCTTGATCGAAGTCCTAGCCAAAAGTGGCTGGTACGAGCTTTGAATGTCAAAGGTCAGTGTAGCTCAAAGTGTTACCATGAATTGAAGTAATCGGTTTTAATTGTAGGTCCGTATGTCTTTTTGTTGTAAAGTTTGCGATAAGCATTTCAGCAATCAAATCGTTTGATGGATAAAGTTGGAACAACAGCTGAAAGTTAGCTTTTGTACCTCTATAATAGAGTTAGATAAATTCAAATCAAGGTTCATCATATTATTTTTCATTATTATCTGTTTATTTACTATTTAGTATATCTAGGTTTGTTCATTGACACGAAGGGTTCCGAAACATACATCGAAAAAAATACATATTTCTTGTGTACAGCCCGCTGACAGACAGACGAATAGATGGACTAAAGGACGGACGGACGGACGGATGGATGGACGAACAGCAGAGGCTTGGCAATAGGGTTCCGTTCTCCTCGGGTACGGAACCTTAAAAACTGCAAGCATGTGCAGCCTCTAACAATGACAATATTACTTCACTCAGTTCTATTGTTTGTATTTATATTAATTTTTTTCTGATGATATAATTACAGGTAAGTGCCTAGTTTTTCTTGAAAGATGAGCTAATGATATAAAGTTACTAGCTGACTCGGCAAACGTTGTTTAGCCTACGACCTATTCTCAGACCTACCAAATAAATACAAAAAAAACATAAAAATCGGTGAGGCCGAAGACTTCGATAACAAACATCGTGACACGAGATTTTTATATATTAGATGATATATTACCTTCATCCTGTTTGATATATGAAATCACTAATCTTATCGCTTCCTACTCTTTAATAAATCTATTTTCAGCAAAAATCTCTGAAGCAAACCAGCGTATTGAAAGACAATACTCATTTAAGGTTTCTTTTATGTATTTTTATCTTGGTGTACAGTAACGTATATATCTACCTATACTAATATATAAAGCTGGAGAGTTTGTTTGTTTGTTTACTTGAACGCGCAAATCTCAGGAACTTCTGGTCCGGTTTAAAAATTATTTCAGTGTTAGATAGTCCATTTATCGAGGAAGGCTATACCAATATGAGCGGAGCAGTAATGAAAATTGTGACGCAGACGAAGTTGCGCGCGTCAACTAGTACTAATATATAAAGCTGAAGAATTTTCTTCTTTATTTGCTTGAACGCGCTAATCTCAGGAAACCCTGGTCCGATTTGAAAAAAATATTTTAGTGTTAAATAGCCTATTTATCGAGGAAGGCTATAGGCTATAGGTATATCATCACGCTAATAACAAAAAAGTGGAGCAAACGAAGTTACGCGGGTCAACTAGTAAATAAATACTCGGTGTATTAGTATCCGTGTACCTGTCTAGTGGACGTAAATCACTTACTCAATATATTTGTGTATCCCGTGGGTTACGAAATGCATTTTCCTGATGTAAATAAATACGCGATTACGAACAAACAAATTCCGACTAACATTATACGATAAACGTTTACTACGTTCCAAACTACGCAAAGTTAAATTAATCTGGGCGAGATTTGTCACCGTCCCTGCGACTACATTGTCTGAACTCACACTGATGGTCTTTTCTCCACCATGGGACCGAGGCCCCTCGTTAGTTAGTGCGCCGTCGTCTCATGTGGTCGTAGCCTCGATAGAACCTTGTATAATTCCACAATAATGAGCTATTTCTCCCCATCCTCCATGCCGCCGAGTTGAATAACTTTTAGGATAAGTTACGTGTCGCGATGATATAGTCCGCAATTGTTTATCGTCGCGACGATGTTAATTTAAACTTGGTGGCTGATCCCAACCTCGCATTCCCTCGCGTTACTTTCAGTATAAAGCTCAGAAAAGAAAAGATAAAGTATTTTATTTATCATCATTTTTGACATAATATGCTAAACTAAAAACAAACTAAAATATAGCATCAAAAAATTCATCCTCAACGCTGTCAGCTGGTAATGTGCCCAAGAGACTGGCGGCATTGCCACGTTGAATGGCAATGCTTAATCTTTGCCCAAAGTAAAAGCCAGCTCTTGGGTCACGAGAAGTGTCAACCAGCCGTTTCGAAATTTCTTTGAAAAGGCTGTGAGCACAAGGGCCCCACGGCCCGAGGGTTTCAACCCCAAACGGCTCGAAAATATAATTACCAATAAGGTTACCATATTTCCGCCGCTTGAGGTTTTCCGCAGCCGCAGCGGCAGCACCAGCACAACACGATGAACTAGGAAGATGGGATGGCGCAAGAGTATCGACACAGGTTGCATCCCACACTAAAGGCCTACCCATCTTCCAAGGAAACAAAGACATGCCGTCCGGTCTTTTGCCATCGTCTCGTGCCAAGCCATTGGGTTCTAAAACGGCTGGAACGCCGACAATGACGAGAGCTCGTCGGATTATGTCATTTAAATTAGCGTGTCGTGCAAAACGGCCTGCACTGCGGCTACAAGAAAGGCCGTGGTGCCCGAGGCTGTTGACAACTTCACCACAGTGACAGCGATGAGGAGAACAACAAGGGGCTCCTAAACGCAAAGAAGCAGCGAGGCGAAAAGTGGTGTCGTCGAACAAAGTGCCTAGGTTCGACGATGGTAGTGCATGAAGCCAAAGACCCGACTCCCATTTTCCCACAGCCAGCAGGCGTGCACGCTCAGCAGTAGTAGCAGACGCGGACAGTAAGTTATTCTGAACTACTCTGCAGAGCGGCTCGTCCCACCGCCTCTGGGAAAATGGTTTGTCAGGTAAGTCAGTATTCGGACAAGCGAGTTTCCAGGCATTGATAGCATCGGTGAAGCATGGCACATCAAAATTAACCAGTGTGGAAGCCAGGATATTCCTGATTAATTCCTCAGTGCCGTGAACCGAAGATATAAAAGCCGGTAAACTTATACTAGAAATTTTGCGGACGCCGAGTCCTCCCATGCGGATGGGAAGGGAAGCTTGTGCCCAAGCTCGGTCGTCCAAGGCCACATTCAAAATTAATGACAAAGTGCGTCGAATAATTTGATCCATTTGGTCTAAAAGATGAGTGTGCTTCCATAAATGGGAAGCACGAAGAAAATATGTCAATTTAGGGCCGAAACAGCAGAAACGAATTATGGTGATAGCCGAATGCATGTTGATTTGGAGCAATCTTTCTGAAATGTCATCGAATTTTTGGATATTTTCTGCAATAAAATCGGGAAACGAAGTATCAAAGATTGGAGATCCCAGGAGACGAAGAGAGCTTTTTTCAATAATTTGAATTCCAGGTGCTACTGTTTTAAATTTTGAAAGTGTCAGTTGTCTGTCAGTATGGTCCGCTAAGAAAATAAAAGGCTGTATATATTTATCAAGAGTTAATTAGTTACTAAAACTAACAAAAGAAAAGTAAATAAACGTGTTAGATAGAAATAAAACAAGTCGCAATTACGGACAAACTATCAAACGCTCCTCACAATTTACGTCGATGTGAAAACTTTGTTTTACAAACTTAGTTTCGTGGAAACAATTCGACCAGAAGAACTGAACCCTCTGACAGACTGGTTCCGGGTACATATTATGCGGGTTCCGTTCAGATTGCTCGTTTTCTTTTCAAGGGGGAAAAGTTGTAAAAATTATTAGGAAAGGGCCGCACTTCGGTCGCGCATGCACGCTTTTATCGCGCATAAATCACAAAATTTTTGTAACATAAAAGCACTGGGTCTTTAGGGCATCAGAAGTCCTTCCACATTTTGTTGAAAGCCGATTTTAGTACGTTGTAAATGTCGAGTTTTCTGACACATGAAAATATGTAGCGTTATAATGTTGTGGATCGAAGTTTTCCACTTTATACACACCCTGTGATTTAGTGGGCGAGACAACTTTAGGGGTGATTATCCCTGTTTCCAATCACTATAAAAATGAAGGGTTCTGAAAACAAGAATGTCTTTCCTTTCGGGTTCGTTAAAGTGATTGGGAACTTTGTATGGGATGCGGAGTTTATTACACTTCCCAAAGTCGTTAACAAGTGGTTTGCCATAACTCCTGAAACGTACGGTAGATGTATTCACAACTTATTTTCAGTAGAAAGGCTGTATATATTTATCAAGAGTTAATTAGTTACTAAAACTAACAAATACACTAAACTAAAAACAAACTAAAATATAGCATCAAAAAATTCATCCTCAACGCTGTCAGCTGGTAATGTGCCTAAAAGACTGGCGGCATTGCCACGTTGAATGGCAATGCTTAATCTTTGCCCAAAGTAAAAGCCAGCTCTTAGGTCACGGGAAGTGTCAACCAGCCCTTTCGAAATTTCTTTGAAAAGGCTGTGAGCACAAGGGCCCCACGGCCCGAGGGTTTCAACCCCAAACGTCTCGAAAATAGAGGCTGTATTCGTTTCTTCTGTTAAAATATGCTTTAACAGACTTCTACGTTATTTTAAAATCATCATCATCTACCTAACCTTTTCCCAACTATATTGGGGTAATTTAAAATACTAGCTTTTATTCAGGTTTGGGTAATCTTTAAGTCAACTGTCGCTTTTAAGGGTGTTTTCTCGAAAAAGTTTAAATATAGCGTGAGACTGAAGCAGTTTTTCGTCGGCATTTACTGAGAATTACATCTGAAAAAAATAGGTAGAAATTTACACAATATAATAGGATAGGAAAAATAATCTCCAAATCAGCTCCAAATCGCTGAGATGATACCATTGTACTCCTTAATTTTTTAACAAAAACTAAAAAAAAAAACTACTGCTGTGCAATACAAACGAAAATAACTTGGTTTTATTACTTTAAAAAATATTAATTTGTTTTATCATAAAAAAATAAAAACACGGTTTGTGCATACAAGCTCCGTTTGTATGCACAAGCTCATTGGCATATATACAAGCCTTAAGTTTAAGGTGGATGCTCCAGGGTGGCCCGCGAAATTCAAATATTTTTATGTTTTTTGCAATTTGCCGGTCAGTGTGAAGCTGTATGTGGACCAAATGCGATCTGCGACCGTAACGCGTATTTATCTAAAGAATTATAAGAATGAATATTTCAGAAATAATCATTCTTTCGAACTACATGAACTTAGAGGGCTATATTGATGATTAAAATGGTTATAATTCTTTAGATAAATACGCGTTACGGTCGCAGATCGCATTTGGTCCACATACAGCTTCACACTGACCGGCAAATTGCAAAAAACATAAAAATATTTGAATTTCGCGGGCCACCCTGGAGCATCCACCTTAACAGCTTTACAGTATTGATTGCAACGATAAATATGAATGAATTCCCAAATTTAATTTCCAGGCAAATACTGTTCATCACAGGTTGCCTGGAAGAGATCGCGGAATGCGATAGGGCCGCCCACTGTTTGTATTAGTTTCAAGTTTCGTTTTGGGTTTCATCTTTGGTGTACAATAAATTAGAATAAATCGCTAAAAACAAAGTCGCTTCCGCTGTCTGTCTGTCCCTATGTATATTTAAAACTACGCAACGGATTTTAATGTAGTGGTTCTCGAAGAAGGTTTTGGTATATAATTTGCACCCGTGCGAAGCCGGGGCGGGTCGCTAGTAATGAATAATTCTCAATCTTAAAATAGTTCAGCAGTTCTTGAATAGAAATTATACACAGCAATTTTATCAGCAAATGGTGGGTGTCGTCTTATCTCGAGTCAAGCCAAACAGTAACCGATCACTTAACATTCATGCTTCAGTCTGCCTTTTGACATAAATTCGAGATATACTCAATTTAATTGTTGTTGTGCTTCTGAAGTTAGTTCTGCAGATAAATGTGGAGCCCACGAATAGTTATCGTGTCTTTGAACATGAATGAACAGTTTGTTGTTAGGAATATTATGTATTTGATTTAGAGTTACGAGTACCACTTAAAAGGGATTGTTGGTTTGTTAATAATGAAAGGAATTACTTTAATACCTACCCAGGCCTACCTATCTTCTTATGTTTTAAATCATAGTTGGTTTTTAGGGTTCCGAACATCAGTACAAACGGAACCCGTATGGCTTATAGGATCACTCGGGTGTCAGTCTGTCTGTCTATCTGTCCGTCTATCACAGCCAGTTTTCTCCGGATCTACTGGACCGATTCTGTTGAAATTTGGTGTACATATGGACTTCTGTAACCCAAACATGGACGTGTTACGTAAATATGTTTTTAGTATGGGGGTCACTTTTGGGGATTATAGACTAGTGGTAATTTAAAAAGAAAGTTTTTAAAGTGTCTTGTGTAACACATCAAACGAAAGGGCTTACTGTGAGAGTTTTAATTACATTTTTTTCATAATTTTAAAATATAAGTTTTCGAAGTTATTCAAGAAATTAGACCAAAAATTACCACCCCTACATACCTAAAGATTACAAAAATGAAATTGGTTCGGGTCCCTTTGCGCGTGAGTCCAATTCTCTTGGCCAGTTTTTCGTATTGTATGCGTTGTCACACCTTTCATTGTGACACACTAATTCTGGGTTTTATAGGTATATTTATTTTAATTAAAAATACTCGCATATACCCCATTTATAATACTTGAAATACCAGATAAGCACAGGAACACCACTATAATGTATCACATTAAAATAACAGTCGCAATATGAAATAAAGTTCTCTAATATGAAGTAAAGTTAAAAAAGCTGAAATGAAGAAATGCGGTTTTGTCGGCTTTGTTCTGCAATCACATGCTCAATGTTCACTAAAACTACGTTCTGTTTGCCAAAGCGAGTTTCCCTAGCGAATGTTAGCTCCACAAATTGTATTATCGTTGGTTATTTCCATTCCCGGGGCAGTCTCAAGCATATTCGGCGCCAGGATGCTTACTAATTATCAGCCGTGCGTTATGGCGTGTGATTGGTTGAATTTTATAAAGGTATACACAACAAAAAATCATAAAATCGGTCCAGCCGTCTTGGAGGAGTTCGATAACAAACACTGTGACACGAGATTTATGTATATTAAAAAAAGATATCAGCCAGTGGCATCACATCACTTCTGATTTTGTAAAGGGTCGATTATTGTTATTCAGAAACCATCTTCGAAGCAAATCTAATGGGTCGAATCACTTATGGCAGTCAGGGTTGATGTGATAGCAGACACAAACAATATTAACGACTTCGCGCCCGGTTCATTTTCTCCTCTTGCGCCCCTGAGAAAAGGGCCTTTCGGGACCGGGATTGCGGGTCCAACTATATTATTTTTGAGTTATACTTTGGGACCACAAGAAAAATCTCAATCCGGGTTCCGAAAGCCCCTCGACCCAAGAAAAGACGGCCTGTCTATTCCATACAATGTAACATGAAGAACAAAAACATGGTCGCCTGCAAATTGGCCATATAGTGGAGTGCCTGGGGGTTTCACCTCGGGACTTTTGTTACAGAGAATGAAATATTAAAATTCGAAATGGAATGGTTAGCTAATAATGTTTATAATTTTTTTTTAATCTGTAACTAAAATCTGAAGTTTTCACGTTTTCAACGCCCCAGGCGTATTCTAATAATAGAGTAAATTGGGAACGTGTTTGAAGCTTTTAATTCAAAAAGTTGTATTACACGGGAAGTTGTACTAACTGCAACAATGAGACTTTTCTAAATACCTACCTACCTATTTATAAAACCTCGTATATTATATACAGTGGTAGCAATCACCACAGCTAAGTGAAAATCGATTTTAATAAACTACTTATTTTCATTTTTAGGTTTCCGTACCCAAAGGGTAACCAACGGAACCCTATTACTTACCCTCCGCTGTCCGTCCGTCCGTCTGTCTGTCAGCGGGCTGTATCTCAAGAACCGTAATAGGTAGACAGCTGAAATTTTCACATATTCAATAAAAGTTAAGGTTTATGGTGCGGAACCCATCGTGTCCGACTCGCACTTGGCCGGTTTTCAAAGTTGTAGTCTTCTCCCAAAGTTGAATTAGCATATAACGAAATTGTTAAGTATTTATTCTGGTGACTTTACTCACCACTTTTGTCTTAAGTTGCAATATGGGCAGTACTTGTGACTCACCTATTAATCATTGACCCGCGCTGAGATAGACATCGAAAGCAAATAAATTACGCATCGCGGCTCGCGTCATCAGTTCGCTTACCTACGTTATCAAGGATGTTCCGTTATTAAGAAAAACATACTCATTGTGTTTTTTGTTTATTACATTGTGTTATGAAACTTAAGATTACCTGTGGTTATCTTCACAGGTAATTTAAGGTTCCGTCGGTTTCTGGAAATAATTTATTCTCGCGTCAAAATAAAATACAAGTTAGGTGATGCGACTGTTCAAAATTCGTTCAACCTCAGCATCACAACAGCTTACGTACTACGACTAGTAGTAGTAAGTGGGTCTTAAATTGATAAATAAAAAGTGTTTTTAACTTAGAAACCAATAAAATATTTGTTTGAAAGAGGGTATTTTAAATTAAAGTTTTGTTTCATGAATCTACTAGAACAGGCTAGTTATTAACGTCAATGGCGAGTACATTACTCACCTTCGATTTGCCGATGATATAGTCATCATGGCTAAAACTACGGAGAACGTCAGTGTAATGCGCGATGATCTCAGTAGGACCTTAAAATGAACATGGATAAAACCAAGATTATGGTAAATACTTGTATATCACCCACTCCTATCAAGATCGGAGACTCTACACTCGAAGTTGTAGACGAGTACGTCTGTCTGAGACAAATGGTCCGTTTAGGTAGGGCTAACTTCTAGAAGGAGGTTAATTGGGAAGCTGCGTAGTAACTTCTCGTCCCACATACCACAATGTCTCAAGACGAAAATCTATGGTCAGTGCGTGTTGCCAGTGATGACTTATGGAACCGAAACATGGTCGCTCACAATGGGCGTCATCAGAAGGCTTAAAGTCACTCAAAGGGCAATGGAGAGGGCAATGCTTGGAGATTCCTTGCGTGATCGAACCAGGAATAATGATATCCGCAAGAGAACCAAGGTAACCGCCATAGCCCGAAGGATCGCCAAACTGAAGTGGCAGCTCGCAGAACGGATGGTCGATGGGGCTGAAAAGTTCTGGAGTGGCGACCGTGTACCGGAAGATGCAACGCCTGGATGAAGGCCTGCCACAAGGTGAAACGATGACCGGGTGAAGGTCGTGGGTAGTCGATGGATGCGAGACGCGCTGTACCGGTCGTTGTGGCGACGCTTGGGGGGGCCTATGTCCAGCAGTGGTCGTCTTTCGACTGATAAGATGATGATAACAATTACTACTTCTGGCTATTCGTAATACAGATTCAAGTTTTTGTTTTGCAAATTGCATTTCTACATGTAAATGCATATACATTTCTATCTTATATGTACCTATTATAATTGTCATGGATCTCTAAACCAAATTTTACATTAAAATTCCTTCTTTTTTTATCTTGTCATTTTTGTATCCTCTGAGTTTCTTAAGCTATTCAGTAGTTATTGTAAGTGTTATTTCTGCACTATTATTGTAATTTTATTCATGTTATAATTTTGTTTTTGCATGCTTTGTCTAACGCATCATATTTATTTATTAAAACTTTATGCACAAGTAAAAAAACACTGTACAAAGACGGACTGTAATCATCTGCCTAGCCTTTTCCCAACTATATTGGGGTCGGCAAACACTGGTATTCAGCTGAATCCGGTTTGACTGGATTGTCAAACCGGATTCAGCTGAATACCAGTGTTTTACATGGGGCGGCTGCCTACCAGACCTCCGCAACCCATTAACTGGGTAACACGGTATTTTTGGCATGACTGGAGTCAGATTAACTGGCTTCTGACTATCCGTAACGACTGCCATAGATCTACAAATGACAGCCGGGACTAACGGCTTAACGTGCTTTCCGAGGCACGGAGGAAACTCGATATGTTAAGATGGTCACCCATATACAGACCAACCTTGGCAAGCGTTGCTTAACCTTAAAGATCGACCCGTGCAGCTGTTATTTAGCCACGAGCTCCTCAAAAGGCGGACTGTAATGCCTTAGGCTTTTTCTACCAGTCAACCTTAGAGTGACAACAACAACAATTGTGGATAGGCCAATAAATAACTAAATAAGCTTTTAATCAATTTTAATATGACTCAACTAATTTGTCACATTCATTTTAAGGAAATTTACATCCCAGAAGGTCCAATTTTTAGATTCAATTAGGAGGTGGATTATTAATTTTGTTTAGCTCATCTTGCCATCTTCTGCTTAGTTTGCCGTCTTGCCTTCGGGCGGTTGTAGGGCTCCAAAATATGGTTATTTTTGCCTAACATTTCACTGGGCATGCAGCAATATGGATAGCCTACCCAGATACTTAGGAAGGTTCGCCAGTGATCTGTGTTTTGATCTAGACTTTAGCTGCAGCTCAAGGGGCGAGGCTATTCCCTATAATATTTATATAATAATAGTTTTTATTTTAATTCCAAAAATATCACTATGGTATGGATATTATATTATATTATTATTATGTATAGGTACAGTCCACAAAGCTATTCGTTACACAGGCAAAAATATTTGTATTTCCACTGCACTGCCCATATTTTTACTAATGTGTGATTTTTTGAGCTATAAATATATAGCGATGATTGTCTACTCAGCACACTCACAAACTGTTTATACTGTACTGTGTAACTGTTTATAAGTAGTTGCAAGTTAGCTGCCTGCATACCAAATAGCTTTGTTGATTGCACATAGTAGGTACTAGAAATGTATCACTTATACGCATTGAACATTTTTGAAAAATGTTTAGTAGTTTTTCGTACAAATCACGTATACTTGGGGAAATGTTACCCATTCAGGTAAAAGACTTCAACGACTTCGTCAAAACTTTCTGCGTATTTTAACTGAAAAAATACAGAAACTCTGAAAGCTTTTGTAGCTCTTCGAACCATTGGTTGTAAATAATTTTATTCAAGAAATAAAATAAAAAAGGTTTTCTATGTTTTTCATCTCAGGTGAAGAAAAAAACTTTCCAAATCATTATTACCCTATATCTATATTTTCTCTCACTAACTACTCTTTGGTGCTAGCTCCAAAAGGGAGTCCGCGACGATATTATGGCCCGGGTACTTCATTTGGTATTCAACACTTTTATTTTTCGTTTTTTTTCCATCCACCAATCATAAAAATCAAAATCAAATCTCGTTAAAGAAAAAATAATCACCTTAGTAATTTGGAAGGTGACAAAAAACAAAACGTAATTATATAGGTAGCGCTCCTTGCCGATTTCGACAACGGCGACGCCATGACACTATTTCCTATCGTGTGGTCCTAATATGACTCGCTAGACCGAATTTAGTTTTCAATACCCGGTCACAGCTCAGGTAATACAGCTGACCGGTGGAGTTATAAGTATAAGTATAGGAGGGCTTAGGCGCTATCTCCACGAGTTGGTATTTTGTCAATCATCGAATCGCCGCGATAATATGGCCGTGTGGAGACACGTTCATAGAGTTGTTATTGAAATACGTGGCACGACGATAATATTGCCGCGATTCTCTCACTCGCGGAGACGGCTTCTTAAGTCTCTCTTTACGTATCATCGCACTTTAAACATGACCTCCTCATAGCGATATCAGTGCGGCGATTCGACGAGTATCATTGACAAGCAAAACATCAAATCGCAGCAATTCACTTACTGGACGAGGCCGCAAGGTAGAGCCTTCCTATCAAAAGAACCTTGCTTTGACTTTTTGAATCCTTTCATACATGACAGTTCATTTACAGAGTTCAAAAATGTTAATAGGTATCTTAAAATACTGACACAAGTACAACTCGTATGTAGTCGTTCTCATTTTATAACATATCTATAATTTCAGCCCCTATTCACAATTTCACTGGGTATTGCACTTTTGTGTTATCAGAGTTGGTTCACTGGTTCCATACAAACTTATTCATTATGCACGAATGCTCATCCGCTGAAATAGCACCAATGAATTCAAAGTCACCCAACGTAATACCGCTAAAGCACTAGAATTTATTCAACAACAATTTTAATGTACAACATTGTTTATATTGTAGGAAATAAAAACAAGTGTCTGGTAGTCGTTAAAATAGTTTCAGTTAGGGTCACTACAGCATAATGCTGAGCGCCAGTTGGAACTTTATGTGCGATACTATAAATTTAATTCAAAGCGTTATGCTGGTACGTGCCTCTCTCTGTTTGCTGTTTCTGCGGAACTAATCCTACTCCTAGAGGAGTATATCCTTGCAAACACCGAAATATAGTAAACAGCGCTGCTTACGTAGATATTATGAAGGATTATTGTGACAAAGTTAATTTGTGGTTTTGACGGCGAAAATGTCAAGAAAAACGTCGAAAAACACTAAGTTCTTTAATGGAAAACCGTTAATTTTCAAGTCCTAATGTCAACTAAATAAAATAGTGCTCATAACTATCACGGAAGGTCAGTTTTATAGCGGTAAGAATATTCTTTCCACTATAATACTTTTCGTCAGCAAACTTTATATCCGAGGTGTACAACCAATTAAAACAGGCGTTTGTACCAACGAAACAAAACAGTACGGACAGCATAAATGTGAAACTTACAACCGTTATACCTCGAAGTTTATACAACTGTATAATGTATGTACCTAGTTAAAAGTGAGCCTGCATTCACGTTAAAGTTTTCGCAATAAGCCGATGTTAAAGAAGTGCAATTAAAGTTTTATTTGAAGTCAAGTAAAGTTCTCGGCTCAGGGCCAGGAGACAAATTGCAACCGAAACTTTGTGATCTTGTGGTAAATTAGTCTTTGGTTGGATTAAAAATGTATTCTATTTGGAGAAAATGTAAGTGGTAGCTTTGACAGAGGCTTCAACAGCGTGAAAGTCAGGAATGAACGAAAAGAACTACCGAGATCGAGGTATCTGAGTTTTGATTTTGCAATTGCGACTAAATTTTTGCTAGCATTGTTGGTTCTAGCTGGAGCATTTTTTTTAATTTTGTTTGATATTGTATTTGTTAACACCGCATATATGCATTGTGAAGAAGTTAGCATGAGGTTTGTGGGGATAACAGCTTTTAAAGATGTCCGTAAAGATTTCTTACGATGCTTACTTCAACCACCAGTCAGTGATGTCTAACTTTAAAGCGATTTTGACTAAACTAACTCCTCCCGCTATGGGTGAAGCAGGAGGGAGTGTCAGACTCTCACTGACTAAAACCCATTCGTGTTCCTCCTAATGCCCTTTGCGTTCCAGGGCTACGGTACCTCTTTCGAACAGCCCCAACAGGATGAAGGTGTACCTACATTTGAAAATTGTAGTGATTACTCACTAAAAGTCAAGTCAGAAATTCGGAAACATATAATAATAAAAAAAACAAACCATTTGCTTATTAGTTTAAATGCAGATTGGGCGGGTTTCTGAATTGAGTGAGTATAGTTAAAACCTACAAAGGGAACACAAATTTTCAACTTCAAATGTAACTTACTTAATCTTACTGAAATCGGAGGTCAACCTTGAAAACATCATAACATTCAGTAGAGCTTTTCAATAAATGTGTCTGACTAGTCCTTACATTTGTGATAGCAAGTCGGAGCTGAGCTAATTAATATTCTCCTCCACGATTAAGTCGCTGGCTGTACGTTCTCAATCGCTCCGGATGGTTAGACGTTCGACGCTCGCTTCTCGAACAACTCCAATTTATTGACGCGAGGATGGCACAATTAAGGACCTATCTCTCGCTGTTTTAGATCTAATTGACAATTATTAGGGGAGTGAGAAAGTTTACTGCGATTTAGGGTTGGGAATTGGACTTTTACTTATTTATTTTAGACACAGCAATAGTAGATGGTTCTGTTAAGTTTAGTTAGGAAAGTAGTTCCTAATGACTGCTGGGTTTGTTTTCTGCTCAAAGTATTTTTTTGGTTTTGCGATAAGAGGTTCTAGTCAAGTGACATTATGTCAGCGATAGCGAAAGCGATGATCAGTAAGTCAAAAATGCATAAGATTGACAAACGCTGTCGAATTGTCAAGTTTTTTTAAAGCGCCGACGACACACAGATGACGCGAGGTTGCGCGCTTCAGACGCAGACAGTACTTCTTTTTGTTGTTGTGCAGATAAGGAGTACATAGTTACATTGGAGAACAAATTCGAGGACATGCAAATTGGCAGTAGAAAAACAAACTTTGTAATAAAAAACGTTCCGAAAAAAAATAACGAAACCAAGGACGATCTTATAGATCTAACTTTATTCATGTCGCAAAGCAACGATTGTAAAATTAATAAATATGATATTAAGGATATTTACAGACTGCCAGGTTCTAACAGAGACAACAATCAGTCATCTATTATTGTTGAAACGAGTTCCACTCTTTTGAAAAACGAGATAATGAAGATGGGAACAGCGTTTAATATGAAACACAGAACCAAACTATGCTGTAAACACCTCGGCTTTAAAACGCAGGAAGATGCTCCCATATCCATTACGGAGCATTTAAGAAACAAAAGAATCTCGCCTACATTTCCTCGCTCAAGACTAGTAAAATCAGGCACCTATAAATACTGTTGGACAGCGTACGGTAATGTGTATATGAAAAGGGACGAACAATCGCCGACTATTGTTATTAGAAGTGACGACCAGATTCACAGACTGACTCTGCAGAATTGACTACTTACAATATGTTTATACCAATATTATGTAGGTATTACGCTATAAATATTGTGTGCAGCATATATACATATTATTTAGACAGCGTTTGTCAATCCCGTACATCAACATCTACACTTCTACATTTATCTACACTAATATTATAAAGAGGAAAGATTTGTTTGTTTGTTTGAATTGAATAGGCTCCGAAACTCCAGGACCGATTTGAAAAAATATTTCACCATTAGAATACTACATTATCCCTGTTGAACATGGGCTATAGAATATTTTCAAAAAGTTAGGGATCGATATGAAAACTTCGATAATGTAACCCAAGGTGTGAAAATTATAACTAAAAAGATCCTTATATCGCGTACGCTGCGGAAACTATTGATAATAGAGCAAAGTGATGTACTACAGTTTTATAGAAGACCTCAATATCTACAAAAAAATCCGCATGGGTATATATAACTATTATGGTTAAGTCACAATCACAATGACCGCTTTTTGTTCAAATTATTCGATCAAAACCCGAGGGAAATAGTGGTGATTTAAGTATCATGATGTTAATCTTTATCTATTTAAATTATTAAGGTTGGTTGTGTGCATTTAAATGCCATGTTAAATTATCCAAATCGGATCTTTCGTTTAAAAGTTACGACGGTTTTAAAAATATTCTAACTAAGAAAAATCTTGCGAGTGAACGAACTGCCCTACGTTTAGTCATTATAAAGTAATTTTCGTATACCCTATATGAGGTTAGATGGGAGACAAAGTTCGTGGAGTAGAGACTAAACCCGCTCGAACGAAGTGGCGGGCGAAGTGCTAGTTTTTGATATTTTAACAATCACTTTTGCCACGCCACCACTGACAGAATATGAATGTCACTCGTATTAAGCCTCAGATTGAATTTCATATTATCAGACCAGAGTTTACTTGTACGCGGTTGATGGCAACCATGGCAATAGAATAGGCATAGAAGGAGAGCTTCTTCTAGACATAAGCTAAAATTAATCAAGCATACAAGGTTGGTATACCTCTGCTCATCCCTTCGGAGATAAGTGATGTTATATTATATATGCTAGTTTAAAATATTGCTCAAGCTTGCATACTTCCGAATCAACTAATTGCTGATCTTCGCTTATCCCAACGTTTGTTAGATAATCAAATATCCAATATAATCACGAGTAATTAATCTCGTCAACTAATGTTAATTAAACTTTAGTTTGTGTATTATTTGTTCGGCTAATATAACCCGAACCACCGAACTATAAATATGTTTTCTCTTTGTGCACAAATAAGTCCAAAGCGAATTACAAACTTATCCCTCGGCTTGGATTGACGGACCGAATATTTAGTACGAACCCAAAATAGATACTAACAGCAGTACCAATAAAAACTTTCGAATATTAAAAAAGTTTAGTTAATAATATCAATACCTTTGCTCAGGATTTAATAGGTAAACACGCTCTAATTGAAAAACAAATGAGAACTTTTCAAAAGTTTTCATAAAGAGAATTTTCATTTGAAATTTAAAACCGCCGAAGTGACCGTTATTAACCGACTTCTAAAAAAGGAGTAGGTTCTCAATTCGGCGGGTATGATTTTTTTAAATTTATTTATGTACACCGATTACTTCGAGTTTTCTGATCCGATTTGAGTGATTCTTTTTTAGTTCGATGCAGTATACTTGCCATTTGGTCCCGTAAAAATTGATTCAATTTGGTTCAGTAGTTTTTATTTTAAGAGCATTATTGCTTATTTTAATTTCTGCGTTGAAGACGTCGTCCAAGTATCAATCACCACTTAAAAGTGAAAAATAACAAAAAAAAATACAAAAAAAATATAACCGACTTCCACATAAAACACTACAAAGAATAAAATAACTTTAATTTCGGAAGTCGGTGTAAAAAACAAAGAAACAAAACCAAAAACACCTTTAAAAAACAAAGAAACAAAACCAAAAACACCTTTAAAAAACAAAGAAACAAAACCAAAAACACCTTTTTATTTTTCACTTTTATCAACCAAGACGATTGTAAAAAAGAATGAAGTATGGGATTGAAATAGGCCAGTCAACGTAAACAGATGAAACGCGCTAGGTCGCAAAAACATACACTGTCCTGAAAATTTGCACTGTAGTGATTTTTAGGGATTCGTTAGGTTATATACATGTACTATACTGTAAATACTGTAAAACAAAGTTTTCAGCTTGCTTAATGCGTGATGCGTGTAACCTCGAAATTATCCTCAAATTTTTAGTGTTTGGCCCGTAACTTGTAAACAGTGCAACCTCATCATCATCTGTCTAGCCTTTTCCGAACTATATTGGGGTCGGCTTCCCGTCAAGCCGGATTTTTTTTTATTTGTAATGGGTTTGCTCTTGACTCTAGCCTATGTCAGAGATGACAGAGACAAAGTCTACGATGGAGCGAGCCTACCCACAAGGAGCCTGTTCACTCTAACTTTGAAGTGATTAGGGTTGTAAGCTTTTGGAAACACGCAGAGAGTTCCACTCCTTTGCTATGCGCATTATAAAAGACGTTTGAAAACGCTTAGTGCGAATTGGTGATTACTAGCATTTAGCTGAATACCAGTATTTTACGAGGAGCAGCTGCCTACCAGATCTCCACAACCCATTAACTGGGTAACACGGTACTTCATGGCAAGACTGGAGTCAGATGTAATGGCTTCTGACTACAAATGACAGCCGGGACCAATGGCTTAACGTGCTTTCCGTAACTCGGTATGTTAAGGTGGTCACCCATCCACAGACTAACCTTGGCAAGCGTTGCTTAACCTTGAAGATCGACCCGTGCGGCTGTTTTTATCTAGCCATGAGCTCCTCGTAAACAGTGCAACCTGCAGAGAAAATAATTATTATTCGTTACAGTTTGGATTGAGTGAAACTGTTTGTTTGAGAGTCAATATTCAGCCTTTCAAATATTGTCAATGCTCCCTGAAAAGTTTGAAATTCTGTTTTGATTATCCATTTTTGTGACCCTGTTTGACTAGCCTGACATTCGTTGCCAAAATATTAAGTACTTAATTCCAAATATGTGGAACTTTTGACTTTTGGTGTCGCTCTAGGGCTTCTGCCCTGTTTGTTTAACGATTGAGTGATTTAAGGAAAAACAAAAGATTATCAAAATTATTTCTCGCCAGTATGGTTTAACACAATGCAGTATCCCTGCACCACAGTGACCACTTAGAACAGGTGACTAAGCAGTGCTTATTCATCTGAACAAGCCTTAAACATAACTAGCGAACAGTGTCGCCATACTCGGCTAGCCTTTCTCAATAGTCAGCTATATAGTACATTAGCTGCAATAATTGGGTGCTGTTGTTGAAATTGTTTGACTGCGGAATGTCAAAAGGAATTCCAGGTTGATTTGGTGGTTTCATTACAATGTTTGTCTATGTCATGGGTTCTCAAAAGATGGGTCGCCTCATCTGGGGTCGTAGTGTGACACAATGGGGTGCAGCGCTTTAAAAATATGTTGTGGGTATGTTTATAATTCTTGTTTTAAAAACTGGCCAAGTGCGAGTCGGTTTCGCTTGCAAAGGGTTCCGAACGAATTTCTTTTTTTTAACCATGTAATTTTATCACTATAGAATTCTTAAAGATTTTCTTGTAATCTATAGATAAAGATCGATTTTCTCCATTTTTTCTCTCAGTAGTTTCGGAGAATGGTAATTTTTCGCCTAATTTCTTGAATTAATTCAAAACCATTAATTGTAAAATTATGAAAAAATATATTTTAAACGTTCACAGTAAGCCCTTTACCTAGCCTACTTTTCAAAAACCTTTTTTTTATTTTTTATTAGTTTAACCCCAAAAGTGACACCCATACTAAAAATTATTAATTATATACCCATATTAAAATAATTTTCGTAACGCTTCCGTGTTTTGGTCACAGAGGTCCTGAGGATATGTGTACCAAATTTCAACAGAATCGTTTCAGTAGATCCGGAGAAAACTGGCTGTGACAGACGGGACAGACAGACACTCGAGTGAAGTGACCTATAAGGGTTCCGTTTTTTGTTCGGAACCCTAAAAACGGTTATGGATAGCCATTGGCTAAGATAGCAGTGACCAGAATGTAACTAAATCAAGTTCCTTTACGCTCGTTCCCGTACCACATGACACTTGGTATCGCCTTGTATTTTAACTTTCAGGCAAAATAGGCGTTGTATTTTTAAAAGAAAGTTGGGGTGCGCGTAAAGTAAAAGGTTCTGAGCCACTGCCCTACATCGATGTAGCCTCTAGAGGCTGGATTAGCCGTGCAAATATTGCACATGTGTCCTTTTAGCCAGACAGGAACGTGTGGAGTGCGTCACTCCTCTCCAACTCGAAGTTTGCCGAGGGGAGATTCGGTGAAGTGTTCCAGTCGACAGTTAGCATTGATTGGCTCGCGGGAGTCTCGTCTACATCGTTGACCCTAATAGTGGCCATTAGCAGTAGTAGCTTTGTGAAAAAATACAAAGCGATTGGTAGTTAGTGTGTTACGTCTACGTGATCTCGCAGTTGATTTGGTTAGACTTGTCACGAACGAACTACGGTACCGGTGGCGGTGAAATTTCTTGCAGTTATCATAATAATAATTAATTTAGCCTCATCACATGTAGGTAAATTGTTATTTTCCTATTGACCCAAAATAGGTTTAAGAGGAAAGATCTTCAATGCTGGTTTAGTACTTTCAGATGATAAATTTGATTTTTGTAACCCCATTTTCTTTTGTTGCAGGAGACGCGACTTAATTCAAGTTCAGGCTCTGTTTATGATGGTGGCAGTGCACTAAGCCTCCTAAATGTTTAGGAGAGGCTACAAGACGCGTTACTTCCGAGTGGTGCTCAAGGCCAGGACCTGGAAGCGAGTGCCGATGAAGCTATTAAAGTGGGGTAGGAAGATGCCGTCTAAAAAGCAATACAACCTCGTGCCCAACGACGAGTATGACACCAGGATCCCCTTGCATCCCGATGAGGCCTTCACCTACGGCATCACTTTCCAAGCCAAGGTAAGACAAACTACACATCTCACACAGATAGCGAAGGCGAAGCGAAATGGATCGCCGGATTGACGCCAATGTAACAAATTACCCCGAGGTCAGAGGACCAATGAGAAATAGAGGTGAAATGCCAGGAAAACGTACTGGTTACCAACGAAAATTTAATACAAGGTACCTTTTTGTGTAGGCGTACCGATTTTGTACACAAAAGCTCAATTTATTTAACCGTTTCTATTAAGTGTCCTTTGATATTTTGTTTTGGTTATTACAAAAGTTGCCGATCTAAATTGAGTTAACATTAAATCGAAACTAATTTAAATATTAAAGGTGCTGCTAACTTTAAATACGACAGTGGTACTGATTTTTAATTAAACAGAAAAGTAGTTAAATTTAAGTAAACCTTGGAAGAAAAGTGTAGCAACTTTAAGTTTTGCCACAAATCGACTAAAAGTTGAATAATACTTTTTCATTACTCATACTCGGAAAGTAGTTAACTACTTGTATTCAGCTAAATCCGGTTTGACTGGAAGCCAACCCCAATATAGCTGGGCAAAGGCTCGGAAAGTTGCCTGAGGAGCGGGTTCAAAGTATTACTTTCCAGCCCTAGGGAGAATCGTTTTGCAATTGACAGTCGTCAAATTATAAAAAAAACTCGTTGAAAATTTCGGTTGAACCACATATGACCCAACTTTTTATACAGCCAGTCAATTACAACGCGATGTCAAAGTGAAATAACGTAAACGTGATTGTTAACTTAAGATTTTATTTTTTAAATGACTTTTTATAATTAACTTTCAACTATTTCTTTAAAATAACATAGATTTGGGCAAAATATTTACCATCTTTTTTGTGATGGGTTTGTTCTTGACTCTAGTCGTAAGACACGACATAGACAAAGTCAACGATGGAGCGAACTTACCCAGAAGGAGCCTGTTCGCTCTAACTTTGAAGAGATTAGGGTTGTAAGCGTTTGGAAACACAGACGCAGGCAGCGAATTCCACTCCTTTGTTGGGCACATTAAAGCTTAGTGCGAATTGATGGAATAGAAACATGGAAGAAATGGCAAGATGCAGTGCGTTTGGATGTCCGATGGTAGTAGGGGGCTGGTGGGATGAGATCGTGGAGTTCTTGGGCACACTTACCGAAGTACAATCTGTAGAAGACCGACAAGCAGGCAACCTTACGGCGGTGATCCAAGCTATGTAGCTAGGCATCTACCAGTTTTACGTCACCGATGAGCCTCTTAGCTCTGCGTTCCACCGAGTCAAGTGCGGCAAGCAAGGAGTTTGGTCAACACGACTCCTTCTTAACGGTAAAGGAACCGGTCAAGGAACTAACTTCAACCCCACCGGTTGCTGCGCTGGACAAGTATCTCTCTGAAACCGTACTATCATCTGCGTACCCAACAAGACCAGGCTGAAATAGGTCATTGATGTGCATCAGGAAAAGAGCACTCTGGTTACTGACGGATTCAATCAACGCATGTCTATCGCAAACTGTCAAAAAAGCCTTATTTTCTATACATTTTTTGACAGTTTGCGACTGAGGTACGAAAGCGAACATTGCTTAAAAATTAGTACGTTTGGCCCTCAGACCTATGCAATAAAATACATATTTAGTTTTAGTTTTCTGTATTCCTGAAGTAGGTTTACAAAACCTACTTCAGGAATACAGAAAACTATTTTTTTTTAAAACACGTCTAAAACCAGCCATCTTTTCATACTCTGTTCCCACATCGACACAACCACTACATAAATAATTCAAGAGAAATCAAAGCCACAAGGATTTACAAAAGAAGAAAAGGGATTCATGGAATCAATGGATATTAAACCACATCTAGGAGTGAGCGGACCTCGTTCGCGAGCTTTTTATTCTTGTGACTCTCTCTTCTGTAACAGAACACGGTATCGGAACAATCTGGTCGCTGTAGCTCAATGCAGCAAATAGGTCCTGGTGGATAACAAGCTGGATTTGATCAACACACTAGTTTTGTTTCGATTCAAAAGAAAAAAAACTAATTGGATTTTTCTTTGTCATGTATTGTGTGCTGAAATTCAAAAGACAGTGTGTGCCTGCCTTTTGTAAAAGATCTGTTACATTGATACAATGTTAAATATACTTTGCTCATAATAGGGTATTTTACTGGATTTTTTACATTTCTAAAAATCTAGTGAAGACACAGTTAAAATATATTGCTTAAAGATCTCAAATCTGTGGATTATCATTTTAATAGAGACAGCACTAATGACTTGTGATAACACACACAGGATCCGCCATATTGAATTAAAGCCATCCAATATAAACGATATTTTGTGTGACAAAGATAGAATAACTTCAAAAGCGTATAACTTCACTGTCATTCCACCAATTTTGTTTATTTTTCACCCATCGTGCTGTTTTACATAATACTCCGGTCAATTTAGACATCCGATGTTACACTAATTCGCACCCAGCTCAAAATCGGTAGGATTGGTTTTGCTGAAAATCGCGTTTGCTACCTTTGATCCCGAGATTTTTTTGTCCAGGTATCGGATCGATGACGACTTTTTAGATTTAATTTATGAACAATCCTACCAATTTTGAGCTGGGTGCGAATTACTTTACCTTCACTCCTATTTTTGGTCCAATTTGATCGGACTAATCATCATCATCTGCCTAGCCTTTTCCCAACTACATTGGGGTCGGCTTCCAGTCAAACCGGATTCAGCTGAATACCAGTGTTTTACGTGAAGCGGTTGCCTACCAGACCTCCACAACCCATTAACTGGGTAACACGGTACATCTTGCCAAGACTGGAGTCAGATTTACTGGCTTCTGACAATCCGTAACGACTGCCAAAGATCTACAAATGACAGCCGGGACCAACGGCTTAACGTGCTTTCCGAGGCACGGAGGAAACTCGGTATGTTAAGATGGTCACCCATCCACATACCAACCTTGGCAAGCGTTGCTTAACCTTCAAGATCGACCCGTGTGGCTGTTATTATTTGATCGGACTTATAATTCTATCAAATTCGTATTCATGTATATTTTTCGTAGTAGATAAGTGTTCAAATACCCCAGAGCATACTAAATTCAAAAAAATACTATATACTCGTAGGTAGTATAAAAAATTTATCAACATAATTATGTTGGTAGTGCTTTAAATTTTTTCAGCTACGGATATGTGACTGGAATATTGCAGACTCCGTATGATTGTAAGAAATCTTTTTTAGATTATAATTTCTCGATATTTTATGAATTTTTTTTGGAACGAAGTTCCTTATCGCGCGTTGTGAAAGGGGGCTAGACGGAAAAAATTCTTACGAAAAGTTGTCACGACACTTTTTGCTATAGTAAGCTATTGTAAGCTGTGCGGCGTCGCATGTTTCTGTCTGTCTCTCTCTCTCTTATAGAAAGCAAGCCAGATATTTTCATTTCTATTTCGCAGGTGTCCCTTGACACCTCTCAAGTTGGAATGGAACGGAATGGAATGGAACGGAATGGAATGAAATGGAGTGGAATGGAATGGAGTGGAGTGGAGTGGAGTGGAGTGGAGTGGAGTGGAGTGGAGTGGAGTGGAGTGGAGTGGAGTGGAGTGGAGTGGAGTGGAGTGGAGTGGAGTGGAGTGGAGTGGAGTGGAGTGGAGTGGAGTGGAGTGGAGTGGAGTGGAGTGGAGTGGAGTGGAGTGGAGTGGAGTGGAGTGGAGTGGAGTGGAGTGGAGTGGAGTGGAGTGGAGTGGAGTGGAGTGGAGTGGAGTGGAGTGGAGTGGAGTGGAGTGGAGTGGAGTGGAGTGGAGTGGAGTGGAGTGGAGTGGAGTGGAGTGGAGTGGAGTGGAGTGGAGTGGAGTGGAGTGGAGTGGAGTGGAGTGGAGTGGAGTGGAGTGGAGTGGAGTGGAGTGGAGTGGAGTGGAGTGGAGTGGAGTGGAGTGGAGTGGAGTGGAGTGGAGTGGAGTGGAGTAGCGACACATTAAGACCAAAAGTTGTAACGGCACATTAAGACCAAAAGTTGTAACGACACTTTTTGCTATAGTTGTAAGCCATGCGGCGTAGGAACTTCGTTCCATCCGGGTGTCCCTTGACACCTCTCAAGCTTTTTTTAAAGTTGCCCCACACTAGGAATTTCTCCTGTATCGTGGGTGCGTTAACAAAGATACAAAGTCACATACACAAACAGCCAGACCCGGAACAACTATCTGTAGGTCATACGAATATTTGTTCCGTGCGGGAATTGAAACTGCAACACGCAGTGCAGCAGCCGATCGCTCAAACACTGCGCCGACAGTGTCGTCAAAAAAAAAATCGTTTTGTATACAATAAATCCCAACCAAATTCAATAGTTTCCAGTATATCCGATATTAAAATAAAATAGTTTACAATTTCACGCAATATTTTACAATTTTACGACGTTTGCAATTTTCCGCTGACAGATATACAGAGTCAAGTAATGAATTTCAATATCAGTTTGTGTTATCTTCTGTAAAAAAACCGACCAGGTGCGAGTCGGACTCGCCCACCGAGGGTTCTTTACAAATTTGTAGGTACTTTTAATATGAGTTTAAATAACGAATACTTTTTTATGATTTAATTACAAATGTAAAGTTTTCATACCTTTTTCTGTATTTGCAGTCTATGACGGTATTACATGCCAAATTTCATAGTTCTAGGTCATTGGGAAATATCCTATGAATTTAGATTCTCTTGAGAGTGTCGAAATATACGTTTCTTGCAGCATAAACGGCCGTATCTTTTTTTTACGTTAACTTAGAAGTTTGATTGTTTTACAGCTATAAGGCACCGTAGAGCTGATTGTATTTGGTTTTAATTTCAACTCGATACCTCAACGCGTTCCTGGGATAAAGAGTCTTGACAGACAGACGGACGGACAACAAAGTGATCCTATAAGGGTTCCGTTTTTTCCTTTTGAGGGACGGAACCCTAAAAATAAAGAAAAGTATACTCCTACTTAGTACTTTCGGTTGTAGTGAAGAAAACTTTAAAATGTGGAAGCTTTTAAGCACTTTAGAACTAAAGTTTTGAGAGGTACATGGTAGGTGCCAGATTCATGCGCAGTAACGGTCATTACATCACAAACATTTATTATTTATTTAAGCATTATGGAAGACTTAAAGCTAAAATAAACAGGCCATACAACAACAGGACACAGGACAACAGGACTAACAGAACACAACAACACGACAAACAGAACAACAACACTTCAAACAGAACAACAACACTTCAATAACAGGACTTTTTAACATCAACATCATAAATAATGACATTAAGCTGTCCTGCATCGACTTCTGTCGTGATCTTTACGTTCTCTAGTAATGAAAAAACTGTTCAAAAGTTATTACTCGGATATCTACGAAGGGATATTAGGGAAGGTCAATGAAAGAAAAAAGAAAGAAAGAATTAGCGTTTATTTGCGCCAAGCATGGCGCATACCAAAAAAATAAAATAGAATTTAATTTGCACTATTGTGAGTTTATCTGGCGCTTACCATAGTTTTAGATCTGAAGATATTTGTTGATACAAATGTTAAAGACCATTTACGTTTCTCTTCATATATTTTAGTAGTATCATAATAATATAGTAATTGGATTATCATCCGCTTAGCCTTTTCCCAACTATGTTGGGGTCGGCTTCCAGTCAAACCGGATTCAGCTGAATACCAGTGTTTTACGTGGAGCGGCTGCCTACCAAACCTCGACAACCCATTAACTGGGAAACACGGTACTTCTTGGCAAGACTGGAGTCAGATTTACAGGCTTCTGACAATCCGTAACGACTGCCATAGATCTACAAATGACAGCCGGGACCAACGGCTTAACGTGCTTTCCGAGACACGGAGGAAACTCGGTGTATTAAGATGGTCACCCATCCATAGACCAACCTTGGAAAGCGTTGCTTAACCTTAAAGATCGACCCGTGCGGCTGTTATTATTTAGCCACCAGCTCCAATAATATTGTAATTGGATAATGAACGAAAACTAATATATCCCGTGGAAAAACAGAGTGACTATAATTTGTAGTACATTTTCATGTATTTGAATACCCAATCCACCTGTGTCGGTTACCAGCTTCACAGGAATTATTACAAAAATTGCGATCAACATAATACGGTGATTACAATAAAATATTATTCTTATTATGAATAACATTACAAAAGGGATGACGTGGACGTTATAATTTTATATTAATAATGGCTGGGCTTCAAGCTTTGTTTGGTGAAATAACATTGAAGAAAATTATTTCATTGTTGTAATATATTTCAAGCTCGATTTTTCAATAATTTCATCAAAAGAAAAATCCATACTCATTCCTTTGCATTTGCCGTAGTCGGTTAAAAAGTAAATAAATTAATGCGCTTCAAAACTAGCTTCTAAGGGTGCCTGTCATTTACAGCAGAGCGGAGAAACGGAGAAATTTTAACCGTTGCATAAAATTTCCTTACCACGAGCGTCACTGTCATTTTTTTTGAATTTGTTATGGGTTTATTCTTGACTCTAGTCTATGTCTGAGATGACAGAGACAAAATCTACGATGAAGCGACCCTACCCAGAAGGATCTTGTTCACTCTAACTTTGAAGAGATTAGGGTTGTAAGCTTTTGAAAACAGTATCATTGTAACATTTTGACTGACATGATATTATTGGTTCAAATCGACACGTAGACAATGTAGTGGCCTATTTTTAATTACCTGTTCATATCTGCTTACCAGGTAGCCATGAATGAAGTAAGTAGTAAGTAGGTAAGCCTACCACGGCATATTCTCCATGCAAAATACTGTCAGTTGAAACTTTTCTTCGGTTACAAGTGAAGGTTATGAAAATAAAATAAAATTAAAATTAATTCAATTATAAATAGCCATGTACAATTTTCGGTTGGCAAGCTATCAAAGGCGTGTTTATAAATCAACTGATAAAAAAATATCTCATTTGGTGAAGGTCGATTTTCCACCACCTCCCCAACCACTAACAAAAGGGAATGACGTTTTGACAATAATGACGAAAACCGAAATGATGGCCGGGTGGGTACATTGACAGGAAGTAATGAACACCGGCCCTCGTAATGACGTGAAATATCCAGCGGGACTAATGGATATAACTGAAGTTGTAAAATGTATGTAAGTAAAATGCTGAATATAAATCGTTCGACCAATCGAAACGGAAATACTATTTATCAACGAAATGCGCTATTTTGCGTTTGTCGCTGAAAATATATTTCATTCAATGTAAAGGTACTCAATTTTTAAAAGGTAATTTTGCTCATTTTTTTTTTAAATAAACCAAATATATTTCATGTCATACTTTCAATACACTTTTTATGGTTTGATTTACGAATAGGATGCGTAGGTAGAGATGGGCAGTTTATGATATTATAATGTTCATTGATATTGATACATAACAGTGACTGATGACTCACACCAGAAGTTGATGTGATGAGCACAGTTATTGGTTGTATCACACATATAAATTACTCTGAAATGCCTCACCACCGCGTCTACTCGAGCCAGTCAGTATTTTTTGTACGAAATTACCCACTGCTCCTTATTACACAAATTAGCTGGACTAACAATCCACCTTGATTGGATGGATTGACTCATTTCACCTAAGTTTTGACACTGAAAATTCAGAATCGCACTAAAAGCTCATGTCGAATTGGAACATGCTGGCGTACTTCAAGTCGTCTCCGCGCTTCACCATCCCAGCGCTTTCCCCTCGCTGGCACTCCCTTTGCATCTAATATTACGCACCTTTGACGTGTTATACGTAATACGTTATGCCAGGGACGGTCAGTTACAGTGCGACAACTAGTCGTACAGTGGTGCCTATCCGTAGCCAGTCAATGTGTCGGAGCTGCTGACCCGCTTCGTTTTCGTGCTTGCGTTAGTTCGACGGCGAGGAGATAGACGAGGCGGTGACGATCCGTCTTCGACTTGATAGGTGTGTGATACCTTATATTTCGATGTGCTGAAAATAAATTTGACGTTCGCTACAAAAAATTACCAGTTTTTTTTTGTAAGCAACATTTTGCAAATCTATATCGATACTAATATATACCTAAAGCTGAGGAGTTTGCTTGTTTGCTTGAACGCGCTAATCTCAGGAACTACTGGTCCGATTTGAAAAATTATTTCAGTGTTAGATAGCCCATTTATCAGGAAAGGTTATAGGCTATATATCATTATGTAAATACCAATAGGAGCGGAGCAAACGAAATTGCGCGGGTCAACTAGTCAGTACAAAAAACAATACAAAATCGTATAAAATATAGGTAGCTACAAAATTTGCCAATTGACTATGCATATCCATTAAAATGCAATGCAATTCATAAACATATGAATAAAATTTTGACCGTTGCGAGATTCACTCAAATTGGAATGGTAATAGATGACGATAGATCCCTTTCATATTCAAAGAGGGATTCGGACCCAATTAATGTTGGAAACAACTATATAGGGAACCTAAATGTTGATATTTGGGGCCGATACCTGTAATTTTATAAAAAAAAACCTTCGCAAATAAACCTCCAGGTGATAAAGTGGGTGGAAGTTTCCTACTTGTATTGTTGGAACTGAAACGGGACTGAAATAAGAGAGTCATATATTTTTCAATTTGTTATGATCTACATAATATTATAATAAGCACAAGTCATACCATCAACGTCATCATTGCAGCCGAAGAAGTCCACAGTTGGACGTAGGCTTCCCCCAAGTGTTGCCACATGTATCGGTCCTATGTATCAGGATAGCAACCTGTGTTTTCCACCAGTTCGTAAATCAAAATTCTTATCCCTTCGCTATTGTTTATTTTTTGACTATTGTGACCGCTTTCGTATCGACGTCCAACAGCAAAAGATAATAAATTTTAATTTGAGGTGTTTGGAAGTATTGACAACGCAAAATCGATACTCTAACGATCCGACCAATGGGGATTTATATGGTGCCTATTCATAACATGAGAGCGTTTAATCTGTCGTCATCTATCCTTGAGGAAAATATACGTACAAATGTCTAAATAAACGCGTAATCAAAATTAATCTTTTTACCTTTGCCTAACTGTTTTGGGAACAGCTGCCAGTCTAATCGAATGCAGATGAATATCAGTTATAAGAAGCGACTAAAAGGCGAAATTTTTGTCAGAGCCAATGCGCGTTAAAAATATGTGTACATTAGCACATATTTTTAACGCGCCGACGACGCACGTTTTGCGAACGCATGCTCACAGCGCTGTAGATGACCAATAAGCTTCTGTCTGCGTCCGATTACAGCGCGTTAGCGCGCGTCATCTACACGTCGTTGGCACGTTCAAGTATATGGGCAAAAGCCCTTACACTGGCTTCTGACTACCCGTAACGAATGTCAAAGACAGAAAAACTGAAAGAATTACGGCCGGGACCAAAAGTTTAACATGCTTTTCGAGGTACGGTTTAGTCTCATTATGTAATAGATGGTGACCCATCCGCGGACCGATCTCGGCAAGCGTTGCTTAACTTCGAAGATCAAACCGTGTCACTGTAATATTCTTTTTAACTTACAAAATGCTCCTTAAATACTAAAATAAAAACTATGATGGATGACTGTGTATAAAAGTGGGGCGTGAGTCAGGGCCCTTAATATTTCCGATCCACCGAATTGCAAAATTTTGTTTAACTCCTAACAATTTTGAATAGAGAACAATAAATTTTCTGCTGGTCCAATGAGCACCTTTGTTATTTGTGACGATCGGCAATTTTGATCAATCGTAGAGCAAAATTACTGTCCGCATCGGTACCCTTTAACCATTTTAGCATACAACAGGCTGACAATTTTATTTAGGTATCTTTTCACTGGTAGGCGAGGGTCTAATTAATGTACCAAATGTCTGTGGGAGTATCTGTCATGTTGAACCCAACACCAAAATACGATGAAATTCCAGAATCTATGAGCTGAACATTATTAAATTTCGAAGCAATAAATATATGTATAATAGGGGTATAACAAGACTGGGTAAACATTTGAAGAATGTCAATAAAACGTAACGCTATCTATGAATCGTAACCAACTGTTGGAAAGCGAGCTATTGAACTTGGTACGTATTTAATGCATGCACTAATGCAAATAAAATATTCGATTGACATTGTCGTGATTTCCGCCTGCTCTGGAAACAACAATGGCAATTATTTATGTTCAAAGAGGCAGAATTAATTGAAGACAACTACGAAGGCTTCCTACGCTTTTTCAAGCATTTCAAGCAAAAGGGAAAATATTAAACAAAGCGTCTATTTTTGTTCTGGCAGCATTCTTCAGGTGACTGTAGTGACTTATACGTAAGGAGGTAACGTACCGCACCGGCCGGCCCGCCGAAACGGCTTCCTAAGCCAGGATTACCCTGGCTTTACCGAGTTGTTCCCGTGCCTCTCTATGTCTTCTTTACACGACAAAAGGTTATCTCAATACAATCTCACTTTGGTTGCTAGCTATTCCCCTATCAAAAATTTTGTAAAAGGGATTGTTACGTACTGTAGGTATCTGATTTTTATCTAGTTTAGGTAAAATGTCAATAGGTAGCGGGATAAAACGTCGCTAGTCGCATTCTGGTCTTGTGTAAAGAGGTTCGCAGCTCTATGGCCGCTCTCCATTTAAGAGAGAGTACACAATAAGGCAGACACAAAGGCCCTTTTCATTGGATTGCGCTTACAAGAACACACCGGACGAATCTGTTGAACTTAGCGCTTCCTATAGTTCAGGGTTAGAGACTTACGAAACTTTTACAAAACTCACAAGTTTCTTAGGACCGCGTTACTAAAGTGGGTGGTAAGACCCTTTTTCTTGCTTATAAAATCACGAAGGTCTCACATTTATCTTTCCAGGTAGCTCTGAAATACTTAGACTAGCCTTCAGGCTGGTATTTCTTTCTGATTTACTTGTCTCATTTTTCAGTGAGGTTATTACAGAGTAGGTTAGACGTTGTTCGTGTAATCAGAATTTCTGTTACACCAAAACGTCCAATATAAAAGCAATTACAGAGGTGAAATGAGATATCTTTAAAGTAAATAGACTTTTTACGATTGCGTTTCATTGTTTTTTATTTAGGCGCTGTTAATTTATTTATGGCTCTTTTTGGTATACTTACATTTGCTGTTCGAATGTAATACGGAGCCTACTGCCAATTGTTCTATTCTATTTCGCACATCATCTAAAAGCAATTCGTCCAATAAATTAGACTAAACTTCATAAACCATTATAAAGCCTAATTTGCTGTACAGACGATAGTATTGCTTAAAGTGTCTACACAGATTAATCCCATCAAAACATAAATGTGAAAAAGGGAGCCAAAGTTCTATGATAATAATATCCGTGATTGTCGAATTCAGCGTAAAATGAATTGAGATCTAAATGGGCGCCAAGTTATTTTATTTGAAGTAAAAAAGCCTGTCACATTTATGAAAACAACCTTAAAATTTTCGTAATAAGTTCCTAAACTTATATTTGAAAAGATTTTCAACATAAAACTCCGTAGTTAATAAATATTGAGACTTTAGTCGTTTTGGCGGGAATTTTGAATTTCGAATAGTTTTTATGTAATTAGGTAAGTGTTAAGTTTTTGGACTGTGTGTGAATTTTTGTTTGTTGAAATAAATGAAAAATAAGGAATTAATTAATAAGAAAGAAATTAAATAAATAATTTTAAATACAAACATTTATTCTTCATCATCTTCTCTAACAATAACGTCATCTAAAAACTATTTATATCCGTGGACGATGACGTCTCTCGTAGTCTCCCATTGCGAGAACCAAGTTGTGAAGCAGAATCAGAGTCCCATTAAGAAGAGCACAATGTCGCCACGCATGGAAGATAATGACAGTCCAAAAGCACGCACGGGTCACACAGAGGAAGAATCGATCGAGAGTCCATAAAACAATACGAGTCAAATAAAATATAAGTAATCCAAAATAAAACACGAAACTCAAACACAACGACAACAGCGGCTCGAGAGCATCTGTCACTGTCCTGTCAGTCTACGCAAAGTCTGAGTCGCCACTTTTACCATTTTTTCGGACAAATAAAAAAAAATTATGTTACATCTTTCAAAACACAAAGTATTAAAAATGAATAGGTATGTTGTTTATGTCTGCTTATTTATTTAGCTCACCACCACCGCCTAGTAGGTATTTCTCAGCGCGTTTACTGCGCTGTGCAGCAGATTTGGCGTGAGAAGCATTCAGTTGGCAACATTGTTGTGATTACTCGTAATAGTTGTTTTAAAATTCATATTTACCGCTAAAAAAAAAGAATGGAAACTCTCAATATTTATTAACCACGGAATTTTAATAAAAATATCTTTTATACAATATATTTAGGAATTAGTAACGAACGTTTTACAATATTTTTTATTTATGTAACAAGCTATATTTGTTCAAATAATTAGCCACCATTGTTCGTTAAGCCAAGCATTTTTTCATTTTTCTTAAAGCTCATGTTGACAACAGTTGTCCGTAAACACCAATGTTTGCATTTCCAATTCAGATCGCACTTCACAGTAATCTGTATTGTTTTATTTTTTCAATAAATTTTTACCTTCGGGGCTTCCAATTGTTGTTTGTAAATATAGACCTTATAAATTGGGTTTTTGAAACAAATTGTTTCTGAGAGAAGTTTACAAATTTCAGTAGGTAACGGAGGTAAGGCTCTCGTAAATTATCTGGTACGCGTTCGGAATCCTCTAGATTATTCCCATGAGAAAAATAAATATTTTTACCTTTTATCCTTGGATTATTATCAGAGGGTGGAGTATTTTGAATAGATTTTGTATTTTCTTTGTGTACCTAAGAGAAGTTCGTGGCTAAACAATATGAGCCATTGTTAGAAAATCTGAGACTAGTCTAGCTAAAAGTACCGTGCTACCCAGATATTCGGTTGTGGTGTTCAGATGGGCAGTCGCTTCACGTTAATTACTCTCTGGTTTGACTGGAAGCCGACCTTAGGTAGATGTCATCATCTGCCTAGCCTTTTCCCAACTATATTGGGGTCGGCTTCCAGTTAAGCTGGATTTAGCTGAATACCAGTATTTTACGAGGAGCGGCTGCCTACCAGACCTCCACAACCCTTTGACTGGGAACGCGGTACTTAATGGCAAAACTGGAGTCAGATTTACTGGCTTCTGACTATCCGTAACGACTGCAAAAGATCTACAAATGACAGCCAGGACCAACGGCTTAAAGTACTTTCCGAGGCATGGAAGAAACTCGGTAAGTTAAGATGGTCACCCATCCACAAACCAACCTTGGCAAGCGTTGTTTAACCTTGAAGACCAACCCGTGCGGCTGTTATTATCTAACCACGAGCTCCTCAAGCCGACCATAGGTAGATGATGATATTATAAACAGTGCATTGAGTATTTTGAAAACATATATTTTTCTTATTTATGTGTTGGGAACTTTGATGTGTAGCGAAAATTGAGAGTGTCATGTTGGTCAATTTATCGTCATGATAGACAGCGTAATTAACGAAAAACGGACAAATTTTGCATCGACACTACTACGAACAGATATTGTCAATTTGTTCCATTTACCTGTTACTTCAAGTTGCAGACTCGAAATACATTCCTTTGTAGCCGTTCACTTGCAAAATATCGACCTCTGTTTTCTCTAGCAGCGATTGCCGTAAACTGAGCTTTATTATAAAATTGTAATTAACAACAAGGACTTTTCATACGAACTGCCCCGGGTTGGGTAGAACTCGTAAAGTCAACCCTTTTCCGTGACTTACCTGACAAAACGGGCGACAAGTCAATCACAAAATTGATGTTCCAAAATCACGAATGAAAATGACAGATTAAAATTCAAACAAAATTTACAGCTGTTTGAGCATGAAATGTTCCTCGATTGTGAGCGTGCTAGTCTTTCCCAATTTCTGTAGCTACTAAAAATTTAAACTATCCGTAAAAGGTTTACGTCTCATTTCAGTCTCAGTGTCAGTTCCTTTAAAACAGATAGCTCAATGCAGGGAGGGCTTTCAGCAGGTTTTAAATATTTAATCGGTTGCATCCGAAAATACTTAGCCTCTATTCTACGAATGCCAAGGTTGATTGGTGAAAACTGGGTCTTGGACTCGAGTTCTAACTTTATCTTTTGACTAGTCGACCCGCGCAACTTCGTCTGCTCCGCTCCTATTGGCCTTAGCGTGATGATATATAGCCTAACCTTCCTCGATAAATGGGCTATCTAACACCGAAATATTTTTTCAAATCGGAACAGTAGTTCCTGACATTAGCGCGTTCAAGCAAACAAACAAACAAACACTTTGGTATTTGGTATGGGTATACATATTAATCACGCCGACAAAGTGGTAAAATAAAATTTGGAAAAAAATAATATTTTATGGTAGGTACGTAATGTGACGATGGGTTTTTTATCGTCTATCCCATGGTGTGTGGTGTCGTCGGATAGGCCGTTTAGAAATATTGTGTGCGAAAACCATTTTTTCCATCCAATGATCTGTTTGCGAAATATTGAGCTTAAAAGTATTAATTTTGTTACGTGATTGTGATGTGTACAGGGTTTAAGTTTGCTTTTACCCGACTGCCAAGAAAGGTTTATGTTTTTCTCGCCTATCTTGTATGTTTGTAAATTTCTTAAGTACCTCGTATCTCCCAAACGGCTGGTTGGATTTCGACAGTTTAGATGTCGTTAGATTTGTGTCTTAAGAAAGGTTAAAAAGAAACAATCAGAATGGCGAATTTTTAGCGCTAATTGCATTTGCAATACATGTTAACTGAGGAGCTCGTGGCTGAATAATAACAGCCGCACGGATTGATCTTGAAGGTTAAGCAACGATTGCCAAGGTTGGTCTGTGGATGGGTGATCATCTTAACATAACGAGTTTCCTCCATGCCTCGGAAAGCAAGTTAAGCCGTGGGCCCCGGCTGTCATTTGTACATCTTTGGCAGTCGTTACGGATTGTCAGAAGCCAGTAAATCTGACTCCAGTCTTGCCAATATGTACCGTGTTACCCAGTTAATGGGTTGTGGAGGTCTAGTAGGCAGCCGCTCCACGTAAAACACTGGTATTCAGCTGAATCTGGTTTGACTGGAAGCCGACCCCAATATAGTTGGGAAAAGGCTAGGCAGATGATGAATACATGTTAACCAAACCTGTCGAGTAGGTTACCAAAATGAAGGAATTTAATAGGAGATTACATTTGTCTCGGTCTTTTTAGCGCATTGTTTATAAGTTTACTTTTTTTGCAGTCGGCTTTGCAGATTTGATCTTTCACTTGTTGTAGACGGATTGTAGTTTTACTTTTGTTTTGAAGAGCTTACTGAAGGCGACTTCATGAGGGTTTTGCTTTGTGTCTGCTTACAATGCACAGCTGACTACGAAATCTGCGTTAAAAATGTTATAACGAAATGTGCTCTGAAATTCTATACTAGGTACGCGAGGCAGCTACTTACAGATTTTCTCGATCATTGACTTAGAAAATTTCATGGGGTAGTAAGCTACATCTTTTTGTAGATGTTTTATTCGCAAATTTTTAAGCTAGCAAGTTTAGATCGTTACTAAACAACCCTTAGAACGTTATTTCTGGTACGCTATTTCAAATTCAATAGCATCATCAAACCTCAAACATAATACGTAAAACTCTACCTAAGCATACCAAATTGTCAAATTTCCGTCAAAAGACCTCCAAATGACATAACAAAATGGCTGAATACCCTCGGAGGGTACGAGCTGCTCAATATGACCGCAAATCACACACCACATTACATCTGTTTTATATGGTAAATGCGGTTTCATCGGTCTAACTCGTCGCTACTCGGCAGGACTCCCGCTATCGGTTCATTAGCTAGGCTTACCAATGCAGTGGAAGCTCAAATTTGGCGTTAAACTGTATTACAGCACTATTTAGATTTACCAGTATTATGGCAGTGATGATCTTCCTAAAAATATCTCAACTAACGAACCATTTCAGCCCCCTTTCGAATGTCCCATAACTTGAAACCTATTTGACATAAACAATTTTAAATTTGCATATCTAGCAAACTTATTAATTTAAAAAAGCAGAAGGTCTTGCTAATTACTACATGTCAAATTTCAAAAAGACTTAGGTATCATTAACGAGACGATGTGTCACATTATAGAGTGGCAAAGAACATTGCAACATTTCATTTCAACTATGATAAAAAGGATTTTCGAAAGAGTTTTTATACAGTTCGAGCTCACTTCTTTTATCAACGAAGTCTGGTATAAAGAACTTTAATTCCTTTTACATTTATGTTTTGGGTGGGATTTAGGCATCAAATGATCGACTTCAAATCTCTACGAAAGAAAATATTTTAACCTTAATATCTCATTATGATCCCAGTTTACGGGGTGGCCAGAACATTGACGTCCAAAAATAAAATTTAGGTTCTTCGTATCCTAGAGTATCCGAATCTCCCCCATGTATGTTCCGTGACTTTTAATAGTTTTCGAGCTATGAAATTTTTTCCGAATTTTTGAGAATTATCTACCTGATCAACTTGAAAAAAAATCTAAAAATTAAAGTAAAAGAGTATGTCGAGATTTCTTTTTCGCAATTAAATCTTCATGAGTTGTACTTTTATGCATAAAATTATCAGCTGTGCAACTGTGTTGAAAGTTGTGAAAATATTGGTCTACAGTGAAAAATTTGCGTTCCGTAAATTTAAGACCTAAATTTTCAACTTTAAATGAAAAATCTAAATAGGTGGTTTCATGGTTCTCTAAGTAAGTCTCAAGAATGCGCCAGACTTTCAGAAACTTCTTGGATAATGAACTTCCATTGTTGCTGGAAGACGGGAGTCACGAACTTAGCAAACCAAGTTGTTACAAAAAAACTTTTTTACAAAAAAATACAAATGACTAGGTGAAAATTTTACAAAATGTAAGTTATTTTTTTATATTTGTTGTGTTGTTATTTGGAAGTCGGTTGTATTTATGTGTAAAAAAGGGTGTTATACCATGGTTCGTCAAGTTTGAGACTCACATCTTTCATTTTCAAAGAAGTTTCTGTAGGTTTTTCCATTAAACCTGGATGGTAGTTAAAACGGGCCAATTAGTTAGTATTGAGGCTACCAGACCACAAGTTAACGCTGAATTGAAGCTAAAACTTTGAAACTGTCACTTCATGTGGATTTTCAATCGCCCACATGTGGTGATTATGGTAAAACGGCCAAAAAAATATTTTTAATCAAATGGCTAATTTTCAGAATTTTCTCCCTCGCCGTCTTCGGAGGCTAATTTCAGCAAAAGTAGCCCTTTAAGTCCTAAGTACTATTTCTCTTAAGATTACGAAAGCTGAAAGTCTGGCGCATTCTTGAGACTAACTTACGAACTGAAATCACCTGTTTAGAATTTTTAATTTAAAATTGAAAATTTAGATCATAATTTACGGAACACAAATTTTTCACTTTAGACCAACATTTTCACAACTTTCAACACAGTTACGAAGCTGATAATTGTATGCATAAAAGTACAACACATGAAGGTTCAGTTGCAAAAACGAACCTCGATAAAGTCTACTACTTTTATTTTTAGCATTTTTTCAAGTTGGTCAGGTCGATAATTCTTAAAAATTCAGAAATAAATTCATAGCTCGAAAACTATGAAAAGTCGCGGAACATACATGGAGGTAATTCGGATACCCCAGGATACGAGCTACCTAAATTTTATTTTTGGACGTCAATGTTCTGGCCACCCTGTATACTACTCGTAAAGGTTCTAGCTTCATGTGTGTTTACCTAAATACATATACGTAAAAATTACTTCAGACACGGCAATAAAAGACTCCTTGTCGGTTATGAGTGATCACGATCGATTTTGGCCCTTTTGGGAAATTCCGCGATTGGCTCTGAAAGCGTTACGGTTTAAGCACCCCTGCTTCATACAATAGAGCATAACAGCTCCATGTTATGTTAGGTTATAAACCTTGTTACAAGAACTACAGAAAATTAAACAGTGGAAACACACTTAAAAGTTTATACATTGTCCGAAATAATATAAAAGTTACAACTACGAGTACTTAGGTAGTCACAAAAGCTGCTACACGAGTTGAAGTAAGACTTATTTAGTGGCAAATAAAACTACTAACTAGCTTAGCAAGGTTTATTTTTATATTCTGATTTTCGTGGCCATCTTAGTAAAGTGTTCAGAACTTCGTCAGCAGTGGTTACTGTGATGGCTTTTAGACCGGCAGCCCAATTGTATGTTGCCCAAAAATTGCTATCGAAAGAAATTCCAGATCCGATGCGTCATACATTTAAGCATTTGTCTAAACGATAAACTTAAAAATCTAATACGGTTGAAATAAAAAAGGAAGGAATATTTGATCGATCATGTGAGACTACTGACTGCATTTTTGCATCAGGTAATCGGGAAGCCGACCCCAATATAGTTGGCTACGCAGATGGAGACACCTTTAGGTCGAAATGATGAAAAACCAGTGCAACATATTAGATGGTGTATCTTACCCATAGATGCTGAGCACAGAACAGTGTTTCATGTATACCTAACTAAATTGTAGACCAAGAGGATTACATGAAAAGTTTGACCTATTACTTACATTAGGTGCTCGTGAATCAAACGGTTTATTTTAGCGAATTTAGGTACTGGCTATTCTCATCCAAATATCATATCATGGTCGGATATTTAAGCTCAAACTAGTTGTTAAATGCACGAAGTTTTTAGCTGTGGTATATGGAATGAAAATTCACGTGGGTGTAGTGTGGGAGGTACGAATTGTTAAATGCATTACAATGGAATTAATAACGTTGAATGCAAACTTTACCAGTGGCTTTTGTGCAAGTTATTCAACTTAAAGGACGTAAACGTCAATAAATGAATTATGATATTCGCACTGCCCTAATCTGAGTGAACACGAAATTTGATATTTTAGATACTTATTCGAATCCTCTACGTATATGCACCTAACCAATTTCGACAGTAAAAGATTCATAGACAGAGAATTGATTTGAAATGATACTACAACTAACCAAAAAGACCCAATTTTTTGAGTTGAGATCCAGCAGTGCCAATATGATATTTCATATTTAATTAATGTTGACGTCGATTAACTATAATAACTTGCACAAAAGCTACTTGTAAACTTTGCAATCAGCGTCATATTATTCCATTGCATTGCATTTAAACAATCAGTACCTACCTCCCACACTGCAACCGCGTACCATAAGCGTTTTTCCACTTTAGTAATACGCACGAATTGTGAAAGTGGTAAAACGCCGGCCACAAAATAGTAAAAAGGAGGTCTCACTTCGGCGGTACCTATTTTTTTTCCATACGATCACAATAACCGCCATCATAATTTTGGACTTATGCGAACGTTCACATTTTTAACACGATCATAAGTATAATAACTATGCATGTGTACATTATGGATGTGTTTATAAACCATTTGAGATTTGAACTAAGCTCTCAGCTCAATTTAGTCAAATCTGTAAGACCGTAGTCATAATTAAATCTCCCTTAGTAACTGAACTTGCAGCGATGTTTTGAAGCTAAATCAAACAAGACTCCAACATACGTTGTGAGAAAAAAAAACAGTCGAATTCAGCACCTCCTCCTTTTTCTGAAGTCAGTTAAAAAAGGAAGAATATCTTTGAAAAGTATTCAATACCCTCGCTCATTTCCAAGGGATTCAGTTTATTTTGCTTTCTATTGTAAAAGGAGTAGTTTGTCGTTAATAAAGCTCCAAGGGGATAATTGAATTATGTTCTTATGAGGTCTACTTTTCCTGGCAGTCTACTTATTGCAATTTCATCGACTTATAGTTTCAGTAAAAAGTAATTTTACAACGTGAATTTAGTTAGTTTAGGGGCGTTAACTGAGCGCGCGGGAGTCATATGTTTGAGCCGTTTGAGGTTACAAGACCATGGTGTTTGAGTGCTCATCGAGTTTTTGTGAAATCAGCAAGCAGTTACGACCCTCCACGTGACCGAAGGATTGGCTTTTCCTCAGCCAAAAGTTCAACATTGCCATTCCATGCTACTAGTGCTTTGGGCATTTTAATCGTTGTCAGCGATATTAATGAATTTCAATACCTAATGAGTTCCTTCCTATCCCTTTCTGCTCCGATTGTATATATATATATAATTATAAGCTTGTAAATACTTTGTGAGGAGCTCGTGGCTAAAGATAACAGCCGCACAGATCGATCTTCAAGGTTAAGCAACGCTTGGTAAGGTTAGTCTGTCTTGACATACCGAGTTTCCTCCGTGCCTCGGAAAGCAGGTTAAGCTGTTGGTCCCGGTTGTCCTCGAACCTCGGATAGACCTCGAAAATCGACCCGTGCGGCTGGTTTCATTTAGCTGAAGGCACCTAGCCTAAAATACCGATACATAGCAAACTCCCTTTACCCCAAAATAAGTACACATGCTTGAAACTTTCGACATAGTTTCCGAAAGTAAATGTCGCGTGAGATAAAGTGCTCTTAAGTCATCTCCAGTGCGGGGTCTCGAGAAATATAATACTGTGCTAAGAATTTTCGTATCAGTTTCTCTTGATAATGGCAATACAATTCGGCTCGTAAGACCACAATATACGAGGGACTATCAAACCGAAGTTATCGATAAATCCCTTTCTATTCTGTAAATGTTTCCGTTTACGTCTTCAATATCAATAATATTGCTGTCAAGAAAGTTCGCAGACGGGGATCAACTCGCCAAATAACTGTGCGTAGTGCGGAAAATGGAAGGAGATAAATGAATTAGAACAATTGTCAATTGAGGACCTAGGAGTGGGTGAACTTAAGAGTCGGTCGTGATAAGTTTATTATGGGGATTATTATTATACCCAGGCATACACTATACTAAGTTCTATTTCATTATTTACCTTTTAGGGCAGTTGAGGAGCTCGTGGCTAGATAATAACAGCCACACGGGTCGATCTTCAATGTTAAGCAACGCTTACTAAGGTTGGTCTGTGGATGGGTGACCATCTTAAAATACCTAGTATCCTCCGGGCCTCGAAAAGCACGTTAAGCCGTTGGTCCCGGCTATCATTTGTAGATCTTTAGCCGTCGTTACGGATAGTCAGAAGCCAGTAAATCTAACTCCAGTCTTGCCATGAAATACCGTGTTACCCAGTTAATGGGTTGTGGAGGTCTGGTAGGCAGCCGCGCTCCTCGTAAAATAAACAGCTAAATCCGCCTTGACTGGAAGCCGACCCCAATATAGTTGGGAAAAGGCTAGGTAGATTTTTTTTTTTTTTTTTACTAATAATATGCACGCGCTTGACCACCATCTCACCTGATGGTAAGCGATGAGATGATGAGGCAGTTGGGGCAGTTCTCGTATGTTACAAAATAGTTTTGGCATTGGCATAGTAGTTAAAACACCTCTAATTTTTTTATAGCATTTTATTATTATTTATTGACTTAATCGAGGATTTTTCATCTCACCTGGTGCATGAATCCATTGGAAAAAGTTTCCATCAAAAGGGCTTAGAATGTAAGTATATACTGTGTCAGTTACAGTGACGAATGAAATCGCTCCTCACACTTAATTAAAACATTTGAATCCGTTCGTGATCGTTAGTTATACCGCTACCAGCATTCCCGAGGCTCATTGTATTGCACCTTTAATTTAGTTGTACAATTATAGTACTTACCTACCTACCCTTCAGCTAAATCTGGTTTGACTAGAAGCCGATTCCAATAGGTATACTTGGGAAAAGGCTAGGCAGATGATGATGACCTACCTACCCTATCAGTGAGATACCTACCGATGCTATTTCATATTTATACGATTCTATTCTTATCTATACTAATATTATGAAGCTGAAAAGTTTATTTGGTTGAATGCGCTTATCTCAGGAACTACTGGTACCAATTGAAAAAATAATTTGGTGTTGGATAGCCCATTTATAGAGGAAGGCTAAACATCGCTACGACCAATAGGAGCCTCTGTGCAAGTAATATTAATAAATACCTCTTAACATCTTGGTTTTCTCATGCATAAAAAAAATATATTTTCATGGGATAACTTTGTACTTCCATGCGGGCAAAACTGCTAGCAGAAGGTGATAAGTAATAACTTCAATATTGTTTCATGAAAGGAAAAGCACTCTTCATGACATGCATTTTGTATGGCTTTGACACAGTTGATACAATGCGTCTATCAGCAGATGCTACCTTGATGCCGAGTTAAAAATACCTACCGATTGGCTGATCTTTTTAAAAACCGCACGACAAAACCAACACGATTCTCACGCTACAGGGAAACGATGTTCTAAATAGGGAATATACGTAAACAAACTTCCTGTTTAAGAAAACCCTGTTCCAACTGAACGAGAATGGTTGAAATAACTACCAGTTAATTATAACATTGTTATGTGATGTCACTCTCCTTCTTTAGTATTCTCGTCTTTACCGTTTTAGATCGGCCATGGCTACAAAACACAAATATCTTAGCCAACACGTCACAATATTACTCATTCATGAGAGAAATAAAGAATTCAATTCTCGTGATCTAAAGATAAATGGTTCGCCTCTTTGTATGCCTTCAAACATTTATTTACGATATGATAATCGACATTCAATTTCTTCACTTTTTAAGTGAACTACGGCCTAAGTTTTTCACTTCCCGAAAGCTTCGCTTCAAAAAATCCCCTCCGCGGTAGTTTTTCACTTAGCCAGTGACTCTGAAACTTTTATATTAGATGACGAGAAAACTTTCCAACCACTGTTGTTACGGGCACGGCACTATTTTTTCATTCGGTTTTGATTGTACGTTTATCCAGCGAAACCTGAAATGGAAAAGCGAATTGACGGCTTGACTTTTTTGAGTGCCTGTACACATTTTGTTTCAGTTAAATTGATAAAATTGGTCTAAAAAAACTGGAAGCAGTCGGTGCTCCGTCTGTTTCACATCCAATTGCGGAAAAGTTAAATCTCGTCGTTGTTTTTGATCGCGGATTACTGCTACGGAATATTCACGTGTGTCCGTAAACAACAATATTTTAACTAGTGCCAGGGTGTTCGTTAGTGTGAATACCGGGTCAAAAACAACGTATTGGAGTACCAACGGAGTAATAAATTGCACCGATAACGAGCTCAATAGAGCGATACGTGTACCCGTGTACTGCAATAGTGGAGGGCGATGACGTCGCAGCGGACGGGTAGTCGATACTAGCCGGTGGTCGGCCACCCGTTAACCGGGCACCCTCGCGCGGAAACGCTTCTTACACGATACACCCTTATCTACGTGACACACCCTGTGTGCTGCACACACATGTACAGTTTTATGAGCGTGAACTAACCCCGAGCATCAGGGTTATCTGTTCCGTCAGATATATAAAACAAGAGTTCATGTCGTTAACACCCTTATCGAAGAGGTCTTATAGTTCGCACACTGTGAGAACACCTTCCGTTACGTTGGAGTAAAGTTTAATCAAGTTTAATAAAGGTGTATTGTCCGTCCAGCCAACAGGTAACCTATTATTTCCTTTAAAGGTATGCAATGCAAACTGTGTCGTGTCTGGACAGCAGATAGCCTTGCTATACAATGTGGGATGCAAAATGTCGCAAGTGTCAAAACTGCCACGCTTTGTAAGCAGAGAAATTGAATGCGCTGCATGGAAATAGGAACGAAACCAACGGCAACAGAACGTGACAGAAAACTATAATTGTTACTGTTTCATCTTAAAACAAAATATCATTTATCAAAACAATTGTTGCTCCTTTTTGTATAAAGCTTAATTATTTTTTCATTCAAATGCCTGTAGGTCCTTCTCTTTTATAACCAACGCGAAAATTTTCTAAATAAATGTTCAACAAAACGTGTCCCTATACGAAGGTACTAAGCCAGTTTCTTATTCCCTTTCACGGATAACAAAGAGACAGCCAAATAATACGAGATGTTTCTTATTTTGCCGGAAAATTCAGTGTCAACTATTTTCATTTTTCTCCGTCACATTGTTAGCTGGCAGTCCCGAGGGACGAGGGTACGCAAACAATTCACCAATCGTTAGAATCACATGTATTTACATAAATTTTACACATATTTGGACTAACTGCTCACTCTATTTCGTGGAGGCAGGGGCAGAATTCCTCGTATAACTGCGGATTTTTAGGGTTCTGTTGTCAACGACCCTTATTGTTTTGCCATATCCGTCTGTCTGTCCACGGTTTAGCTCAGAGTCGCTTAGCACTAGAAATTTGGAATTTGGTGTGGGTATACATGTTAATCAAGTTGTTTTGTTGATGATTTTTTTATCATCTATCCTATGGTGTGGCGTGTCGTTGGATAGGTTTTTCTTTAATTTTTATGGCGTTCGAAAACCATTTATCGATCCAAGAATCCGTTCGCGAAATATCAAGCTTTGAAGTGCTAATTTTTGTTACAGTTAAGTGTCCCCACCCCGCCCTCTGCCAGCTATACGGTTGTTTTGAGAGACGTAAAATTTATATAATATTAAAAAATGTGAAAGGAAAACTATCACAGCTAAGTAGGCTTTATAAGTTAACGAGTAATACTTAGTCGATCAATCTACAAATTTCCTTGGAGAAGTCAGCAATTGTGACGTGCAACTAGCGAACACTGCGAGTGGCCCGACACGCACTTGGCTTGTTTTCCTAAGATACTAAGTGACTCGCGGCGATAATATCGTCCTTTCACTTCATTCTATAACAATTCTACGAACGTGTCTCCACGCGGCGATATTATCGCGGCGATTCGACGATGGACATTGACGTCAACTCGCGGCAATTCACTCGCTCGTGAAGATAGTGCCTTAGTGAAGCTGATTTAAGAATTTTTGATGATAAGGTACTTTAAGGTACCTCTGAATAACTTCAGCTTATGACTTAGATTACAATGCCAGGCATCCTGTTTTCTTAACTGTCAGGTACAGACTCTCAGAGACATTTTATCTGCGGCAATTTAAGGTGGAATAGGCAGTGGGCAATAAATTTCTAATATAGTCGGGCTTACTCGTAATATTATTCAGGATGCTCCTCCCGCATAAATCCTACTTCTTTAGTTTTACATCGGAAGGTTGGTAGAACTAGTTATCCTCAAAAGAATTTTGGTAATGTTTCCAGCACTGAACCAGTCACATACAAAACAAGATACGACAATGATGCAACCACAGTTTTATAATATTTTATAATGTGTTTGCTCATTTACGACCCACTTAATACAATTTGCGGTGTTAAATGTATCCATTTATTTGCGTTAAAATTTAACTGATATTTGAATATGTGCTGTTATTATTTCAACGTATTCACATGTATATTATAGGTATGTTACCAGCAAATAGCAAACTTTGTAAGATTATAAAATAACTTCTCAAGTTATTTTACAATCTTAATCCAAAGTTTTGATAGTAAAGTTTCCATATTTTTTTTACTGAACTGAACATTGGCAATGCTTGCTCACGACAAATAAAAATATGCATAAAAATGCATCAATTTTTTTTTATATTTTATTCCGCGTAATTGAAAACGACTCGATTCAATTCGTAATTCTATGGCGTACATGGCACGTCACATATGAACAAATCAATGAGAGCCTAGTTTCTTGTAGACTTTTGCTTTGATTGGTCGCCATTTTATTTGAATTCACAATTTCTCGGAATGAATTCGAGAAATTATAAAATATCAAATTTTGATGCGTAAAAAGCATTCCAAACAATTTAGGGTGGTTGCGCCAGGGTACCTTAAAATTTTCTTACTTTTTTTGAAATTTGCAAGTTAGTCATCATCATCTGCCTAGCCTTTTCCCAACTACATTGGGGTCGGCTTCCAGTCAAACCGGATTCAGCTGAATACCAGTGTTTTACGTGGAGCGGCTGCCTACCAGACCTCCACAACCCATTAACTGGGTAACACGGTACATTTTGGCAAGACTGGAGTCAGATTTACTGGCTTCTGACAATCCGTAACGACTGCCAAAGATCTACAAATGACAGCCGGGACCAACGGCTTAACGTGCTTTCCGAGGCACGGAGGAAACTCGTTATGTTAAGATGGTCACCCATCCACAGACCAACCTTGGCAAGCGTTGCTTAACCTTGAAGATCGACCCATGCGGTTGTTATTATTTAGCCACAAGCTCCTCAATTTGCAAGTTAGTATTAGGTTATATATTGTTACATAATTATAACCATGAAAATCAGTAAAATGACTCCATAAGTCGGTATAGTCCTAAAATAAAACAATGTCTCTAAATAGCACACTTTTTCAGAAATCGTCAAAAAACTACATTAGTTCCACTTTTGGTCAAGAGATGGCGCTGATCTAAATCTGCAATATATGCCGTGAAAATTGTCTGAAGCATAGGTCTCGCCCTTGACCGGTTTTAATTTTTTATAGCTGACCGCCGCACAATTTCGTCTGCATCTCATTTTTTATTCATACTCCGCTCCTACTGGTCACAGCATGATAATTTTAGCCTACTATAGCTTCCTCGATAAATAGGCTATCCAACATAATGATTCAATTCGAACCAGTAGTTTCTGAAATTAGCCCGTACAACCAAACAAACAACCTCACCAACATTATAATAATAAAATAGATGATTTTGTGCTTTCCCGCTGCAGGGCAAGCTGCAAGTGAAAGCAAGTGAAAAGCGGGACGTTTCACGATCTTCTGAGCTGTCATGCTTCTTCTTTGAGCTGGACTCCCAGTCCTACTAGTACGGTACCATAGAACCAACATGGAAAATGAGAAAAAAAAAATCGACGGTCCCATACATTTCTGTGCGCATATCTCGAAAAAATGTACTGAACAGCTGACCTTTTTTCAAATTGTGAAAATGAATGCCATTTAACAATTGTGTTTGCAGTAACAGCAAGCTTGCACCTCGCGGACGTCGCGACGCGTAGTTAGCGCGCTGGTAGCTAGCCGTAGCCTAAATTAAAGGCAAAATCTTGCTGCTGTTGTGCCGTTGTGGTGCCGTTATAATGTGCCTAATCACCTTTACGTTGCGTTTCACGTCACTTTAATTTTGGGTCCTAAAAGGTACATTTTTCCCTCGAATATGAATTGAAAAATTTTATAACCACTAACAACTCCTGCCACGTCCAGTTAATTTAACAAAAATCTTTGACTTGACAATAATCTATATTTTGTGAGAGGTCAGTCCGGCTGCCCCAGGGGAGACACGAAACTTGTTATAATATATTAAAAAGGCTCACTTTGTTTGTAAAGGAAAGAATAACAAACCCTTTGAGTTTCCTTTGCTTACAGTGGGTACGGGGAGACTAAACCAGACAAAACCAACACAAAAAATAAAATATTGCATAGGTGAAAGATTTTTTGTTTGTTTATTTGTTTCATCATCATGATCACATCCACCGAAAGACATGCTCTGCTGGACATGGGCCTCCCCCACGTGTCGCCATAACAACCGGTCCTGTGTGCCTCGCATCCATCGGCGGCTTTGTTTATATGTACCGAATATGATTTGAAACTACTTGACCGATTTCAACCATTCCTTTTTCCAATAGAAAGCTAAATTATCAGGAACGAACGCGTCTGAATTCTGTAGACGTTATTGTTGTAACTGATCACAATGCAGTAAAACAGATGAGATTATAGTCAAATGCGTGTCCCTCAATAATAATAAAATTGTGTCAAACAAATTGACATTTTAACCTTTTTTAGGGTTCCGTACCCAAAAGTTAACCAACGTAACCCTATCTCAAGAACCTTAATGGGTAGACAGTTGAAATTTTCACAGAATGTGTACTTGCCTCTAAAGGTAACAACAAATAATAAAAATATTAAATTAAAGGGCGCATGAAACGTATTTTTTTATGTAGGTATATGGTACGGAGCCCTGCGTGTGAGAGTCCAACTCGAACTTGGCCTATTCTTCAATGCGTGTTTTACGCTATCGGAACAGGTGAATTTTTAAACATATAAAACAATGGATCTATAATTACTTTCGATTGTGAAAGACTGCGCGATGTGGATACTGGCGTCAAACCTAATATCGGCAATTGTGTTTCGTTATTTATACTTCACTTGCTTTTTTACTTGATATAAAATTCGACTTTGGCAGCCTTTTCATAAAATTAGGAATTGAGACATTACAGGTACCAATGTAATACAAAATAATATTTTATACACCGGTATTTAATTCAGGAATATATTATATTTCTGAATTAAATACATGTCCGATGATAATTATCAGAATATTTCCTGAAATGCCACTGGATACCATTGTAGTTATGTAGTAATATTGGTAGTGGATAAATTCAATCAATACATTCCGGCGGTAAGCCGCTGGCTTCGGCAAAGGGCTTGGTTGACCTCCCCGCCACAGTGCCACCTCAGGAACGTTGGCAACGAACACAAAACTGAACTGTTTTGACTTAAGATTTCTCAGTAATTGCTTCGGTGTTCTTCTATTGAGGGGCTTTTGTTCAGCAATTAAAGTCATTACGTTACAATCAAGTTAAATAACGTAATAACATAATTTAGTTTTTTACTATTACTAAGCCTCCGCTGTCTGTCCGTCCGTTCGTCTGTCTGTCAGCGGGCTCTATCTCAAGAACCGTAATAGGCAGACAGTTGAAATTTTACACATATTGTGTATTTCTATTGCCGCTATAACAGCAAATAATAATAATTAAGGTTTATAGTACGGAACCCTTTGTGTGCGAGTCCGACTCACACTTGGCCGGTTTTTTTTTAAACTGGTTTAGTTGGTTGCTGTTTGTTAGGATACATGGAGGAGTTAAATTGGTTACGGAAACTAAAGGTACGTTATGTGTATCTATAGATTTCCACATACAGAGCAAAAATTTAAATAGCCTGGCTTTTTTAAGTAGGTAGGTACTGAAAGAACAGCAACGGGAACTGAATACGGATTTAAATGCGTTCGAATACACAATCTCTTTGAGATGATGATGGAAATTTTAATCTATTTTTATTTTTTGCATGTTCTCAACAATCATGCTCTCTCTTATGTTTTGAAGAACATAATGTGAACATGTTGGAAGAGGTCTTTGCTTACTTTTTCTTCGAAGATACAACGAACAACAGCAAAATTATCTAATTTTCGCAACCAATCCTAAAATTAAATCTCAGTTACTTGATTTAGGGTTTTATGGGGTTTCAGGGTTTAATTTAAGCTTATTCCTAAATTGTGCCGTGGCACGATCAAGCTATTCAATGTATTATGCAAATAGCATCATTGCCTGGCTCCCACATAGATAAGCTTCTACGTATAGGCGCCCATGAATATCATTAGGATTACAAGATTGATAGCTTCGGGCCTTTAGTTAAGTAGGTACGTATCTACAATGTTAACCTTAGATATGAACATAATATCCAGTGTTGACCGACATTATTTGATTACCATTACTCAAAGAACAAAAGCCATTAGGTGCCCGGTAGCACAAGGCGCTATAATAGCGCACAGCACGATGCATTCGGAAGCAAACTTGCCACCGCGGCTGTGTTTGTTTAGTAATTACTCAGGTACATTGATCGGTTCAAGCGACCCGTCGGTCGCGTTTGACAAAGTCGAAGAAATTATAGTAGTCGTGTATAAAACTCATTTGTGTCCATTAGGAGTTAAGGTGAATGTTACGGGTTGCTCTTTGCCATTTTCCCGCGAGATGGCGCTGAAGTCAACATTTTCAGTTTTATTTTGTTGTATGGCGAATCAAAAGGGTTTTTATGCCGTATTTTGACTAATTTCGATAAAGTGGAATATCCGATTGTCGCACCATTATTTCTGCGACTTAATATTGTTCCAATTACACTCAAAACAAAATAAAACTGAAAATGTTGACTTCAGCGCCATCTCGCGAGAAAATGGTAATGAGCAACCCGTAACATTCACCTTAAGTTAAAAATATGTTTATTTTTCTACCACCCTTATATGCTGGCCAAGACATTTTAACTTTCCTTACCCATCCTACCAGATATTTTCTAAACTCCAGCATTGTCAGAAGCCAGTAAATCTGACTCCAGTCTTGCCTAAAAGTACCGAGTTACCCTGTAAATGGGTGGAAGTCTGGTAGGCAGTAAAATACTGGTATTCAGCTGCAATCCGGTTTAACTGGAAGCCGACCCCAATATAGTTGGGAAAAGGCTAGGCAGATGATGTTTTTTTGGTATAATTTCTTAAATTCTCGCGAGTTCACACTTAAAAAAAAAATTCAAATAATTAAAAACCTTCTTTTTGAAGTCGGTTAAAAAGAAACAAAATGTAAAATCAGTAAACCAAGAAAATTAAACGATAGGAAACAAAATATTTTTAATTCTTATAGACATTTTTTTTATAATCGAATACAAATATTGTTCTGACTCTCCTGTTTGTAAAACATTAATTATTGAGTTCCTGGACTTTGTAATTTGTTTATTTTTAATTGAAATACGAACGCGGAACGAAAACGAGTAAAAATAAAACAAGCAAAGTATTTTATTCAACGTTTTTCTTTGACGTATTTATTAATGCATGTATTACGAATGAAAACAGAATTAAATCTTTTAAGGCTCCTAAAGACAGTCGCGGCAGAGGCAACGTATTTTCATAATAATACTATTACTTTACAAATACTATGTAGAACAGACGGCCTAGCACGAATATTTTGACGTATAGTAACGTTAACGTAAGTGAATTTTGAATGTGATAAACTACAACCCCATAGTATTACAGTTTAATTTTATGGGACATACACATTAATAGGTATTATTGAGAAATATGAATATAGTATCTAATTCAAATAAATATTATGTGCAACACGAGTATAGTAGAGCTGGTGAATTTTCACGTTATGTTACTATAGGTACGTCAAAAATATTCGTGCTAGGCCCTCAGTTTTTTATAAAATCACGCTATCGCTTTGTTGCGTCGCGCCTGTCCCGGGAACCTTTAAGTTGAATAATGAACATGTCATAGCCTAAGGGTGCGTTTCCACCAAAGATATGCTAGGTTGAGTAGCGAGGAAAATGTATGTTAAGAACCAGTAGAACCGCTTACGCTGAGCGAGGCTAGGAAAATGAAGCGGTTCCACTAAGGATCCTCGCATATCTCTGGTGAAAACGCAGCCCTGTAATGTGTTTTCCTTTAAAAGTAACAGCCAGAAAGGATTTAAAGTGACACAGTTTGTTATAGTTCTATCTAGTATTGGTCTGTCCTTTAGGCAAGCTAGTTACAGCTGCTAGAGTGGGCTTTTGTTACCCCTGACAATGGCTTTCCAGCTGAATTGAGATAGTTGGTTTGCAGCTTATCCTACTCGAGCGTATATTGGTCTATCATAAATGGTTTATGATTGATTACATTTAAACATTATGTTTGCCTTACATAACTATTTACACAATTGCGTATTAATAAGTAGAGTAAAAAGAAACTAAGTTTTTTTTGTGATTGGTTGGGGTTCTCTAGTCCAGGTCAGGTTTTATTTTTTTTCCTACTAACGATCCGTCTGGCTTCGCAAGGTCCCGAATCGGTCTGTTCGGGTTCCGAACACTACAAAAAGTTTGCAAAATCGGTCCAGTCGTAATTAAGTGATAATCTATCATAAAAAAACCGGTCAAGGGCGAGTTGGGCTCGCGCACCGAGGCTTCCACACCATTAAATAAAAAGTGTAATGTTTTTAAATTTTCATCGGCAACACACGCACACTGCGGTTTTAAATCAGCGCCATCTCTTGACCGATAGTAGAACTAATATAATTTTCGTTGATGATTTCTAAAAAAGTGTGCTATTTTTAGAGACATCGTTTTATTTTTCCTGTAATTTTTACATAATCTTCTATCTCAGAATAATTTCAGATTTATCTCTATGCAAACTTCGGAGATAGGGGGCCCCAATGGTGTGTTTTTTTTAAATGTTTTGTCTAAAGTCAAAAAAAGGCGGCCTAAAAAAGAAACAAAGTTTGAAAACGTTCAAATAGCGCTCTTTTATGATACCCCACATGTCCTAGTAACCCAACTTCGAATTTATAAGAACCCTTTTCAGTCGTTATTGCAACAAAAATATAAACATTATTATATTATACTTTCTTATTTGCAAATTAGTTGAGCAAACATCATCTAAAACTATTCCAAAGATTATCTAGCTGTGTCAGACGGACAGACTTAGTCACACCATTATGAGGTCCTGTTTACCATTTTGGTACGGAACCCTAAAAACGGCACGTAATAGAAGCTGTGAAAAAAATCCAAGGATCCACTCAAAAACATAAAAAAAAAACATTATCGGTACAGCGATTAAGGAGTCCAGTAAAACACAGGACACGCCCATGGCAAATTTTGATGGTGAAAAAAAAGTTTTGTAAAATTGTAAAGTAACCCTAAACATAAAACAAAATAACGTATATGCCTACGATTTATTCATATATTTTCTTAACAAATAATAATTCTAATAGTCTAGAGGAAGTCAAACGCCAATTTTAAAACGGACAGAGTATCCATGTTTTGCATAATAATGTCAGCCAAGTTTAACGGCCTTCGTATACCAAGAGCTTTTATGGTACAGAATAACTAATCACGATTAACTATGTCATTGGCTGTTTTATGACATACAGTACTTTGTTATTCATTTAATAGTTATCTTGGTACAGTCACGAGCAGCACGAGAACTTGTGGTTGTGACACTCACACAGAAAATTTAAAAGCAATTTTCTGTGAGCGTGTCAGTTATCATTATCATAATATATACACCATTCTTCCGTTGCCACTACTGTTCGTAATAAAGCTGAAATTAGCCAGTGTCACTTTGCTCGATCCGGGAATAGAACCCAAATTCTACACCTCAACCTCAACAGCAACATTTGCGACGACCAATTAGACAATTTTGATAAACAGTAATTTATACCTGACCTGACTACTGGAAGGAATGGAGCAAGGCAGACCAGCATTAAGGCAATACAGACTAGAAATAATAAATAAACTATCATTTATGCTTATGACTGTACCTTTCCTACTTGGTACCAGACGCAATGACTGCCGTAGAAATAATGAAATGAGTCATCAACTCGCAATTACGTTCTACAATCGGCATATCAAAATGCCATCTTAGGAACACCATTATGATTGTCTTGCAGCGAGTTGCACCTGCTTCCGTCGTATTTTACAATATAATAAATCGCCATAACTGTAGTAAATAGTTACGTAAACTGTACACCTGGTTTATGTGTCATTTAGATTCTATTTGCGACATTTTTTTGCTGCGTAAAAAGGTCCCTAGTATATTGATTAATAAACTGATGACATTTATAAGATGATGACATTTGTATAAAGTTAACATAACGTTATTTAAGTGTGTCAATATTTTCGTTGTTTTTTTTTTTAATTTGTCTAAATTGGCTGCCTGTCGTTCTGATGATATTAAATAGAGAAATAAAATTGCTGGGAATACACATTATTGCGACTTGAATTAATTTGATTTGACTATATTTTAAGACGTTCCAATCCATATAAGTAGAGCCGAGGGTACAGTTGTTCGATAAAATACACCCCATAAAATAAATTTGTACCGTACAATACTTAAGTAAATTAAAGTAGGTGCAGTCTACGATCAACAACCGCTGCATACGGTTAGAAAGATTATTGTAAACTGTAAACAGTATCCGAGGTCAGGTCAGAAAGCTAACGCATTCCCTAAGTGATTTTGTATCGATTCTTTTGTTGTGGTCTGTAGTAGATTTCGTTGTAGATTTTGTCGTATTTTCAATAATTGGACTTGTGTTTACAGAAACTGTCAATGCAAATAGAAATATATCAAACTAGCGGACCCGACAGACGTTGTCCTGCACAAGCAGCGCCATCTGCCGGGCTGATTTGTGAATCTAAACCATCCAGGGCGCCACCTAAACGCATACATAAAATTCATACAATTTGGTCCAGCCGTTTAGGAGGAGTTCAGTGACATACACGTACAGTAGAATTATATATATAAAGATGATCTAAAGAGGGGTCCATCGATACAAAAAGAGGTAAGTAGTTAGAAATACGCAAAAAGTTTAGTACCTACATTTTAAAAAATAATCTGCGAGATCTATCTTTCCAAATTTTATGACTCCAGGTCAACGGGAAGTACCATTATAAACGGATCTTTGGATTGCGTTGAATTAGAAGTTTTTTCACTGCTCTAAGGTGTAGAAGACCAGAATATTTAATATTAATTTCAGCTTGATTCTACACGTTCCTGAAAAAATGAGTCTTGACAGACGGACAACAATGTGATCCTATAAAGGTTTTGTGTTTGTTCGTCTGACATAGCTGATTTCGTGTAGTATAACGGTTACGGTAACTTCCCTACAGCCCTGTATATTAATTAATATTCCTGTAAATGTTTAGAAACACCTCCGATGAGCTGAAGCTTTTTGCGTTTCTTTTTACTTTCCTTAATTTTCTTTCGACCATTTTTTTTTGGTATTTTTCTCGAACCAAACTCACGGGTGATGTTACACCTCATCAAATAAAAAATCGATGAAGTTACCTATTCTAATCCAATAAGTCCAATAGCCATCACGTAGAGTATCTAGTTAATTTTAGCGGCGTCAATGCGAAACATCCTTTCGATACAGGATTACGTGTGGGCGACGCGAGACCAGAATAATGAGCGTTCGAGCAAGTAGTGTACCAGGGGCTCAGCAAACCGAAGGACGTTGGAATGCCTCGCGATCTTCGCATTTAAATGCCGAACACTTCGCAGTTCGCGGCGCTTTACAAATACTCCTCGCTCTCTGGTACACTCAATAGATGTCTATTTCCGATTTCTAGCGAACTCTTTGTTGTACATTTATTCCTCGCTGCCCTAGTGCTTGAATGGCCAAACGACCAACTTTACCAAAATAGACTTTTTTATATCAAACTATAGCAACCCTTATTACACGCTTTTTAATGTATATATTTTTTAATTTTGTTGGATGTAATTTGCACTATTAGCAAAAATAAAATATCCAAACTCCCTTATAAAAACTGTTTTAAGTGCTTGAATAGTCAAACTCCAAATTATGCTCAAATGTACGCATTCAAATATCAGTCTCTGTTCTTGTTTGTCCAACCTCCGTCGACCGACCAATCACGGTCAAGCATTCCGACGCCATATTGTTTTGGTTATTATTTGTTTCGTTATCGAGATAGCGTGGTTTCTAAGACAAAATTCTGAATTATATTGTTTTTATGCAGTTATAGTAGTTTAAAATGTCAGTAACAGCGAAGAAAAAGGATTGTAAATTGAGGGTTTCGGATTTGGAAAGGTACGTTGGAATTTTATTGACTTTCTTTTATTTTAGTGTTTCAAGTTACTTGTATGTTATATACAGGTTGATTGTTACCTTTTCGCATGTAAGACGTGATCAGGTTGTAGAAGTTGTGATAAATGTTTTCCATGCGGGCAAAGTCACGGTAAAAGTTTGCTTACAAAAATAATAACTAATAACTACCTATTTTTATTTAACCGACTTAAAGAAGGAGTTATCATTGCGGTCCGTATGTGTTGTGTGTAATATTATGTTAGTATAAATGGGTTACTAAACACCTGTTTCAATTTCCATTAATGTATGTATGCCTGTCCACAAATTTCCCAAGCCAAATCTTGTATTCGCATGTTACAGAAAATCTTGTATAAAAATTGAACATACTGTATAGCGTCTATGATGGCAGTTTGGACAAACAAGCACTATACTTGCGCATCATTTTAGAGCTTTATCTCCATGTCATTATGCTCAATCTCCTTACACATAATTTTGTTGGCGACATTTTGGCCAACCTCCAACAATAAAATTAAAAATAATCAGTATTACAATTATTATTTTTAATTACTATTTCAATAATATAAAAAATACTTGTCAGGTTTCTAATTCATAAAAGATTTTGGTAAACTTTTCATTATATCCATACGTAACTTTAAAAAAATGTCTCCTGTAAAATTTGATCAATGGTTGTTTGGCCATTCAAGCACTAAGGCGACGTCCTGTTACGAATTCAATAACATTCCGTTTTGTTGACTTAAAAACAAGGGATTTCGGCTCTTATTTATTTATTGGCTTATTTTGTTGTGAATATGTTACGCGGTTACAATCGCTGATTCCTTTTTTGTTTGAAAAGAGAAGCGAAGCATTGTGCTATTTGTATAGTAAATACACCTTTTTTTAAATAAATAATTTATACATGATTTATTTTAACGTTTACCTACATTAATATTTTAAGCGGAACGTTGCAAAGTTGTACGATTTCAATAATTTAAAATTGTATTTGAACAGGTACTTTCTGTTTGCATGAAAAAAAATATTTTTAATCTAGGTGGTACGGGCATAAAGTGTAGGAGGTACATCTACACTAATATTATAAAAAGGAAACATTTGTTTGGTTTTTTCTTTGAATTCTATAGGCGCCAAAACTACTGGACCTACATTATCCCTGATGAACATAGGCTATAGAAAAGTTTAAAAAAAGTTAGGGATCCTTATGAAAACATCGATAATCTAACCCAAGGTGTGAAAAAAATACCAACAAAGATCCTTGTATCGCGTACGCTGCGGAAACTATTGACAATAGAGCAAAGTGATGTACTACAGTTTTATAGAAGACATCAATATCTACAAAAAATCTGCAAGGGTGTACATCTAACTATTATGGTTGAGTCACAATGACCGCTTTTTGTTAAAATGATTCTGGTTAAATGAAATAGTGGTGATTTTAGTATCATGATATTAATCCTTATCTATTTAAATTAATTAATAACTAAGATTGGTTAAGTACTTACAAGTCAATAACACTTTAAATTATTCAAACCGACCTTTCATTTAAAAGTTATGATGGGTATAAATATACTCTAAGTAAGAAAAATGTTGCAGTTTGCGCGAACTGCCGTCGTCGAATGTTTTGTCTATTAATAAGTAATTTACACGGGGAGATGAGTTCGTTGAATACTAACTAAACCCGCGTGAAGGAAGTCGCGGGCGACATGCTAGTGTATCATAAAACAATATTTTTATGCTCGCGTGGTTAAGTTTATTCTACCACATGAGCTTGTGGGGAATGTGGTGAAATCAAAGCAAAGTAACTAAATCCTACTAGATTACTCCCAAAAGCTTACACAAATTGAGCTTATTGAAATATTTTAAGTGTTTGCCAGGTTTTAACGCTACGGCCTACCATCAACTCTGGAATAAAAAATCAAAGCAAAATAAAATTATCCTAAAGATGCCAACAAAAAACCTTCAAAGCGTAAAATAACCTGTAAACAAGCTAAATATATTTTATTAAATTCCGTATTTAGGTCAGTCCTATAAAAAAGAAATTAAATACACTAATACATCGTCTCATCAGCCTAGCCCAATGAGTTTTCCTTATCGTTCCAACGTTCCATATTTGAAAGCAATATTTTCTCAAAAGCGGTTTGAACCGGGCACAAAGGGGTCCGCTGGCCAGCACACAATTTACAAAGATTACCATAAATTAATATTATCTATCCCATTACTAGGTCAGCTTCGGTTATTGGCAAATAAATATATTGCTTCTTAAAGTAGATAGGTATGTACACATTTTGTTAATTTTAATTAATTGTTATTGATGTTGAATCGCTGTAAAATGCTTGCGGCGATGAAACATTGCTTGTTGCTTGTTTACATTTTAAGTAATTGATAGTATTTCAGCGTATCTGGAGAAGGACCAATATCCTAATTCTAAGATATTATAAATGCAAAAGTGGGTTGGTTTATTTTTTACGCTTTGAAGTATAGATCGTTGTTACGATTTTGCTGAAATTTGATGCAGATTATTGGGACCCTGAAGACTTTTATTGCAAATATCTATTTCAACGCGGCCAAAGCTGCGGGCAAAGCTGCGGGCAAAATATATGTCTGCCTACTCAAGGGAACCTAATATTATGCAGGCTGACAGAAAAATGGATTTTGCTAGACTTAAGGTGGAGATACCTGTGAATAGCTGATTTAAAAATGAGAATCACGTCTAAAAAATATGTTACATAAGACTATTTTCTTAATAATTTTATATAGGTAGGTACTTATATGATCATTTTGAGTTTTATTTGTTCAACGTATTGTAATTAATTTGTAAAGTTATGTCTAAAACTGACATACAAACGACAATCGGACCAAAACAGCCGGGCGTAACTATTTAATGGAATTTACACTATCTCAAAGACAATTTAAACATCCATATTTTGATAAACGACAATTTTTTAAAAGTCTTAGAATAATAATGTAAGTACAACAAATTACTGAATTCTGGGTCGTGCGGGTGTTAAACGAGTACCCGTTTTGTTCACTGCTGGAAGACGCAGCGTTGGAAGGTCAAGGAAGACCAATGATCTGGTGAAAGCCGTGGGGAACCGATGGGTGCTAGTCACTGCTGGAAGACGCAGCGTTGGAAGGTCAAGGAAGACCTATGATCTGGTGAAAGCCGTGGGGAACCGATGGATGCTAGTCGTACTGAACCGGTGGATGTGGCGACACTTCTGGAAATATGTTCAGCTGTACCTAATCTTTCAGCTAAAATTATGATGAAGAACTCATTCAATTTTCGAAGAGGTTATTATTAGACAAAGAACTGTCGCCTGTAAGGGTGTATATAAAAACGAATTTGACTTTGCGGAAGACACACCTGCCTCTCAGTTCCTACTTAGTAAAGAAGACCTCACCAAAATGACTATGTATTATCGTTAAAGAGCAAACATTGGTCAAATATTAAGGTATACAAAACCCGCCACAAAGGCAATACACAAAAAAAAACCGCTGTTCAATTTCGCGGTCCCTACAGCCCGAAAATGTATCACAAAAAAAGATCTCTTATTTAGAAATACACAGTGAATTAAAATTTTCCTGCTCTTGTAGCGACATGTCCCAAATTTCCCCGATTCAAATTAAAAAAGCTCTCAAGATGTTATCCCGTTCTCTGATACGGCACGTCGCCCCTGAATTATCGAATACCTTTCTCTTTTTAAAAGCCTCTTCGGCTCCTTTCGTCCTCCTCTGATCTCAAGCCTCCAGTTTACCTTTATCCTTCGCCTAACACTTTACAAACAAAATATTCACAGTACACTCAACTACGTGAGTCCTCTATTTTCATTGATATTGTTTTCGCTTTTCTTTAACTAAATTTATTTTCTGGCAACACCGTTTTCAGCTTTAAGGTTACACGCAGAATGTACCGAGTAAGTAATTAATATCGGAATTGTTTGTATAGAAATCTCGCTCTCGATTTTAATTAATTTTCGTGCTTAATTGATTTACTGTGGCTCTAGCTGTTACTGTTTAGAAAACACAAAAGTTCACGTTTCAACGGTACGGCTGAATGAGAAGTGATTTTTTATTATTTTAATTAAAGTATTGTTTTTGCCTGCGGAGTTTCCACAAAATAGCCAGTTTCATGATTTTTAGGCATCAGAAAAAGTTAATATTTAATTTATTTTGCCGTTTTTCCATCAAATGTTAAAGTTCATTTCAAAACCGTACAATTTACGTGTTTACAATGTCCAAACACGTCACGAGTTGTCTTAAACAAATACACGAACGAAAAGCAGTTATAATTAACATTTGTAGGTCGTTCAAAGGTGGCCCTTCAGGCAATCAACAAACATTATTTCAGCTTTTCATTGTACAAGTAAATATTATAGGGCTTTACTTACTATTTGCTACAAAACAATTAATTCAACGCAACTAACTCAAATAAATGTTGAATGAAATATTCGCGTCGTTTGTGCTTCATTTTGATATTTCGGTGTTTAAAAGTCTACTTAATGACATTAATTAAGTAAATCGAACTTCTTAGACAATCTAATTAATTGTAACTGCTTTCAATCGTAAATTGTCTTTCAAGATTCAAAGCATTTATTTCAAATAAGCCATTTACAGGCACTTTTGAATTGTCAAGGTTCGTCAGTCATAAAATAATATGAAGTTATTTGCACGTTCGAAAGCGTAGATCTCTATGGAAAAGAACGTGCAATCAATAGGCCACTGAAAAAAAAAGACCCGTTTTTATCTTTTGTTACGTAAACCAAAATTGACGAAGATACGACGCTTTTAAAATTCGCAATCGTCACGAGCCCCCACTCCCGAGTTTTGATGCGTTTCATCTTTGTCAATATTCATAGATTTACAAAAACAAAAATACGTGTTTATTATTTTTGAATACTCTAACTGACGGACTAAATAGATTTACAATTTATTGACGGTGGAAACTAGCCTATTCCACGGACATTCCCCATGTCTTCGGTCATAGGATTGATATGTTTACCCTGCCGCCGTAACAGAAGAAGACGCCCTGTGACTCCCGACGTCCAGGGCGTCTATCGTCGATTTCCGGCCACCGTAGGCGAAGGCCTGCGGACGGCGAGCATTGGGTGGCTCGCCGTCCGATCAGAACCAGGCCTGTGTCAACAACGCGTTGTGTTCCACGCGCACCTCAAAGAGCTGTCAGCATGGGAGACGGGGCCGCCAGGGCCAGTACCTGCCGGGGTGCGAAAACCGTTCGAAAGAGGCACCGTACCCTGAAACGCAAAGGGCATTAGGAGGAACACGGATGGGTTTTAGTCAGTAAGAGTCTGACACTCCCTTCCGCTCCGCCCAGAGCGGAAGAAGTCATTTTATGTTTTCCCATCCTTAAAAAAAAAGGCTTATTTGAATTGGAATTCAACCGTACAACCTGGAACGTTTGCTCTTAATAAATCAGCGTTTTAATTGTTAACTGTGCGAATATGTCTTTATTTTTATTATGTACCTAATTCGTTTGCATATTATTTGTACCCCTTTTATTTATAATAAACGTTGTACGTTAGAGGAGTTTGTAAGGATGCGAGCGGGCTGAAGGGCGCGGGGGAGGGGAGCGCGGTCAACGCGAGCCGCGCGCGCGCCCGACTTAGTCGTCGCGCGTCGTTGTTGTTGATTTGATAGGTACTATAAAAGCAGCGCGCACGTACCTACAACCTTTTCTAACGCATAAGTAATCTTTACGTCTGGTTTCTTCATTGTCTCCCCTACAATCTGGTCTTCGAGCCGAATCTGACGGATGTTCAATACTCCACCGAAGTCGCGAGCTATGGTAAACACAAGGAGCACAGCGAAGAAAAATAAAGAGCTATATGGCGAAACGTCTAAAGGCGCTGACGGCTACGAAACTGCTGTTCACGAACAACTAAACACTAAAAGCGGCCGAAATGTGAAAAAAAAGGACCCAGAACAAGTCGGAACACCTATATTTCTAGCCGAACAAAGTGAAAAAGTGAAGCCGAGTTCTAATATAGGTCTACCTTCAAAATCAGAAAATAAATCAAAGTCGAAATCTCTGTCAAAGTCCGCATCGTCATCAGTGTTAGCTAGAAAGAAAAAGCTGGAATTAGCAGCAGCAGAAGCTAAGGCAAAAATACAAATGGAAATTATCGATAAAAGGTTGGCGGCCGAGTTGGCCGAGCTAGAAAATGAAGAATACAGTTCACAATCGGAAGGAAGAGAAGAAGGTCATACTAACGTTGAAGTGGAGAAGTGGCTAGAACGAAGTCATCGCGAACTGGAGGCTGAGGCCGCCCAGCCGAGGGATACACAACTGGGCGACCTTGACCTTGACCCGCCGCTACCGCCGCTGGCGCAGCAAACAGCTGCTAGAGGTAGCACTGATGGAACAGTCCACATGTTGGCAAGCGCTCTCAAAGATTTGGCCGCTGCTACCACAGCTAATGGATCGCATGCTCAAATGCTTAGCCGATTGAGTACACCTAAAGACTTACCCAGTTTTGGAGGTGACCCGTTGGATTGGCTGCAGTTTAAGCAAGCATACGAAGAATCAACAAAAGTGTGTAACTTCAGCAATCAGGAAAACTTATGGAGGCTGCGCAAATGTTTACATGGAGCAGCTAAAAACGCTGTAACAGCATTGTTAATTAGTGCTACGTCACCGGATGTTGTGATGTCTACGCTGGAGCTACAGTTTGGAAATCCAGATATTATTATAGCTAAAATTATGTACGAGATCAACAAACTTCAACCGATGGCTCAGGAATATCACAAAGAAATAGTATCGTTCTCTGTGAAAGTCAGAAATTATGTTGCTGCTGTGCTCGCTATCGGTCAAGATGAGTACCTGAAAGGAACAAACGTTATTTCAATTATCCTGTCTAAATTACCTACAGTGCTTATCTCAAAATGGGCAGACTACAGTTATCCAATCATCATCAGCAGCAGGGATAAGCCTAAACTTGTGATATTATCCGAGTTTTTGAACCAAGAAGCTATAAAAATATCGAAAACATCAGTGAACATAATATACAATCCTAGTGACTACAAACGTAAACAAAGTGATAACATAAACAGAACGCATACGGTGCTAGTGCAAAACTCTTCGGACAGTAGTGACGAGAAGTGCCGTTTTTGTAAAATAAATAAACACAAAATAATAGACTGTAAAAAGTTTAAAAAAGCGTTACGTAAGGACAGATGGCAGTTTATAAAACGTAACGGTTTATGTTACAAGTGTCTGGTGTCGCGTCATAACCGTGATGCTTGCTCAGCACCCGCGTGTGATAAGGAAAATTGTGGACAATCGCACCATCAGCTTTTGCATTTCCCTGCTGGGCGCGGTGATGAGCAGAGTCAACCGTCCGATGCAGCAACTCCTGCGGCGTCGGCCTCGGCGTCGGCGTCGGTGCCTAGCGAGGCGGTCGCCCACGTTAACGATAACAGTTTTAGTCAAGTGTTGCTCAAGACAGTGCCTATAAATATACACGGACCTTACGGAACATTGACCACGGTGGCTTTACTGGACGATGGTTCCACTGTGACGATGGCTAGTGACGAACTGATGATGAAGTTAGGTATACGCGGGCGTAAACAAACATTAAAAGTGCGTAGCGCATGGGACGGTAGCGAACTTATTTGTGATAGTGAAATAGTGGACTTAAGCGTGTCGAACAGTGACGGTACGATGTTTACATTGCAAGCGCGCACTACAAAAGGACTAAACTTACCTACGCAATTTATATCGCTCGACAAACTAAAGTGTAGTGATGCAATTAATAATATAAAACACAAATTATGTTTTGGACAATGCAAACCGGAAATACTGATAGGACAAGACCACTACCATTTGTTATTGCCTCTAGAAGTAATTCAAGGCAATCCTACCGAACCGTACCTTACTCGCACTCCGCTGGGTTGGTGTTTACATGGCCGCACGTCCTTGAATGCGAACTGTCGAAGCATGCATTCAACTTTGTTTTTAACCGAAGCCGATGAATCTCAAATAGAAACTAAATGCATAATGGACGACTTACATGAAGAAGTCCGCCGCTCGTTTTCAATAGAAGCTATGGGCATATCAGGAAAACCTCGTCTAAACGCAGAAGATGAACGAGCAATAGCCCACCTCGAAAGAACTTCTACCCTGAAGGACGGCAGCTGGTACATCGGTCTACCATGGAAAGATGAAAATTGCAAGATGCCAGAGTCTTATACCACTGCCTTGAATAGACTAAAAGGGGTTGAAAGAAAACTTAAAAAATGTGAGAGTTACGCGGCGAGATACAAAGAGAGAATATACCATCTACTACACAATGACTACGCTCGAGAATTAGCTGATGTCCAAAACACGCCAAAAACCTGGTACCTTCCTCACTTCGGTGTGGACAATCCCAATAAAAAGAAACTGCGGTTAGTTTTTGACGCGGCGGCGAAGAGTCATAACTACTCGTTGAACGATTATATACTTACCGGACCTGACTTACTTGCATCGCTGTACGGAATCATGTTAAGATTCCGTGAAAACAGAGTGGCTGTGACCGGTGACATCCGCGATATGTTTCTGAGAATAAAAATACAAAGCGAGGACCAAGACGCACTACGCTTCTTGTGGAGAGATTCACCAGACGACCCTGTAAGGACATATGCGATGACGTCATTAATCTTTGGTTCGAATGCGTCTCCGTTTATTTCACAATTCATAAAGAATAAAAATGCTAAATGTTTCGAAAAAACTCACTCCGCAGCAGTAAATGCAATCTGTAATCAGCATTATATGGACGATTATATAGACAGTTTAGAAGACGAATCAACAGCTGTTCGATTAACAAAAGAAATTGCATACATCCATAAATGCGGAGGTTTTGAGATAACAAACTGGAATAGCAACAGCGCGGCTGTTTTAGATAACTTACCAAAAGAAACCTTATGTTCTACTGCAGTACGGTTTAAAGTCGGCCAGCAGGAAGCTGGAGAACGAACTCTTGGATTAATCTGGTACCCAAAAGAAGATACGTTGGGATTCGATACCTCATTTAAACGAATTCCTGAAGACATAATAAATGGCCTGAAACGTCCTACGAAAAGGGAAATGTTACGATTGATAATGTCTATATTCGACGTCTACGGATTCCTGTCACCATTCACGATAAAAGCTAAAATACTACTATTACAACATATGTGGAAGATTAATTTATGCTGGGACGACGAGATACCAGATAACATAAATGACAAATGGTTAAATTGGCTAAAACTCCTAAAAAACGTTGGCCGTATTCGATTACCTCGCTGTTATCATGCGAGCGCACGGAAGAGCGAGACGGCGATAGTTGCACCGAACGCACTGGATAGCGCTGATAGCGCGTCATCGTCGGCACACGCGGAGCGGCCGCGGCAGCCTGTTATTACAAATGAATCACGCGCGCTTTCTTCGGCTACGAGATTAAGATATACAAATCTACAGCTGCATATATTTTGCGATAGCTCAACTTACGCTATGGCCGCCGTGGCATTCTGGCGCTGGCAAGATAATGACGCTCAAACTAAATTAGCGTTCATTTCGAGTAAGTGCAGAGTAGCACCACTGAAACATACGTCTGTACCACGATTAGAACTGCAGGCGGCGCTCCTTGCTGCTCGGCTAGCAGACACTATAACAAAAGAACACAGAAATATGCTACCACATGAAAGGTATTTCTGGTGCGACTCGTCAACGGTTTCATACTGGATCAGGAATAATGCGCGCGATTATAAAGCGTTTGTGGCGCACCGGCTTGGAGAAATTGACGAGTTGACACAAATAAAGGAATGGCACTATATACCTACCAAAATGAATATAGCCGACATCGCCACGAGAGATACCTGTGAATTAGATATGCTGCAAAATGAATGGTTATATGGCCCCGAGTTTTTGTACAAAGGAAAAGAGACATGGCCAGCGGATGTACAACCGGAAGTCGGCACCGATGTTTTGGAACGCGTTTCTCTCGTTGTCACTGAGAAGTGCTCACCTGCTGTGCCGGAACCCGAGAGATTTTCATCTTGGCTACGCCTCCTGAAAAGTACTTGTATGGTATTATTATTTATTGATAAATGCAAAAAACTTACCAGTGAAATCGATGGTGATATGATGAGAAGAGCAGAACGTCTGTTAATAATGCACTCCCAGAGGCAAACATTCGCTGATGACCTGGAACACCTGCAACAAAGAAAACCATTAGATCGGAAAAGTAAGCTACTTACCTTAACTCCTGTGATTGACGAGTACGGAGTTTTACGCGTTGGAAGCCGCATCGACAAGGCACCTGGAATTTCACCTGAAACCAAATATCCAGTAATACTTGACGGCCGCAACTACGTCGCTCAGTTGATAGTCAAGCACCACCACGTGAAGGCCGCCCACGGAAACCAAGAAGTTCTCGTTAATAACCTGAAACAACATTACTGGATAATACGTTTGAGACCTACGATTAAACATGTGACCTCAAAATGCATGTTTTGTAGAATCAGAAAAGCACAGCCGCAACCGCCCAGAATGGGGGACTTACCCGAGGCCAGAATGGCTTATAATCAACGCCCGTTCGCGTTCTGTGGAGTGGATCTTTTTGGACCCATGGAGGTCACAGTACAATACAGGCGACGAGAGAAAAGATATGGCGTTCTATTCACTTGCCTGACCGTTAGAGCCATACATGAAGTAATATCGAAACTTACCTCTGACGCATTTATTATGGCCTTACGTCGCATGGCCGCAAGAAGAGGGTGGCCACAGCACATGTTCTCGGATAACGGGACTAACCTGAGAGGGGGTCATAATGAAATAAGAAAGTCGATAAGCGAACTTGATGAAGAGACGCTAAAAGGAGAAGCCGCTAACTACGGCACTACATGGACTTTCTCCCCGCCTGCCAGCCCACATTGGGGTGGGGCGTGGGAACGCCTAATACGTTGTGTAAAAAATTCTCTGAAGGTCGTTCTGAAGGAACGGGCACCCCGCGATGAAGTTCTAAATACCCTGCTGGCAGAGGTGGAACACATGGTGAACAGTCGCCCGCTTACCCACGTGAGCGTCGAACCGCATTCCGATGAGTCACTGACCCCTAATCATTTTCTTCTTGGCTCTTCATCTAACCTACCTACGATCGGTACATACGATGAGTCAGATACGTACCTACAAAAGCAATGGCGCATCTCCCAAAGACTCGCAGATTTGTTTTGGAAGCGTTGGGTGAGGGAGGTACTACCAGATATGCGACCTAGAACCAAATGGCATCAGGAACAAACGCCCTTGAAAGTGGGTGACCTTGTGTTAATCGTCGATCCGGATTCTCCGCGCAATGTCTGGCCGCGCGGTCGCGTGCAGGCAGTAATGGCAGGCAGAGATGGACGCATAAGAGTCCTGGATATAAAAACCAAGAATGGTTTGTTGCGTCGGTCAGCCGCACGTATCGCTCGAATCGCGACGGAAGATGAGTGCTGACGCACTGGGGTGGGGGATGTTAACTGTGCGAATATGTCTTTATTTTTATTATGTACCTAATTCGTTTGCATATTATTTGTACCCCTTTTATTTATAATAAACGTTGTACGTTAGAGGAGTTTGTAAGGATGCGAGCGGGCTGAAGGGCGCGGGGGAGGGGAGCGCGGTCAACGCGAGCCGCGCGCGCGCCCGACTTAGTCGTCGCGCGTCGTTGTTGTTGATTTGATAGGTACTATAAAAGCAGCGCGCACGTACCTACAACCTTTTCTAACGCATAAGTAATCTTTACGTCTGGTTTCTTCATTGTCTCCCCTACATTAATTATACAATCTTTAGAAAATGTTCATTTATTTCAATTAATCGGAGTGTTAATGAAAAAAGCGGGCCCTAGTTTAATTATACTTACGAACGATTACATCGTTGTAGGGTCAACGGGGAAGTTAATGGACCTGATATTGCTTTCTTCTGCGTCTTGTATTTATGAACGAAGATATATTTTAAAAGAGAGATTTTCATAACTAGTATTTGAATTAAAACTAATACCATTCAAGCCCGAAGTCCGTAGTTTCGGGCTTAGTTGCGGGCGTATTCTAATCCGTATCACCTACGGACTTACGATTAGTCCCGAATACGTACTAAGAATGAATCACAATACGATTGGACAGTAACTGAAAAATCGTGTTGTCATTAATTCTTAGTGGTTACGTAATATGGAGTACAATACGCCCGCAACTAAACCCGAAACTACGGACTACGGGCTTAGAGAGTAGCCTCCCAGGGACGCGGTAACTTCCCGTATTAGTTTGTGGTAAATATGAGAGATGAAAAACTGCAATTATCCTACATCTCTACTATTCATTACCCTTTGTTAAGGTTCTCATTAAAAAACGAATGTGCTGATTCTTCATATAATCCTCATGATTTAAAACTTATATGAAGTTCAGTTATCTGAAGGCTTAAAGAGAACGAGGTATTAGAGGCCGTCTCCACGAGCGAGAGAATCGCGGTGTTATTATCGTCGGGACACGTATTTCTATTACAACTTTCTGAAAGTGTCTCCACACGGCGATATTATAGCGGCGATTTGACGAGCAAACCGACAACTCGCGGCGATACACTCGCTCATGGAGGTAACACTTTGGTTTTTAACCAATCCGTTATACTCACTAACATGAAAGATCAAAGGGCCTAGCACGAATATTTTTGACGTATAGTAACATAAAATAAAATTTTACCATAGCTGCAATACTCGTTTCGCAAATAATATTTATTTGAATTAGATGCTATATTCATATTTTTTAATTAAGTATATAAATTTGTGTATGTCCCATTAAATTAAACCAAAATACTATGGGATTGTAGTTTTTCACACAAAAATTCACTTACGTTTATATTAATAAACGCCAAAATATTCGTGACCCTCTGGATCTGTGAAAAATTACTAACGTAACCTCAAATAAATTGACAAGTTGATAACTTTGAAAGCCACTGACATTTCGAAGAACATGTTTTTTAAGTTATAGGAGAAACAAAAAAAAAAACAAAGTTTTATAAACAGATGTACCTAAGTACCATACTTTGGAAGTCTGTTGTTACTTGTCTGACCTACCATTGACTTCAATAAAAAGTCGAATCTTTTTATTTTATTAACATATGTCCCAACAATACCCTAAACATTTATATAGAGGAATGGAAACCCATTTATTTAGAACCTTCAGCTACCTATATTAACATCGGCTTGCGCAGTTAAACTGGGTGCAGTTAGTATACCAGTATTTTACAACGAGCGATTGTCTATCTGACTTTAGGGCTGCGTTTACACTAGAGATGAGCGAAGATGCGTAGCGACGGATGTATTTGTTAAGAACCACTAATAGAATCACTTCATTTTCCTATTCTCGCTCAGCGCAAGCGATTGTGGTTTTAAAGCATAAGCATCTGCGTACATCTTTGGTGAAAACGCACCCTTACAACCCAGTAACAACTTTCTTTTCAGGGGAACCGTTTGAGCAACGCATTCTCCTTTGGAAAGACCTTGTAATTTTTTCTGACTTCTGACAATACGTATCGACTGTCATATGTGCATGCAGCTGAGGCCAACGGCTTAGCCCTAGTCCAGAAGGAGTGAATTTGCCGCGATTCTCTCGCGCGTATAAGGCACGTACGTTGCGTCCAGAAGGAACGTACCAACGTGCGAGTATTTGATCAATTCCGTATCAAAATTCTTGAGGTGTGCTGTCGCTCTGAATATCGCGTTCAAGACGTTTCTAGTATCTCGTGCACGAACGCACGAAGTGCACGCGATTTACGCACGTATTTTAAACTCGCGCGATACTTGTGGACGCGATATATTGGCGCCCAGTATCCCGCCGACGTGCGTATGAACGCGCGAGACTTGCTGGGCAAGGTAGATTTCCGAGGTACGAAGATGCTATGCTAATATGGTCACCGATCCACAAACCAACCTCCTTTTTCGCTCACGAACCATATAAAAACGTTTTTGGAGTACTTTCAATGTGCTTGCGCACCTAAAGAGAGGAACTCGCAATCGGAGTCTGTGTTTCCCGATAGCTACATCCAGGGGTCCTTAAACCAAGAATGAATAGGTAACTTTTCGCTTCCATCGTCGACCACACATTATTGCTTTGCATCAGGCAGGTGATGGCCAAACGCGAGCCGAGCACTAATACAAAAATGGCCTAAGCATCGCTAGATCTTAAATATTCAGTTACCTCCTATACCTTAGATTATCCAACAACATTGTTCAAGAAAGCGATGGTAACTACAGTCGAATTCTCCTCATCGGCTATGCAAGACGCGGGCGACGTGGATCACGCGGTAATTATGCAAACCTACGGAGAATCACTACTTGCTTATGACCAGTATTTGGTCGTGGCTCTACTCCTTAATTCTAGGTTTTCATTTCGTACTTTAGTATAAGATAAACATATGAATCGTGCATGTACTTATTCCCCGAAGGATTGGGCAGATGTGCCGCTTTGTATGCAGACATTTCAGCAGTATCTAATATTTTCAGTTACATGAATTAGGGGACCAAATTCAGACACCCTGGAATTTATGATCAGAAAACCCAATAACACTTTGTTAAGTAGTAGTCTATCTGCCGGTCGATTCTGTCGATTCTGTCGACATCTTACCGTGACCATTTAGGTGGAGTGAGCGACAAGTGAGCTGGCATGCCATCTTGTTTATATATGGTTTGACAACTCACTTGTCGTTCACTTCGCCTAAGTTTTCACTTCGATATGTTTACAGAATCGCACTGCAGTAGTCCCCGTCGCGATAAATAATACGTTTTTTCCCGCCTCCAAGTACATTATTGGGTTCCTAGGTATCTAAGAATAGTGAACTGTACAGCTATATACCCAAGTACCTAATTAGATTGTGGCTGCCCTCTTTGTGAAATTCTACCACCACATAATACCTAATTAGCTGGTAAGCCTTATTCAACTTAGATAGGAAAATTAAAGTAGCTAAAGTAATGGCGTTATACCGACACCGAGTCATTAATAATCCAAACGGATTTACTTAAACATTAATTTTATCTTCTTATTTCTAATTAAAATAAGTTTAAAGTTTAAACGTGCAAAGGCTATCGACTTACAAGCGTTAAATTATCTCTTAGTATTTGGAAGAAACTGCCTTCGACAGAGCTCGTTACCCGTGTAGGGTATCTACAAACAAATTTGCATAACTTTTTAGAAATGAGATACTCCGAATATATTATATTTGGCATGGTTTTTAACTTGTTTGTGTATTAAAAGTGTCTCAAGATAAAAGTCTATGATCAGTGCCTGTTGCCAGTGATCACATATAGAACTGAAACGTGGTCGCTCACAATGGGCCTCATCAGAAGGCTCAGAGTCACTCAAAGGGCAATGGCGAGGGCAATAACCCAACCTAACCTAACCAGGTGGTTGCATAAGTTGTCATATGATGAAACTGAAAGTCTTATGAAAATTAATTGTTAATTTACTTATTTATACTGTATGCACATAATATTTATTTTGTTCTTTTTTTGTGTTCCTTTTATTTAACATAAGAAGTACTTGCACGGGTATTGTAAATAGTTGTTTGTCACCTCAATTTCGGGGAACAATGGCTTCTAAGATACAGGCTTATTGCCTAGTTTAGAAGTCAGACGTTCGACCTTGAATTTTTGTCACTGTTGTACAACATACTTTTAATGACACATTTGTGTACTATCTTGTATTCCGTACAAATAAAGTAGTATTATTATGTTTTTTACTTTCTCGGGTCCCTCTTCCTAGAGACCCGGTCCTTTGGTAGGCGTACGAGGGGCCGAAGCCAACTCGCAGAGGCCTTTTTAGACATTTCAAATGGAATGGGACACCAACCGACGATTATTCCTGTATGCACTGTGAAAGTATACCCAAGGACAATCCCCGGTTGGAGCAGGACTATTGCAGAATATGGAAACAAAAGATGAAACGCTATGGGTTTGGCTGGTTTAGTGGACTAATAATCGTTTACTATGGAAGAACTATTGGCCCCTGCCTGACCATTGACAATTAAAACGGCTTTAAAATGGCAGGGGGTGACTTGCACACTCAATAAATGGGCCCCCCGAAAAGGGTCGCTAGCACAAAGTAACGTAGCGCCAAGGGGGCAACATATCCTGAGGTGCTAGAGGAGTGGAGAAGTATACCACGGCTATCAGGACAATCCCGGAAGTACGGTCAAGATCCCTACCAGCACCTTACTGGATTATACATCCTTCTCCCGAGCACGTTTGCTCCTGCGAATCTCCACTCAGACCGGCCGATTAAGGCAAGAAAGAGGTGGGAGCTCTGTTCCTCGTCAGTTTTCACCCCGGCCAGCCAATAAAGGCAAGCCGGAAATGAGAAACAAGAATTCTCCCTGGATATCAGGTCCGTGGGGTCGCCAGTGCCCAACAGTTCGCCACAAAACTGCCTTGCGGATTTATTATTATTATTTATTTTAATGTGTTTTACTTTCTCGGGTCCCTCTTCCTAGAGACCCGGTCCTTTGGTAGGCGTACGAGGGGCCGAAGCCAACTCGCAGAGGCCTCTTTAGACATTTCAAATGGAATGGGACACCATTATTATTATTAATGGTTGGAGTTTACTTGCGTGATCGAATCAGGAATGATGATATCCGTAAGATAACCAAGGTTACCGACATAGCCCGAATGATCGCCAAACTAAAGTGGCAGTGGGCAGGGCACATTGCTCGCAGAACAGGTGGTCGATGGGGCCGAAAAGTTCAGGAGTGGCGACCGCGTACCGGAAGATGCAACGTTGGAAGGCCTCGGGTAGCCGATGGATGCGAGACGCGCAGGACCGGTCGTTGTGGCGACGCTTGGGGAGGCCTTTGTCCAGCAGTGGACGTCTTTCGGCTGATATGGTGATGATGATGATTTGTATAAAAAAAATCTTCATCCATAATACTATAATGACTAACTTTTTCCCGCGACTTCGTACGTGCATATGCCGCGTTTTCCTGTTCCCGTAAGAATCTTGGAAACTTAAATGTCAAAACTGACTTAAATACTATTGAAATCTATGTCAGTTTGCTATTTTCACTTGTCAATTTAGTGTCTGAGATTAAAAAACAGACTTTAGTTATGAATTTAAACGTGCACGGATAAAGAGCGAGAGTGAGCGCAAAAGAAAAGATGGATGGATGTTGGTAGGAGAGAATGGTAGGAGGGCAACCTTATTGTAGACTCCAAGTAATATGGGATAATGGGTAAGAAGATTAAGAGGTGAATGTGAATAAAATGCAAATCAGAGCGCAAAACCTCTCCATTTGAGGTACAAAAAATCCTCGAAACAAGAAAAAAAAAACCGCATAGAAAAGAAAAAGATAAGTACGAAGAGTCGGTGTAATAAGCAAAATAAACACATTAGAAATTATGCCTACCGAAAAAAATGGTTCCCTTGCTGAAAGTAAGTGTTTTGGGCCCCAGTTATTATTATCATTTTAGCGGAGAATTCAACAGATGCCAACAATAAGCAAAGTAATATTAATTTAATAAGTTTAGACGTAACCGAGCCTGAAACGAGGCTAATATTTAAATTAAATTAAAAAGGACTTTATAATATTGTCAAAGAGTTCAAAACTTTTTAAAGTATTCAGCTTTTGGTTAGTTTTTTTTTTTTAGCTAAACCAATACCTAATAATTTTTCATTTTGAGAATATGTGTAGGGATATGTGGATGGTACATAATAACTTAAGTCTGTTTTATAATCCCGGAGACTAAATTGACAAGTGCAAATGGCAAACTGACATGCATTAAAATAGCATTTAAGTCATTTTTGACATTTGCACTTGTCAATTTAGTCTCCGAGATTAAAAAAAAAACTAATTTTAAGATTGCAACGTTGAAAGGCCTTTCACAAGGTGGACCGATGACTTGGTCGCGTGTAGCCGATGGATGCGAGACGCGCTGGACCGGTCGTTGGGGCGACGCTTGGGGAGGCCTATGTCCAGCAGTAGACGTCTTTCGGCTGATATGATGATAATCATGAAGATTTTATTTTAACTCTACTTACATTGAATGATAACATGATATACATATACATTCAATCAAAATCATAATAAAGGGTAAACGGGTAACTAGTATGTAGATGAGTTCAATCTAATAGGTAATCATAATTATGAACCCTTTCACATCACACGCACCTCGAAAGCAAAGAGTCAGACTGTCAGTAGAAGCCAATATCAATATAAAATAAGTCAACTCAAAAAAAAAGTCTTGGGGTGCTTTTCCACCAGAGATGTGCTATGCAGCTATACTGCGATATAAAAGCTAAGCTACGAAACTATGCTAAGCTATATAGCTGTGCGAGGAAGATGCGCACCTCGAGGTACGCGATGTATCGACAATAGGGAAGTCACGCACTGCTCTGCACATAGCTGCACACCTTGCGACCATCCATAGCATGCATCTATACCTCGCATCCAGAGCACGCATCCTACCACTGCTTTCCACCAGTGCTACGCTTTGTGTACCGATGGACATGATTGGTGGATATTAAACGCATCCATAGCAACGTTGCATAGCCCATTTCGGGTGGAAAAGCAGGGTTAGGCACGAGAAACTATGTAACTTATCTAATATTTTAAAGCTTGTCGAACACAAAAAAATGAAAAAATCTCTTAGTATTGGATAGCCCATCTATCGAGGAAGGCTACAGGCTATAAGTATAACATCACGCTACGTTAATTAGGAACGGAGCAGTAACTAGCATAAAAAAACAGACGAACATAGAACCTCCACCTGTTTGAAGAAGTCGGTTAAAAATGGGCGGGTAGCTAATATAAAATATGCCTAAAACTACATAACAAAAACCGGCCAAGTGCGAGTCGGACTCGCACAGGAAGGGTTCCGTACCATAAACCTTAATTTTTATTATTTGTTGTTATAGCGGCCATAGAAACACAATCTGTGAAAATTTCAGCTCTCTATCTATTCCGGTTCTTGAGATACAGCCCGCTGACAGACAGACGGACGGACGGAGGGACGGACAACGGAGGCTTAGTAATAGGGTTTCGTTGGTTACCCTTCGAGTACGGAACCCTAAAAACTTCTCTTCTCTTCTCTTTGTAACTTTGTTGTTTGTGTGTTGTGTTTTGTAGGCTTTTATAACTCAAGTCTTAAAAACAATATTTCCAAACAGATTAATATAGACAGAGAGTAGAGAATTAATAACTTTAGACGAAATTGAAAAGTTTTGAGCTGAGAAACAAGGGTTGGTTTGTTCGGAAACTATGAAATTATCTTCATTTCCCCTTTCGATCAGACGATGAGTGGAGTATACCCTAAACTCATCGTGAACATATTGTCAGTGCGGGGGCCGTTGATAGGCTTACATCGTATGCTTTCCTGCCCGTCATGTAAGACCGCCAGCACCTTCCAAGATTTAAATGGGATTAAATATAATGACCACCATAAAATGCTTTGATACCCTTAGTTCTTTTACCAAAAATATATATTTGACTCCAGAAAAATGAATTCTAAAATTACAATAGTACCTACTAGCTATTTTAGTCACGACTGCACCTCAAATTGTATTCGAACACCAAATGTAGTAAATGATCACCAAATCTTAGCGAGCAAATTAATGCGCTATTTTTGCCTAAATAAACTACTGTGATTGCCGTAAAATGTAGGCTTGGGGTTACAAACTGGATAAAATAGGTTAGGTTAGGTTAGAATTGTGACCAACCGCGCGCGAGCCGAGCGAGCGAAGCGAGCGGTGCCGCGGCAGCGGCCGGCGAGCGCTACTTCTCGAATATTTTTTTGGAAAAAGTTATTTATTTCACACTTTTTTAACTCCAAACACCAAACAATAGCTGCCAATAAAAATGAAAGAAAGCTTATAAATTAAAATAAAGCTTTATATTTACTTAAAAGTTTTGGATTAACAATGATTTGTTTGACATTAGTTTGCTTAAACAGGATAGCAAGATGTAAAAACTTTGATTTGAATTTTACATTAAAATGCTGGTATGATTTTGGTGATCATTTACTACTTTTGGGTTAACAATGATTTATTTGGAGTCATTTTACTTAAATAGGATAGCGAGACGTTAAAATTTTGGTTATAATTTTAAATTAAAATGCGTGTTTAATTTTGGTGATCATTTACTATTTTTGTCTCCTAAATGTTACTATATCTGGTGGTAAGTTAAACATAAGTCGATTTAAATTATGGAAAATGAACAGTGGCCCCATTATGACGTGCTTATGCCATTATGATTAAGCTGTGAAAAAGAGATATAGACTAGAGTCAAGAGCAAACCCATTACAAATAAAAAAAAGGGATAGTGTAATGCGTGTTGTATAACTGCGTCTCTCTCCCACACCGTCATAATGATGGTTTTAAGATGTCATAATAGACAAAACTCAAGTATGACGTCGAGTACTTGGTATTGTTTGAACATGTTTTTTCGAAAACTACCCCTTGTTATTAAATGCTAATTATTTGTTGTTATTTGTCATAGTAACTAACTCGCTACGCCAATCGGCTTCAAGTAATTTTAAGTTAAAATATGGTAGGTAGGGTAGGTAGGGTGGGTAGGGTAGGTAGGGTAGGTAGGGTAGGTAGGGTAGGTAGGGTAGGTAGGGTAGGTAGGGTAGGTAGGGTAGGTAGGGTAGGTAGGGTAGGTAGGGTAGGTAGGGTAGGTAGGGTAGGTAGGGTAGGTAGGGTAGGTAGGGTAGGTAGGGTAGGTAGGGTAGGGTAGGTAGGGTATTTAGGGTAGGTAGGGTAGGGTAGGTAGGGTAGGTAGGGTAGGTAGGGTAGGTAGGGTAGGTAGGGTAGGTAGGGTAGGTAGGGTAGGTAGGGTAGGTAGGGTAGGTAGGGTAGGTAGGGTAGGTAGGGTAGGTAGGGTAGGTAGGGTAGGTAGGGTAGGTAGGGTAGGTAGGGTAGGTAGGGTAGGTAGGGTAGGTAGGGTAGGTAGGGTAGGTAGGGTAGGTAGGGTAGGTAGGGTAGGTAGGGTAGGTAGGGTAGGTAGGGTAGGTAGGGTAGGTAGGGTAGGTAGGGTAGGTAGGGTAGGTAGGGTAGGTAGGGTAGGTAGGGTAGGTAGGGTAGGTAGGGTAGGTAGGGTAGGTAGGGTAGGTAGGGTAGGTAGGGTAGGTAGGGTAGGTAGGGTAGGTAGGGTAGGTAGGGTAGGTAGGGTAGGTAGGGTAGGTAGGGTAGGTAGGGTAGGTAGGGTAGGTAGGGTAGGTAGGGTAGGTAGGGTAGGTAGGGTAGGTAGGGTAGGTAGGGTAGGTAGGGTAGGTAGGGTAGGTAGGGTAGGTAGGGTAGGTAGTGAGTGAAAGTCAACGCTCAGCCGAAACTGTAGGTCGTAGAAAACTGAAATTAAGCATGCAGGTTTCTTGGGTAGTGCAGAAGAGCACTAAGAGAGAATTCCCCGAAATTCCTACGGGAACAGGGAAAAACGCGATAGTTGCGTACAAAGTCATCGGCAAAAGCTAGTGTAACTAGGTATAAATCTCTATTTCGAGTAAGATTTTAACCGATTTATTATACATATTATAATCTCTTGGGAAATTACACTCGTGAAAATAAGGACAGTTACTGTTTACGTTCAAATGAAAATGTTGGCCAGTATTCCCACGTTTGAATTTTTCCAGCCCTGCCATGCTCCAACCATTTTATTATTGCGCAGTTTTTTTAGCGTACAAAGTTTGAACTGGCGTTTGAAAAATTACCCTGCATGTGCCAGGAAACTCTGACATAGTGATCATGAAAATATTGCTGGCGAGGCGCCTCGGCTTCGGACGGATGCAATTTAACTTTTTTTTTAATAAATATTTCATGCATACCTTGTCCCGACAATTTCGAACACAAAAAACCTGGCAAGTGATGCTTGATGTGTGATGCTTGTCATGCATGTTACAAGTAATTTTGTTTATTTTTACTGTTGATAGGCACGTGTTTGACCACTATCTCACCTGATGTTAAGCGATGATGTGGTCGAAGATGGAGCACGCTTGCTTAGAAGTAACCTATTCACTCTTGACTTAAAGACTCTCAGGTTGTAGCTATCGGTAAACACAGACTCCGACAGGGAATTCCACTCCTTACTCTCTTATTCACTATTTATTTAATTTAGTTTCCATTTTTTTTTTTTTGGTATGCGTCATGCTTGGCGCAAATAATCGCTTTTTCTTTCTTTCTTTCACTCCTGATTTGTATAGATAAGTTTTTAGATGTGTAGGGCTAGTGTTATCTAGAAATTCGATAGGATAAAATGGTCGTAACCGTGGCTGCGGTTTCACGCCGCCGTAACTAAGCCGGACCCTTCCTTCATCATGCTGTCACTCCAATTCAAAATCCAATCCGACGGCGGACTATCTGATGCCAAGTCTCATTTATTACTTTCACATAAGCCGAAGTCTCCGAAATGGACGGCTTTTAGCTGTGTCGACGTCATTCTCGCGTATATTTACCTACTACCTGTAATGAAGATGTTTTCACGGTTTGATAAAACATTTAAGAGTAGCTGAAGAGCTCGTAACCTCGTTAGATTCACGGTACCGAGCAGTTTTGTACCACTAACATTTTTGAGATTGAAGGTCTAGGTAATAGGTTGGGAATGTGCAGCAATATCTACAGTTTTACTTCGTTGTGTTTAAATTATAGGTAATTTTGCTATTATTTTCGGATCAGTAGCCTGCAAATTCATTTAACCAATGATGAAGTGCTGCCCGCGTTGTCGAGTGATGTTGCTGTCCTGTCATTTCGACAGCATTTGGCCAAATAATAACATCAACTTTTCACCACTTGACACTGGCAGAATGACCAACATCAGCTCAGGTACCAAAGGAGAAAAAAAAACAAATAGATGCCAAAGGAGAAAAAAAAGAAATAAATTTTTTACACTTGTAAAGAGTGAGTTATGTTCACATTCACAAAATAATATCACACACAATTAAAAAGCAATTAATAAGACAACAGATTCAGAAGACAAAACTAAGACGGAGTGTTAAATGAATTACTTATTAGTAAACAACCAACAAATTAAGTCGAGTCAGCTGTTTCCAACAGCGAAACAATCAGGCCGGGGCTCCGCGATCTGGTGACAATAACATTACTCCTAACTGAAGAGAAAAGGTGCTTCTGATAAAATGAAAATTGAATGAAGAAAGAATGAATTTGTTTGAAAAACCACTGCCAAGAACTCAATAAGAATGAAGAAATTCATTTTGAACTTTACCTGAGGCTTCACCTCAAGACCTGCTCGGCTGCTCCGCAATAAAGCGCGCAGAATCTGCATTCGTTCCAAATTCAAGTCACTAAGAACTCTTATCCGGTTAGTGCAGTTTTAATTAGTATTAGAACAACAAACGCTGCCTGACTGTAGGTTTAAACGCATTCATTAAAAACTATAAACGAAGACATTGGATTGACGTAATCGCAGTAGGCGCTTACATTCAAATAAACTTCTTAAGAAAAATAAAGTGAGCCTCACTGAGTGAAAAACTGAAAAGCCACTTATTTTCTAAAATATTATTAATGTCATAACTGAGTACAAAAGTGATCTCCATCATTATACCAATACAATACGTAGTTAATAACCGTCTTTTGTGTATGTATTTAGAGCCGACAAATATACGTTATTATTAGAAATACCTTTCCTTGCTGAAATCCTATTAGACTGGCATACCTTTAAACTTAGTTGCAATGAGAGAACTTGAGCGTTAGGCTTGCGGAATGAATACTTAGCCGGCTGAGGCTAAAGCAATTCTCAGAGATGCTTGGTCGAGAGTTCGAGGCTGTTTATAGGATATTATTGTGGTGTAGTGTTGGTTTTAGCTGAACTAATTCGAGGAAACTTTTAGTGAGGTCGTGAAGCACCACATAGGCTGTCAGCGCATCCCACGTTACTGACACCCATTAGCTTCCCAGTCAACACTTTGATTTTAACAAGGGGTCCGCGAACCCTTGTAATCCGTTTTCGCGTCGCAAGTAGGTACCCTCTCGGCCCAAGTGACGACGCTTTGTCAAACGTCTTACCTACTTAGCTTTCAACTTGCCTAAATATTTGTGTTCTAAACATTAAAGAGATTCGCTCAATCGAAACCTCAAACTCGTTAAGAAGTATTAATTGAATTTAGAACCGCAACTGATCGGAATGGTGTGCCTATAAGGATGTTGCGGAGTGGTTTTTTTTCTTTGTTATCCGAATACTTGACCAGGTTTATTGCAAACACGGTCAAAAAGAGCCGCTCGGGCTCGAATGAATTCCGGGCTGGTGAGTCAGAGAGTGCTTTGTGTGAGCCCGCGGGCAAATGTGGCTCTGTGGTGGAAGCGGCGCGCTCCTCGCTGACTATGAATTAACGCTCGCCCGTTTCACTTACACCACGTTTCTGACAAATAATAATTACACTCAGGTTTTATCGCCTGTAAAAATCCTAACTGTAAAGCAAATGTCTCATTGATTAACTTATTTTTTCCCCTGTTCTCAGGTAACTCGAGTTTCGATTTTAAGCGCTGCAGCTGGTGGAAGGTAACGTAGCATAAGTTCTGCCAAGCGAATGCTGATTTTATTTTATTTATTTTACTCTGGGGATGCATTTTTTGCTATTCAATGATTGCTGTAGGTATATTAATTATGCTGAGCACATAAATTCACGTCAATGATCCATTCAAGTATTCTCATTTAATAAAACCTTGCATTCCTTCAGAATAATTAATGACGTAACGTCGCGCGTAGGATAAAAGTAACTTTGTTGTTGTTTTTAAAATGTATCATTTCGGAAAAGCTTGAAAGTTATTTTTAATTAAAAGAATTCAACAAAAGTTACTCTTAGGCGTCTTCCTAATACAAAGCAATATCGCGCGAATACGCGATCGTCGCGTTAAATTGTTTGGTAAAACCAGAAGGCGCGATGTCACGATCGGGTGTGCTATACTAATGAATGCGACGATGGTTTTGAACTTACATATTTGGACGAGGACATCTTGAAATTTTTACAAAGTCATCAATAAGATTAAGGTGAGGATCGACAATGATCAAGGCGCCATTTGTCAATTCTGGCTTTTATTTTACTGGTATAGTTAAAGTTGTAACCAGTATTTATTACAGTAAGTTAGTTGTAGGTACAGGCGTAGTTATATGCGTGCGTTCCCCTAGGGCGTTGTTCCAAACGAGGGTTAACACGAAACTTATATGTTCGGAAAGACGTTAACAAATGTGTTCGGGCGGGGGGATCTAGTACCCTAATTATAAATTATTTACCCGTTAATTTAACTATGTCTTCCATGCGAGTTGCGATTTCTTTCTTCTTTGTTTATTGATTTTATTTTAGTTTGCTATTGCGTTGCTGTATAAGTGATAGGAACAGTCTAATTTATTTATATTTATAATCAAAATCATAAAAAACTTTGCAACAAATACTTAATAATTTTCATAACTTACTAATTAACAAGAAATTATGTACAAATGCGTATAAAAAAATAAAAATAATCATTGGGCATCAAAAAAATAATCATGTGGATTATCAATCAAGCTGTCAATGGCAAAAGTGCCCAGAACACTGGCAGCATTGCCGCGTTGAATCGCAATGCTGATTCTTTGTCCGAAGAAAAGTCCAGCCCTCTGGTCACGTGAACAGTCGACAAGTTGTTTACTGATATCCCGAAAGACTCGATGCGCACTTGGACCCCATGGCCCTAATGTTTCAACCCCAAACGGCTCAAATATGTACCTCCCCATTAAGTTGTTATATAATATAATTATATAATTTTCTAAACAAACTACTTAAATTGTATCATTTTACTCGTAACAGTCAACGTAACTGTGAAATGATTTCTAGATTTATTTAATAACCTAAGCAGACAATATTCCCCATACAAAGTGAGTTCTGTCTAAAACGTGCAGTTTGCTACTACGTACGTTTGGTTGCTACGAGTGAACTTCATGTGAATCCTTTTGACGCTCAAAGCTTAATCAGATGATTTTATTCAAGCTTACCAGAAACTAATGCAAGTTTTAAGCAAGCACTTGCAGTTTACCTGTAACTAGCCAAACTGATCTAAACACATGTAAGTTAGCATTACGCCGTTTACGCCGCAGTACTTTTATTTTACTGTTCATAGACCCGCGTTCGGCCACTATCTCATCTATTGGTTAGCGATGATGTGGTCGAAGATGTAGCACGCCTGCCTAGAAGTAACCTATTCACTCTTGACTTAAAGACTCCCAGGCTGTAGCTATCAGGAAACACAGACTCCGGCTGGGAATTCCACACCTTAGCTGAACGCACTATGAATGTGTTCCCAAAACGTTTTGTGCGTGTGGGTGGGATGACCACTATGTACCGGTTTGGAAGAAGTTTGGACCGCGAGTTGATTAAATGCATTGCGTTATTCGGGCGAAGTACCTCCCAGTAATGTTACCGCAATGACGCTGGGACTTGGAGATAGATTTAATCATATTGGGTATAGAATAAAGTATACCTACCTACATTATTTTACAGCAGCTCGTGACTAAATAATCAGCGTGGGTGTGGGTAAGCATTGATTAAATGCCGAAAGTCTTACTGTCTTTTTTTTTTGAGGGTCATCAAATGACTCCTCCAATGACGCTCTGGGTGAAGCAGGAGGGAGTGTCAGACTCCCACTGACTAAAACCCATCCGTGTTCCTCCTGGTGCCCATTGCGTTCCAAGGCTACGGTATGGTTTGTGGTACTCGTAAGGTATACTACCTCTATAATAATAGCAAAACGAAAACATGTAGGTTTGGCGGCTGCATAATTACGTCTAGGCAAGGCTGATAGATATGATAGATGCGGGACGCGCAGGACCGATCGTTGTGGCGACGCTTGGGGGGAGGCCTATGTCCAGCAGTGGACGGCTTTCGGTTCGGCTAATATGATGAAGGCAGATATACATTGATATACACTGATATGCTAAAATGTTGAAATTTTGAGCATCGAATTCCTCTTAAAATATATCTAGTTAAAATTATGATGTTTTTCGCATCCACATCGTGCATTTATTTGAAAGGGGAAGTGAATCACGTGGTAGTACAGGAAATTTGTAAGTAAGCTCTCAACGTTTTAATTGAAAATCTAGATTAAATTCTCTTTTCAACCAAGCTTAGGCACCCACTGACATGTTATAAGTTTAGTCTTATTTCGTGTCATGAACCTCCCATCCTAATTCATTTGGGTCCAGCGTAGCAAGTTTTTTCTTCCAACGTCATCATCATAATTTCAGCCGTAAGACGTCCACTGCTGGACATAGGCCTCCCCCAAATATCGCCACATCAACAGGTCCTATACGTCTAGCAAACATCGGCTACCCGTGACCTTCACCAGGTCATTGCATTGGCGTATGGAAGAAGAAGGCCTTCCACTAGGTGGACTCCAAGTGGAAGGCCTTCTTCTTCCATACGCCATTGCTACTTACAACTATTAATTCCACGCCGAAACGAATGGTAGTGGTTTGGTAAGGTGTCTCTAAACGAGAAAATACTACGTTCTCAGCAAGTAAACTTGAAGTAAATACAAGTATTATTTTTAAATTAATTACTATATAAGTTACCTAACTTTCCTGAACCACAACCATTCGTTTTGGGATGGAATCAAAAGTGAATATTCACCGTCATATTAATAATCATCTCCCTTCTAGCCAAATTATTTTCACACGATCCATTCAACGTTTCTTTATTATTCCTCCACTTGTAGGAGGCTACGATTTAATATTGAAAAAGGTAACGTCACTGTAAGACAAATCCAATAAGTCTTGGCCGAATCCCGAAGGCTAACCAGTCGCATGACTTCCTAGTGTGCCTGAACCTTAATCGGGCAGTCGACTGCAGTACCTAGCGCATTTTTACCGCAACTCACAGTTAGAGGACATTTGGCAAAATGACTGTAAAAACTGCAGACTGCTTGTCTGCGACATTTCCAAGATCCTTAGAAAAAACTACTTGAATAAGCGGTCTGCGGTTCACTTTTTTTCAGTGTAACATATATAAAGCAGATGTTCTGTGATGTAGGTTGATAAAATAGTAAAGAAAATATTTTCAAGTAAAAAAAACGTGAAGATAAGGACTAAGTTTACTAACTTCTTCGTTTATTGAGTCGTTAAATTAATTAGAGCGTCTTTTTTTCTAATATCTCTACTAATATTATAAAGTTCAAGAGTTTGTTTATTTGGTTGAATGAGCTAATCTCAGGAACTCATGGAGCTAATTGAACACTTTTATATACTGTATAACATCACGCTATGACCAACAGGAGCAGAGCATTAAAGAAATATGTGACGCAGACAAAGTTACGCGGGTCAACATGTTACAGATATAATGGATTATGTCTTCATCGTTGCAAATTGGTGTTTCATCGTTGTTCCTTCTTCCCAACTGTTCAATAAATGTGGCATTAGGACATATAATGTCAATTGTCTTTTTTCTCGCGTTATTATAAAATGAAAAATCACTTTTAATATAATAGTAGTTCCGAAAATAGGTTTCATATTTTTGTCTGATGCCACAAACCTCAACGTTGTTTATTTTTAAACTTTCAGCTTAAGAGTTCTCTACGTTGGAGCTTTTAAAGTTCAAGAATACAAGCTGCATGCAAATATATGATGTACAAAAGCCCTGTGGTGTAGCTAGAGCTTTTTCTCCGAGCTCTTATTGTGTGCATAACATGGTGGAAAAACTTCGCGACGTTTACGTGTTTACCTCACCAGCGCATAGGATAGTAAACTTTTATCTGACTTAACTTAGATACACTATGTGTTGTCTATATTATTCGCTAATGTTATAGGTAAAAGAAATAATATAATAGGTAGGTCGTGACCATAGATGAATGCAGCAGGGTGATCTCGACAATGTACGGTGGGCGAACGAAACTTGCAAGCGCCATAGTCGATGAGCATTGACTGACGAACCAATAACGTTAAGCGTCCGAGCTGTCGTCGTCGAACCGACCAATGGAGAGCATGTTCACGACTAGAAAGAAAGAAAAACAGTTTGTTCTAACTAATAACAACTATAATTGATTAAGTTATTAAAATTTGCATTTTCAGAGCTCGTGGCTAGATAATAACAGCCGCACGGGTCAATCTTCAAGGTTAAAAAACGCTTGCCAAGGTTGGTCTGTGGATGGGTGATCATCTTATCATACTGAGTTTACTCCGTGCCTCGGAAAGCACGCTTAGCCGTTGGTCCCGGTTGTCATTTGTAGATCTTTGGCAGTCGTTACGGATATCAGCAGCCAGTAAATCTGACTCCAGTCCTGTCATGAAGTACCGTGTTACCCAGTTAATGGGTTGTGGATGTCTGGTAGGCAGTCGCTCCGCGTGTAATACTGGTATTCAGTTCAATCCAGTTTGATTTCAAGCCGACCCCAATATAGTTGGGAAAAGGCTAGGCAGATGATGATGATCTTGAATTTTGCATTCAAATATTACATTCATGTAACGTACGTGTTGCGCCGACCCCAAGTAACATGGGATAAGGACAGGAAGATGATAATGATTACGTACGCATCTAAAATGGCTTCTCGCCATCGTGTTGTTCATAAAAATAACTAAAAATAGCTTATTGTTTTGAAAAACGGGTATATCTCGGTATTATACCGAACCAGCTATCATAGTCCGATGGCTTGTGGAGCTGCGTAATCCATATGTGGCTTGTTGGCGCCAAATGTTTAATTAAAATCTCTACAATCACACCGATTATAACCAGAATCAGTTTCATGGAAAAGCTGCAATTAATTATTTGATATTACCTATTATTTATTCGTTAATAGTTACCGATATTAGTTTCCGGCTGCCATTCGCAGAACAGTTATTAATTATTATTTGCATTTTAGTTTCCAATTTGGAATTTGTAACAAGCCAAATTCCATTTATAACCATGATGCCTATTAAAAACTTCAGTTTCAGATATAATTGATATAGGTTATAAAGTCAATCAACCACTTTATTGAAAAAATATAAAATAGTACAAATCAGAGTCGCTGTATGCTCCCCACGGATTTATTGCCCGATCAAATTTCCCTTTCGTATAATGACGAATCATCAATTTTTATAAATCTCTTCCGTTACTGAGTTACTGACAGATAAATGGTCGTAAAAAGCTGAAATTTGACATGTAGGATCCTTGGGGAGAGTAGGGGAGCACTGAGAAGATTTCCTGAAATTCTTACGGAAACGAGAAAAAAACGGAGTATGTGCGTACGAAGTCGCGGGGAAATTATCAACTGTCATAATCTACTTAAAGCGTCCTGGGTTATAAACGTTATGTCACTAAACATCATTTCAGTGCTTCATAAGAAAATCACAGTTATCTAACAAGCTTTTCAGCACAGTTTCCAATTTTTATTAGTAAGCTGTGTAATCGGAACCTCGTGGACCCAGTTAACTTCAGATAGAAGGCTGGAGCACGTGTCGTTCTGCTCCACTTGGAACACGTTCATACATCTTGTAGGACACACGGCCATACGGCCCGTTGCCTTGTATTTCAGACCGATTAATCCAAAGTCCCATTGTAGAGAAAAAGCCAGCATATTACAAAGGACCTCCTTCGATAAAGAATACAAATCTATCTTTTGAAATTCAAACATAGTGCCCGCCACGAGAAGCTTTAAATTTTGTAAATACAGTTTCAATTGTTTCACGTTTTTGTTTCATGAGTTAGACGCGTTCCAGTACCACAAAACGTTAGATAACAGCTCGTTATATCGATAATCTACACTTATATTATAAAGAAGAAAGATTTGTTTGTTTGAAATAAATAGGCTCCGAAACTACTGGACCGATTTGAAACATTCTTTCACTATTAGAATCCTAAATTATCCATAAAGGACATAAGCTATAGAAAATTTTCAATAAAGTTAGAAATCCGGATGAAAACTTTGATAATGTAACCCAAGGTGTGAAAAAGATACCAAAAAAGATCCCTACATCGCGTAAATTGCGAAAGCTATTGACAATAGAGCAAAGTGATGTACTACAGTTTTATATGTAGACGACATTAATATTTACAAAAAAATCCGCAAGGGTTTATAAAATATTATGTTTAAGTCACAATGACCGCTTTGTGTTCAAATTACTCAATCAAAACCCGGATGAAATGATATAGTTGTGATTTTAATATCATGATGTTAATCCTTATCTATTTAAATTGTTCAATATGTAGCTGTAAATTACACTTTAAATTATTCAAATTGGACCTTTTGTCTAAAAGTAACGACGGATATAAAAATTCTCTAAGTAAGAAAAATGTTGCGTAATTTACACATTACCCGAGGGTAGTGGGGAGATGAAGTACCAACAAAGTCCGCGCGAACGAAGTCGCGGGAGAAGTGCTAGCTAGTTAATATATAACCCGATCAAGTTAAATTGCTCTTTAGTTTCGTATTACACGTATATTAAGTACTTTGAATTGATTGAGTTTCTTAATACAAGTTATTTGTTTACTAGAAAGTAGAAGTACTAAAGTAGAAGTAATTTGTAATTTGTTCAACTGCCACCGTGGTCGAGTGGTTTAAGCATTTGCCTTGTGACCCGGTGCTCGTGGGTTCGATTCCCTCGATAAGCATAAGTAAAGTATTTTCCAGTTTGGATAGAACTTGGCAGGCTTGAATCACCTGATTATCTGATAAAAAGAAGATTCCCTGCTTCGCAGCCGCCAAATGACGGTCATCAAATAGACCATGTCAGACGCCCTTGAGGCGGTTTAGAAACTCTGACAGTAGGGTGTGTGGATTCGTTAGACCTTACTGCCCACACGATAAGAAGAGGATTTGTTTCCAAAATGTATGGCTTCTCGTGACATAACTTCCATTTTAAATTTCCTAACGTAACTTCTTCATCTCCTAACGGCTCAGTTGCCATGACAACGGAAATACAACGTGAAATAAATAAACATAGTACTTGAACAGGGTCATTGTACTCTTCAATATGAACCACTTTTACTACAGAACACTGAAATCACAAAAAAATACATAGGTATGCTTGCTTAATGGCTTGTGGCGCCGTCTCATTACAGCTATTGGTTTTCTTAGCTCTACAGACTAATTAGATGAAGAAAAAATTTAATTCTTAAAAGCGCAGTGATCACCAGCCACAGTAAGAGCAGCACTTGCCATGTTAGTACATACTGTGATACCGCAGGCACCTTTAAAATTTCTCCAGCTCTCACGACATACTCAAAAATTAATAGAAATTGAAGACTATGAGCCTACAGCTGGACCAATGGTGACAACCTGCCACCCCTTGCGAAAGAGATGTACATACTTACTCGATGTAATTAATTAGTCATTCGAAGTGGATTAAGGGGTCTTGCATGGAAGAATTTTCTTCCAACCGTGTTTTTTTTTAGCATATTTCATTTTGATCACTGAAATAAGATAAGGTACCTAATGAAAAAAAGTTTGGTCGTTTTACAATCTGATTATGAACTCAGAGAGAGACAGCAGTCCAGACCTTGAAAACTACCCAAAACATTAATTAAAATAAAGACACAAAAACTGCATTTGGCTATAAATTAAAAAAAAAATTACATACATGGATGTAAACATTTTTTTTTAATTGCAGGATTTGGCCACCCAATAGCAGTTTAATAAGTTTAGATTGGTATAGTATAGGTATTATTGATTGGTCCTTGAAGAACGACAAATGATCTCATAGACTAAGGACCTCATTGGCCAAGACGCTGGCAGGAGTTTAAAAAAATAATTAAGGATTGAAAAAAGTGACATTTCTAAACTTACTAAATAACTAAAAGTCAACTTACTCCAACATACCATTAAAGTTCCCAGCCGTGAATAAATATTCCGTCTTTGGCAGCAAAAAGTGTCAGAAATCGATCCGCCTAATCTCATTGAATAATTTAAGGATTTATTTAAGCAATGGGAACCTATCAACTCCGGCGTTTGTTGAGTTGACGCGCTGAATGTAAATCGGGCTTAGTACAATAAGGACCATGTTTTTGAAGGGGCAACGAAATATTCTGTTCCTGGCGTCCTGCATAACAAGAGGATCGGATTTATTGTGTTACCGATAACATTGTGACTTTGTGAGGGAACATCACTCGCGTCACAGATAAAATATAAAAACCGACCAAGTGCGAGTCGGACTCTCACACGAAGAATTCCGTAACATAAACCGATGAAGAAAACCGTAAAAACACGTTTTGAGAGAGCACACTTGAGAGCCCCGTACCTATAATTTAATTTAAATTTTATTATTTGTTGTTATAGCGACAAATGAAATACACACTCCGTGAACGTTTCAAGTGTCTACCTATTACGGTTCTTAAGATACAGCCCACTGACAGACAGACGGACGGATGGACGAACGGACGAACGGGTAGCGGACAGCTTAGTCATAGAGTTCCGTTGGTTACCCTTCGGTCATTCCGTTGGTTACCTTCATATCCCAATCATGTTTTTAAAGAGGTCCTCGTAACCTAAATCAGAATTCGTAGCTATGCCTGGATGGTCCTTTCACTCGGTTTAAAATTGGAAATCAATTATTTTCGCCAGCCAATTTGAATTTATTTTTATTTAATTTCGTACAGGAGGAACTCGAGGCTAAATAACTACGCCGCTCGGGGTTGGTCTACGAGGTAAAGCAACGCTTGCTTCGGAGACCACGTAAAGCTGACCACCATTTGAACTATATGTTGATGAGTTCCTATGATTATTCAGAAACCAGGAAATCTGACACTAGTCTGCGTCGTGGAAGTCAGTTCACCGGACCGGTCGTTGTGCCGACACTTGGGGAAGGCTTATGTCCAACAATAGACGTCATATCGTGTCGTGTGTGTTGTATGGTCTCTCGAATAACAGGAGGATTAGAGGAAGTCTCCATAAGGCACAAGTTATTTACAACTAACAAGTTAAGGAGTTCGTTATCTTCACGTATGTAGACAAGCTGAAAACTGTGCAATGCAGGTGTTTCACGAAACTAGCTTTATTTATTTGTTTATACTTGATGTACATTAGTGGACGTTCAGAAAGTGCTAATTGGATTAATTCTATATTACAGATGCATTAAAGCTCTTTTTGTGTATGGGAAATCATCAAATGGCTCCTTCCGCCCTGGGCGGAGCGGGAGTTAGTGTCAGACTTTTACTGACTAAAACCCACTGTTTCTTTAAACGCCCTTTGCTTTGCATTCCAGTTCCGCGGTAAATTCTTCGATCGGTTCCGTAATCCTGGCAGACGTATTAAATGCTCTGGTCGAGTATATATTTTTACTATTTCTTTAGAAATTATTTGATTGATGTTTTTCATCGTTACCAACAATTTGGATAAAAAATTGATGCGTCCATTTTGTTGACTGTGCTCTTCTGCCAATTAGTTCCATTAAAACAGTAATTACACCACAAACAATTAAGAGCGAAAGGGACGGTACATTAATTTATTTATAATTAGCAATTGGACAGAAGCAAACCGATACATTAACGATTTCACCACTGCATTAATTAGGATGACAGTTTAATGTGCCCACACATCAGAATTATAATTTATTCGCCCGCAATCAAATCAATTTATTTTCGCTTCGCGGCTTCGCCCGCGTAACTGGTGGTATTTTCTACACTAATATTATAAAGAGGAAAGATTTGTTTGTTTATTCTGAAACTACTAGACCGATTTCAAAAATTCTTTCCCCATTAGAACCCAGTATCCCTGATGAACATAGGCTATAGAATATTTTCAAAAAAGTTAGGGATCCGTATGATATAACTTCGATAATGTAACCCAAGGTGTGAAAAACACCAAAAAAATCCTTATATCGCGTACGCTGCTGAAACTATTGACAATAGAACAAAGTGATGTACTACACTTTTATAGAGAACATCAATATCCACAAAAAAGTCCACGAGGGTACATTTTTACTATTATGGAGTCACAATAACCGCTTTTTGTTCAAATTATTCGATCAAAACCCGGGGTGAAATGGAATACTTGTGATTTTGGTATCATGATACTCATCCTTATTCATTTAAAATTTGTTCATTTAAGTTGGTTATGTATACGTAAATTACTTTTTAAATTATGCGAATCGGACCTTTCGTTTAAAAGTTACGACGGGTATAAAAAGACTCTAAGTAAGAAAAATGTCGCAGTTTGAGCGAACTGCCCTACGTTTAGTCTAATAATAAGTAATTTACACGTTACGCATTATAGAGGAAGCACTTATAAGAAATGAAATTCGTGGAGCACCTACTGTTTCCGCGCGAACGAAGTCGCGGGCGAAATGCTATTTTTTATAAAAACGTTGCCCCACACTAGGAATTTCTCCTGTATCGTGGGTGCGTGTGCAATCATACAATTTCACATACACAAACGGCCAGATCCCGAACCACTATCTGTAGGCCATACAAATATTTGCTCCGTGCGGGAATAGAACCCGCGATACGCAGCGCAGCAGTCAATCGCTCAACCACTGCGCCAACCGTGTCGTCCAAAAATTACTCCAACGACATATTTTTGGGATATATATACCTCAAGAGGTAATAAACGGACATACAGACAAAATAGCTTTCTTTCATAATATTGGAACCTACACTTAGTCACAACTGTAAGCTGAGTTCATCTTGGCTGATAATGTAGCCCGAACTTGAGCCTCGAAAGATTTACTAAATATACAATTTTTGACACATTATTGGAAAAATAATGTTCCGGAAATATCAACTAACCCGTATTTTCTAAGTAATTTTCCGCACTCCTCTCAATTAAATTCTCAGTTACATAATTAGGATACTTAGCTTGTTATTTATTGATATAAATAGAAGTTATTCCGTTGTCATGACGACTGATTCAATGAGGGTTAGTCAAAAGATCCCTTTGAAATATAACTTAGAATGTGAACATTATATGATTTTACCGTCAATTAAACTGATGTCTAATATCATAAGTACTTTGACAGCTTTCTGGACTTGTTGCCACCTCATGCACTTCATCTCAGAAAACCCTCATTTATGATGAGGTAGTTACCTTCAAAAAGAACTAGAATATAAATGCCGTACCTACCTAAAATATATTAAAGTCGTCAAAATGTAAATTAAATTAAAATATCAATAGGTATATTTTAAAATGAACTTTATCGTCTACTTCTAAGTAACCCCACCTAAAAACTAAAATTTTCCCCCTTTAACTGTCAATGATTTACTCATAAAACAATATTTTCTCTTTTAACTGACCGTTTTCGGCCTGATAGAACCAAATTTCGAAAACCATTGCGCCATTTTGAAAAGAACTATCAAATCTGTGTTTGAATTTGAATTTCTCTTCCATGTCTTTTGTACGCTTCCAGACGGTGGAACCTCCTGTAGTTTAATTTCCGCCGAGTCATAGCATACGTGCCTAGAATTAATATGTGAACACTTACAACCGCAAGTCTAGTTGGGAATAAATCTACGAAATTGTATGATTGTGTTTTGCGGGTATCTATCTACATCCACCCTATATTATATTGTAGTCTGTGCCAACATCGTTCTTTAACTTTGGAGTTAAACAAAAATATTATCTAATGTTGCATGCACCCTAGCATGCAACATTAGATAATATTTTTGTTTTAAAAAGCTGATTATTATAATATTTGATGGAACAAACTCCAAGATGCAAGGGCATTGCAAAACATAAGACAGAAAACTATTGTATCAAGCGCAGTTTCACACAGTTTTATAGACGTGTCGTTGAACCTGCGTGATGATGATCTATTTTCGTAAAAAAATAACGTAAAAATACAACAATTTATTCTAAAAAAAAAACTGGTTGCGTTTTTTAAGTTTTCACTTCTTCACGTTTTCAAGTGAAAACTTGAATACGTGTTTCTCTCCCTCCATCTCAAAAAGTGCATATCGTCGCTAAAGAAGTTTTCACTTCAAAAATGTCAAAATAAACTGAAAATTTTAAAGTCCATTTCAAAAAGGGGATTTAAGTTGCAGCATGAAGAGATTAACTATTACAGTAGTGTAGCGAGAGAGGGCTGAAGCCATAAAAGTTGGATAGCACAATCCCTCTCGGGAGACGGAGTAGCGATCCAACACTTCTCTGATTCCTTCAAAGAGAAACTACGAGTGGGTATGCATATAAAGCTTTTGCTTTCAACCACATCATTATTCCGCAAATAAAATACATTGTATATACGTAAGATTTTTTTTTATTTGTCATCTTAATCCTATTTTATAAAACATCAAGAGGAAGAAATTTAATAAGTACATTTTCTTCCTCTTGTATGCAATCTAGTTGTGAAGGTCTAGAAATTAACTACGAGTTCTGACTGCATTATCGGAAGCATTCATTAATAATTCCATTACCGTGCTGCACTGGAATGTGATTATTAAAAGTTCCTTTACTTAGCTTAGAGGTATTTGCTCTGGAATTATTTACGATGAAAAATGTAGTTTAATAAAAAAATAGTGATCTTAAATAAGTTTAGATGAATAATGAGTGCAGCCGGGGCTAGCGCCGGCAATGAATTTACAATACGCTGTCCGCCGGTCAAAGATGGCACATCTCTCAGCACTGCATTTGAAAATATGGGAAACTCTTTAGACTTAGTGGAACGTGTCGTACCTTGCATTGCTGTCGTATACAACGTGTAACAGCATAACCACAATACCTCTTAAGGTGTCATTGTACTCATGATTATGGACAACTTTTACTATTGCATCAAAATTGAAAACGCGTAAAAAATCAGATAAGTAGTGAAAGTTATTCATAATGATGAGTACAATTTCCCCTTAAGATTTATTGCGTTTATTCTGTAATACGTTGTATAGAAAGATAGATGTAACATTAACTTGGTAGGTATCACAAAAATAGAAAACGCACAAAAGCACAGTCACTCTTAATTACTTCATAAGACCAAAATAAATGAAAATGGAAACAGTCGTGCATAAAAGCATAGAATAAAGAAGTCCAGACTATGTAGATATATTAATATATATTATGATTATTAATATTCCTTATATATCAATGATTATGATATAATCTATGACCATCTCTTAGCGAATCCATGATAAAGTTATTATTGCCCAAAACCGACTCAGCTACGCCATTACCGTCCACTGATTCAGTCATTTGGCCCTCACGTGAACAGATGACAGGGCAAAAACTCAATTTATTTAAATATCAGACGGCAGGGTGAATTAAGAACCAAATTAATTATCGAAATTGAAAATGTCGTGATGATTTAATTTAACGCAGTTTGGGGATTCTTCAATACTGAAAACGATTCCTGGAATTTTAATTTCATCTTTTTAGTTATGTACGTATCCTTTTCAATTATGCTGTATGAATGAAGTAGGTACTTACCTGAGGTTACAACATCCTGTATCTGAAATTAATGGGTGAGATTTTTCTTTAAATAAATAAGTGCATTTATTCTCAAAGATTAGTTGCACATGTTTTATCTTATCTTTTTTTTATTTCAATTTTACACCTAGTTGCGTTTACGTGGATTTTCAATAAGGACTTAAATTATGAATGCCATTTTTATGTACTTTTTAGCCTTAATGAATCACGGGCTTATATTGTCAACTAGTCCTATGAACCACTAATTAAATGGTATAGATACAAAGATAGATCTTCATAATCCAGCCATGATCCGTCTGAAACGAACTGCTAATCCTTAAGACGATAGTAGAAACAATGCTCAGTTCTCACTGCTGCTGCTTGATATACCATTCCAATTTAGTTGAGGAACTAAACAATTTTGTTGGGACTCTAAATTGTTTGTAAGTTAGCTACTAAAGTGCAAAGTCATACATGTACTAACTAGTTCCCCAAGGCACAAACTCCGAGCATACGTGTGACAAGTGACAATCGACGTTCGAGATCTATTTGAGCGCGAAGCTCGTACGCCATCTTAACTTGCATAATTAATATGTGTCATCATAAAGTTCCTGTCTTTCTAAATGATAACAGCTCGAAGTTAAGCTTACGCTTGCCGAGGATGGTCTGTGGATGGGATAATCCACTTAACATACCTAGACTCCTCCGTACCTTGGAAAACATGTTATCCTTTGATGCCGGCTTTCATTTGTAGCTCTTTGGCAGTCGTTATGAACTGTCTGAAGCCAGAAAATTTTACACCATCCTTGCCAAGGGGTATCGTGGTCCAAGAACTGGGATGTGGAAGTCAAATAGGCAAACGCTTCGTATAAAATACTGGTGTTTGGCTGGAAACCGATCCCAACACTGTTGAGAAAAGGCTAAGCAGAAGTTCGTCTCAGACAATCCACCTGAATGGGCCTGAAAACAAAGCGAAGTCAGCGACAAAATCCTAAATAATGGAAATTGCTGCTTTCTTGAGACTTGTCTCAATAATTACGTGTGATGTCGCTTTAACGAATTTGCCGCGTACCTACATAAGACCGTAAAGATGCTTAATTACTGGCAGTTTCACACCTCAGCGGCAACGATGACACGTGTGTCACAATTTAATTCACAGAATTATAGCAATGTATTTTGTTCCCAGTTGTTTTATGACATGTGTTTAATTGACTGTCATTAAACATTGTTCTGTTAGAAACTCTGAAGTAAGTCCCGTTGTTATTTGCGAGAGCGATGCTTCTCAAAGTTTTACATGTATATGTCTATGTACGATGTGTTGAACTTTCTGATTGATGTAAATTAAAAAAACCGGTCAAGTGCAAGTCGGACTTTAACACGAACGATTCCATATCACCGCCGAATAATCACATTTTTCTTTTATGGGTACCTATTAATTTTTAATTTTATTTCATTTTTATTATTTGTTGTTATAGCGCCAACAAAAATGCACACTCTGTGAAAATTTCAACTGTCTAGCTATTTCGGTTCATGAGATACAGCCTGCTGACAGTCAGACATACGGATGGACGGACGGCCGGACGGACGGACAGACGGACTGATAGACGAACGGACAGACAGACGGACGGACAGCGGAGTCTTAGTAATACGTGACTCTAAAAACGACTTCAAGACAACGACTCATTGAAAAGTGTTCCAAGAACCGCTAACTATTTAGGATCGATCTCCCGCTCAGAGTGTTTCAATAGTTTCGCCACGATTCATGCAAATTGTATGAATTCAGTTGCAGGACTGCTTAAAGCTTGAAGTCGAAACAGCACTATGAAACTTTAAGTCCCTATTTGGGCCAGCGTTCTTATTAAAATTAATAGTCTTATGTCGGGAAGCTTGGCTAACAGTGTTGTCTTGTGTACCCAGGCTTACAATATTTAGTAGTGACGGTCGTCTGCAATTCCCTGGAGGAAAGGATTTGTTCTTAGAAGGTCACTTTGGCTAACGTAGTAAGACAGTATTAAACTAGTTTTATTTATAAGCTCTTCATTGATCCCTGTGTTGAACTTCAGGTAAAATTAATTACTTATCAGTTTTTTGTTTAGATTAAAGAACCACTCGATGATCTTTTGTAGTCGTTCCGCAGTCGACAAGGAATCCATATAGTTTCGCCATGTTCGTCTGTCTGTCCGCGGTTTAGCCCAGAGAAAGTTGGAATTTGGTATGAGTATACTATTTATAGTACACCAAGGAGCTCGTGGCTAGATAACAACAGCCGCATGGGTCGATCTTCAAGGTTAAGCAACACTTGCCAAGGTTGGTCTGAGGATAGGTGACCATCTTATCATACCGAGTTTCCTCCGTGCCTCGGAAAGCACGTTAAGCCGTTAGTTCCGGCTGTCATTTGTAGATCTTTGGCAGTCGTTACGGATAGTCAGAAGCCAGTTAATCTGACTCCAGTCTTGCCATGAAGTACCGTGTTACACAGTTAATGGGTTGTGGAGGTCTGGTAGGCAGCCGCTCCGCGTAAACTACTGGTGAATGCCAGTATTGTATCCAATATAGTTCGGAAAAGGCTAGGCAGATGATGATACTATAAATCACACCGACAAAGTGGTAAAATAAAATCTATTTAGTATACCCCCGCGTGAATTGTTTTTGGGGGTGCGAAAACTATTTTTCCGTCCAAGGATCCGTTTACGAAATATAAAGCTTTAAAGTGAAAATTTTTGTTAGAGTCAAGTGCCCTCAGCAATACCTACGGTTATTTATTAAGACGTGAAAAAATTCATGTTAGTAGCATACTGACGAATTTAAAAGGCAGCTTTAAGATTTAAAACAGCTGAGTAGGATTTACAATTTAACGAGTAATAGTTGACCAACTACCCGGTCCTACGGCACGATGGATCGATGATTTAAAGAAGGTGGTTGTCAGCGGATGGATGCGGACTGCTCAAGACGGAACCCTTATAGGATCACTTTGTGGTCCGTCCGTCTGTCTGTAAAGTTCCTTTATCTCAGGAACGCGTGGAGGTATCGAAATGAAATTAAAACCATATACCTACTCAAATCTACGGTCCCTTAAAGCTGTGAAAGATCAAGCTTCTACGTTAACGTAAAAAAGATACGGCCGTTTATGCCGCAAAAAAACGTATGTTTTGACACTCTCAAGGGAATCAAAATGTATAGGGTATTTCCCGTTGACCTAGAACTATGAAATTTGGCAAGTAATACCATTTTATACTACAGATATAGGGAAAAGTCTGAAAACTATACATTTGTAATTAAATCATAAGAAAATAGTCTTTATTTAAAGTGACATATGTACCTAAAAGTACGGAACCCTCGATGGGCGAGACAGACTCGCACTTAGCCTTTGTTTTCATACAATTTAATATTAGCGATCGTTTACGTCAACTCGATCAAGTAGCGCTGCTTGCGATACTGGATCAAGTTAAGCTAAGCCCTCTGGTATTTATTTTAAGTGTTTGGAATTGTGAATAGGCTATTTCTAGACATGCTTGCTCCGTCGTCTATTACCATCATCATCATAACAGCTGGAAGATATCCATTGCTGGACACAGGACACCCCCAAGGGGGGTTGCCATATTCGCCACGCTTTGTAGGTGGGTTGGTGATCGCAGTGTTTGGTGTTGCGTTTTACAGAGAATGCTGCTGCCCATTCTCTGGTGAGTCCCTTAGTCGCCTCTTACGACAGCCGCGGGTAGCGATGGGATGGTATTATTCTTTTACGGCACCATACGGCACCGGCCGACACAATATGGCGACTCTTACCATCAGGTGAAGATAGCGGTCTAAAACAAACTTTAAGTAAAAAAAAATACAAGAAATGATCAGAACACAGCCAATCCTTTTACAGTAGGTATATTATACCTACCTAACGTTTCTCTAACATATTTTCGAGTGTATCATGTATTACGCAAGAGGGTTCTCACAAATAAAGCAACTGCTGGTGACACATTTCTTTGCGAACATACATATATTGCACAATTTTCTTAATACTACTCGAAGCAGTCGGCTGAGCCGAGGACGTTTATTGAAAATAAATATAGGTATAACATAACTGTACCTACTTTGTACCTATACGTAAAATTATTTACTATCCTTTCTTTCATATTATCCAACATGGCTTGATTACGTCTACTTACATTATGGGTTTTCAATAGTTTAAGACTCTATTTAGTTACTAGTTGATCGCTAACCCACGCACCTTCATTTTCGTCACATTTTTCATTACTGCTCCGCTCCTATTGATCGTAGCGTGATGTTATATAGTACATATTCTTCTTCAATAAAAAGGTTATACAACACTTATTCTTACTTCCTTACTTAATATTATAAATGAATAACAAAAGAATAATGCAAGATAGTAACTCTGTCTGTATCACGCTTTCTCGCCAAAACTTCTGAACCGATTTAAGGCTTGTATAGTATATTTGCCAATGACCTTGTGCATACAAACGGAGCTAACTACACCTCGGCGCGCCACTCCGCTACCCGTGTTTTTAATTTTTTATAATAAAACAAATACATATTTTAAAAAAGTAACAAAACCAAGTTATTTTCGTTTGTATTGCACAGCAGTAGATATTATTTTTTTTGTCGTTTGTTAAAAAATTAAGGAGTAAAATGGTTTCATCTCAATGATTTGGAGTTGATTTGGTGGTTTTTTTCCTATTTTGTGATACCAATACATACATTCTGGCTAAACCAAGTTACGTGCAATATCATGTAGATTACTACCTATTTTTTTAGATGTAATTTCTCAGTAAATGCCGAAGAAAAACTGCTTCATCTGCACGCTATTTTTAAGCCTTTTCGTGAGAACACCCTTAAATGAAATTTGGTACAGGGATAGTCTAGAACCTGAGAAAGAACATAGGCTACCTTTTATCCCGGGAGTATGTTTCCTAGGGACCAAGCGGGCGAAGCCGCTGGCAGAAGCTAGTAAATTATATTTTTTTATCAGTAAAATAAGTACCCTATTACTATGTATACCTACGTATACATTCTCCGAAATAACTATTACTTTCCATTTAATTGTTCGAGGTGTAAATCAACGGTTTTCTAATTGACAAGTTAGCTGTAGAGTTTAGTACCTATAGACTTGACAATGATTTATCTTAAGCTATAAAATATGCCAATTATCTATTATTTATTTATATGAACAAGATACTTTAAACTTAATACCTTGGAAAATGCTATCAATAGCGACTTGACGGACATTAAAACTCCAGACGATATAATATTTTCTCTTCTTGTTTTGTTAGTTTTTAATTTTCTTGCATTTGACGTTGCATCGTTCTTTTTATGGTACATAAAAAATTATGTTGTGTCTATTGTGCGTAGATGCTGCGTTGACGTTGCGTAAGAGTCGCGTAGACGCTGCGTCTGTGTAGTTTGACGAACACCTACGTTATATACAAGGGTTACCTAGGCACCGAAATATTTAATGTATTCCTAATAACTTGCTCCTGTTCTTTGAACTTCTAGTTTTGTCAGTTTAGTTAACTTTCAAGATTGTGGGAGTTTTATTAAATTAGAACTAGATACTAAAACAGCCTTAAACACATATTTGTCTGCTCAATAAGCCATTTTAATATTTTACTATGATAATTCAAAATGTAATTAGAATCCTTTGCATACACCTGTGATGTATTTTTAAACGAAAAAAAGAGGAGGAGGTTTTCAATTCGTCGGATACTTTTTTTTAGGGTTCCGTACCCAAAGTGTAAACAACGGAGCCCTATTACTAAGCCTCCGATGTCCGTCCATCCATCCGTCCTTCCGTTCGATTTTCTGTCAGCGGACTTTATCTCAAGAACCGCAATAGGTAGACAGTTGAAATTTTCACAGATTGTGTATTCCTGTAGCCGCTATAACAGCAAATAATAAAAAATAAGGTTTATAGAACGGAACCCTTTATGTGTGAGTCCAACTCGCACTTGGCCTGTTTTTTTTATGTAATTTCCCCGATCACTCGAAGACGGCTGGACCGATATGGAAAATTCTTTTTTGTTTGATCGGTGACCAGACTTACATACACAGTTAAAAGTGCGTGCATCAGTTGCAGCAACATTACGTTTACACGGCCGTGCCAGCATATCTGTCACCAGCATTAACCTAGGTTTAATATTGCACCGCCAGCACGACATGATACGAATTATTTATGACGTCATCAGGCTTTCAGCAAACAATATAAGTTTAATACTTAATAAAATAATAATTAACACTTTATTTTTTAAAACTGAGTACTGCGGGCCTAGCACGAATATTTTTGACGTATAGGAACCTTAACGTAAGTAAATTTTGAATATCAAAACTACAACCCCATAGTATTTGGGTTTAATTTTATGCGACATAAACAATTTGTATCATGCAAAAACAAGAAAATAGTATCCAATTCAAATAAATATTATTTATTTATTTATTTATTTATTTATTTAACAATTTATGTACACACATTTTATAGGATAAGAAGAAAGAAACAGAAAAATAAGTACAAAGGTGATGCTTATTTCAAAAGAAATCTCTTCCAGCATACCTGCGAAAGGAGAGTAGAGTAAAAAGAGATGTAGACATAGTGTGTAACAGTAAGAAGCTAAAATAAAAACTATACATATTAAATATAACATACAATACATAATTAACATACTAATACATACTATATGATATAAAAGATAAATAATAATACATACCTATTTGCAACTATGACGAGAAGGAAAGATAGTGATCTTTCACTCTTCTTTTGAAAACTGCAAGAGTTTGGCAAGCCCTAATGTCAGGCGGTAGTAAATTCCACAACCGTACCGCATGTGCAGTAAAGGAGTAGGAGTAAAAATCGGTAGAGTGGGGAGGGGATTTAAGAAGATTTCTAAGATGCGACCTGCAAGGCGCATCCGAAGGACGGGAATAGGAGAAACGTTCTCGCAGGTAGGAAGGCGTTTTAGGATTGTGAAGTATGTTAAATAGCAAACACAATATCCGAGAGTTCCTGCGAAGTCGAATAGGGAGCCACTTGAGAACCTTGCGAAATCCTGAAACATGATCATATTTTTTAAGATTGAACACAAAACGAATACAGATATTTTGCAAACGCTCAAGTTTATTTAAAAGCTCCTCGGTGGCATCCAAATAACAGGCATCAGCGTAGTCAATGATGGGCTGAATGAGAGTTTGAGCCAGGGAAATTTTGGTTTTCAAGGGCAAAAAGCTCTGGAGACACTTCAGCGAATGAAACGTGTAATGGACCTTACGACTGACTTCAGCGATATGGTTAGTCCACGATAAATAGGAGTCCATGATCACCCCCAGGTTTCTAGCTGTCTTTGCGTATTCAATCTGTACTCCATTCAGCCAGAGTGGAGACAGCGTTGCAATATCTAGCCTGTTCCGCATATACCTGCCGCCGATAACCAAGGCCTGAGACTTCTTGGGATTGATTTGCAGCCCAAAGGACTGCGACCACTCCTCAATTAACCTCAGGTCACGGTTCACGGAGGACACAGCAGCTTCTGCATCTTGCCTTAGAAAGTGATGGTAAAGCTGCAGATCGTCGGCATAGAGATGGAAGTTAGAGGAGATGACTTTAGTGACAGAGTTTATAAAAATAGAAAAAAGAAGAGGAGAGAGAACGCCACCCTGAGGAACACCCGCAGTAAGGGCACACCAATCCGAAAAATATTCATCAAGGCGCACCCGCTGCGAGCGACCTCGAAGATAGGAGTCAAACCATTTAATTATGGAAGAGGAGATATTGAGAGTTTTGAGTATCCCAAGAAGGATATCAAAGTCAACAGAGTTGAAGGCGCTGCTAAAATCCAGAAGAACAAGTAACGTCAAAGATTTGTGGTCCATAGCCCAGCGGATGTCATCAGTAACCTTTAAAAGAGCTGTAACAGTGCTATGGCCAGGCCGAAAGCCGGATTGGAAAGGACTAAGAAGGTCATTGCTGGAAAGAAACAAAGAAAGTTGCTGATGAACAATATGCTCAAGAACTTTGGATAGATAAGGAAGGATGGAAATTGGTCTAAAATCGGTCGGAGAGACCGGGTTAGAGCTTTTAGGTAACGGAATGATATGGGCTTGTTTCCAAGCATCGGGAACAGAACAAGAGAACAAGGAAAAGTTAAAAATGTGGGTCAAAACAGGAAGGATAGTGGACAGAATAGGAGAGATCATTCTAGAGCAAAGGTTGTCATTGCCAGCAGCGGAAGAGGAGATAGCAGAAATTGCTTTTTTGACGTCACTTTCACTCACAGGACTGAAATCGAGAGAGGAACACTGTGGCCTTGGCAAACAGGAAAGCTTAGTTAATGTTGCTGATTTGACGTGTGGATCTAAAGTAACAGGAGGGAGAGAGAAATATTGGTTCAGAGCGCACACGAAAAAAGGTGTGAAACGGTATTATAGTTATGGTAAAATGTTACGTTACGTTAAAATACGTCAAAAATATTCGTGCTAGGCCCTCTGGTTGTGTCGACGGCGCGCTGTGTTCCACGCGCGCCTCAAAGAGCGGTCAGCATGGGAGACGGGGCCCGCCAGGGCCAGTGCCTGCCGGGGTGCGGAAACCGTTCGAAAGAGGCACCGTACCCTGGAACGCAAAGGGCAGTAAAAAAAAAACAGCTGTTCAGTATATTTTGTCGAGTTATGCTCACAGAAATGGTTGGGAGAGACGATTTTTCTTTCGCGATTTCAGTTTTAGTCCTATAGTGAAAGCTGTTCATAATGATGCGTTCAATGGCCCCTTAAGAAGTATTGCGTTTGTTCTGATATAGGTTGTATATACAACTGAAGAGTTTGTCTCAGGAATCTCAGGAACTGCTGTTCCGATTTGAAAAATTTTTTCAGTGTTAAATAGCCCATTTATCGAGCAAGGCAGGCTGTAATTATATCATCACGCTAAGGCCAATAGGAGCGGAGCAGACGAAGTTGCGCGGGTCAACTAGTAAAAAATATTGACTAACTGGATTCCTAAAATAGGCAAGCCTGTGTTTAATATTGCACCGCCATCAGGCTTTCAGCAAACAATATAAGTTTAATAATAAAATAATAATTAAATCTTTATAGTATTTTGGTCTAATTATATGCGAGATAGACAATTTGTATCATACAAAAACAAGAATATAGTATCCAATTCAAATAAATATTATGTGTGAAACGGTATTATAGTTATGCTAAAATTTTACGTTACGTTACGTTACGTTACAATACGTCAAAAATATTCGTGCTAGGCCCTCTGGTTGTGTCGACGGCGCGCTGTGTTCCACGCGCGCCTCAAAGAGCGGTCAGCATGGGAGACGGGGCCCGCTAGGGCCAGTGCCTGCCGGGGTGCGGAATCCGTTCGAAAGAGGCACCGTACCCTGGAACGCAAAAGGCAGTAGGAGGAACACGGATAGGTTTTAGTCAGTAAGATTCTGACACTCCCGTCCGCTCCGCCCAGAGCGGAAGGAGTCATTTGATGATTCCCAATCCTTAAAAAAAGGCCCTCTGGTTAATATTACAGCGGATAGCGTAGCAAACACCAGTTTCGTGCTACCTGTCCTCTCCTGTGACACAGGAGGTAGCTTCGCCATCTCACCGAAAACATTACTTCAAACGTCTGTAGTATCTATACTAATACAACGTGTTATATAATAAACACAATACATCTTAAGGGGTTATTGTACTTATCATTATGAACAACTTTTACGATGGGACCAATCCGGAAATTAAAAAAAAAATCAGCTGTTCAGTATATTTTGTCGAGTTATGCTCACAGAAATGGTTGGGAGAGACGATTTTTTTTTCGCGATTTCAGTTTTAGTCCTATAGTGATGCGTTCAATGACCCCTTAAGAAGTATTGCGTTTGTTCTGATATAGGTTGTATATAAAACTGAAAAGTTTGTCTCAGGAATCTCAGGAACTGCTGTTCCGATTTGTAAAATTCTTTCAGTGTTAAATAGCCCATTTATCGAGCAAGGCAGGCTGTAATTATATCTATCATCACGCTAAGGCCAATAGGAGCGGAGCAGACGAAGTTGCGCGGGTCAACTAGTAAAAAATATTGACTAACTGGATTCCTAAAATAGGCATGCCTGTGTTTAATATTGCACCGCCAGCACGACATGACATTAATTATTTATGACGTCATCAGACTTTCAGCAAACAATATAAGTTAAATAATAAAATAATAATTAAATCTTATTTTTAAAAACTGAGTACTGAGGGCTTAGAACGAATATTTTTGACGTATAGTATAATAACGTTAACGTAAGTGAATTTTGAATATCAAAACTACAACCCCATAGTATTTGGGTTTAATTTTATGCGACATAAACAATTTGTATCATGCAAAAACAAGAAAATAGTATCCAATTCAAATAAATATTATGTGTGAAACGAGCATTATAGTTATGGTAAAATGTTACGTTACGTTACAATACGTCAAAAATATTCGTGCTAGGCCCTCTGGTTGTGTCGACGGCGCGCTGTGTTCCACGCGCGCCTCAAAGAGCGGTCAGCATGGGAGACGGGGCCCGCCAGGGCCAGTGCCTGCCGGGGTGCGGAAACCGTTCGAAAGAGGCACCGTACCCTGGAACGCAAAGGGCAGTAAGAGGAACACGTATGGGTTTTAGTCAATAAGAGTCTGAACTCCCGTCCGCTCCGCCCAGAGCGGAAGGAGTCATTTGATGATTCCCAATCCTTAAAAAAAGGCCCTCAGGTTATCATAAATACTGCAGCATAAGTGACGGATACGAATATTACAGCGGATAGCGTAGCAAACACCAGTTTCGTGCTACCTGTCCTCTCCTGTGACACTGGAGGTAGCTTCGCCATCTCACCGAAAACATTACTTCAAACGTCTGTAGTATCTATACTAATACAACGTGTTACATAATAAACACAATACATCTTAAGGGGTTATTGTACTCATAATTATGAACCACTTTTACGATGAGACCAATCCGGAAACCGCGAAAAAAAATCTGCTTTTCAGTATATTTTGTCGAGTTATGCGCACAGAAATGGTTGGGAGAGAGTACAGAGTTACAGGTTGTATATAAAACTGAATAGTTTGTCTCAGGAATCTCAGGAACTGCTGTTCCGATTTGAAAAATTCTTTCAGTGTTAAATAGCCCATTTATCGAGCAAGGCAGGCTGTAATTATATCATCACGCTAAGACCAATAGGAGAGGAGCAGACGAAGTTGCGCGGGTCAACTAGTAAAAAATATTGACTAACTGCATTCCTAAATTAGGCATGCCTGTGTATCGGGAATCCATGTTAAATCAAGTAAGTACTAAAATATAAAAATTTCGATAACGAGGAGCTCGTGGCTAGATAATAACAGCCGCATGGGTCGATCTTCAAGGTTAAGCAAAGCTTGCCAAGATTGGTCTGTGGATTGGTGGTGATGGGTGGGCGATAGGCGCGGGGGCGCCTCCGCCCGCATTGCTCTCCACACCACCTTAGCTGGTCATTCCCAGCCCTCCCCCTTAACGGTGAGGGGCCCGCCGTTTTAGGCGGGTTGTCGTCGGACGAGGACCGGACGCCAAGGCTGCGCCGATCTCGTAGTCCTCTTCCACTCGGACGATGCGGGAATGCCGCTGGGTTATTTTAGTGGGTATACCGGGTCAGCCCGGGGAGTCCCACATACCCCTCCCATTCCCCCGATGGGCGGGTATGCGTAATGCATTTTTTCCCAGCGCAAAAAAAAAGGTTGGTCTGTGGATGGGTGACCATCTTAACATACCGAGTTTCCTCTGTGTCTCTAAAAGCACTTTAAGCCGTTGGTCGCGGCTGTCATTTCTTGGGATCTTTGGCAGTCGTTACGGATAGTCAGAAGCCAGTAAATCTGACTCGTCTTGTCATGAAGTACCGTTTTACCCAGTTAATGGGTTGTGGAGGTCTGGTAGGCAGCCGCTCCTCGTAAAATAGTGGTATTCAGCTAAATTTGGCTTGACTAGTAGCCCACCCCAATAAAATTGGGTAAAGGCTAGGCAGATGATGACTAAAATATAAAAATATGAATGTGCCACACATTCACAACGTGCTGGTGTGAGTTTGTATGTGTAGTGAAAGCTGGAGTTGAAGTCACATTCGATCTGCCTAGCCTTTACCCGACCATGTTCAGCTTGGCTTCCAGCCTAACATGACGCAGCTGTATTTACTTGGAGTGTCTTGCTTTCAAACTTTTACACTACAACCCAGAAACTGGGTAACACCGGACCAGATTTTCTAACTTCTAAATAGGTGAACCGTGACAAAGATCTTCAAATGACTGCGCGGACCGAAAGTTTCACTTGCTTTTCGAGGCTTGCAGTAGTCTTGGTATGTAAAGATCTGGGTATTTGACGATACGGTTGGCGCACCGGTTGAGCAATCGGCTGCTGCGCTGCGTGTCGCGGTTTTGATTCCAGTACGGAAAAAAAAAATTGTATGGCCTACAGATAGTGGTTCTGGGTCTGCTGTTTGTGTATGTGAGTTTGTATGTTTGTGAACACACCCACGATACATAAGAAATTTCTAGTGCGGGGCAACGTATTTTTTTTAAAGGTTCGGTTACCCATCAACGGAACAACCTCGGCAGGCGTTCCTTAACCTTGAAGATTGAGCAATGTTGTTTAGCCACGAGCTTCTCAAGTTTATGTCACAGTAATGTTAAATCAACAGTTGGTTAACTCGCAGAACTTGGATCAAACTCAATCACACTCGTGATTACTTATCGTCTCGGTAAACAATGGAACATGATGAGGAACAAGACACCTATGAGCTAAATCCCGCAATAATTATTACGTAAAGGTTCACCTGATACATAAGCTTTGTGTGGTTTAATTGGATTTAGGTGATATAATTATATCTGTACTAGTTGACCCGCGCAACTTCGTCTACGTCACAATTTTCATTACTTCTCCGCTCCTATTGGTCTTAGCGTGATGATAACACTGAAAGAATTTTTCAAATCGGACTAGTAATTCCTGAGATAAAACTCAAATAAACAAAAAAACTCTTCAGCTTTATGTATTAGTATAGATAGGTATAATTATAACTCCTGTAAGTAATTATAATGATTGTCCTTATAGACCTGCGGGCCAATTCTAATATTTTTGCTGTCAGAAATTCCTCAACGTCCATACATTTTTAACAGATTGAGACTGAAATGCGAACTAGAACATCATCTGCCTAGCCTTTTCCCAACTATATTGGGGTCGGCTTCCAGTCAAAACGGATTTAGCGAAGTGAGCGAAGCTGAACGTGAACGTTGTGAGTAAACCGTCTGATGACCAATTGTAGTCCTAAAATACGTTCAAATTAAGGTCGCAAATTCATCTCAGCCATAAGCAATATCAAAACCTTGTCAATTTGTTAGAGAAGTAAGTGTTTTAGAAATTTGCGACTGTGATGCGAACATATTCCTTAAAAGTGAGACAATTGCCCCTCAGTATTGATTCTATGAAGTTTCACGTAGCTACATGTCGATATTGTAAATGTACGTACGACGATGTGCCACCGGTACATTTTGGACATCCCACCCACACGCACAAAACGTTTTGGGAACACATTCGTTGTGTTCGAGGGCATTCCCAGCTAGAGTCTGCGTTTTCTAAAAGCTAAACCCTGAGAGATTATAATTTTCCTGATTCTAGGCAAGCATGCTACATCTTCGACCAAATCATCGCTTGCCATCAGGTGAAATACTGGTCAAACGTAAGCTTATCATCATCATCATCTGCCTAGCCTTTTCCCAACTGTATTGGGGTCGGCTTCCAGTCAAGCCGGATTTATCTGAATACCAGTATTTTACGAGGAGCGGCTGCCTACCAGACCTCCACAACCCATTAACGTGTGCCTATCAAAAGTTAAAAAAAAATGTCATTTGTGGGATACAAATCCTATTACAAAAAGATAAAAGCAGGTTGCGGTCATAGTAGGTTGATATTTCGTGGAAGCCTAAATCCAGCATTCCGACGTCATTCGACCTATTATTAATTACCCACATGCCCGCCACGTCTAGTTCACTTCACGGGAGAACGAGTTCGAATATTGGTCTGACGATTCAGGCTCAAACTCAAAGCAGTTATTACCCGTCAGGCCCCGAAAACTTAAAATACAATAGTAAGACAATAGCCTCACCTCACGTGTGGGGCAGCTGGGGACTGACGAGTCCAATAAGCCTTTTAGGTACAAGCACTTTTTGATTGTCAAGGTCGGTCAGTCAAAACCATGAAGCCAGTTGCACGTTCCAAAAATCCACAGCAAACTCAACACAAACACGCGTTAGGTACCTTTCTTTACGATCTAAGTTGAAATTTAGTAAGAAAACTCGTAAGTAACTACCGACTAACTTAAGTTATTCTTTCTTGCCCAATGATTGCTGGCGGTGATTTTAAAAAGGAGAGTGTGCCAATGCTCAGTCGAGAATCACTCAGCAAACTTTTTTCTCTCCCAAAGAGTAGGTAAATATCGCTTAAACCTGTTTTTCACTGTGCGAAGACACCGCTATTGGCACATAAAACAAATATTGACTTTTCTTCTTATACTGAACTAGCTATTGCCCGTGGCTTCGTACGCGCATATTGCATTTTTTTTCGATCCCTGTGAGAATTTCGGGAAATCCTCTCTTAGTGCTCCCCTACACTTCCCAAGGAAACTTCATGCAAAATTTTAGCTCTCTACGACCAGTAGTTTCGGCTGTGCGTTGTCTGTCAGTCACTCAATCAGTTAGTAGGTAACGCAAGAATTTTATGTATATTGATTGATGATCGATTTCCATACAAGTGGGTACCTAATGCTGTATTAGATTGAGGACAGGGTTGTATTCTGTAAGCGATACTGATTGTCAAAAGACAAAAATGTAGGGGACAAGTTGTAAAGCCCAAATGTTACGCGGTTAATACTAAGCATTTTGGAATTATAGGTATGGATCACTTTTCTTAGGCTAGGTCAAATAATTACATTCTTGTTAAAGCACTCTCGAGTTCACTCACTTGTCTTGTCATACATAGCTTTAAGCGACAAGATCATCCATTGTGTAGGTAATGTTTTCTTCATCTATAATTTCTGTAAATTATATGGTGTGTGCAATTAAGAGTCAACATCATTATTATCAGCTTATAGCAGCTGGACATAGGCCTCTCCTAGAGCACGCCAACTCTCAACCAGCTGCTACCAGCCACCCTTCGAAGATCGCCGCTCCACCTAGCCTGGATTCGTATTCTCCACTCTAGAACTCGTCTACCCCAACGATGACCGTTGGGGTAGACGGTTCGACAGCTAAAAATGTGTCAGTAAAGTCGTGTAATCAATTCTATTCTACAGTACGTCATTGCATATTAACACCATAACACCTCAACAACCGACAAATTTAGATTTCCAGAATAAACTTACCGTGTGATACAAATAAACCTTAAAACCGCATTGATTGAAACGTGATACTGTTCTAATTAAACATGTTCATTACTGGAAACACGCGGCTTGGCTTCGGTAACGTATCGCGTAACTCAGTACCGTCGACACGCACAAGTTACCGAAACGGTGAACATTCACGTAATTTATGTACCTGCCGAGACACCTTAGGATCTAGATAGTGGAAAATTTGTATAGCGACATTGATTGTCAAAAGTTCAAAATGTTTGAACTTCGAACACCCATCCCATGTTTGGGACTCAGGTAGTTAGGTTATTTCGGCTTCGCTTCCACCAGATGTGCGAGTACGCGTAGCGAGGCAAATGACATTAAGTTCATGGTAGCGTGGCGAAGTCGATTATCAAAACGTCATAAACGTATGAGATTGACAAACGCTGTCGAAATGTCACGTGATCAATCTCCTATATTTTGACACTTCGACAGTCGCATTCGCTAATAGAATGTGAATGTCATATTCCCTGGAGGCTCTATTAAATCTTTATCATAATATTTGTCTTTACTTTCAATAAGTACTGCCTACTAATAATATAATTAAAGGATTTTTGTTAAAGTTTATAATTATTACGCATGCATGTCAGTTCTGCGGAAATTAACACTTTTTCTTCTTCTTTCAAATCTGTGGATCTTACCTTCTTAGGGTACTTTACCCTCATCATCATCCACAGCCCAATTTTGCCCATAGCTGAGCATAGGCTACTCTTTTCTTGTGCCAATCCCCAAGTCCCTGTGCCGCCCTCATCCAGGTTCTAACTGCGATCAGCCATTTTCCATAAGTTCAAAGTATCTAGTCCCTCTTGAGTTGCAAGTCACGAATTGCAGCAATGAGAAATGCGACTCACTTAATACGTGTTCAACTGTACGTGTTCCCTGATCATGACACGGTGTACAACCAATACTGTGAGCTCCTTTAAACACAAGTACACTGCCTTAACGAGAAAGGGGATCCAGTAGCGTCGTAATTATCAAACAATGCATTTTGTTTGTCAACATAAACCTTGAAGAATCCGATCACGTTCTTATTGTTCATATTTTCGTTTCCGTGAACTTTGTACTGTTGTATTTCAAGTTTATTAGAGTGAACACTTGTTATTTAAGACACGCAAAAGGAAATCAGGTCAAGCTTGGAACACCAGTCACTATGCACGTTCAGAGATACATAGTGGCTGTACGCCTAACCACTACAAAGCGTCAAATCCGGAGTCTGTGCAATGTTTCACGTCTCTCCAATAACATCGCTTTTATGATGACCGTGAAAATAAAGCAATCGGCTGTGAAATGGAATCCGCAACATTGTTTCCTCTTGGGTATACCGTTAATGCTTAGTTGAGAATCGAAGTTAAGTTGTGCGTAAAACACTGGTATATTGTCGGTTTGCCCGGAGTTGGTTGCACTCACTTAGTCAGCGATGAGTCAGCTAGACTTAAAGTGACTAGTTACTGTGCAATTCTGCAATCTGTTCAGTTGTAACGGCGTCGGATTACGAGCAGCGTCGAAGATTGGTAATGACTGCGTTGAACATGTAACCTAGAAACAGTTGGTTTGGTACTGTTGTCCAATCATCACCCACGGTTGTTATGCTGCTACAGCATCTGCATTTCTTCAGAATTAGAAGTTCCGTAAAACTTAGAAACAACTTCGGAAAATAGAATAAACGACGATACGCTGCTTCTAAGACGTCCAAACATTTTTGAAACTCCGCCCGAGTCAAATATGGGTACAGGGTCTTGAAGTTTGTATGCGAACAAAGTTGCGGGAAACAGCTAGTTTGTAATAATGCTTACGATGCTATGCCATGATGTAAGTCTAAGTAGTAAAATGTAATTTTCTACTGCATGCAAACCAAGATTTGCCATGATGAAATAAAACAAGACAGCAACTTACTGTGTTTCTTCTCGCTGCATTTCAGTGGTCTGTCTTCCAAGAAACCTCTATGTCAATCAGTGATATCAGATTTTTTGGTTCCTGACTCCGTAGGTAATGCCTGTAGAACCTGCCTACTTGTAAACTTGTAAACTGCCGGGACCTTTGCGAGGGTCGAGGGAGTCTCGGTATGTTATAGAAAGTCACCTATAGACCGATCACGAAAAGCGTTGCTTAACCTTAAGATCACTTTAGAAACGAGGACCTCCTTCTTACCAACAGTGTTTCTATCAGTGATTTTTTTTTTGTAGTCGGGTCTGTATTGCAGATATCATGTAAGTATATTGAAATAATTTAGATGAGGTTGAAAACACCTTGTCATGCTTACCTAACGAAAATATTAAAATTTAAAGACAAGTAGCGAAAGATTTAAAAAGCCGTCACTAAAATCGGATACTTCGAAAGAGTTATTTTCCCCCAGTTATAATTTATTTTAAAACGATTAAGCTGCGCGTACAAAGCTCTCGTATATTGTGTTATTTTCTCAGTCAGTTTTTCGGAATGGCTTTTTGCCGGTCAACCTGTGAGGTTGAAGTCGGTTTTACGAGTCTTCCATGTGACAAACCTTAATAAATATATAACTTCAGCCTGGGATTTTTCTCTCAGAATTAAATTTTATTACTGTGACATCCCATCTATACGCACAAAAAGTTTGGGGAATTCTCGACCTGCATGCAGCTAAGAAACAAATTTCCCTGCTGGAGTATTATATGTTTCCTAGTGCTTCAAACCGGGGTATTTAAATCAGGAGTATACATATAGGTTACTTCTATGCAGGCGTGCTCTGTTGTTGACCCCATCACTTCACGATTTCTATCAGGTAAGATTGTGGTCAAACGCAAGCCTATCAACTAAAAATACCTCAAATAAACTTGCGTAGTAGTTAGTCAGTCCAAGGTAAATATCAGAACTGCAGTTTTTCCTCACGATCTGCAGACGTGCATCAAGGTCTGTATGGTGTAGCAATGAACTATCCACCTCTCATGCATTATTACTAGATTGAGGCTTCGGTCACATAGAACGCGGAGGCATATACTAGCTAACATATATTCAGAAACCGGTTAAAAGCGAGTCGGACTCGCGCACCGAGGGTTCCGTACCATGATAAAAAACGTGAAATGTTTTTAAATTTTCATCGACGACCGCAGTGAAGAATTCTCTGACGAATATAGGCCATATTCATCAGAGAATTCGTCATAGCGGGTATATTACAGTTTTAGATCAGCGCCATCTCTTAACCGCTAGTGGAAGTAATTTTAGTTGATGGTTTCGGAAAAAGTTAGAGACATTGTTTTATTTTTCTGAAATCTTTACATAAACTTCTATCACATAGAATGATTTCAGATTTTTTTCTATGCAAACTTCGGAGATAAGGGGGGGAATGGTAATTTTTTCGTCATAAGTCGAACACCATCTAACCTAAAAAAAATGATTGAGAATTTAAAAAAAAGTAATCAAAAACTACTCTGAAGTTGTTTACACGATCAAAGAGACCTGCAACTGGTTCCAAGTTCTTTTGTTCCTCAAAATTAACTTCTATCATCTTTAATAATATACCTTATTTCTTGTACTGATTGCTGTCCACCTTCTGTTTGTACTTACATTTCAGCTTACCTCGTATTCGCATCGCAACGATACTGTTAATTTTAACCCGCCTTGCTAACTGTGTGACCAACGCCTTAACCTATGTCATAGATATGTTTCTAAAGATGAATTCTTCCCATTTTGCCCTTCAGTTTCCAGCACGTAGCATAAAAGAATAGTTATTACACACCCTACCAATTCAGTAATTTAATTTAGGTAGCTACATGGTTATTACGCATATTATTTTCATTTAATTACTTTCACAAATTCTCATAAGCCATCACTTGTTCAGTCTGCCTTAGCTTCCTAATGGGCGCTGTTCTCAACATTAAGCTTTTAATTAAAAATACTTCGAACTCGGCGATATGTTACTTTCGAAAGAATTTGAATAAATATTTATCATTCAGTCTCGCATATAATAGGAACTTCTGTTTGTACGTAGGTAGCGTAACTTATTATATTGTTCAACACAGCTATTGATTCAACAACTTTGTCTGTCGCTGCGAGGTAGTGCTTACTACCCCTTTATAATGTTATACGAGAGTAAACGTTACTTCCTGGTAGTAGTTTCATATTCAGAACAGAAAATGTCTCATTTCACTTAGCCTTTTTTCGTTCATTTCCCATTTGCCCATTGAGCGGAACTTCCGTAAATTCGCTGATACGCGCAGGTACCTACCTAAATGGCCGACACAGAATCTAAATTGCTCGGAAAAATGTTTAATCACCCAAAAGACCACCCGACATAAATTATAAAGATAGACGAGTACGTAATTGGATTTCTAAAGTATTCTCCCTTTGAATGAAAGCCTGGCAGTGGCGGCTGCGTAGGTGTGTTTCATTTCCCATTCCGAGGGTTAAACAAACATAGTTTCGACTTTTGTGAGGCGTTGGCTTGTGCTACTGTACCTCCCACGTAACCCACCGTTTGTACATAAATAGACTGTGTACCGACGACCCGCTTTTACATCCGTTTTTCACACAGGTATTCATTGCAATCTGAGAGATGAAACCCTAATGTACTCTGAATAATGCATGCGTCCTTTGAACATCCTCCAAGACATTCCTTGTATAAAAGATAAACATATTTACTGGAGAGAATAATAGCTTCGCGTCTGAATGGAATACATCATCACTCTTTAGTGTGGAAACGTTACAGTAAAAGTACGTTCGTACTACTTTTTCAGTCGAACACCCCATCCCGTTTTGTAAAATTCGTCACGATTTAGGAGTGTTAAAGTCTTTTACGCGATTTAACTCAGTGAAACTTTACAGTCCGATTATTTTTCGAAGACAATTACTGGCTTACAACTGTTCAACTTTCGTGAAATGAATGGACATCGGCAGTGCGGGGCCGCTAAGGATTAGCTACGTTTTTACGGATTCCCGACAGATCTTGTAAACCTTTTGTTTAAATGCGGAGAGCGTCAGCAATTACGTCCTTCGTTCGTGTTCTTTTATTGTATTTGTGCCAAGGTTCCTTGTAAACAATTACAAGGAACTCGATAAACACGTTCGGCATTTTGAGATTGTATTTTGCCACATAAATACTTAAGGAGCGTGTTCGTACATCGACAATACGTTTGACAGCACAGCGGGGACACCTGTATTTATTCGAAGTGAGGCGTGCGGGGAGTAGAAATAAGTGACAACGAAAGCATTCGATTCATCCGAGCTGTGGCTTGAACAATTTCACTGTCGATTACGTTGACTCGAGTCGAGCCGCGCCGTTCATCGCAGACAAAGGGACGCAAGTCGAGTGGCTTCAACAGTGTTTTCTGCTAGCGACGGAAAATTGAGTAGTCTTAGAGGATTTTATACTATTTGTTAATGCAAAGTTATGTTTGCGTAGCGAATGAGCTAGCAAGTATGGTAAATGCGGTTGTACGAGTACTACAGCATGTCTTAGTTGTTTGCCTGCTCACTGCATAGACGAAGGTATGCATTGTACTTGCGAACCTAGATAATGTAACTATGAATAAAATTACTTTGATACGCAGCAATAGTACGGTGTCTGTCGACAAGCCGACAGTATCGTTTTGTCTAGAGCGGGATCTCAGCGCCATTCGTGACTAGCCTCGTCCTTGACAAGACCGGTTCACCATCCTACACCGCAGAATGTGGACTTTAGCTCAGAATATAGCCCAGACATTTATCAAGACCAATCTGTCTTCAAAAAGCCGCCCACGTTTCGATATATCGGCAGTTTAAATAAAAAAGATATATTTATTTAGTCTTGATCTAAGTTTATTATTTAAATGAAATGCTGTTTCGGCTATTTATGGTTATATTTATATATTGGAGGCCATAAAGTTGCCCACATTGGCAAGATGAAGGTGTCCTAAAGATTCTTGGCTTGTTTGATGTAAGCAAGGACACACGAAGTGGTCTGAGATCGAAAGTTACTGCTAAGCTAGTAACACAGTAATACTGAATTAATAGTGGGTGCTATCAAGCAATTCCTTTTGACCAAACTTTATCAGTAATTTCAATGTAGTATTCCACAAAATAGTTTGTTAACCCTCGGTATGCCTGGTAGGGTCTGTTAGACCCACCCTGTTACTTAAAGCGTTGTATTTCATTAAAATATGATGTTTCTGCGCCTCCACTCTCAGTAGCTGAACATTATCAAATAATCGACGCCTTATAGCCACTACTAGTCCGGATTCAGCTGGGTTGGTGAAAAAACACAAAAATCCTGAGCGCGAATTCAGAGGTTAAACCTTACACCTCTGCCTACACTCGTTGATGGGAGGAAGAAAGTCTGATTGCTATAGTATTCTCTATAGTCTTTGTCTTGTGCTTCTTATTTTCTAAAGTTTAGTTGAGGTTTTTTCTTTTCACATAAGTGTAAAAAAGGCCTGTTTTTTGCTAAAATCATAACCTTCTATTGTTATTTGTAATTTATTTAGTTGATATTATGTTGGATTTATTTTCTTCATTTTTATCCCTATTATATACCCCTAGTACAGGTATAAGTATGTTTAGATACACCAGTTACAAAAATAGTCACTTTAAATTCGGGTCTGACAGACCCACCAGGCATAACGCGTAACTTAACGTGTAACATACCGAGGGTTAAGGAGCTCAACTTTAAAAGCGTTGTCTGGCAAACAAGGTCTTGAGATTCCTCAACTGTAGTTGTAGCACTTATGACTTAAACATTAACTCATCCGTAATAATTTTAGGGTGCTTTAGGCGGCAGCAGCGCGACATACAAATAGCAGTCGCGCTGCTGCCGTGCGGCACTTGGCGACTAATTTGAAGGCGCGCTTACTGTTTACCTTAGCTAAAGAAAACTAGCACCTATCAAGCGGCTGAATAAATATATAAACTTGAAAAAAAATACCGGCCAAGTGCGAGTCGTACTCGCACACGAAGGGTTTCCATACCATAAACCTTAATTTTTATTATTTGTTGTTACTATAGCGGCAATATAAATACCTACACAATATGTGAAAATTTCAACTGTGTATCTATTACAGTTCTTGAGATACAGCCCGCTGACAGACAGACGGACAGACGAACGAACGGACGGACAGCAGAGGCTTAGTAATAGGGTTCCGTTGGTTTGGGTATGGAACGCGCAAAATTAGCCATTAGCTTCTGCTCAGCTGCCCCAGGTGAAACACTATATTTGTGTAAGCGCGCTTGACTCAAATTCATTCAGAAGTTAGTTTACCTAGTAGAAATTTTATGTTTGTGTAGTTGGTTGTTTAGTTTGCTTTTGTTTTTTTGTTTGTTTTGGTTGTTTATTGTATTTTTTAACTTGTCGATCCATCCATATCCCAAATCCACAGGATGTTAATCTGCTTTTTAGCTTTTAAACTGATATTCATGACGATGGATGAGTGTCCACTCGAGGACTTAGGAGTGTATCTCTTAACATGATTACATGCTTCCGTTGCCTGATGGTATCCATGCGCTGTTTTTAGGGTTCCGTACCCAAAGGGTAACCAACCTATTACTAAACCTCCTCTATCCGTCCGTCCGTCCGTCCATCTGTGTGTCAGCGGGCTGTATCTCAAGAACCATAATAAATAAAATTAAGGTTCATGGTACGGAACCATTCGAGTCTGCACTTCTGCCCAGCAAGGGCGAGGCACAGCGTGATGGTCGCGGGGTGCGACCTCTGTACCCCTATTCTCTAACAACAATTTCGTATCTCGACAGCGGAATCCGAGGTGAGTCAAATACGTCAAACGTAAGACCTTTGTGTTGTGTGTAAAGCTCACAACTAGCAAGAGTAACATCGATAGTCTGCAAAAATACACTAAAAATCATGTTCAGTATACCTCAATGTATTAGCAACAAATACATGTATCTTGACCTCGGCATAAACACTGTTCGTGAGGAAATAGTCCAGGCAAGACTGAAATACCAGGAGAAACTAGCAACTCATCATGCAAACGAACTCGCACAGGCCTTAAGTGGAGAGGATGGACTACAGTAAAATCGACTAAAGAGACAAGGCAGTCCCAGTCTCGCCCAAAGATTTTTAGACTGAGTCAAGAAGATGGTTTGCTGGAAAGTTCAGCAAATGATTGGCTCTCGATGATAACAATAATAAATCAGAACATGCAGTTCCAGCCAAACAAGTGGCTTATTGTTTTCGAAGAGATTGCGATAGTGCAGAAAATATATATAAAAAGCTCACTTTGTGAGGTTTGTCTCTCAGGGAAGCTCGATATCGAAATGGTTACTTACAGAATAGACTAGCTGTTCTAATAACTCACAACTGTATGCGAGACTGTATGCCGCGTTCTACTTCAAACCGCGAGAAACGATTCACACTGCATTAAATTCTGCAAAGTGGGCGAACGCTTATATGAGCGCGGTTCATTTATAATGTACGTGTGGAGTTTTCCGGCTGTTGTGAATAATGGGTCGTCAATGATAAAATTAGGTGTTAAATTATAGTGAAATTCCCAGCCAATGTGTGTTACCTGCCAGCTAGTATCTGGGTTTTTTAGTCAAATTGAATAGGTTACATCTAAGCGTGCTCCTTCATCTGACCACATCATCGCTTTCCGTCTGGTGATGTTGTGGTCAAATACGAGCCCCTAAATAATAAAAAGAGTTGAAGTACACCTATGTTTGTAAAACTAGAAACAAACTTACTTTCAGACGACATACCTGTTAGGTAAAGAATGCTTTTCAAATTCTTTTCACCTTTCAATCTCCTAGAATAACCACCAAAAAAGAAGATGTGTTTTTCTCACTGCCCCCACATAACCAAATACCGAAACGCACTTAGCCGCGGGATTTCATGCCAAAAGCGCCTGCTTAGTAAAATAATACCTATAGATACAAGCAAACAAGGAGGTATAGGAACGTATACCTACCTCCTTCTTATTTTATTAATTCAGTACTCATAATTTACAGAGTACTAAATCCGTAATAAAAATATGACAACAAAAAGAAGAAAAATCATTTTTTACAAACAAAAAATATTTAGGGCAATATCTTAAACAACGATATTACTTAATCAAGATTAATGCCGAAAGTTAGATGGCGCACTTTGAAGTTTTAAAATATGATTTAAGAAGTTAAACAGAGATTCTGAACAACTTGGTGTATATTTAAATTACATTATCCGGTCATAGAGCCTTATTTAATTACTTTCTTTTGAATAAAATGTTTGCGTAGGTAATGGTCCTGAGAAGTGGGAAGTTTGAACATAATATTAAGGGCCTTGACTAAACCAAAATAAGTTGGTGGGTAGCAGTTTCTTTGTTTAATATACTAGCTCGTTCCAAGCTACTAGCCTATCCATAGTCTAAATGTCTCAGATCAATTGGACATGTAGGCCATTGAAGGTCACTTAAAAGCACCCCACAATCGGAGATCAGTATAGAAGTTTATAAGATTCCATTAAAAACCCATCTCTCGAATCAGCACGAACTATAATAAGAATATCATGATACAAAAAAAAACCGGCCAAGCGCGAGTCGGACTCGCACACGAGGGATTCCGTACCATAAACCTTATTTTTTTTATATTTGAGTTGATTGAATGAACGGCAAATGGCAGTTTACGATTTATGACGTATTAAAAAAAAACTACTTATTAGATCTCGTTCAAACCAATTTTTTGTGGAAGTTTGCATGGTTAATGTACATCATAATTTTTTTAGTTTTATCATTCTCTTATTTTAGAAGTTAAGGGGGGGGGGGACATTTTACCACTTTGGGAGTGTCTCTCGCGCAAACTATTCAATTTAGAAAAAAAATTATTAGAAACCTCAATATCATTTTTGAAGACCTATTCATAGATACCCACGTATGAGTTTGATGAAAAAAAGTTTCAGTTTATAGTATGGGGAACCCCCAAAAATTGATTTTTATTCTATATTTGTGTGAAAATCTTAATGCGGTTCACAGAATACATCCGCTTACCAAGTTACAACAGTATAGTTTATAAATTTTCGGAAAAAAGTGCCTGTTATATACGGACGGACAGACATACATGCCGAAAATAACAAATTTAGCTACGGAACCCTAAAAAAATTAAGATCTACAAAATAGGTACCTATCTAGATTATTACAGTGTTTCGTAGGTACTCCGATACTATTTATAGCACACTAAAACCTTATTAACTAAGTTGTCAAAGTTGCTACAAGGAAATTATTAATTAGAGAACCTACCAAGATCTTATTCATACCGGAGTTGCCAATTACTTAATTAGTGGAGACTGGGCGGTTCCTTTGACATCCAAAATCAGCATTCATACAGTGACTTCCATTAAAATAAATTAGTTTTAGTGAATTTTTTGTAATTAATGCATATCTGTGCTATAACTGCTCTAGTTATTTTTAGTTAGTTAACAGATTTTCCGGTCAGTAACCAAAAAATTACGATGAAAAACTATCCACGACATTATGTGCCTACATCAAAATGAATAGCAAAGCTGTCGGAGAGCGAGAAAGGTCCAATACAACATTGAATACGGCATCCTCATGCATTGTGTCGCGATTTACTTATAGGTACATAATTTATTTATTCAGCATCCCTTTCGGGTGGAATTTCAAATGATAAATAACAGCTTTGAGAGCTTGCAATGGTTACAACTACTGGATTTTCAGCGATTTAACGTCTTTTGGAAACAACGCACTTAGCGCTCCTGATTTCTCAAGAATTTCCAGCTATCAACTGCTTTAGTGATTTCAATTAAAAAACCCGGCCAAGCGAGAATCGGGCTCGCGTGCAAATGGTTTCAGACAGACATACAGATGAACAGACAGACAAAGAACTAGTGGGTAATCACAAGATTAGTGATCCTATAAGAGTTCTGTTGTTTCTGATACCCTATCAAGAGCACTAAATGCATTTAATACTAAACGAATTTAAATCGTTGTTCTATTTGTGTCAATCATTTGAAAATGACAAATTCGAGGTGCATGCACGCGGCCCTAAGAATTTCACCAACTGAACTTTTGACTTTAGACATTTCAGACAGTAGCAATAGCAACCTTCTTATCTTATTCTACCCACCAAGATCTCCACGTGCCGGGACAACCTTTAAAGTAACTTCTACTTCTTACATGCTGATTTTTTTTCTAAATTATATTAAGGCTTCCCCCGTATTTTCCAACTAACTTTCTTCCTGCCAATCGCTTAGTAATTAGTCCAAATTGTCACACCAACACTTTTTGGGCTGTCTCGGTTACGACATCCGTTTTCAGGCACCCACCTCGTGGCGAGCCTAGCCCCTCTGTCCTCTGCTGAGCAATTATCAGGTTGGTGCTGGGCAATATATTCAGCTGAAAAAGGGGTGTATATATAAAAGCAAACATATTTCTTCATTCCTTGAAATTACACAGTAATACCCATATTTTCGCTTACATAGTAGTTTTGAAATAACACCACATAAGTAATGGGTTTGCGAACTGCGACATTATTCACGCGTAGAGCAGAGAATTCCGCGCTTTATTCACATTTAGATACGACAAATTGTGACGGATGAGGGAGCGTATGAGCCTAACGCAGATTTGCGACTCAAACGTCTCGTGACTTACAATAATTGGAACAAAGTGGCGGCGAAAAACGCTTGATTAGGATCTCAAGATTTAGGACTGATTTTCTTTTCTTACTTCAGTCTGCCCAGCCTTTCTGAACTATAGGTCTGCTTCCAATCGAAGCGGGAACACCTGAGTACCAGAATCTAACACAGAGCGACTACCTATCTGACCTCTACTTTCCAGTAACTAGACAACCTTTTGGCAAGACTGGTGTCAGATTTTCTGGCTGCTCACCTGTAAAGACTGTCAAATATGTTAGATGATCTGGGGGGCTACTCTCTAAGCCCGAAGTCCGTAATTTCGAGCTTAATTGGCGGGCGTATTCTACTCCTCTACGGACTTATGATTAGTCCCAAACCCGAACTAAGAATGAATGACGATTTGACAGTAACTATAAAATCGTGCTGTCATTAATTCTTCCTGGTTAGACTTAAAGAGTGGCCCCCAGGTCCAAAGAGCTTAACGTGATTTTCCAGGAACTGAGGAATCTCGGTAGGTACTTATCGATGCAAAATAATTCATATCGTCGCTGGTTGCAGGGCTGACTAGCCAGAGTACACCATGACTCAAGTACCATACAATTAAAACACCTATCTCAGAGGGTATCTTAGAGGGTATTTTAATATAGGCCATCCTTTAACCTTTCCGTCGCACCTTTGTTGTCAAGACAAGAAGTCAATAAAACTGCTTTGGCAATACTCCAACCAAAATTAAACAATAAGCTTTAAATTGAAGACCTTAGAACTCATTTCCGTCGGTTTGACAATTGAATTTGATTCAGGACGTTTAATCGTTCGGTTGGAGAGGGGAGGCTCTAGTTCGTGCCCACAAAGTTTGCTTCATTAATTTATTACATAGATTGTGCGCATAAGGGATGTTGTCAATGTGCTTTCACGGCAATGTTAGTTCGGGCGGAAATTTCGCCTGTTAAGAAGATCATACGAGATTGTTCGCATGGCTGATTGAGATTCGGAGTCTGTTATTAATTTATACAGGGAAAGATTTGTGTGAACAGTTTATTGAAACCGGAAACACGTCAATCAATCTGCCTCGCCTTTTCGCAACTATGTTGATATCGACTTCCAGTCTAACTGCAGCTGAATACCAGTATTTTACAAGGAGCGACTGCCTGTTAGACCTCCATAACCCAGCGATAGGTAAGACGACACAACTTGGCTAGACTGATGTAAAATTTTCTGACCCCTGATTACCTATTACGTCTAACAAAGATGTTTAAATGAGGTTCGATTAACGTGCCTTCTGAGGTACGGAGGAAGCCCGCTACATAAAGGATGCTCATCCATCCATAGACCAACCTTTTCAAGCGTTGCTTAACACTGAAATTGGACCCGTGCGGCTGTTATAATTTAGCCACGAGTTCCTCCGACTCCGGAAACTCGTGTCCTTCATTTTAAAAATTCTCCTTTTTATTTTCATTCTTGGTCGCACGTTTGTTTTAGTTTACATTTTGTTTCGTTAATTCGTTCTCATGTTGCAAAGTTATTGCACTTCTTTTAGTACGTGAGACCGCATAGTGCGGAACTTCCTCCGCTCGGAGGAAGTCTTTGGACGCGTGTTAACACTTTGTTGTTGAAACATATCACAATGTAAGTAACGGGCTCCTAGTTCGAACAGCTTCGTTATGACGTCAGCAAGAGCTTCTGAGCGTGAAACTTAGTTAGTGCTTGAAGGTAGATATAAATTGTATTGAAATTTAGACAAGTAAAGACTTTAGCACTGTTTATTGTACGGTGAAGTTAGCATTGTAAGGGATGTCTAGGTATTAAGCTATATCCACAATAGCTAGTTATTATCCTACGCAAAACACGACCTACCTATGTAACACGTGTAAGGAATCTCTTTCATCTTTGTACTTACCAATAGTATAGCGTAGTGTAGTATCGCGTTTATCAGCGAAGTAATCATAGTTACATACATTACATTTACATTTCCCCATACTCTACGCACAATGGCTTATTAATTTGACATAAATTCCCAATATATTCAAAAATCATGTCCTATTATTTCTGTCGCTCCATGTCAAATATTTTCAGATATGGTTTATAAGTGCCCAATATAGTTGGTAAAGGGCAGTGCATGTAATAATGATTGTGCCAGTCAATCGCACTTGAATAAACCGGTCAAGTACGAACTCGCATAATTATGAAGGGTTCCGCACCATTGAAATGTATAATTTTGTTATTATACCTTAGTGTTAGCACTATGATCCTACCTGTATACAAAGTTCGCTGTTGGCATCGCGGCATAGTTGTAACGGAAATAGGTTATTTTCTGTTTTTACGCAGCAATTTAGTCGATTCTTTTATCAATAGAATCATGCAATACCATAAGTAATTTATTTATTTTTTAATTGTAAAGGCAATAGAAAAACATAGCTACAAACTCTACGAAAATGTCAACTGTCTACATATTAAGGTTTATGAGATTTAGCCCGCTGACACACAGCCGTACTGATGGACAGCGGAGGCTTAATTAGGGTTCCGTTGGATGTCCTTTGGGAACGAAACCGTAATAGTAACAGAGAAACTGTGACAAATTAGGGCTCCAAATACGAAATCCTAAATGTAAGGCAGTCTTAGATTACAAAGTGTGCCATCTTCTTGTACTCAAATTGACATGACTACGTTAAAGGTCGGTTTCCTCTGGCGGAAATCGAGAGGAATTGCTGATGTGCGGCGGTAACTGTAGTAGCGAATTTGTTTTCTTACGAGGGATTTCTGATCTGCTATTCATAGTGTGAGTGATCTTCTTATCGTAGTAGACGAAGAAATAATGGGATGTTAATTCTAGTAATGACGAAAGTTAGGCTTGCATTATGGGCAACGGAAAATATCGAACAGTTCCTACCAAACAATAATAACAAATTAGATAGAAAGGCATAGGTACACTTTAGAATTAAAAGTACTAGGTACTTAAATTGAAAACATAACCGTCACAATTTAAAAAGGTTAGATTCAAACAACAAAATAAAGAAGATTATAATTAAAATCTTTCAGCTTTTAACAAAAGAATTACTCGGTGTCAACACAACGCCTAAAATTATTCGTTAGCGATTACACGCGACTTTTTGCCGCCACAAATTATTCAGGCGCTTGTAAAAAATGTCTTAATGTAACCGAAAAATAATTGTTTTCTTTTATCTTGTCCGCGAGGAAGCAAATTAGCAGGTCGAAAAGACAAATTGTCATCTCCGGAATTATGTAGATGAAATGTATACAGGAAAGTCCGATGTAGGTGCTAAACTGATAAATTATGCAGCTTTTTTGGGAATTGACTTTTAAGCTGATATTAAGAAGGTATTATAATTACTTTACATAGAGATTTTAAGATAAAAAATAATAATTTGGTAACGCAATGAAATAATTCTATGATGTAAATCTAAACTGTAGAGATAGTACACCATACTATCTCTACAGTAAATACTGTCTTTACGATAAGGTCACCGCATATTAATATCCTCTTTGCTTTAACTTATATGGTGTACATTATGAGGAGTTCGTGGCTAGATAATAACAGCCGCACGGGTCGATCGTCAAGGTTAAGCAACGCTTGCCAAGGTTGGTCTGTGGATTGGTGACCATCTTAACTTACCGAGTTTCCTCCGTGCCTCGGAAAGCACGTTCAGCTGTTGGTTCCGGCTATCATTTGTAGATCTTTGGCAGTCGTTACGGATAGTCAGAAGTCAGTAAATCTCACTTGAGTCTTGCCATGAAGTACCGTGTTACCCAGTTAATGGGTTTTGGAGGTCTGGTAGGCAGCTGCTCCGCGTAAAGTACTGGTATTCAGCTAAATCCGGTTTGACTGAAGGCCGACCCCAATATAGTTGGAAAAAGGCTTGGCAGATGATGATGGTGTAGGTACATTATAAAGAGTATTGTGAGTATAGTGGCTATCTTGGGATTACACTTATATACCTTGGTGCGTCGAACAATTACCAGGAACAGGCGTGATAACGGTGGCTGGCGGCTTACGTCAAAGACATTTACACGTCTTTGACGCAAGCTATTTACTTACCCACTAACACTTATTGAAATTGGCAGCAGAGCTACAACTCAGTTCCTATTGTTTATTTTAACAAAATTCTATATTTCGTCGGGAAACAAATTAATTTATACTCAACATTAGCACAGAAGCTCAAATTCTAAACAGTGTTAAGGAAACAAGTCCAATTTACTTGTACGAGGTTTCAAAAAAAGGTTTCGTTGATAAGGCATTTTCCGATCGTAGCAACCTCATATTTTATCAATTCCCAGTACATATCGTATGATTCCGACGGTAACTTTCAGTCTCACGTTACGGTAAAGTTGAAATCGACACAAAGATGTTCTCGGCAAATGTGCATCACACAAGTGAAACTAAGTTTCAAGTTCACGAGCAAACTTGCCAAGTTGAGCCAACAAAGTAACAAGATGTGTCAGATAACTCTGTAACGAGGTTGTTACTGGACACATCTACACTAATATTATACAGAGGAAAGATTTTTCTTTTTGTATGTTTGTAATGAATAAACTCAAAAACATCAGGACTGATTTCTAAAATTCTTTTACCATTAGAAGGGTACATTATCCCTGAGTAATATAGGCTACATTTATTTATAGAAAAAATAAGGGATCCTCAACCTCCAAGTCGCGGGTGAATTGCTAGTTTTACTAATTTTATAATTTATATATTACTATAGGCTACATTTATTTATAGAAAAAATAAGGGATCCTCAACCTCCAAGTCGCGGGTGAATTGCTAGTTTTACTAATTTTATAAATATAAAAGTTTGTAAGGATGTGGAGGGGTGGCTGGATGTCCTTTTCACATGAAAACTACTGACCGGATTTGAATGGCATATGGGACACACAATTATATTTCATAACCTGGATTAACACATACAATATTTATTAGCTCTAGAGTAAGTTTCCTTGCGAAAATTTCCGGCAGGTGTCAGTTTAATAGTAACGTTTCCAGTTACCAGCTTCACTTCCAAAGCCATTTGGGTTGTTCTCAAGCCTTGCCCCGTGAATGGCTCGCTTCACAAAGGTAGCCAACGGGCAAAGAGGTCAAGTCTGACGAAACTACCCCGCGGCGGGTTGCCGAGCTGCCCGGAATATCTTCACAGCTCTGGGGTTAAAGAAAACTATTCAAAAGACTGAATTGACATATTTTAATGTAGCTCACTTTTCAAAACAGTTAGTATGGTCTACTAGCTAGAACGCAAATAAGTACAAGCTTTTAACTACGCCATGGTGCATTGTTCTTTATTCTTTAACTCTTTATTGTACACCAAAACAGCTTATTCAAAACACAGTAATGAAAGTTCATGTACAAAGGCGAGCTAAACTCAGAAATGAGTTTTCTCTCAGCATACCTTTGAATGATAGAGAAAGATGACAATGGAGGGTAGGATCCAGTGCACATTATTACATTTATTTAATTACTTTTTATTCATCATCTGCCTAGCCTTCTCCCAACTATATTGGGGTCGGCTTCCAGTCAAACCGGATTCAGCTAAATACCAGTGTTTTACGTGGAGCGGCTGCCTACCAGACCTCCAAACCCATTAACTGGGTAACACGGTACTTCTTGGCAAGACTGGAGTCAGATTTACTAGCTTCTGACAATCCGTAACGACTGCCAAAGATCTACAAATGACAGCCGGGACCAACGGCTTAACGTGCTTTCCGAGGCACGGAGGAAACTCGGTATATTAAGATGGTCACCCATACACAGACCAACCTTGGCAAGCGTTGCTTAACCTTAAAGATCGACCCGTGCGGCTGTTATTATTTAGCCACGAGCTCCTCCTAATCCCATTTAATTACTGTTTATTATATTTATATATATATATATATATAGATTAATACATAAACCTACATACATAACTATAAATATTCATACACATACATATATAGGTACGTATATTTTTGTTCTTATTGTTCTTAAATACTCGAATTTTTTTTTTTCAAGTGTTTTGAGATTGTTATATGAGAAAAGCTTTATTCTCGAAAAAATCTCTAAATCGCACAACGTGGGATCACGTTATTGCTTATTAACGTCCTAATAATGTTTTACGTTTCTTTTACAATGTAACCGTACTCTTTATTTTATTACTAGTTGATCCTTATGCAGTTTACTGCAGAGCACTGAAAGTAGCTTCTGCTGTAAGCCGTTAAACAGATTAACAACTTCTCCTTCATTTAAGTCCAGCCGACACGATTATAGCAATCTTATAATTCTTTCAATTAACCCAGTCGTGGGACGAGGACATTCCACGACGCCAACACTATTGGATTCTCTGGACGATGTAATTGGATCTTAATTAGGGTTCCGTACCAAAATGGTAAAAAGGACCCTTATAGAGCGACTCAGTCTGTCCGTCTGTCACAGCCAGTGTTTCTTCCGGATTTACAGTATCGATTCTGTTGAAATTTGGTACAAATATGGACCAAACACGGACATGTTACGTTATTAAATTTTTAGTATACGGGTGACTTTAGGGGGTCAAAAAAAGTTTTTTGAATTATATCGTGTGACATATCAAAAGAAAGGGATTACTGTGAGGGTTTTAACTATATTTTTTTCATAATGTAGGCACCCGTGTGATCCTATAAGGGTTCCGTTATTTGTTCGGAACCCTAAAAACGAAACCAAATCTCTAAATAGCATACATTTAAAAAATCATCAACAAAAATTACATTAGTTCCACTATCGGTCAAGAGATAGCGCTCATCTTAAGCTACAATATTCTACACCGCAGTGTTAAAATTCTCCGATGAATATAGACCTCGCCCTAAGGCCTCGCCTAAAGCCTCGCCGATGAAAATTTAAAAAATAAACACGTTTTATGTGATGGTGCGCAACCCTCGGTGCACGAGTCCGACTCGCTCTTGACCGGTATTCTTTTTATCTCGACTACCCAATTTAAAAGACGCAGCTTTTTAATAAAATTTATCACTTTAATCACTTAGATTGAACTAGTTTTCCCGAGGGATTTAGATACTTACTTTCCTCCCGTTCGTAAAAACTGTGTGAAAACAAACGCAATTTGCTCTCCGACAGATTATTTTATGCTTCGGGCTTAATGTACCGACAACTTTGATCCCCTCCACATTAATGATGAATGTTTTAATGTGTACCTACGAATTAAGGCGTTATTTGCATACATAATAAAACATTGAAAATAACAGAGCTAACTTCAGAGTGAATTTAGAAAATATCGGGGATGATGTATAGTTTAGTGGGTTTATTGATCATTTCGGAATATTGCTATCCGACCTTTTATTATTGGAAGTATTTCTTAAGAATGTTAGCGAATATCTTATACGTAAGTAGTAAATGAATGCAGAAACCTTCTAAAACCCCCTTGAGCAAGAAAGTGATTGCTTGTGACCCTCTGCATGAGAATCACTTAGGATCCTTATTGATTTATTCCAACCAGTTCCAATGAAATCATATCTTCCGAAGTAAAAAGTTATGTCTAACCCTTCTTCGGCCTTAACTAGGATTAAATTCGGGACAATCACATCTCGGCCAAGTACAGAAAAAATGGAATAAGTATGAACCGTACCCTTTTCTATTTTTATTGCAAATTACGTATTTAATTTAAGAAATGAGAAAGAGGATGGAGAAATTTCAGTATTAAATGCACCTCATCTCAGTATTCAGGATTCGATTTAAATAAATTAGTTAGGGTCTTTGACACTGATATAATCTTATTATAATGCTCCCTCCACACGCCGGCGAAGGCGCGGCGGGGCGTCGGGAGCACGTGACGCGAGCTCACTATGAGATAAAAGATTTAAGTGATCTCCCGACGGCGACATCGTCGGTAGCGTTCGCCAGGTGCTTTGTATGTTTTGTTCAAGAAATTCAGTTAGAAAGCTTGAACTATTTGTTTTTAACTTTTGTTTATGTTTTCTGAGGAACCTGCGCAGCTTTTTTTATTCTTCTATTTTAAGCTGCTGTTGTTATTAGCTGAGCGAATTTTAAAGCGACATTGCACTTTTTGTCCTTGGTTTTTATTGAACAGTGAACACTGTAATATCTTTTACGTGTACCTATTTTAAAAGTTGTCTAAGAACAAAGCAGTCTCCAATACTTTTAGAATGAAAGAAGTTCCTAGCAAACAATACCAGTAAGCTTCTTTCCTTGGATCAAAATGTAATAAGATTTAATTTGTTGCAGTACATCGGGACAATGGACGTGCCTCGCCCGACTAGCCGAGTCGAGATCGTCGCTGCGATGCGCCGCGTTCGTGTGAGTATGCTTTTATAATGATGTCGGCGTTCAAAAAAACTTTTTTTTTATATTTTATATTACTGTCATTTTAGAGAGTAAAATAATGGAAGTTGGAAATGTTTTAATTAAAATATACTTACTATCTATACTTACTTATAATACCTAGTTAACACAGGTAAAGGTACCAGTTCATTATATTATACGTTACGTTAGCATGTTTCCCTGCTGACGTTGACAGGTTGAACTGAGTAGGCATTGCACCTACCTGACCCCTGACTCCCACAAATACACAACTTCTTCAAAATTACGTTACCTATACCTACCTATAAAATATACTTACCTACTTATTACATAATCATTAAATGAAGAAATTAACATAGTATAGTAGTAGTTATCAGTTTTTTGGAAGAAAATGAAAACATAAGTACGATGACTAACACATACTTAATATTTTCTTATTTTAAATCACCTAAAAACTATTATCAAAGTTAATCCCAGCCAATATCTACTAATTAAATTCCTTTGAGAATTAAAAGGCCACAGAATAAATATCAATCTGCAACAAAAGATTAGGGTAGTCTAATTTCGAACTGCCTAATTGCCCTCTGTGGAATACTTAACAAAGCAGAATAAGACGCTAGTACCCACCGTTTGCCCATAAAATTGATTTAGCTAAGCTTACTTGGCTATTTTACATTGTTTAGGAACAAGAAAATAGAGCCTTTATGAGCGGAGGCTTATGCCACAGAATTGTTTGGCTAAATCGTTACTAGGACTATATTTTATTTCAGTTAGGTGCTAGACAGACAGGTGTGAATTCAAAACGTTTAAGTATTCATCATCTGCCTAGTCTTTTCCCAACTATATTGGGGTCGGCTTCCAGTCAAACTGGATTTAGCTGAATACCAGTATTTTACGCGGAGCGGCTGCCTACCATGTGTGTAAGCCTACAGCCTTCCTCGATAAATGGGCTATCTGACTCTCAAAGAATTTTTTAAATCGGACCAGTAGTTCCTGAGATTAACTCGTTCAAGTAAACAAACAATTAAACTCTTCAGCTTTATATATTAGTATAGATTATTTAGCAACAATTTGTAATACAAGTACTTACAAATCAACAATCAGACTTTGTGAGTGTTATGATTTTAGATTATAATACATATCTGCATATTATTTGAAACAAATTTCATTTTTTTGTGATCTGATCGATAATTTTATAGTGATCTATATGTTATTGGTTTTGACCGATTTAAATGAGTTTGATTTTATTTGATTTTTATAATTTCAGAGATTACCTTTGACAAACATACGAACATTTTTCTTATATTTTTTTTGTAAATTGATCTATAAAAGAAGCGTTGTCATTGTATCTCTTCAGTTATTTTAATTTCACTGTTTAAGAAAGAACAGTTAACCTTTGGAAACGGACGACCCAGTGGAACCGTTTTAATTTCATCGTTCATAAACTACTGAAGTACCCTGTTAAAAGCTTTATTATAACAGCACTTCTCCTTCATAATAATTAGCGGATGTTAAGTACATTATGACACAATAATTAAATTAAAATAACCGAGGCTTGATGCCATTAAAACTTAGGAATAAGTATGACAGGAAAGGTAATAAAGTGGAAATTACAGAAATAAACAGTAATTGAGTCGTACACTTATTTAAATTTATTTTAATGGAAACTTTCAAATTCTCACAAGCTGATTCCTACTTAGAACTTAATTGTGAGAGGCTGAGTGGAGGTTCCATTGAGTCGAGGACTTAGAATGTGGAATGCCAATATGGGAGAAGAGATTGGCCTGTGCGATAAGATCGCCCATTTGATTGTGCACTTCTTCTTAGGGTTCCGTACCTGTAGGGTAACCAGCGGAACCCTATTACTAAGCCTCCGCTATCCGTCCGTCTGTTGCGTCCGTCGGTCCGTCTGTCTGTCAGCGGGTAGTATCTTAAGAACCGTATAAGGTAGTCAGTTGAAATTCTCACAGAATGTGTATTTCTACTGCTGCTATATATAAACAAAAATAAAAAAAATGGTGCTCCCGTACACGAAACTTTTTTTTTTCGATTTATGATACGGATTTCTTTTTGTGTGAGTCCGACTCGCACTTGGCCAGTTTTTATAAGACAATTGACAGATTCTAAAGTCACGAAAACGTTTTAAAAACTTAAAATAATCAAGTACACTACTAATTTAAAAGTAAATACTAAATTAAAAGAAAACATGTGCTCTTTGTAGGACAGTCGAGTAAAAATGAGAGGGCGTATTTTTGCGGCGAGCACAAAAAATAATTTGTGCAGACAAAGTGATTTGTAACATAATCCATGCGGGCCTGAGTGAATCCGCTCCTAAGCTGGTCCGTTGTAGGAGAAGAGCTTATTTTTTTCCTCGTAAACAAAATCGGAAACCACTGTGTTCTACTTAGCTGAATATACTTACAATTAAATAGGAAAACTTCTGCTTATAATAAACTTCCTAGAGTTAAGTAGTATTTTAAGTCGGTTTCTAAATGAACTGAATTGATCATGTAATTTGTCTATGGAATCTGTCGCAGTTTGATATGTTTTCGTGGTAGAGTTGGAAAAAATTCTCAGTTCATAATCCGTTAGAATTTAAAACTGACATTATTATACTGCCATGGTATAATAATGTCAGTTTTAAGGAAATCAGCTATTTTATTTTCAATGATAGTTCTCAGTCTTCACATAAAATACTGGTATTCAGCTGAATCCGGCTTGACTGGAAGCCGACCCTAATGTTCCAATGTGAGTTGGGATAAAGCTAGGCAGATGATGATGGTTCTCAGTCGAATGCTTGAAATTTAAAACGACTTGTTTAATAAATATTGCAGGTGACTTGCCCCCGTAATCTAGAGAAAGAAATGTACTCTTCAAAATGTAAGTGATATGATTGGCTACTAAAGTTCATTCAACCAATCACAGCTTGCCAACCAATATTTGGCCAAATAATTATTGTTCGAGGAACTAGGCTAATACAATATCCCACTGCCTCGCATTTCCGCGTTGTCTGTACGTATTGTATTTTATATATTATGCTTTTATTTGACCTTGTGTCAAATGTATGGTGAACACTTTGGCATTCCCCTCGTGTAGAAAAGGGGCGAGTGGGTAGGTATACATACGACTACCTACGCAGACAGCAGAATTTTCTTCCTACCCTCGCGTAATTTGTCGCCCCTTGTTTCCACAATTGGTTTCCCGTTTCTTTCCACTTAAGTCACATATTTCTCCTCTCTTAGTTACGAATTTAATAACAAAAAAAAATGTTTTTGATATTGCGTTCTCATTTCTCTATAAGAGGGTGTAATGGTTTGAACAATTCTTAAGTTTAATATTACTTTTCAACTTCGCGTTGTTTGCCATCTATTTTGAAATGTAAAGTATTCTTGCTTATTGTGTTTCCTTTGTTATAATTAGGAGCTATTATGCTTTGAAATAAAGGTATGTCGAGAATTTTCCTTACGTATATTTTTTAAGACTGAAAAGTTTAATGTATCTGGCCTTTTTGCACTCAAATAAGTACTTTTGCTTTTATGAGTTGCATAAAAGCAAAAATGATACTAACAATAAAAATACGAAATGATTTCTGCAAATGCTTAAAAGCTTTACAGCTTTGAATTTCATTTCAAAAGTTCACTTATAAAGTCAAACCTTTGCGCGGGTGTATAAAACATAAAAATAGAAAAACCGAGAACTTGCAAATATCCCAGACGAGTAAACTTGTACTGAGATTTTCCAAAGAGTTTTTGCAATTCCTCTTTCATGACCATCCTCTGAACTTAACAAAACGACTGAAAATGTGCTGAAACTTTGATCGAGGAAATAAACTGTTCAGAGAAATTTTGTAGTTACATTGAAAGCTTAAACTTTTTAACGACTGTCATTTGGCATATCTTCTGATGTGAAATGGAAATTTTTATAATTTTCAGCTTCACACTTTGAGAATTGGTAACCTGCAGTGTTTTCGTTTTATCTTAGCAATAGAGGTCACTGACACCATTCTGAAGACTTACGTCGTAGATCTGTATATACCTATTTTTACTGTTTTTTTATTTGTGCTGGGTTTGCTCTTGACTCTAGTCTATGTCAGAGATGACAGAGACAAAGTCTACGATGGAGCGAGCTTACCCAGAAGGAGCCTGTTCACTCTAACTTTTGTAAATTGATGTAATTGTTTATTGTTCTGGTTCTTACGAAGAGGTATAAGGAAAAGCGAATTTACGTCTATTTATTTTTTTTGTGATGTCCTACTCTTACTGACTAAAACCCATGCGTATTCCTCCAAATGCCCTTCACATTCAAGGGCCGCGGTGACTCTTACGAACAAATTCTGCAACCCTGGCACTGGCCCTACCAGACCCCGTCTATTTTGCTGACATCTCTTTGAGGCGTGCGGAAGTCAGCGCACTGTTGACACGGGTATCCTTCGGGCAATCCACACAGTGGTGGCACCCGGGCGTGTCCACCCGCCAAATCCGACATTGGTGCAATTCTGTAAACATGTCGAAGTGAAGGCTTGGATGAAGTGATCATGAAGTGAAGTGTCAATCCAAGTTATCAAGATGGAATGACAGCTCTTCTCGTAATCACTTTACCCAAGTCTTTGACATGTTCTGGCTGGTAGATCCCAAAACAACAGTGTCCGGTGCGTACCTCAGGTGGAAGTTGAGGACGCCGTGGTGCCTCTTTAACCACCCCTCAAAGAGGGGACTTATTGCCGCAATAGTGACGTGCCTGACCTCTATTGCCATGCCATAACGTATCAGCTTTATTTAATACTTATATAATTGGAGTTTAATATCTCCTGATTATTCTGTACTTACTACCAAGTACCTAAGCCGTGGTCATATTTTTTTGTAATTTGTCAGTAATTTTTCATTTGAACTGACTCCATTTCAATTGAAAAATATGAGTGATATTATCAGCGGGCTCTGTTTTATCGTCTGTAAAAAACCCGATTTACCGCGAAATAAACCTAGCTTGCTTCGAGAGAAAAAGGATTTGTTTCATCAAAATGTTTCGCCGGAAAGATTTTCAGTGGCATTCTAAAAGTATACCGATATTCGTTTTCAATTCACAAAAATGTGTAGAAATATTGGAAGGTACATTATCCATATCAGCATGTTTTCAGTGATCTTGTTACATTAAAACAAGACTAAGGCATCACACGGAACCCCGCCGCCACCGTTAGAGTTCCGCATCTGAATATAAATGAACTTGTTTACAAACCGCTGAAAAAATCGTGACGACACCGTTATGAGAGGCACCTGTGCTGGGATATACATATTTATTCATAAGTACCCGCAAACTGCTACCCTTCCAAGCTTTCATATTTTGCGGTTAAAAAGCCATTCAAGACAATATTTTCTCGTTTCCTGTAACACTTAAGGAACACAATATCTTTATTTTTCTTCCGCCGTTTCTTTCAGTGTATTGTGTATATTTCAAGACTTACTTTGTGGTGCCGTGCATCATAAACTGTTATAACAATTAATCAAAGTCAGTTCTCTAGAAACCAACAGAGTTTTATGGACATAAACAATATTGCAGTTAAAATTATGCCAACCTAACTATCCCGTGACTGCGGTTAAAGAGCAGCTGAGCAGCTAACACAAGAACAATTGCTAATAGTAGACAAGTAGTACAGCAGTTCCAAACATTTGCGAATCTGTATATTTAGTTTAGCATACTGCGAGACTCTTGAGTTAAAAATAGGTATAAAACGGAGTCTATTGATCAACTCATCAACGCTGAAAGTAATTATAAGATTGGAATATGGGCCGTAATTTCTTTCCATGACGTCAGCCGCTGTAATCATGTCCTCGTAAAACGTTGATTCGATTGAGTCATGGACTACTTCCTAAACATTATTTTTAAGTAGTGAATGTTCCTGATTGATTGGTTTTATTCCTTACTAGTTGACCCACGCAACTTCGTCTGCTCCGCTCCTATTGCTCTTAGCGTGATGATGAAATATAGCCTATAGCCTTTCTCGATAAATGCGCTATCTAACACTGAAATATTTTTCAAATCGGACCAGTAGTTCCTGAGATTAGCGCGTTCAAGTAAACGAACAAACAAAGAAACAAACTCTTCAGCTTTATATATTAGTATAGATGATACATCTCGTTTGTCAATAAAGGCAACTCTGATATACCACAAAGTGCGTTACGGTGAATTAATTCACCAACTTCAGCAGACAATGACAAAGCATATCCCACGAGAGTGATATTATCGAGTACCCTTCAGACTTCTTAATAATAACCTCTTTGCTAATTACCTCCCATCTGCCTAAGTATTCGCAGCTTCCACCTTTACTAATTATGATACATGCCCTTAAGTAATAACGTACCTCCTTTACACTGTTCGGTATACAGGTGTGCAAAGGAAACGTGGAGGATTATAATTGTCGCTATTTTCGAGCTATTTCGCTCCAAACTTCCAAGAAATTCTAAAGTTGGTTTAAGTGAGGCGGAGATCCGTTGCGGAATTAGTTATTTTTGGTAACTACGGCGTCAGATGACGATCTCGTAAAAATTCGCATCGAAATAACGGCTGAAGCAGCGGAAGAATCTTAGACCTGAAAACATTCACCATCTTGAGAATTAATTTCAATTTAGATAATATTACTTAACGATTTAATTCTGCTTGTAAATTCGACGAAGTATGTTTTGATTGAAGATCAGCAATGAGAAGGGTGTTCCTTTTATTTTCGCCAGTTAACCAACCTCTGTACCCGTCACAAAATTATGACTGTTTAAAAAACTGGCCAAGTGCGAATTAACTAAGTGTTTTTTTACCTGTTATTTTAACACTATAGACTTCTTATATTCTATTTTAGGTCTAGGTTTTCCTGTAGTCTATAGGTAAAGATCTATTATCTCCATTTTTTTCTTTTTTATTTTAGGCTCAGTAGACAGTTTCGGAGACAAAAAGGGGAATAGTTATTTTTCGTCAAATTTTTTGAATAACCTCAAAACCATAAATTTTAAAATTACGAAGAGAATATAAGTAAACCCCTCACAGTTACCTTTCATTTGAACAATATCGAGTGTTATATATATCGAGTGAATATATCACTCGATATTGTTCAAAAACTTTACTTTTATTTTTCTAGTTTGATCCCTAAAAGTGACACGTAGGTATACTAAAAATTTAATAATTTACGTAACATGTCCGTGTTTGGGTCACAGAAGTGTACCAAATTTCAACAGAATCGGTTCAGTGGATCCGGAGAAAACTAGCTGTGACAGACGGATAGACAGACACCCGAGTGATCCTATTTTTTAGGTTCCGTTTTTTTGTTTCGAACGTTAACAAAAACATTCGGTAAAAAATTTATGTTTATTCATGTTAACACCATAATCTTAATCATTTACGAGTACACCAGGAAGACTTTCCGCTCTCCCAAAGGGTAGCTTCGAACCCAACCGGATATCAACCACGGAAATTGACCCCAGCGCCTATAATTTTGTAAAGACGGTCATCCAGACCCTGCCCTTTATCCTTTTATATTGCCTCCATCTAATGATAGTTTACTTCCGCAGTACGAGTTCAAGGCGAGGGGTGTGAAGAAACGCAAGGTGACTGTGGACGTATCCACCGACGGGGTCCGCGTGACAACCAGAACCAATATCACGACAAGAAAGACCAAGGTGAGTTTGACTCCTATTTGAACGTATTTGAACGTATGAGGCACTATGGCAGGCGCCAAATAAACTTGCAATATAATCATATTCATATCTTTATTTGCAAGATCTTGAGGAGCTCGTGGCTAAATAATAACAGCCGCACGGGTCGATCTTCAAAGTTAAGCAATGCTTGCCAAGGTTGGTCTGTGGATGGGTGACCATCTTAACATAGCGAGTTTCCTGCGTGCCTCTGAAAGCACGTTAAGCCGTTGGTCCCGGCTGTCATTTGTAGATCTTTGGCAGTCGTTACGGATAGTCAGAAGCCATTTAATCTGACTTCAGTCTTGCCAAGAAGTACCGTGTTACCCAGTTACTGGGTTGTGGAGGTCTGGTAGGCAGCCGCTCCGCGTAAAATACTGGTATTCAGCTAAATCCGGTTTGACTGGAAGCCGACCCCAATATAGTTGGGAAAAGGCTAGGCAGATGATGATTTGCAAGATCTTACAATGGAAAAAATAATATGAATACAAATACATATAGTCCATTGACTTTTCCTAAATATCCCTTCGTAGACAACAAATAAATAACAACGTACAATAAAGTATGAACCGTTTTTCATAACTAGAGAAAGTAAAAAATCACTATAAGTAGAAGTCGATTCAGGACAGCTTTATGTCTTTATTTCTGTTTTTGATGTTAAGAAAGTCAATAAAAGTACGTGGGTTAGTGACCGTTATTGCACATTTATCTGACGCCTACTAATGTGACCTAATAAAATGTCACTGCTGTGACTATTGATTTTAAGATGGGCATGGGTAATGTGTGTGTGTGGTTGATGGGATCGAAATATCATGTCTACGGTCGGACTTCACGACCAAGGTGAGTTCAACTCTTATTCTGAGTGAGTACCTACTTGCAAATGGAGGGATTAATACTTAGGTGACAGAAAAAATGTCACTGCTGTAACTGATTGATTTTAAAAGTGGCTGCTACCACAAATCGACATAAAAGATCTGAATTGGAAAGCTAAGAGGTTAGAATATACATAAACTAGGCAAAAGTCGTGAGCACTTTATAAATAAAGAGTCGAAACGATCTCTCAAAGTCATTGGCTAGGACAGCAAAATAGCCTAACAGTCAAATGATACGATAAAACAGTCATCATCTGCCTAGCCTTTTCCCAACTATATTGGGGTCGGCTTCCAGTCAAACCGGATTTAGCTGAATACAAGTATTTTACGCGGAGCGGCTGCCTACCAGACCTCCACAACCCATTAACTGGGTAACACGGTACTTCATGGCAAGACTGGAGTCAGATTTACTGGCTTCTGACTATCCGTAACGACTGCCAAAGATCTACAAATGACAGCTGGGACCAACGGCTTAACGTGCTTTCCGAGGCACGGAGGAAACTCGGTATGATACGATAAACAGTAAGTAGTGATAATGCATGCAAAGTGGGTCATATTTATTAAATGAACGACCCGTATTGTTGCTAAATGTGGACCCCAGCCTGCCGCGGAATGTTTTAACCCCACTTAAAGTTACATTTACGGCGAGGATGTTAATATAATTATACTAACAAATTTAGATCTCTGAGAATAGAAGGCTGGGTCGAGATGACCCGATCACACAGTTGTGACTCAATAAATAAATTACAGGATGTAAAATAAAACAAAGCGAAAAGTGGTCCTCATTCCAAGAAGTCGAAAGAACCGTTCAAATACAGAAAGGTTTTCAAAAATATTATTCAATACTTGTCTTAATCTTGTCGTAAAATACTGGTATTCAGCTAAATCCGGCTTAACTGGAAGCCGACCCCAATATAGTTGGGAAAAGGCTAGGCAGATGATGACTTGTCTTAATGCATTGGGTTTTTTATTCATGAAATGCTGATAATACACAAACATATCTGCTCGCTTAAACGCAATATTAATAGAATTGAAAATTTTAAAAACTTGGTTACAAAGTTTAATTTATTTCATGACAATCGTTTGCATCGTGTCTGTTAATCAGAAAGAATTCGGATGAACTTAGAAATGTTAACGTTTCCGAGACGCCATTTGCAATTATAATTATTTTACAAGCTAAGCACAATAACATTGTCTGTAATGATAATAAATTAATAATCGAGGGTGGGCGCTAATACCAATAATCACAAGATATTAAGTTATCTTAGCATAGGTATTGGCTGCAACTCAAACATACAACTACACTTACCTGATGGTCTATTTTTATTGTAAACCATAATTAATGCAATGATGTATTTTACCTGAAGGTGCAAATAAAGTATTTTTATTTTATTTATTATTTGCAATGTTGTCTTTTTTGTTGTTTCTAGTAGATTTCCAGACGCTATTTTTTCTGGTCAAGTCATGTTATATTTTATATCGTACTCAAAAGACCCTCTTTATACGATTCTATTACATCCATCCACCAATATTCATCTTCGTAGTCCATAAATCCTGAGTATAATTCCTCACGAAGTTTGAGGATATCTTAGTATGATTTTTATATTCTCCGTGGCATCTCGAAGAAGAATGTTAGTTCAAATAAGAAATGGAATCGCACTTTAATGCGTGTTTCACATGTTCTTCTTCAAATACTTTGCTTGTTTTGCGGATTTACGATTGAACGAATTTTCTTCTGAAACGCCCGTTTTGTTCACGTTAATTGAGTCATTTTCTAATTGGGGAACAATTGTTGGAATTCTCAGCGGGATTTGTTCAGTAGCCATAGAATAAACAAAGCTTTTTGTACTGTTGGGTCGACTAAACTCCAAGGTTTAACGAGTGGTGTACTTTTCAAGTTAAACCTGATAATAAAATTATTTACCTATAGGTAGCAGGAAAAAACAAGCCAAAAAGATCAACTAAAATGTTCCATATAAAACACTTTTCAAGCATTCTCAAGCTATAAAATGTATATTTCGACACTTTCAAGGGAATCAATAATTATAGGGTATTTTCCGTTGACTTAAAACTATGAAATTTGGCAAATAATATCGTCTTATACTACAAGTACATCTGAAAACTATACATTTACAAATGTCAAAAAAAATGTTTTTATTAAAAGTAATATGTGCCTACTTTGTACGGAACCCTCGGTGGGCGAGTCCGACTTGCCCTTGGCCGGTTTTTTATTTTACTTTATGCATGCTCCGTTCTAGGCCCCGTTGGCAAGTTGTAATTTTTCTATTTATTGTTTCTGTGTATTTCTAAGTCTGGAAGGCATAAGTTAAACATGATATAAAAAAGCTCGACATGGCTTAAGTTTTTAGTTAAACTGACATATTGCCTTTAAAAATTTCCTTTAGGCTCCAATATTTGTTCCAAGTCAGCTGAATTCTTCTTTCGATTTCTGAGTAGTTACGAGTACTATCCTTATTGAAGCTGATTTGTTTTCCAAGGTACATATATCTGTTCGTGTACTTCAATTTTTCGTTGTCAATTGATCTTGTCTTTCCCGTGCTGTTTGTCATCACAATAAGTCTTTATGAGGTTCATCAGTCATCTCTAGTCCCACCTTACTGCCACATTTAGTGATTGGATCATAACTTCTAATTGCGAACGAGATTCCGAAAAAAGAAAACTGTACGTGGTCAGGTTAAATGTAAAGACACTCATTGAACTTTAAATTTATTACGAATTGCTTTCAGTGCCATTTAATTTGAAAGACATTATCGTCGTCCACACATTGGCTGATATTACCCCATATTACTGAATTATCTGTTAGGCGGGAGTAACCGGTGACACTGATTTTTTCTCGGGGCTCGTAAATCATGTCGGGTATAATGGACGGCTGTCAACCTGCTGTCTTGGAGCTCCGCCGCGCTCGGCGTCTTTTGTAACATCGATCCATTGTTGCCCCCGAAGAATAATCTTGGTCCACTCTTCATTATGTGAATTACTTTTTCAAAAATTGGTGCCTTTTCAATATATCAGTGGTACTTTAAAATGAGGTCGTTCAAGCATTTTATCATTTTACTTTTTTTTCTGCTTGCTCTTCTGCGGATTTTTATAATTTTCCCTAAATTTCGTTTTTATGACAATTTTCTGTTTTATTTTATGGTGACCGGAGCTCGAAAATAATCTTGGTCCACTCTTCATTATGTGTTTTTTTTTTAATTTGTAGCTGTTTCATATTTCAGTTTAAACAGTGCGGTGTTCTGCTGACTTTTATCTCTGTAATGTTTCTTAGGTTTAGTTACTAATTTCTGTTTCAGACAGTTTTTTAGTGCATTGAAATCAATACCTATCAAATATATAAAATTCTTCCGTTACTGCGTGACTGACAGACAACGCACAGCCGAAACTACTGGTCGTAAGAAGCTGAAATTTGGCATGTAGGGTCCTTAGGGAGTGGACCACTAAGTGAGGATTTCCCGAAAAACCCACAGGAACGGGAAAAAACGGGACATGCGCGTACGAAGTCGCGGGCAAAAGCTAGTATATTATAAATGTTTCATTTTGGTCAGCATTTCAAAATAAGTATATTAAAGTTAATAACATATTACTGAGATTCATTAAAAATGTTACGTTACTTTACAGCATACATGTGTTCAGCAGAAATACTGGCTGAAATAGAATTTCAAATAGAATTTTCTACGAAATTCTGCTGAATGTCCACAATCATTGATACACATTGCAATTAAGCTACACTGGTATGAAGTATAATTAGAAACACTGTTAATATTACAAGTAGGATTATGAAAGGAATTCCGCTACATTTCTCCAACCATACCTTACCTAAACTTTGCTACTATAAAGCTGGAATACTATCAAGTGTGTGGTCTGAATGCAGATATTGTTTCAGAAGAGTTCCAGCAAGCTTTTTGGTCGCGGCAGCAAATCTAGTACTACCACGGAGGCTGCTGAGATCATGCACCATCCCATCTACCGCATCTTCTACGTCTCCCATGACAGCTCCGACCTGAAGATCTTCTCGTACATCGCTAGAGACGGAGCCACCAACGTCTTCAAGTGCAATGTTTTCAAGAGCAACCGCAAGGTTAGTACCTTTTTACCCGACTGCGAAAGAAGGAGGGTTATGTTTTACGACAGTATGTAGGTGTGAATTGGCACGCCCTCTAGCCTAACGGGTGGATAGATTTTAACACATGAAGTATACCGAGATTCGTCTTAAGTATTACAGCAGGGTCGAAAAGTTGTTAAGTGGTCCCGTAAGAATTAATAGTATTTTTAAATACCAACAAGAATGGCTGCCGAATCAAAACTGGTAGTACCGAGATATCAAAAATATTACGGGAAACGAACAAACGCTTAAATATCAACGATAAACGATATTACTTCGAACATTCAATCGGAAATAACTAATAAAAATTATAAAAACAAGTATAAAAACTCTTTGATTTTCTTTCATAATGCATTGAATCATCCTCTTCATCATTCAATAAGTAATTAGCATCATGGCGGCTGCCATGCCGTACCGTTGTCATAATTATTGTACTTCTGAAAACATTTCAATCTGCCTCACAATGTTTTATTAAAAATGTGTGTGTAAAACAATTATCTATTATATTAGTATTAAGGCTGACTTAAGTTGTTTCAACGTCCAGATACACCTATTAAGACTTTTGTGATATTTCCGTTTGTTTTGCTAAACACAAGTAACACAGACTTAATGGAAAAAAATCCTAGTACTTAATAACAATATTTATCAAAAGCAGATGACTGTGTTTCATAACAATTAAATAATACCTACAAATTTGCTTCCCGCCTAAAGATCAACAGTTAGTAAATGGCTCTACTTCAATTCGAGATGGAGAGGAATCCCTAATTTGCGAAAGATTAATAAATATCAGAGATTCGTCCGTTCTCTGTTCGTGAGAATATAGGATTTTTCGTTCATTCACAATTTCGACTTTGAATACCACAATACTAAATGATATTATTGTTTGAATGATAAATAATCCATGGACGGATTCTGTTATATTCTTCATTTAGATACAATTTCTACTAACCAGGGTTTTAACTCAAAAAATGTTTTATTGGTTTCGTGTACCTGAGCTAGTAAAAAATATCGTTAATTGTAAATCCATCAAGAGTAATAAAATAAAAAAGAACAAAAAAACTGTCAAAAAGTCACTAAAACGTATAAAATACCTCGTAAATCGATCGTAAATCGAGGACCATAGCAACTACAAAAACACGAAGTGCTGAGACCGCCCTTTTAAGGTAACACTCGGCGCTGTCTTTTTAGATAATCCACTTTAAAACGTACGATCCGAAGAGGGAAGTAAAGGTACTGTAACGACCGGAGAGCGGTCCGTAGCTGGCCCAGAGAGTGGTCTCGAGCCAAGCGAGCTGTTTATTAAGATCGCACCGGCTCGTAAACGGGCCGAACTATAAACCGCAGCTGCGTATCACTCGTCCGTAGAATATGTGGAAATTACCACTCCGCTGAGCAAACTACACTTATACTGATGGACTTTAATCGGTGCCGGGCTGAGATGAAAGCTTTCTACTAAGTAGCTGTCAGAAGGTAAAATATCCTCGGACAATAGTTAAACTGCCGTTTTATGATACTGCAAAATGACAAGACGTATGTCATGCGAACTCGCTTTTTGATTTGTCAAAAATTATTTGACATAAACCGAAGCTTTGCTTATTATAAAACTTGGGCTTTCTGATGGTACGTTCGGGTCTTTATGCAAATATTCTAATAGATGCGGCTGACTGAAATGGCGAAGACATAACTGACCGCGGCGTTTTAAACCTCAAAATTCAGTCATACTGTGGCGAATTCTAATATTAGGAAGTCAAATTAGTTTCAACAATCGGTGTGAGCGAATTTTGGACCACATGATGTGCGAGTAACACTTAATTTAGGCCACAGCATAAATACCTACTCTTCTCTTCAAAAAAAAAAACAGTACTGCAAGAACTATTTATAGGCGACATTTAAATAAAATTTATTTTATAATGCGCACAGCAAAGGAGTGGAACTCTCTTCCTGCGTCTGTGTTTCCAAACGCTTACAACCCCCCCCCCCCCCTTTAAATCTCTTTAAAGTTTGAGTGAACAGGCTCCATCTGGGTAAGCTCGCTCCATCGTAGACTTTGTCTCTGTCATCTCTGACCTAGACTAGAGTCAAGAGGAAACCTATCACAAATAAAAAAGAGGACTGAAAATACGCCCTTACATAGCTGGCAGTTCAGCTAGTCTGCAGAATGGTGTACCATAATTTTAAATTTGAATTTCAATTGTCGAATTTTCATCCAATAAATATGAATATTATGAATGTAGAAATTTGTTTTCAATGTGTCGTGTGCAAAGAGTACAGAATACCTATTTATTGCTATTTGAGAGTCGTGTGCGAAGCAATTTTCACCAGTTGTTGATACCGTAAAGGCGTAGGTTACATTTATTCAATAATCTATACTAATATATAAAGCTGAAGAGTTTGTTTGTTTACTTGAACACGCTAATCTCAGGAACTACTAGTCCGATTTGAAAAATTCTTTCAGTGTTAGATAGCCGAAGAGGAAGGCTATAGGCTATATATCATCACGCTAAGACCAATTGGAGTCGAGCAGTAATGAAAATTGTGACGCAAACGAAGTTGCGCGGGTCAACTAGTTTTTTTTATACTACACATAGTAGGCACACATTTGACCACTATCTCACCTGAAGGTAAGCTATGATTTATTTCAGATAAAGATAATCTATAAGAAAATTTGTACACATTAATGTATACATATATGATTAACTTACTTTTTCCCTCGGGTTCGGTCCTGTAGGGATCGTGTAGATGAAAGTTAGCTTATGGTACTAGTGATATCAGTGATAGTGTATTTGAAGTAATGGAATCAATCATACTTTTAAACACAAAATATTACCCTGAGAAAATATTTATTCAGATCTTAAGGATCTCATTTAGGTAAGCGTAAGCACAGTTATAAAACTTCGTGTCTACCTACGTTTCGTCATGTTTACTGAACATTTATTTTAAAACACTATATTCACATCATTATTTTTTTCTGACTCCAGTCTTGCCATGAAGTACCGTGTTACCCAGTTAATGGGTTGTGGAGGTCTGGTAGGCAGCCGCTCCGCGTAAAAAACTGGTATTCAGCTAAATCCGGTTTGACTGGAAGTCGACCCCAATATTGTTGGTAAAAGGTTAGGTAGATGATGATGATTATTTTTAAAGCAAATGTTCAGTACAACCCTCCTTGACGGACAAAAATGGATAACTCCGTATCCTCTTCTCTTTTACCAAGTCTTGGTGAGAGACCAAGGTCTCTTGGTAAGAGACCAAGAGACCTTGGTCTCTCACCAAGACTGGACCAGTGGAAAAACCACCCAAGTGCGAGTTGGACTCGCACACGAAGGGTTCTGAACCAGAAAACCTTGATTTTGATTATTTGTTATTATAGCGGCAATACTTACACAATTTGTAAAAATTTTAACTGCCTACCTATAACGTTTCTTAAGATACAGCCTGCTGACACACCGACGGATGGACGGACGGACGGACGGACAGACATCGGAGGCTTAGTAATAGGGTTCCGTTGGTTACCCTTTGGGTATGGAATCCCAAAAATTAAAACTCGCTATGGTTTCGTTACCACGTTCGTTTCGATTTTAGTTAAAATTTATGCTTTATATAAAGTACACTCACTGAAATTTTTTACACAAACGGTGTAAATATATTTTTTAAACGCTAAATGTTACTCGGGTAATATTTTTGAGTACCTAAATTTGGAACCCAATATGTGGTGTATGCGTGATGCTCCCTCAAACGCACAGACAAACAAAGAGACAAAAATTAAAAAAATAGCATACTTATTTGTGTTTTATATCTTTTTCCTAACTTTTCTATGTAATTTTATGCAAAAATACAATGTACTGACACGGTTGGTCTACGATTTTATTATATGTATATATATAGATTTCCGTTTAAAATAGGTATTACTCAATTATGTTTCTGACTTTACTTTGCCTCTAAAAAAGGTTTTAGGCGAAACATCACTCAAAATTATTAATAATAATGAAATTCCTGTTTCGACCGGACCGGACGGACCTTACGCCTACTAAGTCCCTAGATGGCGATGGCGTCGAATTAGATCGCGTTATAGTTTCGTTACAAGCTCTGCCATAGGTATATGTATACGAGCCGATCTTATTCAACTGGTAATCGGGCTATCAGTGTACGTTTATAGTCGATGCAAACTTTCAGAATTGCACCCTGAAAGTTGTCATCGGCTTAAAACAATCGCTCAAGCTCGATTCCAAAAACAACATTTAAAATCTAAGCATCGACCCTAAACCCGATTTTTTTTTTAAGGATGGGAAATCATCAAATGACTCCGGAAAGAGTCATTCGATCACTCCCTTCCGACGGAAGGCGGAAGGGAGTGTCAGACTCTTACTGACTAAAACCCATCCGTGCTCCTCCCAATGCCCTTTGCGTTCTAGGGCTGCGGCGTCTCTTTCGAACGGATTCCGCACCCCGGCAGGCACTGGCCCTAGCGGGCCCCGTCTCCCATGCTGACAGCACACTGAGGCGTGCGTGGAAAGCAGCGCGCCGCCGACCCGGGCCTGGTTCCGATCAGACGGCGAGCCACCCAATGCTCGCCGTCCGCAGGCCCGCGCCTACGGTGGCCGGAAATCGCCCTGCGCCCGACGCCTGGGGCGTCTTCTTCTGTTGCGGCGGCTGGGGCGTGAGGTTTCCCTCTCTCTCACACGTTCGGCATCCTCCTTCGCTAGCATTAATGTTTCGCAGAAGGAGGTGACCGCTTCCCATGCCTCTGACCCCCTTACCCCTAATAAATTATTAGGGGTCTGCGTTCTACATACTATTCTTTCATATCTCTATGGTTGTGTTAATTATGTAGTTCATAGTGTTCATACCGTAGAGATGTTACTGAATGATGGTAGTCTCGTTGGGCCTGCAGAATTAATCGCAAATATGGAAATGTTGGAAATTACTATCTATACTAATATTATAAAGAGGTAAAGTGTGAGTTTGTGAGGTTGTATTGAGTAATCTCTGCATCTACTAAACCGATTTTAAAAAAAAATTTACCAGTAGAAAGCCACGTTATTGGTGATTAACCCGAAAAATACCGCCCAACGAAGTGGGCACGGGTTACCTAGTTATAAACAAATGCAGGAAGTATAAAACAAAACCAAATAAAAATGCAATAAAAGAAAGTGTAATATACGAGTACCTATAACAATAAACTCTGAGGAAAATTCAGCTAAAACAGTTTTGAAATAGAATACGAAGATATTTGACAGCTTTTTCTCCCAACAATCGTTGTTTCCTAGCATTGTGTCGAAATGAAAAAGGTTTCTCCTTTCTGGAATTTTGAAGGTATAAATTACAGTAAGAAAACATTATATTATACACCGGGTGAAGCAACAATATTGCGAATATCTCTGTATGTAATAAAACGCTTTACACATTAAGGAAGGAACTAATTGTGTGCCCAGCTGTTGAAATGGGAACCCCTCCAAAGAAATATTTTCGAAGACACAAATCTTACTTTTCGTAAAGGTGAGGTACTCAGAGGTCTCGTATTGAATCAGAAAGAGGGTTAAGTGTTTGCGGGACCGTTCCATTTGAAAGAAAAATTATGGGTTCCGAAAATCCGAGCCGTGTCCAATAAAATTAACCTCTTCGGATTCGGTCCCTTGCCAATGAAAACTCAATATTGCCTTAGTGCAGATACTTTATGTTAAGGCATCCCTTTTGGAAATCAGAGGGAATGAGAGGGGAAATAATCTGTGTCTATGTTACCGGCAATCTGTATAATTCAGGTATTTTATACAATACCTAGGTAATGTGTGGAATACCTGAGGCGTTTAGGCAATGTATGAAATATTACGAATATTGTAGTCGATTATATACTTTTCCTAGGTAATATAAAACAATTCCTAGGGATTGTATAGATTACCTGATTGTCCAAATAAAGAGATTTTGGCCTGTATTTATCAATGAACGACTATATTTCGCAACCAACTAGCTTCATCAGCCGTTTAATTAGCAGTCTAAGTGACATACCCGCATTTCATTGAACAGCAAAGAAATTCAATTGGTTCGATATCGTTTAATAACTTGCCTAGCCAAGTCATTTGGGAACTTAGGACACAGAAAACTTGGGGCACCCCGATACGGTCAGATTAGATTACTTTAAGTCCTGCAGACATTAAAAGAAGCCCCGCACAGCGCGCGTCGTCGAGCTTATGTTTGAGGTGGACATTGACCTTTTTTTTAAGGATGGGAAATCATCAAATGACTCCTCCCGCTCTAAGTGAAGCAGAAGGGAGTGTCAGACTCTTACTGACTAAAGCCCATGAGTGTTTCTCCTAATGCCCTTTGCGTTCCAGGGCCGCGATGACTCTTTCGATCGGATTCTACAACCTCGGCAGGCACTGAGGTGGACATTGACCTGCTTCTGTCTTATACACACATTGCCGGATGCGTATTCGGTATTCTATAGAATACCTAGGCAAAGCATAAAATGAATAATATTTTATACATTACCTTAATATTTTTGGAATTCTATACATTGCCTAGATATTCTATAGAAAACCGGGTTATACAGATACGGTAACATCTATACTAATTGGTATTATAAATTTGAAAGTAATTCTGTCTGTCTGTTACCTTTTAATATTAACGGCTGAAGGGATTTGGACGAAACTTGTCGCATAGGTAGACCATGTCCTGGATTGGGACCAATATGATACTTTCATCTCGGTTATAGGTCCCGTTGGGATAGTAAACAACTTTCACTTATTATCTAACCACGAGTTCCTCATTAGCATTCTTAGTACCTAATGCATTAGGTTAATAATGCAATATTCCGTGAGTCCCGTCATCTTCACGGTGAAATTAATTTTCCTTTATGACGTCACATGACTGCACTTAGCAACTACCCCGCTAGATTAAGTACTATGTTTCATCAAAGTAAAAAGCACATGCACGTTGTGTTTTATATTTGGTAAAGAGAAAAAAAAGCTAGCCAAGTGCGAGTCGGACTCGCGCACAAAGGGTTCCGAACGAATTAATTTTTTTAACACTATGTCAATAGTGTTAAAATAGATTAGTTTAATAGATTCTTATAGATTTTCCTGTAATCTTTAGGTAAAGATCATGATTTGTTTTTCAAAATTTTGGGCTCAATAGTTTAGGAGATAAGGGGGGAATGGTCATTTTTCGTCTAATTCCTTGAATACCTTCAAAACCATTTATTATAATATTATGAAAAAATACAATTAAAACCCTCACAGTAAGCCCTTTCATATGATATGTCACTCGATATTTTAAAAATAACTATTTTTTAATTTTTTAGTTTGACCCCCAAATGTGACCTCCATACTAAAAATGTAATCTTCTACGTAACACGTCCGTGTTTGGGTCACAGAAGTCCATATGTTTACCAAATTTCAACATAATCGGTCCAGTGGATCCGGTGAAAACTGGCTATGTCTGTCATAGCCAGTTTTCACCGGATCCGGACAGTTAGACAGACAGACACCCGAGTGATCCTATAAGGGTTCCGTTTTTTGTACAGAACCCTAAAAACAGTCATGTGCGAGTCGGCTCGAAGACGAGACGAAGGATTCGGAAAAAATCTCGTTTCTTGTATGTTTTTATAATTTGATGTTAATACGGCAGTAAAATGCATACTCAGTGAACATTTTGACTGTGTACTAGAACAGACAGACGGACCAAAAGCAATGGTTTTGTAGTAGGGTTCTGTGTGGTAGGTACAAAATCCAAATAATACAAAGTAACCAAACTAATTAATATTATGATTTTTTTCCATGAGTGAGTGATTGAGTGACTGAATTACTAACTCAATGGTAGGCAAAAAAAATTGGCATCACATAATTTTTCCTCTTCCACACATTAGACGGCAATGTACACAAAACGTAATTCTGCTAAATCCATGCCAAAGCTGACACTGACATATGGCCCGAATAAAGCTAACCAGAAAAAAAAATATATAAAGAAAATTATTCCAAAGGTACGTTAGAAATACCTAGCAATTAGACTTTCGAGGTAATTCGTTGAGTGATTTTTCTTTGTTTTTTCTCGCTCACTAAGGTCCGTCGGTAATAAAGTCGGCTTGCTTTGTCGACTTTTTCTATTAAAGTCTACTAAATTGAAAATCTTACGATTTTTTTACTGAGTAGTCAAAGTGTAAAACAAGTTGGAGTTTACGGTGTCTTGGGTGTGAAGTAAAGTCGCAGACCCTCCGCTGCGCGCGGAGAGACTACGAACGTGTGTTAAGCTTCGCTTTGCAAGAAAATGTAAATGTAAATGATTTGATGTTTTGATGTGATTGTAATGTAAATGTGTGTTTAACTTGTGTGATTGTGTCCACTGCAACCCACATCCATGTACAACTGTATCGCAGCACTGATATGAAATACGCACAACATACGCCGCGGTGGGTCTGCGCCCTTAGTAAGGTGTTGTTATCTTAATAAGAAGCAATCATCGTGCAAATACACGACCGTCGCGTTCATTTGCACAGCAAACCCGAAGGCGCCTTTAAGTTGTACCTACCGTACAAATACACGACCGTCGCGTTCATTTGCACAGCAAACCCGAAGGCGCCTTTAAGTTGTACCTACCGTACAAATACACGACCGTCGCGTTCATTTGCACAGCAAACCCGAAGGCGCCTTTAAGTTGTACCTACCGTACAAATACACGACCGTCGCGCTCATTTGCACAGCAAACCCGAAGGCGCCTTTAAGTTGTACCTACCGTACAAATACACGACCGTCGCGTTCATTTGCACAGCAAACCCGAAGGCGCCTTTAAGTTGTACCTACCGTACAAATACACGACCGTCGAGTTCATTTGCACAGCAAACCCGAAGGCGCCTTTAAGTTGTACCTACCGTACAAATACACGACCGTCGCGTTCATTTGCACAGCAAACCCGAAGGCGCCTTTAAGTTGTACCTACCGTACAAATACACGACCGTCACGTTCATTTGCACAGCAAACCCGAAGGCGCCTTTAAGTTGTACCTACCGTACAAATACACGACCGTCGCGTTCATTTGCACAGCAAACCCGAAGGCGCCTTTAAGTTGTACCTACCGTACAAATACACGACCGTCGCGTTTATTTGCACAGCAAACCCGAAGGCGCCTTTAAGTTGTACCTACCGTACAAATACACGACCGTCGCGTTCATTTGCACAGCAAACCCGAAGGCGCCTTTAAGTTGTACCTACCGTACAAATACACGACCGTCGCGTTCATTTGCACAGCAAACCCGAAGGCGCCTTTAAGTTGTACCTACCGTACAAATACACGACCGTCGCGTTCATTTGCACAGCAAACCCGAAGGCGCCTTTAAGTTGTACCTACCGTACAAATTAATCGACGCAACATTCGCGTTTTCGCGCGATTATTGCTTTATCTAAGGAAAATACACTTTAACGAAAAGCCTGCAGTCCATGATGATACTAACACACTTGGACAGACGTTGAATGAAATGGAATGGTTGTCACAAGAATTATCGAATCATTTATCAAATACACATAATACAGTTGGATGGATGTAAATCCTATAACATAAATTTGACGCTCCAGGAGGTGAAGTCAGCGAAATAATTATTTTTGGTTAACTCCCCACGACAATTATAAGGGACCAGTAAACCCACGCAACTTCGTCTGCATCACAACTTTCATTACTGCGTCGCTCCTATTAGTCTCAGTGTGATAGTATATACCTAGTCTATAGCCTCCCTCAATAAATGGGCTATCTAACACTGAAATATTTATTCAAATCGAACCAGTAGTTCCTGGGATTGGCGCGTTCAAAACAGACAAACAAATTCTTCAACTTTATATATTAGTATAAGATAGATATAGATAGAGTATAGATACCTATACAATTTCAAAGATTATTCTGCCTTGAAATTCGTTAGATCACTGATTAAACAAGAACCAGTGACTGTTTTAAAATAAAATGATTCATTACTTGCCAAGAATTAATTCTGATACGGAAGATAAGGTTTTTATTGTTTTACCTTTGTTACTTTTCAAACTGGATGTAAATAAATCTATAAACTTTTGGCTTTAGACAGAACAATATTGATAAAACTAAAATGTTTAGGATTGAGCGTTTGAGCACAGTTCTTTACCGAGGTTTGAGCTAAGATGAGTACGTATTTCCGAATGGTAACAATTGTGGTAAATTCAAGTAAAAGCGAGTATCTAAAAAACAAACATTCTATTTTTACATACTCAAAATTAACGAAGACCTTCCGTAATAAATAACAGTGTAATGACGTAAAAACCTCTACATCAAAAGTCTGGCTCATACGTGTGAACAAACAATACACATCGCCTCGATAAATTCGATCTATAGCAGCTTCAGTTTATTTTCTTTCTTTAAATCAATCAATTAATCTAACACCTCGTCTTCGTGCGATTTACTGAGTATATTGAAGAAACTTGTGCAATACCGGCTTTGTTGTACTTCGCTTATAACTACTCCAGTAGGTATTCCTCTTAGGGTTACATAGAGATGTACCAATGGTTCACCCATATTAGTCAATCTAAGGCCCAGGTCGTCCGGGTGATTGGGGTACCCAGGCACAAATATAGACTCCAGGCTGCTACTGACAATTTCCCAATCGACAAATCCGGTAACACTTTGACCGACAGGTATCTACCTTAAACCAGGTCACCCTATGCTAGACCAACCCATTTTACCCAGTAGTTCTACATTATTTTACTAATTTGACATGGTGAATTTATCACATAATTACATCGCACTTGGCAAAGATGACGACATTGCCAATCGTAATAGGTTATTGCTAGCATTACCTATCTAATTCTGGATGTTGTACGCAAACCTTCGTTTTATAGTGAGTATAAATCTTCGCGTCCACAAGCTAGCCGACTTTTATAATCAATTACCGTCTCGATCACTCGCTCCCGGAGCCCATAAATATTCAACAAGTAAGTAAGTTGTTTGCGCTGAATCGTTTGCGGCTGCTTTTTAATTACACCAATTGATTGAGAGTATTTTATTATATATAGACCGTATTAAGATTATGGCTCAGTTGTACGTTCAGTAGCACGTGTAAATGCAAATAAACAAGTCGAATAATGTTACGTCGATACTTGATCCCGGGAACAGCAACCAGCCGGTCGATTCTGTAAACCTCTCACTGTGATAACTTGCGTGCAGTGAGCTCGAAGTGAACTGCCATTCCATCTTGACTTCATGGATTGACAACTCACCTCGTTATCACTTCACCCAAGATTGTTTCCAGAATCGCACATTATATCTCCCCACCTCATCCCCTCTTTTATTTAGCAAATAAAACGAAAATAATGAAAAGGGCACCAAAATCTCATTTCTTACCCATGAATCTTCTTGAATGTAAACGAAATCATGTCAATATAACACTTTGTAATTTGTGCTATTGATCTTGCAGACCTCGAATTGGTAAAGTGCCTTCAGTTCCATGAAATAGCACCCACCTTTCGGTTCCACTAAATCTGTTTGATAAATGATACTAAGAATGTTGAAGGACGGGAACTTTTCTAAATGTAACATGTAGAAGAATCGCAAACTTTCCAGTAAGCTCACTGACGGACGCTAATCTATTATTCTATACTATTAATATTGTAAATGCAAAAGTTTGAATGTTTATTAATCAATCACGTCAGAACGGCTGAACGGACGGCACGGAGGAATATCACATAGGATACTTTTTATCCCGGGAGTATGTTCCCATAGGATAATTTTCGACATTCACGCGGACTGAGACGCGGATGGCAGCTAATTTGTTCATAAAATAAAATGAAAATCCTCGGCGCGTTTTCGTTTCATCGATTCTCAATACATCATTTGTCATACATTACATTAACACTCAGTCGAATAACATTTGCCAACGATAAAGCAGCTCGAGAGTAATAAAATAATATGGTGCTGCTATTAATAACAAGTTGTGCCGAACTAAAGTCTTTATAAATTTTATCAGGTCCATTCCTTACGTCGTAACCTGCCACTTCACAATTTAGGGCTGTGATTTATACTTTTCCTCCTAATTTAAATACGAATGCGTGAAACGAAGGAAAATAAAAACTTCTTGGAAATGTCAAGTGTTATCAACAAGAGTTTTCCCGATCACTCGCGCTGTAGAGTTTAGCGCTTAGAAACACGCGAATATGTTTATTTGTGGTAGTTGGAGCGACGCGCGACGCACGCGCAAGCCATGCCTTCGCCACTTCAGTTGTTTCGTACCAAGGCGCACGGACGCGCGCATTATTATAAAAAATGTGTATGTGTCGTGATTAAAAGAAATACAAGTGTACCCGATTAAGTGATTCAGATACAATGTCTAACCACAGGGACCATAGTAAACAAAGGAAAAACGAGCACCCATTGAAAAACTTGCCGACTGAAGTGTTACTGAAAGCGCGAAGCACTCTCTTCTCGTTAGGTGGTGCACTCAAACCAAAACATGAATCGCAGCAGCAGCAGCAGAGACCAAAGTTACCGAAACAAGAGCCCAAAGACAAAAAAACTCACGACAGACTCAAACCCAGCCGGTCTGAGCCTGAGTTTAGTGAAGTTCGGAAAAACAAACACAGAAGTAGAATAGAAGATGTCCACTCTCGCGATTCATACACGGTTGGTTTGAGACCTAGGCCGCTATCCGTGGGAGCTAACAAGAGGTATGAGAAGGACTTGGAGGACTACCACATCGGGGGTTTTCCAAGAGAGCCGTCACCATTGCACCGGCAGTTTGAGTCCGCAGAAGAAGTCTGTGTACAGTCACGGCTAGTGATACCCGTTAATGAAAGACTGAATCCAGACGTCCAAATGCAGGATGTTAGTGAAAGGCCTAGGAAGAAACTGTCGTTTCGTGAACCTGAAATCATCAGTGGTGGTAGCGCGACCCTCGGCCGGTCTAATAAGCTGATGGGTGTCAATAGTCTCTCCAGAAGACCTAACAGATTATCACTGAGATCTGAACCAAAATCATCAAGTTTAGACGGTCTAGACTCAGATTTAGAGGTATGTGAACTTTTCTTTGATAAGTTAATTTAAAAACATGTTTGTTTGTAGAAGCCAAGAATGACATACGTCTATCTTTTTGAAATATGGTTCAGTTTTGATTATTATCTGGAACACACCTTCTGAGAAAATTAATTTGGTTTATTTATACCGTCACATGTCAAAAGCAAGAAATATGAAAATTTTCCGTTGCATTTGGACTTTGGTAAAAACTGAGTAAAGACGTCCGCTTGTCAAGTCGGTTGTTAACTCGTAATGTGCGATGACTTCACGATGCTGAACACTGAACAGTGGTCTCTTGTGTAAATGATAGTTAACTAGGAATAGTTTGTTGGAGGAACAAACAGTGCAATTACGTCAACGAAGACTAATTGGTACACTTATATTGATGGCCAAGAAACACACGGCGATGGTGTAACACTCGAAAGCTGTAACAATAGCGGAGCGGGCAGCAGGCGGCGCGCGGTGCCTGTGCTGCGTCGGCGCTACTGTTTGATGTTTATTTTGATAGCGTCCGCCGGCGTGGCCAAGGACCGCGCTCACGGAAGCGCCGATTTCTTATAATTCGAAGTCTCCAGTGACATTTATCTGCGTATTATTTTGCCGTCTTACGTCAAGGGCGATAGTTCCGTCGTCGACTACATTTATTATTTAGAAAACTTTAGTAAACTGGTAATGTTTGCGCGGTAGATATTTTGGAACTGCCGCCTCCAACGCGTGAATTACGCACTGGAATTGTTACTAAAACTTGGTCTTGCTATCATTAATTCTCTCGGTGCGTTCAGTTTACGTTCTAAATCAACATACAAGTGCTAATGGAGTGAAATGAAGCATAAAATGTATAGAGATTTGCTAATTGTAATAATAACTATACCAAAACATAAGTACGTCGCTCCTACCGCATCGCGACGTACTATAAATGAATCAGCTTTCAACATTTTTAGGTGAAGCGTTCTCAATAAGTACAGTTGAAAATAAAAAAAAACTAGAGTGGTAATTTTTTCTTGAAAAAACACAAAGTCTTCCAGAATGTCACGTCTATTACTCTTCCTTGTCTCTAATGGATGTAATCTATTTAATCAACCCTCTAGCAGTGTCCAACCGCAGTAGGTTTAGGGCCTCGCTCTTACGTCATCGCTTTCGGTCCTGAGTCAGTCTCATCTCGGCCCACTATATATTAATGACGTCATAAAATATCGAAATGGTCTATCGGTCTGCTGAACGCCGTTATCCTTTACTCGGTCACAGTTCACATCTCATTCATTAAAACTACATGGATGGTCTCTGTTGTAAGCTCGGTAATAAATGGTAAACATTACATTAAAATAATGATGTTTACCAAACAATTCGTGCAAAATTATTGCTAGAACAAAAGGTCGATTTTAATGTTTACATCGAAGTTACTTTATTATCTCTTGTTAATTTTCAGCCAATTTTAATGGAGCCATTTATTAATATGCATGAAATACCATTTATATCTATTTACCAACATTTGTACTAAAACAACAAATCCACTAATTTCAGTCTTCAAATCAAAGAAAAAACGTCAAAGCGAAATGAGATCAGTCATTTTTTTGGCTCATACCAAAAACATTATTTGCGTAGAATATGACGTTAAAATATAATGTTGAACGAGTCATTATACATTTTATTGAGACGTCTAACGTTACAAAAGAATATTATATTATGTAAAAAAAATATTACCTACTACGTACCCCTTTGACGTCAGCTATAGGGAAATAAATAATTTGGTAACAGTTAGTGTTGGCTGACGTATCGATAAAATTTGACATTCGATACACCCTTGCCAGAATCACTTGGGACTCTGAAAAAGTGGCATTCTATCAGCAATAGCAAGTAGGGAAAATCCTAAATGGACTTCAATTCAAGAGTGATGTAATTTTTATTTGTAGATCTTTGGCAGTCGTTACGGATTGTCAGAAGCCAGTAAATCTGACTCCAGTCTTGCCAAGAAGTACCGTGTTACCCAATTTTATTAATGGGTTGTGGAGGTCTGGTAAGCAGCCGCTCCACGTAAAACAGTGCTATTCAGCTAAATCCGGTTTGACTTGAAGCCGACCCCAATATAGTTGGGAAAAGGCTAGGCAGATGATGGTAATTTTTATGCAAGCCAGTTCCGACGTCGACCACATCATCGCTTTCCATCAGGCGGTATTACGGTCAAACGCGAGCCCATTAGTAAAAAAAATCCTTTCTATAGCGAACGTCAATACCCTCTACATTTAGGTCTAATTGACATTCGATATCGCTAATAGAATATCACATCGTCTCTAGAGCCTCTTGCCAAAATCACCTGACGGACTTACCGATAGTGTTTGTCCCTCTATGAAAATGGTTGTAATTTATTAGCATTGTGCTGCAGGAGTCGTAAACACAGGGCTGCGCTTTTATTGAGAGCGAGCGTCGTCTGCGGCGTCGGCACGTACGAAAGCTTTTATCCTAAACCAACCGCTTTTCTTTGACCTCACTCCAGCCATAGTGACGACGCCTCGCGGAAATAGACCACTGACGTGAACACGGCAATGAGGTAGCCAAAAATTATGATCGGCATAAAGGTCATTGTCTTGGCCTCACCAATTTTTGTCCCAATTTTTTTCTAAAAATAGCTCTACGCCACAGCTGTATAAACGTAGAGATGGAATCGTCTCCGAAAGCTGTAAGATATATGTAGGATACTCGTTTTTGTTCTGTACACTATAAAAATATAATTAGGAGCTTAAAAGGATGTCCCTGTTTTATCTTACAAGATCGGTTTTTTTTTTGTTTGATAAGTTATGTATTTTTAAAATAAAAACCACACACCTTCATTCTGCAACAGATGTGACCGTGCCCATATGGCATTCTTTTTACCATTACTTCTTTTTTCGGCCATTTTTTCCATCACCTGCTCGATCACGCCCCGGTGACGCATTATTGATATTCTGCACATAAAGTTATAATTTTTAAAGGATCGTTCGACGAAAGTTTCTCGACGCGAGCGATGTTCTTGAAACCATAAATTGGATCTAATAAATATTTGATAAGGTTATAAAAACCGGTCTTGTCTCCACATCGGTCAACCAAAATGTAATTACTATCATAAAATTCAAGCTCGCGAATGAAAGATTACCAAATACAGCCCTTCTTGACGAATATCATGAAAAAAATTATGTTTGTAATTTTAAATTGCGTCTCAAGACCTCATCTGTAATAATATTTTTAAGACGTATCATAAAATTGAGTAGCTTAATGTTTCAGAGCAGGTAGCTAATACCCGCTCTAGTGATCCATCAGTAATCCGCGTACAAATATTGGGCGTTTCAATCATCGATCAGTGTCAAACTTTGCCATTATTCGTACAAACGGGCCTTCCACGGCTATTTATTTTATTATGGATATTAAGGAACTTGAATTATTAGTTTCTATCGGGCTCCCAGGCGCGTACAGTTTCCGCACCTCCGTGCGTGCATGAAGGTAACATGAGAAACTTCTCGCCTAACAGATTTATTTTTCTTTGCAGACGTTTTATATTTTCCGCTCACAAAGGTGTATTTACAAAGTTTTATAAAAGCCGGCCAAGTGCGAGTCGGACTCGCACACGAAGGGTTCCGTACCATGAACGTAAAATTTTTAACCGACTTCAAAAAAAGGAGGAGGTTCTCAATTCGTCTGTATTTTTTTTGTTTGTTACCTCATAACTCCGTCATTTATGAACCGATTTGAAAAATTTTTGTGTCATCGGCCGTAGACTGGTCCCGTTTCAATTTGGTGAAGATCTGATGAAGAACTTCGGAGGTAGGCAACGGAACTCTTCAATAAATGATAGCAAAGGGATCGGGATTGCTGAAATCGCATGTTTTTTTAGTGTTTACACCAGTTCTTAACATAACATTGCGCCGGTACGCTGTTAATGGTACCTAGGTACCACTAATATGTGAAAAATAAAAATCTTTTTTACAAAAAATACAACCGACTTCCAAAAACAAAACACAACAAGGTACAAAATAACTTCTAAAGAAAGAAAGAAACTTTAATTTCGGAAGTCGGTGTCTAAAAACGAAAAAAATAACCAAAAACACCGACTTCAGAAATTAAAGTTTATTTTGTACCTTGTAGTGTTTTGTTTTTGGAAGTCGGTTGTATTTTTTGAAAAAAGATTTTTATATTATTTGTTGTTATAACGGCAATAGTAATACACAATCTGTCAAAAGTTCAACTCTCTACCTATTACGGTTCTTAAGATACAGGCCGCTGACAGATAGACGGACCGACGAACGGACAGCGGAGGCTTAGTAATAGGGTTCTGTTGGTGTTACCCTTTGGGTACGGAACCCTAAAAAAGGACAACGTACCGAGATTCGGCCGCAGAATCATGATTGGTCGTAAAGCTTTTTATACGTTCAAAGTAAATTAATTATTATCTGTGTAAAAACGAGCATGTTTTTTGTTTCCCTGTACGTAATGTCATATTAGCGTCAATTTATGTAGAATCGTGAGGCGTGACAAATAGTGTTGTAACGTATCTCTTTCTCGAAATGTAGGAGAAGCGTCATATCATGTGAATCCCTGGCGCCGCGCCAAGCACTGCCAGCCGTCGAACTCTGTCTAGTGTCCACTCCATTACCTACTCTTATTATAAAGATTCCACTTCATTAGCACATTGAAATATACCAAAATTTAAGTCGTGATTTAATATAGAGATAGAATTATTCATCTACATTACATGTACGTAAAATATTAGATGGCTGAACCGCGATAAACGTTTCAAAATATGACTTCATGTTAGTTAGTCTACTGAACAGAAATAGTGGCTCAATGTTATGAAATTTTAAACAATATATTTTGGGTCCATTATTTCAACTAGCAACCTGCCCGGCTTTGTGCGGGTAGTAGAGCTTATAATCAAGCATTTATCGGCATGTTTTTTTAAGCATCATTCAACAAACATCGTGGTATTTCAGCCAATTTACACAAACCCTAAATGAAGTATACACCTATACCTCCCTTATAATTGATCCCGTCTAGGCGTTTATTGGTGAAACCACAGAAATATAAAAAACAGGGTGAAACTCTATGTGAATCAGTGCGGCAGTTTTCAGTTTATCGTGTACAGAACGACAGAACAGCGCGTGTTTTATGAAATGTATAGTGATAGTGAAGTGACAGTCATAGTACAGTTCCCGTCACGGAAGTTTGCCTCCGCAAAGTACGCCGCAATCAGCTGCGCAGGATGTCAATTTGACAACAAACATAGGTTTAAAGATATTTATTCTCAAAAAAGACACAAAGTCACTTACATGAGAACAATGGTGCCTTATGCTAGGTATATTGAGTTCGTCAATAAAATAAATATTGAGTTTGTCACTCATCCAATGCATTCCCTTATGTGCAATTATTTGCTGAAAGGTAATTCGTTATTATTTATTTATTTATGAAGTATTGGGCTAATTGCTTCTTAAATGCATTGAATGAGTGTACATTTTTTATGCATGACGGTATATTGTTATACAACTGTGCTCCTTCAAATGTTAAATTTTTCTTACCGAACTTAGTTCTCATCTTTGGTAAGATAAGTAAACTAGCTCGACGTGTGCTACGTTGGGTTACTTGCTTGACTTTAGAAAACGACAAATTTGTCTGTATACTTTTGTTAAGAGCTTTCCGGATAAAAATACAAGTGTTGTAAATATATAGCTGCCTAATGTTCATTATTTTTGTTTCTTCATACACTGTGCTTGTTGATGTTAAATATGGGTACCTAGTTAAAAATCATTTTTATTAATTTGTTTTGTGCAACTTGGAGATTATTTAGCTTTGTTTTGGCCGCACTGCCCCATACTTCAACCAGATAAAGCAGGTGTGGTTTTACTAGGGCGTTATACATGGTGTGTCGCAATTTATGTGGAATGCATCGAACTATATTTCTAAGGGATCCAAGTAGTGACGAAAGCTTTGTCTTTATATGTTCTAGGTGAGCATTCCACGATAGTGAACTATCCAATCTTAAGCCAAGATATTTTTCACAAGTTTTTTGCTGTAAGGGAATATTGTCAATATTTAATGGTTCATGTGGAGGGATTATTTTATTTTTAGATTTGAATAAGATATACCTAATATGTTTTGGAGATATTTATCGTTAAAAGATTATATTGAAACCACGAAAATAGGGTGTTTACGTCTTCTTGAGCTTGGGAAATTAAATCATGAATGGAAGATCCGAAATAAAATAAACACGTGTCATCCGCATATAAAGTAAGATGGCCATGTAGTTTAAGTTCTTGTATGTTATATCCCTACATATTATCCCCTGTTATATTATCCCTGAGGTACTCCACAAGTTATTGGTAAAGTATTACTTTGATAATTATTACCTATTTTTACTACGTGTGATCTGTTTTTTAGATAGGATTTGAACATGTTTAAGGCACTGCCAGTGATTTTATTTGTTTCCAGCTTTTTAAGTAGCAATTCATGACTAACAGTGTCAAACGCTTTTTTGAGATCAATAAAAATGCCAAGAACTATATTTTTACTATCTACATTTTGCTTAATTTTGGAAACAAGGTCGACTGTAGCAGTAAGTGTGGTACTTTTTGGCCTAAACCCGTATTGTCGATCTGAAAGAAAATTGAGAGAATTTAAATGTTTTTCTAATCGGCTGTGTAAAAACATACAACCGCGCATGCGCGGGTAGCTCGCGCATGCGCGGATTAGCGCAAGCACGCGAGTTTAATGGCATCTCACTCGCTCGTATACGTTCGATGCATAAGTGTGAACCGCTCGCTCGATGCAATACGACTGTGGATGCGAAAAGTGTTACAGGTTGTTATTGTTTTTAATGATTTATTTTGGTTATTTCTCAGTTTGATTTGTTCTTGTGGTGTATGTGTTTGTTGTGTTACTTTTTGATATTTTTATTGTTACTGGTAGTTTTTGTTACTTGTTTATAGTATAATACCTATAAACAAAAAAATGTTCTAGGAACGTAACACTTTTTTATGCGATTGCACCTGCGCGGACTTCACTCAAACCTAACTTCCGAGGGGCAAACAACGCTCTCGCGAACTGTACCTTGCTAGGATACGTCTGTTTATGCTTACAGTCATTTCCCCTCACACTTAAGCTGGAGATACCTGAGAGTAGCTGATTTTAAAATAAGAATCACGTCTATACGACTAGTAGTAATTTTTAGGGAAAAATATATGTTACATTAAGTAGACTATTTCCTTAATGATTTGATATATGACGATTTTGAGTTTTTTTCGTTCAACATTTTGTAAAGTTATGTCTAACGCGGACATAAAAACGACAATCGGACCAAAACCGCCGGGCGTATTTTAATAAAATTTATACTATCTGAAAGCAAATTTAATTACCTACATTTTGAAACGGCTATTTTTTAAAGTCGCAGTGGTTGGTACAAAAATTTACAGAATTTTTGGTCGCGCGGGTGTTAAACGAGTGCGTGTGACGTATGTCATCGCCTTAAAGCGTATGGTCACAGATAATATAATACTAGCGTGTATGGTATTTAGTTCCAAAACTACACACCAGCAGCAACTGCACTCTAATGTCGAAACACGCGGAGAGGAAATGAACACTCGTAATTGAACTTACTAATTACCATATCGCCTCTTTGCTTCAATAACGTGGTAAGTCCGACAACTCATATTTTTATTTCGTTATTTTATATAATAATTGAAACTGCCGCGACTGATTTTATTTTTATAAAAACCGTAAAAAAGAAAATTCTAGGACTGACCACATTATTGAAGCAAAACCGCTGTGTAAGATTATTTTTTTCCAAAAAACGTTATACAAAATAATGAATCGTTAGACTTATCACGTTATCGAAGCAAAGCGATATTGCCAAAAATTTTCCATGAAAGCAATATATCAGTGCATGAAAGTTACATTTAATTGTTTACTGCTGCTGTGTGCTGTCCTCGTTTTGATCGAATTAAAATAATTAGGAGAACAGTTTGTAGTTTTATTTGATTAATGTCAGACACGAATTTATAAATTAAATAAATCTCAAAATAGAAAAATAAATCAGCTGTTACATTTACAGCACATGGTAACTCGAAAAAATGTAGGGAACAGCTGCTTTTGTTTTGTTTGGGAGTGTATTTTATAGTAGACGTTAGATAAATGTGCGATAACGGTCACTGACCCAACTGCATTTATTATCTTTCTTAATATCCAAAACAGAAATAAAGACTAAAGTTTTCCTGAATCGACTCCTATCGTGATCGTTTACACTCGCTATAATCACAAACGGTTCATAATTTAGTGTATTTACGAAGGGATATTAAGAAAAGTTCAATGTATTTTATTGCAAGTGTATCTGGCGCCTATTTAGTGGACTAAAATTGGCTTTCCTTTGAAAATTAAACCTGTAGATTCAGGTTTGATATCCTTATTTTCTTAATCTGATTGTAGAGCGTGACCAATTTGTATTCAGGGTATCCAACACAGAAGGACGACTTCCAAATCAATAACCCAGACAATTATTTATAACCTATTCAAGATCATTCTGTCCCCTATGCGTGCGTACATGACACCTGTAAAAATGTTTAAGCACTCATAAATCAAATAAAAATAATAAATAATAGTCAAAAGCTTAAGCCTAATCTCTTCAAAGTTAGAGTGAACAGGCTCCTTCTGGGTAAGCTCGCTCCATCGTAGACTTTGTCTCTGTCATCTCTGACCTAGACTAGAGTCAAAAGCAATTAGAGCAAACCCATAACAAATAATAAAAAATATACGAATCTTAGATATAGTTTTATTGCCTACCTATGTTTTAATTTACCTCAGATAATTGGGATATGAATAATTTCTCCGGCGGCGATGTTTGCGAAGAACCTAACAAATTTTCCAATTGTACGGCGACTCTTTGGTTTCAAACATAAGCGTTGAACCTGAATAATCTGCTCCATCCGTTACGTCGGCTGAATGAGAGAAGCATTAATTAAACACATGTCATCTCCCACGCTTGTTCCACGCCCGGACCTTTTATCTGCCTTTTGTAAAATATCATCCGCAGTTGTACCCTTTTATTTCCATTGTGTAGTTATTCCAACTGTTTCGTTTGTGCTCTAGGGTTCAACGCTCTAAAGCGCAGAATTTACTTTCAGACAATTTTCTTTCTCCCGAATAAAACTACAACTAGAAGTCGCCTTGACCTACATATATTTTGTAACCAAGCACTTAGGCAAGTTATACAAACTTGCGGCACAGTCCTGCCTGCGCTAAACTATTACTTAATAGGTTTGGACACACCACTCGTAATATTCTAGACAAACTTGAACTACACTAAATTTGTAGTAGCGGAACCCTCTATTATGAATACCTTGACATTGATTAAATTATTTGTCGTCGGCTACGACCTACGACAGCTGCGTAACATAACCTGCGCGACATTGTTGCGAGAACTGCTAGACGCCAGAATATCACGCCCGAGTCTAACGAGTCACGTTAGTAAAATTTGAACACCACTACGGAAGAAAAGGAAGAAATCTCGTAGGTAAACGAATATACAGTCTGTTACAAAAATTGTGCCATGCATCATCATCATCATAACAGCCGAAAGACGTCCACTTGACTGCTGGACATAGGCCTCCCCCATAGAGGGGGTTTTGCCATAATCGCCACGCTCGGGAGGTGGATTGGCGATCGCAGTGTATGGTGTTGCGTTTTACAAAGAACGCTGCTGCCCATTCTCTGGTGAGTCCCTTAGTCGCCTCTTACGACACCCACGGGAAGTGATGGGATGGTATTATTCTTTAACGGCACCATACGCCACCGGCCGACACCATACGGCATGTGCCGTGTGAGTAGGATTACTTCTAGGCATCCATCGTCGATCTCACCATCGCTTTCCATCAGGTGAGAAGGTGGTCAACATGAAGCTATCATAAAATAAAATCGACAATCCTGGAACTTTAGTTTCAGGGGAAATATTACTACAAATAGAGGACTTTTTTACAATAGAAGGGATTCATACCTCACCACAGAAATGGCTGATATTTTAGGGATACACACACACACAACAATAAATAATTCATGTTCTTATGGTCAAAACTGAATCGTAACATCAGGCCTGGATTCTCTGACGGGTTCAAAGGTTGAAACTTGAAACACACACACATCAAACAAAACTAGTGATAAAACCAAGCTGAATGTTTTATAAACCTTACAAAACAGATTCTGAAGAAGAAGGATTATGTTGGCGACGACGCAGAAATTGAAGCAAAGACAAATTGCCCTTTACGATGAAAAACAACTGTGCAAACTACGATAGGGCGGTGAGCTAAACATAATGGATAAAGGACATAATGGATCATAAAAACGGCAAAATAAACAACTCTTTGAAGCAGTTCATGTATTAGAAAAATGACACCATGGTTTTGTTGTATCTTATTCAAACATATTATGTTATTATGAAAAGAGTGCCCTCCATCGTGTTATTTTCCTTTCTTTCAGAAACACGACATTTTTCCTATTGTTCATTACGTTGAGCCATCTGTTCGCTCGTCCTTACAATCTAATTAAGTGATGAGACAATGTGTATTGTGTACATTAAGTACAAAAATACACAATATCAATCTCGTGATCACAGTCGTATCATGTCCTTAATGTGTGAACGTATTTAAGGGGAAGACTTATTACAATAAACGCGCACATTTGGTGCTTGATACCACTCGAGTGGAAACCATCCACACAGCTAAATAGTACTTAAACGAGCCGATACCAATGGTACTTGATGTTCAGAATTAGGCTTGATCGCGCATATATTTTGAAATATTATAAAGCGGGACTTAAAATAATGAATAAAAGCCTCTGTGAATAGCAGCGGTCGTTTGTCTCTGACCGTATTAGTCCCAAGGTGGTAGCAGGTGAGCCTACCTCAATTTTCGAGATGGATATTACGTCTTACACAAAATATAATACACTCTAAATCGCTTGCTTGTCTGGTTGCCACTTGAGTCTAAAATATGGATCTTATTCTAACTAGACTAAAACATCTTTGAGAGCAACCAAAACAAAATAATATTTTATGTAACTTTTTTCGGCAGAGTCAAGCAATGAGGATCGTCCGCACGGTGGGTCAAGCGTTCGAGGTGTGCCACAAGATGCAGATCAACTCTCCCGAGCAGCCAGCTGCCTCCACGTCCACAGCCCCGGACGAGCCCGTCGCCAGCGGCAGCGACATCGCCGCCTCCAAAGGTTTGATATACAAACAAAGGCCCATCTTGACATACAGTACAATGTCCCAGTAATATTACTCTGAAGTGTTCAACACAAGACGTGAACGGTATGACACGATGGCCCCTCTACAGTGGAGTGCAATTAATTTGATTTACTTGACATCGCTGCTCACATGAAATGGAGAATTTAATTATAGCTCTGAAGATCTCTTGGTTGATCTTCTGATGTTTTCGCCGCTCGCGACAGATTTTTTGCCTTTGCCTCGCGATTTTAATCGAAGCGAGTTAATTTTTCTTAGCCGGATAGCGACTTTATCAATGTACATATAATTTTTTGCAAAGCGAATAAAATATAACGTGTCGCTTAAATAAATTACGCGTCCAGAATGTTTATTTATTTGAGTGTACATATTTTATAAGAATTATAAAGACGTCAGACGGAATTATAGACTTTCATAATTTAGAAATTTATTATAAAAAGAGCTTAATTATAAAATCTTTACTGGATGGTAAATTACTGTGTTTAGAAGTAAGTTTTAAATAGTATCATAATATTCATAACATTCCATAGACGTGAGAAATTGTGATGATTGATAAAACAATTTTCATCTACGTGCATCCAAATTTCTAAAATAAGCCTTGTGTAATTCGGTTGTGGCATGTTATTGGTCTCGAAAGGCATCAATATTTTCTTTAGTTTGTTGAGGTAACAAATAAACTCGTTGTGGTAGAGTACAGTTAGGTTTCGATCCCGCAGCGCTGAGTCGTTGCTCATAAGCGGGAAGTCGTAAAGTCGAGAGGTTTGTGCCAACATGGCATCAGTTCGTTTTATTATATTATTTCCCAGTGGGCGGGCTTAAATATAATTTTACTTACCTAAACAATTTGTCATCTCATCGCTCATGTGACGCAACTATTCATTCATATGTGATGCCATGTCTGGAAGTGCTACCGAGACAAAGGCGACAGCCGTAATTACATACATAACATTACTTACGCTACTTCTTCATGAATCTTTTAGTACTCACAATCTCGTTCGTGCTCTCGTCACGCTTTTGTGAGAATATCGTAATTTGACAGCTCAGCTTGTATCACGATTTACACTCGTTGACGTCACGTATTCTTTTTCACTGTTCCTGCGGGTAGCTTATAATTAGCTTTTATGTATCGTTTTATGACATCCGACGTAACGGGTAGGTAACAGCTGGTTTAACGAGCAACGTCATAATTTTACTGGCTTTACCTTAATCTACATAAAGTTGTACTTACTCTGACTGGTCACCGCGGTTTATAGAAATTACGCGTTTTGTCCACATAGTTGATTCTTCTTTTAATTTTCGTCGGCTATTTTTTAGCTTCACGCTATTTCGTTTAACAACTTCATCGTGTGAATCTACTTTTACGATTCCATGACAGCCGTGTCGTTTCATTCGCTGCACGTAATTTGTGGTTTCATGCAAGTATCGTAAACATTCGTTTCGTAGTTTTTCCTCCACATATTGTCGCTTGCATGCTTGCATGCAAACAGGTGACACCGGCGGACACAGCACGCTGGTACTCGTTAGCGTGTCACACCGCAGTGTCAAGAAAAGAATGTTGACTCAGAACTATGCAGAAAATGTATCTTCCAGTATAAACACAGTGTTTAATAAATCACTTCATTATGGTCCAATAAACGTTACTGCTAACGAAATAATATTTCATATAAACCGTCTGCCGTTTGCTTATTCAATTAAAATGACGTGGTGACGCCCGGCTGGCTTCGGGAAGTGGGATCCATTGTCAGGAATTGTTATTAGAAGTTAGTGATGTCTGATCAACAGAAGCGGCTTCTGAGTGCGGTGCCTCCGAGGCGGCCTCGTCTACGACGAAGGCGATAGTGGAGGAGGGAGCAGCGGGAGGTCGTGAGGAGAGACCGAAGCATCTGGAGCTACTGCCGCCTCCACCCAGGAAGGAGAGCAAACGAACTCAACAGGTAACTATCAAAGCCAAAGTCGAACCATTTATCTCATTTAGGACTGATTTTTTACCTAAGGTTAAAATACGGCAGCTTGACAGTTGTATACAAAATTGTATGTGCATCTGTGATTTTCACTCGTTCGATAAGTTTTCTAACTATTGAAAAATTAATCCTTAGTCCAATACAAAGCACTGTTTCAGTATCAATCTTACCAATGAATCAATATCAAGAGCGAGCGAGTATTCTTTTATTAACAGTAGTTAATAAAAGAATACTCGCTATCCCGATGATTGATTTACAATCTCAAACGTAGGTACTGCAGAATTTAGTGAAAGTTATAATTAAATAAGTGTAATATAGCAAATTGCATGAAACTTCGTTGTTCGGTATTTTAACATTCGATTTATTCACCGTATCTAGGCCCACTCGTAATTTTGGCAAGTGATTGTTTTAATTGGGTATTTTCGCAAGACTGGAAAAAACTTTCAAAGCAGTTGCAATTATTTTTTGCAAACTTATTGATTGGCTAAAGGCTTCTTAAATCGGTTTGGTCTTCACCTATTTGAAGAAAATCACCACTCTCATTTTAGCTTGTGAAAGGACATGGCCGGAATTTGTATAGAGCCGTGCCCTAAAAAAATTCATGTACATTAACATACAGCACGTCATATTAAAGCTTACATGTATATATTTACAATAATTTAAGTTTTATTATTAGAGAAGAAGCGAGAGACGCGATAAATAGGATACAACATTCCGAGTTTTGTAGACGAAACAACATTACGAGTGAATAGCCAAAAATCAAAATACCACTAATTACACTCAATACCAATGTCACTAATTACATCGCTGTATATATTAGTACTAGTTGATCCGCGCGACTTTGTCTGCGTCACAATTTTCAATACTGCTACGCTCTTATTGGTCTTAGCGTGATGATATATAGCGCCTATATCCTTCCTCAATAAATAGGCTATCAAACACTGAAAGAATTTTTCAAATCGGACCAGTAGTTCCTGAGATTAGCGCGTTCAAGTAAACAAACAAACAAACTCTTCAGCTTTATAACTCTTTAGCCATGTCATTTGATGATTTTTTTTTTTACTTACTGCTTTGTACTATTTTTAAAACGCCATTAAAAGACCACCTTGCACCAGTCAGACTTTTCATAATGACTGCAAGGTAGTTGCAAACACCGGCACACCATTGTCTATTAAATAATTTTATTAATTTAACCTTGTGTTAGCCTCTACTTCCGAATAGATTTTAGTGCAATTGAACATAAGAATGAAACTAACTTCTCACCAAGCCCCATCGCACCGAATCGATAAACAATTTACATCCTCTAAGTACCTAAATTGGCAAACAATGTAGCAAGCGATTGACCAAACATTTGAACCTTAGTTTAGTCGAGTGCACAAGTTGCAAGCCAGGCTTATACCTAACGTGGAACTAACTAGATTCTGGTGCAAACGGCACTTTATCAACTAGTTTTAACTTCAGTTACGAACATTAACCTCTGATAAGGTTTAATGGAAACTAGACAGACCCAAGGTGTTCTTTTGATGTCTGCCTTAATGAGCAAATAATTGGTGTTTTTGTACATTGCATTTATGCTGGCAAAGCTACTGGCTGAATGGAACCAGACACAAGTCTGGCAAAAAAAAAATTGCTGGTTTAGAACAATCATTCGAATATAGAACATGTGTGTCTATTGATAGACAGGCAGCCCTAAAATATTCTAAAAGTAAAAGTGGGTTTCAAGATTGAATATTTTGAGTTAAAAACGTGTCAAAGCCTATGTTAATGCTACTTTTTGACAGGTTTTTAAGCTTAATTAGAATTTTAAATATTCTCAACTTTAATTATTATAGTTTGTATGAAATTCCGTGAGGAATAGGAATAATTCCTATTCCTCACGGAATTTCATACAAACTCGCAATGTTGTTCTTGGAAATGAGAGAATTGATTTTAAAATTTTAAACCTTTATTCTTATCTCCCAATAGGGAAGATGCAAATACAGATTTAATGAGAATGTAGTTAATAAAATGATAAAAAGTATAAAATAAAGGCCATTGCAACGTTTTTCTTTTAGTTCATGTCGATTTTTACCAAAAATAATGAATTAAAGTAACGTGAAACGGAACGTTTTAAAAAACAACAACCAGCGTTTAGTGATTTCACTGCTGTTATGACAACGGAAAAGCAACCTTATGTCTTTGAGACAGGACAGTTCTTGACCAGTGGCAGACAGGAGTGACGCCATAGACCGTTTACCCGCGAACATCTAAACTGTCGGTTTAAGAACGCAATTTTAGCAGTAAATTAAAGCGTTTTCATTTCTTATTTATGTGATGGTCTATTCTAGATGAAGTTAAAGCAAGAATGGAAGTATTGCATGTCCCTATTATGTTCATAACATAATCCAAATACATCTTTTTATAATCCAAATAAAAAGATGGCTCCAATAGAAATTTACCAACACACATTGAACCTTATGGTGTTTAATAAAAGCGGCAAAATATTGCGAAGTTTGCGTCTTCCAACATTTTTTATGCATGAGAAAAATTATCATATTCAATGCTTCTATATAGGTGCTGTAATGTCTTAACACAATGAAGGTTCGTCATACTGTAGATGTACCGTTTCTTGGGTGTCGAAAATCTTTTTGAGAAAAAATCTGAAAGTGTGCGATTTTTACCTCACTCAACCCGCCCGGATCACCTGCACATCTATACTCTATCTATACTACTCGTAATATATAAAGCTGAAGAGTTTGTTTGTTTGTTTGCTTGAACGCGCTAATCTCAGGAACTACCGGTCCGATTTGAAAAATTATTTCAGTTTAAGATTTACCGAGAAGCCCATTTACCGAGGAAGGCTATAGGCTATATATCATCATGCTAAGACCATACGGAGCGGAACAATAATGAAAATTGTGACGCAGACGAAGTTACGCGGGTCAACTAGTACTAATATATAAAGCTGAAAATTTTGTTTGTTTGTTTGTTTGTTTACTAGAACGCGCTAATCTCAGGAACTGCTTGTCCGATTTGAAAAAATATTTCAGTGTTAGATAGCCTATTTATCAAGGAAAGATTTGTTTGTTTGAAATGGCTCCGAAACTAAAAGACCGATTTCAAAAATTCTTTTACTATCGGAAATCTACATTATCCCTGATGAACATAGGCTATAGAATATTTTCAAAAAAGTTAGGGATCCGAATGAAAACTTCGATAATGTAACTTAAGGTGTGAAAAAAATACCAAAAAATCCTTATATCGCGTATGCTGCGGAAACTATTGACAATAGAGCAAATTGATGTACTACAGTTTTATAGAAGACATCAATATCTACAAAAATTCTGCAAGGGTATATATCTAACTATCATGGTTACGTCACAATGACCGCTTTTTGTTCTTATATTCAATCAAAACCTGGGTAGAATGGAATAGTGGTTGTTTTTATATCATGATATTAATCTTTATATCCATTTAAACTGTTTGATAATTAAGGTTGGTTATGTAACTACATGTAAATTACACTTTAAATTATTCAAATGGGTCCTTTTGTTTAAAAATTACGACGGTTATAAAAATACTCTAAGTAAGAAAAAAATGTGCCAGTTTGAGCGAAATGCCCTCGTTTAGTCTATTAATAAGTAATTTACATATTTCCCTATTAAGGGGGTAGAGTGGAGATGAAATTTGTGGAGTACCAACTAAATCCGCGCGAACGAAGTCGCGGGTGAAGTGCTAGTTGTAAATAAAATAATCAAAGTCGTTAAAAAGAATAAAAATGTATAAATATATTTGCTTAGTTAACAACTAAGAAAAACCGGCCAAGTGCTTGTCGGGCCACGCGCAGTGTAGGGTTCCGTAGGAGGGAATATGCATGCGATTTTTTATTAGGACAAATACTCTATTAAACAATCATGAAATTGTTTTTAAATACCTTTATCAGCGATGAAGTTATAAAGCTTCAAAGATTACAATTAGAAAGAGAAGTCCTATATGAACTTGGACGTCAAAGTCTATGGCGTCTAAAAAACTATATAACTAACTGTGATAGTTTTCCTTTTAAAATCGTCATACCATTTATTTATTTATGTAGGTACCCAAAAACCACCGCTTAGCTAGCAGAGGGCGGTCGCTTGACTCTTCGTGGGCGGTCTTGACAATAAATTAGCACTTTTCATCTTAATATTTCGCGAACGGATCCTTGGATGGAAAAATAGTTTTGCCACACCCTCAATATTTAAACAAGCTATCCAACGACACCCCACACTGGAAAGACGATACAAAAATATCAATTAGTCGGCGTTATTTTAAGTATACTCACACCAAATTCCAACTTTCTAGTGCTAAAGATCTCTGAGTTAAACTGCGGACAGACAGACAGACGGACATGGCAAAACTAAACTATAAGGGTTCATTGTTGACTAAGGAACCCTAAAAATACAAGTAGCAATAGCATTAGGTATAGAAGTCGTGTGCGATTGCGAATGTAAGTGATCGCACAGTCGCTCACGCTTCATTACATATGATTTGCAACTGGCCATGCGCATATAAACCAGTCACGACCATTTCAATGTTTGTACCGACAGACCCTGCATTAAATCGATAGCTTAAAAGGAAATACTGTCTTTATGAAATGTTAAGAACTGGTGTAACAACACGAACGGAAAGTCTTAGAAAAATCAGTTTTGGTTTCCATTAGCATACATTTATCTATGTCTTGTACTTTCGTTCTCTGTCCATCCAAAGGTTGTCTTAAGAGATTGTCCTTTTCGACAAAACCGGCTATTGTAGGTACACTTATTTTTATAAATTTTTGTCATGTGCTTATTATGAGAAGCACAATAAAGTACCTTACCTGTCATCATTATCATCATCTGACGATTTTATGTCCAGCAGTCGACGTCTTTCGGCTGATATGATTATCAGCCGAAAGACGTCTACTGCTGGACATAGGCCTCCCCCAAGCGTCGCCACAACGCCAACCTTACCTATATTATAAATAAATAAACTTCACCTAAGAAGTTCAGCTACTGACATTTGAACTGTAAAATTGGAATTACTTGGGCCAGTATTATGACCATGAAATAATGTCGTAAGCGAGGCACATTTAAATATGCCTAACAATCTTAAAACAAGGGACTGTAGACTTGATACCTACACGCGTTCCCGAGATAAAGGGTCTTGACAGACAGTTGGACACGACTAAGTGTTAAAGGGTTCCGTTTTGTCTTTATGAAGTACGGAACCGTAAAATAAACTATGCGCTAAACACAAGCTGCATATTTTATAATTTCGATTTTATTTAAAAGTAGTTACAATAACGTTCGTATCTACCAAACAGCTTCAGAGATTCTCTAGAGTTGTAGACGATGTCTGGAGGGCTTCCAAACTGGCATTGTTACCTAATTAACATTTCCAAAAGAGCAGTTCATTTTCCAGTTTCCCGTCACCTGGGACCACTCTGTTTCGTTCGTTCTCATCCCTCCTCCCCCCACAATCTACAGTTTTAAGTTTCGAACACTTTGGAATCGTTTGTGACTTGCCAGACTTATCAATCTGCGGCCGCGAAGTTTCTAAATCCATTCAATGTTGCCAGCACTGAAGTATTTCGTATTCGGATAACTTTTTAACTACTGGCATTAAAGTTTTTGAGTAGATAATATGGGATTATGGGACTTGAACACCTTTTATTAGCCACGGCTTCGCTTTCGTTTAATTAGCCTATAACCGTACCAGGAACTCATTTATCTCCGTAACAAAATTCGTCTAAATTGCTTCGGTGGTTAAGGCGTGACAGCCTAAGCTCATTTTTGCACAATATATATTTAGTTAGGATTTTAAAGCAAAACAGATGAGTGCCGTTCATTTAGAACATTTGCTCTATTTTCAAAATCTATAACGCTCAAATAACATGTTTACTTCACCTAAAAATACTTCACAAAATTTTCATTTCATGTGACATTCTATATGTTATAACAAAACCTTGCTCTAACGTTGGTTTAGTATATTCTTCGTTAGTATAAATCATTCCACTGATCTAATTATCATCTTATACCTACCTACATCTTATACGTACCTATTATTATATAGGCATTTGATCTAACCGCTGAATAAAGAGTGACCGCGCCAGCTCGGGAACTTAGGGCATCCCGACACGGATAGGTTAGGTTCGAATGTGATGGCGGGAGCTAGAGTGAGCGAGCGATGCCAACGAACTTATCTCCCGTGATCCCATTCACGTTAAGTTTCTTTAAATGCTACAGGCAGAAATAGGAGAACCGCCCAGCGGGGCTCCGTTAACCTCTCCTGGTCACGACCGTAACTTAAGCCGAATGTACCTACATTCGATAAAATTAGTGATAATTAGATCTGTGGCGTTTCCAAATCCCACGTCTTATTCGAGACGGTAACTCGGTCATAAGTACACAGGAGGCATTTACTAATTCCATGCATGTCTTGTTGACGGTTCGAAAGAAATCTTATCCAATATGATCATTATAACTTCAAATCATTGTTTACGTAGGTATATGATATGCCAACTGAAGCTTACATGAAATGAAATCACTTGGATGTTTATTATAAGTTATAATAACAATAGATGATTATAACAAATGAAAATTACATCAAACGACATTATATCGCTAGTTGTTATCCCAAGACAGACACGTTATCACTACATATTTTTGCAACTGACAACCAAAAGCTTCACAAAACATTTTTCTCTTGTTTCCACCACAATTTTTCCTTTTTATCAGTAATACAGCCGAAATTCAGCCTACGTAACTCGGTTAATGAACATGTCGTGTTCTGTATTATATTTACCTAATATAGGATCCTGCTTCTTTTCTTATACAAAGGTCGTGGCATAACCCTGTTCCACGAACAAGATAACAGGTAAATGCTTGTAACATTACTTACTTGATTTAACCTGACCTTCCTCGTGTAGGCGGTGTGGTCCATCCGTAATATATTCTAAGACAGTGTCCACACCAAGGAACTGACGGCCAATTCTATTAATTTGTAAGTAACGTTCGCTTTCGCATCTGTCGCAATCCTGTCAAAAAAGCTTCAATTTCCATACATTATGACAGATTGCAACTGACATGCGAATGCGGGCATTGTTAAAACAAAAATTAGAACTCAGAGGGACAATCTATACCTATACTTATACTTATCTATATCTATACAATATATAAAGCTGAAGAGTTTGTTTGTTTTTTTGTTTACTTGAACGCGCTAATCTCAGGAACTACTGGCCCGATTTGAAAAATTATTTCGGTGTTAGATAGCCCATTTATCGAGGAAGGCTATAGGCTATATATCATCACGTTACGACCAATAGGAGCGGAGCAGTAATGAAAATTGTGACGCAGACGAAGTTGCGTGGGTCAACTAGTAATATATAAAGCTGAAGAGTTTGTTTGTTTACTTGAACGCGCTAACCTCAGGAACTACTGGTCCGATTTGAAAAATTCTTTCATTGTTAGATAGCCCATTTATCGAGGAAGGCTATAAGCTATTTATCATCACGCTAAGACCAATAAGAGCGGAGCAGTAATGAAAATTGTGACGCAAACGAAGTTGCGCGAGTCAATTAGTTCTCATAATATTCGCATTCGCATCACAGACGTAAACTGTCAAAAACAACACCTACATTTTGACACGAATTTGTCATTAAAAAACGATGACGTTAAACATCAAACGACGACGACAACAACGAATTTGACGTTAAAGATTTATCTGAGATCATATTGCGACATAAAACTGAACTATTTTTCAGAATGAGAATAGCTGGTTTTCAGCTTAGTTTTGTCCATTGAAGGTCAAAGGGGTTTATTTTAATAATCATGATAACGTTTTCAACCTAGATCGAATCCGTATTCAAGGGTCTATTTTCACAGAGCAATATAGTCATACCTAATGACAACCTTTGTGTCAGCGGTCCATATCTATGATTTACCTGATCTAATCGATCATATTGCGACATAAAACTGAACTATTTTTTAGAATGAGAATAGCTGGTTTTCAGCTCAGCTTTGTCCATTGAAGTTCAAAGGGGTTTGTTTTAATAATCATGATAACGTTTTTAACCTAGATTGAATCCGTATTCAGGGGTCTATTTTCACAGAGCAATATAGTCATACCTAATGAGAACCTGTGTGTCAGCGGTCCGGGTATCTATGATTTACCTGATCTAATCTTGAATCGCCTTGAATAGTCTAACTTCATCATCTTCACCCGTATATTATACAACAAGCATCGCCACATCAACGAGCCCTGTGCTCGCGTTCCCATTCGACCTTCATCAGGTCATCGAGAGGACTATCAACGCTGTGTCTTTCGGTGTGCGGTCGCCACTTCAGAACCTTTCGGCTCCACTTGCCATCCGTTCTGCGAGCAATGTGCCCTGACTCTTTAGTTTGATAATTCATCGGATCCTTTCGGTAACCTTGACACTCTTGTGAATACCTTCATTTCTATCTGTTTCTATATATTATCTCACAGGGAAACTCCGAGCCACTGCCGTCACCGATACCCTTTGTGTGTTTTATTTTTAACTTTGTTGAAGCCCAAAGCAACAATGTTTAGAAATCCATCCAACAAAATATATTTTGCATATTCTATACTTTTAATCACATAAAAATACAAAAGAAAAGCCGCTTTTGATCTTTTTCCTCCCGTAACTTTAATACACAAGTAATTCTCTTAAGGCGATTCCCTCGAGGAAATCTTCTAATCTCAGCGATTTACTCGCCTTATTGGAATTAAAAAAATAAACGTTTCTTTTGTTTTTGTTTTGATTATCAAGCGGCCTCTTGAGTGATTGGGATTTTTTCCTTATTTTGTGTCAAATCAAAAGAGGTCTAGGTTTCATCATCACGCCTGTAGTCTGCGACTAGTGGGGCAGATCCGCAGAGGTGTTTGTTTAAGCCCCTTGTTATGGGGCGACATAGGAACGGTAGAATATACTTAATCGTTGAGATGGATGTGTGGATGAAAGTAGTTTAAAAACGGCGCCAGTGCCGGAAAAGTTTTAACATTTATCTAACCTCGCTCAGCGCAAGCTAAACGTAGCCTAATAGCTAACAGCGATATTAGACAACCTTACGATTGAGTCAAAGATCTTAATAATGAAGAGGGGGTAACATCTATATCTATACTAATATATAAAGCTGAAGAGTTTGTTTGTTTGTTTAGGTACTTGAACGCGCTCATCTCAGGAAGTACTGGTCTGATAATCCGATTTGAAAACATTCTTTCTGTGTTAGATTGCCCATGTATATATCATCACGCTAAGACCAATAGGAGCGGAGCAGTAATGAAAATTGTGACGCAAACGAACGGACGAACGGACTAGTTGACCCGCGCAACTTCGTCTGCTCTGATCCTATTGGTCTTCGCATGATGATATATATATAAATGGGCTATATAACGCTGAAAGAATTTTTCAAATTGGACCAGTAGTTCCTGACATTAGCGCATTCACACAAACAAACAAACTCTTCAGCTATATATATTAAGTATAGATATAAATGAATAGAAAGGAAAATGAAAGTTGTCATTAGAGTTTTATACTGCTAGAGTGTGGAGATCTGGTGACCTGAAACACAGGCCCTTAAAGCCTAGCTTAGGCACCAGTCTTCCACAGTAAACTATACAAAGCATGTACCTTAATTGAAACAATATTATTATGTAATGTTTATTGTGGAGAGAAATAAATAAATAAATATTATGAATACTGGTGCTCCACTATAGATACTTAAGCTTTTCTGATCAAAACTGTTGATAAAAGCGTAAATAACTACATAGTGTTTTTAAAGATCTTTGTAGATAGGTATTTTTCTTTTCTGTTATTCTTCAGTTTCACAACGTTCCCTGAGTATTTACAAAGCATTATTTTGAGCGGTTAGTAAATGAAGCTTAACTAAACTCATAACGTTAACGTTAAACCACAAACATAAATGTTACCAACAGAAACAAAGCTTGTCATTCTTCTCTTTGAGTTTTAGAAATAATTAATTAATGCTGTTTGTTGAATGTTTCTTTAACTAAGCCTTGTTTTCCCAATGTTGGCCAATGATTTTTCCTATAGTTTTCCTACGTTATATTTTACCTTCTACGGCCAATCAATCTTCTATCACCAAAAGCGTGCTGATCATGGCCCATCTGGGTTGATGCATCCTGTAAGTGACCCCTCCCAGTCCCAATTTAGACTCGCAGACTTATCGCCACAGTTGGCGACCAAAATGATTCAATAGGTACTTATTGTTACTTACTAAATCCTTTATGAAAGCAATCCAATATCCACACTACATTAATTCCGCCTACAATAGCACGAATGACTTTCAAAAACCAACCAAAAATATGTTTTTCCTTCATACGTCAACAAAATAGTCCGATATTCGAATATTCAAACTCCTATTGTTCAATGAAAACGTGATATTGTTTTGCGAGAGGGTTTCATTTCCGTGACGTCATCGTTTCGTCTCAGCAGTTAATTTTAGTATCATTGTTGGTAATTAATCTACGGGGCGTTTCGTGTGACTGATATTTATGACGCTCTCAATACGCCTCTTGTATTCAATAACAAATGTACTTACTAGCTCGGCTGGCTCCGGATGGTTATTGTACCTACTCGTAGTTTGGTGGAAATGTCTGGGGAGTTGCGATAAGTATTTTATGTTGTAGGTAGATAAATTAATTTGTATGTATGGATTTACATAGTTTCCTAAAACCACCAAGCTTGAGCGTTTACGCTATACAGCATTTCATACAACTTTCAAGTCCTTACTTTTCGAAATGAATGAACCGATTGAATGAACTTCCTACGTATAAGCAGGGTACAATTTTGTACCTACATAGTTATGTCATAATTTTGTCTTAAAATTTAGTAGAAAACAACAGGATTATTTGAAATATTTACGGGTGAATTAAGAAATGATGAAGCAAAGTTTTTGAACTACTACCGAATATCTATTGCTTTTTTGATGATCGCTTTGGACGAATTTCAATGGACATATAATTAGAGTACAAAACATTGCAAACAGAGACACATTGGTGCCTTCTCGTTGACAGATTAATTCACACTATATCCGATCCGGGCGTATAGTCGGCTCTTCGCAGTGGCACAACTTCCGGCTAAAAACCTCGAACTGTTATTTTTCTCGGATCCGTCTAAATATGAACGAAAGTTTCATATAAATTGTGCTGCAACTGGCACATCTGTCTGGTTTGTAACCATTTTGGTGCAGGTAGAATAAACAAGATTCTAGTCTCTACTATATCTTATTTTTTTTCTTTTTTTTTTACTATTAATAGGCACGCACTTGACCACCATCTCACCTGATGGTAAGCGATGATGTGGTTAGCTAAGAGACGTAAACTTACTTTAAAAGCAGTTACATGCTTCAAATAAACAAGAAATCCATTACAAGAATAATAGAAAACATGTAACCCACACCAATTTCCGCGTATTTACAAAAGAATAATAAAAGTGCAGGACTGTGTTATGAGTTCACAGATGGAAGATCTGTGATAGCTTCATATCTAAACCTAAACTTGCCTTTGCTGTAAACCTAAAGTTGTTACTTAGTACCTATAAACAACACGCAATACTTGCAACTACAACTCAGGCATAACATCCAACTCCCACCAGACATAGAACAATGTTGACTCATAAAGCAAAAACTTTCCTAAAATTATAGTTCACCCAGCACTCAAGCATATCTTCGTAACCCACTCATCATCCGCCTAGCCTTTTCCCAACTATATTGGGGTCGGCTTCCAGTCAAGCTGGATTTAGAATATCGGTATTTTACGAGAAGCGACTGTCTACCAGACCTCCACAACCCATTAACTGCGTAACACTACTTACTGGCAAGGTACTTCATGGCAAGACTGGAGTCAGATTTACTGGCTTCTGACTATCCGTAACGACTGCCAAAGATCTACAAATGACAGCCGGGACCAACGGCTTAACATGCTTTCCGAAGCACGGAGGAAACTCGGTATGTTAAGATGGTCACCCATCCACAGACCAACCTTAGCAAGCAACCTTGAGGATCAACTCGTGCGGCTGTTATTATCTAGCCACGAGCTCCTCAACCTCGTTACCCACTAAAGAACACAAAACAGCATCCTCTGAAAACTACACAATTATACGAACGTCTACACTTCTACCCGGCTTACTTATGAATTATTTGACCTTTGTATATGCTATGTTGATCAGCATTATTCTAACAAACGTGTAAAAATAGCTACATTATTATCCGTACTGAAATAGTAGCCACTACTCTCGATAATCGCCCTCCCACATAGGATCCGCGGAGCGTTACTTACTATAAATCAAACCTATAATAATATCATCGGAACGCGAATGACTTCAATTCAGTTTCGACTGTTTCAGCTTTTGCCACACTATATTATATTATAGTAAATATCGGTGAATTATTTATAAGCAACAATACAGCTTCTTCTCGCGGGTTTGCCCGCTTGGAAGTTGGAAGTTTTCCCAAAGAAACATAATCCTTTCCTGTTTTAATCCTGGATTATTAGGGTGCCTGTCCATTACAGCGGAGCGGAGAAACGGGGAAATATTAACAAATGGAATAGCACAAAATGTCAGTAACTTACGTGGTGCGGAGATTTTGTGCAATTCCGTTGATTTCTCCGTGTCTCCGCTCCTCTGCCTCGCTCCGCTGAAAAGGACAGGCACTCTTATCCGCATGTGTCAGTTCATCCAAATTCGATCAATCGTTGAGACATGATTGATTCACAAATGTCCAAACATTCGACGTTTCACATTAATGATATTACTAGCTGCCGTCAGTGACTCCACCCGCGTGTAATTAGTATTTAATCCGATGAACTATAATATTATGATTTAGTTTCCGCCAAATCCGTTCACTAGTTTTGAAAAAATCATTCATACATTCCTCGACTAATCCACACAAACTTACTTGTATAATTAATAGTTTAATTAGTTTAACAACTTGTCGACTGTTCACGTGACCAGAGGGCAGGGCTTTTTTTCGGCCAAAGAATCAGCATTGCGATTCAACGCGGCAATGCTGCCAGTGTTCTGGGAACTTTTGCCATTGACAGCGATGTGGATTATTTTTTTGATGCCCAATGATTAATATTGTTTTTATACGGGTTGGTACATAATTTCATGTTAATTAGTGTATATAGTTAGTTAAGTTTTTGTAAATTAATTAATGCATAAAATAAATATAGTTTAATTATTTTATATTATTTTTTACCTTGCAGGAAAGTGGAATTGGTCAAGACATGTTCATATTTTTCTTTTAGTAAACATTGTCTTCAAACAGTATAATGGTCGATTATATTTCTGTCTGTAGCTATAACCGTTTCAAATATTTACTGCTTGCACAGTACAGTGTTATTTACGTATGTAACACTTTATGCTACAAATGATAGGGTAATTTCTGTCTAAAGGGTTGCGTTGCTTTCGTTGGATGTAGAGTGATGATTTCTATAAAACCAGTAAATCAACTATATCTATACTAATATGTTAAGCTGAAGAGTTTGTTTGTTTGCTTGAACGCGTTAATCTCAGGAACTACTAGTCCAATTTGAAAAATTCTTTCAGTATTAGATAGTCCATTTATCGAGGAAGGTTATAGGCTATATATCACTACACTGAAATCAATAGGAACGGAGCAGTAATGAAAAATATGACGCAGACGAAGTTGCGCTGGTCAACTAACATTCAATACACAGTAAAACTTGGTTAAGTGGGACCTGGATAAATGAGAAACCTCCATAGCTGGAAATCATGCTTAGGTTCCAAAACTTTAGCACTGAATTACCTCTGTTAGTGGGACAAAACAAACCTCTATATCTGGGATAAGTTCTTTCGATTTTATCCTCATAATTACCTCTATAATTGAGAGAGCGAGTGTATTTTACCTCCTTTACTCAGACTATATTTTAGGGACTAGTTTTTTCGATTTTATTCGTCACTAGCACTTCGCCCGTGACTTCGTTCGCGCGGATTTAGTTCGAATGCGCGAAGACTAAACGTTCGACGACGGCAGTTCGCGCAAACTGCAACATTTTTCTTACTTAGAGTATTTTTATACCCATCATAACTTTTAAACGAAAGGTCCGATTTGAATAATTTAAAGTATAATTTACTTGTAATTTAAATAGATAAGGATTAATATCATGGTACTAAAATCACCACTATTAAATTTCACTCGGTTTCGATTGAGTAATTTAAACAAAAAGGCGGTCATTGTGACTTAACCATAATAGTGAGACATATACCCATGCGGTTTTTTTGTAGATATTGAGGTATTCTACATATAAAACTGTAGTACCTACATCTCTTTGCTCTATTGTCAATAGTTTCCGCACATAGGATCCGCGGAGCGTTACTTACTATAAATCAAACCTATAATAATATCATCGGAACGCGAATGACTTCAATTCAGTTTCGACTGTTTTAGCTTTTGCCACACTATATTATATTATAGTAAATATCGGTGAATTATTTATAGGCAACAATACAGCTTCTTTTCGCGGGTTTGCCCGCTTGGAAGTTGGAAGTTTTCTCAAGGAAACGTAATTATTTTCTATGTTTTAATCCTGGATTATTAGGATGCCTGTCCATTACAGCGGAACGGAGAAACGGGGAAATATTAACAAATGGAATTGCACAAAATGTCAGTTACTCACGTGGTGCGGAGATTTTGTGCAATTCCGTTGATTTCTCCGTTTCTCCGCTCCTCTTCCTCGCTCTGCTGAAAAGGACAGGCACTCTTATCCGCATGTGTCAAGTTCATCCAAATTCGATCAATCGTTAAGACATGATTGATTCACAAATTTCCAAACATTCGACGTTTCACATTAATGATATTACTAGCTGCCGTCAGTGACTCCACCCGCGTGTAATTAGTATTTAATCCGATGAACTATAATATTATGATTTAGTTTCCGCCAAATCCGTTCACTAGTTTTGAAAGAATCATTCATACATTCCTCGACTAATCCACACAAACTTACTTGTTTAATTAGTTTAACAACTTGTCGACTGTTCACGTGACCAGAGGGCAGGGCTTTTTTTCGGCCAAAGAATCAGCATTGCGATTCAACGCGGCAATGCTGCCAGTGTTCTGGGAATATTTGCCATTGACAGCGATGTGGATTATTTTTTTGATGCCCATTGATTAATTTTGTTTTTATACGGGTTGGTACATAATTTCATGTTAATTAGTGTACATAGTTAGTTAAGTTTTTGTAAATTAATTAATGCATAAAATAAATATAGTTTAATTATTTTATATTATTTTTTACGTTGCAGGAAAGTGGAATTGGTCAAGACATGTTCATATTTTTCTTTTAGTAAACATTGTCGTCAAACAGTATAATAGTCGATTATATTTCTGTCTGTAGCTATAACCGTTTCAAATATTTACTGCTTGCACAGCACAGTGTTATTTACGTATGTAACACTTTATGCTACAAATGATAGGGTAATTTCTGTCTAAAGGGTTGCGTTGCTTTCGTTGGATGTAGAGTGATGATTTCTATAAAACCAGTAAATCAACTATATCTATACTAATATGTAAAGCTGAAGAGTTTGTTTGTTTGCTTGAACGCGTTAATCTCAGGAACTACTGGTCCAATTTGAAAAATTCTTTCAGTCCATTTATCGAGGAAGGCTATAGGCTATATATCACTACACTGAAATCAATAGGAGCGGAGCAGTAATGAAAAATATGACGCAGACGAAGTTGCGCTGGTCAACTAACATTCAATACACAGTAAAACTTGGTTAAGTGGGACCTGGATAAATGAGAAACCTCCATAGCTGAAAATCATGCTTAGGTTCCAAAACTTTAGCACTGAATTACCTCTGTTAGTGGGACAAAACAAACCTTTATATCTGGGATAAGTTCTTTCGATTTTATCCTCATAATTACCTCTATAATTGAGAGAGCGAGTGTATTTTACCTCCTTTACTCAGACTATATTTTAGGGACTAGTTTTTTCGATTTTATTCGTCACTAGCACTTCGCCCGTGACTTCGTTCGCGCGGATTTAGTTCGAATGCGCGAAGACTAAACGTTCGACGACGGCAGTTGGCGCAAACTGCAATATTTTTCTTACTTAGAGTATTTTTATACCCATCATAACTTTTAAACAAAAGGCCGGATTTGAATAATTTAAAGTATAATTTACTTGTAATTTAAATAGATAAGGATTAATATCATGGTACTAAAATCACCACTATTAAATTTCACTCGGTTTCGATTGAGTAATTTAAACAAAAAGGCGGTCATTGTGACTTAACCATTATGGTTAAGTCACAATGACCGCCTTTTAGTTAGACATATTATACCCATGCGGTTTTTTTTTGTAGATATTGAGGTATTCTACATATAAAACTGTAGTACATCACTTTGCTCTATTGTCAATAGTTTCCGCAGCGTACGCGATATAAGGATCTTTTTCGGTATAATTTTCACACCTTGGGTTACATTATCGAAGTTTTCATACGGATCCCTAACTTTTTTGAAATTATTATATAGTCTATGTTCATCAGGGATAATGTAGGATTCCGATGCTGAAATAAATTTTCAAATCGGTCCAGTAGTTTCGGAGCCTATTCAATTCAAACAAACAAACAAATCTTTTCTCTTTATATATCAGTGTAGAAGTGGTAGATGTAGATAATACCTAAATTTTTATGAATAACCATTCAATAGGGCTTAATGAACTTAGAGGGCTATATTGATGATTAAAATGGTTATAATTAGAGCATGAAATACCGCGATATTGCGATATTGGATATGTAATACCGCAAAAACGCGAAATCAGCAAATTGTTAAATGGGAACCCCCCAAAGTGAAACCACGATGAGTTTTAATTAATCATAAACAACGCTAATCATCATTTTTTATTTGAAAATGTTTACGTAAAATCCAAAAAATATAAAACTATATCATCATTTAAATCACTTGTAATTCATTACACATGTATCCAGCAGCCAAAGATGCTCTCTTTTCAGCTGAATACAGTGTTTAACGTGGAGCGGCTACCCACCAAACCTCCACAACCCATTAACTGGGTAACACGGTACTTCTTGGCAAGACTGGAGTCAGATTTACTGGCTTCTGACTATCCGTAACGACTGCCAAATATCTACAAATGACAGCCGGGACCAACGGCTTAACGTGCTTTCCGAGGCACGGAGGAAACTCGGTATGTTAAGATGGTCAAGATGGCTTGGCAAGCGTTGCTTAACCTTAAAGATCGACCCGTGCGGCTGTTATTATGTAGCCACGAGCTCCTTAAAATCTGTAAGACGTCAATAGTGTTAAAATAACATGTTAAATAAAGTAATTCATTCGGAACCTACGCGAGCCCGACTCGCACTTGGCCAGTTTTTTTTTCTACACTCATTGGTGGAATTCTTAGCACATATGTAGCTTTAATTTTTTGCAAAAAAAGTTTAGTACACGAATACGAGTATTATTAGTCAAAATAATTATTTTTTCACGCTTTCACGTAGTACCTAAACAAATGAAATAGGATAGGTAGGTCACTCACTTGCCCTACTTGCGAGTAGTTGCGAGTGTGACTGAGACCGATGAAGACTACAAACAAACGTTAATTCACTGTAGGGAATTTCAAGGAAGAAGTAACCAAGACCGACCAAAATGCGACGATTCGAAGCGGGAATTTCCCTACCACGGTTCGTTTATAATACATTCACATTTCTAATCTCGCTTTTGCGGTACTGAAAAATAGCACGAAATTGCGGTAACAATATAACGGTATTGCATGCTCTAGTTATATTTTTTTTGATAAATACGCGTTACGGCCGCGAATCGTATTTTGTTCAACATATAGCTTCACACTGACCAGCAAATTGCAAAATACATAAAAATATTTGAATTTTGCAGGCTACCCTGGCGCTTCCACCTTAAGGTTAAGCTCGCTCCATCGTTGACTTTGTCTCTGTCATCTCTGACCTAGACTAGAGTCAAGAGCGAACCCATCATAAATAATATATGTATTTGAAGAAACCAAAATGAGGTTCTCCAGTATAATGCAGTCTCCCAAAACCCTTATTTGTAAGGTTACCATTGAGTTCACTTGGACAAACATAGGCCACTAAATACGTAATTACCAGCCAGCCCACGTCTTAAATAAATGATATCGTTTACATTACACTAAAGGGGCACTTTACCACAGAAATGTGTCTACTTAAGCCTTACAAGGCCACATGAGGTTGCCGCGTAAGAGTTTACAACAAAACTAACACTAAGTTTTGGGGGAGCTAAGAATTTTGCCAAGTCATTATGCAAAGGACTCGCGTAACGACGGTAACTTTAAAATCGCGACACATTGCGCCACGAGGGCACTGGATACAAGAAGGAATTCCAAATGTCTGCAGTGTTTCTCTAGTAGATATTTGAGCTTCTCGTTCGTATTACAGACCCTTACCACCCCAGTCACGCCCCTTGTTTGCAACAGAACGCTTTCTTCGATACGAGACCGCAACTCTGCGCTGCTGTTGACCTCCGTCTCTCTTGGCACTCGCCGGGTCCCGCTTTGCACAACGCTAACCATATTTATATAGCTTCCCAATGAAAGGTTACACAAACACACGCTCAATTGAAAATTAATTTAATCTAAAGCTTTAAAGGTATGTTGTTTCGTGTAAAACATTTTCATATTTAAACAAAGCTTTACAATTAATGGTAGGTACTAAAAATTTTCAAAGCCAGTTTCACGCGTCCCTGCTTTGTTTCAGATGAAAATAATTTATATGTCAGATCTTCGTCTATTATGATGACTTTTTACTACTATTCTGTAGGCATTGTGCCGTTATTTGTGGAACTGGAATTGTGCCAATTAGATATCTCCAATAAATTCTTAAATACGAACAAAAGATTTTTATTCCCCCATTTCCGCGGTGTTGTATGGAAATGTCATTATAGAAAATGCTTTTTGTACGAACAGAGTAAAGCTATTTCTCGTTGGAAATATAATATTTCTTTGTTGGTTCGTTGTGCTGTGTGATGGTCTGATATGGAGGACGTATATCGTGTGTCTGTTCTGTGTAGTCGCCTCGCCTGTCCAACTGTCGAGCCCTCTGTGCTCTAGCCGCTGAAAGCAGTCGGAACTAGTGGCGTGCACACTTGAGAATCCACATCACATTCCATTCCACATCTCCAGTGCGCTCAAGTATTATGGTAATTAGAGCTTAATGCAATAACTACAGGACATACCTTAATTAATTTCGAGTAGATAGGTATCATATAGATAGCGTTTCTAAAGCTATCTTCATTTTATTATGATTGCAGCAGATAAAAAGAACATAACAAAGGTTCCATCTTGGTTTATCATCGCGGTTTTAATTATGAAATTTTCGTTTGTCTTTAAAATGAAAATGAAACCCTTTTGTGTGGAACTTTTAATTCCGTTCTGTGTTTTCTTTTCATTTCACCCAGAGGTCAGGGGCTTTGATTATTCCAATCGTCAATTAATTTTTTTTTTGTCGTCGATTTTAATGAAATATTAACTTATTCTGTAACTTTTTGGGCAAAGCGCGCAAAAATAAAATATTGAAATCCAATTGTCTAAGAGCATAATGATTGATATTTCTTGTCTTTTGAACTGGCAATTTGTATTAAAAGATTCGTTATAAGAGTAATAACGAATACGAACGGTATTATTATTCCTATACATTTCCACAATCAACCATGACCGTGTTCTGTTCAAGATCGTACAAACATCTATAAATTGAATTGCACGTAAACAATAGCTGCAGCCATTTGCGTGACGCTTAATAACGTAAACCAAGTAGTTGTATATCAACATATTTAATCCCAAGAAATATTAAACAACGAGTTCCTTTTGATATTCCATAACTTTTAGGTTATCTTCTAATACAAATATAAAAATCTCTTGTCACGTGTTTGTTATCGAACTCCTCCGAAACGGCTTGACCGATTTTCATAACAAAAAAAATGTGTGTACTGACTTGACCTACCAAACGTCTAAGAAAAGGTCGTAGGTTATTTTTTTTTAAATGGCAAAACAACGTTTGCTTAGTCAGCTAGTATTCTGTATGATATGAAAAGGAACACGTTACATATTTCTATAGAAAACTCCAATGTTTTGTTAAGGTTCCTTAGTTTTCTAATCAGTCTCAGGTCTTGACTTAATCAGAACTTTAGACAGATAGATTAATGACCAAAGTAGCTCTAGCTACATAAAATGTGAAAATGACCTAGCTTGGGATTACCCAATAAGTCTCAATGAATCACGGTAGAGTAGCAGCGATCTTCCACAATAAAACTCACCAGGGGGTAAATCCTGAACATGGGGGCCAATGACTTTAATCAAGTCACAAATCAAATATTTCTTTCAGGCCTCTATTGGTCTTTGAGGTAGTGGCACGGTGTGCAAGCATTTTATAAAATAGACTTATTGAAATACCTACTTGATAACCGGCTCAAAAGCAGGGCTCAAAAGGAGGGCTTATAAGCAGGTTTAGGCTTTGTGAAGGTAGAATACTGAATACTAAGTGCTCGTTTTAATAACGTAAGAGCGCACTGGAAACTAAACGCATCCATTTCTTTCCTCGCCTTCATTAATGCGTCGACATACGCCAGCGACCTTGAGGGAACAAAATGCGCACTCGTTTTACAACCGCGCAACCGAAAGTTCAGTAGTTTTTGTACTTTCCTTATTATTCTATTACTTAAAAAATAGCCGTAAATCAAAATGTAGATAATTAAGTTGTCTTTAAGATGCAAATTGCAGTCAAATACCCGGCGGTTTTGGTCCGATTGTCGTTTTTATGTCTGTGTTAGACAAATTAATTACACAATGTTGAACGAATAAAACTATTCTTTTTCATATTTTAAATTATTAAAATATAAATATACAGTTACATTAGGCTAATTTCGCCTAATGTAACTGTATATTTTTTCCAAAAATATACGACTAGCCGTTTAGACGTGATTCACATTTTAAAATCAGCTACTGGCGGGTATCTGCGCCTTAAGACAGAACCATTCATTCTCCCTTTTACTCATAAACCAAACATACATTTTACAAATAAATAAATTTTGAAGTGTTGAATGTTTCTGTTTTAAATATTACCTAAACAACAGCTTGTAACAAAAAATCTTTTACACCGCCGATTTTTATTTTATAAAAACCGGTTACCCTTCGGGGTACGGAAACCTAAAAAGGACCAGGGTACCGTGCAGCACAACACACAGTTACATGTACAAAGAAGTTACGGGCATCAGCTGTTCTCAAAAATTTTTGAACAAACTTTTTCTTTATTGTTTTAGCAACGCACAACTCCAGCCCCAACCATCAACCTGCCGGACCTCCCAGAATGCGTAACCAAAGTGGACCTAGCTACGGGTGGCGAAGAAACCAGCGAGTCTGCAACACCGCTCAGCGCGCAACACCAATTGCAACTATTGCGCGAACGGCTCGAGCAACAAGCGCAACAGACCCGCGCAGCAGTCGCGCAGTTGTTACTATTGCGGGACCAACTTGCTGCAGAACAAGCTGCTCGCTGCGAAGCTCAGGTCAGTAACTAGAATAAAAAGTCGTGTCCAGTAAAAGTTCATGGAGTCAAAACTTTTTATTTTAAAAATCAAAATAAATCTACCTAACGTTTTCCCAAATAAGTGGGGGTCAGCTTTCAGTCCAACCGGGTACAGCTGAATACCAATCTTTTATGAGGAGCTACTACCAATTTGACCTCCCATACCAAATAAAAAAGTGGGTGCACAATACTCTATAGCAAGACTGGTGTCAGATTGAATCAATCAAAAGACTAATATTTTAAGTAGGCTAAAAAACAGCACTTTTGAACGTCAAAGCTTAAATCCCCTAAAAACGGCGGACGTCAGTGTCGTCAAGTACATACATTCTGATATCCTGCATCTGATTAGACTAGAAACTGGAAAGATCAAGGCAAATTATGAAGATACTGAATTTAACCAATTTATTTAGCCCCATCAGACGATTATGTGTTCAGTGGTTTTCTACAACAACAATATAAAATTTATGAATCCGCTGAAACTTTTATAAAGTATGTTTTATTGAAACCGGCGTGGGACTGACAGGTTACAGGAGCGGTGTAAAATGTAAACTCGAGAAAAACTTCATCTGATATGTATTAATTTATTTATTTAACAGTTTATGTACACACAATACATAGTTTTAAAAGATAAAAAGAAGGAAACGGAAAAATACAAATCAAATCTCTTCCAGCATACCTGCGAAAGGAAAAAAAAGGAGTTATATTAAATTCCTCCAACATGAATTTGAATATATCAATTAATTCTTGATAAATAGTAAAGGGGGGAATCCTTTTGTATACATGAAGTGTTTGAATACGTTTCTCTTTACAGACCGACATTGAAAACCCCATTTTATTTCAGTGATTGGTAACAATCTGCGTAGGATGATAATGATCTGATACCCTCGGTTGTTATTCTTTCATTTGTCGGATCAACAAGTCGATGTAATTGTGTACATTTCATCTACGCACATTGAATTTTTATTAACTTTGTAATAATGTGGATACATTTCAACACTTATACTAATGGAACACCTGAATCATCTTACAGAATTTTATTTACAATGGCAGATCCCACGAAACTTTCTGTGTGACTAACTTTAATTATTTTTGTCTCACACACAAAAGAAATCAACGTACATACACTTTCTCTATACATCTCTACATCTTCTAGGAACATCTTTTCCAAACATGTTTGTTATTTTACTGTACAAACATGTTTACTGTACACACGATGTATGTCAGACAGCCATTCATGGAACTGTTAAACAAACTGTTCATACACTTTTTCTATACATCTCTACATCTTCTAGGAACACCTCTTCCAAACATGTTTGTAATTTGCTGTACAAACATATTTACTGTACACACGACGTATGTCAGACAGCCATTCATGGAACTGTTATACAAACTATTCAAATCGCAAAAGCTCAAAGCTAGATACCACTAAACCCATAAAAACTTTCACTGTATCAACATTCCCTATATATTCCAGACTTTTCCATGAAATCGATCGATTGAAATACCAATCTAGATCTAGCAATCAAAACTAAAAAACATAACTCCATTTGTAACTGTAGAATAAGTCGGAGAGCTCTGGTCAGTACGCAAAGTTAATAACTTTTTTAAATCCGTCATCGGCGACTGGATTACTTTTTCGATCGACGTTTGAATGAAGTTCTGATTGAAAATCGGAATCGGTAGGCTTAAAATTTAATTCATACCGATGCGCTGAATCAAAGGGTTTTGGTATAAATGTTGTTGACACTGTCAACAAAACTGATGGATATGTGGGTCGGGCAATTATTCTGAATATTTTTTAACATGTTGTTCGTTTTATGATCAAGTCTCGTGTACATAAAGCATTGAAAAGTTAATGCACTGAGAGCTTTGATTACTGTTTTGCACATAAAATCTTATCAAGAATCTTTGTTAGGTAGTTCCTTTGTATCGAGTTTTCACCCAAGTTGATTCACATCGTCATCATTATGTTCCTCCTAATCCCCATTTGAGGTCAAAACAACATAATCTTCTTCTTCCTTACTTGTTACGAGTATCACTAGTCGTCGTCTTAATACCCCTTTTCTGGCCGTATAATCTTTCACACAGATCATAATGTTATATCCCTTCTTTCGTCTTCCACTACTCTTATAATTAAGCACAGTTATACTCAAAAGTTCAGAGGGTTAATATTGTATACATTTTGGGCACAATTAACTAGATTTTCCTTACGGCTTGGCTCCCGTGGCCCCGTGGTATCCCATAGGAACCGGGATAAAATAACCTTACGAAACTCAACGATAGTGTCGCTTTTTGATTATCAATCATCATCTGCCTAGCCTTTTCCCTTCTATATTGGGGTCGACTTCCATTCAAGCCGAATTTAGCTGAATACTAGTATTTTACGAGGAGCGGCTGCCTACCAGACCACCACAAACCATTAAATGGGTAACACGGTACTTCATGGCAAGACTGGAGTCAGATTTACTGGCTTCTGACTATCCGTAACGACTGCCAAAGATCTACTAATGACAGCCGGGACCAACGGCTTAGCGTGCTTTTCGAGCCACGGAGAAAACTCGGTATGTTAAGATGGTCACACATCCACAGACCAACCTTGGCAAGCGTTGCTTAACCTTGAAGATCGACCCGTGCAGCTGTTATTATCTAGCCACGAGCTTAATGTCAATGAATATTAAAATTTATTGAATTGAAGAATTTCGAATAAGTAGTACCTACAGATCTGCCCCTTTAATCTAAACCTACAAACATTACCTATTTATAATAATATTCTAAAAGAGGATTCACGTCGTTATCTTTATAAAATTAGCTAATTCTCTATGATTGTGTACGTCTTTCAGGCTCGCACTCACCAGCTGTTGGTGCACAACAAAGAGCTGCTGGAACACATTGCAGCTCTAGTAGCACACTTGCAAGACCGAGAGCGAGGATCGTCTCGACCAATCAGCGCTCAGCAACTGACACTCTTGCCCCAGGTATGCTGTGCATCAAATAACTTTTCATTATTCTCTTTTTGAATTTCGTTTTTATTGAAGCGTGAACGCACCTTTGTTTACCCTTCAAAGGCACTCCACAAAATGTCATTCTATCAGCGAATGCAGTTGTCGAAATGCCAAAATATATCGGAGTGTCATTTCGACAGCGTTTGTCAATTCCATAAATTTATTGACGTCTTGAAAATTGCATTCGCTGCGCTGTCAGAATATCACTTCACTTGTCTCAGCCCCAGGTTAGCTTTAGTATCTATAATAAAATGTTTTATGACTCAAATCGAGTTTGGAGCCAGTAAATGTGCGTTCACCTTTAGCGTATTCTGTCTTAGAGTGCTCGCACATTAAGTCGCTACAGTAATTATGTATACGAATTATGATTTTTTAAAGTTTCTACTCATTCTGTTAGCGGCTCTTTATCTAATGTGCGAGTACTTTAAAATTGTGTTTTATGTGCTCTTATCATTTTCTAGTAACCCGATTTTAATTTGCTAATGTTTTATTTTGTTTTGCATTGTAATCAGGCATGTGCGTCTCGTATTTCGTTTTAAATACCTCCCTAAAGTTTTTCTATCTACGGAATGGGAAAAGTTTTGTAGGAAATTTCTGTTGTATTACTGTATGAAAAGCTACTTGTGTCAATACCATGGATTTTCCTTCTACATAATATCTAAAAGTTTTAAAACGATATTGTAACTCTACAGTACGTGCTCGGGCCGTGATTTTCAATAACAGAATTTCACGGAAAAATTATTAACAGAGTCGGAGTCAACACACTACAAATCCGAAATATTTCTAAAACGTTTACCAAATGAACGACCGTTACCCACTCGGAATATGTGAACAAAAATAAAACGCGTTTAGACAAAACTGTAGAATTTGTTTCTGGGTCTTGAATGTATTTCTATTCGAATCCTTTTTCTAATGACTACATTATTTTTAAACCAATCACAACGGCTGAAGAGACAACTCTCGTACTTTTAAGGAGCGTTTGCATGCAAACTTCTGTGAACTTTGACAAAACGTTGACAGTAAATGTTGCGAGATGACATTACGACTTGATTTTGAACGTTTTTAATACGAGAGTATAAAAGCGGTATAGGTAATGATTGTATTTTGTTGGGTCCGATGGTATCACCAACAAGGTGTTACAACTTTTCCCTAGAGCTCTGATCGTGTTGATGACCGCCATTTTCAACGGCGCTCTGTCCAACAACATGTTTCCCCAGGAGTGGAAAGAGGCTACCGTTATTGGTATTCCCAAACCCGGAAAGCCCAAGTCCTCCCCGATCTCATATCGCCCCATCAGTCTGCTCAATGTGCTCGGCAAAATCTACGAGAGACTTATTTATAAGCGTCTCAAGGATTTCGTCGAGCGCAAGAGCCTCATTCCAGACGAGCAGTTTGGCTTCAGAGCTAATCACTCATGTGTTCAACAGGTGCATCGTATCGTTGAACACATCAACGGCCACTTCCAGCATGGTCGGATGTCTGGTTCCCTATTCTTCGATATTGCGAAAGCCTTCGACAAAGTTTGGCACAACGGCTTGATTTACAAGCTGTATAAACTTGGCGTGCCAGATCGTCTCGTGCTCATCTTACGAGACTATCTGTCGAATCGTACCTTTCGTTTTCGTATCGAAGGGGCGCTTTCTAGCCCCCGTCCCATCCGTGCCGGCGTACCGCAAGGCGGTGTGCTCTCCCCCCTAATATTCACGCTATTCACTAGCGATGTCCCCAAAAACCCCAAGACGCAGTTGGCATTATTTGCCGATGACACGGCCATCTACTGCTCCGGCACGAACACCAAGGCCATCACCCTCAACCTCCAAAGATCCGCCAACGCCCTAGGCGAATGGTTTCGGAGATGGAGGATTGAAGTCAATCCGGAGAAGAGTCAGGCGGTCTTGTTTCGCAAGCCGCGTACTAGAGCTCTACCCCCCCTTAGTCCGATCACCATGTTTGACAAGCCGATCCCTTGGGAGAAGCAAGCCAAATATCTAGGAGTGATCCTTGACCAAAACCTCACCTTCGGCGAGCACATAAAGGCGGTACGTTCGCGTGCTGCTTTCGCTCTCGGTAGGCTTCATCCCATGCTGAATGCACGCAGCAAGCTATCCCTTAAATGCAAACTGCGCATCTATACCACGTGCATACGTCCGATAATGACCTATGCGTGTGCCGTCTTCGCACACACAAAGGATCGACATATCCATAGGATGCAGACCATCCAAAATCGTTTTCTCCGAAAGGCCACGGGCGCTCCGTGGTTCGTTAGGAATGACCGACTACATGTCGACCTCAAAGTCCCAACCATCAAGCAATTCATGAAGCGTCTTACTAAGCACTTCATCGAATCTGCAGAAAAGCACCAGAATCCCTTAATCGTATCGGCTACACGATACGCTCCCTCCAAGATTAGTAAGATTCGCCGTCCTCGGCATACCCTCGTCGACCCTGACGACCCAATCACCGTCCTTCAAGAAAGCTGTAGGGAAACCAGCACTCTCAAGAAACACAAATACAGACCGCGATCCGTATTCCGACCTCGCCGCCGAGGTCCGTCGCGACGTCCCAGTAACGCTCCCCCCCGTCTTTTGCCAAACGAGCCAGCCCGCGAAGCTGAGCCAGTAGTGACAAATATCTCCCTAAATAATGACATGACCCAGCCAGTCTCTTGCTGCCCCCCCCTAAACGACGCCGCTGAGCCGAGGTCCGTACCCCACAGGGGGTGCCCTCAGCGAGCGGAGTTCTAATAAATATAAATTTTGTAGGCCCACACAGGCAAGTCCGGTTCAGTAGTTGACAACCCTCTAGGGTTGATAACTGCGAGTGGCCATCGACAAAAAAAAAAAAAAAAAAAGATTGTATTTTGTCAATCGTAGTCGTCGTGAATTACCACGTGACATTTAAGCAGTGCATGTAATAGGGATGTTTCCACGATAACAAATAAATAATTATATTTGGTCATCTGTTAGATTAACTGGTCTACAAATCCAACTTTTTGTCTGCCTATTAATAAAATGCTATATTTTTATACTAAGAGTGGTCACTAAAATCGAAAGAAGAATTCATTTTAAACCGACTTTCAAAAAAGGAGAAGGTTCCTTCTTAATTCGGTTAAAAATATATTATTATCTGTGTAAACGTTATTGCGTATTTTGCTTTTCTGCGACTTACCTGTGGTATTGTTAGGTGTTGGGTACCACTAAAAAGTGAAAACTAAAAACTTTTTTACAAAAAATACAACCGCCTTCCAAATAGAAAAAAGCACTACAAAGTATAAAATAACTATAATTTTAAATACGAAGAAACAACTAAAAACACCGACAATTCGACAAATTCCGAAATTAAAGTTATTAATTGATAATTTGTAGTAACCGCTACTAAAAAAAAACCTTAAAAAAATACTACCGAAAACCAATTAAAAATGGTTTTCGGTAGTATTTTTTTTAAAGGTTTTTTTTTAGTAGCGGTTATATAAAAATATGAACTAATATGAAAAACCGGACTTTAAGTTAAATGTTATAGGACCGAAACAAATGATAAAAAAGCCTTATTTATGTGTTATTTTTTTAATATGTCCATGAAGTTGAGAATGTTGAAATAATAACAAAATTTTAAACACGTTATTTTTTTTTCTTTGATTTGCTGTGGAGGTCACTTTCAGGGGTATCTCTATTTAACTTCCAGTAGTGGTCCGATAACATTGACGCATTCTATCGGCCCTGATATCTCTTTTAGTATATGGAATTGGACGTATCCCATATTTTTTTTTTTGTAAAATAACTGATGGACCAAACATGATTTTTTATTAGGAAACCCTAATTTCGATTCTATATAATTTGGACATATACACTCATTCTTCTGATATTTACATTACCAGTTTGCCTTGGATTTGGCAATATATAATCTTAAATATTTATTAGGCTTTCCGATTTTATCTGTTTTATTTTTCTCACTATTAGGTATTTAGTTACTTTTACCGTTTATTTTAATTAATTAAGCTTATTTTATTTACATAAACCCACGTAACGTTTTTGTTGCTCGTGTTTGTTTGTATAATTACCCGCTGCAAATCATACAGGGCGACTTTATGTCGAGGATAAAATGTAAATACTCGTATAATGTTAAAACCATTACATATTTTCAGAGAGAAATTTCTAAAAGTTTTAACGCAGTAATTATAGCGATTACAGTTGAAAATTCAGTGTATCGTTATTACTACGAACTTATTTATTTATTACCTATTTCTAAATTGCTGACATACAATGGCTTGTTTAGCGGTAAACTGTACGTAGTTTCGATACGTCACGCTTGCTGTGACGTTGCACACAGCCAGTGGGAGCATCCGTTCCTCACCGCTAATCTCCACAGATTGACACGCCATTTGTCAATGTCCATCCTACCACCCGACATTACCATTTTATTTCGTCGTGCTACCGCAGTTTTGCAAATTTGTTTTAATTTATCACCATCCATTTAACCAAACAATAATTTGAACATTCACAGAGGATTTGCTTCGTTTCGAACGAAAAGCTGTTCACTTTTAGCTTTGCTATTATCCTGTAAAGTGTCGCATGGTTTGTAGCTTGTCGATGTTATTTTTTGTGAGTATTTTTAGACAGTTTTTGTTAACTCTTTTAAGCTTTTTTTATTGAATGGCTATTTAATAACTCATTTTGAACCAGAACTTTATTATCCAGGTAACTGACTATTCTTTTCTGTTAATACTACTAGATTATTCAGAAAAAAGCCGAACTCTCGTACAGCGAAGCGTTCAAGCCCGACGGCGCACCCATGTGCAACGGCAACCGCTCCCCCACCAACACCGAAGCTCTCATTAACCTGATCACACAGAACACCAGGGTCAATCAAAACATGGAGAATAATAATATGAGCTTTTCACCATTTTGTGCTTCACCAGTCCAGGAGACCGCTAACGGTGCCAGCTCAGCCCCCTGTTTTGGCGGAATGACTAATGACCAGATTCAAAACTACTTGATATCCAAGTTCCAAAACATGGGAGGATTCCCAAATGGCAATGAACCGAGCAAGCCACCGCCTGCCATCAACTACAACCAGCAGTTCTTTCAGAATAGCAACGCGTTCCCCACCATTCCGCCACTGAGCAACCACTACAGCAACTCTGATCTGGCAAGCTTGCTGAACCAGCAGATGTACAAGGATATCTGCAGTTCGAACGACGAGCTGGGGAACTTGGCTCAGGCCATGAGCGTGGGGCAGTCGGAGAACTCGCTGTACAGCAACAACAGCCAGCCGACCACCTCGAAGGATTCCAGCCCGGATGGCTCCAGCTCGGACGAAGGAGCTCCATTCATAATGCCGCTGTCTCACAATTGCACGCTGACAGCGACGGGCGAGGACGGGCGCGTACGGCTGATCGTACCCGTGAGCCCGTCGGAGAGCGCCGCCGACGTGCTGGAGGCGCAGGCCGAGCCGCAGGGCGCGTCGGGCCACACCCTGCGGGTGCCTGGACAGGAGCGGCCGGGGACGCTTCTGGCGCCCGCGGCCCCTATCACCCGCACCACCAGCGAGAAGGTGCCCAACCGCAGCGAGATGATGACGGCCCTGCGCTCGCAGTGGACCCGCCACACCACCAAGTAAACTGCACTGAAGCTACGCTAACTAATCTGAGTCAAGTTACCTAAAACCTTATTTTATATTTAGACGTATCTTCTATAGATGTAATATCAAATTTTCGTCATTTTTGTACAAAGAGTGTAGGTATATTTTGTATGTATACTATTGTTTTGTATTTGTTTTAGGGTAGATGATAGTGTTCTCGTTTGAAGATTGAGACTAACGATGGTGCCAAACTTGTGCCACAAGATGTGAATGGCGATAAACGGAAGCGAGTCAAAGAAAGCGATTTATTTACATATCATGTTCTCTTATACTAGTCCAACGTTATTATTTTATAATAAAACCCGTATGTATCAGAACATATCCTTTATCATATCGCTACTAAAGTATAGGTTTTGGGTTTATGATCCATATTATTATAGCATAAAGTGCAAGTTCTACGTCGATATTTGTGCCCTTGATGATCCATAAAAAAATAATAGTCTATTATCGCAAGGATTTATGCTATCCTACGATGTATGTAGTGCTTGTGAAGATCGTATTTAAGAGGACATTACTCGGTTAAGAATATTATTTCCTAATGTTGCTAATGTACCGCTTCATAGTTATTCAATTAGCGAAAGATGTTTATATGAGTTTCAGCTCAGACATAGTTTACATGAATACTTTCTACACTTAGTATTCTTCTGCCAAGTTTTACTTACAATGTAACAAACGATGTCACAAGCGTTCTAATGAAGTTTGACGTCACTTAGATAATTTGTAGATTGTCTGTTTGTATTCATGATTAGTAACAATATATTCAACAGATTCAGTGTAACCGTGTTTAACATTAGTTTTAATTAGGGATTCAACACAATATTTAATTCTACGTGTTTATCAAATAGATGGATATTATTATAGTCAGTTCTTATAATAGGAACATTTTCAAGCTTATTTCTAAAAGACAGCCCCACATTCGCTTTGAAATCGTTTCGATTTCAATAATATTTTCATATTTCATAATAATTATAATGCCAAAGAAGGCGTTCGCAAAAATGATGCGTACGAGCCAATACATGCCAAATAAATAAATACTTGACTCAAAAATAAAGTTGAGAATAATGTGTAAAAATATCAATTTTATATTTGCCAAATACATGCAAAAATGGACCAAAAATATTATATCATGTAACGATTATTATCACATTTTGAATGAAAAAGGACGCCATGTTGGCATTCTGACGTTGGTACATCGTTATAAGAGAATTCAAATTTAAAATTCATGACTCCATTGGTGGAGATCCATCGGCGATGCGCAGATGGATGAAATTCTACAAGGTATTGGCACCAATGCCTTCGCTAGGATAAGAACCTTACTGATGAGACAATTTCTAGTCAATAACCAGATTATTTTTAATATTAATTCGACGGTCTAGTCAATGTAATTAATATTACTTGGGCATGGTGCATGTAACTAAAACATAATGGTGTGGGTTGACGATCGCACCATACTCAACAAAATGTAAAACCACACCGTTTGTGTAAAAAGAAGTTTATATAGGTAGAAGATAGAATTAAAAAGCAGAATATTAATAAAGAATTCCTTATCATTGCCGTAAAAGGAACATTGACATTGACACCTTTGCGTTATATGTCTAAGTTAAGGGTGCCGCAGGCCACGGGACAGAAGGGTTTGTCAAAGTTATTATACAAATATATTCGCGCGCCAAATTGGCCCTGGCAAAGTGCCCCCGAGGCAAGACTGGCCTCTTTACCTAATCCTCCCTTATCCTCTGTCTAACTCAACTGCCACCCTTGGCTTTACACTTTATGAATCTATTATTATATCCAACTACACTTAATAAAATAATCATAAAAAATCCTCTGAATGTGAGCTTAATCAGGTATTATTAAATTATCAAAGTTACTCAATTTATCAATGTTTCTAGAAATTATAACATATAATCAATAATTTTAAGGAACATATAAAATAGTTGTTCTCCGTATAGAAAGAAAAATATAAAAACAAAAAAAAATTAAAGCTATGTGTTTATAGTTACACAATTATTAAAATTAGCAGCGATGTCAATGTTTCAATCAAACAATATACATGTTCAATGTTTAAGTCAATTGTAACCACTGAGTAGAATATAGCCGAAATGTTTATGCATACTCATCGTTTAGAAACTGTTTTAAACTTATCGTAACCTTGTCTACAGCAGCAATAGAATCCACAAACGTACACACAACATAGCAATGTGATCCGTATCGTTGTATCATTCCATATCATTAAATAGCACCTGCTTATATGAAACTAAATTGTTGTTTTAATTAACCTGATTCCTTTGATAAACCCAAAAAGAAATTGAACCTACTACCTGTAGAGCATACAATTTCGTAAATAAGGATGCTTTTTGTTGAACTTGTTATATCTAGCCAGGTGATGAGCAGGGATAGAGCGCTAAATATATGAAGAGAAAGGACCTAATAAAGAACAGATGGATTTATTGATTGAAGATTGATTGAAAGAAAAGGGGGTGAATAAATGCGTCACATTTGATGGTGGAGAATGAAAGAAGAAAACGTTATAAGCTCAAACTGCTCTTATTGCTCTTGTCCAATGTTACTTGGGTCGCATAAGTAACATTGGACAAGAGCAAATAGCTGGCGATAGTGACACTACCATTGGTTATAGTAATAAAGAAACCCCAAATTAAGTAGTGTCTATTAAACAAATAAAAGGACACGATAATTTTGAAGGTTTTACTGCTCATTTCCACATGTGGTGCAATCAAAAGTTACTAATATGGGCTAATTAGTTTGTGGAGCCGAAAATCCATTCGGTTCTCGTCACCAAGCTTGTCGCGATCCCAATGCAAGTGAATGCAGATTGGCGTAGCGCTAATCAATCTACGTCTGACTTAGTCTGCCACGAGGTTTGATGAATTAACTGCTGTACCGTGAGACAGGGTGAGTTATCCTCCTCAGAGCAAATGAGGTTTTGACTTACTGAAAACTCATAGGCTTACTCGAGTAAGTGTACAAAAATACTTAGCACATTTTGTGAATCCACTGTTAAAAGTCATGACACATTCTACTTGGTTTGGGCATGAAATGAGGAAACGCATAAGACTTAAGAGCAATTAATATGATGATGAAAAGAATTACTTAAGAAATGTAAATGAATTGTGTAAAGATGAAAGAAATGATGAAATGAAAGAAAAGAGACTGAACGAAAGGGTCGCTAATGATAGCGGAGAATGGAAGAAGAAAACGTTATGAGCCGTTCTAAATGAAAACTGACATGGGACACGGGTAAAATGTTGAAGTTGAAACTACCATTGTACATTGCAAAACTACCATTGAAGTCAATGCAGATTAGCATCCAAGACAATTCAAGGTATTCATTCAGATCCAAGGTAGTAATAAAGAAATCCCAAAAATCGTAGTTTGTATCAAACTAACAACCAAAGCATACGGTAATTTTCGAACTCAAGCTGGCTTTACTTTCATATTCGCGAATGATACAGTCATCAACTTACTAATTCGTACTAATTGGTAGGCTGAGCCGAAAATCCATCCAGTTTTCTTCGCCATGCTAGGTAGTCGCGATTCCAATGCAAGTGAACGCAGATTGTTGAAGCGCTAATAAATTTACTGCTGTACAGAAGGACAGGCGTGAGTTACACTTCTCATAGCGAATGAAGTTCTGACTTTCCTAAAACTGACGGGCTAAGGCTTTGGCGTAACCGGGATTGCACGTAAGTTGAGCCAGGATTTACTGCATATGTGTGCAGAATGTAGGTGTTTGGCCAGTTGTAGATGAATACCTGCAAGCAGGTATGGGATGGTGCATAGGAATCACTGTAGTAATCTTTGAGTGAGGAAGTTTCCAAAAGTGTTTTATTAAACTAGCTGGCTTTGCTTTGGTAGTATATATTCAAACACCGTGGCCATATCTAAAAATTGCCCATTTCTTGATTTGGCCGAGGTTAGGTTACTGTAGTTTTGAGGGAACTTAGGACACCTGAAACAGATAGGTTGGATTCGAATGCGATAATCATTCGTTCATGTTACCGGCCCGCATTTTATAAGCGTTCTGTTTTTAACCTTTGAGGTGCAGAACTCTAAAAAGATCGCTTGTTTGATATATACCTATGTGTATATAACACGTTTAAAAATCTTCGCGTTTTCCCTGGCCCGGGGATCTCTCCGCTCCGTTTCACTCTGTTTATACACAATACGAATAATGTGTTTACGATTCCGCCCGCCACGTCCATCGCCCATTCACTCTGCGTACACTCACCGTCTGGCGAAAACAAAATTCAGAATTAGAACTATACGCCGTAAAATGGTGTTGCTTAACGCTGCAAGACTAGGGAATGAATGGAAAACGTAAGGGATTCGGTGGGGTGAATCATTAGGGGTTCCGTACCCGTAGAGTCAGCGGGCTATATCTCATGAAAAAAAGGGAGCCAGTTGAAATTTTCACTGAGTGTATATTTCGATTGCCGGTATGACTCAATCCCTTTTTTTTTGCTCGCCCGCCAACTTGGCACGGCCGTACCATGCTTTTCTCGAAGTCATTCATTTTCGACTCTCTGTTACTTCGTTATGAAAAAATTTAGAAGTCCAAATTTCCAGTGACCAAGGGGGCATTACATATCTACATATATTTCCAATTATTGCAAGTCAAAGTTCCTTAATTTTTTCAGTGACTGACTCACCGATGATAATTCTAAGGTTCTTCTAGCAGACCCACAAACTCCATTTTTTTAACACAGTTATCGTTTAGCCTATAAAGCAAGGAAAAACTCTGACGTTCCGAATTTCTAGGCCCGTTTTATAGATATTATGTCCCGTAAATACGGGACTATCACCGTATTAAAATATCGCGTCCCGTATTCTTACTTGTCCTGTTTTGGCCCCTATGAAGGTGTTTATTAACTGAACGATTATTTATGTGATTCAATTAATTATATTAAGGCACCTTTACAAAGACACGTAAATTTTTCCGCTCACACTAGGCCGGTTGTTGTTACACTCGTCAGAGGGCTGTAAAATGAAAGAAGGCAGCTCCTTATACATTCTTACAAAATGTATGCAAAAAGGACAGAATTCTAGTCTGGCTTGCGGACTTTAACGTAAATTCGTATGTAAACAAAACTTAGCTAAAATTGATGAATGATGTCGTCGTCTGACTGTTGTCGGAGTTCTCATTTCCTTCCGTCAAGTCGTTAACCTGTTTCGAATACTGAACCTTGATGAACGATGCTAGTGTACACTTGCAAGCAAAAGTTCTACCGCTTTAGCAAAAACGTTTAATTCTAGCAAACGTTCTTGTAAATACTGGTAAAAAATAAACGATTAAAAAACAGGCCTGCCTTGTCTAAAAATGAAAAACAAGCATTCGCCCATAAAGTAAAAACAACTTTTTATTGCAGTCGGGGGACAGTAGGTACTCTGGAACATTACTTAAAAGTTGATTATTTGATTGATTTACAATTGCAAGCAAGAATTCTATCGCTTTAGCAAAACCGTTTATGGAAAGGATACTCTATGCTTGAAATATGTACTTAGTCATTAGAATTGAAATAAGTGCAGGGAAGTATGATAAAGTGCGGATAGATGAATGTGGTCTGGGGGCTACTCTCTAAGCCCGAAGTCCGTAGTCACGTACGGACTCACGAATAGTCAAATCGTGTTGTCATTAGTTCTTAGTGGTATTAGGTGATACGGAGTAAGATACGCCCGCAACCAAAGCCGAAACTACGGACTTCGGACTTAGAGAGTAGCCCCCCTGGTGTGGTCAACGAAAATACCAGATCAAAGAAGATGCAGAATCAGTAGCTTATCAAATCAGTGTGAAAGTAAAATGAATGTCACCAACTGCATCAGACTGCTAGTAAAGTGACCCGTTTGAAAAATTTTAATCGTTATTAGCGGTCGGGTTTTTTGACAAAATCAATTTTCATTTCCTTCCATAGTGAACTGCCATGGCCTGTTTGGAAAGGTTTGAACCGTTTACGCACCCAGGTAGGCCGCTGCAAATACAACTAGGCGAAATGGGGTTTCATAGACCCGTTTATTTATTTATTTAACAGTTACACATTTTAATATCTTATAAAATAACTACATGATAGAGCAGTGGTGGCCCGGTGGTAACGGCTGCGGTGTGGTAGGTCGTAGGTTCGAACTTAGGCAGGCGCTTTACTTTGTTTAAATTATTTCATCACCACTACTCTCAAAACGGTGAAGAAAAACATCGTGAGGAAACCTGCATGGCCGAGAACCAAAAATTCGAAGACATGTGACATCTACCAACCCGCACTGGGCCTGCGTGGTGGATTACGGTCAACTCCCTCTCACCGAGAGGAGGTCTGTGTCCCAGCAGTGGGAACATTATAGGCTGATTATGCTTATACTCGTATCTACATGATACCAATGTGCAACTCACACCGTTATCCACAGCATACACATAGACTATGGTTATGAGCAAAATGTGAAAAAACAAATAATCAAAAGAAAGAAAGAAAATTTCATTATTAATCTAACATTACAGGCCTTAATAAGGCCGTTTCGAAACGAATAAAACGAATTCAATCTGAGTGCGGTGCCCCTGTTCAGAATATGAGCCACATGTTGGAGTGCCCCAAGTGCCCATACACACACTCTTCTCTTCCACCTGGCGTTAATCTCGGCTGTTGCCAGGGTCCGCCTTCCTACTTAGCTTCCTCTACTTTGCCCGATCTTGCACATCCTTCTCAGTCAGGCCATTGGCTCTCATGTCGGACTTGACGACGTCCAGGCAGCGCTTGCGAGGGCGACCACGGGAACTAGCCCCAAGGACAGCCATATTTATGCATCCCCGACCAACGTACTCCATAGGGCAGCGCATGATGTGGCCATACCATCGCAGACGACACTCTTGCAGTTTTTCCCCCACGTCACGGACACCAAGACTACCTCGGAGGAAAGAGTTGACCGGGGCGACCTCTCTCGCCCTCGCAAACGCTGGCTGGACGTCGTCAAGTCCGACATGAGAGCCAATGGCCTGACTGAGGAGGATGTTCAAGATCGGGCAAAGTGGAGGAAGCTAAGTAGGAAGGCGGACCCTGGCAATAGCCGGGATTAACGCCAGGTGGAAGAATAATATACGCATTTCAAAATATTATTATTAAATAACTAAATTATACTTTTTCAAAATTAATTCAAATACATAATAACAGTCAATCCAAAAATAATTAAAACAATAAAATGAATAAAACTATCACATATTAAACTACAAAAAATTGACATTTAAAAACACCGTAATATTATAGTACCCCTTACTAATTAGCATTTTTTTTAGTTCTCTCTTGAATGAATGAATGTTCATTACCTTAAGATAAATAGGTAGTTTATTGTATATTACTGGGGCCATGCATATTACACTTTTTTCATAAATGCTGTTTTTGCAGAGAGTGATTGCACCCAAAGTCTGTATTTCTCACGTCTATTTCTATTAATTATTAATCAGAGGGGGAAACAAATGAGGATTGGTTTTTACAAAAAGCGATATTTCCAATATGTAAAGTGACGGAAGTGTTAGAATTCTGTGCTGTATAAACATTGGTTTGCAACTGTCAGTAGTTAGTAACCCAAATATAGCACGTATACAACGTTTTTTACAACGCTTTGAACGCAGTGTCCTTCTGAGTTGAATTGCCCCAAAAAAATATTCCGTATCTAAAAACTGATTCAGCAAGCCCGTAATGTGCTGTAAGTATCTGTGTTGACAGTCGATGCCAACTTATAAAGAGCGTATGATGAGGTGCTAATTTTTTTGCAAAGTTCAATTATGTGTATTTTCCAATTTAATTGCTTGTCAATAATTAATCCCAAAAATCGGGCTGTTTCAACTTCTTGTATTATACTAAATTAAATTAAATTTTGATGTGTTGCGAAAGTTTTTTCTTTGTCTACAATGCATTATATTTGTTTTGCTAATTTTTAAATTATTATCATTTAGCCAGGTAATCACTAGAATCATTATGGTAATTGATCATATTTTTAGGTGCTATGGTTACAGTACTGTCGTCAGCGAAAAGTGACATGGGTTCTTTAGTTGCTTTTGGCAGATTATTAATGTACTACTCTGTCAAGAAAGTACCGGGAAAAGATCAATAATACACAAAATGTCTATTATTCATCCAAATTTATTTTATCACCTTCAAAGTATGCTCCTTTAGAAACGATATACTTGCGCCAACGAATAATCCATTCATCAAAACATTTTTTAAACGCTGCTTCCGGAATTGAGTTCAGTTCTCGCCGCGAATTCTCCTTTATGTCTTCTATCGATTGAAAACGGGTGCCACGAAGTGGTAATTTGAGTTTTTTTGCATGTCAAACTCGTAAACCCACGTCTCGTCACCAGTAACAATGCGTTTCATGAATGTTGGGTCCGAACTGACTCGTTCTAGCATGTCCTCAGCGACTTTCATGCGATTGAGTTTTTGGAGAAAATTCAGATCTTTTGGGACTAGCCGAGCAGCAACATGTTTCATACCCAAATGATTAGTTAAAATGGTACGGATCGACTCGTGAGATACAGAAAGTTCGGCAACTATCTCTCTCAGAGTTGAATGGGGATTTTCAGTCACTATTTCCTTCACTTTTGCGATGTTAACTTCAGTTGCAGACGTTGACGGCCTACCAGAGCGAGGCAAATCTTCCATCACATCTTGAACGCTTTTGAACGCTTTGAACCACTCATAAGCACGAGTTTTTGATAAAGTCGATTCACCGTAAGCCTTCTGTAACATTTTCAGTGACTCCGAACACGAAATTCCATTGGCGATGCAAAATTTAAGACAAACTCTTTGTTCGATATTTTTGTCCACTATGAAATTCGCAATACACACTAATGATATTACTAAAACCAGCACTGTTTTTAATATAAATAACAGATGCAACTCAAACTCCGCGCCAAAATGGAAAACAGTTGTGCCAATCTAACAACTACAAAAAAACAAAAATTTGAATTTGGAACCATAAACAAATCATCCATTCCCGATACTTTTTTGACTGAATGTATAGTAGGAACAAAGGAGGACCTAATACACTTCCCTGGGGAACACCATATGAGATACAACGCTTGTTAGAGGTGAAAACCTGTTCCCTTTTAGTTTTAACAGTGAATTTTGATATTTGGGTTATTTGTTGGCGGTGTGACAAATATTATTTTATCAATTCTAGGACCACTTATACCATAAGCTTCAAGTTTAGCAAGCAGGATATTATGGGCTACATAATCAAATGCTTGAGACATATCACAATAAATCGATCAAACAGGTAAAGATTTGTCAACTTATGAAGAAACTTCATGTAAAAAGTCGTATTCTGCCATATTTATGTTTTTATTTTTCCTAAAGCCTTTTTGCTCGTTACATAGGATTTCATTTTGACCTAAATAGTTATTGATTCCATTGTAAATATATTCCTCAAAGATATAATAATAATATAAGCAATAATAATTTTTATAATCCCAGAGTCACTCTCATAATCAAGACAAATCTAATGACACCTGTCAAGCTAAAATCCATTAAGCCGTTAAAGCGCTTATTACACCATGAATTGAATAAAATCTAACTAGGAAATCGAAAGATGTGATTAAAGTCAGAAAAGTTACCTAGATTCCGATTTAGTGCGATTGGAAGGTCCCGACCGCACTAATTCCTAAATTTAATTAGATTATGACGCAGGTGGGTAAAAACGGTTAACTCCAGAACATTTCAGTGTTTTCTATGCTGTAACAGAATCCATTAACTAAGCGTAGACTTAGATGCATGTTTGTATAACTCAATAATAATGGAACTCGATAATAAAAAAACAAGTGCTAGTGAGTGACCTATTCAGTATCCACGTGCCAGCATAACACGAGTAAACATGAGTAACCTTTTTATTTTTAACAGACTTCCAAAAGAGGAGGTTCTCAATTCATCGGGTATTTTTTTTGTATATACACCGATTTCTCATCCGATTTATGTGATTCTTTTTTAGTTCGATGCTTTCCGTTTGGTCCCGTAATAATTTGATTCAGTTTAGAAAATGTTAAGATTTAATAAATATTTTCATTCAAGCTTCCACACCAGATAGAAGGCCTTGGCAACAAAAATAAGTTTTAATTACATTGTATTTTTGCTACTTTATTTATTATTAATGCTTACCAAAAAGACGCAGACCCACCGCGGCGCACGGACAGGCCACGCACGAGTGTCAAGCTTCGCTTTGCAAAGAAATGTATGTGATTGTGTCTACTGCATCCCACGGACACGCTACGTATCAATTGACTTCGATTGTTGCGATACAATCGTGAGCACCCGAGGGTGCCAATAGTTCGAGGGACTAAATAAGTCTTTCACTGTGCTTTTCATTACGAATACAGGAAAGCAAAAATAAAAACACGAATCAGCTAAAGAAAAAATCCATACTTGAATCTGATGAACTCTTCGACGTGTTAATACAAATCTCTCGAAAAAACAAATGAAGATCGGACTGCCGCTTTCCCGTCTCTTTTTTTTATTTTCTGTGACCGGCCAGCTATTCAGCCATTATTGTACATAATCATCATTGAAGAAATGGTAAATGTTTGCTCAAATCTATGTTATTTTATAGAAACACTTGAAAGTAAATTATAATAAAGTCATTTAAAAAATATAATCTTAAGTTAATAATCACGTTTACGTTATTTCAATTTGACATCGCGTTGTAATTGACTGGCTGTATAGAAAGTTGGGACATGGTTCAACAGAAATGTTCAACGAGTTTTTATTTTTAATTTGACGGCTGTCAGTTGCAAAACGATTCTCCCTAGGGCTGGAGTAATACTTTGAACCCGCTCCTGAGGTAACTTCAGGCCTACTTTCCGAGTATGAATTATGAAAAATTACATTCTTTACGAAGATGTCACATGACAATGACAAAATTGCTCGGCTAGGCAAAAAGCTCGAAGTAAAACTGTCGTTGGCTCGAATGCTCGAATGCTCGAATGCTCTCTTGAACGTTCGCTAGAACGCTCTCTACAAAACGCGTTAAAACTCCCCTGTTTATTTCAAACAAAAGAACTTTCGTTGTAATAACCATTACAAGTGTATGCTCAAGTCTATCAGTGGCTTAGGATAAACTTTTCCGTTCAAAGCAAACGTAACGGGGGAATATGAGAAATTATGGTGATATTGCGCTTTACCTACATATAAAAATTATAACCATGATTAGTTTGTATTCTGGTTAGTAGATTCTGAATTTAGAATACACTAATTAATTTTTTAACTAATCTGTAGTCCCATTTTTATAAATTTATAAGGCTGACACATACTTAACAATAAAATTGTCTTAAAAGACCATTTCAAATTGTATTTTTTTCAGCATTAAAATAAATTACTTTGTCTTTAAAGGAAATACAGCGTACATGCCAATGATGACAAAAAAGATGTAATACTAACACTACGATCGTGGTTATCGAATTTTCAGCAGCATCCTAACAAAAGAAAACAACAACAGAGAGGTTTTAACTTGTAGACTTGTTAATTATTATAGCACGTGTTATTCTAATGTTATTTGTTCTACAACAGTTGTCTTCATCTGCAAAAATAGACCGATGGTTCTCTCTTCTGCCTGGCAACACTCCTGCGCTGTCGCGGCCTGAGAGCGGGTTCATCTCAGGAATGGAAGATGGCGCCGACGCAGCCACCCTCGCCGAGGCCAAGAATCTGCTCCTACAATTGGGTGCTAAGAAGAAACGGCGACTCATCCCCATACGCTTCACTAGAAGAAAGATCTTAGTCAATAAACACACTTTGCTATAATGTTTAGTAAAACCGGTGTACGCTGTTTAAAAAGTCGGCTTTTCAAGCCTAATTTGGAGTCATTTTACGGGATTAAGAGTTTAAATGCGCAGACGTTGCTCTACATCACAAGGTCGAGCCGGAAAATCCCCTAATCCGACACGTTCGACATTGTCATGTGTCAACGATCCTACGTCGTGGCATCAAACTCGAATCACACTCCGAGTTCATGTGCTAACTCTATGAAAATCCACGACAATTTACTTTAGAGTATGTTACATATTATATTATTAATTTTAGTTGATAGGTAATTAAGGAAAGTAACCGGAGAACCATTTTCTCCGGAGAAAACAAGGCTTCTGTTCGAACAAATTGGATGCAAGTACTTATAACTATTTTAGACACGTGATAATTTATTCATAATCGCTCATTGCAGCTTATTTTATAATTTTAAAGGCACGCTGAAATATAATGTTGGACTGAATTCTTGAGAAAAAGGATCGGTGATACTTTTTAAGCAGCGTACACTCTTAAATAGAGCAATTTACATTATTAATGGGACAGTTAAAGTATTATACTGCTACAGTGAAACCCCAGCCTTATGCGCTGGTAATATTATAGTGCTGACACTTACGTTATTATTATATATCGATGGTGCTCTCCAGGTGGTTTAAGCACATTCGTGTTATAAGTTTGTATTTTAGTTTCAGTGATCTCAACTCGAATACTTTCACGATTACAGAACTTTCACTTTGGAGTCGGATCGGTTTCGATATTACCTACGTACTTATACACGGTGTAATTTTAGTCTTCTTACAACGGCAGCTTAATTTATCTATACAAGAATCACTACATATTCTTTAAAATAAATAATATTTATTAACATTTCAATCATTTAAAAAATGAAAATCTTATTCATTTTCAAGACGCATGACGTAGTTTGAAACATCCAGGAGCGAGCGTAGTCCGATCCTTGTGTTCCATGGAACGGTGACATTATTTTGATACGTAAACATTATTAACAGAGCGTTTCATAATTTTAATGCATTATTTATTTTTATTGTACTTATAACCTTAATGAATTGTTTTGAAAAAAATACGCGTATAGGTAGTTTATGTCGCGTACATTAAGTAGACCGCCTTTGTAAGATTAAAATGGCAGCGTGTATACAGGGTGAAGATTTCAAGTGGGCGTGGATGGCCTACTCCGAAACTACGAGGAATAATGATAAATACTGGACCGATTTTGAAGAAAAACAAAACGCAATAATGCCGTTTTCAGACTTTCGGGTCTCCTTTGAATATTTATCGCTATTCCTCGTAGCTCGTTTGAATAATTTCACACTAGGATTAAAATACTAACAACCACTTAGGGAGTGAAAGTTCTTAACTGCACTTAATGACTACATAGTATAAAACAAAGTCGCTTCCGCTGTCTGTCTGTCTGTCTGTCCTTATGTATGCTTAGATCTTTAAAACTACGCAACGGATTTTGATGCGGGTTGATTTTAATAGATAGAGTGATTCTCGAGGTAGGTTTTAGTATATAATTTGCACCCGTGTGAAGCCGGGGCGTGTCGTTACAAATAAAATGCAATGTTTAGCCTATGAAAATGTATGAAACAGTTGATATTTTTATCGAGTTTTCAGGGTTGGTCTCAAAGTAAAAGTTGTTTATAATCATGTGTACTTTCACTTCCTAAGAGTTTGTTAGTATTTTACAAATAACCCTGTATACGTTTGTATAAGTATCTCTATCCAATGACTAGATTTGGAAACGACTATTTCAAATAAGGTTTCTATTTTCTTATGCATATTTATTATTTTTGTGATATTTCTCACATGCACTTAAGGTGGGATCAGCAATTGTAATAATTAGCTTCTATTAGTATATCTTTCTACGTAGTAAGTAGAAATAGTGAAACAGCAAAAATCACAGAAGGAATGAAATTCGCGAAATCCCTGACATAAAATAAATTGTGCGAAAATAAAATACCAAATGGCGAGAAACAAACAACCCTACTTTCATGTAATTGCAAACGCCCCATGTCCACTTATTATAATAAACAATGGTAACAATTTTATGGTAATAAAAATATTTACTGTATGTCCCTGGAAACGTCCAGTAATATTAAGTTTAATGAAAGACTAACTTTTTCAATTCTATGGAACAATACTGCCCGAAAACTTTAAAGACTTGTTCTTGTTAAAATTCGTTATACATAGTTTAAAAATTTACTGTTAAATATATTGTATAGCAGTATTAACTTTATATTGTACTTAGAAATAAGATTTTTACAATCATGAACACGAAGGTAGTAACTTACGAACAAAGTGAACGAATATTTTTAATTAAATGAATTTAAGCCTTAATTGCAACGACGGACGATATTGAAATTTTGCATTTCCTAGTTTAAATTGAGTTGTTAAGTGATAGGTTTATTTAGTCTAAGTAAGGAAGTAGTTCGTACTGCATACAGCGACCAAATAGTCTGTGTTACAATGTATTGCACCCGAGGTGTGGCCATGTTGCGAACACCATTAATTTGCTCAAGATATAGTGACCGTGATCAGCGCTTAACAGTTCCAAAACTTCCAAAAGTAAAAAAGAGAACAGTCGAATTGAGAACCTCCTCCTTTTTGAAGCTGGTTAAAAGATACCTCAGTGGGACATCTTGGTAGCCCATGTATTTTTATACAATAATCTTCGCTGATAATGTCACTTTGCCAAGAGCCTTAGCTCCTAACACCTATTTTATCCGAGCAGCGGGAGTCAGACATTAAGAGTCTTTAAGAATACAAATTCACGAAGAGCCTTCTTGAGGAACTGAGGCTGGCACGATCGCCAATCTGCCTGAAAAGGAAAACAGTGCCATAGACAATTTCGTTTTAATTCTCGAATGCACTAACCCAACACTAGTGACATTCATGTTTTAATTAGTTACGGTTTAAAAGCTTTTTGAAAATGTTTAGCATTCACTGTGGACGACCGCATAGATTGATTTGAATGCAGAAATAGTCACTTGTCAAAAAATAAAAGCGCTAGCATCAGCCATTGTAGAGCCAACTATGTACTACACGTATTAATGACAATGGCACTCTTTTATTCTTATTTAGCTCGAATTAACTGCCTTAGTATTTCTTACTCAATAACTTAACTACCTATATTTTATCTGTATCATCCATTCCAATGTTGTATTACTATGATATTTAATATTACTAATTAATATATAGTAAATAGTTTAAATGTTGAGTGATCGAATGACTGATTATAATTGATAATGTGTTCTTTAGTTACAATATATATTCTATATTTAAGATAAACTAGGATGTTTTAAGATAACATTGGAATATATTTGATTGAAATATAAGATGGGTATTCTTTCCACGAATGATTTTTTTGTTCCCGTGCCTACCTTATTGGTTCAGTGTTCTATCATCAATGACTGCGACGCGTGCAAAATCTATACTAATATATAAAGCTGAAGAGTTTGTTTGTTTGTTTGTTTACTTGAACGCGCTAATCTCAGGTCCGATTTGAAAAATTATTTCAGTGTTAAATAGCCAATTTATCTATTTATATAGGCTATATATCATTATGCTAAGACCAATAGGAGTGGAACAGTAATGAAAATTGTGGCGCAGACAAAGTTGCGCGGTTTAACTAGTATCTCATAAAATATTGGTGAGTTCAATTTAAACGAAAAAAAGAACATGACCTAGAGATGGCCGCGAGAATTTTCTGGATGCGAGACGCACAGGATTGGTTGATGTGGCTACACTGAGGCCTGTATCGAGCAGTGTGCTTCTGGTTTAAATTTTGATGATGAAAATGTACGCGACCCCCGTACTATAGGTATAGTGAGCAGTGGTGGCCCAGCAGTACGACATAGTGGGAATAAAAGTGAGATGACCCTCACTGCTCGACGTAGAGGGAACATATCAACAGCTCATAACGTCTCGTAGTGTAAGTTTTGGAACCCAGGCAGAACTTAATGTATTATTTTTCGTTAAGTACCACTCGCACGCACACACGTACACATCTCTCATAATACTGAAAGAAATTGGCGTGCCTGGAGACATGTATATTCACCAATCCACAATGGGCCCGCCTGGTAAGCGGGATATCTGTCTATATATATGATTTCTATCCTCTCCCTCTCACAGAGACAAAACTTGTGTTCCATTAGCGGACTAAAGGCTGTTATTGCTGCTATGCTAAGCTGGTAAACAGCCATGCTGCATAACCTTGTAAGCGCCATTGTCACGAGAGAAATTCTACGACACCGTCACAAATATGTGACAAAAATGAGGAATTTGTGGATTGGCGTGCGGGGCTCACCGGTGCAATCGCGATGTGGGTAACAGGGTACCCGGGTGGCTGGCCTTCTTTGAGGAGCTGGGGTGGATCGAATGACAAACTTATCCAACTCTTACGCAAAATTACTTGGCAACACTTGCCAAGTAAATACTAACATACATGCTTAGCGGTAGTAATAGACCCTAAGTAAATAGTGGAACTAGGTAACTATGTATGTATTTTAACGGACGAGCTTCTCCAAAGGATTCGAAAGGACCACAACTACTAGTTAATTCATTTGGCATTGAAATTAAATTGGCCGTGATTCCTCTTCGTCTTAAATACCCTTCATGAGCCAATTTCATTTTAATTAGGAGTATATTGACAGAGTGTTTCAATTAACTTCATGTTTATTCAAGTGTCTTCGAAGGTATAGTTAGTTAGCTAAATGGGTTTATTAACAAACAAGGCCTGCAGATACGTAGGATGAGTATACGACCGACGCGACCTACCTAACTATCTACTTACTCGTACGTCTAAACAAGACGTATGACCCACTAAAGAGGCTTTTCCTATGAATAGACCGAAGCAAAGAGCTAATTGAGCACTGCACTTACTCAAAGCATTTGCAATATTAGACGTTAGGGATTTTCACCGTTCCGAACATCTGTAAAAAATGGAACCCTTATAGGATCACTCAGGTGTCTGTCTGTATGTCCGTCTGTCACAGCCAGTTTTCTCCGGATCTACTGGACCGATTCTGTTGAAATTTGGTACACATACGAGTATAGACTTTTGTCACCCAAACACGGACGCTACATAAATAAATAAATTGTCACTTTTGGGCTCAGAAAAAGCTTTTGGGGGTCAAACTAGAAAATTCCAAAAAAATAGTTTTTCAAACTGTATCGTTGGGGCAGGTGGTATTTATCATCCATTAGTTTTTTAATCAAAACGCACTATAAACAAAAAATTAAGGTTCTCTTGAAAACTCGCGGTTTTGGTAGAAGGCAGTTTCCTACTTTGAAGCGGTGTTTATGTCTTAAGGTGGATGCTCCAGGGTAGCCCGCGAAATTCAAATATTTTTATGTTTTTTGCAATTTGCCGGTCAGTGTGAAGCTGTATGTGGACCAAATGCGATCTGCGACCGTAACGCGTATTTATCTAAAGAATTATAACCATTTTAATCATCAATATAGCCCTCTAAGTTCATGTAGTTCGAAAGAATGAATATTTCAGAAATAATCATTCTTTCGAACTACATGAACTTAAAGTGGTATATTGATGATTATACGCGGGCCACCTTGGAGCATCCACCTTAAGAAAACCATTTTTCTAGATGAAATACATATATGTTCTGTAACCTTTAACATTATCATTCTTGAATGATGATGATTTTGATTCTCTCTCCATACAAAATTTATTTAAACAGTTCAATTTCGGACGCCTCTCTGGGATCTCTTCTACTTTCTTTAATGTATTAAGAATTTCTTCAACATACCCTAAATGTCTAAAACTTATTAACATAGTATTTATCTTTATAAGTGTAATCACTACCCTCTTATCCAAAGTTGGCCATCCACACAGAACCTACTGGCTTATTGACTCCCAGTGTGTCGCAAACGGTTGACGAACTCATCATCTGCTCAAAAAAACCTGATACCTACAACCGGTCCGACGAGTTGATTCACGAATGTCTTTAGCTACACCCAAAAAAATGGGTCGATGTCTTTAGTTTTTAATTTATTTTGTTTCTACTTGATAAGATTTTAAGCTTTGTTTTTTGTTGTGCAATAAATGAACTAGATAGGGGGACATAGAAGAGGCAGGAGACCATGCGCAAATATGAGTATCTTGTTTTGATCCGACTAGAACAGCCACACTCAGCCTGCGGCCCGCATGTGGCCCTCCAAGTTTTACTGTGTAACCCTGTAACCTAGCACATTATTGGTGCTATAATTAAATATCAGGTTCAATAGCAGTTTTATTGAGAAACAACCGTATTCAGGTTGGTAAAGTATGTGTCATATGTCCCCGCTGGTGACAGTTGAGAATTTATTTTTCCCCTTTCTCACCAGTGGTGACAAACCCTATACGACCACTGAACGAACGGTACCTACAACCCTACTACAATAAGCACGCCACAAGTCAGAATATCAGCGAAAATTATTTTAAAGTTTGGTCTCTTGATCGAAACGCACAATGCTGCGGCAAACGGTACCGAACGCTTAGGTTGATAATCCTCCTTCCCCTGACGCATACAGCGATGGAACAAAAGACCATTCTAGATCATACATTCAGTCAAAAAAGTATCGGGAATGGATGATTTGTTTATGGTTCCAAATTCAAATTTTTGTTTTTTTGTAGTTGTTAGATTGGCACAACTGTTTTCCATTTTGGCGCGGAATTTGAGTTGCATCTGTTATTTATATTAAATACAGTGCTGGTTTTAGTAATATCATATATAGTGTGTATTGTGAATTTCATAATGGACAAAAATATCGAACAAAGAGTTTGTCTTAAATTTTGCATCGCCAATGGAATTTCGTGTTCGGAGTCACTGAAAATGTTACAGAAGGCTTACGGTGAATCGACTTTATCAAAAACTCGTGCTTATGAGTGGTTCAAAGCGGTCGAGATGTGATGGAAGATTTGCCTCGCTCTGGTAGGCCGTCACGTCTGCAACTGAAGTTAACATCGCAAAAGTGAAGGAAATAGTGACTGAAAATCCCCATTCAACTCTGAGAGAGATAGCCGCCGAACTTTCTGTATCTCACGAGTCGATCCGTACCATTTTAACTAATCATTTGGGTATGAAACATGTTGCTGCTCGGATAGTCCCAAAAGATCTGAATTTTCTCCAAAAACTCAATCGCATGAAAGTCGCTGAGGACATGCTAGAACGAGTCAGTTCGGACCCAACATTCATGAAACGCATTGTTACTGGTGACGAGACGTGGGTTTACGAGTTTGACATGCAAACTAGTCAACAAGCTTCGGAGTGGCGCCTTCCAACTGAACCGAAACCGAAAAAACCACCCCAAAGTCGATCAAAAGTCAAAGTCATGTTGACTGTTTTCTTTGACTATCGCGGTGTTGTGCACTCTGAATTCTTACCGGAAGGTCTAACGGTAAATAAAGAATATTATTTGAGCGTTATGCGGCGTTTAAGAGAGCGAATTCGACGAAAAAGGCCAGATTTGTGGAAAGAAAATTCTTGGATTTTGCACCACGAGAATGCGCCTTCGCACAAGGCTATCATTGTGAACGAATTTTTAACCAAACACTCAACAAATACCATCCAGCAACCACCATATTCACCAGATATGGCTCCTGCTGACTTTTTTCTTTTTCCTAAACTCAAATTACCACTTCGTGGCACCCGTTTTCAATCGATAGAAGACATAAAGGAGAATTCGCGGCGTGAACTGAACTCAATTCCGGAAGCAGCGTTTAAAAAATGTTTTGATGAATGGATTATTCGTTGGCGCAAGTGTATCGTTTCTAAAGGAGCATACTTTGAAGGTGATAAAATAAATTTGGATGAATAACAGACATTTTGTGTATTATTGATCTTTTCCCGGTACTTTCTTGACAGAGTAGTACATAGGTACGATTCGCATACCGCCGCGTTGTGCGTTTCTATCAAGAATCTGATTCTTCAAAATTCCAAGATGTTTTGGACGACCGACGCAGCGACGACGTAACATTTCGATAGCGTGTTCCAATTCGTGCCGTGACACTTTTTGACCTTTGACCTAGAGCCTCTTGATAGAAAAATTAACACAAAACAATTTTATACATAGCAAGCACGAGGCTAAATGAAAAATACGCTTCTCCACCGAGCACACCACAATTGCGGAGTGGTTAGAGCGGTCCTCAGCTTCCGTCTGACGCAGGTACTAACCGGACACGGTTATTTCGGGAGATACCAGTTTCGGCGGGTGTCAACACTGTGAGGATCGCCCGGAGGACACGGTGGAGCATACGGTGGAGGTCTGCCTCTCGAGTCTAGCCTTAGTTGAACCCATGGTCCAGAGCGTGGAGGCATGGGAAGCGGTTACCTCCTTTTGCGAAGCTTTTGTGAAGCAGTGACCAGCAGTAATGCTAGCGATGGAGGAGAACGAACACGTGAGAGAGGAGGAAACTTTACGCTACAGCCGCCGCAACAGAAAAAGACGCCCCTAGCGTCGGGAGTTGCAGAGCGATTCCCGGCTACCGTAGGCGCAGGCCTGCAGACGGCGAGCGTTTCATGGCTCGCCGTCCGATCAGAACCAAGCCTGGGTTAATGTCAGCAACTATGCTGACATCTACTAAGATGAAGCCGGTTAGGGCCAGTGCCGCCAGGGTTGCGGAATTTGTTCGATAAAGTCACCGCAACTCTGGAACGCAAAGGGAAGGAACACGGATGGGTTTTAGTCAATAAGAGTCTGACACACCCTTCTGTTCCGCCCAGAGCGGGAGGAGTCATTTGATGATTTCCCATACTTTAAAAAAATGGTGAAGCTGCTTTTCGAAGTCGATCCGTGAGGGGTGACCATCTATAATAAACCAATTTATTTGTTTGTTATTGGTTTGCTCTTGACTCTAGTCTATATCAGAGATGACAGAGACAAAGTCTACGATACAAGTACAAGTTTCCTCCGAGACTCGGAAAGCATGTTAAGCCATTGATCTAAGCTGTCATTTGAACATCGGTGATAGGCTTAGTTGGAAGCCAGAAAATCTGACATCATTATTGCCAAGGGTTATCGTGCCGTATTACATCAAAAAATATTTTACTAGATCGTGTGCTATCTAGGAACATTTGGTTAGACCGGAAACCGACCCCAATATGGTTGGGTCAAAGGCTAGGCAGATTGATTGGATCATAATGATCTTTAGCTTAGTAGCTTTACAGTTCATAATAGATTGATGAAAGATGTAAAATAACTATAGCTGTAGCAGGGTTCTACATTGAGCTAAAGATGATGATGACATAAGTCTATTAAAACAGACAATATCTTACTAATTTATAGCCCAACGAGGGAGACATAAAGACAATCTAGCAGTTTACAATGTAGAACCTATTATATACGCCAATGGGTCAAGCGACCGGTTCTCAAATGACGTAATCTGTGAATCCTGCATTATTATCAATAACAACTTTATGGATATTCATATATATATCCAACGAACAAATAAAGATATATTTTTGTTGTTCGTACTAGTTTAGTTCTTCGTTTCTCTAAGGAATTCTAACTAAACAACATCGCGCCTGGTCAGCCTGTATTCTTCATATGATTTGGAAGAGGTGGCACTTATCATACCTCATATTCTTCATCATCATCATCATATTCTTCAAAATTTATCTTATCTTCCATTCATGTTTTACGTCGTTGATCAGTCGAGTTTTTAAATTATATGAACCATTATTTTTTATTTTGAGTTGAGTTTGCTCTTGACTCTAATCTAGGTTAGAGATGACAGAGACAAAGTTGACGATGGAGCGAGATTACCCAGAAGAAGCCTGATCAGAGATTAGGGTGTATGCGTTCGGAAACACAGATGCAGGGAGAGAGTTCCACATGGTAGGGATGGTAACTTGTAGTGCGTCTCACCAATGATTCTCGAGTGTTCTATTTTATGAATTAAGCAATTAAGGTACAGATATGTTTGTACCTATTTGCCAACAAATGTCTGTGACTATGTTAAATTTGATCCCATGTAGTAGCTATTATGGGCGAGTGACAAAACCAAACTCGGGCTACTGACTAGTCAGAAATTAAATCGATTTGCTTAGCTTGCCATACCCAGCTATGTTGCGATCTGCTCCCATGCAGTCTATAATCTGATTCAATTGAGTACCAGTAGTTCTCGGCTTTTGACTAACCGCGATGGATAGCTATGGATTTATGCTGACGACTGCCAAAGATTAACGAATGACAGCCGGGAGCCGGGACCAACAGCTTCCCCGGATCGACCTCGGCAAGCGGTGCTTAACGTTGAAGATCGACCCGTGTGACTGTTATTATTTAGCTAAAATTTTCTCGCAGCAACTAATACTTCTAGGCAAGCGTGCTCCATCTTCGCCACATCATCGCTTACCATCAGGTGAGATAGTGGTCAAACGCGTGCCTATCAAAAGAAAAAAAAGAAAAACCAATTAATTCCAACGTAAACACCATAACTCTTTGGCCGATCTAGGACTGTATATCAAACCCAGGAATTCATGCATAGCACTCTGGCAAGGACTAAACCTACAAGGCAACGGGTTTGTAAGGTAGATATTACAGAATCGTAAATAACAGATAAGTGGCTTGTGCGTACCTACTTACCTCCATACCAAAGATGATGCAAAAATATCATATTGCCCATTTATCGACAAAATGCCCAGTTAAGTATACAACACTGAAAAGGTACTAGGAAAATATTAATGTTCATCATTCCATATTTGTTTGTTTGTTTGTTTGCTTGCTTGAACGCTCTAATCTCAAGAACTATTTGAAAAAATCTTTCAGTGTTAGATAGCCTATTCATCTAGGAAAGCTATAGGCTATAGCATGATATATAATCATAACGCTAAAACCAATAGGAGTGGAGCAGACGAAGTTGCGCTGGTCAACTAGTTATTATTATTTATAAGTTAGAATAATAACGCGTTATTATTCTAAGGTATTAGGTTTGTTCTCGCTCCACTATTGTTCAATTCGAAGAATCAATGTCCGTCAAAAAGGATAAGAATGTACAGTCATTATTAGTTAAACAGCATCTCGAAACTGTGATCTGAATTTACAAGCAGTTTACTGAATACATTATTCGAACAACAGTTTGGTTAAGTACCGAGAGTATTGTCAATTACTGACGGCTTAGCACGAATATTTTTCACGTATTGTATTGTAACGTAACGTCGACTGTTCACGTGACCAGAGGGCTGGACTTTTCTTCGGCCAAAGAATCAGCATTGCAATTCAACGCGGCAATGCTGCCAGTGTTCTGGGCACTTTTGCCATTGACAGCGATGTGGATTATTTTTTTGATGCCCAATGATTAATTTTTTTTTTTTTTACGCGTTTGTACATAATTTCTTGTTAATTAGTAAGTTTTAGTGTATTTAGTTATAAAAATATCTTAGAATATACCGGTAATAATGGAATTAAATAAATTAACGTAACGTTAAATTTTATCCTAGCTGCAATACTCGCTTCACACTTAATATTTACTTGAATTGGATACTATATTCTTTTTTGTGGTACAAATTGTGTATGTCGCATAGTAAAATTAAATTAAAATACTATGGGTTTTTAGTAATTTTTATTCAGTCTTACTTACGGTAACGTTACTATACGTCAAAATATTCGTGCTAGGCCCTCTGTACATGGACAGGCTACCAGTTTGAGACAGAGGGCTAGTAGTTCTTCTAATTTTTAAGCAACGTTTGCATTCGCATCATAGTTGCAACTTTTCAAAATGAAGGGAATCTATTTTTGATACATTGCGAATGAGATGGGAATGAGAGAGAACGTTGCTTAAAAACCTGCTAAGTGCAAGTCAGACTCGCACACGAAGGGTTTCGTACCATAATCCATATTTTTTTATTATTTGTTGTTATACTGGTATTCAGCTGAATCCGGTTTGACTGGAAACCGACCCCAATATAGTTGGGAAAAGGCTAGGCAGATGATGTTATAGCGGCAATAGAAATACACAATCTGTCAAAATTTCAATTGTCTAGCTATTACGGTTCTTGGAATAAAGCCCACTGACAGACAGACGAACAGATAGACGAGACGAGATGACAGACAGCGGAGGCTTAGCAGGGTTCCGTTGGGTACGGAACCCTAAAAATGAGTACAATTGGCACTCAAAAAACTAATAAACATTTTTTCATTTTTTCAAAAGGGAAGACCAATTCTCAATCTTAAACTCTAGTTGCAGTAATAAGTCAGCTACAATTAATGTTAAAAGATAGGCAAAATTTAGGTTTTGAAGTGTTTTTGACAGTTATACGTGGTATCCTTGGCATAAGTAGATACAAGTATGTCTGTCACTGCAAATGCAGTTTAGGCTCAAACTGCGCGATGAACACTAGATTAATGGTGGTATGTCATTTCTCTTTACACCAATCTACGAGTATGTTGATAAATGAAGTCTTATCAGCCCTGAATTCGACTGAATTAGAAGAAAACAATCATTAAATGTTTAGATTAATTTAAAGATTTCGTTTCTCAGAGAAAATATCTTGTCAAACATCGATTTGTCCACTATTTTTTAATTTGATTGAAAATGTTACTGAATTACTATGACTGAATAACCGAAGAGAGAAAGTGTTGAGCTAATAATCAATTCTTCTGGGAGACTTCAGAATTATATTTTCAGGTCCCAATGGGGTATTTTGCTGAAAATATCGAATTAGCCCGTCAGATAGCTTTCCAATAAATATTGGACGTTTTTCGTGAAAACAAAAAATAAAGACGATAACCGCTTTGAAAAATCGCGTGACGTCACGCGGTAGTACCTACACTTTTAAATAAAACGTAACCAGTGGGAACTTTTGAACTTTAATGCGCTTGGTTTTTATTAATTTGACAAAAACACGTACTAAATAGAATTATAATTTTTATATCTAGTAACATACCCCATACCAGGAGAATCCCGAAATAACGGGAAAGGTGGGAACTCTCACGAGGCACTTCTATTTTATTCAGCCAAACTGGTCCATGAAACCAGTATACATATAGATAGCCGGTAGATGCTAACTTCCATGTTACTGAAGGGCAATTGTGTTCGCTGATTGGCTTCCTAATTATCAGTTACTGTTCAGTTTATTGTAGGCTGACGGCAACCGTCCTCGATCACTCGCGGTCGTGACCGTTTAATAAATGACAATTGCCACTTAATAATACATTTGGGCAGATGTTAAATGGCCGACGAGTCTTCCACAAACTAATTTACAAATATATGCTCAAGGTTAGTGGGATTTTGTACGGTTTTTAGTTAAAAGAAGGCAGTTTTTACTTCTGTATGTCTCCCTCAATGAAGTATCTGCCATTCGTTACAATTTTCTTCAGCTGTTTGATATTTTTTTGCTGCTGCAGTCGTTTGCCACGAAAAATCTCCACACATTCCCAACCAGAATCAACATTAGCGACCACCAGAAAAACGCCGAGCCAATGAAATCCGACGAGTCCCGGAGAAACGATTCAACTGTCTTGGATCCTGCAACGAAATTAATCAGTAATTGGATGTGACAGCAAATTCCCCATCTCAAAAAAGTTTTAATACAAAATGATCCGCCATTTATTGAATTCATTTATTACAAAAAATGTGATAAATGAAGAACCACTCGAAAGATTTTAAGCAAACTTCACATAAACCATCTGCTAAATAATCCGAATAAAGCCTAAAATTTGGTTTGGATAGGTGAGCCCGTTCTTGAGTTATAAAATAATAACGAAAAGTGGCATTGATTTTTATATAATATAGATTAAAAATTAAAGGCTCTCTTACCAGAAACGTGTTGTTTGGTTTATGGTACGGAACTTTTGTGAGAGTCCGACGCGCACTTGGCCGGTATATTTTCCTTCGCATTGATAAAATAAAACTTGCATAGTTTTGACCCACTTGTCTGGAATAAATCCATGTGCTCAAGAACAGATATATTATCCCCAAAAAAAAAATATGTTATCTCCAGGCCTTCACAATATTTAGTGCATACCTTACGCTCAATTTTCCTTTTATGAATATCCCAGCCAATTAATCCAGTGCTTCATTAGATACTTGCCAAGTTCATCCAGATTACAAGGATTTCACTCCTAGGAGGACGAGAGGTGTAAGTTAGTTAGTTGGCAAGGTTTGATTTCCAGATCGGGCAATAGTTATTCCGTTAAGAGTTTCTCACTATCAGCCAGAGTTTGGAAGTTGGTGATATGACATCCTCGTCGTTAAAGCCGTTGCTCTTGTGTCTTCCCAGCTAAAACTGTGTGAGGACTGTCTTTTGTAAAATTTGACGTTTAAAAAGTGCTGGCTCACAGCCTAATTTTAATTAATGACTTTTGTTTTTGACTTTGTGGGATTGCCATTGTATCAGACAGACAGTGCACCTGTGTTTGCGCAGCCACTAATGCTCTATAATAATAATCTCTTGCATACTTGGCTTATCTCCGTCGTCATCGACCACCGTGATCGAAATTCAGTCTCGAGGATTGTTAATCTAGTATGACAATTATGTTGATACACTTTTTTTAAGGATGGGCAATCATCAAATGACTCTTCCCGCTCTGAACGGAGCAGAAGAGAGTGTCAAACTCTTACTGACTAAAACCTATCCGTTTTCCTCCTTTGCGTTCTAGGGCCGCGGTGACGCTTTCGAACAAATTCCGCAACCCTGACAGGATGTGTATATTGATAACATTATTTTAAATGAAAAATACAGAAGAAATTGTATCAGATTTCCGGACGGTTGCAAGCCCCGAGTCTGTCAGTTTATACATAAATCATAAGTTAAGACATTCCATAACAGAGTTACCTGTGCAGCCTTGTAGACAATGAAGTTTGCTACAAGCTTTGCATCGGAAATGCATTAGACAGAACCTTAGTTCTGATATTAGTTTGGAATAAATTGAAGATTTTCGCAGTACCTAGGTCTTCTACTCTGTTCAAGAAAATGACGGATCAAAAATGAAACATGAGGTGATTTCATAAAGGTCCGTTTTTCTTTTAAGGTAGGAACCCCAAAAAATACGCCTAGCCTTCATTCAACTGTATTAGGGTCGCCTTCCACTCTTTCCAGTTGCAGCCGAGAACCAGTATTTTACACAGCATATAAGTAACACGATAGTTACCCCTTGGCAAAAACGGTCCAGTTAGGTAGGCCTAACTTCGAGAAAGAGGTCAACCGTCGAATCCAACTCGGCTGGGCAGCGTTCGGGAAGTTGCGTGGTATCTTCTCGTCCCATATACTATATTGTCTCAAACGAAAGTCTATGACCAGTGCATGTTGCCAGTGATGACATATGGAACTGAAACGTGGTCGCTCACAATGGGCCTCATCAGAAGGCTTAAAGTCACTCAAAGAGCGATAGAGAGGGCAATGCTTGGAGTTTCCTAGTGTGATCGAATCAGGAATGATAATATCCGCCTCCCACAAGGTGGACCTGGTAAAGGTCGCGGGTAGCCGATGAATGCGAGATGCACAGGACCGGTTGTTGTGGTGCGACACTTGGGAGGTCCAGCAGTGGACGTCTTTTGGCTGGCTTAGTAGGCGATTCGGCCGCTGAGTTTCGTCCGGTCCGGTCGAAATAGGAATTTCATTAATATTTATTTTTTGAGTGGTGAACCTATTAATGATTAATTCCAGCCCATATTGTAATTGAATAAAATCTATAGAGCAACTGCAGCCAGACCATAACTTAATAACAAAAATAAATTGATAGAGGTGTTGCGTAGGTGCAAAGATCAAGTCTCCTCTGATTGAGTGTGCCTGGGCGCATCCTTCGCCGGGTCACCTACCCAACAATATGATGCCATTATATGCCTATTAAGGAAAAGGAAGCATTATGTGCAGGGCTGCATTAGTCACGTAGCAAGACAAATGCTACGGGCCCCGGACGCTGGGGGACCCCGCGCTTGGACGTACAAAAAACGTACCTATGTCATATAAAATCTAACCAGTAAGTTGGATCCGGTCCCCATATATATCCTAGATGATAGTTAGGTTATGGATCCAGCGCTAACTAAGGGTCACACAGCACATGAGAGAAATAAATCAAAGTATTATTTTAATAGTAGGTACTTTCTAAGAGCTAGATTAAACTTCACAAAACTGTGTGTGATTAAAGATTAGGGTGTTTGTAAAGTAAAACTAGCAACTAAGGTACCTAATGAGAAGTTAGAACAATGCTTCCGAGAAGGAAAGTATCTCAAAATTATGTGTGGCTGTAGGTATAGGGGTAGTAGAATTTGCAACAGGCCCCGCGCCACCTTAGTCCGGCACTGTTTATGAGTCAAGAACCGAATCCTGACCTGCAGCCAACACGGTCATTTCGAACAGTGACGTAAGCAAACACGTTATTTATTGCGAAACCTTTATCGCGGTCGATATGCATATACCTATAGTTGCATATACCGATATGCATATACATATGTATAGTTGTACGGCTTCTAGTGATACCAGCAAGTAGGACTTGAATTTAGAATACCTATTACGTTTATGACCACGTGTTTTTAGAGCGAGAGCGATAAACGATTATAAATACGTTGGAATAGATAGATCCAAATTAATTTTGAATATTTATTGAGTGTTGGGAATGAAACCTGTGCAAATTCATTGCATTAAGCTGTGCTGAAAATTGTGCGGAGTAGGTAGGTTTAGGACTTTCCACCAAATTCAAATCATCGATCGTGCCGCAGGGCGTCTCACACTACGTTGGCCCATACGCGGTCTCCACTCTAACACATGTCTACTCCATCGATCGACCGTCTGTTCGACTAAAGATATGCTCGGCCCGCTTCCACTTCAGCAAGTTGATTTTCCACGCAATGTCGGTGACTTAAGGTCTCTGGCGAATGACTTCTTGCGAATTCTGTCCACCCGGAACTTCGAACATTGCTCTCTCTATTGCACGCTGAGCAAACTTGAATTTGTGGACCAGACCTATGGGGTGTGTCCACGTTTCAGCTCCATAAGTCATCAAGCTCTTAGCTATGCTGCACCCCCAAAAACACTATTATAAATTCAAGACCAAAGCATAACTGCCTCTATTCTAAAATGAGTCTGTCTTTTGAATAATTAACACAATCATAATTAATGTTACAAACCCGCCTACACCCTAATTAGACATAAGTGTGGCATAAACCCGTAGAGGATTATATTTATTTAATCCTTTTATGCCCAAGGTAATTTCCTAACACAATTTAAACAGATATTCACACAAAGAAAAGTTAGGCGTACGTGTTCAAACATTCAAATAACGCTGGCTTAATTGAGAATATGAACTAAATCAGGTAATTGAACAGTTGTAAAGAGTCTCTGAGATTGTTTTGTAATGTTATTTCAGCAGGCAACGTATAAAAGAAAGAGTTTTAAATACAAAGTGTATCTATGACTAAAGGGAGTCCTACCTGGTTTATTGGCTCTTGAAGACTATGTGAAGTTTGAACTTAATTTCATTAGAATAATATGGTATTTATAACACATTTTACCATGTAAAGGTTGTCTAAAATATCGTATTATTTTAGTACTTATATAACCATACTTATATTATGTTTTCTTCGACTAATTTTTATTATACTTATAATGTAAGTAAATAGTAAAGAGAATTTTAATTTTACGTCTAAAACCTTTTATGTTAAACATATGCCTATATCGTCTACCTTCCAAAGGCCTTTGCAGAATGCAGTCACCTGAACCCGCAAACACCTATCAAAACGATTCACAACTTCGCAGGGCATCAATTTACCGCTAAATGTCCAAGTTGGGTGGCTAATCGCCGTGATACGTCTCAGTGTTGGCAACACCGCGCCGACAGTCTGCCGGCGACCAAACGATTGTACGGTCCACACATACCGTGCCACATACGAGTTCGAACCAATACCGCGCTTCTTCGGTGTACCGTTAGCCATGAACTTATGTGATATTAAGCACATGTGATTTTGGATTTTCATAACAGATTAATAAAGTAAGTTTTTAGTTTTATCCCTTTTTGGTTTATTTATGTGGATTTCTATGTTGTGAAACTCACGTTAATGCATGTGTAAGTCGTGTTACGGTAAGTTAGAGTCATATACAACTTTCCTAACATTGCATTTCAACATTTTGTTGTGTATTAAATGGTTTGAAAATGTTCTAAAGCGAATTTTAGATGCTGTTTTACCTTTATTTATTGCAGACTGTGTAGGCTCATATATTATTTAGCCGCTGAGCGTACCTAGCTATATATCATCTGGACTTATCATAGATCACTGCTAGACATTTGTCTCTCTAAATTGGCGTAAATGCTCTACCACATATGCTATTCAAAAAAAAATGAAAACAGTTGATCAACCAGATTTTGCGTTCCAGATTTAACAAGGACCTAATTAATTCACTAATTATAACAATCAGCAGTACAATCTAATCTCCCTTATCTTCTAATATTGGTGAAATGCGCACTTTTACGTCAATTAATCTCTTTAGCACGAGCGAACCTTGTGATTTCTCTGCATAAGGCAAAGTTCTCTTTATACCTACATAACTACATGTTTATTTTGACCTCAAAGATCAACGTTTACCTACCTATACAGTTAATGAGTTAATCAATCAAGATAAGTACATAAAAGAAATGACGACATAAGAATATGTTTTACAATATTAGATATCCAACAGGAGCCTGAGTCGTAAGTTCACAATTATAATAAAAGTTTTCAACTGATTGATTCTGACAATTTTTAAGCGATAAGTATGTCATACATGTTTTGGCTGGACATCCCGACAGCATTCTTCGATGGATAGGCAAGTGTTTACCAGCAACAGTTCGCCAACATTTTGCCAGTTCAGTCCGACAAAGTGCTCACCCCTATTACCAACATGGCCAAATGTAACGTATATTAGGCAATAGGTACCTACCTACCTAACAAGAAGGTTTCAGGACGTACAGATAGCGCAACAAAACAAAACCGGAAAACTAAGCGATTGAGTGTAATTTTTAAATTAAGATAACATTTCTTCACAACTGATTTTAAATGTTTTTTTTGGAGTTGCTTTTTAATCTCGCTTTTTATTTTTCAAAATTGGATAAATCATGTTGTATTGTCACATCGGCCGAAGTCCACATACATGAAACCTAATGCCTAATAAAGAATCGAGCATTGATCAACTATGTATAGTTGCGCTTGCGCTTGCGTACTCATATTGCCTAATTCAGTAATTTCCTCATTATATTTTCCTGGTCCTGTGGTTGATAACTACAGGAAGCCACATATAATGACAGTAGATATAGAATGACATATGAATAAGTAGCTCAGCTGTTTACTGTATCCACGCAGATGTTTGCCTAGTACGTACAAACATCAACATATTTATAATTCCTTCGTGACTAAAAGCAGACATAGTCATAAGACTTGTTTCTTTTTATGTATTAACTAAATGGCGGTTGCAGAAACCAGTAACGTGTGTTTCTCGAGTTCTTGACGTATACCAATCACGTCAGCCGATAATGAAACATAATATCCACAATCTGGCTAACGCAGGTTGACACTGATATAAATAATAACTCAAGGGTACCTAAATCACTTTAGATGAACTGCTAGTTTAATTTTACATTACGAGATTTTGTTATGTACGGTACATACATTTAAGATGCTGGTATGACTTTGGAGGCTTTGGAGCAGAGGCTCTAGAGTCTAGAAGTCTAGACAAGTGACATTCTGTCAGCGGTAGCATGGCGAAAATGACTTTCAAAATGTATGGGATTGACAAACGCTGTCGAAATGTCACGTGATAAATCTCTGATATTTTGGCATTTCGACAATCGCATTCGCGAATAGAACGTCACTCATGTGTCATTATTTTGTCTTCTGCTTCCATACCTCTTGAATCCTAATCTATTCTCGCCATTCTCTAGCCCCTTCCTAGACATACAATTTTCAATCACACCATTCATCGTTTCTCTGATCTTCCCCGATTCTTATAACAATCAGATACGAGTATACGAGTTAATTTTTTATATTTCCTACATTTTAGTGAGTTACATTTATTTAACTAATGGCGCGGCGGGTGACCGCGGAGTTTTGTATCTATTAAAAACTCATTTAGCCTTTATCACTTTGATGAATCTAATGATACCTCATTTGTTAAAATCTATTCAGCCGTTCAGGATCCTGGGCGTGTCAAAGAAACAGACACCTAACTCAAGTAGGTACCTATTTTAGGTACATACTCTCGAAAAATATTACCCTCCATCTGGGGCAGTTGGGGACAGTTGGCATTCTGCTGTTTCTGCCTACCGCCAGGAGAACAAGGCATGACTTTTATGAATTAGTTTGGGTGTATGCATGTATATTCAGTTGCAAAAGTGGTTCAAAAGAGACTCCGCGGCACTGGAACATAAAGGGCATTAGGAGAAACACGGATGGGTTTTAGTCAGTAAAAGTCTGACACTCCCTCTTGCTCCGCCCAGAGCGGGAGAAGTCATTTGATGATTAAAAACCTTAAAAACAAGTGCGAGTCCGAACCAATTTAACAGACTTCTTATAGGGTTTTCTGTATAGAACTATTATTTGCATTTTTATCCAAATGCTAGGCACAGTAGTTTCCGAAGATAAGGGAGGGGAATGGTCATTTCTGGTCTAATTTCTTGAATGACTACAAAATTGATAATTTTGAAATTATGAAAAAAATATAATTAAGACCCTCACAGTAATTCCATTCATTTGATTTACCACACGCACGATACAGTTTGAAAAAACATTTTGAGCCCCAAAAGTGACACCATACTAAAAACTAATTTATTTACGTAACGCGTTCGTGTTTGGGTCACGTCACAGAAACCCATACATATGTGTTACCTATACCACATTTCAAAAGAATCGGTCCAGTAGATCCAGAGAATACTGGCTGTGACAGACAGACACCCGAGTGATCCTATAAGGGTTCTGTTTTTTACGAATATTCGGAACCCGAAAAAGGCAGGTGATTCAAGTCTGAATCATTTCCAAGCTTTGAGCTTTTTGCAACGGTGACTAAGCTTTGTCAGGTCAGAGAGAATATTTAGATTGGTATACTTATGTACCTATGCAAACAGGCTTTAGTGCAATATAAAGTCCCTTCACTTCGTCTCAACTTGAAGGTTTTAACTGGCTTTTTGAGTATCAAGTAATCTTGCATATTCTACTGATCTATACAACACTAGCGTCTCGCCCCGTCTTCGTAAGGGTGCATTATTTACATAATATGTTACCGGAAAATTGCAGACTCCGTAAGATTGTAAAATCTTTAATAGATTATGATTTATCGATATATTATGAAAAAAATCGTTTTGTATTCAATAAATCCCACTCATATTCAATAGTTTCCAAAATGCCCATGGCTTATTGAAAAAAAAAATTACAATTTCACGCAATCTTACAACGTTTGCATATTTCCGGTCACACATACAAACCTTCCTCTTTTATCACTCTTTCTACCAGTGAAAATCATATCAAAATCCATTTCGTGGTTTAGAAGAAATAAACTAAGAATGACACAACTAACACTCTGTCTGATTCTCTGAGAAAGCTACTTTGTTTTATACGAGTATTTTTACCCGACTGCGCCAAGAAGAGGGTTATGTTTTTTAGGGTTACGGATTGACCCCTTTTTTTTTTTTTTTTTTTAAGGATGGGAAATCATCAAATGACTCCTCCCGCTCTGGGTAAAGCAAGAGGGAGTGTCAGACTCTTACTGACTAAAACCCATCCATGTTCCTCCTGGTGCCCTTTGTGTTCCAAGGCTACGGCACCCCTTTCGAACAGATTCCGCAGCCCCAGCAGGCACCTGCCCTAGCGGGCCCCGTCCTCCACGCTGACATCTCTATGAGGCGCGCTGGGATCGCAGCGCGCCGCCGACCCGGGCCTAGTTCCGATCAGACGGCGAGCCACCCACTGCTCGCCGACCGCAGGCCCGCGCACGGATTGACCCCTGCGATTACCCTATATACCCTACGGGTAACCAACTAGGCCTCCGCTGTCCGTCCGCCCGTCCTTCGTGCCTGTCCCGTCTGTCTGTCAGCGTGCTGTATCTCAAGAACCGTAATAGGTAGGCGCTTGAAATTATCACAAAGTCTGTAAGGATTTCTATTGAAGCTATAACAAATTTAAAATAAAAATTGATATGGAACCCTTCATGTGCGAGTCTGACTCGCACTTTGCCGTTTTTATTTTTCTTCAATGCTGGTCGCTAATATTATTATTTAAGAATGTATTATTTCGTTGGTGGGTTTATGCCCGTAATATTTAATGTTTTTAGGAATAAAATGAAAAGCAAAAATCTTTTTATTTATTAGCTTTTATTTAAATGCTCTAAAAAGTAGAAAATAAAATATTCCTTCAAGATTTTAACTAAATTGTGTATAAAAAAATTAACTAAATTGTGAATAAAATTAAAAGCAAAAAAACTTTTTTTTTAAAAGCTTTTATTTAAATGCTCTAAAAAGTTGAAAATAAAATATTCCTTCAAAATTTTAACTAAATTGTGTATAATGAGTTGATCATTATACACAACTAGTTGACCCGCGAAACTTCGTCTGCGTCACAATTTTCATTACTGCTCCGATCCTATTGGTCTTAGCGTGATGATATATTTTATAGGCTATATATCATCACGCTAAGACCGGATAATAGGATCGGAGCATTTAAATAAAAGCTTTTAAAAAAAAAGTTTTTTTTTAAAGGCGGAGGTTTATTAATCCGGTTCCGTTGGTTACCCGTAGGGTATATAGGGTTCCGTAACCCTAAAAAACATAACCCTCTTCCTAGCGCAGTCGGGTAAAAATACTCGTATAAAACAAAGTAGCTTTCTCAGAGAATCAGACAGAGTGTTAGTTGTGTCATTCTTAGTTTATTTCTTCTAAACCACGAAATGGATTTTGATTATGATTTTCACTGGTAGAAAGAGTGATAAAAGAGGAAGGTTTGTATGTGTCACCGGAAATATGCAATCGTCGTAAGATTGTTAAATATCGCGTGAAATTGTAAAATATTTTTTCTCAATAAGCCATGGGCATATTGGAAACTATTGAATATGAGTGGGATTTATTGAATCCAAAACGATTTTTTTCATAATATATCGAGAAATCATAATCTATTAAACATTTTACAATCTTACGGAGTCTGCCATTTCCCGGTGACATATTATGTACCTAAATATTGCACCCTTACGAAGACGGGGCGAGACGCTAATGCTGTATAGATCAGTGGAATATGCAAGATTACTTGATACTCATAAAGCCAGTTAAAACCTTCAAGTTGAGACGAAGTGAAGGGACTTTAGTGTTGCATTATAGCCTGTTTGCATCTACGTACATAAGTATACAATCTAAATATTCTCTCTGACCCGGCAAAGCTTAGTCACCGTTGCAAAAATCTCAAAGCTTGGATATGATCACTTTCGGCCAGTCACTTGAAGAGCCATGAAGAACCTCTCCTGGTCGACGCCAGCCTGCACGTCACTACGTCGCTCCACTCCGACTCATTGGAGCTAGCAGCAGCACCACTTCGACTCACTGGAGCCTGCAGCATCAATCTTGCTACTCTATTTTGAAGCAGATATCTTAAACCGATTGAGCTGAAATTTTGTATTCAACCCGAATAAACATACCTACATACATACATTGCAAGCTAAATAAAAGCTTTTAAAATCACCAGCAATACACCTTACCTACCTAAGTATTGTTATGCGCTGACCAGCTATTACCTAGTTACTGTCGTAGATGAGACGGCAGTAATTGTGGCTTGTCAAGCATGCATAATGACAGTTTAGTGCAAGTAACTGCTCTAGTGCTCACCAATAATTGCTGAACAACACGGCTCATGCATCAGACTAACATAGGTAAAGTCCCTATAAACAAGTACCTATTAGTCGACTGTAGTCCAGCCGGTCTATTCTGTCAGTACCAACTTCGTGCCGTATAAACTGGTGTGAACATGAAGTGAAATTTTCTTCTTCTTTTCGAGTTATTGGGAGTATATTTTGTGCCAGTTGGTGGCCACGTTCATAGCGGCATCAGCGGCGTTCACCAGGTCCTCAGTGGTGCAGGTGTAAGGGCACTTGGGACACTCCAACAAGTAGGCCATATTTTAGACTCAAGTGGATCAATGAAACCCCATTTTGCCAATTTGTATTTGTAGCGGCATACTTGGGTGCGCAAACGATTGAGTGCTCTCCATATTGGCCACTGCAGTTTACGTCATGAGGCAGGTGTTCCTGAGGTTTCAAGAAGTCAGGCGGTGGAGAGTGCATTTCTGCCCACAACTTGCCTCTTATTTTGGGTGGCTTTGTCCTGGACAGCCATTGTGCAGCGAAGAAAACTTTTCCGGTTCTAAGTCTACCCGGGGCCGCTGTATGTTCGTAGAGGCGATGCCAGGAATCGGATTCTTGGTTGCATTTCTCAACCGCGCATGCAAAACCCCTGCCCACAGCTGGAAGTGAAATGTTATTCCATCTTGTTTATATGAATTAACAATTCACGTTATTTTCACTTCACCTAAACTTACACGGTTCTAAATGTTTAGAGCATCGCACTGCAGGGACTGTACTACACTACCATGACGCGGCGTTCATGATTCCGTTGTGAAAAAGGGATCAGTACCATTTTTCACAACGGGTTCATGATGGCATTGGCACGACATTCGACTGATCTCTATCAAAATTGCTAAGTATTTTGCTTACTTCATCCACAAATGGTGACTCTGATAGGTAATAATGCCTGCTTTCTCATTTTATGTACCAAGTCGAAGATAAACTTGCAATAAAGTGGAACATTGCCTCTCACTGTAACGTTTTGTCTCCTTCCCCTGTTATATATTTGATATTTATTAGTATATTACTTAATATTGTATGTATTTGTTTTATATTATTATGTATATCTCTCTATTAATATTAATTATGATGTTTGTACACTGACCGCCCTAAATCTAACTTCTTTAGTTCAGTCCATTCAAAGGTTGTCTGTAAGAGATTGCCCTGTGCGATAAGACCGCCCATTGTACACAAGTTTTTATAAGCGTTTTTACTGTGCTTGTTATGAGGTGTACAATAAAGTATATTATAAATAAATAAATAAAGTACATTGACTTTCCCTAATATCCCCAGTACCATAGTCGCTCTTTGGAGGGTATGCAGAACAGAGAGTAAAGTCCCACCTCCATTGATAAAAGAGGATCCTCCGACCAGACTGTCGTTTTGTCCGGTGTGGTCAACTGCCGGATACTTAATATTCGGGCAATAATATACAAGTTCAAATCGCACGATGAACTCTGCTTGCGCGAGGCAGAATTTCGACGTAGTCGTTCGCTGCTAGTTGCATAGATGGCGTAGCGGTTCTTTTTGTTGAGATGTAGATTTGCTCCGTTGTTTTTTTCTTGTGGCGGCATTAATGCCGCTACACCTCCTCAACATATCCAGACCAATTCTCCCTTCCCTCATGAGCTGTCTGCTGACTGTCAAAGTCTTCCCCTAATCTTAGGCGTCGGCCTAGCTGGCTAACCATCGTACGAGTTAACGATGCGATTTCGTCGCGCGATGATTTGCAAGGTTCAATTAGGACACTCTAATGAAATGTGTGTGTTTAAAATCTCATCGTGCGACGAAATTGCATCAATTAGGACGAAGCCTTATTGTCCATAGTCATACTCAAAAATTTACATTTTAAATAGTTATCATCTTACGACCTGTTATTTTACGCTATTTTAACTGTTGAGTGGCCACTGACTCAACAAAATTTCTAAAACCAGATTGGTGGTTATTACATTCTTTACAAAAAGACATGAATACTAATCATGTTGGTACCTCTGTACCTACAGCTAAAAAGTAGGGCATGGCCATAGATATGTCATCGTCATCATAACATAGGTATCTACCTAAAACCAGCTGTACTCAAACTGCGGCCTGAGGTCCGCATGTGGCCCACCAAGCCTCTTTGGCCTCGCTAGGTGTTATATTTAGTCTGAGCCTCATTAACAATTTAAAGATCACGGCTTACTGGCTCATTCCTGAATGATGTGCAAATGAATAAACTTGACCGATTGCATGTAGCGATTTTATCTGTAAACTATCCATTTGTCACAAATTCATAAATCACAATCATGTAGAAATAGATACTAGATTAAATGTAGGTATGTATAGTTATATTTTATCGTCAATAGGGTATTTTACTGAAAAAATCGAATTAGTCCATTAAATAGATTTCCAAAAACTATTGGACACATATTTTATCTTTTTTCTTGACGTCTCTATGATAGTTCAATTTTTACTAGCAACGTGACGTCACCAGACCCCTCTCCCGAGTTTTGATTCGTTCTATCTTTATCAATATTCATTGATTTATAAAAACAAAAAACTTTTTTACAAAAAATACAACCGACTTCCAAAAATAAAACACTACAAGGTACAAAATAACTGCGGAAGAAAGAAATAAACTTTAATTTCTGAAGTCGGTGTTTTTGGTTATTTTTTCGTTTTTTGACACCGACTTCCGAAATTAAAGTTTATTTCTTTCTTCCGCAGTTATTTTGTACCTTGTAGTGTTTTATTTTTGGAAGTCGGTTGTATTTTTTGTAAAAAAGTTTTTATTTTTCACTTTTTAGTGGTACCTAGGTACCTGCGTACCCATCAACAGCGTACGGGCGCAATGTTTGTTAAGAACTGGTGTAAACACTAAAAAAGCAAGCTATTTCAGCAATCCCGATCCCTTTGCTATCATTTATTGAAGAGTCCCGTTGCCTACCTCCGAAGTTCTTCATCAGATCTTCATCAAATTGAAACGGGACCAGTCCAGGAAAATACTCTTCCAAACGAAAAAAGAATCATCCAAATCGGCTGACAATTGGCTAAAATATCGCTGAACAAACATTTTTCATGGGATCTTATCATCAGATCCTAATTTATACCTTTCATCATCAGCTCAGCAACATGAGGTAATGATTACCAAGTACAAATATCTGAATTGCGTTGGAAAGTTCATGAAAAACATTGTATGTGCCTATAAAATTTGAGGGTTGCCCTCGATTTTCATGAGATCCCATCATCAGATTCTGACATGGTGACAATGGGACCAATCGAGAACTTTCAGAAGAAACAAAATTTTTTCAAATCAGTTCATAAATGACGTAGTTATGAAATAACAAACATAAAAAAAAAAAAAAACAACCGAATTGAGAAACTCCTCCTTTTTTTGAAGTCGGTTAAAAATGCGTGTCCATTATTTTCAATACTCTTACTGACGGTTTTTAAAGATTTTCAATTTATTGATGGTGGAAACTGGCCTATTAATTATGATATCTAGTAATGCTATATATTTTGCCCAGGAAGTAATAAGGTTGAGCGTAGCTGCCTTAAGCCCTTGGCTTGTCTACTAAGAACGTGGCTATTATGTGCAAACACATGTCATGGTTGTTGAAGCATGCAAATAACTCGTTTGATCTTACTGCATTCCATTGTACCTACTACAAACTGTTTTATTTACCATTCTTATGTTAGCACAAAACGTCCATTTAAGCCTGGCAGGTCAAACGCGACAATGCGACAACATTACAACGACTTTTTCATAGTAGCATGTATTTAAACTGATTTACTGACTGGATACTCACCCTGTAACTGGGATGTAGAGTTCTATTATTCTGGCAGTAAGTAAATCTCTAGCATTATGGTACTGGAAGCCGATGTTACATCACGCTAGAGTACGATTCTCTGACAGATCACGGTATAGATTTAGTGTGTTCTGAGGGCCTAGCACGAATATTTTGACGTATAGGTAGTAAGGTAACGTAAAATTTTACCATAGCTGCAATACTCGTTTCACACAATATTTATTTGAATTAGATGATATTATATTCATATTTTAGGACGATATAAATTATTGTGTATTTCACATTCAAAATTCACTTACGTTAACGTTACTATACCTACGTCAAAATATTCGTGCCAGGCCCTCAGGTTTAAAGCTACATCCACAATTCCACATTACATTAGCAACAACGTAACGAAAACTGCGTACGTAATAACCTGGCCCACAATATGTACTTACGTAACAATTTGGAGATAATCATCAAAGTATTACAAACGCTATGAGTTGACTATGATAATAATGGAATGCTATTACAAAAACCATCAGGTAACTGAGCAGCCATTTTGAAACTATAACAAAGCCGAAGTTGTTACGTAGGTACATTATATGGCCGTCACAACAGTAAATAATCTGAGAGGGGCAGAGTATGCCAATCAGCACTGTTGAAGGCTCATTGCTAAATAATACCAGCCGCACGAGTCGATCATCAAGAGCTTAAAGTGGTTGCCGTTGATGACCTTCGTGCCTCGGAGAGCACGTTAAGCAGCTGGGAAGCCACGAATCTGACATCAGTCTTTCCAAGAGGTATACTGTTACCCAGTTAGTGGGTTGTGAACACTGGTACTCAGATGCATCCCGTTTGACTGGAAGCCGACCACAATATAGGCAAAGTCTGAGCTGATTGATTGTACTGTTAACTGTTCGTTGAACTCATGCGTTGTCAATGTCAAATAGTTTCTAATGTGTGGTCGACTGTGCAGTGCCTATCTACAATGATGATGACTGTCTCGTCGGTCTAGTACAGAGGTCGCAAACGCATTGCTGAGAGTTCGATAACCCACGACCGCTGTACCGCTCTTTGACTTGCGAACTTGGCTGAACTGTTGTGTGTTAAATCCCAGGGTTGAGCAGTGTTTTTTGAGTTTCCTATCAAGATACTATACCTAGGCATCAGCTTAGACTTACTTCTGCTCACCCCTTTGGGCAATATAAGCGTGATGTTATTTTGCAATCTAATACTCAAATAACTACCTAGATAACGTTTACTCCCTGACTAAAACTACCTCGTATGTAATGGGTAATTTTTGACATTCTACTATTTAAATGTATCTAGTCCTACTAAAACTCCTACTAATAATATTATAAACGCGAAAGCTTATGAGGATGGATGTTTGTTACTCTTTTACGTCAGAACTTTATAGTCAGGAATAGCACATAGGATTTTCATCCTATTGCCTAGGGATCACGCGGTCGAAGCCGCTGGCAGAAGCTAGTAGCTTATATTTTAACATGCATTCTTGTGTGGGGTCGTTAGACCTTACTGCCCACATGATAAGAAGAAGCGGTCAATTTTTTTTCACTCGATACCTATAAATTGATACATAGATTATTCTGCAGTCCACAGTCCTTTAAGGATTTTTTTTATTATTTACATATCACCATCTGCCCAGCCTTTTCCCAACTATTGCATATTGGGGTCGGCTTCCAGTCAAACCAGATTCATTCCATTATGTAATTACCATGTTTATTTTTTTATTTACATCTAGGTACATTAAGAAAACAAGGCGCTTCTAGTCGGTAATAGGTATCCTTAATTATTCTACGAGCGAGTTTTGGCAAACCTATGTACAAGATTTTGTTTTCTGGTTCTGACTTTTAGTTACCTGCTCCTTTATGGTAGCAGTTTTAAATTACTGTATATTATTTAAAAGGACAAGCACGTGTTGGCAAATAAGCGGCAATCAGACACTTCCTCGTAGACATAATACCTTGTATTGTATGACAATTAGGATATTGAACCAGTGCGAAGCATAAAAAATATTCGCAAAATACCTACCTAAAATAAATGGTTATTTTTAGACAGCTTATAGTATAATCTAAGCTATATTTTAGCCTTTTTTAGTTTCAATTAAGTGTTTTATTTAAGTGTAGATATATTAAGTAGGTAGGTAATAGTTAGTTTTGTGAAGGAGTGATTGTATTTTTGAACTGAAAATTTTAATCAATAAACTCTACTTTAGCGAGGCATATACATATATGTCCTACCTATTCCGGGACATAGTCTACTCGTGTGACAAGTAGGTACCATCCAAATCCCTTCAGCCGTTAAAACGTGAGAAGGTACCTAACACACAGACAGAGTTACTTTTACGTTCATAATAATGTTAAATTATGATGGATTATTAGTATGGACTTCGATAGATAGTTCAATGTTGAACTTTTGAACAATTGCTCTTAGAACATTATTGAATCCACAACTCCTCACCACATGGCCACAACCCAAAGCATGTAAGTATGAAATGGTAAGCTCCATTCACCGCGAAAGTCATGAAAACGAAATCTTTTTCGAACCACATTGGGTAGTGAGATAGTATAACGTTGATTAATAATTATTTGACCGTGGTTCCTCTCGCTCATATCATGCCGGTTCGAAATATCCAATGAACCGTGAAGCCCTGATAGGCAACAACATCCAAAGATTCTGAATTAAACAAAGTCATAATGGCTGACACAGGAAAGTGGTTTCCAAACCAAAACAACATTTTATATTTTTCAAATAATTACCTACAAATTAAGCAGGTTCCTATAGATCAGGATGCTGTGTATAGGCATAAACTAAGGTACTTACCAGAAAAGTTTTCATGCAACTTTCTGATGATCTCACAAGTAGCGACATCTAGTGCTGATTAGAGGTAACCCAACTAGTGTTGTGTATTTCACCGGAAAAATGCAAACGACGTAGAATCGTACAACATCGCGTGAAATTGTTTTTTTTTTTTTTTTGTTAAAAGCCACGATTTTTTCATAATATATCAAGAAATCATAATCTAATAAAGATTTATTACAATCTTACGGAGTCTGCAATTTTCCGGTAACATGTAGGTTCAATACACACTTATAGAAAAGTAAATATTTTACTAGTAGGTAAAATATCCTCTGCCTGATATCGTCCATCAAAAAATATAATATGACAAAATCTATATTCTGTTTATTTCTTTGTTTCAGATCAGCAATCTGGCACCGATAAGTAAAAAGTTTGGAGCCGGCTCTACAGGCAAAAGTGGGGCCGGTTCCTTTGGCAAGAGTGGAGCCGGAGGTCTAGGGAAGAGTGGGACTACTGGATTTGGCAAGTCTTCTGGCAGCAAGATTACTAGTGGAAAATCTTCAAGTTCAACACCTAAAATCCCTAGTGGATTAGGCTCCAGTTCTGGTGGAAAATCAGCTGGATCCAGCTCATCCAAAACCTATGACTTTTCATCGCTTAGTTCCCCAAAAAACAAAAGTAATAAAGCAGGTTTCGGTATAATATGGATTCCTACGAGAAAAAATAAGAAGAAGGAAGTCGTTTACAGTGGCGTCAATGACAAATATCCCAAAGGAAAATATGAAAGATCACCATCTATGTATAGGGTGTAAGTATCCTGTTACAACTGTTACAAGTGATTGCCCAAGTCTGTTATTACCTTAAGGTGAATGCTCCAGGGTAGCCAGCGAAATTCAAATATTTTTATGTTTTTTGCAATTTGCCGGTCAGTGTGAAGCTGTGATTATTTCTGAATTAATCATTCTGTCGAGCTACATGAACTTAGAGGGCTATATTGATGATGAAATGGTTATAATTCTTTAGATAAATACGCGTTACGGTCGCGGATCGTATTTGGTCCACATACAGTTTCACACTGACCGGCAAATTGCAAAAAACATAAAAATATTTGAATTTCGCGGGCTACCCTGGAGCATCCACCTTAAGAATCATGATACATTCTGAATTCTTAATTCTAGAGTCTAGACTATGGAGAATAGAGGCGAGGAGGACTATCTCTGTGTATGAAAAGTGTCCGTGAAATGAATTAAATTAAGGCAGCGCTACAATTGCATCACGGGTACTTTTAAAACACGCGTCAAAATAATTAAAATTTTGTGTATTCTTTTTCAACACTTAATTAGTAAATATTAAAAAACACGATAAGATGAGAAGATGGTATGTTCAAAATAAGAGAACATGATTTCATCAAACTCGGCACACTTCAAGCCGTCTACAAACTGCTACATACTATACCCTGCAGCTACGCTAGCGCCATTCTGGAAGGTTTGAAGTGTTTCAAGCTTTCAGCTGAACACTAAATGCTCTAAGGCTGAACACTTTTTCAACTTGTCCCCCATATAGGATCGTCCTTCTTGCCTCTATTCTCCATGTTCTAGACCACATTTTTTTGAATTTCCCGCCATAGCGAGTTTTTTGCGCCATTGCCTTTAATTTCCTTCTACACACACACACACCAGATTATATGTAATTCTAAAGTTAATTAACTTTATAGGGACCGTGCACGGCGTTGACTATGCCATCTAGTGGCGCATATTCGAAGTTTTAAGGGTCAGAATACTTGACATTGACGTTTCTGTGCTGCCACCTGTGATTCATGCACGCTCAGTTTAGGCGAACGTGCGCGAAGCAGACTGTGCCATCTAGCGTAGTTGTTTCGAATTTTATACTTGAAACATGCTTGACAGTGACATTTCTGTGCTGCCACCTATAGTTTCTGCTGGCTGTCTATGCTGTAGATTTCTTTTGTTTATTTTGTTTTAGTCGATTTGACGATTTATCAAGGACATCACTAGAGGAAACCGGGCTGACATTGTTACAAGTTACTAATGCGTGTGTCTGTGTTAGTTAGTCTGTGAAAGAATGACATGACATCACAAAGGTCAAGGCTTGTTAAAATACTTCTTTTTTGAAACTCAGAAATTATTACTGAAAGAAATCACGAAAATCCTCAGTTTTTATTATTAAGACCAAGCTTTAAAAAATCTAGCTTATCACTGGGCCGACAAGATCGCTAAACGACAAATACTGTCGTTATTTGGTGATTGTTTGTGATTTATATAGTAAAACTTTTTTGTCAGCCTATGTTTATGACACGCCGAGATGCAAGAAAACAACAATTTTGAAACTATCATTAGCACATGGCGACGTCTGTCTGGGGAACAAATAGAAACTGCTGTAGTAAGGTAAATCAAGTAATTGGATGTTCACACTAACGTAACTGCAGCCATCATTCTAAGGAGTGTTGTTTACATTATTAATAATGAAGCTATACACAGATGGATGACAATGTGTGCGGATTGTCGTGAAATGTAATTTAATCTTCCGTCTCCCGGCCGCCTCAGTACTACATTCGCGTAAACACTGCAGCTCAGTTTCATTTCTTGCTTATATTAATCGCAAAAATTCTTCTTTTAAGCATGTCTGGAGATTCACCTGATTTTCAACCACACAAGAAGAAAGAAGAGGAGACAGATTTATTGATGCCGGAGAGGACAAAGGCACCCATTGCGAGTATAGCTACTGCTGGTACAGCGTTGAGTGCTTCTGAAATGCCATCAGATAGTACTGCTACAGAAAATGCTGAAGAAAAACAAGAGTTCATTCGGCATGACAAGAAAGAAGATAGCAAAGTAAGTGTCAGTGTCTCTTACTAAAAGCTGTACTTTGACAAAGTTTCAGAAAAGTGCACAGCCCTCTTTATATTATGTACACCATAAAATATAACTTTTTTTTTCTCTGTTTGTATTTGCAATCAGTCCTAAGACTATGAGCAAATCTGTTCTGTCGTGCTGTCATACATATAAAATATAATTTCACAATTGTCTCACAATTTGTCCAGCAGAGTTAACATAATTCTTATCTTTACATTATAGGAAGCAGCTGGAGACACGAACAACAAAGATTTAAAAAATGACAAAAGTGAAGACTTCCTTGAGAATGACAAGGTCGCAAGTAAACCTGAAAAAGCAGATAAAGATACTGAGAAATTTGAGGACAAGGTAGACAGCGTGTACCTGAGACCTCCCCCAGCACACAAGACCAGGTCTGCTGCATCCGTACAGGAGGAGGAAGACTGCGGTATCAAGTGCCTCTACTACACCATCCAGTGTTGTGACTGTGTTCTCATGTAACTGACACATAGGTTAGTAACTCATTATGCTCATTTAGTTTTTGTACCTTTTTATATGAGCCCATATCTCATGCTCTAATATTAATAATCTTTACATAACTACAGATTGGTTGTGAAACTTTGATATTCATTCACCTGTTGTCTCAATGGTATTTTTGCAAACAAATGGTATTTAATCAGGCTCTCATCATCTTCCTGCCCTTATCCCATGTTACTTGGGGTTGGCGCAACAGGATTTTTTTTTCTTCCATTTTGTCCTATCAGCCGTCACACTATCCCTAACTCCCATTTCTTTCATATCGCTTCTCACACAATCCATCCCTCAACTTCACATGACTGTACCAAGACAAGTGATTCTCATTTAACTTTCCGTCACTGGCGCCACTTTTAAATTACATCCAATGTACTCATTTCTCACTTTATCCATTAAAGTGGGCTCTAAATTATTGATTTAGAGCACATGCAATAAATTATTTTTAGGCACCATGATTAAAATAAACTTGCTGCCATTGATGATAAAATTTAAAAATTACATTAAGTGAGTTTAGACTTCAAACCATTTACTAACCTGCCATGTATTAACTTAGCAACTATTTATAATAATAATTGTGCAAAATGTTGCATTCCATTATGTTCCAAGTATGTGATAAGTAACAAATATATTTTTGTATGATTAATATACATTAATTATAATAATTTTATATACCTAGGTTCTAAACAGAGTGATACTTTTAGAAATAATATGAAAAAAAATCTTGTCTTCTCTACTGACAGCGCAAAGACTGCAATTTTAAATCACTCTAAATACATTATATTTTTGACTTCTTTTTAGTAAGAGTGCATAAGACTTCGGGTTGTATAACAATGCGGAATCAAAGTTAAATGAATTTAGACATAACGTTTCCAAATTGGATATAGACAATTAAAACAGAAAATGAATTTTTAGAAAATCATTTTGATTAAGTGTTTACATTAATTTGATACACATAAAAAAAGTTCTGAAACTTAATCAAATTATAATATGTTGCAGAAAAAAACAAAATTTAAATCTCCATCTGAGTAAGTTCTGAGTAAGGTGATGTTTTATCTCAAGCCAGTCTCGACTCCTCAGACTCTATCGACTGTGTGTGCTAGTGCAGCTTTTTATTTTATCTAGTTTAAGTAACGTTAAAGTAGTATTAGTTACTTTTTATATCTCTTATAAAGCCTTGTGCCAATCTCATACCTATGTGTAATATTTATTGACATAATTATTATAATACTTTTAACTCTAATAATACCTGTCATATCAGTAAACAGAAATCCTCTCCATATTCTCTAGGAAACAATGAGGATTTTATATGTATTATCTTCTTTAGTAATAATATAACTCCATATATGGAGTATTTTATTGTTTTTAAAATGTCTAATTGTGGACATGGATTATATCAGTCTACAGGTTTATTGTGCATTCCAGTGAATCTAATAAATGAGTATCTAGTTTCTTAGCATTTGCCTTAGTGGTACTACTTCCTCTTTTGTTCAAATATTATACCACTCATGACATTGTAAGATACCAAAATGCCACTGTTTTGCCTTTCTTATTATGAATTTACCAAGTGTAATGAAAACTTTATAGCTTTATTTTTGACTTTATACTTTGTCAACTATCACTAGGGAATCAGACTCCATCCATAATTGGAGCCTGTGCCTGGTGTATTGACTGTAGATTTAGAAAATATGTATAATTTATAAAAAGTGTACCTACACATTTGTACAACCAATAAAAAATATCTTAAGACCTGAGTTTAATTTATATTTCTATAGGCACCTTAGTTCATCTGAGACATGGATTTGAAAAAGTAAGGCCGCATTTCCACCAAAATTTTACAGGATTCGTAGCGAGGGATGCGAACCAATAGAATAAATAGCATCGGCCATCCGATGGCCTTCATTTACTTAGCCTCGCTTAGCGAAAGTGATTTGACGACATCCAGCCTCCCAGGAACAAGCTGGGCTCCGGAAGGTCTTCAGCATAGTAATCCACATAAATACTGCGACAGGTTATACGGAAGAAGATCGAAGAGTATAAATCTCTCCCTCTGTGTACCGGACGGGCGTGATCGACTGGAACGGGGGTTGTGATGGGGTAGGTCTATCCTTCTTCTACTCCTCCGATGTGAACTGTGACCGACCGACTGCGTCCAGCCGCGCTGACGTCCTGTACCGGGATCTGAGGTTCTCCGCACCACACGTACAACGTTCTTCTATTTTGCCAATTACTTGCTGCCTTCGGGGTAGATTGGGGTGCAGGATGAATGCTTACCAGGGTTAAATAATAGGCAGGAATTTGACAACACTGCAGCTAATGGTGCAAATTCGCGAGTACTATGATTCTATTTATAGTTTCTATATTTCTTTTGCCGGTGCTACGAGTATCTATTTTTGAACAATTTACTAAGGTACGAGGTTACCTTACCGTAACGAGGCCCAAAAACCACTAACCGTTTCGGTTTTATTTAGCTGTACAATTTCACTATAGTTCATACACATTTCTGGCTATATCTAGGTGTATTCTAGGTCTGGATAGGGGTTGATGCACCTGTATGCAAATCCCCCGAAATTCCCCGTCGAACGGGGTGGAAACCAACCCTTCAACCCTGCCCACTAGTGGGCTTGTTGCATTTAACTGTCGAAACTGTTTACAAGTTTGAACTTGTTTACTATTAAGGGTTGATTTCCCGGAAAACTGTGCCCCATGGGCTATGAAACTAACTGTATTCGGGTAGGTGCATCATCCCTCTATCCAGATACAGAACTTATGAAGCCACCCCTCTAAGGGTGGAGGTACTGTAGGTCAGGAACCCGGAAGGGGATAAAAATCTGTGTTTTCCCCATTTTTCAATTTTGCGGCTTTATGCCTTGCCTGACCATGAAGATGTGTACATATCTGGATAGGGCTGAGTGCCAGGTTTCCGGTGCCTATGGTTTAAGACCTATATTCCTAGATTTTCTATAGGCTTAGCAACGAAGGTGTCTGTAAGTGGTGGTTTTCTCTATCCACCCTACTATCTTTGAGTGTGAAATGTCTATTATTTGTGTACCTTCGTTATGGTTGATTTCCATCAACCAATCAGAACACGCCTTTTGGGTGCTATCGGGAATGTGTAGGGGAAATGTGTAGCCCTACCTATCTGTTTAATTTTCAATGAAAATAAGTTTTCCCCAGAACATCTTTTACGTGTTTGGGGAAAAACGACAAATATACGGTTTTTAATCGATTACATAGCTTATAAACTATCACTATGCGAGTACATAAGCTCCTAAGTTTTAGTACATAGGCTTACGACTATAGGTACATGGGCGCTATCTATGAGAGTTACACAATGCTAAATGCTTCTCCGCGAGTATTTCTATGACTATGTGAGTATATAAGCTCCTAACTTTTTAATATATAAGCTTACGACTATAGGTACATAAGGCTGCCTATGCGAGTTATACAAAGCAAAATGCTCCGTCGCGAACACTCTGCTTAGCGTTTGTGGATTACGAGAAAGCCTTCGATTCGATCGAGACTGCTGCAGTTTCTCAATACATCGAGGTGCTGAAGTGTTTGAACGCCACCATGTCAGTCCGACTCCAGGATCAGACCTCGAAACCTACTCGTATCCTCCTGCAGCGGGGTGTGAGCATTTCTCCGAAACTATTCACGGCTGCAATGGAGTATGTGTTGAAGGTTTTAGACTGGAGGCTAGGCATTAATAACAATGGCGAGTACATCACTCACCTTCGATTCGTAGACGATATAGTCGTCATGTTTGATACTATGGAGGACCGCAGTACAATGCTAGATGACATCAGGAGAGCTTCCGAAAGAGTGGGTCTTAAAATGAAGCATGTAGCACCCCCTCCTATCAAGATCGGAGGCTACACTCTTAGACGAGTAGGTACGTCTACCTGGGGAAACGCTCCAGTTAGGTAGGGCTAACTTCGAGAAGGAAGTCAACCGTCGAATCCGACTCGGCTGGGCGGCGTTCGGAAAGTTGCGTGGTAGTTTCTCATCTCACATACCACAGTATCTCAAGACGAAAGTCTATGACCAGTGCGTGTTGCGACAAAAAGTCAACGAACAAGTGTCACCCCTAAATGCAGAAAACGTGAAGAACTAAAAAAATGTTTGCACTATATTTCAGGAAGTTGTTATGTTATATATTTATTAGTTATTTTATTTTGAGTCAAATTTAAATTTTGTTGTTGAACTATACAGAAAAGCTCAGGAAGTAAGTGTGTAGAATGCCAGAGCGAGCGAAGCGAGCTTAAAAATGTTTGTATTCTACGTCCGAAAGATTTCATTACGTCAAACATTAGGGGTGCTACTCGATAGTGACAAAAACCAGTCAACGAGCGGTCGGGTGTCAACCGGTGCGGGGCGTCCCCCCCCTCCTCGCTACGCTACTGACTGAAGTGGTAGTGGGCAGGGCACATTACTCGCAGAACAGATTGTCGATGGGGCCAAAAAGTTCTGGAGTGGTGACCGCGTACCTGAAGACGCAGCGTTGGAAGGCTTACCACGAGTAGAACCAATGACCTGGTGAGGGTCGCGGGTGGATGCAAGATGCACTGGACCGGTTGTTGTGGCGACACTTGGGGGAGGCTCATGACCAGCAGTGAACGTCCTTCGGTTGATATGATGATGATGATGATTCAAAGTACCGTATGGTAAGTTGTATACTGCGTGTTGGTGGTAAAAGGGTAGTAAGATGTCAGCTTGTAGACGGGGCCCGCTAGGGCCAGTGCCTGCTAGCACAAGTCACTGCGGCCCTGTAACGCAAAGGGCATTAGGAAGAACACGGATGGGTTGTCAGTAAGTGTGACACTCCCTTCTGCTTCGCTCAGAGCGGAAGGATTTCCCATCCTTAAAAAAAAGGTATTACAAAACAGAGGTTTAACCTTTTGAACGCCAGAGCGAGAACACACCCTTCAAGTCTCAGGTCTCTACGATCAGTGGTTTAGGCTGTGCATTGATCCGTCATTCAGGACAAAGCATTGAATATGTATAGATTTAAGCTAATTATAAACCTTTTAAATGTATTGTTGTTTTTAAGTAATTATGTGTATTATTGCGTGCTTTTACTAAGTACTATTCCATATCAAATTTAACTTAAAAGAACTTACGAAATTAAAAAATGTAGCTTTTATTCTATGCATTTCTTTCGATCCATTTATTTGGCAGAATTGCAACTTTATGCACATGTTCATAACATCAAATGATAGTAGACTAGACAAGGTATGAGAAAAATAAAGTGCCAAAGCGGGATCAAACACTTCTTAGCAGGAATTTAATTTAGATACTTTAGACTCCTTACATTTAATTTAGACTCCATACAAAAAAATAACTAAACACATTTTTCTACCCAAAGCATAAAGTTTAGGGGAAAAAACATCAGGGCAATTATTATTGTGGTTAATGAGCTCCATCTATCCGCATAAAGAAAAAGTGAAAAACCAAAGTTGATCTCTCTGTCGCTAAAGTCATAGTTTCGATCCACTGTGTGGCGTGGGGAAGAACCCTTTTTTACGGATTTCGATTAGCAATTTTTGATTATTCTCTTTTCTAGTAAAATGTTATTAATGGATAAATATTTGTGCCGCTCCATAATATACCATTAAAGTAGTTTTAAATAATACGAAAAAGAAACAGAAAACTTGATTCAGTATATTTATTGTGTATTTAATCGTTTTCTTGTCGGCTATACTCGACGGTGGCGTGTTGGGAACGATTTCGTTTGTCGGCTATAGCCGACCGTGGCGCTCAAAAGGTTAAGAAATAAAATAAAACATTATAAATTGTACATTTATTACAACCAATATGTAGTAGCACAACTTTAAGATTCCAGTACACTGACATTGATAATATTATGAAAGTAGGTTTAAATGCAAAATTCATCATGTATGTTTACCCAGCCTCGAATATTTCTATGTCCTTAAATTTAATAATATATAAAGTATTTGTAGTATGCGGTAAGTATAACAAGAGAATCCTTGTACAAAAATGCATATTTAACGTAGAACGTGATTTCCAAAGATTATATTAAACAGTATGGGTGACGGACATACATACTCATTTATAAATCTCCATATAATGTACCTAGTACCTATCCTATTATAAGCAAAATACATAATATATATTTTTAATGAACGTTGACAAAGGTCATTCAACACTTGTACACACATAAAGCTGTTATGGTACTCGTAAGTGCCATAAGCACAATAATTTTAGGAAGATCCGAATTATTTGGTAACTAATAACTAATTTAAATTGGTAACTGAATACTAATTTACAGCGAACTGAACTTATAGCCGACTAAACACTTACTGTTACTGACTGTTAGTTTTATACAATGAGTACATCTTGAAACAACGGTACAACATATCTTTTTGGTATGATTCACTCTTGCAGAAAAATATTAGTACATTTTTTTAATTGCCAACCCTTCTTTTGCGTGCATGGTGATGCTTGTGCCTTCTTCGTGTGTGAATCGTCTTCGCGTTTTTATTACTACATGTATGCCTTTGTTACATTACACATAGCATGCGAACTTGAGCTTTGCTCAAAGTACTTACTTTTACGATTTACAGAATCGAATTTTATTCTTTCTTCACTATAAGGAACGTGCTGAAATTATAGGTGGCGGCACAGTAGTGTCAATGTCAAGTATATTTTACCCAGACGTTTCGAAATTGCAACGCTAGATGGCAGTCTACTTCGTGCACGTTCCCCTAAACCAGCTATACCCAACCTGCGGCCCGACATAGTTTACTGTGTGGCCCGATAGCCTATCATAAATTATAATATTGGTGCTGTATTTACTCAATGTCTCGGTAACATTTACTGAGTACTAAACTGCGACAATTTATTTATACTTTACAGATCTCGACTTTCTGATTCACTTTTTGATGACGTTCTGCACCCGCCAACTTTTTCGTATTATTAAAGAAGGAGTTGGCATATGTAAATTTTCAATCAACAAAAATTTTATTCATGTAGAATTGTAGATACTGTTTACCGACTCATGGCCATATTTGCTTCAAAAATCACGGGAGGCCATTGACGCACCTTTCGCGTCACATCGAACATACTTAAAAAAAGATTTAAAAAAATTTAGATACAGAGAACTACCACTTTTTATCCTAAATTAAATATCGAAGCCATTAATTTAGATGGTCATTTTTCGTCTTATTTCTTGGATAACTTCAAAACCATTTATTTTAATATTATGAAAAAGACATATTTAAAACCCTCACGGTAAGCCCTTTCATTTGATATGTCACACGATATTGTTCAAAAAACTTTTTTTTTTAATATTCTAGTTTGACCCCCAAAGTGACCCCCGTTCTAAAAACTTTATAATTTACGTAACGCTTCTGTGTTTGGGTCGCAGAAATCCATATGTGTACCAAATTTCAACAGAATCGGTCCAGTGGATCTGGAAAAAATTGGCTGAGACAGACAGACAGACACCCGAGTAATCCTATAAGGGTTCCGTTTTTTGTTCGGAACCCTAAAAAGGTTGAGTATTGCTGCCCTAAACGGAGCGTGCAGGAACTATAGGTGGCAGTACAAAAGCGGCAAAGTTTCGAATATGCAACACTGGATAACATAATCAACGCTGTACATGCAGCCGCACATGGAACTTTCTTCTCTGTATCAGAAAGTTATTCGATTCATTAATATTATGTTTTCTTGCGTCTCTGGAGTTATGACATCGTTTCATCAATTTTACACAGTTGCGAAAAAGAAGATTGATGTCACTGCGTTACCATCATTATAACGGTGTGGGAGAGAGACGGAGTTATACAACACGCATAAGATTGTAAACTCTTTCTTCTAGATAAAACACGTATATTTTGTAAACTATTAAATTTGGATGGTAGTTATTGTATTCGAAACAATCTGTGCTCAATACATAGTTGTAACCTAATTAATATTTTTAGAATCTTGTGCTCAATACATAGTTGTAACCTAATTAATCTTTTTAGAATCTTATGGTACTTGCATAATCCAATGACATTGACATTGGTCAGTTTTTAAACGATATTACTATAGGTACAAGATATATTTTGGCCAGATTGACGTTTTACACTTGAAACAATATTTGACAATAATTAAATATAAGTGGATTTGTTTTTACAATTTGTATATCAGTTTATAATTGAAATGGATAGTGTATAATCATTAAACAGTGCGAGAATAGAATAGGTACTATCAAGATACTACACATTCATATCAAATTAATCACTTGATCTATTTCATACATGAAATTGTAACATCGAAGACATGGAATATCACTAAACAACATTAAACATTTAAAGACAAAAATGTAGATTATTAATTGAATTGATTAATACTTAATAAATAAAAAAAACTGGAAAGAGGTATTATGACACCAACTGATATGAAAGAAGAAAGAACAACCGTTTATTTGATATCACTAAGATCTTAGCACTAGAAAGGAAGCAACAGACCTTATTTTAACTACACTAAACCCAGATAAAGTACAACGTTTTATTAAGTACTTAGAGCTAAAGTGGCTGTTTTATAATTATGTTTATTGTGCGTTAGTGCATTTAATAATATCGAGATGTGGTATGTAGTACTTGGGCCGCTAGCTATATCCTATTAATGATTACTGAGCCACAACAATGCATGACTGCACTGAGTGAGGTCGTGTCGATATTCTGTGTTCTATCTACCTCAGTGTTGTGTCAACCTTGGCACGCTATTACATTTCCACGTGAATGAATGAATAATGTAAGGTATTGCTACACGATATCCACTTCATTTTCTTATATAATTTGGCATGCGTCGTATAAACATGTCTTATACGTACCACGTGGGTTTACCAAATACTAAATAATAAAAATTAATGTTTTACTTCACCTAACAATATTTTATTGCACAAAACGAGGCCGAATATTGGACTAAAGATCCTAATAGTGTACTCTACAATTATTAGAACTTCGTTCGGCAGCATTATTTTGTATCAGGCACCACATTGGAGGATCTTTAAATTATTCAAGATGACAGCGCCACGTCGAACGGACATGACATTAACGGTGCCTGTCCATTGCGAGCGGAGCGGAGAAACGGAGAAATATTAACCAATCATGTCAGTCAAAATGTCAGTGACTCACGTGGTGCGGAGATTTTATGCAATTCCATTGCTTAAAAATTTTCCGTTTCTCCGCTCCGCTGCCTTGCTCGCTTGCAATGAACAGGCACCCTTAGGCACTTGTCTCACCGCCGCCGGCGAGGAAGCGAGTAGCTATCGACCATTTGCTCCCTAAAGAAAGGGATAAAAGATATAAATCTCGTGCGAATAAAAGTGACACATACATTCAGAGTCGATAGCTGGCTGTTCACACTGCCGGCGAGCGGCTCTTACCTCAATTTGATCGCAGCGACAAGAGCTATCAAAGATTGTATTCGCTCAGCGATGCTCGCTTGGCGGTCGGAACTCACCAAACAGCGGTAATTTCTACCTATAGTGCGGGCCGGAGCGAGATACGTGGCACGGACAATAATATCGCCACGATTCTTCGCTCGTGGAGACGGCCCCTAATTATCTCGTATCGTAAGAACTAGAATGTAAGATTTCCGCATATTACATTTTCAAAGCAAAACATGAAGCAGTTAATTAAGTAGATGTGATACTTGCATGGTAAACGACACCAGCTGCCTGTGCATGCAGACCCGGAACCGACTCACTTAAAATTGCGACCCGCCCCGCGTTCGCACTGATGCAAATTATATGCACAAACCTTCCTCGTGCTTCGCTCTTTCTATTTGTAAAATCCGTATCAAAATACGTTAAAGAAGTTAGTGGCGAAACAGACGGAGGCGGGTAAAGAATTTATGGTATACTATTTAGATATTCATGCAAATATGACATCTAATTACTTCACAATAATTTCGATTTCCCCCAAAACGTAAGACATTGCAAAATGCGCTCCGGAGCAACCCGGTCCTTAGGAAACGCACAAGAATAGCTCAAACCGTGATAGTATTTTATTGCTCTTAGATTACGCTTAGTATACGTCGTGTAAATTACGATTGCATTTTTCTCACTGTTCTAATATTTACCCAAAACAATTAAATTACAAACTAGTGTGTAAACCACAATATGCTCACTTTTGTTTACAAAGTAGTAATAACTTACTTTCAAATCTAAGTATTTTTTATATTGCTGGCTAGCTTATATTGATTGCTTATCGAAGTAATTTTGCTGGTAAGTTATTGCTATACATATAACAATAGTTACAATCCTAAACGTTGAAAAATAACTGGCATGTCAAAGGTTGGTCGCACACTTATGCGGTTTTATTGAACGCATGCAGTCAGCCAGGAGACTCGCGTAACACAAATCCATGCGTTCGATCGCATAATGCTTTCATTTTGCCATTTCAGCCACACTCGTTGCGGGTTTTACGTTTTTTTTTTTTCGAAATTCTTTTCAATTGAAAGAGAATATGTGATTTTATGAGTTATGCAACTGGTATCCCCGTGACATAAGTGTGCATCTAACAAAAAAAATATTGGTTGTCTGTAAAGTGAGTTTACGAACGATAATTTTACGTGATAACGTCATAAGAAAACAATTGAATTCTTAAAAACAAAGACGTCCAATAGAAGACAATATTCTAGGGTGAACTAGATCCGATGCGTTCAGAAGACTAATGACGCCGCAAAATTTAGTACAAATTTTTTGGGGACTAATTTGAGGAGAGCTTCTCTGCGTTGAATGATATTCATTATTAAAGTAAGATGTTATTACTATGTTTGACGTAACGCGATTTGATCCTAAGATATTATTGCAGAAGCCGATACTGAACTCGCGGCCTAATGGTTATCAAAAAGCTAGTTTAATTTCAACTAATACACTTTAGCTCACATGATTCACTATCATTGTTTCCGCCTCACATTTTGATACAAACTATCTCCTATTCATACATATAAAATTTAAAATTATTATAAATATTTTATACAACAAAAATATGATAATGACTTGAGTGGCATATTTTCTAAGTAAAACAAAAATATTCTTTACGTTTTTTTTTCTTAAATTTTAGAACCTAAGGACCCCTAGCCAAACTAAAATTCTTAAATAAGTAGCATTAAAACTGTTGGGACCGCAAAAGCTTTCAGAGATTCGTTTAATTTCTTTTAGTTGACTATTATAAAGCAAGATTAATCATAGACATTAGACAAAAAAAACATAATTAAAATATAACAATATTGATTGACTATAATTAAATAATATGAACATGACTAAAATTAAATTATATTTAAATGAATTTAAATACAGCCAAATAAATATAATATCCTTTGTTAGATTACTAATATCGTAGTCACTCCAAAATTTGGTCCCGTCAAAATATAGTCTACTAAAATGTAAATAATTAATTATTTGGAAGCACGACAAAAAGCATAAATTGATTGTATGAATGTAATGAGTGGAAGCGATAAATTTCATAACTTTGCATCTATAAAACATTTATAAAATCCGTTACAATTTAAGTACTTATAATGTAAGATTAGGAATTAAATGCCTATTATTATTATATTATTAATCTCCAAAGATGAGAGACTGAGAATTATTATTTTTATAGGTTTGTAACTTGAAAATGCAGCTTGTAGAGTAACGTTTTTTAAATGAGTATAATATTTTTTATGTTAAATGCTGTCAAGTGTATGCTCTTTAATAGTAATAATGACGATCTTTTGAATGTCTACGAATTAAGATTTTATTTCATAAATAAATCCAAACAAAACAGAATGTATATGAAACATCACTACAGCTAAAAATTTAGTACTTCAATAAACTGTTCGCAGTATGTACAGTCAACAAAGCTATTCGGTATGCAGGCAGCTAACTTGCAACTGCTTTTAAACAATGTTCTGAATATGCAGAGTAGACAAATTGTACACCACACACGTGAGTATGTCATAAGCTTAAAAAGTTATAATGCACACATTAGAAATAAATATTGGCAGGTCCGGTGGAAAAAGAAATATTTTTGCCAAATAGCTTTGCTGACTGTTCAAACCGGTAAACGGTAGATTATTTAATAGATATGGCGTAATACCTGGCTTCATACTGAATTTTGGGAATAAATAGACACTTAATAATAATGACACATTTAGATTCTGTAAAACTTGCACTATCATTGCTTTTACTAAGCCCGCGATTCCACCTGCGAGCTACTCGTATGCAAGTTGAGTTATTTATTGCAGAGCACGATTGATCACATTATACTTCGGTAGCCCTCAATGGATACATGACGTGGAAGATCCCATGTACCAAAAAAGAATACCGTCCAGATCTTTAAAGAGTTCGCGAAAACGCTCAGCATTTTCAAAATACGACCCTAAAACGGGATGTCTTTCATAAGAAGAATGAGACAGAAAAATTAACTAGATAAGTACTTCTAGTTTTTGTGTATGGGCAGCGGATGAGCTTCTGAGTTGATGACGTATTTGTTGAGGTCTATGGTGAACCTGTCGTCGCTGAACAGTAAGTACATGTATTTAAGCGTCTCCGATAGGAAGAAGGACTCCATCATGTCTCGCTGAATCGGTTTCTCCACTTTCACGTTCGCCAACGACGTGTAGCCGTTAGGCACTTTGGCATACTTCTCGAAACCCTGGAATGTTCAAACAAATATAATTAATATGCTAGACAAGAAGACATTGGACACAATACAAGCTGACCGCGATAATTTTAGTTACTATTGTTAATTTGTAAATAAATAGATTTCCCCTTTATTGACGACAGAACAGAGAAATATGCTCAACACAGGATGTTTGCTTCAACTCAGCTACTAGTTAACCAGTTATTGGCGACTGTGTATGTCTTATATTTAAGGTGCTTGCGCCAGGGTAGGTAAAATCAGTAAAATAACTCCATAAGTCTGTATAATCCTAAAATGTCAAGATTTCATGAAATAGTCATTTTTTCGGGTTACCTGGCTCTATGGAGTTTTATTGCTGACTTAAATGGTTATAATTTTGAAAATACATAATTCTTACGCCCGCGAATCATACTTTAATTAACATAAAATCTACTAAATACTGACTTGCAAAGTGCAAAAAACGTAAGATTCGAAGAACTTCAAAAAGTAATAATTTTCAGTTTTAAACTTCAGAAAATACTACAATTTTCATGCAGATGATTATTTCTCTACAATCTAAGCCAGCCTTTGTGATTTATTCTCTCATCTAATCTAAATTAGCCCGTTATGTCCCACTGTTGGCCAAAGGCTTCCCTCCTCCTTTTCCACACACGTCTGGCCTCTGCCGTTGCGAGCCAGTCGTTCAGGTAAGAGTCAAGTTCAGCTCTCCACCTTCACCTTGGTCTGCCGCGATGTCACCTTGCATTAAATGAATACTGAACACAAGATTGCACGCCAAAACTAGACTCACAGATATTACCAAGAAAACTGCTATTCTTAAGTGGGTTTGGGTATGTCTGATAAGTTGTGGGCGAAAGATAAGATTAATTCTCAGCTCAACAATAATACAAATTGTCTCACCTGGTATATCTGCCAACCCCAATCTTGATAGGTGGTATTGCCAGTTATCTGATACATATACCAAAGACTCTCCACAAATTCTGGGCGCAGCAGTGTGTGAGAATCCGCCGTTTTAGTGTACATGTCTTCAGCTACGCTTGCCTGCGGAACATTTTTGGGTGGAGGAACATTTTCCTATGTGAAATGAAAAAAAAATGAAATGAACAAAAGCAAACAAACAAAAATAAACAAGGATTTTGAAACCTGTCTATATATGAGTTTTCATTTTTTTACATTAGAACAGATGAATATCACAGTTCAATGAACTGTGTTTGTACGAACTGGCGAGCCAATAAATGAGCAAATGTGATGTGATCTTTATCATACGGGATAGTCATCAGGGATGATATGGGATGTCAGTGTGTGTCAGTGTAAGGCAGACATATCCTTAAAAATTGAAGGCATGGACTAATTCCATCCACCCACTTATTTTCACTTTTCAAAGATATATTTTCGCCTTGCCCTGACTCTATCCCTCCACAAGCCTTAGTTAAATGACATTTATTCTGTGATTAGATTAAAAAAATACACTTTTGCATATCAATCTTTTTTGGTCAGATGGTTAAATGATTTGTAACTGACTACCTGAGAAGAAAAGCTCATACAATCGTAAACATGTTATCCTTACTAATATTATAAATGCGAAATTAAAAGATTTAAATTAAATTTGGTACATAGATAGTCTAGAGCCTGAGAAAGGACATAGGCTACTTTTATCCCGGGAGTATGTTCGCTGGGTAGCGGGCGAAGCCGCTGGCAGAAGCTATGTAAAATCATTTTGCGAACCATGTCTGAGGTGATATCTTAAGGAAAGGGCCACACAACTTGAGTGGAACTGTCCAGTAGTAAGTAGTTGCTACATTATGCAACACTTTACTTTCAGCTATATTATGCGGTAGTTTTCACGTTCCATCGTGCGCATTGAATAGAACCGGTGAAAGTGTTCCCAGATTTTTTATAAGTCATGCTATCTGCTTATGCGTCTCGACTGTATAAAAAGTAAAATGATGTCTGCAGTAATGAGGTAATGCCTAGCATTTCGTTGACGTTTCTTGACATTAATTAAAATAACTCAAAACAAAAAGACTAAAAAATAATCTAACTATTGAATATTCGGTCATAAACAACGTTACAGAAAATATAAATTTTTAGGGTGCATGACAAGCAAAATGAATTTGCAAAAGTCTTAAGAAAATGGAGCAACATCATTTTCACATATTCATGGTATGTCTACTATATTCTTTTCATCTGAAGAGTTGCACTGTACATCCATATTTTTTCAGGTATGTTAAATGTGCACGCAATGAGCGTTGGTACTTATTCGGACTCTGAGCTTTAATTTGTGGACATCCGTGAACCCAACCGTCAGTCCGATTATGACATTATATACAATGCTGATTATAGGACTCTTATTCATCAAGTCACAAAATTACAATAAATATGTGTAGCCTTTTTCCAATTATGTTGGGCTGGGGACCAATTTCTCTCTACCTGGATGCAGTTGAATAAGTCTTTTACATGGAGTGATTGTCTATCTGATCTCCAGAACCCGGTAACTAAATAACACGATAACCCATGGTAATACTGTAGTCAGTATTTCTCACTTCTGACTACCCGTCTGTCAAAGATCTACAAATTAATGAAAAGCGGCACCAACGATGTACGTGCTTTCACGACGATGCACGGTAGTGTCTCGGTTTTTATTTAGTTGATAGATAAGATACTTTTCTTTCCATTTTGTAATTTTTATGCGTTAAATCTGGCGGAATAAACAGGTTTCTTTCTTTCTCTGTATGAAATGGATGGTTCGCCCATTCAGGGACCGACAGGCTTATCTTTACGGTGTTTAACCTAGAACCCTACGACAGAACCGTAGATCGAAATTATAGCTATATACTAACCAGATAAAAATGAGTAATTTCAGGAGCCAAGAACGTAGGGTGGGCAGCATAGGTCAGGTAGCAGGTGTACAGAAGTTCCTCAGCCATGGTCATGTGCCAATCAGGGAGCCCGTTGGCGTGACCCAGGGCCAATGTCCCGGGCAGGAAACAAGTCAAATGGTCCATCTTTGGATTGAATGCCTGCAAATTAGAAGATTTAGATGTAGTAATAATTTTTTTTTAAATTATAGGTCCAGCTAGTTACAGCATACAGTTTAAGCCGGAAATCCTACGCCTACCGCTAATCACGGCGATACTATCGTCCGTGTCACGTATTTCTATAACAACTCTGTGAACGTGTCTCCACATGGCGATATTGTCGCAGCGATTCGAAGAGTGAAAAAATGACAACTCGCGGCGATTATATCGCTCATGGAGACGGTCCCTAAGTGAGTGGGGGAATAACGATACTGGGCACTGGCTGACAATAATATGAGAATATTATTGTCAGGAAACGAATGAATTTCGAACACTACCGACAGCGGTATCGATATATTCTTTGACAGTCTCCCAAAATTCAAAAGCAAAATTATTAATATAGATTTGTGATCAGCTGCCTATTATAGTTATAGTTGTGTTTATTTATCTCAAACAAACATATATATACGAGGGGGCGTTTTTAAGTTCGCGGAATGGAGGGCAAGGAGTGAAAATAAAAATACTAAATTATTTTTCTTTTTCAATATATTCACCTGCTACCCTAATACATTTTTCAGATCTTTCAATTAGCTTATGTATACCTTCATAAAAAAATGTTTTGTCTTTGTCCGAAAAATAAGCTGAAGCCGCGTCCTTCACTTCTTCATCAGTTGAAAATTTCTTTCCACGAAGTTCTTTTTTCAGATTTGGAAAGAGGTAATAATCACTGGGAGCCAGATATGGGCTGTAGGGTGGATGGTCTAAAATATCGAAGCCCACCTTATGCAGGGCAGCCAACGCAACACGGCTCTTGTGAACAGGCGCTTTGTCGTGAAGAAGAAGGACACCTTTGATCAATTTTCCCCTCTTTTTTTCTTTAATACTTTCTTTCAACCTCTCGAGGATAGAAGCATAGTATTCTCCGGTTATAGAAACTCCTTTATCTTTATAATCGGTCAACAGAATCCCTTCCGAATCCCAAAACATTGTTGCCATGATTTTCCCAGCCGATTGTGACACTTTAAACTTCTTGGGTGGTGGTGTACCTTTTTTGTGCCACTGGATAGAGTCCTGTTTTGACTCAGGCTCATAATGATGAACCCAAGTTTCATCTCCAGTAACAATTCGACTCAATAGTCCATCTTTATCTTCGTTACAGAGGTCCAAAAACGTGCGAGAACACTCCACGCGGCGTTGTTTCTGAGGCGGCGTGAGCATTCTTGACACCCATCTTGCACTGACCTTTGTCATGCCAAGATGATCGTGTAGAATTTTGAAAATTGTTGTATCCGATACTCTAACCATTTCTGCAAGCTGTTTCTTCTTTAGTCTGGCATCTTCCAATATTATTTTTTCGACATTTTTAATGATTTCCGGAGTAGTCACCTCGATCGCCCGTCCGGGCCGCGGGTCGTCTTCAAGTGAGCTCCTGCCTTGTTTAAAAAGACAATGCCACTTGTAAACCATGGTTTTACCCGGGCAAGAGTCCCCGTAAACGGGTTCCATCTCTTCCAGTATGTTTTGAACTGACTTTCCTTGCTTGGTAAGGAACTTTATTACGGCACGGTACTCGATTTTTTCCATAATGCACACTTTCTTCCCGATTGAGTTGTTTGCTTGACGATAGTTCAAAGACTAATGACCCAATTAAGACAAAACCTGGTATTTATACTAATATTGAGTGGCTGAAGTCGTGGCCACCTTGATAATGACCTATTTTTATCATCTACCCTCCCATTCCGCGAACTTAAAAACGCACCCTCGTATATATTTTTTTACATTTACAATTTAATCTAATTTAATTATTTTTAATTTAACAATAATTCTTATAATTAGTTAATAAGTCCTCGTTTCACTTTTTTTTTGTATTCCCTGTTTAATTTTGTTTAATTTTTGCCGTTTTGTTTTTGCATTCGTATCTCTGACATCTGTATTTTGTGACATCTTTTTTATCTGTTATTAATCGAATATTATTAAGTATACAATCCAAATGTATTGATTATTCTATTTCCTTTTTTTAATTTTTTTTTGTAATTTTTGTAATAATCATGTAGATATGTACCTATATTTTTACTAATTATTTTATAATGGAATGATTTAATTTAATTATTCATGCAAATTCTGTAAATTAATTATAAATTGTAAATCTTTAATTGAGAATGCTGTGCTGTCGACACAGGAGATAGTGTTCTGTTTGTGCTCAGACACAGGTGTGACCAACAAAATGAAATTCATTTGTGAGAATACTATTGTCAGCCAGTGCCCAGTATCCTGCTGTATACTATCGCTGTGCTAAGTTATGGGACAAACTTTTATTCCAGCTAATATTTTGTATAGCGCATATTATCCAGCTGATTTTCCGTAAATGAAACCTAGAAAATATACGCCCAAACATGTTTTAACAGACTATTTAATTTAAGGGCGTTAATAGCTGCGACAAGTTTTGTAACTAATGTAGCTATTTCCATTTAATTTGTAGCTATTTATTTTTTATTTGTAAAATGTGTTTTTGTTCCAATAAAGTTTAAATAAAGATTGTACAATAAGGATTTTATTTAAAATAAATATCTTGGACAGTTACGTTTTCAGATTTGTTTTATTAATTTTTTTCATGAAAAAGTCACCTTTTTTTTAAGGATGGAAATTCAAATCACTACGTCCGCTCTGGGCGGAGCGCAAGAGAATGTCAGATTCTTACTAAAACCCGTGTTCCTCCTAATACCTTTTTCTCAAACGTGCTTTTAAATTTGAGAATTATTTTAACAACCTTCTTCGAGATAAATCGAAATTGCTGTACTGGCCAAATATATGCGAGCAGCGGCCGGCAAACGTTGTATGAAAATTCATATCTGTAGTGCTTTAGCGGCCAAATAAATAACATGACATACTAAACCGATTAGGCCAGTCACCGTAGACAGATTAAACGCGTTAGGTCGCAGAAAATTGGGCCATCCTGATTTTTTGGGTGGTCGTTAGGATAGATGCCAGTAGTGAACTCCCAATTTTTCAACTTTAGCAATTAGCACAGGTCTATCGACCTGTGCTAATTAACAATGAGCCTGTGATAATTAGCAATTAGCACAGGTCTGTCGACCAGTGCTAATTGCGTGGTACTCAGCGCATTATTTGAGAAAATTAGGCATTCATGGACTTACGTATGTGTGCCTTTACAAGCCTCTTTTGCTGGCCGCTGCAGTAGGTACTGTCTGCGTCTTGTTTTTGACGTTACTACTAGCCAATAATTTATCACACAATAATATCAGACATTTTCTTAAAAAAAAAACGTAATGAATACCTTGTCTAGGTAGTTTGCGGCTTGTTAAAATTCAATTAACGTTCAGTCCTATCTAATTTAGAACAATAGCTGGTCATTTTAGAACTTTATACTGGTTTACTATTCTGGCATGATTATAGATCATACGGTAATTAGGTCTCGAAGATTACTGCCTATTAACTTGTGAATATGTGATAATTTTAAAGGTGAATAAAGTTAAATAGATCCTAATTTATCATCATAGTACTGGATAACTTCTATTCAATATAGTAGGATTTTAAAACGCTGATATAACAACGCCCTTTTTTGAGATTTTTAATCACTACTTTTAACTGCGTCTTGACTGCTATCTAGGTTTTGAGAAATTAAGTAAAAAAAAAAAACCAGTCAAATATCCTCTGCTATCTTATAACTCGCTTACTAAGCGCTCGCAATGAAATTATATCTACATTTGGATTTTCTTAACTTACAAGGTGTGCATAGTGTAGCGTATTAGATCAACTTGGAGACCATTATTGTATAAAAACAAAGTTCTAATATACTACACAACACATATTAATACGGTTTTCGCTAATAGAAATAATTATTATAAACGAGGAAGTGTCAGCGTGTCCTTTCAGGATGATTGGTAATTGAGTGCAAGCCTTCAGATGGAATCTTTTAGAATTAATTTGAATCGAATTCAAACCCGATAACTTGGGTGACTTTGACCAAATAGGGTTTAGAGTAGCTATCTAGTAAGAATCAGTCTGTCACTATACGCGCACGAAGCCAGAGACATCGTCGAGAGATGATGATGTCTTGTTATTCGGTAATTTTTCAAGTTTCCGGCATCTGACTGTGTTATGACGTACCTAGTCGGGGAGAACAGTTCATCAGATCAACTAGTCTATAGCTCAAAGTGGATGGTGGTCGTGTAACGTGTGCCGCCACTAACGACAAGTAACGTGATAATTGTAATCTAATCTGCGTTGAGTGATGACTTCATTTTAAAACAACATTTTGAAGTATTCAAGAAAGGTCAATAACTACTACCTAACGTTTGTTTGATCAATCCAATTCCATGTAGCAAGATATCACTTTAAAAGGTAGTGTGCGACCACGAAGGTTTCAGTACCATAAACCTTAATTTTTATTGTTTATTGATACAGCAGCAATAGAAAAACACAATCTGTGAAAATTTCAACTGTCTATCTATTACGGTTCTTGAGATACAGCCCGCTGACAGACAGAAGGACGGACTGATGGACGGACGGACGGATGGACTGACGGAAGGACGGACGGAAGGACGGACGGACGGACGGACGGACGGACGGATGGACGGACGGACGGACGCATGTACGGACGGACGGACAGCGGAGGTTTAGTAATAGGGTTCCGTTGGTTTCCCTTTAGGTTCGGAACCCTAAAAACGGAAAATATTTCATTACTGATAGATTGCAGGAAAACCTATAAGAAGTCTATGGTCTTTATAACATTCTATAAAATATGATTCGCACTTAGCCGGGTCCGGCACTGAGCACTTTTGTTTATTTTTGTGTTTCTCAAACATAGGTAGGTAGCAAAAATACGTGTCAGAGGCTCTCGAAGGGGTTTAGAAACTCTGACAATAGGGGCAGTGTGGGGTCGTTAGACCTCACTGCCCAAGATAAGAAGGAGGTAGGTACACTATATTTTCACAATTTTTTTTCTCACTATGCACCTATGGTTGACATGGGAAATAATATCACATTGTTCCCATATCAACCAGCATGCTTATGACGATATGTTACTAATTGACCCCATAAAGTACTAGTGTCGACTCAAGGCTCAGTTATCGCGTGGCAGTTAATTGCTTTGCGATGGCTTTAAAACTATGTAATCAGGTTGTCGCTGACTGAGAAAGGAAGATAGCGTAATCTTTTTTAATAGTTGCTTTTCCCTTGACCAACTTTATGTCACTCAATCGCGTGTTAACAACCCTAGCAACTATTTTGTGTACGACTTCGGCTTGTCGACATTTTAAACAGAATAGCTAAAGCGAGCGAGAGAAGCCTCCCTCGCTCGCTTTAGCTATGTCCTTCCTTCCCGGGTGTCTACTCAGAAAGGGCCTTTGCACACGGCGTTTTTATAACGCGCCAACGACGCGCAGAAATCGCGCGCTAACGTGCTTTAAACTAAGTTCAGACGCAGACAGTACTGCTGTTTGGTCATATCGACAGCGCCTAGAGCGCGCGTTCGTAAAACTTATAGTTGGTATGGGAATGGTAGTTGTGTTTTTGATTGTTTCTTCGTATTTTAACACCGACTTCAGAAATTAAAGTTATTTTATCGTTAAAGGTTTTATTTTATACTTTTTTGTAGCTATAATCTACTAATTACTATTTTTTTAATTTTTGATTACTTTTAAAATAGCTACCTACCTTGCTTTAGCTATTAACTGTTATATAATCCCACTTTTACTATTATTAGTTGTATAATATAAATACTTAAAATAAACAGGCTTTATATACCAACATGGGTAGGCCTACAAAAAATGCTACACAACTCAGTACTAAAATCTGTGAGTGGACAATAAATCAGCCCTATTTTCCCACCCTTAGGGTAAGACTTTTTTTCCAAATTTATATGGGACCACCTTCCCCCGAAGGTGGTCCCATATACCCTTTCCAATAAAAAAAAGATTTATCAAAATCGGACTACTCTGTAAAAACTTATGCGTATTCATAATTAAAAAATATATACACGTCGGCTTGAGAACCTCCTCGGTTTTTTCTTCGGTTAAAATACGCCGTGTGCGTACGCTCTAACTCGGGCGCCAAGTTTTGTAGATAATCTTGAAATAAGATAAATTAAGGCTCAAGATTCGACTTGGCTAGTTCTTACACCAACCAATCGGCACCAACAACTAACTAACACTTTCATTGTACCCGCGTAAGGAAAAAACACTGGTCAAGAGCGAGTCGGACTCGCGCGACGAGGGTTCCGTACCATCATGTAAAACATGAAATGTTTTTAAATTTTAATCGGCGAGGCCTATATTCGCCAGAGAATTCGTCACTGCGGTGTATATTACAGTTTTAGATCAGCGCCATCTCTTGACCGCTAGTGGAAATAATGAAATTTTAGTTGATGATTTCGGAAAAAGTCTGCTATTTAGAGACATCGTTTTATTTTTCCTGTAATCTTTACATAAACTTCTATCACATAGAATAATTTCAGATTTTTCTCTAAGCAAATTTCGGAGATGGAAGAACGGGGGAATGATAAATTTTTCAAAAAATTTCGTCATAAGTCGTCAATCTAAAACTATTCCAAATTTCAAGTTCATAGCATTAGTAGTTCTTCAAATATCCAGCTGTGACAGCCAGACAGACTTAGTCACACCATAAGGGTTCCTTTTATACCCTTTTTGGTACGGAATCCTAAAAAGTGTCTAACTTTGTTTTCAAACGATCCTGATATCTCACCTCGGATCCAGCCGACAGCTCTCCTATAAACAAATGCTTGTTGGGGGACGATCGCTTCGCCAGGAAGTTGCGGACACCTTCTATAGCGGTGAGGTAGTCATCCAGTAAACTGCAATGAATCACAACATCGTGTTGATATAGGTACATCTTACATGGCACATACACTATAGGAAAATGTCGTAAGCTATTAGAACTTAAATAGCTAAAAGTCTTATTATATGAATAGCTTCGCCCGCTTGAAAGTCGAAAATTATACCAAGGGAACATATTCCCAAGATTTAATCCAATTTTCTTACAATCATCTCACATGGCACATACACTATATGAAAATGTCGTAAGCTATTAGAACTTAAATAGCTAAAAGTCTTATTATATGAATAGCTTGACAGTAGCTACGCCCGCTTGAAAGTCGAAAATTATACCAAGGGAACATATTCCCAAGATTTAATCCAATTTTCTTCTTCAAATATTTATTGATTCAAGCATAGGCAACAGTCTAAACTGCTGGGCTTTACATAAGAATCCGTTATATAGAGAAGGTATGTAGAATCGAATTCTGAAAACATTTCGCTTAAAGGAGTAACAAATAAAGAGTCTTCATGCTAATTTGCATAAAAAGTATTATATTTATCTAAACACAAGGCATCTTTCGCATCATTTCATCATCAGCATTGTTCGCAGCTGTTTGTAAAATTCATCCTTTCTATATATAACGCGAGTTTTTTTATTAATCTTCCTTAACATCAACAAACGCAGTCGCAAATGTAACCTAATCAAATCAAAACAGTCGCCACGCTAAGCGTAATCAATATACATGAAATTCTTCCGATACGGACTGTCTGAGTGAGTGAGAGACTGACAGGCAACGCACAGTCGAAACTACTGGTCGTAGGGAGCATAAATTTGGAATGAAGGTTCCATTGGGAGTGTATGGGAGCACTAACACGGGAAAAGACGTGGATGCGCGTAGGAAGTCGGGGGCAAAAGCTAATGTCGGGCGCAGTTGGCCTTAATACATGAAATGTATTAAGGAGAGACATTGGAACATAGCTCCAATATCAAGTGCCATAACAGTCTTACTAGACATACTATAAATCCTTAACGTTTGCCACATGAAAGTTGTGTGACCTTTTAAATCACTAATTAAGCTAATTGTCGCGCAGGCGAGGCATTATGAGCAGATAATGAATAGCATTCACGTTTATTGTAGGTTATTATACGGTTATACTGCTGCTTATTCAATAATACATACTAGAAACCAACACATTTGCATAATAGCCGTTTCACATGAGCATGGAAGTTACAGTCATTGATCTTTCTCTAATAACTCTTCTTAGAATCCCGAACATTCAAGTGCATGTGGTTTAGCATTCGTAAAAATGTTGAGGGTCATGACAAATATGTCAATAAATGTAGGCGGGTCAATGACCAACCACTATTGTTACGTCAAAACGTTTCGTCTTGCTCAGCAGTATAGGTCATTTACCTCTCAAAACAACGTAAATAAATCAGATTGTAAAATAGATGAGTGTTACACAAATATTGGCAATGTTTTCGCATTCGTCTCTAGGGAAAATAAATAGTTATTTCGCTCGCTATTCAAATTTAAAGTATATGGTTGCCGCGCAGCAAGCAACAAGGAAAATAATTGCTTTGAGCGATAATACCATTGTAGGTAGGTTGTTTTTGTTTTATTTCTGTGTAAAATAAACAATAAAGTTAGGATTGTTATTATGGAAAAACCAATAGGTACGATATACGTTTAGGCAGAACACTATGTTTGTTAAGAACAACTTTTCCAGTTAAAGGTATCTTGAAACTTGTCTAGTAAACTAAAGGAAACAATCAGTAGAATGACTAAATATAAATACGAGCACAGTGCACAGCTTTAAAACCATTTTCAAGCATTGAATGACTATTATTACTAAATATTAGTCGTTGTCATTAGGTACATCAAGTAAAACAAGAGTTATATTAGTTAGTTAGTTATTTTATAGTAAAATTTATAATTATAGACAGTATGTATTTACCGAATAGGATAACTGTAACATGGGTTAGGGAAGTTGGTGATGTTACATGCTAAACACATACTGTAGGACTTATGCTAAACTAGCTTCTGCCAGTGGCTTCACTCGCGTGATCCCCAGGAAATATATTCCCGGGATAAAAGTAGCCTATGTCTTTTCTTAGGCTCTAAACTATCTGTGTACCAAATTTCATTTAAATCGGTTCAGGAGTTTTGGCGTGAAAGCGCGACAGACAGACAGGCAGACAGAGTTACTTTCGCATTTATAATATTAGTAAGGATTTGATGCAATATTCAATCTTCAATCGATACATAACTTATAGTCTATATCTTTTAGTGTTATCATGCATATGAAATCACTATCCCAATTTATCTCTATTACAAAAGAAGAGATTTAGCGGCTACTAGAAATTAATTTCAGAGCACAGCTAATAAGTCCGTTAAATATATTTTTTTTACTATAGTCCAGTATTTTACGTGAAGCGGCTGCCTACCAGACCTCCACAACCCATTAAATGGGTAACATGGTATTTCTTGGCAAGACTGGAGTCAGATTTACTGGCTTCTGACAATCGATAACGACTGCCAAAGTTCTACAAATGCCAGCCGGGACCAACAGCTTAACGTGCTTTCCGAGGCCCGGAGGAAACTCGGTACGTTAAGATGGTCACCCATCCACAGACCAACCTTGGCAAGCGTTGCTTAACCTTAAAGATCGACCCGTGCGGCTATTATTTAGCCACGAGCTCCTCCTGATAAATAAATTATGAATGGTTGTTCATTACTAGAAAATGTAAAGGACCTCGATAGATGTAGATTCAGGACAGCTTTTATGTCTTTTTTCCGATTTTGAAATTAAGTTTGTCAAAACATTTACGTGGCTCAATGACCCATATAGCAAGTTTATTTGGCGCCTACCATACAGGCGTTCATGACGGATTGGTACGGGAAGGCAACACATTGGCAAGAGTGGAAGGCTATGGGAGAAACCAAGGCTCAGCTGGGGCACAATTTACTTTGATTAAAACAAACAAAACCAGCAACAAATCGCAGATTGCAGGCCACCCATTGTAGTACATAATAAATAAATACTTACTAGTTAATTGTCTTCCCAGTCTGCAGCCATTGTTTCAACAAGTACTCATAATAACTGTCTCCTCTAGCACCCAACGTAATGGTTGCGTGAGGCAGGAAATGCCCGGTGTTCGGGTTTATGAATATTGGTACCAGACCATGCTTCTTCGGCAAATGATGGATCTTCTCCGAAACTGCTGCGGCGGCGTCCTAAAACAAGGGAAAGAGTGATTTTTATAACATTAGCTTTTACCAGAGCCTTTTCCTGCGTGAATGTCAATAACTATCCCAAACCAAACCATCCTATCAAATTCCAGTATTTAAGGTCTTCATGTGTGCTAAGTTTCATCCAATTCGTTCAGCCGTTAAGTGAAAAGCAAACAGAAGGATAGAGTTACTTTTAATCGTCATCATCATATCAGCCGAAAGTCGTCCACTGCTGGACATAGGCCTCCTCCAAGTCCCGCCACAACAACCAGTCCTGTGCGTCTCGCATCCATCGGCTACCCGCGACTCTCACCATGAAGGAAGGATCGCCAAACTGAAGTAGCAGTGCTTGCAGAACAGATGGTCAATGGGGCCGAGAAGTTCGGAGTGGTGACCACGTACCGGAAGACGTAGCTTTGGAAAGCTTTCCAAAAGGTAGACCAATGACCTGATGAGGGAATTACTTTTGCATTGATATTATTTTAATGGATTTATGACTTTTGACAGCAAAATGCCTGCCCGATTGAAACAAGAGCATTATCCCAAGGGAATGTTATACCGGTACAATAGTCATGTGAATGTCCCCATGTATATAAGGCCTGTGTCAATAGTCAAATGTCCTATGTCATAATCTAGGTCACTGACTACCCGTGTGCCAAGTTTCATCCAAACCTGTATTTGGCTGAATTTCCACGAGAGATGTGCGACGTAGCAGGGGATGTGTTTCATTATAATCATCTTTATGTCAGCCGAAAGTCGTCCACCGCTGGACATAGGCCTCCCCCAAGCGTCGCCACAACGACTGGTCTTGCGCGTCTCGCATCCATGATTCATAATGGGGATGTGTTTGTAACAACCAATAGGATCGCTTCATTTACCTAGCCTCGCTCAACGCAAGCGGTTCTATTGGTTTTTAGCAAACACATCCCTCGCAACGCATCAAGGCACCTGCCACATCCCTGGTGCAAACAAGAGGAAAGTCTTAGTCTGTTAACAATTTAACGGCTGCAAGTTCAAATTTCTGTAAATCAATCAAATACGAGTTTTAATAGAAATGTACAGAAGAACTCCATGGCTGTCATTTGTAGATCTTTGGCAGTCGCTACAGATAGTCAGAAGCCAGTTAATCTGACTCCAGTCTTGCTATGAAGTACCGTGTTACCCAGTTAATGGGTTGTGGAGGTCTGGTAGGCAGCCGCTCCTCGTAAAATACTGCTATTCAGCTAAATCCGGTTTGACTGGAAGCCGACCCCAATATAGTTGGGAAAAGGCGTATGATGATGTACAGAAGAACTCCATGGATTGATTACAAACATTTGAACATGCAGATTTTTACATTCATCATATTAGTAAGATGATTTCGTAAGTAGGAAGTTACCTCCTCTACGAATGATTGTAAAAAACTTGAAGGACATTCCCATTGTTAAAAAGTAATTAGGTATTGTAGTAATTAACTAGTAGCCTGCCCCGGCTTTGCCCCTGATGTATTTTGTAATAAAGTTAAATTTAAAAAAAATATAACAGTTTATGCTAGTGATCGCAAACTTTTTTGACGTGTTATACTACATGTTGACATTACAACCATATTCATTGCGTTCTGTACGTTGTCAAGCAGTCGAATTTTTAAACACAGGAAGCAATGGATCTGGAAATGTTTTGGCTGTGAAAGATATGTATGCGAAATGCGACTTCATGACTTACGAAATTTGGGTGCCTTAGGACCCCCAGCAGAATGGGCGAAATGAGTCTAGATGCGGTAATTGGTCAGAACACCATTTTATACCTTGAAAAAAAAAGCTGATTATCTGAATGAATAATTCTCTAAAGAACGAATGACGTGTATCGTTCATCTTACCGACGTGTGCTTGCCACGTCTGTTTATAGAGATTAGAATGTATGACGCGTAACATTCTTGGGAATTGTTTATTTATTTATTTATTTATTTAACAATTTATTTTTATTTATTTTTTTGTTCTAGCATGCCTATGCGTATGACGTATAAAGTGGCAATGTCGTTTATTTACTACCATATAAAATAATGTCGATTTTATAGTACCATAAGCGCATTTTATATGATAAGCGAGTTGTGTTGAACTACGCGGTTTGCAGCTGTATGAGAAATGCCGAGAATCACGCCGCGTGAGATAGGTACAAGCCGCGTGCCATTCAAGAGACCTATAACCAGCTTTAGACTGCTGTAGACTGATGAGTTAATGACGATTTTTGATACTTTTTTACACCTCCGCTTTTTTTTTCTGAATAATTTCCTCGCAGGATCAAATTAGACATTTGATTGACTTGGCGCTTTTCTGGTGGTCGCACTTGTTGATTCTAGGTCTCAGGAGTTGCAATGGTTAGGAATAGTGTGGCGGTCTTATGAACAATCAAGAAACGCTGTACATTCAGTCAAAAAAGTATCGGGAATGGATGATTTGTTTATGGTTCCAAATTCAAATTTTTGTTTTTTTGTAGTTGTTAGATTGGCACAACTGTTTTCCATTTTGGCGCGGAGTTTGAGTTGCATCTATTATTTATATTAAATACAGTGCTGGTTTTAGTAATATCATATATAGTGTGTATTGCGAATTTCATAATGGACAAAAATATCGAACAAAGAGTTTGTCTTAAATTTTGCATCGCCAATGGAATTTCGTGTTTGGAGTCACTGAAAATGTTACAGAAGGCTTACGGTGAATCGACTTTATCAAAAACTCGTGCTTATGAGTGGTTCAAAGCGTTCAAAAGTGGTCGAGATGTGATGGAAGATTTGCCTCGCTCTGGTAGGCCGTCAACGTCTGCAACTGAAGTTAACATCGCAAAAGTGAAGGAAATAGTGACTGAAAATCCCCATTCAACTCTGAGAGAGATAGTTCGGACCCAACATTCATGAAACGCATTGTTACTGGTGACGAGACGTGGGTTTACGAGTTTGACATGCAAACTAGTCAACAAGCTTCGGAGTGGCGCCTTCCAACTGAACCGAAACCGAAAAAACCACGCCAAAGTCGATCAAAAGTCAAAGTCATGTTGACTGTTTTCTTTGACTATCGCGGTGTTGTGCACTCTGAATTCTTACCGGAAGGTCTAACGGTAAATAAAGAATATTATTTGAGCGTTATGCGGCGTTTAAGAGAGCAAATTCGACGAAAAAGGCCAGATTTGTGGAAAGAAAATTCTTGGATTTTGCACCACGACAATGCGCCTTCGCACAAGGCTATCATTGTGAACGAATTTTTAACCAAACACTCAACAAATACCATCCAGCAACCACCATATTCACCAGATATGGCTCCTGCTGACTTTTTTCTTTTTCCTATACTCAAATTACCACTTCGTGGCACCCGTTTTCAATCGATAGAAGACATAAAGGAGAATTCGCGGCGAGAACTGAACTCAATTCCGGAAGCAGCGTTTAAAAAATGTTTTGATGAATGGATTATTCGTTGGCGCAAGTGTATCGTTTCTAAAGGAGCATACTTTGAAGGTGATAAAATAAATTTGGATGAATAACAGACATTTTGTGTATTATTGATCTTTTCCCGGTACTTTCTTGACAGAGTAGTATTATTATTATATGTAGTTACCTACATATAATGTCAATTGTTTTTTGTTGGTATCCTGCAGGCCCACCTATGAGTTTTTAATTAGCTTAACCCGTGGGTCAATAGGGTATTCTACTAGGTAGAAAAAATAAAATTCTATTTAATCCGTCCGTTAGATTTTTAAAAACTCTTGGACACGTATTTTTTTTTTCATTTCAAATCACTAAAAATTGAAAAAATAAAGCGCATCGAAGTTCAAGAGAAGGGGCTGGTTTAGTCACGTTGCTAGTAAAATTGTACTATCGTAGTGACGTCTTTCGAGTTTTCAACACATCTTCGTCATTTTTTGTTTACGTGAATAAAGAAAAAATATGTGTTCAATATTTTCTGGAAATCTATCTGACGAACTAATTAGATTTTTTCTGTAAATTAACCCATTGTTACTTACAAGGAACGGTACTCAACTGTTTTGCTCCGATTTAATTTATTTTTACATAATATGCGAGGAAATATGCTGATTCGCAGATTTGCACGTTGTACGACACAAGTCAAAATAACCCTTTTCAGAGCATACTGCCAGACTTTTTACACGTGCAGTCTGTGGGTCAGGTATACGCTGAGGGCATACAATGCCTTGTTTGTCCAGTACAACAATGTATTCAGGATGCTGTTAGGTCTACCACGTTTTTGTAGCGCTTCTGGGATGTTCGCCGAGGCCAGGGTTGATGGTTTTCATGCCATTATACGGAAAAGGTGCGCTTCTGTTCTCAGTAGAGTACGTGCTAGCTCCCACAGCATCCTGAGTGCATTGTGTGATAAGTGGGACAGCCCCATGTTGGCTCACTGGATACGGCTGCACACGTAGGTGTCAGTCGTTTCAATTGTGTTTGTTATTTTGTACTAACATTAGGGTTAAGACTTTTACTAACAACATATGGATAATTTGGTCCGAAATTATTATAATTATGTTAAAGAGTAGTCTAAAATAACAGATACTCTCTCTAACTAATCTCAACTTATTGGTAGAAATTGTACTCCAAAGTACTGAAAAGTACCAACCATTTAACTTCAGTAGAGACAAACATATTATCTACTCGTATTCTATTTACTTTGTGTGAATCGGTGTGAAAATACTGTCTAGTGGCTACAAGTGGCTGCCAATATTTAACAGTTTTTTTTAGAGTATAGTGTTTACACGTTAAAAATATTTGTAAACGGTGCGTTTATACCATCGCAAGTGCGGCAACCGGCAGTGCCGGTTGTTGTGCCGAAGTGTATAGCCATGCCGGACAAATAACCCGGCACCGGCTACCCGGCTACGAATGAAAAGGCACTTAGAGCGTAATTAGCGAATATTATGTCTGCGTTATGAACAAGCTAGTAATTACTTAGAACCTCTCCCAGAGCGATGCCAAATGGGCTTTGCCGGTCCGTTGCCTCGTCGCAACGCTATGATTTCAGAAAAGGGTACCACACGAATAAATACGCTCTTCGAGGAAGCAGCGTCGCTCTCTAACGTAGCAGGGTGTGTATTATGGCGCGTAGCAGGGTGGGGCAGTCATTAACGCCTGTGGCATGTTCTGATTTATTTGTAAAATAGCTCAGCATCAGCGTCGTCACAGCGCCGACGCAAAGTGTCGTGTGTCGCACCCATCAAATTAAGAGATAACGCGCGCTGCCACTCACTACCGCCACACATGAGACTAAAGCGATCTCGTTCATACCGTTACCTACATTAGTAGACAAACTTTCCCGAGGGAAAAACCTGCGGGGTAATTGATTGCCTAACACAAAAAATCACGTTTTGGTTTTGATTACAACATATTCGATAACTAACTCTTTCGTTTAGTCAATTCAACACTATTCACTGCGTGTTTTTCACAACCCAGTAACAAGAGAAAAAGAAAAAAGCAGGCTCCTTATATTAGAGCATCACTTCGTTGTCCGTTCATTCATCTGTCTGTCGAACGCGTGGCTAGGTATCATGTTGAAACTAATATCAAATATGTAGGTCTCTTTAAGCTCTAAAAAATCAAGACTCTAAGTCAAGTAAGTTGTTGAGGAGATTGACATACACATCAAAAAAGTTTGCGAACACTTTGCAAAATCCAAAACTTTTTTGTTACGGTAGATTATATTATGAATTATGATTTCTTATTTTTGGATTCTTTATTTAAAAGTATAGAATTAGAATATAAAACAATATAAAACAGTTCAATTGCTATATCCATATAAAAAGGCTTTCAGTCCTAGCTTACACTCATACAGAATTATGATTTAATAATTTTTTACAGATTTAAAATACTTTTACGCGGAAAAATGTTATTGAAAAAATGCCAAGGGGATTATTAAAAGTTTTAAAAGCAAGAACAGTAACTTTGAGGGAAGAAGGATACACCACCAGAGAAATAGCACGCAGAGTTGCTATATCCCAATCCTTTGTCGTGACCACGTTGGGGGTACCACGTGATGGGTAATTTAGCTGACCGACAGCGCAGTGGTCACCCAACTGTTGGCTAGCCAAAAGCGCAATATTAGATTGCTGGCAGCCCGTGACCCAACAATCAACGCTACTACAATAAAATCAGAAGTTCGGGCCTCCTCTGGGCTTAATGTTAGCAATCAGACCATTCGGAATTACGAGCACGGTCACGGTCTTGGCGAGTGCCTCTCAATTCTCGGCAACGTCAACGACAGGGGATTGCAGTGGGCTAGGCTTAGGCAAAATAAAGAAGATGAAGAAGAAAACATTTGGCAAAACTGTCTCTTCTTTGACGAATCACGAATCAGTACTCTTCTAAATAACCGATGTGTCCGTGTCTGGAGAAGACCAGAAGACCGTGAAAGGCAAAAAACTGCCACTGGAACAGTTCAGCATGACGGGAAATCGGTCTCTTTTTGGGGTGATGTGATTAGAGCTAGAACTCCTTTGATCCCGTATCAAGGCTTCATGACAGCAGACATGTATAAAGCAGTTGCTATTGATGGGATTGTCAGACCATTCCGAGTAAACCATGGGCACCAACAATTTGTACTGGTCGATGACAATGCGCCCGCACAACGAGCTCAACGAGTCAACGCTGCTCTCCAAGAATACGACATCACAAGGTTAGACTGGCCTGCCGGCTCGCGTGACTTAAACCCAAAAGAGCACGCGTGGGATGCTCTTAAGCGAGGTATTTGAAACCGTCAGCCACGTCCCCAGATAGTGCCAGAGCTCAGGGAAGCCGCTATTCAAGCATGGGACAGGTTACCCCAAGAAATGCTGGGTAACTTGATCCTCAGCATGCCCAGGAGGATCTCAGCATGTGTTCGGGCCGGAGGAGGATTTATTTTATATTGAATTCATTAATAATTGTTGTTTAAGTTTGGTTCAACAGTCATTTTCTTTCTATCAAATTCCTATTACAATTACATTCAGATTAAGTACTCAATTTTTGTTAATGAAAAATAGTTTTATTTTTTAATTTCCAACAGGGTTTTACTATTTAAAGAAAACATACAACAAAGAAATTTTCTTGATAAAGTTAAATTTAAAAAAATATAACAGCTTATTTATAGTGATCAGAAACTTTTTTAGATATGTGTACAGTATTACTTTGTCACTTAGGCTAAGAATTCATGGACAGTGACAGCATCAGTTGGTAGTCAACTTGTTTGAAACCTTGGGTTACTGCTAGCGCGGGATAGTTCCCCAAACTCCAGCTGTACGGTGGTGACATCAGCCGAGGTACTGTAGTGTGACTCATGCGCATGCGAGGTCCTCTCGCCAAGGTTCATGTCAGAGTACAGTATATCGGAGGGTGAGAAGAAACTTCTGACTTTATATGGACACTCACCTCAAACCCAGGGTTACTGCTAGCGCGGGACAGTTCCCTAAACTCCAGCTGTACGGTGGTGACTTCAGCCGTGGTACTGTAGTGTGACCACTCCGGCGCATGCGCCGTCCTCTCGCCAAGGTTCACGTCGGAGTAGGGTATACCGGAGGGTGATGAGAAAGCAGCCATCAGTCGGTCTCCTAAGTCGATCTAGACATGGAGATGGGGGTTTTATTAATGTTTGTAGCAGAACAAAACTGCTATATGCTAAATTCGTTGGGTCGTTGAAGTTTGTGGAGTGCCTACCTACTAAATCCGCGCGGACGAAGTGCTAGTATAAGCATTCACGAAATATGGTAACGGTAAAAAACGAGCTATCCAATGACAAAAAAGAAACAAAAAGTTGTGCTTTCAAAATTAAATTTTAAAGAAAAATCGAACATTAACATTTCATTTTGTAAGTTACTGTATATAGCAAAAACTATTCACGGGACCAACTAAACATAAAAAACCGGTCAAGAGCAAGTCGGACTCGCGCACCGAAGGTTCCGTACCACCATATCAGCCTATTATTATATTTCGTGAACCTAGGTCAACGGGAACTACCATATAGATTTTCGACCCAAAACCTAATAGCTATTTCCGGTTGGCCTAGAATTGACAATTTTGGTTAAAAGCAAGGTCTTACAGCACAAGCAAAGGGAAAATTCCGAAAAATAAAAAAGTTTAAAATTATGGTTTTGGTACAAACTTACAAGTTTTCGCGAAAATCTAAATTTGCCCATAACCTTATATCGTGTTGACCCAGGACCTTGATTTTATGATGCACCTAATAGGGACTATAGACCTCAGTATCTGGTATAAATTTCAACTTGCTAGGTCCACCCGTTCCTGTGAAAATCGGTGGTGACACACGGACGGACAAGAGAGTGATCTTATAAGGGTTCCTTTTTTACATTTAAAGGTACAGAACCCTAAAAATCAAGGAAATAAATGAAAATTCAAACTTACAGCTTTAGTAAGGAACATACGGTCTTCAGATAAATGATAACAGGACAGCAAACCTCCTAAAACTCTGATGGTGACTTCAAAGAAATTAACATCTTTGTTCTTGGTGAAAACTAGCTCGTTTTTAATCCATTGCTTGCCTTCCTCGAATTCTGGGAACAATAAATTGACATCATTATAAAAACCGGCCAAGTGTGAGTCAGACTCGCCCACCGAGGGTTCCGTACTGTATGTGTAGGTATCTATCTACAAATTCAAGGTTTTTAAATAAAGACAATTTATTTATTTAAAGTTTATGTACAATAGTAGTACATAGGCGGACTTAGTGCTGTTTTAGACTAGATTTTTATAGGGAAAAATATTCTAGATGGTATTATTCTAAATTTTCCGAAAAATATTCTAGACGGTATTCGTCTATAGACGGTATTACTTGCCAAAGAAGAATGGTCATTTCAAACCCAGAGTCCCAGAGTCAGAATTGAGACCTATCGTAGTTTTTTTGTCATCTGGAGTAGAGTAAGAATATGCGTTTTTTTTTGCGATTTCGATGGCTAACACATAAATAAATGACCTTAAAATGTTTTCAAACCAAGTCTTGAAAAGGAATTTCACATCCATTCCCACAAGTATGCCGATCGTGTTTGAGCTCATTTGAATTGTCTCGACAGGTATATTATGCATGGCTGATAACGAGGGTCTGATGATGAAGAGCAGAAAGGTGGAAAATGGTAAAACGTGTTCTGCGCCATTTCAGACCCAGAGTCCGACAGAATTGAGACGTATCTTATTTTTTTCGTGATTTGAAATAAAGTAAGAATATTTTTTTTTTTTTCGATTTCGACGGCTCCGACATATATATTACTAAATGAGCTTGCGTATTTCTTCAGATAGTATAGAAAGGTAATAATAATAATAATAAATTTATTTAGTTCAATAACACATTGTACCATAGATAGACAATATTGCAATACATTAAAGCCTTAAGTGCTAGGTTTCTTCAGATTCCCTGGATCCCACACTAGGATGCCCTGTGTCGTGGAGTGGTAATTATTTATTCACTCTTACAAGTATGCCCGTGATGTCTGCGCTCATTTCAATCGTGGTGTTGGGTACCATTTACTGTCATCATCATCTGCCTAGCCTTTTCCCAACTATATTGTGGTCGGCTTCCAGTCAAACCGTATTCAGCTGAATACCAGTGTTTTACGTGGAGCGGCTGCCTACCAGACCTCCACAACCCATTGACTGGGTAACACGGTACTTCTTGGCAAGACTGTAGTCAGATTTACTGGCTTCTGACAATCCGTACGACTGCTAAAGATCTACAAATGACAGCCGGGACCAACGGCTTAACGTGCTTTCTGAGGCACGGAGAAAACTCGGTATATTAAGATGGTCACCCATCCACAGACCAACCTTGGCAAGCGTTGCTTAACCTTAAAGATCAACCCGTGCGGCTGTTATTATTTAGCCACGAGCTCCTCACCATTTACTGTAACAAGTACTATTTATGTTACCTGCTAACAAGGACCTTATGATGGGGAGACCAGAAACGGCCTAAAGGCGAGCCAACTAAGAGATCCAGTACTTAGGATCTTTTAGTTTGCTCCTTATACACATCGTAGGTACACATTTTAAACTCATTCCAAAGGTACGTGTGGGTACAATTCATTGAAGCTATATACAGTGTTGAGTCGCATGATAATAAGAATTGCATGTTGAAGTAGGCCCCACAGTCGTAAAAGTATCAATTTAAACTGCAATACTAATTGCCCGCGACTTCGATCGCGTGAGTAGTATTTTAATTTTTGGAGCCCTTATCCTATTTCGAAAATAAGTTACTCCTTATAATATCAGTTATCTGCTTGTGAAAGTTCCGCCAATATTGGTCAAGCTGTTTCGGAGATCCCGCATAAAACGATGGTTAAATTTATTGCACGCATCCTAATATTTTTTTCAAAATTAAAGTTGCTTAAGTTACTCATTATAAAACAGCTCTATGTCAGTGAAGGTTCTGGAGATTAGCCGGAACTAACAGAGAGACAGACAAAAGATTTACAAATTGAGTTTTTGTAATAGGAATCGTATAGGTATTATATAGTTAAACGTATAGGTACGTTTAGTACAAACAGACTATACAATTTTTCTATTCTTTTATTATTTATTTATTTAGACTTGCTCTTCACACTGATTCAAATGAGCCCAAACACGATGGTTATACTAATATCAACTAAGAGATCTACTATCCACCTTTCTGGTCTCCATCATCAGATCCTTATAACCATCAACAAATAATAGTGCTCATCAGAACGATTCAAAAGAGCCCAAACACGATGGCTATACTAGTAGCCAAATAAGAGATCCACTATCCACCTTTCTGGTCTCCATCATCAGGTCCTTGTTGCCAACAAAAATGAATAGTGCTCATCAGAATTCAAATGAGCCCAAACACGATGGTTATGCTAGCGAGTGTGTATGAAAAATAGTTTATATACCACATATTTATGTGTGTATTTCTCTCATATTTCAGACGACAAATAAACTAGAATATGTGTGATTTCTGTCGGAGGTGGGTTAATTTTGTATGGGCCGTGACCATTCTTCTTTCATAGTTCTAGCTCAACGCGAAGTATCCTATGAATTTTGATTCCCTTGAGAGTGTCGTAATATACGTTTTTTGCGGCGGTATCTATTTTTTTACCTTAACTTAGAACTATGATTTTTTTCATAGCTTCAAGGGACCGTAGACTAGAGTATATAGTTTAAAAGTTTAAATTAACTCGCGCGTTTCCAAGATAAAGGGTCTTGACAGATAGACAGATGGACAACAAAGTGATCCTATTAGGGTTCCGTTTTTTCCTCTTGAGGTACGGAACCCTAAAAAAGTTACCACATCGATTTATTATATCGAACATCAATCATAAACTAAATATTCTATTCAAAAATGTTGTGAAGCATATTTACTCAATTTCAAACATGCGCCAAATTTCAAAACTTTATGACAATTAAGTTTCAGGGGAATAATTCCATGCGTAGGCGTAGAGTTTCCGCGGCCCTGGATCACAATGGTCATTTGTAGGAAAACGGGTGGATTTTAGGCAGTAAGAGTCTGACACTTCTTTCTGCATAAAAAACAACAGAATGAAATTTTTTACCTTCCGTCAGTCCCATAATATAGGCAGTATCCAGGGAATCCACGATAGTGAGGCCAAGAGAGAACCAGTCGAAGGCCATACCAGATACTGGCTTCAAGTTGTCATGTCCCCACGCGTGTTCCTTGTAGCCACGCCAAGCGTGTCGGAAGCTCTCCACTACGGCGTATTGACGAGCGTTTATCGGTCCTAAAAATAAAAATAAAGCATTAGCAGAACCACATCACTTTCTCTTGAACACAATACAGGGTGTAACAGAAATAATGCAAAAGTTAGAAGCGGTTACTGTATTCATCATTATGAAGAACTTTTACCATGGGACCAAACCGGAATTTGCTAAAAATGAATTAGCACAGTTTCAACACAGTTTGTCAAGATATGCAAAAATACAACTATCCTATACGTTTGTATGTGGTAGTTGATTTTTAAACAACTTGTGTAGTACTCCTGATCTAATTCTGAATATAGCAGTTAGTCTAACTCTTAGCAAAGACAAGCCGTCTGGGCATGAGAGATTATATTGTATTGCACAAATGTGGGCGCAAACACAGGTGCCCAGCGCACCTGTGTTTGCAAACGCTCACTTGACATTATACCCTCATTCAATGAACTATAGCTATTACAGCAAGGTATGACTATCAACATCGAATTTGAATCGTTCATCATGATCATTTAAGCCAAAGTACATCTATAACTGGACATAGACCTCCCATTAACATCACCTGTATTTCTCAAAATGACTCAATTATAGTATTCTAAAGTGTTGAAGCACTTACGTTTATCAGTTTATGACACAGTACGTACATAGCTTTATTTATTAAATAACGTGGTAGTTGTTCAAACAACACCCAGCTTATCAGTTTTCAATCCAACAAGCCATAATTTGTTACATGTGTAATAACAATACCTGTAAAGATGGGCCGTTCATGTATTTCAACTTCTACAACAGTCTTCTTGGGGACAACTGCTGGAGCTGCTTGCTCATTGACTAGAGACACATTCTTAAGAGTTTCCTAAAACAAAGGCATTCTTTTAATAAATTACACATCTTTTAAACTACGTCATCTATCTAGCCTGTGACCCTATTATGACGTGCCAATTCCATCATGATTAAGCTGTGAAAAAGGGATAGTGTTATGCGCCTCGTATAACTCCGGCTTCCTCCCACACCGTTATCATGATGGTTTTAAGATGTCATAATAGGGTAGCCTGTTCAGTGAGATCAAGCTGATCACCTATTTAGGTTGGCTTCCAGTCTAAATGGATGCAGTTGAATACCAGTATTATACCTACTGCCTAGAACCTCAACAACTCAAATATTTAATACACATTAGACTTGGTAAGATTGGTTTTGTGTTCAGGCGTCTGAATACCCGGAATGACTGCCATAGTTCTACAATAGTCAGCTGGGGCCTAATAGACTGAGATCCCAGAGCTGCTAGACCTCTCTTATTTTCTTACTAACAAAATAAGTTTGAAAGAGAAGTGTTAGTATGTAATTTTAATATACGCATTCCTGTTAGCTTGGCTCGACGGCCGATTTTCAGGTATCAGGTGCCAAATCACTTTTTTTTAAGTCTGGACAATTTTTAGTGAGAAAACAAGAGAGGTCCGGCAGCTCTGTGATCTTAGTACATACGGCTTAACTATTTTTCACATCAAAATGCTTGAAAATCATCATACCACCATTGGTATATTATTAGCGTCATATCAGAGAGTATTATCTCAACTTGAAATACACGGCAACATATTTTTAGATAACCGTTATCTGGTAACTCTATACAGTGCTACCAGCAGTGTCGACGCTGTAAACTATAGGTACAATGTTATCGTCGAAACGATTGTTAGCAGGAAATGAATAGTGAACATTTCCACTGTTTAATGATTGTTATTTGGTTACACTCTCATCATTTGCATATCCACTAAAATTTAAAAGTTTAAATTAGCGATTTATCCTAATATATAAAATTTATCAGTTACTGAGTAGGTAATTGACTGACAGACAGCTGAAACTACTGGTCGTAGGAAGCTGAAATTTGACATGTAGCTTCCTTATATTCCGTAAGGGAGCACTAAGAGAGAGAGAGGTTGTCCCAAAATTCCTACGGGAACGGGAAAAAACGGGATATGCGCGTACGAACTCACGGGCTAAGCTAGTGCCTACTTAATCAAATCACCAGAACTATAACAAAAAGAAAAGTACCTGTTTCGGTAAAAAATAAATATAGCACTGTATCCTGATAAGGATTTAACATCGGGAGCCCCTTCCCCACGATAAGGACTGAATAAGCTCAAATATTGATAGTAGATAACACCATAACATAATTGACATAATAATATTATCTACTACTGACAGTCATAAATCAATTTTGATGAGGCAAATCCTAGATAACGTGATTTGCAAATAAAGAATTACAAGGCAATCAATAAGTTATTGAACAACTGATAACAAGAATTGTACCATATTTACAATAGACAGGTAAGTTTACTTGTAATGGAATACTGTTTGAGTGAAACCATTTTTACACTAAACTTAGTGTTGTATTTTACGGAAAAAAATAGTTACTTCTACAATTGAATTTTCTAAACACGTTTCTAAAGTAAGCTATGTATCTTTAGGAAGACATGATAGTAGACATAATCATCATCATCATCACCTAGGCAGGTGATGATGATGATGATTATGTGATATGATTATGTGTCCTTTTCCCAATTATATTGGGGTCGGCTTCCAGTCAAACCGGTTTCAGCTGAATACCAGTTTTACGTGGAGCGGCTGCCTACCAGACCTCCACAACCCATTAACTGGGTAACACGGTACTTCTTGGCAAGACTGGAGTCAGATTTACTGGCACCTGACAATCCGTAACGACTGACAAAGATCTACAAATGACAGCCTGGACCAACGCCAACGGCTTAACGTGCTTTCCGAGGCATGGAGGAAACTCGGTATATTAAGAAAGTCAAGCATCTACAGACCAACCTTGGCAAGTGTTGCATAACCTTAAAGATCCTTAAACAACCTTAGAGATCGACCCGTGCGGCTGTAAGTAGACATAATACACTAGGCATTTATGCCTAGTGTACTGGTAACATTAAAACTATTATTAATTACTTACTTGTGCTAAATCATTATGATTAATCTTATTATTATTTGTCGCAGAAACTTTTGATATATAAAACATTGCTAATATAGTTGCTGCTATAACAACTAGTGCATAAACTATAGATCTTTGCAATCTTGATAGGCGATTCCATCTCTGAAAATTAAAAAAAAAATTTGCTTAGCATTAGTGAGCACGAAGTTTAATCTCCATTTAAAGCACCAGAATAATAAAAGAATGCTCTTTGACTATTTCTCTACCACATCACTCTTCTGATATCAAGTAAGTTATGCAATAGTCCCAAATTGTTATTAGTTTATCTTGAAAATACAACTTTTAAGATTAAAGGTTGTAACATAGTTCAGAACATTTTATCTATTCCTAAGTTATACCATTTTTATCAATGTGATACTTTTTAATAATGAATTCAATGAACCCAATGATACTTGAGTATGAAGCAGAAATGCTTGAATGAATATCAAACAATACTTTTCTCTTCAATGCACATGAACTCACAAAATAAAATAATGGAATACATACTGCAAATGCTTGCACAGGCATATTTTGAAATTCGAACTCTTAAAATGGCAATAACAGTCACAAAATGAGTAAACAGTCACTGTGTCACTATAAGGAAATCCAGTTTGTCAGTTTTAGTATAGTTTAAATCACTATTGAATAATCACAGTTAATATTGAAATTTAACTATGACACTAACAGTTGAACACACAACAATTTAATGACACAAATATTTATTGCAAAGATCTTCCAATAAGTCAGCATCGTTGCCACATTTTTATGGGAACGAATGCAAGATAATGCATGAAGTTCGCAGAAGAGGGCAGATGTTTCACAACAATTATTAAGATTAAACAGCAATAAAACAAATTAATGTTATTTGGTTCATTTGCAATACCTACAGCATTCGGGAATAACCCAATACAATTATTATGTTTAACAGATACAGAAGTAGGTATATGATCTAAAGAAGTTGTTTATTGAGTTGTTATTATCATACAATGTTACAGTGTTGGCTTCATTACAATTTTGGTGTTAAAAGCATATTTTGGTTTTGTTAGTTTGCTCAGTGTTATAGAAAGAGTTTCTTGAAAAAGAGGTAAAAAACCGGCCAAGTGCGAGTCGGACTCGCACATGAAGGGTTCTGTTCCATAAACTTATTAATTTTTATTACTTGTTACTATAGCGGCAATAGAAATACACAACCAATGAAAATTTCTTCTGTCTACTTCTTACAGTTCTTGAGAGGCAGCCTGCAGTCAGACACACTGACAGCGGAGGCTTAGTAATAAGGTTCCATTGGCTACCCTTTGGGTTCGGAACCCTAAAAATTAGTATCAATGGGCAAAAAACTCATAAACAAGTTTATAAGTTTTCGAAGTACCTTTGCATAATTTTATTAAGTTTTGCCTGACAGGAGTAACTTTACAATATCTTATTTTCAATAATAATTATGTTAAAATAAAGATAATAATAAATAATGATATTATTTTTTAATGATAAAATAAAATTCACTTCTTATTCTATAAGAACAGATTCATATATTTATTATTATGCTAAATTGGTAATGAATAAACTGTAACACTTTTAAGCATTTATTAAGAATTTGGAAAAAACAAACTTTTTAAACCTGGCCAAATATTATTGTAAGTTAGTAATGCAACATTTTGCAAAAGAGAAAGAGACATTCTGTAAAAGACGCATTGTGAAAATGTGACCTTTTGAGAAAGAGTCATTCTGCGAAAGCGACATTATGAGAAAGAGACGTTTTACTACCAGTAGACATTTTGGGAAAGAGATATTTTGCAACTAAGCCAAACAAGGTAAGTTTTTAAGATAGAACTTAAGAGCAAAGGGAAGAGTGATCATTTAGTTACTTACCTTTTATGCTATGCTTATTGCTTTTAGTGTTTAATGTCTGCTTTTGCTAACATAATATGAAGAAGTCAAGAAAACACGCTTTGGCATTGCTTCTTAGATACTATTTTTATGAGAAGTAGTGGACAGATAATAACATGCTTATTCATACAGTTTGCAGCATATGCTTAGTGTCAATACTGGTTAGCAAAATTAAGTTCTAACTTAACTAAATCTCTACTAATAGAAAATTTAAATAAAGAATATGTTAATTACTATTTGAACTCTGCTTTTGGTTTGATTTTTTTATGAATAAGCCTGCATGTGTATATGAACATTGAAATAATAGCAATTGTTAAGCAGATTATTTTAATTCAATTAAAATCTGTAAAGAAAATTTGACTAATCAGTTGTTTAACAGCTGCAATAGCTAAAAAATAATCATTCAGACTTACCCTAATAATTTTCCTATGGGATCCACTCTGTTGTAGATCTGTGATCAGAACTGAGGTATCACTCTTCAGACTCCATTTGCCTATGCTGTTTTGAGGAACTATGGGTAGCTGGTCAGATTCACTGAACTCTATCTTCATATCCATGTTGGATTTTTATAGTATATTTGATTCAAGCCTTTGCATTATTATTTTAATATTTTTTTCTGTAATATCCAAAAAAAATTTAAATAGTAACAAATAAAAGTTAAGCAAATGTATCCCCATTAGGTCAGCTGTAAACTGGGAGTTTACAGCTGACAATCGCATTACACAACCTAATGGGAAGTGTAATGCGATTATTTAAATAGCCGAAATTAGAACTGGTAAGAATCTTAAAAAAACAAGTTAAGTTACGTTTGAATTCAGCATTTTTAACAACTATCTATAAACTTAATTTTGTCCACCTTTGTCAACAGTTTCGTTTTGTAAGTTCGCAAAATCTCTCAAATATTGGACAACAATAAGGAGCCCAATAATTAAAAAACTAGGTAGCTCCACGTCTGCAAAGTAATAAAGGTAATGCCATTTTCGTTCAAATGTCTCAAATATTTTTAATTATTCTTACATAAATGTCTGCCAAATTGAACGGCATTCACCAAACCCTCAAAAATCACGTTCACATCACTCCAAAAACAAAGTTTTAATAACATTATGTTTTAAGTACATACATAAAACTAATGAGAAAATAAATTCCAAGATAAAATCGCGTTACTTAGAATAACGAAGTACACATGCACACAAGCGCAGAGAACAGTAAACGCCAGACGACAGATTATGCGACAGATATCGGCATCGAAGCATGGGAGTAAACCACAGATAACAACGAAATTCACATCACGTTTCAAGGTGGGACCACGCCTCGCCTCTGTGAACCGCGCAAACTACGCCCGAACTACGATGATCATTTTTCTGGGTAGCAAAAACCATTATCAACCAAGATCTTATGCCCACATCTAAGCCTATGCTAAGTCCTGATAAATCGATCCCAGCCAATCGATGTCATCTATTCAATCCTAACAACTCGACTCCGAAACGTCTGCGCTGACTAAGGCGCTGACGCTCGACTTCACAGTTTTTGTGTGTAAGAGCATTTAGCCTAGTGTAATCCAAGAATTTTTGCCTGACAGCTCAACCCCCATGCATGACAGCTCTTATCAACTCTTCTAATTAGACCGGGTTTACAACCGACTGTTCGAGTGGTTCCAATCCGATCCGATCGGATTCTTAGCTAGTCGATCGCCGCACACATGTCATTATTATTTTCTCTTCCAGTCGTCAGAAAGTCATCACTGGAGCAATTTGAAATTGACAGCTTAGTCTTAAAATAAATGATAGATGTAGATACCGTTATTTTTTTTGGATCGAAATCGTCTTGGTATCTGAGCTCCAGGTTACCTTATTATTTATTATCTGGGTGTTCCGTAAGGTGAAAACCTGGCATAATACCTAGTCTAAGAGATAACTAAGGAACTAAGGGCATTCTGACGCAGACTGGCACAGTAAAGACAGAAGTTTTAAACTTCTGACCTTTTGCGAGCGAACAATCACTGGTCATCCCCCAGGTAAAAATGGAATCCTCCTATTGCTTAAGCCGCAACACACACTCGGATTTGGTACGACCGGAGCCATGTGCAGTCCGAGGAGAGAGGGGGGTCATGACCTAACCTTCTGAAAATAGACAAATCATGAACACATTGGCGTATCTAGGGTTTTTTTCCAGGGGGCCTGGCCCCTAACTTGAGATGCGACGCCCAGTCACACACACACCACGGTCGGTGATCACAAAAATGGAATTAAGCCTGTCGCCCGTCGCAGTCGCAACCGGGGTTCTAATAGGGTTCAAATTATAAAATAAATTGAGAAAATCGGACTACGGACTAGCTGACTATTGATGGGTGGTTATGGATACCTACTATTGCATTCATACAACGGAGACCTTTACAAAAATGACGCCCAGGCTAAAAATGTAAAAAGAATTTAGTTACTCTAAAATGTTATCAGATAGGATGTGCCATGGACAGGTAAGACTCTAGACTCTAGTTAGTTTTAACTATTCATAAAGCCAAAAAAGTAATAATCTCGACTTGTACCATTTAAAAATTTGATATTTAAGAATACAAGAGCGAGCGAAGTGAGCTCGAATATTTTTTAACCCAGCCCTGGAAGGCAGCTTCGGATTTACGATTTTTCCAAACCGGGGAAGAAACATGATAGTGGCGCCCCCGTCTTTTCCACGTTTTGTGATTAAATATCCTTAGCAACAATCATGGCATATATTTTTTTGTAGACCATATATCGGAAAACCATTGTTTCTAGAGATATGGAACAAAACCTTATAATAGTTTACTTAGGAGTTACTTTTATGCATAAATGCAAAAAATATAGCTCCAAGAATGTAAAATTCAAGGGCGAGCGAAGCGGGCCCGAATATTTAAGCACCCCACAGGCCCATCGAATAAATTTTTTATTTAAACATTTGAGTTTGGCGCCCTTGAACTTACCCCAAGATCCGAGGGGTAGATCCTCTTTTTGCTATCTATACAGATATAAAAGTAGTGTCGTCAACTGACGAGTGTGGTATGACAACTAAGAATGTAAGAGCGAGCGAAGCGAGATTGAATTTTTTTATACATAGCCCAGGAAGGGTAGGCCCGGAAGGGGTTTTTACAATCTTTTTCTTCACCCTGCCCACGTTATTGGATATTTGGGTTGATTAGAAAAAAAAAAATAGGTACACCTTAGTGTATTTATATCAACTAAAAAAATAATAATCATAGAAGTCGAGAGATGAATGACGCGACTAGGATTGCGCGCTGTGATTTTGTGGCTCTGAATGCAAGATATAAATTCACTCAAATATATTGTCAATTTTTAGAAGGTGTTAATTTGACGTGTACGTCTTGCGGGTTTCCTCCGTGCCTCGGAAAGCACGTTAAGCCGTTGGTCCCGGCTGTCATTTGTAGATCTTTTTCAGTTGTTACGGATAGTCAGATCAGAAGCCAGTAAATCTGACTACAGTCTTGCCATGAAGTATCGTGTTACCCAGTTAATGGGTTGTGGAGGTATTGTAGGCAGCCGCTCCTCGTAAAATACTGGTATTCAGCTAAATCCAGCCTAACAACAGTCCAAAAAATCAGGACAGTGCAATTTATTGGACCTACTTGTAAGATATTTTAAATGACTCTGCAAGGAAGTTATTTTTTAATAGCTATATATTTGGAATCGGTCCCCGAACATTCTGGGGTGGTCCTCAGCCGATTCTGGGGAGGGCACGCTCCCCCCCCCCCCTTAGATACGCCTATGCATGAACATTTAAACTACAGTTAACCGGGGTGGGGTTCTAAAAATTCTAAGTTCGCTTCGCTCGCTCTTGAATTCCTAGTTGTGCTTAAATCGAACACATTACTTTTAGTGTCTATTTCGATACTATACAGAGGATCTTAACTATACGAGAACATTTCTCTTAGCTCGCTTTTGCATCCTCAATAGTCAACTAAGTACTTCGATGATTGAATGGGTTAAAAAAAAAGTAGATACATACATAGGTTACATATTTTTTTTAACCTACACCTATATTCCCAGGCGGAATGCTAAAATTTTCGAGCTCACTTCACTCGCTGTAACATTCACATTAAAAAAAACATCTGTAGTTATGTATGATTTATCTATATCTATCTTAATATATATAAATCTCGTGTCACAATGTTTGTCCTCAATGGACTCCTAAACCACTTAACCGATTATAATAAAATTCGCACACCATGTGCAGTTCGATCCAACTTGAGAGATAGGATAGTTTAAATCTCAAATTATAGTCGCAATTTTAATTTATTGCTAATTATTTGTCTGTTATTATTTGACAGCGGGTAGGGTAGGTAGGGTAGGTAGGGTAGGTAGGGTAGGTAGGGTAGGTAGGGTAGGTAGGGTAGGTAGGGTAGGTAGGGTAGGTAGGGTAGGTAGGGTAGGTAGGGTAGGTAGGGTAGGTAGGGTAGGTAGGGTAGGTAGGGTAGGTAGGGTAGGTAGGGTAGGTAGGGTAGGTAGGGTAGGTAGGGTAGGTAGGGTAGGTAGGGTAGGTAGGGTAGGTAGGGTAGGTAGGGTAGGTAGGGTAGGTAGGGTAGGTGGGGTAGGTGGGGTAGGTAGGGTAGGTAGGGTAGGTAGGGTAGGTAGGGTAGGTAGGGTAGGTAGGGTAGCCAGTTGACGGGAGCGAAGCCGCGCGGGTCAGCTAGTACTAATATAAAAAGCTAAAGAGTTTGTTTGTTTACTTGACCGCGCTAATCTTAGAAACTACTGGTCCGATTTGAAAAATTCTTTCAGTGTTAGATAGCCCATTAATCGAGGAAGAATATATCATCACGCTAAGACCAACAGGAGCGGAACAGTAATAAAAATTGTGACGCAGACGAAGTTGCGCGGGTCAACTAGTAGAAAATATAGCGTATCTGAGTCAATGAACTGATTTTTTTGCGGACCCGCTTTGCCCGCTCTAGCATCCTTAGCTCTCCAGTTTACGCTTAAATCGTCAATAAAACATCTGTACCATGTGTGATAGAATCTGTCAAGCGAGGCGTGACCACGACCATTTAGCTGATTTCTTATAATGGCAATACTTTTTTCTGTCAAACGGATTGTCACAAGTTCGTTTCTACATCAGATAGTATAAAGTATCAAAATTTTGTAGGCAACAAAATTTTGATACTTTAACGCAACTATCTAAATTTTATTTATTTTACTGTGATGTGATCACGATTTCGGATTTAGATTTAAAGGGCTTGGTTGGCTTGGGCTTTTAACGCACTCGATCGCGTTAACGTAAACGTTAGCTTATGTCAAGAAGTATAGAAAAAAAGGTTTACCGTTATTGTCAGCAGACGAAACTTATTCAATTTCAATACAAATTGACGTTTACGCTAACGCGATGGAGAATGTTAAAAGACTCGCACTAAGGCCACAGTTGTCTCTAAGTCATGACGTTGATTCTTACCGGGGCACATAATATTGATAGTCACTTTAAGAGACAACTTTTGTCAGCCGCCTTAAGTGATGAAGTAGGTAATAAAAAGTACAATTGATAATTTAGTTAAGCAAGTCATGGCCATAGAAGACAGTATTTTTTTTAAATCTGAAACAGAGTACCTTTTTGGCGAAAATCGCTGCTAGAAAAAAGCATAATAGATCCTGATTTTTGTTCTGTGTTTGACTATATTGAAATGCATTTTTATCATTTATCCCAAAGACATTTTATATCTAAAAAAAATATTCAAATATCAAACAAGGTCGTATCGTACTCTCTATCAGTATTGACACCCGTAAGATTTCTAAATTTGCCGCTTTTTTCTTGGGCACTACTCGCTTGACAGAAAAATACTAGCGTTTCTGAGTCAAATAACTAAAATTTCAACGGATTTCAACCAAGCTTCCTTGGGTGACCAGCTTTTGGTTACGTCGACATGAAAAAATGTGTGGATACGAAAAAAATTAGCGTTATTGAATCAAGGAAAAGGAATTGTTCGGGGCTCGCTCTTATATCTCTAGATCTAAGAGCGAGCGAAGCGAGCCCTAGTAATAGTAGTAGTAGTTTAAGTCGACAAAAAAAGCATCTGTATGGTTGATACAAAACAAGGTGCTAAAAAGTTTCGAGCTCGCTTCGCTCGCTCACACATTCTGTAACCTGTCTGAGGTGTTTCAAGTTTCACCCTAGTTTTTTCAGCGAGAGTTAAAGTAGTGCAGGAAAATTAAGGAAATCAGAGTGAATAATTCGTGTAGTTTTGAAAATTGGTACAGTTGTTCTTTGAGGTATCCAGATGAACATTTCAAAAATCCCCGAGGGTGGAGGGTGAGCCGGAGGTGGGCGAAGGGGGGAAGGTACCTTTTTTCAGTTTTTGCCTTGTATCTCCAAAACCATTAAAAATGTCTTTTGCTCACTTCTGCATTACATTTTCTAGACATTGTGTCTTTCACATTCAAAACTTTAGGAGGCAGAGGGTATCTAAAATTGACGAAATATGTTTTTTCATAAATCATACAAAAACTAATGGTAATTTCTAACCCAGAAGCCGACAGAGTTGAGACCAATCGTAGCTTTTTTGGTAATCTAAAATAAAGCAAGAATATAATTTTTTTGTTTTCGATTTCGATGCCTAATGCATAACCTTGAAAATATCTTCAGGAGAAGAAATCTCGAAAAGTTATTTTACATCCATTCTTAAAAGTACACTGGTCGTGTTTGGGCTTATATGAATTGTACAGATGGGTTACATCCATTGCAGCTAGTAACAACGACCTGATGATAGAAACCATAAAGGCGAGTAGGGGCTCACTTAGTTGACTACTCTTATACCCATCTATGCTATTATATTACTACACTTTAATGAAAAACTCCATCTTTCATGAACAACAATACGGTTTCACCAAAGGGCATTGTACATACCCTCATAAAGAATATCTTTACCGCCTGGGAAGAATCGCAAGACGCTATTGGAATTTTCTGTGACCTCTCAAAGGCGTTCAATTGCGTTAACCATGAAACACTTTTGTTGAAACTTGAGCACTATGGGATTAGAAATACAGTCCTTGAGTTACTTAGGTCATACTTGAAGGACAGACAGGTTAAAGTTCAGTTAAACGGTGTAAACTGACTAGGATCTGAAATGACAGTGGGCGTTCCGCAAGGCTCAATATTGGGTCCATTCCTTTTTCTAGTTTACATAAATGATTTGCCCCAATTATTTCAAAATCACCCAAAGATGGTGTTATTCGCGGATGACACATCATTGATATTTAAAATAGAGCGACGGTCACAAAATCTTGACGTCGTCGTCAACTCTATTCTTCAGGTCCAAAATTGGTTTACGGCAAACAACTTGGTACTAATTGAAAAAAAAAAACCAAATGTATTAGATTTACTTTACCAAATGTTAGAAGTAGCGAATGTGACATCATATTGACGGTTTTCCTGGGAATCACTTTAGACGAGAAATTACAATGGGGACCTCATGTAACATCTCTAGCGGGGCGTTTAAGCTCAGCCGCTTATGCTGTTAGGAAGATAATACAGCTAAGACACGTAGAAACCGCACGTTTGGTCTATTTTAGCTACTTCCACAGCATTATGTCGTACGGTATTTTGCTGTGGGGTCGGGCTGCTGACATTGAATCCATATTTATTTTACAAAAGAGAGCTGTCAGAGCCCTTTATTATCTGCGTCGTCGCGATTCTCTAAGGGGACTTTTTAAAAAGATTAATATTATGACAGTCCCTGGCCAATTCATATATGAAAATATTATGTATGTACGGAAAAATCGTCATCTTTTTAGTAAAGTTAGTGATAGACATAATATTCAGTCATAAAGTACACATGGGGCATCTTTCATGGGGTACTGTGTTATATGTTACAATAAAATACCTTGTGACATATTAGAACTAAATGAAAGAAAATTTAAAACCTACATTAAAAGCACACTTTGTAAACAAGCATATTACAAATTAGAAGATTACATTCAGGATAAGAATGCTTGGAAATATGCTGGTCCTGCTCCATAGGACAATCAATGGTGGAGACAAGATCAAACTGGTTGGTTTATGTATTTACTTTTGTACCTACTGTTTCATTTTTGGGTTTTTATTTTTCAGTTCACTCACTCTGCTAATTTATGGTTCCAATATTTGTGAATATGTGAGTACCATGTACTTATTTAAAAAAAAAATAAGTCTACCTCTGCATACTCTAGGTTCATGGTCCTCACATATATTAACAGAAGTTTTGTATACCACAGCACATGTAAAACATTGATTTGAAAAGAGTAACTATGGAGTTTCTTGTCCGTTCTTCTCCATAAAAATCTACCCTTCCGAATGGACAGTAGAGTCACTGTTATTTTAAATGTAATGATGACGTTCAAAAGTGTCGTTTAATGGCCTAATTGAAATGAAAATTAATTGAAAAAAATTGAAGAGTGTCCAGTCTGGAGGCGAGCTCTACAGGGCCAGGCGGAAGGCCATAGGGCCTGGCCCGCCCGTCTACGGCGGGAACGACCTTAGCAATTACGTAATTCTAAGAAAAACTAAAATTTTATCAGCCTAGGGTAAATTAGGAACAGTCACAATTTCCATCATCAGACACTTTGTTACCAACTCCAGTGAACGGTACTCAACAGTACGATTCACAGGCATACTTGTAAGAGTGGATAAAGAATTACTTTTCTATACTTTGTCTAAAGAAATACTCAAGCTCACATTATAATATCTAAGTATGTGTCATAGCCATCGAAATAAAAAAAAACTACGGGTTGCACTCCGGGAGTGCCGGCAGAAGTGAAAACTTGAATATGTGCGCCTCTCCCTCCGTCTTACGAATTTTCGATCAGGTCACGTGTTCTGACGCGAGTTTAACATTTTTTTCCCATCACAAAAAAGTGTACAACGCTGCTAAAGAAGTTTTCACTTCAAAAAATACATATACTTGCTCTATTTCAAATGACGAAAAAATACGATAGGTCTCAATCCTGTCGGATATTGGGTAAGAAATGGCGACGAACACGTTTGACTACTTTCCAGGTTTCTGCTCTTCATCATCAGACCCTTGCTGTCAATCATGCATAATATCCATCAGAACAATTCTAATGAGCTCAAACGCGACCGGCATACTTATAAGAATGGATGTAAAATAACTTGTCAGGATTTCGTCTGATGAAGACATATTCAAGGTCATACGAGTATGTATATTTATGCGTTAGCCATAGAAGTTCACAAAAAAACTTTCTCTAATTTAGATGTTAAAAAAAAAACTACGATAGGTCTCAACTGTGTCGGCTTGTGGGTCAGAAATTACCATTCCACTTTGTATGATTTATGAAAAAAAAATATGTTCATCTGGACACCTCAAAGAACAACTGTATCAATTTTCAAAACTACACGAATTATTCGCTCTGATCGACGTTAATTGAGCAAATTTTCCTGCACTGAAGGTATTGTTGGCAGGGGCGTTACAAAGGGGTTCGAACTTTTTTCTATGTGAACTTGCTTAGCCATTTTAAGTTTTTGTCAAAGTTGCGGTGCACGATTTAACATGCATATATGCATAGAGGATACTTAAACAAGCAAAAAATGTTAGCAACATGGTGCCCTAAAGTGTCATGCTGCCGAGATATTTGAAATGGCGGCCGGGGGGCTATGCCAAAATGGTTCTATGCCCTTTTGTAAACGTCTCCAATGCATGTCTGCCTTCATGAATGCCTTCGTGTGCGAGTCCGACTCGCACTTGGCCGGTTTTTGTGTCCATGACATGATGACAGCCGTGTGCATTTGAAGGGTTACGTGAAGCAAGTGTCCGATCCAGTCTGATCCGATCGGCGAGAACGGACTTGGTTGGCGGATCTGATCCGCCGCAACCCGAGCGTGTGTTGCGGCTTTAAGCGCCTACGACACTTGAACAGTTTGTACTATTGCTTTTGAATTATTGACAGGCGTTTTCAACACGAAAAATGTATGTAAATAATAGATTTAAAATGTTTTCTTTTAAATAAAAGTAAGCCTGTTTTATAGTACACATCACATACATTTATCTCAGACACGAATCATACATTAAAGTTGTGGTTTTGAGACGATCTAATCGTGACCGTGCTAGGACGGTCCCGACCCAACTACAAACTACCTCTTTATTAGGTACTTACTAAGTAAACGAGCATTATTTTAAGAGCCTTGTAGAATATTAGACGATGGAGGTACCTCAGGCCCAGGGGACCGGCGCGGGCCGTCTCTTTCACCCCCCCGTTGGTCTGCAACTGACGGGGTCATGTGTCTTTCAGTACCTAGAGTTATGTTGGGGTCGAATTGTCTAATGTAGTTAGCACAACATTAGGGTATTGTATAATCTTAAAAAAGAAACATTATACCTACGTGACAAATTAACATAATCACTGACAGCGGCTAGCGTCGTCTGTGCGGTTCGGTGTGGTGCGGGCTGCAGTGCGGAAAATGGAACCACCTTTGCATTCGTTATACTTAGATTATAGCGCCGATTTAAACGAGGTTTTTCATATGTCGATAGGTACAAATTGAATGACTGAAAAGATTGGGTAGGTAGGTACATATGTTTTGTTTACGGCGTTTTTTTAACGGCAAAATTATTCATATGTACTTTGGTAAACTGGCGGTTTTTCTAACAGCTTATCGACCTATGCTGCTGAGCAAAATAAAGGTGAACTGGGAAAACCTACAAGCAAGCCAGTTACGAAAACTTTGAATGAAACTTGCTGTGTAAAAAAGTGCCTACAAAAATATTTTGGTATGTAGGTAGGTACCTAAGTGAAAATTTATTTTAAAATTAGAAACATGGTTTTAAAATTCGTGTAACTACTGTTTCAATCGTCGTAACACATAAGCCAGACCTTTACTCTATTCCCGATGACCTATAAAATGTTTGTTTATGTTTCAGTGGCATTAAATCAATAACGCGTCCTGCTACTCCAGCCTCCCCCTACCCTGCTGTCTGCAGTTTTCGGTGCCGCCCGTGCAACGCAACAAGTCGGAACATCGAAACTAATAAATTACAATATTAAAACTGTTAACTTGGCCGCGCAAGTGATATAAATACAATTAAAATTAGAATGCTTGGTGAATTTCTAGTCCTTGTGGTTTTCTTTGCACGACACGATTTAATGCTGCAGCGCATTGTAAGCACATTTTATCAGCATTGTAACTTTTTGTTAAATACTATTTTGTAAGCTTCAGCCATTAGTAAAAATTTTGATTAATGATTGACATTTCGGACATTTCCTAAAAGATTTTTGGTAGTTGTGATTATTTTGCATAGTTTATTTGATTTCGTAATAGGTATTTTGCTTTCTAGTCATAATCTTCTTTTGAAATCAAGTGACAACTATACTAATTATTTGTATTATAAATTGATATACAATCTTTTTTCGAGTCGTTTTAAAATATAAAATAGTGTTAATGCCTCAAACAGAATTCTGGCCTTTTCACAAAGTAGAGACAGGAGAAAATGTAAATAATGGTGACAATGCAGAAGTTTTGGTACTTACGTTAATTATTTGCTAATACACAAAAATACACTCTAATGCAATCATAAGTAAATTGTTTAAGTGTGTAAGATTTCCTTAAATCCCTTCCTTGTTCTTAGTTATTTTAGTTTTATTTACGCTTGTTCGTAATTGTTTAGCAAAAACAACTGGGTGATATGGAGGGAGAGGTCAAAGAGATCCAGATGGAGTTAGCAGCAATTAGAAAGGACAGATTAGATTTATACAACCGCAAGCAATCAACAGGACTTGTTGTTTCGGTGAGTAATACTTGCGAATCAGGAACTTTAAGAAAAAAAATATTATTTAGTTTTTGTTAGCTTTGAATTGTAAATCTACCTATCTAAAGAAATTGGTTGCCAGAGACGTGTTTCGACTTAATTATATCGATGTCCTCTAAAAGTTAATTTTACAATTATAATAAACTTAACTTCTTTTTTTCCTACAAACAAAGATTTAGTTCTTCCAAAATCGGCTTTAATTGTTTATGATAGGTACGTGATGGTTTGGAAGCTAAAGTCGTATTTGGGTCAGCGCCTGCTTGAGTATTTGAGCAAAACGTTTCATTCTTGGCACTCCTTGATCGGTCATCGGTGGAAGGCGACGCGCTGTCGGTCCTGCAAGTATGTAGGAATAGTGTTTTTCTAAGTAAAACTGCAAGTAATGGTTGAGCTACATTCGTACAGACAGAGGCGGCTCTAGCCTATGTAGCGCCCGGGTGCAGTCAATACCCTGCCGCCCTCTAGCGGGCGCGCGGAAAATATGGAATTTGATAAATGGGTATCTTGCTGACTAAAACCTATCCGTGTTCCTCCAAGTGCCCTTTGCGTTTCCGAGCCGCGGTGACCTTCGAACAAATTCCGCAACCCTTTCAGGCACTGGCCCTATGCACCGTCTATATGCTGACATCTACAGGGTTATTTGTAAAACATCAGCAACCACTTAGGCAGTGAAAGTACACATGATTTAAGCACAGAAATATAAAAAACAGTTGTTTCTTATATCTATGATTGTAAGCAACTTTTACTTTGAGAAAACCCCCGAAATCTTGAGAAAAATATCAGCTGTTTCATACAAAATGCAATATTTAGCCAATGAAAATGTTTGACACAGCTGATACTTTTCTCGAGATTTCGGGGTTTTCTTCAACCGATTTCGAAAAGTCATCTTAGGCTAAATACTAAACCGAGAAATAACGCCCAACGAAGTAGGCGCGGCTCAGATTTGTTTTTGTTTGTGATGGGTTTGCTCTTGACTCTAGTCTATGTCAGAGATGACAGAGACAAAGTCTATGATAGAGCGAGCCTACCCAGAGTGAGCCTGTTCACTCTCAACTTTGAACTAAGCTTTCAGCTTGTATGCTAAATATCTATACTAGCGGACGTCACACGGTTTAACCCGCGTAGTTCCCGTTCCCGTGGGAGTACGAAGATAAAATATAGCTTATGTTATTTCCTGATAATGTTGCTAACTATTGCTGAAAGAATTTTACAAATCGATCCAGTAGTTTTTAGATTATTCGTTACATACAAAAATACAAATCTTTCATCATCATCATCATCATCATCATCATCATCATCATAACAGCCGAAAGACGTCCACTGCTGGACATAAGCCTTCGCCAAAAGGGTGGGTTTGCCAAAATCGCCACGCTTGGCAGGCGGGTTGGCGATCACAGTGTATGGTGCTGCGTTTTACAGAGAAAGCTGCTGCCCATTCTCTGGTGAGTCCCTTAGTCGCTTCTTACGACACCTACGGGAAGTAATGGGATGGTATTATTCTTTTACGGCACCATACGGCACCGGCCGACACCATACAGCACACCAAAGAAATCTTTCTTCTTTATAATATTAGTATAACCTCACAAACTCACAAGATTTACTTCTCTGCTCTGGATCTACTAAACCGATTTAGGAAATTCTTTAACCAATAGAAAGCCACGTTATTTGTGACTGTGAGTGTCATAGGCTATACCTATATATACATTAACCCGAAAAATACCGGTCAACGAAGTGAGCACGGGTCAGCAAAAAAAGGATATAATGTTATGCACTTTAACAACGTTGAGATTGACAAGCTTCGTTGAATTTATGACACAATATGCTTATGCGTTTCATGCTTCTAGTTACCTTTTTAAGTACCTAATGTAGGTACCGACTGTACGTACACAGGTAGAAGAATAGTGACCTGATGAAGGCCATGACTGTCGGCTGGATGCAGGACGCACTGAACCAGTCGATGTGGCGACACATTGGGGAGGCCTATGTCCAGCAGTGGACGTCTTACGGCTGAAGTGATGAATTGACGATGATCCCGCAAGGAGGCTAATTAATTTAATTTGTTATAGGAAACTGAAGATTTGGTTAAGGTGCTACCGGACAACACCGCACCAGGAAACTACCAAAAGTTTCCAGAAGTAAGTTTATCAATCTCTTTACATTTGTAATAATTTGTGCTAGGTACCTACTACTAACGAATTGAGAGAGCCCATAAGATACGTTGGTGCTACTTACCTACCTATGTTACTTGCTAATTATCTATGAAATAATTGCATCTGCAAAAGGTTCTTATGGCTCAAAGATTTTTTTATTTCTATAATAAGGGGTTGTCACATTGTCAATGATTAGCAGCTAAAAGTCGTAGATACCTAGTTAATTAACTGTTACTTGAAAGTAATGGCATGATGCCACACGTCACTAAAGCTAGGACTATAAGGTTCAAATTCTTACTTAATAATTTTCTCGATTTCAACCTCTCATAGATTGCGAAACTTAGAGACGAACTTATCAGGGCTAAAAACGCAGCTGAAGAGGAAAGATATCAGCGAGAGAAATATGAGGCCAAACTGAAAGACTTGGAGCTAAAGCTTAACACCATCTGTTGTGCTGGAATGATTGCCGATATAAAGGCACGATGTTCATTTTGTTTATAGATACTTAAGTTCATAATTCGAGATAATTTCAATACATAGTTACCAACTTAGAAATGGACTGTAGGGTTTGCAATGAAAAATTAACTTTGTTTTGAACGACACAGGGTTTGGTGTTCCAAAATTTGGTTATTATCTTGAATGATGAATGGGGAATATGCATGCGATTTTTTTATTTGCAAAATGATATTATTCTACTTATTAGTTCTACTACTTACTAGCTCTCGCTCTGTAGCCTCTTGATGGAATCAATAATTTTCAATAAAAATTAAAATGGACGATTTTTGGCGCCACAAAAAATTTTTAACTCTCAAAACCTATCGAGGGGGTATCAAGATAAAGGGCTCGAGGAGACAATTCCAAAAATGTAACTCACTAAATTGAGGAAATAAAAAAACTGACTAAGTCAAAAACCCCGACCGCTATTTTGACTAGGTAAGTATTTTTTTTATTTAGCGTCGATTTCTGCTGGGCTATTATATTATTGATTATTTTTAGATAAAATACCTACTCAAATGTTTTTTCCATGCATATTCCCTATTCAAATAGTTTGCTTAGTTAATTAATTTTGATAAATTTAACTGAAGATACGTAAGTACTTATACCTAATGAAATGCAAGTATCTACCAATTATGATGATAAAACTAAGTTACGGAATTTTTGAGTAAAAGGTAGTAAGTAGCCATAGCTGCTTTACATTACTTGGGTTTAGATACCTACTGATTGATTTCAGTGCACTCACGTATTTGGATTTGGGATCATGGAAAATGTAGGTAGGTATCTAATTTAGAGCATCAGCTAGGTAGGTGTGTGTAGATAGTTAGGATAAGTAGGTACTATTTGTCGTAAAATCATCCATCACATTTTGCCAGTCATTCGAGCCGTATTCTAGAACGGAAGGAACTCAATCATAGGTAAGTAGGTAGGTACATCTCAAATTAAAAGTAGATTGCACTTGGGATTTTCAAGAGATCTGACAGTTTTTAATGTTGACTTTATGTAAGTACTAGCCATCATTCTAGAACCCGGCTTTTAGTACCTTCTCGGAGGTAAGTAGGTACCTACTTAAGTACCTATTTAAATTCATCATCGTTATTGTTTTATATAGGTACTTACCTACCTACAGAAGTTTTCCATGTGAAATAATGAGTTAGGAAGATTCCAACGTGATTGTTCAATATTTAATTGGCTTCGTATTTTTGCCGTAACAATAGGAGGCGAAAAAATATTCCGATGAGGAAATGACGGTTTTGAAAACACAAGTTAGAGATATGAGGGAGGAAACGGAAGAATTGAAAATTACTTTAATGGAGAAATCGGAGCAGTTACAGGAGTATCGTGTCAAGGTCAGATTTTGAGACTTTTTTTTTAGGAATAGGCAGCTCCTGGTCCCTGTTTTCAAGGTTGACAATCACGATGAGCAACTGCGACTCTGCGAAGAGGAGGTCGACCTTGCAGTCTTCTGAGTACCTACACTAAGATTTTTTTTAAGTAAGTAGATACCTAGGGTTGCGTTTGACCACAATCTTACCAGATGGATGCGTTGATGTGGTCGCGATGGAGAACGCTTTGATTTGAAAGATAAATATTTTACTAATGTCAAGCATGATGCATGTATCACCAAATCTCGCTTATTTAAGTATCCCTCGTGCTCATAGATATAATACTCGTGCTATATCAAAGAGATAATGTCTTTGTGCTACATGCTAAGCTTCGTACGACTGGGGTAGATTAGGTACCAAGGGAAGCGAGGATAAGCCAGTGAGTACCATACTTATACTACTACTATACTATGTACAAATCCTGGATTCCTATTAGGTATTGGTTGGTATCTATCTAATTTATTTGTCATTATTATACTTATGTGCAGTATCTTCAAGCCCAGCAACAAGTAGAAGAGCTGAAGCGTCAGTTAGACGTCATAGAATTCGATAACAAGCAAGTGTCCGATCAAATTCAGGTAGAAATACAGAAGATGAAGGTAAATGATACAGAATTTCATAGCAGTTTATCTTCCCACTTTTGTTAGACGCTCCGCGCCATCTAGTGCCAAACAGGTAAATTACTATAAATAGCGAGACTCGAGCAAACATTTGCCATCTCAGCCACTTGCAGTATTTTCTTAGTCCTGAAGTCAAGGAACAGATGGCGCGCTTTTAAATTTAAACAAGCTGTACGAAAAACATAACAAAATAATCTTGACCCTTCTGAGTAAATATGTATACTGATAATTATATAGAGTTAACTGGTTCGAAACCCAGACTGTCCAAGTGCAGGTATTGGCTTTATTAGGTACTATCATCATCTGCCTAGCCTTTTCCCAACTATATTGGGGTCGGCTTCCAGTCAAACCGGATTCAGCTGAATACCAGTGTTTTACGTGGAGCGGCTGCCTACCAGACCTCCATAACCCATTAACTGGGTAACAAGGTACTTCTTGGCAAGACTGGAGTCAGATTTATTGGCTTCTGACTATCCGTAACGACTGCCAAAGATCTACAAATGACAGTCGGGACCAACAGCTTAACGTGCTTTCCGAGGCACGGAGGAAACTCAGTATGTTAAGATGGTCACCCATCCACAGACCAACCTTGGCAAGCGTTGCTTAACCTTAAAGATCGACCCGTGCGGCTGTTTTTATTTAGCCACGAGCTCCTCCTTATTAGCTTATTAGGTACTATCAAGATCTGTAAAAAGTCAAAAGTTTAATAACCTTCTTGACTTTTTGGGTTTATCAGATGTAAAAAGCTAAGCAACAAGTACCTACCTGTTGCAAAATAATTAGTTCAAAGAAAGGCTGCTACTAGGGGCATAGGTAGATAGGCGTAGGTACGTTATAGAGAATATTTCTCCAACTGTACTTTTATCAATTTTTCTTACTAACGCAGTGTGTTTATGGTAGATGCAATTTCAAGAGAAGCTGCAGGAGTTGGCTCCCTTGCCAGATTTGCTAAAAGGAGCTCAAATACAGCTGCAAGAAGCTAAGCAACTGCAACGATTAGCCGAGGATAACTCACAGCAGCTTTCTAGCGAACTACATCGTGTTAAGGAGAAGGTTCGTAAAACACCTTCGTTACTGTTTATCTATCTAGCCTATTTTGTCTTACTGCTGGGCGAAGGCCTCCAGCTAGGATGAAGACAGTGTTTCTTAGCTGGCTATCCTGAGTAGAAGTACCGAAACGAAATCAGATGTCAAAGTCTCTTTTAAGGTCCATAGAGTACAATGATCCCTTAAGAGGTATGACGTTTATTCTGTTACACGTTGTATTACAGGGTTATCGTTTAACTCAGAGTTGATTGCTAACACGAGGTCAAATACTTAACAAAAGCTCATATATACTGGCCCCGGGTTAGCAATTAACTCGAAGTTCGATCGTACCACAACTCTGGTTTTTGCACGTACGCCTGTGAACAACAATGAGAAGGCACGATTCTGAAGCTTTGCCAAAACGGTAGAACTGATTGTCTCTCAAGATGATATTGTTTACGAATATAACTAACTTCTTGTGGTTACAGTTGGTCATTGCTGTGAACAATTTGAACCAGGAGAAGGTTGAAAAATCTAAACACTTTGACGAAAATAAAATGTTGAAAGTGGCTCTCGAGGATAAAGGCAAGGAAATTGAGGAAATGTCCAAACATTTAGAAGACTATAAGTAAGTATTCCTTTGCCCTCCTGATTTAAATATGCCACACCATATTGGAGCCCTACTTCCTGTCAACTGGCATATCCGTGTCTTTAGACGGACCGAAAAAACAGACACGGTCGGTCTAAGTGGGAACGGGCCCTAATACGTTGTATTTTCCCCCTGTAAAATAATTAAAGTGAATAAAAAAATAAAGGAAAAGAAAAAAAAGAAAAAAAAAGATAACATAAATACTTAGTCCGGTCAATTTAGACATCCGAGGGTACAATAATTCGCACCTACCTGAAAATTGGTAGGATTTTTCAAAACACTAGGTACTTATCATAAATGAATTAATGAAGCCTGAAAAAAAAAATACTCGATGTCAAAATTTATTATAGTGTTTTGAACATTCCTACCAATTTTCAGCTGGGTGCGAATTACTGTAGGTACGAGTACCTTCACTCATATTTTTTGGTCTAATTTGAAAAGGGGCTAAAAGGTAGGTAGGTAGGTAAATTAATTCTGGTTCATGCATGATCCCAGATTTTCTAGACAATACTACGCTAGTATTATATTATCTGTGACATTACTTATTTTCTCAGCAACAAAATGTGTTGGACGGAGTAAGTAGGTCTAGTGTTATTAAATTTTAACGCACGCATAGCTTGCGCCGATGGCACCTCATGTGTCAAATCACATTCACAGGTTTTTTGACACATTTAAGTGCATTACACTATCCGGAGGTCGTTACTGTAAGGCGCTATCTCCACGAGCGATTGTATCGCCGCGAGTGGACGTTTTATCACCCATTGAATCGCCGCGATAGTGCTTATCGCCGTGTGGAGAAACGTTCATACAGTTGTAATAGAAGTACGTGGCACGACGATTATAATATCACCGCGATTCTCTCGCTCGTGGACACGACCCCTAAGAGAGTCGTAGGCAAAGGAATCACATTGCCTTTGCACAATGAGGGGTTTCAGGAAAATTTACTCCATCAGTTGGCGAAACATAGGCGAGAGAGTCCTCTTCATTGAAAAAGTGACTGACATTAATATGACTTACGTCAACCTAACAAATGTCAGAAAACATGCGACTTGATAGTTGTTTGGGACTGACGCCTCCAGTGCTGCCGCCTGGTGAGTCAGAAAATCCTCATTAGGCTGCAGGTCATCTCTCCATGCCTTGTGGGATGCCTTCTAACACAGCGTCTTCTGGTCCGCGGTCGCCACTTGGTTCCATCTAGTTTAGCTGTCCGAGCAATCTGCATTGCTCACTGCCATAAAAGTTTGGCGATTCCTCGGGTTTTGTCGGTAAACTAAGTTCCTCTGGTTTGATCATTCCTGGTTTCATCACACAAGGAAACTCGGAGCATTGCACTTTGTGTGATTTAAAGCCTTATGATGAGGCTGCTAGGTAGTAAAGTAGAAATACTAGCTATTCAAGTTTTTAACACTCCTCAAACGTAATCATAATATTTATATTAGTTGTGAGTTTTATTAATGTATTTCCTTTTCAGATTGACTTGGTATATGACATTTTCGTCATTGTCTAAGTTGTTACTTATCTTAATTGTATGTTTCTAAATCTTAACCAGCAGGTTAGGTACCTACAGGAGTAGAAATGATGCGATATTTATTGGCAATTAATAAATATATTAGTTTAATGCTAATTGTAAATCACGTCACACGTCTTTATTAATAAGGATAATATTTGCTTACTCATTCTTTGTGGGCAATCTATCTCTTGCCAATAAGTGTTCCTGTGCGATCTAAAGGCCGGGAACACCCCGCACCGGTTTTGTACCCGACCTTTGATTGCCATGACTGTTTTAGTACCTGTTTATAAACTGTTGAGCGTCATTTTGCATTCATTAGGTAAGGTAAACGTCTAGAGGATAATGCGGATTATCAAAACCCTATTTTCCCATTTTACAAGCTTTTATTTATCTCGCTTTTTCCTGATTAGTTAGTAAGTAGGTATGTGTGCATGGGTCATATCAACTGAATTTTGTAACAGTTATCACCAACCGATTGACATTGAATAACAATGATGGTAAGCTAATATAACGTCATTATAAATCTATTATGATAGACTCCCAAAGATGGCGAATTAATTATTTTTTTGCGTCCCCATGATATAAGATGCAACAAAAAATTGATTCATTAAAAGACTAAAAAAAGGACTTGCTGTGTGGTTCGAAAAACCTTTTTAACATATACCTAATGTAATGTAATTTTATTCAGATGCAAGACAATGCGTACTGAGGAAAAGTTGTTACAGCAAGAGATAAGGTTCAAGGAGAAAGCTAATGAATGTACTCAGTTACTGAAGGATTTAGAAGAACTTAGAGTTGAAACTAACAGATCACTGAGTCGAAGTAAAGAAAGAGCTGACTCCATGCGCCGATACCTTCAGACCCAGATATCCGAACTTGAGAGACAGTTGATTCAGAGTCGAGCGCATTGTCGAGCTTGTCAAAAGGAGAGGGATGAGGTATTTAACAAGTTCTATCAGTACATCGTAATCTATTTGGAATTACCTTAAAGTAGAGCACTGCGAATATTCCCATTTTAGATATGAGGTAAGTTTTCATTTTTCCTTCCTTTTTGCGCCCGTCTTTGTGATGTCCTGTGTTTTATAAAAGGTGATGTGTTTTCGAAATTAACGTCATATAAGCAATATTAAAGCAATATTTCCCTATACTGATACTAAAACGTCATCTTAGTCATCATTATGCTAATAGGGTCAAATCTTATCTCAATAGTATGCAAGCTTACCTGCGTAAAACCACAGGAAAAATGAATTTGTAAATTGGTCATAAGTATATGTAGGAGGAAGCATGATTTGGGTATATTAATTTAAAAAGATGGCTATGGTTTTGATCTTCATTATTATCTTTCCGTCCTTGTCTCACAATCAGTTTATGGATAATGGATGACAAAAACGTCATGCATCGACCCCAACTGCCGCAACACGTTTTCTTTTCCATTCTCCTTAGTCAACCGTCAAGCTAGTGGCGTAGCGAGTCTCAAAGGGGTCCAGTATCAAACATTTTTGGGACCCCCGTTTTTAAGGTATAATTTTTTAAACAAAATTAGCTCAGTCTTAGCAGGCCACGAAGGAGATGCTCGGACTAAATGTATAGCTTTACCCACTTGGGGCCCTTGTAGTCCGGGGGCCCCGTATCTTTGATACGGCTGATATATGGTGGTAGCTACGCCCCGGTGTCAAGCTATCATTAACTCGTTTTTTTGTCCCAGGTCACTCCTACTACCTATCAGAGGCGTGCGAAGGCTTTATACAATAGGAAGCCTGAAAATTTGAAAAAATCATTTAAATTAGCCGAACGTAAACTTTCAGGAATCATTTTCGCGTAATTGACATAGCGCCATCTAGTATACCAAAGGCTTTGAAGATTTGATTTGGAGTTTACTCCAAATCTACAAACCTACCAAAGCTACAAAGCAAAAGCATTACAAAGCAGCATTTAAAGTATTTGTAGTTTTGGTAAACTCAAAATCGATTTACGATCTGCTGATCTGAGAGATCTGTAGATCTAAATATTATGGTTCCACGGCACCGGCTAAGTTTTTCTATAAGTTATTATCAAACAACTGAATGATGAGGTTTTTGAACTGCTCGTTCAAAGTACATAGGTACCTACTTTTCTTGTAAATTTCTACAAATTCAATGTTTGTATTGTATGTACAGTCATCAAAGCTATTCGGTATGCAGGCAAAAATATTTCTTTTTCCACCGGACCTGCCAATATTTATTTCTAATGTGTGCATTATAACTTTTTAAGCTTATGATTACTCACGAGTGTGGTTTGCAATAATTGTCTACTCAGCACATTCACAACATTGTTAAAAGTAGTTGCAAGTTAGCTGCCTGCATACCGAATAGCTTTGTTGACTGTACATATATGTTCCACCAACAATTAGGAACACACGATTGTTAACTTCTGAGTTCACATCATTTTGCTTAATCAGGAAGAACATATATATATTTCATTTCTGAGAGATTTATAATAACAACGCGGCAACAGCAACAAGTATCACATCCACATAATTTTAAATAAGTAAATTTTAGCACTTCAAATTTTTAAAATACTGTTTCGAAAATATTCAAAACAAAAACAATCTGCTGAATACTGCTGATTTGCGTTGCATCATCGCTTCGTAAACAACTAACTTCATGCTCATGCGGGTTTCTAACTTCATTATTTAAGCCTGGCCTGTTCAAAGAAATCTTAGTACTTGGACCCATTTAGCAATCTATCAACAAATGACAATTTGTAGGCGAAAACTGAGAGGTCCGAGAAGCAAAATAAGAAGCCAGTGAGGGTGAGAGAGTGCTTGGTCCTCGGATTGGCTGCCGTAAGCGTTTCGCGCTATCGTTACCTACGAGAAGAATACGCCCCATTTTATTTTGTATGAATTCCGGGAAAAGCGCACGTAGTTTGAAATGATTTAGGTTGTGATTTGACATTTATTTCAAGCCGGGCTTAAGCGCTTGTAGTAAAGGCTCGCGACTGCTACTTATTTAAGGTCTCATTAAAATAGACGGGCAAATTCTAGCACAGCGTTCATTACGTCTAACTAAAGATATCCAAGTAAAAAAAAAACCGGTCGAGAGCGAGTCAAACTCTCGCACCGAAGGTTCCGTACCATCATATAATACGTGAAATGTTTTTAAATTTTCATCGGCGAGGCCTATGTTCGTCATAGAATTTTTTGCAGTTTTAGATCAGCGGCAGCGCCTTCTCTTGACCGATAGTGGAACTAATGTAAAAATAAAAAAAAATCGGGTTCCGTACAAAAAATACCCGGTTTTCGGTGAAACCGGTTTGAAAATAAGTTTTTTTTAACAGTTTTTCTAAATGCCATTTTTAACATATTGTAAGTCCGCTTACATCTTGCATCTTTTCAATTATTATATAAGAAACATATATATAAAAAAAAAGAAACATTTTAGTAAAAAACTTTTTTAATAAAAACATACAACCGACTTCCAAATAAAAGAAAAACACTACAAATATAGATGGGCAATCCACCCGGTGCTTTGGTAAAACACCCGATAAACACCCAATTTTCTGGGTGTTTATAGGTTTTTATCGGGTGTTTTACCAAATCACATGGTTTAAATTGGGTGGATTGCCCATCTATAACTACAAAGTATAAAAAAGTGAAATCGGTGTTTTTGGTTGTGTTTTTTGTAAATCACAACCAAATTTTTCACTTTTACCTACCCCTCACCTAACTACAACACTGGAAAGTCGCAGAAAAGCAAAATACGCAATACTTCATCCAAGAAATTCTAGCTATTTTGATTTAAAAGCAAAACTACTGAACCTCTTTTGATGAAATTTTCATGGGACCACCTCTGGAAGAATCTACAAGTATTAAATAAAAAAATATATTTTGATTGGCGGGTTAATCGCGTAATTTTACATATGAAAAAGAACATTTGGTCATTAATGCAGAATTTTGCTCAAATTAAAGGTAAATATAATAATATTTGTTAAAAGTTACCAAATTACCAATACTACGACAAACAACACGACTTTTCACTTTGAACCGTTTGGTAAAACAAAATGTCTGATATCAAATGCATCGTTTTGACTGACACGTAGTGTAGTAATGTTGCCACTATTTGAAAATAATAAAACTTGAAAAACCCGGGTTTATTAGCCACTAAAAGTATGCCGTAAAACCGGTTTTTCGGTTTTCGGTGAAACGAGTTTTCATTCACCACCTACCTAGAGCACTTTGAATTTTTAAGAACCCCTTTCAGTCGCTGTTGCAAAAAAGAACAACATTTTTAATTCTTTCTTATTTGCAAAATAGTTGATCAAATGTCATCGAAAACTATTCAAAATGTTGAGTTGATAGCATTAGTAGTTCTTAAGCTATCCAGCTGTGACAGCCAGACAGACATAGTCACACCGTAAGGATTCATTTTTATTATTTTGGTACGGAACCCTAAAACACTGATTTGTTTTTATTTTGTCCCAAAATAATTAATTGCGGGCACACTAGAATAAACTCAGACACATCCACTATGGGTACTTGCAATCGCGTTTTTCTTATTATTATTTTTTTAACCATTGTCTTTACTTTATTGGTCTGAATGATTTCTAAAAGTTTGAACATCTATTTTAGTGGGACCTTTATTATTAATTCGTTGTTACTGTGTACTTACATTATAATCATGCAATATTCGTACAGTACAAACTCAACATAACCTAGTCTTATCATTATCATTCTGGCCATAGATATAAGAAAAAACTCCATTTCACAATTTATTTGGAATCGTTGTAAAAACGACATGTCACACCGAGTCTTCCTTACGATAACCAGAGTCAGTCCTTCTTAAACACTACTTTAGCAAGAGAATTGGTCAAACTTGAACGTCCACTAGTGTTTGAAAAGTTTTAAGCTCACTTCACAATGCAGCTAGTCTATTCTGTAAATAACCATTTCGATATCGAGCTTCACCTGAGTGACAAACCTTACAAAGTGAGCTTTACTGCACACAAGATAAAGGTCTTACGTTTGACGTAATTTGATACTCACCTCGGATTCCGCTGCCGAGACACGAAAATATTGTTACAGAATAGCATTACAGGTAACCGAGTTCTATACATCTCGGCTAGAAGTAGGTATAGAACACGTATGACTCAGGTTCTGCAGTGTTCTCTGTGATTCCTGTCAGCAACTAAAAATTATTTCATTCATGCATAAGCTGTTAGGTTTCTGAGGTGAGGTTGCTGAAAATTATTATAATCTTTTGGAGCGAGCGCAATCAACTAACTTTATTAAGCGCTTTGGGAGAAACCAAAAGACCTCTTCTTGTGTATAATATGTTACCGGCAATCTGTATTGTATCTGCGTTAAGGCAATGTATAAAATACCTATAATGAATATTATTGTCGATTTTATACTTTACCTAAATAATGTATAAAATTCCTAGGGATTGTATAGAATACCTGCTAGTCCACCGGCAATGTGTAAAATAAATATTTTTTGATAGTGAACGAATATCATCGTTTACGTAGCTTTATCAGCCGTTTAATTAGCGGCCTAAGTGACATGCCCCGCATTTAATTGAACAACAAGGCAAAGTAATTGATTCGATATCGTTTAATATTTTACTTAGCCAAGTGATTTGGGAACTTAGGACACAGGGAACTTGCACTCCGACACGGATAGGTTAGGTTCGAATGAGATGGTGGAAGCTAATGTGAGCGAGCGAACAAAGCTTCCGTCATCATTCGTGTAAGATTCAGGGGTTGCGGAATTGGTTCGAAAGAGTAACCGCGGCCCTAGAACACTGAAGGCATTGAAGAGCACGGAACATGGGTTTTAGTCAGTAAGTCTGGTGTTCGTGATAAGTAGATCTTCCAAAAGATGATGAAAATGATGGTGTTGATGGTGTTGGTTGATGGTGATGATGATGAATGATGATGTTGATGATGACGACGATGAGGATGATATCGATGATGATGATGGATGATGATGGTGATGATGTTTGATGATGATGATGATGAAGATGACGGGACTTGGGGCACCCCGACTCGGTTAGGTTAGAAGGGTATGGCGGGGTCTGGAAGACACCGCAAAGCCCGTCTTGGTTATTTTTTTAAACCACCCCGATGTAGGAGCCCCGCAAAGCGGGGCCATTTAAGGCATCCGCAACATACTGCAGTACGTCTGTGGGTGTCTGTGTTGCAGCCGCCTTTGTATTTACGCGTCGAACCCGAACTAATAATGAATGACAACACAGTAACTGTCAAATCACGTTGCCATTAATCAGTGGTTAGGTGATAAGCACAGTCAGATCTTATATTTTGCCCGTTTCGGTTATTTGTCGGATCTTAAAACCGTATGCATATCATTCATATTAATTGTATTGCGACTAAACCGTCTCCTGTAAAAATCAGATCCGGCTAAGAAATGTACCTATGCCGTCGTATGAATCAGCGTTACCGCCACCCCACACGTCTTCCCTTTCCTAGCTATCGTCTTTTACACACATTGCCGGTTGCGTATTCGGTATTCAATAGAATACCTAGGCAAAGTATAAAATGAATAATATTAATTCATACATTACCTGAATGTTTTAGGCATTCTATACAATGGCTAGGTATTCTATAGAATATCGGATTATATAGATTGCCGGTTACATATACATTAAAAGTAATAAATATACTCCCAAACACAAACGAATAACGTTTGTTCGTATTCGTCTTTGTGTATTTATTTTTCAACCTTTTTTGAAGTCGGTTAAAATGCGTTGGAATTCATATTGCAATTTCTGCAAAATATCAAAACGACCTATAACTAACCAACGTTTTGAAAAGTTTTTATAATTGATTGTCGTTGAATTGCTACTTGAATTTGAAAACTTTTTACGTTGATTGGCGAATTGGTCTTCTGGACCAAGTATTAGTAACTTTGAATTTAAAAATACAATTTTATTATATTTGAAGTCACTTGACTCTACTTAACTTGTCAAGATGCTAAGTAGTTTATAGAGGCTGTTTTTTTTCAAGTGTACGTGGTTGGCCAAATTCGAAACTATTGCTACCTGCCAGAATTAATGCTGGGTACATAACGACATAAAGTACTATTAGCCACTAGCTACTGCCAACTAGTATCGAGTAGCAGAACTAGTGGAGTCAAGATCTTTCAAGATTTTTCTGTGCTAGAACATTCTCGATGTTTCAGTCAGGGTCGGTGGTCAGTCGGGACCGGTATGTACCCGAACTTTCTAAATGTTTCCATGATAGAAGGATCTGGAATGAATTACGCTATTTAAGGACCGCATAGTGAGCGACCGGGTCAGTATTGAATTGGCATCGATACAAGTGTCAACTTCGAAAGCGATTCAATTGCAAATTAAAGTGTTCAGTAGTAGTAGTTATAATTAGTGAGTTTAAAAGTTTTTATTAGTGTTGTAAATTAATGTGTCATTTTGTTAATTAATCGGCTGTTTTTATTGTCACGAACCCCAAACTCGTAACACTATGAAGATTAGCGAAAAAGACTCAAAAGAATCTTGATATGCATCACAGATTTATGAAAAAATATATCATTCACTGTTTTTTGTAAACTTAAAAAGTGTTTTATTGAAAATGAGCTCTTTCTTTTAGTTTGCCATATGTTGTTACTTCCTTCTTGAAAAAAGAAACAACAAGGGTCATCCTTCCTTCAAAATGAACCAGTTCGATTCCTGGCTAAGAATATCGATTGTTTTAAAATCCAATGATGTAATTTTAGTTTTTATCAAAATCAGGCTCGAGACTTGTTTGAGTATTTGTCGCTATTCCTCATAGTTCCGGATTTGGCCATCCACGCGTACTTGAAAAATTCATTTTGTATAATAAATATTCCAAAATCACGTTTGCTCAGTTATTTTCGCAAGCGGACGTCACAGACGAACTTTAATAACTGCTCGCATTTTATCAATGTAATAAAGTTATTATTATCTACATACAAGTAGCATTAAATTGATAAGTTTGGAATACCTGTACTGGATAATTAGCATAACTTGTATACTTGAAGTAATTATATCTTAATTTATGTAACAAACTAAATACACTTACAATAGAAAATAAAACTCATAACTATATAACATGGCGTCAAAAAATTCGTCCGCATCGCTGTCCACTGGAAGTGAGCCCAATACACTGGCGGCATTGCCACGTTGTATGGCAATGCTAATCCTCTGTCCGAGGTAAAAGCCAGCCCTTGTGTCACACGAACTGTCAACTAAACGTTTAGCTAGCTCTTTAAATAAAACGTGAGCACTCGGACCCCAGATTGTTGACAGCTTCGCCACAGTGACAGCGATGTGGAGGGCATTATGTAGGTTCTAACTTAAGCAGGTATGACTTTATCAGTAAGTGAAAACGGGTACCTATTCCACTAGTTTTAGATTTCTCAAAATCTAGAGAAAAGACAAGACGCTGTAAAAATTATGTTTAAAAGGAGGACCTATGTATTAAAAATTCTAAATTGTACCAGAGACGCCACTCGCAAGTCGCAACACAGTGAATTTGCGCCATCCAGTAGGTACAATAGACGTTTTTCAACAAGGATAGACGAATAATTTCCAAAGCGTGTCACTTCTATATATTTCCACCGATTGCATTTATTATTTCACATATCGTGTTATTTTAGTAGGTACCATTTGGCAAATAGATTTTAATTTAGCAGTCAAATATCTACCCTGTTGAGTTCAATGTATGTACCTTTTTACTTTCAACCCAGCATTTGTAAGTCTTACATTGAAGTTCTTTGTAAATGTTGTGTAAAGTGTTTTTTATTTTGAGGTGTGGCAACGTTCTCGGATTGTCGCGTCGCTTTTGTTTATCGGGGCCTTAACATCTATCAGTTAACTAATAGACAGACGTCTATGAATTAACTCATTCAAAGAAACATTCAAACATATAGGTGCATTAAATATTAGTTTTAAAAAGCTGGTTTTGTATGCTTTGTGAGAGCGACAATTTTTTAATTAATTTCGTTCACATAAAACATAACAAATAAAACAATATTAATATCTAAGATATCGGGTTACTATGAAAGTAAAAGGAAAGCAAACAGCTATATATGGAAACAATCTACATTAATTAGTTCTCTTAATTAATCAGTTTCCTTTATTAATTAGTTTTCGTTTTTAGATTCGCCAACGGATGCAAATACAAATTAACAATCTTCAAGAAAATTTCGAATTGGTCGAGATAAGGCTTCGGGCTCTTCAGAATCAAGTGACGTCTTTGAAAAACAGCTACACTGTCATCCTAGCGGACAATGAGGACATCACTGAACTAAACAAGCTGGTCGCGACATAAATATAGTTGTCCAACCCTGCGGGGCGGTTGCGTAACACAATGCCAGCCATTTTGATAATTCATTGCCTGATTTATGTTGTCGAACAGACGAACGAACGTGTTTAACATAAAAAGCAATGGACTAGTAAATTCCTTCAAATTGCTTTTGACTTTGATAGAAGGTGTGTTACGCAATTAGGGTGCATTTTAAATTATGTATACGTTACGATTGTAATAACCACAGGCGAAAGGAAATCCTTTTTAAAAAAATAGTAAATACGAATGTTTTTAAATTCGAATAGTATAGTGCAGGAAAATTAGCTCAAACTCGTGTAGTTTTGAAAATTGGTACAGTTGTTCTTCGAGGTACAGATACAGACTTCGGCAGGGAATTCCACTCCTTGGCTGTACGCACTATGAATGTGTTCCCAAAACATTTTGTGCGTGTGGGGGGTGTGCCCACCATGTAGGTACCGGTGGCGCTTCGCCGTTTATCTTGTGGTCCGATGATGGAACGGACTTAGCGGAATTAAATTATGCAATTCCGTTGCACATTCCCCAAAATGCAATTGGTAGAAGACCGACAGGCTAGCAACTCGTCGTCGATGCTCAAGACTTTGGAGCCTCATCGTGACGAGCCTAACATTGCGGATAATCCTCTTGGCTCGTTTCTCAATTGATTTAAGGGCTTCAAGCTGGTATCTGGCAGATCCGCCCCAAAGATGAGAGCAGTACCACAGTAGCAAACAAGTTCGCTTTCTCCTCAGCGGAGTGGGCCAGCGTCCCGTCGGATCTCAGCAGTGGTGGTAGTGAGGGGCGGCAAAAGTTCGATTCAACCGACTTAGCCAGGGACCAAAAAGCCTTACTACCTGCTGGGTATGAAGCAAGTTTGTTCCCTATTCGGCTAATGTGGTCAAACTGAGCCCTCCTCAACACCTTCTTGCAGGACTTGGCAGCCCTGTTAACGGCTCTCTTCTTCTGCCTCACGTCATTTGCTTTGCGCGTACGAGCGTTGATCCATGCTATGTACGCCGCGTGCTTAAGCGCATCAGCACGATTGCATTCGTCACCAAACCATGGACGAGCTTCGCCAGACATTGTTATGATGGAGAACGGAATGTAGTACTCCATTCCCCTCCGCAAAACATCCGTCACGGGGTCGGCGCACGACGAACCATCAGTCGAAGAAAAGCAAGTAGGCTGCCAAGGGTAACATGCAAAGAAAGATCGCATGCCATCCCAATCTGCTGACCTGTATCGCCATACCCGCCGGGTGCCTCTTGGGCTAGGATCGCGCGGGGAGTAGACAGACACAGACAGTGGTCGGAACTACCTAGTGGTGATGATATCGACACCGAATAGCGGTCTGGATCTGTTGTCAGCTGAACGCCCAAGCAATTGGCAGTGTGCGAATCAACATCCGGCACCCTCGTGGCCCCCTGGACCAGCTGGGTAAGATTTAACGCAAGCCCTAGCTTTCACGTCTCTCGTCCAGCATGATCTGTGCACTGGTATGGGAAGACCCACTCCTGATGGTGGGCATTAAGTCCCACAGTAACACCAATTGGGCAGAAGGGAACCGCTGCTGTGCCGCATCCGCCACCTCACTCAGGTGCTGTGTGAGCCCAGTTATCTCCAAATCACCGCTGTGCGAACGGTAGACACAGCTGTAGACAATTTTGTCCAGGCCGGTGTCCACTATAACCCACAGCGTTGAGAAGGAGTCTTCAAGGTTGAGAAGACGCCAATAGCAGATGTCGTCCCGGGCGTACATGCATACGCCCTGGGTAAGACAGGTAAGACACATCTGACGGACATTCGATCTGCGTCTCCGACAGTAATAAAAGCGCTGGTTTCTCAGTCTCTAGGTGGTGATGGACTGCGGCGAGATTTGAGTGCAGACCTCGTATGTTAGAGAGGTGCACTTTGTGCGAAAGGGAGTGCTGACGCGCTGATTTTGTGTGAAGGAGGTTGAGGAGGAGGAAGTGAAATGAGGTCCCATGCTGCTAACCTTCAGACACGCCCTGACAGGACGACCTAACTCCTCGGAATTGGCTACACTGAGCATCGTACCGGAACGCGGCTAGGCCACTTGGCGGTGCGTCTTTGCCCAGTGGGTGGTCACAAGCCATCGGACGAGACCTACCACCAGTTATGTCAACTGATTAGCACCACCCCGGGACCACGTGTAGGGTCAAACATTGGGTATCCACCTATGGCCGCGGGTGACTCGGTCCCCAAAACAACGATCTGATGATGGAAACCATAAAGGTAAGTAGTGGCTCTTTTGGTTGACTACTCCTATGCCCATCGTGTTTGGGCTTATATGAATTGTACGGGGCGGTATTATTCATCGCAGCTGAGAACAACGACCAGCTGATGGAAATCATGAAGATGAGTAGGGACTTTTTTAGTTGACAACTCCTATACCCATCGTGTTGGGGCTCATATAAATTGTACGAGATGGTTCTATTCACTGTAGCTGATAACAACGATCTGCTGATGGAAATCATAAAGTCAACATTCACTACTCTTCTTTATGGTTTCCACAATCAGATCGTTGCTACTAAGTGCAATGAATAGTGCTAATCAAAAGGGTTTTTAATGAGCCAAAAACGATGGGTATAGTAGTAGTCAACTAAGAGAGCCACTCCTCACCTTTATGGTTTCCATCATCAAAATTTTGTTACTTAATGCAAGAATAGAGCTCATTTGTAGAATTCATATGAGCCCAAACACAATGGGTATAAGAGTAGTCAACTAAGTGAGCCACTACTCATCTTTATGGTTTCCATCATCAGGTGGTTGTTACTAGCTGCAATGGATAGTACCCATCCATACAATTCATATGAGCCCAAACACATACTTGTAAGAATGGATGTTAAAAAACTTTTCGAGATTTCGTCTGCTGAAGACATATTCAAGGCTATATATTTATGCGTTAGCCATTGCCGGCTCACCTCCCACCCTCGGGGACTTTTAGTATATTCATCTGGACACCTCAAAGAACAACTGTACCGATTTTCAAAACGACACGAATTATTCACTCTGATTTCCTTAATTTTCCTGCACTATAGGTAGGTACATACACCATGATGTATTTACAGTTTTCATATAAGTCGTAGAAATAACATATACCTACTCATTCTTAGATTGATAAAAATATAGCAAAAATTTCAATGTCTATGCATATTACCAATAAACTGTTTTATGTTTTTGACTTAGTGCAACATGGTTGTTTGTTTTATTATCCTCAGACGCAAAAACGACGGGACGTTATAAGTTTGACGTGTCTACGGTGTGGGTGTGTGTGTGTCTGTGGCATCTTTTTTTTTTGAAAGCTGAATTAGTCGGGTGTGTTCTTAGCTATGTTTGATGAAAATCGGTCCAAGATGGTCGCCGCCACAGAATGGCAGATTTTTTTTTTTACCACTCTCTCAATATGAGTTTCAAATGAAAGGGCTTGACTAGTAGAATGAAAGGGCTTGACTAGTAGAACAATATTAACTAACGAAGTGAAAATTGAGGGATCAATAATTCCCCATTTTGGCAAATTTATTTGTGTACGCAATATTCAGGGTATCCTTGTAGGCCACTGCAGTTGACTCCCACTTGGGGGTCAACTGTAGTGCAAGTGTTCCTTGGGCTTAAAGACGTTTTCGTGAGGTGCTGGGTACCTCTCTTCCCAAAATGTGCTCGTATCTCAGGTGACCTGTGTAGTTCGTAAGAAACTCTTGCGACTTTTTATTCTACCTGAAATTGTCGAGTAGTCGTAGAATGGGATGTCGGGAATCGGACTCCTGAGGCCTCTAGACAAGTGTCCTTATACAATAGTGTGGGGTCGGCGATTGTCAAAAATGTAGTATCCGTCAGAATTGCGGGTTATGACTTTAAAATAGATCAAAAATAACAAATATAATATAAATGTACGTTTTTGTACTAAAATAAGTATAAATGTACGAGTCTGTAGGCGTAGCAAACATCATTTTAAAGTGAGCCGCCATCCTGATGTCAGGTTGGCGGGTGAATTTTAATTCGATAAACTTTTTCGAATTTGATATTAGGAATGAAATTTACGTCAGTTGTACACATAGGAACACTACCTATGTATACACTTCTAAATGATCCGCAAGCCAGCAACAAGGACCAAGTTCCTCTCGGGCGGGATCATTAAAGCTTGTCGCGTAAGTACCTATAAGTATTTAATTAATCGCGACAAGCTTTTATGATCATATATATTTGTTTATAATAAGTTGATAGTTAATTTTAAGGCAAAATTTTATTTTCTTCTTTTTAGAGCATTTAAATTAAAGGTTTTTTTTAAAAAAAAAAAGGTTATTGTTCTTTTAATATTTTTTTTTTACTTTTTAGCTATCGCTGGCTTGGTTTGTTCTATGTCTGTTCTATTCCGCCATCTTGGATGTTCTGCCAGATTGGATTTAGAATGACGTCACAATATTTTTCGTGTTACTCTCAACAAGCCCTTTCATTCGATACACATATTGTAGAAATGCATTAAAAATAACTATTCCGCCATCTTGGATGGTCCGCTTATCATGTATTGTCATCCAAACTAAACGTGTGTACAAAAATTTCAGCTGAATCAGTTGCAGATAATTCTGCTTCAAAATTGAGTAGCAATATTCCAGCTGAACAATCATACATACATACATTTCAAGTTAAATAAAAGCTTTTAAAAATAAATCATATTCGTGTGACCAGCTTATTAATAAACCAGTATTTTCCACCACTATGAATGCATTTTTCTGGAAGATTTAGCTATAATTTGATAGGTACATTTTTAATCGGAAGGGAAAAAAATCGGAGGATATAATTAAAATTCCATTTTTTGTCAACGTGTTTGGGAGACTACCCTCGCTTAACTCACCTACAGTACCGCAGCTGCATTTTGTAAGCTATCGCCCTAAAGGAACTTGGTCATGAAAATCTGGCATGCGAACCATTAAGAAGTTTCTAAATAGGTAGTGTTCCTATATATGTACAATAGGGTTGTTATTAAAAAAATCTAAATAGTCCGTCTGATTGATTGTCTGACGGACGTCTGAAAAATGTACCAAATTTACCAAGCCAGATGATGTCATGCGTGTCTTTAACTCGCTGAATCCACTTTATTTTTTGTTTATGAAAAATACGTGTCCAATATTTTTTTAAAATCTTAGACGGACTAGTTACATTTTTTTAGTAAAATACCCCATTGACGTAAAATTCATTCCTAATGTCAAATTAGAAAAAATAATTGAAATAAAATTAACCTACCATTAGGATAGCGGCTTACTTAGGCACTTGTCTCACTGCCGGCGAGGAAACGAGTAGCTATCGATCATTTGCTCGCTGAGGAATCGGACAAAAGTTATAGATCTTGTGTGAGTAAAAGAGACACATACATTCATAGTCGATAGCTGGCTGTTCACACTGAGTTAATAATAAATAAAATAGTTTATTTTCTATTGGTTGCACAAAACCAAATTTAGACATAAAACTGTTTTACAACAACAACAAAAAGTGTTTACGTTGAACTCTGGTACCCAGTGTAAGATTTAACTTGTGTTTAGGGTACAGTTTGAAGACGTAACTGAAGTTGTAGGACAACCACAGTATATTACCAAAAATTAAGCACAAATGTAATTCACTAAGATGTAGCCTTATTTGTGATGCCTGTTTTTTATGTAGTATATAACATATATTTACTATTACTTTAAGTAAGTAGGTAGAGTAAGTACCTATGCAATTAAGTGTTTTTTTTTGCTTTACCGGATCGGTATATTTATCAGATCTTCAGTCTTATTATAATCAAGTGTTAAGAGCCACTTGGAAACAGTGGTCTTACATCCATTTCGACAAAAGGCAACAATATCACAAAGTTAATTCACCTTATTGTTGATTTGACAGTACACTATAATGGCACTGGGCAAGGCTTGTTCTACATCTGTGGGTAGGACAAACATTGTAGTATCTGCGTTTTTTGTTAGCATTCGTCTCATATACCACTGACGGAATAATAATGCTGAGCACAAAGGGCTGTCTCACCGTATGAACTTTACATTCCTAAAAGGATACCTAAACGGTTTACAAGTCATTACTTTAAAGGCAGCTCTCTGTGCCCTCTCCAGAGGCAGAAGGTATGTTTTGGGTGCCCCACCCCACGCTGTTATGCAATAGTTTACAATGGATTGGCACAAGGCATAATAAACGGTTTTAATAGTCCTAAAGTCCACAGAGTGCCTTAGTTTCTTGAAGATGAATATACACTTGTGAACTCGTGATACAAGATGTCCAAGATCTTCCAGCTCAAAGAACTATCAACATGGACACCATTGTATCAGGAGGAGGTAGGTCAGTGTGTTTTAAGGAGAAAGGTAAGTATTTAGATTTAATGTTAAAATATTGTTCGACAGCCACTTCATCACAGAAGCAAGAGAGTGTTCCGCGTGTTTTACTATTTCAGACCAATCACTCCCAGGAAAAAGCATGGCCGTATCATCTGCGTAAGGAAACTTGGAACAGTTTGTTAAAAACATCTTGCATAAGTTGTTAATATAGAATAGGAATAAAGTTGGGCCCAAAATTGAACCTTGAGGAACGCCAAAAATCAATAATTCAGTGTCATGATTGACGTTAATAGACATCATTAATTTTTACACTCTGGGTTCTATCACAACGGTAATCCTGGAATATTTTAAGAGTATGTCCACGAATGCCCATAGTTTCTACCTTGGATAAGAGATCAAGTACAGACACAGTGTCAAATGCTTTTGAAAGATCCAAGAAGATAGCCAGACATTTCATTTTAGTATCTCAGGATCTTTTTCAGTGTCTTCGAGATGGCAGGTTAAACAGAGATGGGTCTATAATTATTTACAATGTGTCGGTCCCCATTCTTGGATATTGGATGGACAACAGCCTTTTTAGAGTAGCCAGCAAGCGCGGGCAGACAAGACTTTAATAGTCTTGGCGATATATATATGCGGTCCTAGCCTACCGCAGCATCTGTACGTAACCCGACAATACGATTTGTGACCTCAACTTCATCTGTGGGTAACAGTACCAATGAGTTACTGGGTATCGGATCGAGAGAACATTCAAAGGTGTTGGTAGGCGACAATTTGTCAGCCAAGTTCCTGCTAACGTTGGCAAAAACTCGTTGACCGTATTGACTGAAGACTTGTCATCACAGGGAAGAGGCAATAGTTCTTTAGGGCAATAATTCTTTAGGGAATGAGCATTGCGACTAGTTCCAGTAATATCTTTAATGATCTTCCATGTTGCTTTTCGGTTATTTTTCGCCTTTTGAACCTCTTCCCTTTCAAAGGATTTTTTTAAGTTTTTGATGAGCTTGTTAAAAAAGTTACGATATCATTTGTATGTAACTTTGAGTATGTAGTTTGTAGGGTCTTTCTTAAGCGTACTAACCATGCTATCTCTATTGCGGATACAACTGAGCAGCCCATTGGTAATCAAGGTTTCAGGATTCTTCATCTCGAAGCCATGTACACCGATTTGACGTGCTTGACAATGATTGAGCTAATAAAGGATACCAGAGACTTGGCTGCATTGTTTGCATCTTGTATATTCATTACTTCACTAAAATCCATTGATGAAATGTCGGTAATTACCGTTGAATAGTCAACAACTAAGCGGATAAATTAAGAGGTAGGTAGTGATTTTAGATTTTGAATGTTTATAAAGATCCATGTTTATAAAAACTAGAGTCGTAGTTTTATGATTAGATCTCAGCAGTATTAAAAAGTAATATACGAATGTATGCCGACATTTTTATTTTAATAAATTCAGATTTGTTAGCCATTTGTGTATAGCGTACAAATAAGAGCGCTTGAATGTACATAATCAAACAGTTATCATGGATTATGTGTCTGAAGGTGAAATATCGATTAATTGTAAATTTCAGGTGGTGCAGTGTATAGTGTAGAGGCTGACATGTACACGACGCAATATTAAAAATGGTAAATCTTAAAGTAATGGAAATAGTTGAATGAAAAAAAAAAATTAAAAAAAAATCATAAAAGTCTGTAGTGCTCGAGATTTCGTCACAGGTAACAGTAAAGTTTCAAGTTTAAGAAGAGACATGAGATGAAAATAAGCCTTAGCTACATTATTTGGGCGTGAGCAATTTTTTAGGACAAGATGTTGTGTTAATAATAACAAAATTCATCCCTTCATGTTTACGTAGAAGAAGTTTGCTATTTTGCGGCCAATAAAATCTATATTTATTAGTTTTGGCAAATGAACGAGCCTCAAAAAATAGTTGTCACCGGGTACGAGGCAAGTGATCAGCGATGTAGACTGGTTTAACTTTTCCGGGAACGCCAATGTCACTCGTGTTAAGCTTTTCAGCAGAGGACAGACCCTTATTGAACATACGGCAGGCATCCAGTATTTGATTTTTTGTGGTGACAGTTAGAAACTTTGCTAGTATCGGTCTATTGGAGCCTTTCTTCTCGGGCATATGATACACGTCACGCAACTGAGGAGGCTTAACCAACGGCTGGACAGTGTTACAGGTTTTCAAAACAATAGATGTTAAGTCATTAGTAGATTCGTTTTCGTTTGCTGGAACATTCCTTATCTCGATACAGGATGATCGCGTGCAAAGCTGTAGATCAACCAGTTTCATTTCCAGGTCCTTTTACATAGTAGCGTTGTTCAGAGTTTCTTTTTCCAATTTCTTCAGAGACGTTTTAATATAATCATAATCATTAATCAGAAATTCTGCTGTTTTTAATTTTTCTGTGTTAGTTTTTGTATCTTCACATTTTGTAGTTTAATTTCCATCAACTCCGACGTTAGTTTCCCAAGCAGAGCATCTTGCTCACTTTTCCAAGAGGTAAACAACTTCATTATCTTTTCTTCAAAGTGCCCGCAAACTTTTTTTGATGTATGTACATTTAAAAAGTTTAATTTGATCTATTTGGAAATCATACACCCGCCGTTCTGACGGATACAAAAATGTGCAGGATTGAAAAATGCTGTTAAAATGTCACGTGATCAATTCCTTGCATTTTGGCATTTCGACAACTCTATACCTTTAGTCTGTTTTTTAATCCCTGAGACTAAATTGACAAGTGCAAATGTCAAAACTTACTTATATCCTATTGGAATGTATGTCAGTTTGCCATTTGCGCTTGTCAATTTAGTCATCTGCCTAGCCTTTTCCCAACTACATTGGGGTCGGCTTCCAGTCAAACCGGGTTCAGCTGAGTACCAGTGTTTTACGTGGAGCGGCTGCCTACCAGACCTCCACAACCCTTTAACTGGGTAACACGGTACATCTTGGCATGACTGGAGGCAATTTTCAATTTAGTGTCCGAGATTAAAAAACTGACTATAGACCATTTTAGGATCGAAGAACCGCAGCATCTCAAGAACCGTAACAGGAAAGTTAAAATTTTAACAGAGTGTGTATTTCTATTGCCTATTAAATTAAAGGGAGGCCCATAGAAGAAACGTGTTTTTCTGTTTATGGTACGTTAAATGGCAAATTTATTTTATCACCTTCAAAGTATGCTCCTTTAGAAACGATACACTTGCGCCAACGAATAATCCATTCATCAAAACATTTTTTAAACGCTGCTTCTGAAATTGAGTTCAGTTCTCGCCGCGAATTCTCTTTTATGTCTTCTATCGATTGAAAACGGGTGCCACGAAGTGGTAATTTGAGTTTAGGAAAAAGAAAAAAGTCAGCAGGAGCCATATCTGGTGAATATGGTGGTTGCTGGATGGTATTTGTTGAGTGTTTGGTTAAAAATTCGTTCACAATGTTTGCCTTGTGCGAAAGCGCATTGTCGTGGTGCAAAATCCAAGAATTTTCTTTCCACAAATCTGGCCTTTTTCGTCGAATTTGCTCTCTTAAACGCCGCATAACGCTCAAATAATATTCTTTACTTACCGTTAGACCTTCCGGTAAGAATTCAGAGTGCACAACACCGCGATCGTCAAAGAAAACAGTCAACATGACTTTGACTTTTGATCGACTTTGGCGTGGTTTTTTCGGTTTCGGTTCAGTTGGAAGGCGCCACTCCGAAGCTTGTTGACTAGTTTGCATGTCAAACTCGTAAACCCACGTCTCGTCACCAGTAACAATGCGTTTCATGAATGTTGGGTCCGAACTGACTCGTTCTAGCATGTCCTCAGCGACTTTCATGCGATTGAGTTTTTGGAGAAAATTCAGATCTTTTGGGACTAGCCGAGCAGCAACATGTTTCATACCCAAATGATTAGTTAAAATGGTACGGATCGACTCGTGAGATACAGAAAGTTCGGCGACTATCTCTCTCAGAGTTGAATGGGGATTTTCAGTCACTATTTCCTTCACTTTTGCGATGTTAACTTTAGTTGCAGACGTTGACGGCCTACCAGAGCGAGGCAAATCTTCCATCACATCTCGACCGCTTTTGAACGCTTTGAACCACTCATAAGCACGAGTTTTTGATAAAGTCGATTCACCGTAAGCCTTCTGTAACATTTTCAGTGACTCCGAACACGAAATTCCATTGGCGATGCAAAATTTAAGACAAACTCTTTGTTCGATATTTTTGTCCATTATGAAATTCGCAATACACCCTATATATGATATTACTAAAACCAGCACTGTATTTAATATAAATAACAGATGCAACTCAAACTCTGCGCCAAAATGGAAAACAGTTGTGCCAATCTAACAACTACAAAAAAACAAAAATTTGAATTTGGAACCATGAACAAATCATCCATTCCCGATACTTTTTTGACTGAATGTATTAAGCTGAAGAGTTTGTTTGTTTACTTGAACGCGCTAATCTTAGGAACTACTGGTCTGATTAGAAAAAATCTTTCAGTTTTAGATAGCGCATTTATCGAGGAAGGCTATGTGCTATATTATATCATTACGCTAAGACCAATAGTAACGGAGCAGTAATGAAAATTGTGACGCAGACGAAGTTGCGCGGGTCAACTACTAGACTATAAATGTATGTCCCTTTTACTCACACGGGATCTATAGGTACCTCTCGTCCGTTTCCTCAGTGAGGAGATAGTCGATAGCTGATTGCTTCCTCGTCGGTGGTGAGACAAGTGCCTAAAGTTTGAGAACAGATTTTGAATTAAATAAATCTAGCGAGGTAAATATTTCGTTTTATACAATTTATTGATAATATAAAAAATACTAACACTGTGGAATATACAATGCAAAAGTGTGTGTACTTGTTTGTTTGTTATATATTTGCTATATCGATTTTAATAAGCTTTAGAGCAGAGATAGATGGGTCCCTGGACACGTTTAATGACTACCTACTTTTGTTTTTAAAAATATATTTTAACGCGTGCGAAGCCGCGGTAAAACACTAGATAAGTTCTAAATTATATCCTGGGTCTGCTTTTCATTTTCTTCGTCATTTAGGAGCAGCTTGGATAGGTTCCTGATGAATTGGCGAGAAGAAGAACATCAAAGAGATAAATGGAAGGAATGGGGGGAGGCCATTGCCCAGGAGTTTCCGGGACAGTCGGGATTAATTTTTTAGTAAAACAAATTATATGTTTTAATTTTATTACCTATCTGTCTTAAAAATATAAAATTCATAAAAACAAATCTGGGGGCATGAATTTATGCTGACAAGTTTATTATGTAAAGGTACCTAGGTACCTACTTAGGGAGGGTTTTTGAAAAGTTATTCCCTAACAAGGTTAAATAGGACGGTTATAGAGTATAAAAGACCCTCAATTAGGTACGATACAAACTCATTGTTCGTTGAGGGTTCTGTAACCGAATATGGATCCCTATTACTAATCGTTCGCTGTCCGTCCGTTTGTCCCCCTGTCTGTCCGCGGGCTGTATTACTCAAAATTCTCAAATTAATCAAAGAAGGTTTAAATTATACGCTTTATCTCTCTCGGAACTCTTTTATTTTAGGTTAATCCGATTGCTGGCATAAAAAATATAATTTGACCATCGGCCTATGAAACTGACTGTCATAGGCAAAGTCATAGGCCGACAGTTAGTTATGTACCGATAGTTCAAATTTAATTATTAAGTTTCCCATACAAAATCACGTACCTAAGTCCTATGATGATCCAAAGATTTTTTCTACACACAACTTACTCGTAACACTCGTGACTGTACTGTCCAAGAACCTTCAAAAAATAAATCTTCATTCCCAGAGTAGGTATCCTCACGATTCTGGGCTCCTAGTAGTTTGCCAGCCTAGCAATACCGAGAAGAACTGATCCTTAGACTGTCTCACTGTAGTCATGCCTCTATATTCTTCAAAGAGTAGGGACATTGTGTGAGAGAAGTGTTTAGTCTAAAATGCGACGTTCCTTACATTGACTAGAATTGTCCCTCTGAATACAAGAATGTCTCACTATAAAAATGGTGTTGTAAAATGAACCAACAGCTCCTTATATTTTATTTTCGCATATAATCTGGTACACAAGTGCGCAAATATTACGTGCAGATTGCGTACGCGATGGCCGTACGCCTGGCCGCGATACAGCGATACCGGCCGCTTTGTTCACCGCCTGCCCTTGCTCGAGTTGAGGCCGAGCCGCGGCCCGCCGCCGTGCATCGGGCCTGCTCGCCTCTCCACTAGCCCGCTCAATGCACCGCTAACTGCGCTACACTTAACTTTTACGATTTTTAACACCTCAAGAGTTTTCCTATAATACTCTTATCGATTCTGTGATACCAGTTTACTTTGCGTTGTGTAAGTTATTGTTTGCTCTTGGTGAGCAGGTTTTGGGATTGGTTTATATAAAGGATTTACAATTTTAGGTTTGTTGTGTAAACATAAATGACACCAAAAAAATCAACGTCGACATGATTCTAATTTCATTCTGCAATTGTTTTAACCAATATTTTAACTGACCAGTTGCCAACGTAACCTACTGCAATTATAGTACCTAGCATGTAACGATAAATTTATCTCTTGGAACAAAATAATCAATTAGTACCAATTATTCCAAAGTTTTTACACAGAGTAATCAAAACACGTCCACGTCTGTGGCGATTAAATTCTACAAGTACTAAAAACTATCTCACAGGCATTGAACAGTAAAATATAAAACTATAACAGGTTAGCTCGTCGTTTACTAGTTACTAAATAACCTTCATGCAAGTTAAAATTAAATGAAGGAGAATCTAGGCTTTAAATGCGTATAAAATTCCTGCAGACGCATCTTGTGAATAAAGCTTTTTAAACAATAAAATGTGTGCGTAGAACAATAACAAGGTGCACACTGCTACGAAACTCCAAACATTATAATTGTGCTAATTGTATAGGAAGGAAGTTGAATAAAGATTTTATTACGTTTCAATGCCTTCCTTTTTTTAGTTCCTATCTTAAAAGTCAATTAATATTCTCTTTTTCACAATCCGATTAGGTTCAAAGAGATCGATCGTATTCCTCGGAGGACGTACAAATCGTATTACAGGTGCTCCGAGGCTCCGGCCCGTCGCCCGTCGCCCGTCGCCCGTCGCCTCACTGATTGCTTCGAGCCTTCACTTCCATTTATTTAATTTTGCTCTTAATTTTTTTTTAAATCTGATTGAAGGTTGTGGCTTAAATTGATGAGGCGAAAGTATCACTGTAAATGATATGAAAATGGATCACTGTTAGTCCATTTTGCTTAGCGTAGCCAAATATTGGGGTAAACAAACTTAATAATTTAGATGTAACTTGAAGGCAGCTTTTTAGCCTAGTTCAACTGAACACACTGCAACTGTAGGTTGTAACTGTGGTTGTGTAATTGTTTAGGGTCTCGATATTCGTAAGGTTGTCAAATGAAACGTCAAATTCCACGCAAACGCATATTTATTTTTATGATTCATTTTTATATATTTTTGGTGCTCCATTTTTTGTTTATTTGTGTTTCATTAAATTATAAATTAATACTAATAATAGAAAAGGTCTCGGCAAACGCACACAGGCTCCGTAAATGGGCAATCGGGAGTTCCGTGCAGTTTCCGAGACCCGGGCAATGAGCTGGCATAATAAATAATACAATAAGGTACAAAAAGGAATTCAACGAAGTACCATTGGATGGTTTTCACAATCGCTCACACATACGCTCCACACACGCCAACAACAGTCTTACATCTATTATATCACTAGCTATACAGAATGCGGCGAGGCCGCGTGCAATGAACCATTGAAGTGTACTACGGGTAGGCTGTTTACTCGAAGTGGGAGTCCTTGAGCTTCTTGACGGCATTGGTGAGGTGCAGCATCTCAGTGTTGAGCTGCCAGATGAGCGTCTCCAGCTTGTCCACGGAGTCCAGCACCTCCACGCGCTCCGTGTGCGGGTTGAAACGCACCTCGAAGGGTCGCGACATGGTCGACACCCAGCGTCTGTCACAAGCAACGGAACGGTTAGTTTGAAGTGGCATTAACAATAACACATCATTGCAGATAGATCATAGATGTTCAAACGCGTCAATTACCTGAATTTATCTTTGGCATCTTCGAAACTTTCGGCTACATAGTAGATGGGCTGGTATTCTTGGTCCTGGTAGGGCTGCACGGAGGTGGACGCGGGCTCGAAGGGTCGGAGCTCCGGCTTGTCGCTCAGGGCGTGCAGCAGCTCGCCGATGGAGGACAGGAGAGCGGCGCCGTAGGCCTTCAGCTGCTGGTTCTCCTTGCACAGCCCGAACTCCACGGTAAACCAGTACACCTGAGCAAAGACAACATCGTTTATAAACCACCGCCATCGGGCGTATTAATTCACCAATACTGTTAAGATACATTTCGCAACAGCTGGGCCCATTCACAAAATTTACATATTCGCAGTGCCACAAATAAAATGTTATAATCATAATTCAACTAGGCTTCTAGGATCGAAACGTACGGTAGAGAGCTTTTCGATTTCGGCGTCCGAAGCGCCAAGAGATGCGAGACCGATCTCTTGCGAGAACTGGGCGAAGCTGGGGTCAGCCAAGAGCGGGATGTGTCCAAGGAGCTCGTGAATACAATCGCTGCAAACAAACAAATTTATTTTTAGAAATTGTTGAATCCTTTCTTCAACAGGTGGCAACTAATTTAAAAACTTTTATGAAAGAAAATACTATGATCTTTCACATAGAACAAGGTGCGCTGCAGTTGGATGGGAAGTGGTTATTCATTTATAACTATCGCCTTTGATGGCAAAGTGTTGGCTTCTGTAGTCGTAAAGTGTAACTTAGTTATATAAAGTGAGCGATTCTATTTAACAAAGTTACAGTTCCATCACGACACTGCGCCGACCTCTCTTCGGACTCAAATTGTTTTATGTTCAAGGATGCTGAATACGCGCGCCTAGATGAATTACTTACGTGGAAAGAATTACATTGAAACAGAATACTTGTAACTAATTAAGTGGCTTGTTCTACATTGGATTATGATTTTTGAACAAGGACTTGTTGCGTAACATTTCCTTAAAGAGACGCGTCAAGGCAAAAATTTTGAACCTAATTTAATCGTTATCGTCAATGAATATTTCGGTCATATCCATACCTACTATTTCCGACTGTGTAATTATCATGAGTACTGTTTTATAATAATTATTATTAATACTGCAATCCAATCGTTAAAATATCGTGATGACCGACAAGCTATAAAGTTAAATGAAAGAGTGCAGGGCAGGTAGGTACTTACGGTTCAGGAGTGTGGAAAGGCGAGTTGGCGTGACGAACGTATTGGGTAGATTGGAAGACTCGGAAGGCCAGTGAGGCAAGGAAATCGCGCGCGGTGAGCAGGCCCGCGGCGGGGCGGAGCGTGAAGCCGGTGTTCTTGCGCAGGAAGTTGCTCACGTCCTCCAGTTGCGGGATGTGCTGCGGCACGAAGATGTCTGCCGCCTGCAGCTTGCCAAAGGCAACCTTGTACTCCTTGCAGGCGTGCTTCGGCATCAGGTCCAGCACGGTGTTGAACACTCGCTGCCAGGTCGCGTTCTCAGACTCCTTGTAGCTGATCGACGGGATCGAGTCTCCGTATTTGTAACCGAACGCGATCTCGGCAATTTGCTTCCTGCGCTCCCTGTAATCCTTGTCGGCGAAACCGGGATGGTTCATATCCAATTCGGGTTCATATTTGGTCATGAGATGATTACAGTTATCGAGATCCGAAGCGTGGCGAGGGAACCACGGCGTTTTGCTTGAAATGTTGTTCTCAGATACGAGGTTAACTCCAGCGAAAGAGGTTGACTGACGAAGAGATCTGATAAGTTGCAATAGGTTGATGCGAGACATGCTCACTTTGACGAGAGCATCAAACTGGACACCGGTGAGCTGGGAAGGACGAGTTTCGAGATGCTGGACGCACCCCTTGTAGTTGTCGATGGTCTTAAGGATGCGCGCCAGGGAGCCCATTCCATCTCTCATGCGCAACAAGAGCGCGGCTTGTTGGATCGCCTGCTCTGCCTCGGGAGATTCACTTGCAGCGTTCTGCAGGATCACTTCTTCCTCGGTCAGAGTATAATCTGTAAAACATCGGTCATTGAAAACGATGCTACGATTTAATAAAATCATTGGCGTCAGACAAAAGACACAATAACAAATACTGACCGTCGTCCGTTTTCCCGGCATCATCACCGATGTCGGCATCAGCTATAGAAACGAAAATATAAACAAAAAATAAAAAAAAAATAATGAAATAAAAAATAATGAGCAACGAATAATATTCAAATTAGCATAAAAGACAATTACCGAGGTGACCGTTCTTAGTTTCATCTTGTTGGGTTCCATCTTCAACAGTCGGGGAGTTATCACCATTGCCAATATGAATGCCGTCTTGGATAAAATCAGATTCCAAGCCAGAGTCTAAATTAAAAAAAAAAGGAAAATAAGTAAAAATAACAAACGGAACAAAAAAATAAAAAGAAAGAGTGATAATAAACGAGAAGAAAAATGATCGTTTCGATTTGGGTGTTAAAGTGGCACGGGGCGTCTCTGAGACGACATTATTCTTATCACGGCGAATTTATTACGGTTTCAAAAGCAAGTTTGCTTTCATTTTGCTTCGTAATACGAGTCACATGCTATTCGAGGGGTCATTAAATCTCGGAGATGTGAAATTGGGTTCAATCGCGGTCGTTCGAGATTTCAAGGATCGATCGGTAGTTTCCCGAATGTCAAAAATGAATCACGATTAAACCATTTAGGTGAAGTTGAAGCTAGTTGCCTTTTCCAAAGCGCAGACTCCTATGTTGAACTCACGAAATTCCACGTATACTCGATACTCTTCTATATTAAGTTTGTAAATTGTCACTGGTTGCATTTGTTCTTGTTTATCTTCGACAGACTTACCATTGGCGCGGGCGCGAGCCTCTTCAAGAACGCTTTGTTTGGTCTGTTTAACCACTAGTGTCTCGAACCTGGCATCGTCTACAAGCGAGCGGCGACGAGACGGATAACCGTTCTGAAACAAGACAAAGATCCTTCGTTTAGTATATAAATTATTAAAATAAAATATGGTTTCTAAGAAAATGACAAGAAGGATAATTTTCGTTCTTAAAAAACGGCGACAGTCAATGTCAAAAACTTGTCAAGATTTATGGAAATTAGAGGTGTTTTTGACAGTTTGCGACTATGACTCAGTTCGCTCACACCTTGAAAATACGAAAATTGCCCCTCTGACTGGCAATGGAATGAAGTCATTGAGCGTAATGATTGTTCAAGAAGATGACGCTAATGATCTAACTGACAACTGTAGAGATAATATAGCTTCATTAACGCAGTATGCAATTATGTCCAATATACTAAGTATCATCGGTAATTAATTGACTATCGTCTATTTGTTGTTCAATTTGTTATTGCTGTTGATTTTATTATCAAACTTACCGTTATTTTTTATGTCATAGGTACCGTAATATACTTCATACTTCTGAAGAAAATACTATAAAATGAAAAGGCTGAAGCGTGGGCGAGAAAACGCCTCCACTTCAGCGAGCCAGCACAAAGGACTCGTCTCTAAAACAGTTTGATCTTCTAAATCCTTATAAATATAAAGCGGTCACATCACATTATATTTCATGTGAGAGTAGGAATTGCTTTTACGAAGTTCGTAAGCTTATTTCCTGAGTGTGGCCGGGTGTAAAGTGCTCCCATTATACCCGCCTTGCGCCTCGCTCCGGATACGGAGTCGTGCGACTGAAATCTTTCAAAGGAACGCGACTTTCTGGTCCGCTGCGCTCAAATGGAGCCAATTATACAGCTCGAGAGTTGTGACTACACGACGGGATTCTTGCAACAATGCGACACGACTCGCTCGCTCGTTCATGTCTTTACTTAGCGTTGTCGCGTAACAAAGGCGTCCACGACCCGACTAATAACAGTTCTCCAACTTTCAGAGCAAGTCTCTCATATTAATATTGTGAAACGTGTTTTACTGATGATGTCAAAGCGGTTTTATTAACGTCACAAGGTTAAACAAATACTAATAATCTTCTTTAAAAAAACTCGATCGTATAAAGTTTGATAAACCCGAAGATGTTATCAAAAAACCAAAGTCGCGTGTCTTTTATTTATCGTTTTCCTCTTGTAGTCTCGTGTGTCGGCGACAGCGTAATTTCCGTCGCTAAGGAGCGAACAGCCGCGCTGGCTGCGGTGCGCGGGCGTCGAGACCTAGCATTTTCCACTAGAGTGGCCGTGCGGGCCTAAGTATGTGTGTCAAGGGTTGCGCTAATCACTCACTATTGTTACTGAGCCCCTGAAATGCAACGAAGTTAGTAATTACGCGACCTAAAAGCTTTCTTCCGGAGGTCCATAACGTTTTTTTTAAAGCAGTAGTTAACAGAACTCAGAACCCACCAGGTTGCTGTTCACGCGTAGTAAGTGATACAAGATTGCGGAAACGGTGTCGCGCGCAGTATTGTAAATTTAAAGGTCCGCCTTACTGACAGGACTCGGAATCCGGTTGATATAGCCTTGGTGTGCCCGAGTGGCCACTTCACCATTCCAATCGGTCGCCGGGTAATTTAGCCAAGCCAGAGTGCGGCCCGACCTGTTCCACCCTACGGCGAACTCTATATACGAGTACCTACGAGCACTCAATCAATTTGACGCTGCAGAACATCCAATCTGGGGATTTTATTGTTTCGGCATGCCCGAGCGTTGAGTTCCATTATATCTACCACTAATTTGATCTCCAAGTCACGATTTAGTTAAACAAAAGCGATAATTAAGCAGTGTGAATATTCTTTACGCGTGTCTAGGCACGAAAAGGAAGTTTATCTTTGACCGCTACATGTGAAAAATGTGTAATTGACTCTGAGTCTCTTCAAACAAACATCTAAGTGCATCAAATAAGTAGTGTTGGTCAAGGGCACCTGAGCGACCTCGATATGATTGTAGACCGCGTTCTCAGGTTCTGCGCTTTGCGTGACGCCGTCTAATTAATTGTGAATCAAGTGCGGATCTAGTATTATAAGAAAATCGAGCCGGTAATATTTTAATTTGTAGATCAGCTTCGATTTCGGTGCATTCGTGAAGTTGTGACAAGCTATTTTTGGCCATCGTATCACTTGATAGAATTTTAACGATGTTTGCTGATTACAGTGCACTGGGTGAGCATCGCACCGCCTTGCATTCCGACCTTCGTCGGTCAAGAAATACAATCATTTGGCAACCAATCATTAAAGAAACTATAATCGTAGAATAATAGACTCAAGTTTATTTATCGCACAGCGCATTCAAATAACTTAAATGAAGCAAAAACATTTTTGGAAATGATCGCAAAGCAATTCAGAGCATGTAGGCACAAGACTTTTGGGATTAATTTTGCTTGTGGCCAAGTCAAAAGTTTGCAAACACTACCCGATGCGTACATGCTCTGATATAATTCGCAACAAGATTTCGCACAAGCTTGTGTACTTCCAGCACAAAAGCACGATGGAAACATTCTACTATGGTAAACAATCCACAGGTGATTTATTTAATACAAAATTGCGTACGTGAGGTAACGATTACGACTCAACGACGCGTTGAATATTCACAATGCTAATTAATCTGTTCATAAACAATGAAGAGATTGATAAGAGTTGTTTTTTGTTGTAATAGGTAAGTGTTGAGACTACAGACTCGTCTTAAGTGGAACAATGACTTATTTAGAACATATTGTTGTGAATATTGCGCAATTTGTCACACGAAGATGCGATTTCGCCGAGAAAGTGTCTTTGTCACATTAACGTGAATAATTAATTACAGTCCATGATGACAGAGTTGCACAGACCCTGTGTGCATCGAGTAATGAGACCCCAGCGACTCTTAAGCTTTATAATAATTATACGACGAATTTAAAGCGAATATATGAACTTTAACATCCGTTTCTCACTTTTGTTTTGATGTTAATAAACAAACTGATATTATCGAGTAGTTAAAAGCAAATAAAACAAAGCAACCACTACAAAAGCATTCAGTTATTCTTATAGATTTCTATGTCTATGTAAATGATTGGAAAATTGCCTCGTTGGGTTAAGATTGTTGATGTTCATTGTTACTGAGTAGTACAAGGGCGAATTTGACAAGTTATAACTAGGCAATCGCCATTACTTGACGAAGAACTGATTAACATTCAATTCGCCGCTATTAACTAAACAAAGATTTATCCTATAATTATTTTTTCTGCTCTATCATAATAATGTCACTTTAAAGATTTTCCGACAGTTAATCACTTTAGCAAACTTTACTTTGTAAAACACTGAAGTTATTTTAAAGTTTGAAAGCAAGTTTAAAGCCTGCAGAATGCCAACATTGTTTTCTTTGTTTAAGCCAGTCGAATTGCTAATAATACAGGAATTGCTATACCATGCGTTTTTATTGCAATTATCTCTCTAAGCTGTCAGTGAGTAAAGATAATTATTGTTAGTTTTTAGGACATTCCAATTATTATTAATAAAGAATTATGCTACAAATGAATTCCTGTAACTAAAATGAGTAACTACTATAAATTGCATAATTATACGATTTTTAAAGCTATAAATCAAATAATATTCAGGATTCACTAGTATTTGGCCGAAAACAACTTGTTACGATGTTTTGGCGGTCACTTTGTTTGCAAACAACTTAAATGAAAACAAGCTGAACTTTGATGGCGGGAGGGAAGAGAAGTATTTGTGATGGGGATTCAAACTGAGATGGATATTTAAAATGTCTGATGGGTAAAGTATAAAACGAGCTGGCAACGCGTTGGACGCGAGCTGCTGCCCAGCTCCTCACCTCGATGCTGTAAGACTTCTTGATGGCGAACATCTCACGGTTCTTCTGGGCAGCTGCGACGGCCATGGCTTCTTCTGTTCTTCTCACGACACACCACTGGTATTCAAGGGCCTGAACGGGGGTTCACTGCGCGTTAGCTAGCGTATTGTCTGCGAGAGCTTTTTGTCTCGACCACGGGCTTCTGTGCCTGTCTGTCTGCGACTCGAGCTGTCGTATTACTATAGCTAACTAAACTTTGGATTGCAAACAGACCAATGCATGATGACCGTTCGTAAGAACAGTTTAAATAGTGTTAGGCGCACGCCTCCCACCCTGGGTCGCCTTTCGTCGCGCATGCGTCATAACCCCGCCCCGCGCGCCGCCGACCCCCCGCTGCCCGCTCCGAGCGCCGGCATCCCCGGCATAAGCCTGCATCATCAGCTCCGTCAGCTCCATCAACTCAGCCACCTATTCTTCGTCTATTTGATCATCCATTTTTCTTAAAAAATCAACCTCCTCAAAATCATGTCCTTATCTCTATACCTTAGATCCTTGCTCGGAAATGGCCTTATTATGAGTCGGAAGTAAAGGCTGTAACTATTAAAATAAACTGTGACGTTATAGTTTTTAAGTTAATAATAATGTTTGATAAAATCTTGTATATTAAAAATGTTATTAAATTTTCGGCAGTCGTTTAGAGTGGCATTTATTTGTATAAATTGGAGCGATTAGAATCTTTTGAACACGTTGATATTTACCAAAAACCTTACATTTAAATCATAATGATTTATTTTACTAGATTATTGATTAACTTTTTTAAATATTTAGAAGTTTTAAGTACCAAATTAATTAAAAAATAATAACTGCTTATTTTCTTAGGATAGCGAGGATAAAGATTAATAACCTATTTATTCATTAGTCAACAGAATTTCCGGGAAAAATCCTCTAATGTGATAGATGGGTTTTACCCATGAGGCGGAGCGTTTCGTAGACCCCAATTTGCTACGGGCTACGCGGTGCTACGATAATCCCTACAGGAATCATCCCATCTGCTACGCCGTGCTACGCGAAAATTTCGCAAGACTTATTCATTTATTTTTAAACAATTCGCCATAACTTATTCAGGGGTAATCAAATATTATGGCTGGTGTGCAGTGTTTCGTCACTGATAAGATGTTACGCTGCAGATAACATTGTGGTTGCCTTATCGTAAGAGATGTATTTATATAATTACCATTTAATTGGCGTTTAAGTTACCGCCACATGGTTTTATGATAATTTTCTACTGGTTCAAATGTTTGATAAACAATCTATAGCGATCTTTTGTTATTGTCGGTTACGGACGTGATTGAGCGTGAATTATTATTATTTTAGGTAAGGAATTTAATTTCTTTATCTGTTATCGCATATACTTCTGTGCTTTATTTTTTAAATATATAGATGCGAATTAAATAAAATGCTTTAATGTTGATGATAAAATGAAATTAAGCCAAAGCGAAATATTGTATTATATATTATGTCCTATAAATCTCAGACCTTTGATAGCGAACCATCATCACCTTGTCATTTAAATAACACGGTTTTTTTATCCATGGCGGCCTTTCAACTGACACGCACACATCAATCTGTCTAGTTCTATTACGAGGGTCGGAGGGAGGGTTCCTGTCCAACCGGACAGAACTGAATACCAGTATTTTACATAGACGGACTATTTCTCTAACCTCCACTACCCAGTAACTGGATAACACGGAAAATCCGGCAGGGGGTTAGGTTAGACTGGTGCCGGATTTTCCAATATAGTATAAAATTAAATTGCCGTAATAATCAATAAATATCGTACTTTAATTCCGTTATTTCCATAAACGAAAAACACATCCGCTCCGTTCGCATTAGACTAATTAAAGGAAAAAAAAACATGGATAAAAAAAATAACGAGTACATTTATTTTTAGTGTTAATTTATTTACTTAATTTACTATGATTTACATTACATTATGTACAAGGCCACATTGTAGGTACCTTTAGATAGGTATCAGTGTAAAGTTAAATATTAATTTTGGCCTTTCTTTTTTTGCATTAATGGCAATGAGGCAAAACACGCGAAAAGTATTATTAATCACGTTAAAAACACTCATTTTTTAAGAACGTATTTATTTACCTAATTTGAAGTTACTTAAAAGGGCAAACAATAACTTCAGGACTATATATACGATAATATTTAAAGCAATCAAATGCAAAAGGTTCATACTGGTACCGCAGGTAGATAATATACTTGTTTTAACTGCTTTTAAAGACAGAGGGGAATCTAAAACGGTCCAATTTATTTCGCCATTAGTGAAAAGAATTTAATTGGCTTTGAAATACTTATCTTGGTTAAACAAACAAATTTATGTTGCTGTTGTATTTACTATGAAGAGTGTCTTTTCAAAAGGGGATACATAATTCCCGATTTATAATGTTTTTTATTGGGGCTGACATATCTTTTGATAAAAGCCTCTAAATAAAAAATAGATTAAAAAAAAAAAAAAAAAATGTTTTTTATACTGAATATTTATTTAATATGCTAAAATACAGCATAACACACATAGGACGAATACAGAGAGGGATATTCTACCAAGAAACAGTGTTTCCGAACTCGTTTTTTTTGTTTATCTCGCACTAAAGACAAATAAAAAACTTGCAGTAATCTCCTTTTATAAAAAAAAAACTACTCAAATATTCTGTTCCAAAGTTGTTAACACAGATTTTTATACAATTCAATATTAGCTTTGTTATAAAACGGCCTAATTATAGCCGTTGCTAAGAAAATCACTCTCCTTGCCCTGCTTCAGTTAAAATTACGGAGTCTTATTACATCATTGTTAACTTTTATAAATCTGCTATAAAATAAAAGAATCGAACAATGGTACATTCAACGACAAAACTGTTTAGCAGGTTTGAAGAAAACCACTCTATCCAGTTAGAACATTATTTATAATGCGAAATAAAAGAATAATAAAACTTTGATGACAGGTTTATTAGACTCTATGCATACTATTGCACACGTGCACTTTGTTTATTAACATATTTATCGTTACTTTTTGTGTAGTGTCACTACCACAAAATGTAAACATAAGTTCGATAAATCGTCGCGTCTTGTTAATAATTGATCATATAAAAAGAAGCTGTAGGTAGCAATAAAAAGAACATTCGATCTGAGTGTAATGGGAGAATCATCGACCGCAAACTCGAGGAGTCAACCGAATGAATGACATTCACGAGGTAAATCACAAAAACCACGTTATTCGACAAACACCACCATTAATTGAGTGACACATGTTATGCGACATCGACCAATGCCAAAACTCGCCTTTACGTCACATCAAATCGATAATCTATTGAAATTAGAAGGCCGCATCGGATACCGGTCGTTCTAATGAGCTGTTACGATTTTTTTTTTTGAAAATTCGCTTAGGTTAGTCCATTGTTACGTTAAAATCGATGAATTCTCTAATCCAATTCATGAATATATCTCCATCATGATGAACTGTCTTAATATTTGCAATAAGTTTATGCTAAATCATGTGTTATCTACATTTGTGTGACGCACGTGAATCGTATGTTTCCGCACGAGGTAGTTTTTTGTGCTCAAGTGAAGCATTAGACTAAAGCGTATTTTTGGTTAGGGTAGGTCTAGAGATTGACGCCATATCTGTATTAATTTGTTGCAGTTGGATATCCCAGCCATTCTCACAAAATGTTCTGGGAATACTTTTTTTTTTTTTATACTATTGATAGGCACGCGCTTGACCACCATCTCACCTGATGGTAAGCGATGATGTGGTCGAAGATGGAGCACGCTTGCCTAGAAGTAACCTATTCACTCTTGACTTAAAGACTCCCAGGTTGTAGCTCTCAGGAAACACAGACTCCGGCAGGGAATTCCACTCCTTAACTGTACGCATTATGAAACTGTTCCCAAAACGTTTTGTGCGCGTGGGTGGGATGTCCACCATGTACCGGCCAGCGGTAGTTATTTAGTCAGTTTTCCCTGATGCTCGTAGCTACAACCTGGGAGTCTTTAAATCAAGATAGAGAATAAGTTACCCACTACTAGGCGCGCCAGCTGTATCGTCGAACATATCACCGTTTTCGATCAGATGAGATTGTGGTCAATGGGAGTCAATCATAATGATACTATAAAACTGGCCAAGTGCGTGTCGGACTCGCAGGCAAAGGGTTCCGAACCAATTTCATTTTTTTAACATGTTATTTTAACACTACAGATTTTTTATAGGTTTTCCTGTAATCTTCAGATAGATGACTATTTTCTACATTTTTTTAAAATTTCAGTGTCAGTAGTTCCAGAGATAAAGGGGGAGGGGATGGTCATTTGGTCTAATTTTTTGAATAACTTCAAAACTATTTGTTTTAAAAGTATGAATAAAAAAATATTATTAGAACCCTCACAGTAAGACTTTTCATTTGATATATCATAGGATACAGTTTGAAGAACTTTTCTTTTTAAATTTCTAGTTTGACCCCCAAAAGTTACGCCCATACTTAAAATTTATTTATTTACGTAACGTGCCCATGTTTGGGTCACAGAAGTCTATATATATAACAAATTTCAGCAGAATCGGTTCAGTAGATCCGGTGAAAACTGGTAGTGACAGACGGATAGACAGACACTAAAAAATGTTCGGAACCCTAAAAAGTTTCTTAGATGCACGTACTCGTAAGGTACATAATTCCGGACGCCATGTTACGTCAAAATTATACATCCACGACCATTGACATGGCTTTATTTGGTTAGGGGTTAACGTCCTTATTTCGGTGGAGGTTCCCCTAACCGCTGGTTCCACCAACAATGCCCACATGGTCGTTCGCTTTATCCAATTTCGCGAAGTAACAGTCACTTGTTTCAGTAACGGAAGTACGTAATTATGATTGCATTCGTTTTTTTATTATTATTTTTATTATGTGCGTAACCCTTGTATTAAGTACATTATACAATAAATTATACACACACCCTCACACACATATGCAAACTTCACAACTAAAGCAGAACATATAAATTATTGCAGCGGTAGGACGACACCGTTCATCAATTGTTTGTAAAAATAATAGTGTAAAGAGTTTTGAGGCTGTTCACTGTTTTTCAAAATACAGGTTATAACCTAGTTTGAGAGGCAGGATTTAAAAATTTTGTACAGATTTTACAACATACCTTAATAACAACTGTATACTCTCAACCTACTATTTGTTGCTGTAAGCATCTGTAAATTTTGATGAATAAACATTATTATTATTAAATACATAATACACAAATACCTCGTTGTTTGGTGTGAAAATCGAAGTGACTTTTGCAAGCTTAAAAAGTATACTCGTAAACAATTATATTAATTGGGATCACGGTCTTCTTGCGGTTTTCCCACACTGCATGTATGGTGTGCATGTGGGTAAAAAGAAACAGAAAGTTATGGTTTAGAGATTGGGGAATCCCTCCGCGCCAGTCTAACTGAACGGTACGCCTTACTGAGGTAAACCTGCGATCAACGCGTCACTAATGCGTCATTGGCAGATAGCAGGCTGTGCCGCGAAAGTACCATATACAACATGTTATTTTTATTGACTCGTACGTCAGGGTATTATCAAGATGTTAGCTTACAGACAGCGGGGTCAGTCAACTGGAACACAAACAATAGCGAAGGGGGGGGGGCGGCCCGCTCTGGGTGTCACCCATGCTAGCAACGCCACTTAACTCAGGTGTCAGAGTAGATAGCGGCAAAAGTTAATAGATATGTCATGTACGTTAGTTCGTACTAGCTTTATTCCGCAATGCACAGGAACCAGAAAAATTCCCGAGATAAAAAGATACGTTACATCTTTGGCGATGATAGTACATAGTTTTCTATCAGAAATCTATTTTTCGTCAATATTATGTTCCGTCAGAGCTTCCAGTGACTACATCTTACAAACAAACGAACAATATTAGTTTATTTTTTTAATCTATACTTAATTTTATAAAGCTGAAGAGTTTGTTTGGTTAAACGCATTAATCCCAGGAACTACTAGACCGATTTGAAAAATTCTTTCAGTGTTACATAGTGCTTCAGTGTTGTCTATTGACAGAAATAGATGCACTGCATAAGGTTCCAAATCTGCTATAATTACTATAATTATGTTTTTAATTCTTGACTCAATTAAAAACATAATTATAGTGCAGCAAATTAGCGTTTCGTTAAACAAGGTATTATTTACCTAGATTCACGATTGATCATATATTACAGTAGGGCTGAGCGCTGCGCGTTCTGCGCCCTTTATCTGTGTGCGCATAAAAAACTGTTCGTTCCAAAGTCATGTTTGTAACATCATTGGAGCTGTAGAATCCGAGATAATCGCGAAAACAGTTTTTTTTTGACATTTAGACCTTCTGTAACTAACGACGAGATATGTAGAAAAAATTACTGCCCAAGTGCGAGTCGGATTCGCACACGAAGGGTTCCGTAACATAAACCTTGTTTTTTTTATATTTAAGTTGATTGAATAAAAGGTAAATTAGGGTTTGCGATTTATGACGTATTAAAAAAACTGCTTACTAGATTTCGTTCAAATCAATTTTCGGTGGAAGTTTGCATGGTAATCATATATTTTTTAAATTTTATCATTCTCTTATTTTAGAATTTACAGGGGGGGGGGAACATTTTACCACTTTGGAAGTGTCTCTCGCGCAAACTATTTAATTTAGAAAAAATGAGTTTAGATACCTCAATATCATTTTTGAAGACCTATCCATAGCTACCCCACAAGTATGGGTTTGATGAAAAAAAAAAAAATTGAGTTTCATTTCTAAGTATTATGGGGAACCCCCAAATTCACAGAACACATCTACTTACCAACTTTCAACAGTTTAGTTTCGGAACAAATTGGCTGTGACATACGGACGGACAGACAGACAGATAGACATGACGAATCCATAACCTTCTTAGGGTGCCGTAGCCAAATGGCAAAAAACGGAACGATCCAGTTGTTCTCAAAACAATAAAATGAACATATTGGAAGCCCATCTGTAGACTATGATAGGAAGTAATTTGTATTAAATATGTTCCGGTTTTTTGTATCATTCCTACATAAGTCACGTAATTACTGTGTAGACGTCCGTTAATTGATTGATAGATTGCCCCTTTCGTATTTTTCCTGTTAACAATGATTATTTTTAGCATCTACAAGGACCCAATGACACTGAAATATGCAGAAAACTAATAACTAGGTAGGTATGATGAATGCTACTGAATCCATAATGATTGTTAGATCACTATTTCTAAGGAAAGTGGTCGGCCTGGGAAATGCTTTTATTGTTTATTATAGACTAGTTGACCCGCGCAACTTCGTCTGCGTCACATTTTTCATTAATGCTCTGCCTCTATTGGTCGTAACGTGATGTTATACATATTTACCTATAGCCTAAAATGTTTCCTCGATAAATGCGCTATCCAACGGTAAAAGATTTTTTCAACTGGAACTAGCAGTTACTGAGATTAGCGCGTTCAACCAAACAAACAAACCATTTAGGTTTATAATGTTAGTATAGAAACCGAATGGAAATCAGGTAAAATGGCGTGGCCGATGCATTTTTTTTATGTTGAAAGAAATCCTTGTGATTTTCCTTTATGGAATTGAAACAATCGTGGCTTGGCGATTAGTGCCTTTTTATAGATAGGCTCGCGCTTGACTTCAATCTCGCCTGATAGAAATAGATGATATGGTAATTGGCAGAACATGCTTCACTAGAAGTAACCTATTCACACTTGACTGCAGGACCGCAGGAAACCCCGCTTCCGCAGGAAATTCTATTCGTTCGCTGTAATAACTTAGAATAAATGATCCTTTGCCATTTTTCCCGTTAGGAAACTGGACCTGGGAAAGGCATGGTTCGAAAGTGTTATGAATATTGTTTTAATGATAGCACTGTTTAATAGGTAAGTCATAAGTGTTTTTGTCTGTATGATAAATAATATACTATGGTCAAACCTTTATGATATACGTTCCGCAGACAGGCCTACATCATAATATCTATACTAATATACAAAGCTGAAGAGTTTGTTTGTTCGCTTGAACGCGCTAATCTCAGGAACTCCTGGTCCAATTTGAAAAATTCTTTCAGTGCTAGATAGCCCATTTATCGAAGAATGCTATAGGCTATATATCATCACGCTAACACCAATAGGGGCGGAGCAGTAATGAAAATTGTGACACAGACGAAGTTGCGCGGGTCAACTAGTCATATTGATAAAATTCGTAGACACAATCAAAGCATACATGATTTAAGCAAAGAAACATCTTAACAAAAGCGAGAGGACTCTCCATAAAATAACTATTACCTTAGAAATAACAATGACCTGGTGAGGGTCGCGAGTAGCTGACGGATGCGAGAGGCACGGGACCGGTTGTTGTGGCGGCACTTGGGGAAGGGAGGTTTGTGTTAGCAGCAGTGAACATTTTTCAGCTGATTTGATTATGATGATAGAAATAAAAATGGTGGTTCTGTATGGAACATATGTCAAACGGTCAGAATGTATTTTTGTATAAAAATTTGACTATCTAAATATCTATACTCAATATATAAAGCTAAGAGTTTGTTTGTTTGCTTGAACGCGCTAATCTCAGGAACTACTGGTAGGATTTGAAAAATTCTTTCAGAGTTAGATAGCCCATTTATCGAGGAAGACTATATATCATCACGCTAAGACCAATAGGAGCGGAGTAGTAATGAAAATTGTGACGCAGACGAAGTTGCGTGGGTCAACACTAGTTGAAAAATATCACAAATGCAAACGAGACTACTAACACCGTGAAAAAAGACTACGTACTGTTTGCGAATGAAAAATACCATGCGGGATTTTCAACAAATATTGTGAAGCAAGTTGAAATTGTTTTTAGATCGTGTTAGCCTGGTATAAATGAGTTCGTAGTCCAGCGGATCCTATTAGTTTATAATCGGCTTTGTCTTCTGGTGATCGACGAGATTGCAGCTCATCCTAGAGCGAGTTATGATGCATTAGAAACTAGCAGAGGCAACCTATCTATACTAATATATAAAGCTGAAGGTTTGTTTCTTGTTCTGTCTGTTGAGGAGCTCGTGGATAAATAATAACAGCCGCACGGGTCGATCTTTAAGGTTAAGCAACGCTTGCCAAGGTTGGTCTGTGACTGGGTGGCCATCTTAATATACCGAGATTCCTCCGTGCCTCGGAAAGTACGTTAAGCCGTTGGTCCCGGCTGTCATTTGTAGATCTTTGGCAGTCGTTACGGATTGTCAGAAGCCTATAAATCTGACTCCAGTCTTGCCAAGAAGTACCGTATTACCCAGTTAATGGGTTGTGGAGGTCTGGTAGGCAGCCAGTCCACATAAAACACTGGTATTCAGCTGAATCCGGTTTGACTGGAAGCCGACCCCAATATAGTTGGGAAAAGGCTAGGTAGATAATGATGAATGATGATGAAAGCTGAAGGTTTGTTTGTTTGCTTGAACGCGCTAATCTCAGGAACTACTGGTCCGATTTGAAAAAATTGTTCAGTGTTAGATAGCCCATTTATCGAGGAAGGCTATCATCACGCTAACACCAATGGGAGCAAAGCAGACTAAATCGCGCGAGTCGACTAGTAGACATATAAAAATTAAATAAAAAAACACTTCAAAAGTGAAAAATTAAGCAAGTACTCTATTTTCGAAAGTCGATAACAAAATGTGACTGATGAATTCCGATTAGATTATTTTTTTATTATCTCCACTTGTAATACATAAATCGCGAAAATTATCGCTCTGTTAAGTTGTAGGTCGAGCCATAGAGAAATAAACCACAATCGCTAGGTAGGTATGTGCTTGATACTTTGACTGGTCATGTCTTAACTGCCATTGGCTCAATTTAATCTTTATATTTTAAATTCTTGTAATAAGCCCTTTTTTTTCCTTTGCATTGTCCTCACATGCAGAAGCAACAAGTATATGTAACTTGGAATTTTGTAAAACAGAACATGATTTAGAACAGTGTCCGTGGAGGGTCTTGCACGTTCTTCTCCATAGAGATCTACGCTTTGGAACATTCAAATAGCTTCCATGTTTTTGACTGACCGACCTTGACGTTTCAAAAGTGCCTATGAATGGTTTATTTGAAATAAAATGCTTTGAATTTGAATTTGAAAAAAATTTATCGACATAGATAAAGTAAAATTATTGAGGATATCTCGAAATCTGCTCATATTAAGTAAATAAAAAAACTATATACTCGTATTTGTGGGTCCACTTGGCGGGATTCCTCCTAGGGGAATCCGGTTTAGGTGTTACTACGTCGTACATGTACAAAAAAAACCGGACAAGTGCGAGTCTGTCTCGCGCACCGAGAGTTGCGTACAAACTCGTAGATCGTAAATTACGGGACTCGTGTCTCGATTTTATCCGAGTCTAAATTACATGTTACATTAGTATACTCGGAAAAATCGAGACACGTTTCCCGTAAATTCCAACCTACGAGTTTGTATGAAAACACTCTCATTATTCTGATGAAACGGTAATACGATTAATGGACAAACTTAACTTTGTAGTTTAAATAAAATTTCTTCCATAGTTCGATGTACGTCGCGGTCATTTCTTCAACTGCAAATATAAGTTAGTAATCGCAAAAAATGTTCTTTTTAAGTGATCAAACAAAAATTTTCTCTGTCGATTACTTGTGATGGAAAACCTTGCATCATGCCAATGTTCGTGTTTCTTGGACAACAGGAAGTACCTACCCCCTAGGTTTTGATTTACTTGCGAGTACCGAAGTCGGTCACATGATAGGTTTATAAATTTTAAGTTCCGCGGTGCTACTAGATTTGTGGAGCAGGTGGGTAACTCCTGTCGTAAGGAATTTGGGCAGCGAGTCTACCTCCAAAGCAGTTTGATACTGAGGTTTGATATTTTTGGAGTTCCAAGTTACCATCGGCCTTCGTATTTGATAAAAATTTCAACATGATAGGTACCTCCACGAGTTCCTGAGAAAACAACTCGTGACAGACCGACAGTCGGACACTAAAGTGATCCTAGGTATAAGAAGGGATCCGTTTTTTATCTGACGGCTCCAAAAGGAGGGTTATGTTATTTCTTTTTGAGGTACGGAACCCTAAAAACTAGGCGAATACACACTATACATAAGCTCCACTTTTTTTAAGTGGTTTTAAGCAAACTTGTTGGACGAATCGCATGCATTCCATGGAATTCCGGTTCCATAGAATATGAAATACTAGATTTCATGAGGAAATGTCATACGGAGGAACTTTTAAAAGCGTTGCAAATTATCATCTAATTTATCTCTTAAAATCAGTAGACGATTCAAACGGATCAAAATGTGTTCTTTTTGAGTTATAGAAACTAACCTAATAATTTATGAAATAATAAGCTAGTAGCTAGTACCGGTAAGTTAGCCAACTTCCTAAAAATTGTATTAGTCTTCTAAATATCTGCTAAGTAATGACTAAGCATCTGTATTTGCTAAGGGGCTCGAACTCCCCCCAAAAAACTGAGATATCTTTGGTAGTCTACATCCTACCGAAGTCTTTTACGATTTACGAAAAGTAATCCTAGGCTACATAATGACTGCCGCACGATCTTTAAGGTTACGCTTGCCAAGGTTGGTCTGTGGATGGGTGACCATCTTAACATACCGAGTTTCCTCCGTGTCTCGGAAAGCACGCTAAGCCGTTGGTCCCGGCTGTCATTTGTAGATCTTTGGCAGTCGTTACGGATTGTCAAAAGCCTGTAAATCTGTCTCCAGTCTTGCCAAGAAGTACCGTGTTACCCAGTTAATGGGTTGTGGAGGTCTGGTAGGCAGCCGCTCCTCGAAAAACACTGGTATTCAGCTGAATCCGGTTTGACTGGAAGCCGACCCCAATATAATTGGGAAAAGGCTAGGCAGATGATGATGATGAAAAGTAATCCAAGGAGACTTGTTATGCGTAAAGCTAAATAAAATATTTTGTGCTTTTATAGTGTTGGCATTTTGCTAAAACCTACCCGCAGCGAGGGCAGGCCCCCTCTAACGACAAATCTAAATGACAAACCTGGATACGCCGCTGATTTGCGATGACGAAGAAAAGAGTTATAAATTAATAAACAGCTGATATTTTTCACTTGTAGTTCGACAAATTTTTCGGAATAACAGGTTTTTTAGGGTTGATTTAAAAGATTTTCATATTTGTAAATACTTTTTCTGACCTTTGATTGCAATTAATTAAAAGTTTCACTAATATTCCATGACCTTATATTTAGAGTGTTTTACAATCATAACTATTGCATGTGTAAAACAGATTTCAGGAATTAGGTAGTGATATTTTTAGGGTTCTGAACATCCGTAAAAACGGAACCCTTATATGATCACTCGGGTCTCTGTCTATCCGTCTGACTGTTTGTCTGTCCATCTGTCACAGCCAGTTTTCTCCGGATCTACAGAACAGATTCTGTTGAAATTTGGTACACATATGGATTTCTATGCATTACGTAAATAAATAAATTTTATATGATAAGTTGCACTCTTTGTAGACTAGTAAAGACTTTGCAGTCCTGTCGCCGCCTACGCGAACTTGCACAGCGTGTCATGTGCAAAGTGATATTCCATCACAGGTAGCGATTGTCAAAGAGTTCAAAATGTATGGGATTGCCAAGCGTGTGTTCCACGCGCACCTCAAACAGATGTCAGCGTAGGTGACGGGCCTTGCCTGACAGGGTTGCGGGATTGACAAAAAAGTTACCGCAAAGGATTATTGTACGAACACAGATGGGTTTTGTATACAGTCAATATAGGCATCCTATTTAACTACCTAATAATAATAAAGAAATTGCCTGTTAGTACCTAAAAAGTAAAGTAACTACCTGAAGTTTAAAAGATGTCAAGAGTCCTTTGGGAAAGGGAATGAAAAAGTAATAAAGTGATTTGCTAAAACTTTTGATTTATTTAGCTTGTTAAAAAAAAGCTAAATACGTATCCAACTGGTATCAAAACCAGAATATTGTGATGTCATCATCTGCCTAGTCTACCAGACCACCACAACCCATTAACTGGTTAACACGGTACTTCATGGCAAGACTGGATGTTGTGATGTCATCAAAATTAACTAAATGATTAAGAACAGCTCAGTCGCTATAAGGAAACTATACTATGAAAAATCATGCTAAAAGTGGCAAACATATTATGCAGCTAAGGTACAACACTTATAACATTAGCAAAATTTATAAATTTCGCAGGGCCACGGTTGATCGAGCTAGATTCGGTTTGATTAAGTATCATAATCTTGAATAGTTCAGTTCGCAACAGGTTAGCAGGTAGCAATGCAGTGACATACAATATGACTAATGATTCTAGGTCGTGTATTTTTTCTCATATCAATGCTGTAGTTATTTTATATAACTGGTAATGTAAGTATGTACAAATCGTTACGGAAGTCAGTGCTCTTAAGTCCGGTTCGCGACTGATCCGGGCTGATACCATAAGTGCGTAAACTAGGCTGTGTTTAAATAGCCCACCTATGGCCATTGGCACTTCTCGTTGACCTTCCATCCAAAATTAAACTTTTATTCCGGAAAGAAACAGTTATGCGAATTTTTAAAACAAACAGAACAGTCCAATTTTATTTTGAACAAGTTGATATAGTGACGATATCTTTCGTCATAACATACGATGGCTAATACGTAAATAGTAAACCATATGTTTATTTCTTGAGATGAAACCAGTTCCTAAATTAATACTAAATGGTTTGCCAAGTGGTTATGTCGGTAAACAAAGTAAATCAATAGGTTCTAGTTATTCCAAATTAGTTCTTTGAACTGTGCTGTTTAGGGAAAATTGTGAGGGAAATGTACTAGCAATGTTTTAGTAATTTTTTCGGGAATTCCACAATATATAATTTTTATGCCAATTCTTTTTGTGTTCAATTTAATTTTTTTTTTGATATACGAACTTTTTTTTTTTTTCTTTTTGTTTTACGATTTTTTTTTTTTTGATTTTTTTGTTGAGTCATTTGCCTAGCCTTTTCCCAAGTATAGGTATTGGGGTTGGCTTTCCAGATTCAGCTGGATATCAGTATTTTACATGGAGCGGCTGCCTACCAGACCTCCACAACCCATTAACTGGGTAACACGATACTCATTGGCAAGACTGGTGTCAGGTTTCTGGCTTCTGACTATCCGTAACGACTGCCAAAGATCTAGTTTTAGTACTGTGAATTCGTCACTTTTGTAAGTGACGAATTCACTATACCTAATACTGTATGTGACTTATGTTTGTGTATGTTTTAGTAAGTAAGTCGTTGAAGTGCCTTATCAATAAATAAATAAATAAATGACAGCCGGGACCAACGGCTTGTCGTGCTTTCCGAGGCACGGAGTAGTCTCGGTATGTTAAGATGGTCACCCATCCAAAGATCAACCTCGGCAATCGATCCATGCGGCTGTCATTATTTACCCACGAGCTCCTCAATTGTTTGTGGTATTTCCCCCCTAATATTGGTCCCCTTACTAACACGTCAAGTAGTTAAGTGTGTTCAATTAATCATAACTGGACCGTTCCATTTGCAGGTGACGTTTTTCTGCTGAAATGGTTTAGGTGCACTTATTTGGGTATTTCCAAACTAGCCTAGTTTGGTTCACTCTTCCTGATTCTGTTATTCCCGTTTGAGAATTAAATGGACGTGGTGTGACTTGCCAAGGTCAATATAAATCATCAATAATTCATGTAACTATAACTATGCAATACAAATGTTATTATAGTACTTCATGATTGTTTGCAATTATATTTTATTTATGCTTTGTATCGCCCGTTACTAGGTATCTACAGAAATTACGCCCATGGAAAAACATGCATAATATTTTTTAGTGTTCCGTGCTATTATTGTTGAGACAAAACACTAATTATAACCCAGCTGGTGGGTGTTCAGCCTTTGCCAATAGAGTTATCTAAGCTTTGTGCCATACAGACATCGTTTAGATCAACGCAGATCAATCTTGAAGCAGTGGCGTAGCGAGTCTCAAAGGGGCTCTGTATTAAACATTTACGACGACGATTACTTAAATGTTTTTCGAGAGGATGTATGTTTATTTTTACTAAGTGTCTATGGAAATCAGATTAAAATAGTACCGCCAAAGTATTGAAGTGTGGGAAGTTCTACATAAACAGGTATACGATAACATAACGAGTTGAAGGCTGCTGAAGATATTTTATCAGCTAAAGACGTCCTATCCCATCCCAAATTTCAACTCAAAGAGACTCTTCGGATTTGTTCTTCTCCATAGAGATCTGTGCGTTAGAACGTACTGCTTGCGTCATCTTTTTGACTGACAAATTTGATAGTTAAAAAGTTCCTATTTATTGTTTTTTTAGAGTTCCGTACCCAAAGGGTAACCAACGGAACCCTATTACTAAGCCTCCGCGTTTCTTCTGTCTGTCTGTCTGCGGGCTGCATCTCACGAACCATAATAGACAGATAGTAGAATTGTCACATACATTAGGTATATTTATATTGCCGCTATAACAACAAAAAATAAAAAAAAACGCATTCCTTAGTTCCGATTCAGTGTAATAAACTAGGAACCCTAATAGTTTCGCCGTGTCCGTCTGTATGTCTGCGTCTATCCCATGATGTGGGGTGTCGTTTGGTAGGTTTAAAAATAATGAAGGTGTGCGAAAACCATTTTTCTATCCAAGGAACCATTTGCGAAATATTAAGATTAAAAGTATTAAATTTTGTAAGACTTAAGTTCCAAGCCAGCTTAATGGTTATTTTTGGAGATGTCAAAAAGTCATGATAAGGAAAACTGTCATAGCCAAGTAGGCATTACAAGTAAACGAGTAATAGTCGACCAATCTATAAAATGTACTTGGAGAAGTCGACAATTGTGACGTGCAACTACTGAACCCTAAACTTCGCGTGGCCCGACACGCACTTAGCCAGTTTCTTTTTTATTATTTGATTTGGTGGAAAAGACAAAAATGACACAAAATACATTATTGTAAAGTAACCAATTTATATGTCAGAGTTCTGATGAACTGGGGAATCAAAAATATTGGGAATTCCCCAACTTAAATTGCCTGTTGAAGCCGAATATTGAACGGGGATTTGCCAGCGTTACGCGCATGGAAACTTTTTCTTGTTTTATGTAAGTTATTATAACACTAATTTAAACACGAGATAAAATTTATATTTTTTTGTTTTGTAAGCGGTAATCTCCGATAGTAATTTTCCGATGATATCGATGACGAAAACCCTTTCTTTGATAGAAAACTGCACTATCGATCAACGAATACAATACAGCGAGTCGATCATCATTTGGTCATCCACATGCACATGACTTCACCCTCTGCTGAGTAAAGACCTCTTTTTCTCTTCCAGGGTCGCAGAACTTGTTCGAAAAAGTCACCGCGGCCCTAGAACGCAAAGGACATTAAGAGGAACACGGATGGGTTTTAGTCAATAAGAGTCTGACACACCCTTCTGCTCCGTCCAGAGCGGGAGGAGTCATTTGATGATTTCCCATCCACGCCCACGTTACTGGGTCAGCCTCACCCAGGTTATGATGCTATCCGCGATGGCAATAGTGACAGCTGACAATCTCGCCGCCGGACGACAGACACTTCTTTCATGCCACCTACCTTTTCTCGCGAAGTTGCATGTTTCTGTGTCACATGCCACGACAGCAAAGCCTAAGGAAAAAGCATGTTTAATTTTTCTTAAAAAAAAATTGTATTCACATAATGCGATTACAAAACTCCGTTATTTCAAACCAGCACGTGTGATATCACCCGAATGAAGAGCTTGTGAATCGTGTGTGGCCCCCAGAGTCCAATGTGGGTCAATAACCCATTGCGAAGAGCGCTCGATTTGCGTAGACTAGGAAGTGCATAGAATGGCCGAAAGCGTGAGTAACTGCCAAGTAGCGGACAATTTACACGTTTACTTCAAACAATGACCATCAGCTGAACGACAAGACAGCATGACAAGCTTACGAAATGGGTCAGATGTTGTAAATTTGTCATGGTTTGTCCAGGTTGTGGTAATGCGTGGAAGGTAAAGGAAGACTAAGTAAGTCTCATGAACATGTTTTATTTTTAGTGGCCACCACTAAAAATACATGTTACAGGTTTGACTATCTCCGAAGTCGAAGTTTTTCAATAGCTCTGAGTATAAACCTAATCTATCCAACAAATCCAGCTACCTGCTTAAGTAGGTATTTAAAAATTCAATAAAAATAAAAGACGCAAACGTGAGTGCGAAATAGGAGAGATGATATCGCACTGCTGGGCTTCCCCATATTTTTTTTGCAAATTATTTTCCTGTGTTGACTAAATTATCATCATTCAATATATTTATGTAAAGTCAAAGGTCGCGGTCTCTTCACAGAATTACTCGTTTGTCCTAGGTTTGACCAACGCCTTACGGCAATCCCCGAAATAGGTTCCCATTATAAGCCTTTGACTGATGTATTTTTAGTCAAATCAATAAGTACCTAACTTTTTGGTAAAACGATAGAAGTAAAATAATCTGTTTGGTGGTTTTCCTTGACTATTATAGAAGCGACTGCTTTGTTGGATTTAAACAGGTTTTAGCATGCTTTATATCGTTTAATACCTTGCCAAGGCAAGTAGCACTAACTAGGAGTTTAGGGCACCCCGACACGGATAGGTTAGGTTCAAAAGGTATGACGCGAGTTAGTGTGAGCGAAGGCAGCGAGCGAACTTAACGAGACGAGGTAAATCTTAGAGCAAAATAAGCAGCATATTTTGCATAAGTGTAAAATGGATTCGTTACTGAGTGACTGCCGGACAACGCACAGTCGAAAGTAATGTAGAAAGCTGAAATTTACCATCCTTGAGGTGTATAGTGGTGCTCCACTATAAGAGAGGATTTTCTCTGACCAAAGAGAGAAATTTCTACGAAAACGGGAACAAATGGGGTACCTACGTGCGTACGAACTCTCGGGCAAAAGCTAGCTATACTTATGTTTAGCTTGCTTTAAAAATGTAAATAAAATATCTACTCTTCCTTTCTACCTAAGAATTTTAAATGACCTGACTTTTTGACGACAAGATTTCGTTTCTCATGTGAACAATCAAACAATGTGCTATTTTGAGTCATACAAAAAACTTGCATCATAATTAGTACATAATCTAGGCTTTTATTATAACAAAACCATACTATGCAACAGTTTTATGTCATTGACATAACTACTTAGGTATATGTTTTGCTTGTATATTTTTTATTTGTATACCGTAATAAATAAAGATCTGCCACCTTAATTCTACATTATCATAATGTATACTAATCGTTTATTTAAATTGTGATGTAGCAGTGCATCTTAACAAGAAATATTTTTTTGCAAATCCTGAATATATTAGATTAATTTTGGTTGTAACTGGTAATTCGTATAAAAACAAGCTGCTGTTCAGTCGTGAGTTTCGTAATTGCCTGTCACTAATATTTCAAGAAGCAAAAAAGGGGTACTTATGTATATAGTATTGTTTTTGTTCACATTGTCGCAGTTTTCACTGACGAACACATTGATGACCTTAATCAGGAATGATTAGATCGTAGTATTTTTTTTAAGCTATTGCATAGCTTCTATCGCGGGCCTTCAGCGTGGAGACCGAATCCAGAAATTACGTAACGAAAAAATCTAACACCCCCCACTCCGACCGGCACAGCGGTGATACTTTTTAGTTTTACTTTTTACTTTTTTTTAGCTCAAAGTGTAACTTGAATTAATATCAAAGAAAAAAAAATACTGCATAAATAAAATAAATATATAATTATAATTGCATAGGTTGATAAAAAATGCTATGCTTTACCGCGGCAGTCTCCGAGTGCCACACGGCTTTTTTTTTTTGTCCTTTGGGAGTACGTGTTACCTAGTTTATGGGTTGTGGAAGTCTGGTAGGCATCTGCTCCCCGTAAAGAAGTCGGTTAAATACTGGAATTCAGCTGAATCCGGTTTGACTGGAAGCCGACCCCAATATAGCCGGGAAAAGGCTAGGCAGATGATGATTATGTTCCTTTCATAATCGTCGTACTATTGCTCTAAGGACATTATTTTTGTTTGACGGGTTTACACAGACTTTCACACTGTCTATAAAGATAGAGAGTGTGTAGTAACAGAAGTTCTGTTAGAACTTGCGCAAGTCAAAAGTCTACTTTACAGGAGAGTAATAAAACCATCTATATGAGGAGCTCGTGGCTAAATAATAACAGCCGTAAGGGTCGATCTTCGAGGTTAAGCAACGCTTGCCAAGGTTGGTCTGTGGATGGGTGACCATCTTAACGTACCGAGTTTCCTTCGTGCCTTGGAAAGCTCGTTAACCCGTTGGTCCCGGCTGTCATTAGTAGATCTTTGGCAGTCGTTACGGATAGTCAGAAGCCAGAAAATCTGACTCGCAGTCTTGCCATGAAGTACCGTGTTACCCAGTTAATGGGTTGTGGAGGTCTGGTAGGCAGCCGCTCCGCGTAAAATACTGGTATTAAGCTAAATCCGGTTTGACTGGAAGCCGACCCCAATATAGTTGGGAAAAGGCTAGGCAGAGGAGTGTGTAGTAACGGAAGAATTTTACGAGTATGTAGTAGGATATCTTCCCACACTTTAATATTTTCGCCTACGTTCATGTCTTCTTCTTCAAAAACCAAAAGAATGTTGAATCCAAACAACACCAAACTCATTTTAAAAGGATACAAAGTAAAGTGATTAAAACCAGAACTTCTAATAGAGCGTCAATTATTAACTTAATATTTAATATCTCCATGATTTCAACACATTTTGTGAAAACCTGTCACGTAGCGAGTTTATGATTGAAATCACAGGTTTAAGATTTTAATTGCGAGTAAGTTTTAATTGTATTTAATTACTGACACTTCCTTGCCTACAAGTTTCATGTGCTAAGGCCCATATTCGATGTAGGTAGTGAGAGTTTGTAAGACCTCCACTCGGCTCAATCGCAAAAAACACAACGGGAAAATCTCTCTCAATTAAGCTGCGTTTCTACCAAGGTTGTGCGAGGGTGCGTAGCGAGGGATGTGTTTATTAAGGGCCAATAGAATCGCTTAATTTATAGCGATACTAGGTAGCTTCGCTCAGCGCAAGCGATTTTATTGGTCTTTAATTATAGGATATGGGTCGTTTATCGTTATTTTTTATAAATACACAAATTAACAAATACGTCGAGCGGAGCGGAGAAACGGAGAAATTTTCGTGATCACGAAGTGAACTGTCAATCCGTGTAATCAAGATGAATGACAGCTCTCTTCGTGATCACTTTACCCAAGCCGTCACTTCGATATATTTACAGAACTAGTTGACCCGCGCAACTTCGTCTGCGTCACGTTTTTCATTACTGCTCCGCTCCTATTGGTCTTGGCGTAATGATATATAGCATATTGCCTTCCTCAATAAATGGGCTATCTAACACTAAAATATTTTTTCAAATCGGACCAGTAGTTCCTGAGATTAGCGCGTTCAAGTAAAAAAACAAACTCTTCAGCTTTATTTATTAAGTACTAGTTGACCCGCGCAACTTCGTCTGCGTCACAATTTCCATTACTGCACTGCTTCTATAAGTTTTAGCGTAATGATATATAACCTATTGCCTTCCTCAATAAATGGACAATCTATAACTAAAAGAATTTTTCAAATCGGACCAGTATTTCCTGAGATTAGCGCGTTCAAGTAAAAAACAAACTCTACAGCTTAATATATAAGTATAGATTAACCGGCTGGTCGCGTCACTTGGGTGAAGTGTTCACGAAGTGAGCTGTCATTTCATGTTGGTTAGATACTCGGATTGACAGCTCACTTCGTTATGTCTTCACTTCGACTTGTGTACAGAATCGACCGGCTGGATCTTTTCACAAGATCAACATTTGGAACATGAATATTCAAAAGAATGGTTCCTTTACAAGGGTCAAGAGTTTTGGGCCAAATAAACCTGACCTTTCTCAATCGTTTTGATGTTGATTTAAGATGGTTATAGAGTATGTTTAGGACCAAATATGTGTTTACCAGGGATATTTGACGTCTGATCAGACATTCTAACTACAGTGACTCTTACACAGATACAAGAGTCATAGTATCCGTACTTGTAAATATGGAAGGCACTAAGTGGGTACATAAACACGTTAAAGGTCGTGTTCTTGAAAAAAACCCTTGGTCATCTAAAATAACACATTTTGTATCTCGAATCTGTGTACTTTCCTCTAGTGCTTTCCTTAAAAGTCTACCTCAGACATTAACCTACATGGTTCATGGTTCTCATTTGTTTTTATTACTGTATTGTCTAAACATAAAAAGATAATTGAACTTTGACTTCCCAGGATTGTCAACTAGGAAACACTGGCACCGTCTTGATTTATTTGACAAAAACTGGCCAAGTGCGAGTCGGACTCGCGTGCAAAGGGTTCCGAACGAATTTCTTTTTTTTAACCTGTTACTTTAACACTATATAATTCTTATAGATTTTCCTGTAATCTATTGGTATTATCAATTATCTTAATTTTTTTTTTAATTTTAGGCTAAGTTGTTTCGGAGAATGATATTTTTCCTCTAATTTCTCGAATAACTTAAAAACCATTTTTATTTTAAAATTATGAAAAAAATATAATTTAAAACTCTCACAGTAAGTTCTTTTATTTGATATGTCACACGTTATTGTTCAAAAAACTTGTTTTTGAAATTTTCTAGTTTGACCCCCAAAAGTACCATACTAAAAAAAATATAATTTACGTAACGCTTCCGTGTTTGGGCCACATAATGTGTACCAAATTTCAACAGAATCGGTCCAGTGGATCCGGAGAAAACTGGCTGTGAAAGGCGGACAGACAGACAGACCCGACCCGACCCGAGTGATCCTATAAGGGCTCCGTTTTTTGTTTGGAACCCTAAGAAACAATGACAAGGTAAAAAGTTATTTATTAAGAGTATAGATATTAATAAATATTAATATCTATAAATATTAGGTAATTTATTTAGAAAATAAATATTATTGATAATTTCATAGAACTGGCAAATTGCGAGTTTCAGTAAAACTAGTTGGTACAAGTTAACACCTTCCTGCATAAGTAAGTTTAAACCTGTTTTAACATTTTAATGCCATTCGATGATGATAGTTCACGCGACAATAACTTGGTTCAAATAGTTTTTCCAAATGAAATTGAACTGTGAAATTTTGTAAGTAAAGGCCAAATATTTATTGCGAATCTGAGAAAAAAAAACGGCAAAAGAGATTAACACAATATTAAACGTATAATCAAGGGTTGCTAACATATACTTTACATAGGTAGTTTTATTACTCTCCTGTAAAGTAGACTTTTTGACTTGCGCAAGTTCTAACAGAAAAAAATATAAGATAAGGAAAGTGCATCTGACCATGAGCATCGCTAATGCTTGTTATATGTTAATTTGTGATTTCGGGTAGATTTGGTACAAGTTAACACCTACCTGCAAATTATAATAAGTAATATAATCGATCGTATCTTATGAACTGTCATCATGTTTGTGAGATTCACAAGAGAACCAAGTAGGTACTGTAGGTACCAAATTAGGGCGTAGCGGTATTTCATATATATTTTATTACTTTATACTGTCGGCGCGTCCGCCATACGTAGTATAATACCCGGCGCCTCCACCAAATGTAGGTACCAAGAATTAGGGCGCAGCGGTATTTCATATATATTTTATTACTTTATACTGTCGGCGCATCCGCCATACGTAGTATAATACCCGGCGCCCCCACCAAATGTAGGTACCAAGAATTAGGGCGCAGCGGTAGCTTGTTACAAAAACCAAAAACTGATGGAACTTATAAGGATAATTATATTTTACGTGCGCTTTCAAAGGAATTTCTTACAGAATCTCATAGAAAAAACAAACACATTCCTGTCATTATTTGAATTCAAACCTAAGCTAAATCTTCTTAAACCTTCTAACGCTTATATCATTGATGAGGTTACACATTCTAAGGAGGATGTTCTACAGTACTCTGTGAAACATTCTGATTAATTACCCATCAGAAATATTGCAAAGCTTGAAGCGTTAATTATTTATGAGCTCGTTAATCTCTCAATTACAATGAAAATCAGAAAGTCATGAGTGGTTATCGCGGGTATCGTCACACTTACAAGGCTGGAGTGTCTGTCACGAACACGCCACAACAATGGCCCATAACAAGCTGCTTTACAACGAAACGCCCTGATTTCACACGATATTGAAAATTATTCTAATTGTTGAATCACTCCTTGAACATCAAAGGGCAGCGCTATTTTGTTAGCGATAAATCTAAGTCAGTCAAGTCTAGCTGGCCTTTTCTTCATTTACGATCAGCTTCCAGTTAAACCAAAACTAGTATGTATGTGAGGAGCTTGTGGCTAAATAATAACAGGCGCACGGTCGATCTTAAAGGTTAAGCAACGCTTGCCAAGGTTGCTCTGTGGATGGGTGACCATCTTAGCATACCGAGTTTCCTCCGTGCCTCGGAAAGCACGTTAAACCGTTGGTCCCGTATGCCATTTGTAGATCTTCAGAAGACGGATTTTCAGAAGCCAGTAAATCTGACTTGTATTGACTGGTGTCCGTGTACCAGGTTACTCGCTGCTCAAAAGGTCTGGTCTAGGACCTGAAAAAACTACCGGGATCAACAGCACGTGCTACCGAGTAACGGACGAATCTCGGTATGAAATGGACAGTCAAGACAAGCGTTACTATCATAAAATAGCCCCAAGCTCCTCAAAAACAAGTATCAACAATGTTTAAAACAAAACTAATTACAGCTTGCTCCTTGAAAATCAACGCGAAGCTTTATATTTTTTCCGTCGGCACAAAAACAAAGAATCAGTTGAATACTCGTATTTTTGCAGTATTTTGTGATCGTCATGCAAAGTGTCATTGTTCACAAATTGTTCTAGAAGTTTTTTGCTACAGTTAATGTTGATTTAATGTACTTTACTGAGCCGCTACGTCTCGCGAAGTGATCCGAGGTGATATCATAGTACTTCATAAAAAGTTTATGATGCCAGTGTTATTAATAATAGTTAATTGCAGTTGTACAGACCGAGATTGAAGTTAACTTGGAACTGAGTTTTTATTTTGAGCACTTATTTCTATTGGCAATTGTTTCGGCTCTATAGTCCTATACGAAATAACATGGGACAAGGGCAGGAAAATATAAGTCCTATACCATAACATTTTTTGACGTGATAACGTCTCATAAATCGATGAACACTGGCTACACGTACGAAAAAGTGTCACGGTCACGTTCCGCATTTCCAATTTCAGTAGTGGACAATGGACCTTCTCCAGTGGGTTCAAGGGATAATAATATCATATAATAAAAACATTTTTCATTAGATAAAGCTATTATAGGACGAAATATAACTATATGTATGAACTAGTTGACCCGCGCAACTTCGTCTGCGTCACAATTTTCATTACTGATCCGCTCCTATTGGTCTTAGCGTGATGATATATAGCCTATAAACTTCCTCGATAAATGGGCTATCTAACACTGAAATATTTTTTTCAAATCGGACGAGTTGTTCCTGAGATTAGCACGTTCAAACAAACATACAAACTCTTCAGCACTATATATTAGTACGTAAGTACTAGTTGAACCGCGCAACTTCGTCCGCGTCACAATTTTTGTTACTGCTCCGCTCCTATTGGTTTTAACGTGATGATATATAGCCTATAGCCTTCCTCGATAAATAGGCTATCTAACACTGAAAGAATCAAATCGGACCAGTAGATCCTGAGATTAGCGCGTTCAAGTAAACAAACAAACTCTTCAGCTTTATATATTAGTATAGATGTAGAAGTATAGATGACGAAATAAGTATGAATAGCAAGTCAAATGAAGTGCTTAGAAATGCCTTCACCCGGCTCCTAGAACGAAAACGCAAGTAGAATGTCGAGGGTGGCTGTTTATAAATACAATTTTGATAGAGCCTTACAAATGTAACATGCCTCGTGTAAGATTTTATGACCAAGTTATTTAGATTTCTTACAGCAGTATAATATAATTAGTTAAACTACCATTGTCCATCAATAGGTGCTGTTCGTTTACAATAGATGACTTGCGCTAGAGGCACATTGTCCTTGTTATGTCTTGCGTTCCTTATGATTCTTCGTAAAAATATATGAAACTAGTTCTCGGTTTAATTTATTCTATTGATAGTTTTCGGATTGATGTAACCATTTATATAAATTAAACACTATTATTTTGCGACGTTCTTAATAAATTGGTTTTCACGTGTTCTTATTGTTACTTTCTTCTAATAAATGGTTGAATCAAGCGATTTTCATATGGTGACTTTATCTCGAAATATTTCGACAGCGTAACACTTTAGGGCACCATGTTCTTAACAATTTTGGTTTGTTAAAGTGTTCTCTACCCATGTGTGCATGTTAGATCGAAATTTTAGAAAGGTGGCGGGAGGGCTATGCCACAATGGTTCTATGCCCTTTTTTTTCTTATTCGGAAGAAGTTTATTCCGAAATAGTCCCATTTTTACCCGACTGCGCGACGCAAAGTAGTGGTAATGTGTTTGTATGTTCCTTTGAAGCACTATACAGACCAAACGCTTGGGCCCATTTTTATGATTCACACGTCAATCGATTCCTCTTAGTCCAGCGAATGTCACTAAAGACATGACGTTATTTATGAAAATTCAATATGGCGACTATTGTACGCGATATTGTGAAAATAAAAGATTTTTTTTTTCAAAACGTATCGAGCGGGGTATCAAAATAAAGGGCTCGAGGAGACGATTCTAAAATTGTACTCACTAAAATGTACGAAATAAAAAAATGGACTTTGGCAAAAAACCCGACCGCTAAAACCGACTAAAAAGTTCGAAACAAGTCGCTTTTCAAGCTGTCTGTGGAACAGGGTACTTGACGAGAAGAATTCTCAAAACGGCCTTATTCGTCGCTTATCGCCGGAACCCTAAAAACAGGTTGTGTTCTTCAATTGTGTTGCCGCTTGCCAAATACCATTACGTACTAAGTTTTTTACATTTGCCCTTCATTTTCCGTTAGTTATATGGATACGTTCGATTTAATGCCTATTCGGTCAAGTTCAATAAAGTTTTATTTAATGATTATGTATAGCGATATTGAGTAATACTAATAATGTTTTAATAATAAGCAGTGGCAGTGTGTTATTCAATATGACGTAATTGAGAGTTAATATTCAACTTAATTAAGATAAATGAACATAAGTACACACGGAGTAGTTTGTCCGCGATTTTGTGCATGTATATCCTATTTTTCCTGTTCCCGCAGGAATTTCGGGACGAATTATACATACTTGTCTCTGGAATCACTCTGTCTATTGATGAAAACTGCAATAAAATCCGTTGATTAAAAAATATAAGCGTAAAAACTGACAAAGCGTTTTTATTTTATATTAGGTATGGAAAGATTATTGCTAACTATTTATTTTTTATAGGCTCGTTAAAAAAATATAAGACGGTTTCATATATTAGGTCTTTACCTATGAAATTGCCGTTCTGCAGTAGGTACTGGCCATTTCAAATCAAAATAAATTTTTTTTGGCTAAGAATTCTAATTTAAAATTAATTTTATTTTAAAAACATGTCTTTTTTCCAAAAGTAGTAATTTGTTTATTGATTAGTGTTATATTTTCATCGCATTTTAATCTTTTTCGTCATCATGGATACGTTAAAAATTCGAGTAATTATGGAATATGAATACCGTCGTGGCAGCAACGCGGCACAAGCGGCACGCAACATCAACGACGTTTACGGAGCTAACACTACAAACCAACGCACCACCTGTTATTGGTTTGCTCGCTTGTGTTCTGGAAATTTCGACCTGAAAAATGAACCTCGCGGTCGTCAGAAGACTTTGGTCGACAATGACGAATTAAAGGCGATTGTGGAAGCTGATGATAGATACACAATCTACGGCTGAATTAGCAGCAGCTTTCGACGTTAGCGTCAAAACAATATTGGTCCATTTGCGTCAAATTGGCAAGGTAAAAACGCTTGACAAATGGCTCAATGATCGCCAGCGCGAAGTACGCGTCGAGACGTGCCTTGCACTGCTCAACAGACACACAAATGAAGGAATTTTGAACCGCATTGTTACCTGCGATGAAAAATGGATTCTGTTTGATAACCGCAAGCGCTCAGCAAGTTGGTTGGATCCTGGTTCGGTGGAAACGAAAACTTACCCCTAGAAAAGTGATGGTCACTGTTTGGTGGTCTAGCGCCGGTGTGATTCATCACAGCTTCTTACCAAACGGGGTGAGCATTACTGCAGGTGTGTACTGTGAAGAACTGAACGCAATGATGGAGAAGCTGGCACATCTCCAACCAGCATTGGTCAATCGCTTGTCTCCGCTGCTCCTGCACGACAACGCGCGACCTCATACTGCACAGCAGACGGTCTCCAAGTTGCAAGAACTGGGGTTGGAAGCTCTCCGTTATCCGCCCTACTCACCAGACCTTGCGCCTACAGACTACTACTTTTTCCAGAATTTGGATAACTTCTTGGCGGGAAAAAAATTCAATACCCGAGAGGCAGTACAAAATGCCTTTGAAGAATTTGTTGCCTCCCGTCCAGCTGATTTCTTTAAGAAGGGCATCAATAAACTGCCACTGCGTTGGCAAAGACTCATTGATTGCATGGGTGATTACTTCGATTAATACAAATAAAAATACATGAAATAATAGGTAAAAACCTATTATTTCTACTTACCTAGGGTTTGGGAATTCCCGAAAATCTCAAAGTCCCAGAATACTCGGGACTTCGAGACATTTATGATTTTTTTTTTCAATGGTTAAAAAAGGCAATTTTTTTGTGAAAATATTTATTAAACAGAAAATGTAATCTTAATAACTTTAACGGAAATTTGTCGTTATAATTGCTTTTTTATTTCTTTCCATCACACACAGATACACTTTTAAGCAGTTAATTCTTATAGTTATAAAACGAAATTAGTTAAAAATCATACAAATTCTTAATAACATTACTATTATCTAGTAATTCTAGTATCTAATCATTGTTCATATACATAAAATTGTTAATTCTCATAATTTTTCTTCACAGATTTGTTTCATAATTAATCTAAATATAACTAAAAGAGACTCATAAGTATCAACTAACACATTAGTTAGACTTCTTTGCTGATTTAATAAAATAGGCTTTTTAAAAAATCAGGGTGTCAACAGCTTTGTCCGACAATCTGTTTCTGGTTTTTTAATAATGCTACCGAACAACAAGGACACTCTCGTTAAGACAGTGTCAGTTTGTGTTTAAGGCTTCACAGTAGTTCCAAATAAACAATTTCGACAATCTTGTCTCGTTTCAAGTCTCGACCCGAAAGTCCCGGGACACGAGACAACTAAAATTACAAAAAGTCCCGGGACTTCGAGACACGAGACGTCCCGGGACCCAAACCCTAACTTAGTGTCGCCATACCAACCTGTTACGCCTCATACAAAGAAGCTATGATCCATTGCCAATTTTAGACAAGATACTGACAACAATAGGCTAGTTTCTACCATTAATAAATTGCTAATCTATTTAGTCCGTCAGTTAGAGTATTGAAAAATAATGGAAACGTATTTTTGTTTTCATAATCAATAAATATTGACAAGAAAAACCACATCAAAACTCGGGAGTGGCTCGTGACGTCAGAACGCACTAAAAATATAACACGGCGTGACGTATTGAGAATTTTGAAAGCGTCGTGTCTTCGTCAATTTTGGTTTGCTTATCACACGAAAAAAAACGAGTCAAACATTTTTTGATAATCTAACTGACAGATTAATTCAATTTTTTCAGTGGACAAGCTAATTACAGCCCCTTTCTACTATGGTGTGCCGTCGCCATCATGATTCTGCTGCGAGAGAGAGACGGAGCTAAACAGGATGAATACCACTATCACTATTCCTTCTAAACAACTAATTTATAACGGTTACGATAATTATGTTATAATAGCGAGGCAAGTTTCCTAAACTGTTGTTCTAACAATGAAAAAAGCTTTAGTTACATCAACCGGTACTTTCTGTCTCACGGTGTAACTGAAGTGATCTGTTATTCCATTTTGTTCGTATGGACTGAAAGCTCACTTCATGTTCGATGTGAGCTTTCAGTCCATAGCACGTGAGGGGCGGGCGTTTTGGGGGATTGTCTTCTGTAAATCTTGCTCTCAGCCTAATTTGAATAAACGACTTTTTATTTTGATATGTATACGGATTCGCACTGCTTTATTGCTTAGTGTAAAAGAATAATACCATACCATCACTTTCCGTGGGTGTCGTAAGAGGCGACTAAGGAACTCACCAGAAAATGGGCAGCAGCGTTCTCTGTAAAACACCATACACTGCCAAGCGTGGCGATTATAGCAACCACCCCCCCCCCTTTGGGGGAGGCCTATGTCCAGCAGTGGACGTCTTTCGGCTGTTATGATGATGATGATGATGATGACTGCTGTATTTGCCCGAAGTTGATCCCACCACTTCTTGCATGAGGCGAGACCTTTACTGTATGATACGAATGTCAAGATCAAATCGCGCGAATTAAAACAAGAAAAATGACACTACGGAAACAAAATTAATTAATTAATAAAATAACACAAATCTGTCGGAGCCCTTATATTTTATGTGCCCAATTATTAACTTGATTATTTCCTTTAAATTAACAACGCAAAATATGATTGCGTGATAAAATCATCTTGAATGTGTGGTTAGAACAAAGGTGTTGATTAGCTAATCTTCTGGATCAATCAGTATGTACTTGAACACTTAATTAACTTAGGATCAGTGAAGAGTTTCACAAAACGTTTACAATATAATAATAAACCTATATTTAGGGTTTCGTAGACCTGAAGGGTAACCAACGGGACCCTATTACTAATCCTCAGCTGTCCATACGTCTGTCTGTCAGCGGGCTGTACCTATCTCAAGAACTGCAATGAGTACCCAGAAAGTTGATGTTTTCACAAAGTGTATATTTCTATTGTCAATAAAAATAAAAATAAACTTAAAGGGGTCTGCCATAAAAGACGCGTGTTTTGTTTTGGTTTATGGTAGCCCATTTATCGAGGAAGGCTATTGGCTATATATCATCACGCTAAGACCAATAGGAGCGGATCAGTAATGAAAATTGCGGGTCAACTAGTGTTTATATAAAGCTGAAGAGTTTGTGAGTTTGGTTGAACGCGCTTATCTCAGGAACCACTTGTTCGAATTGAAAATTTATTTAAGTATTTATTAATGAAAAATATGACGCAGGCGAAGTTGCGCAGTTCAGCTAGTCTGTAATAAAAGTAATTGGTATTAAAACACAGAGGTATTTCCCAACTGCAGTCCTAAACTAACCTTAGTTTTAATTGAGCTTAGGTACGAACCAATTGTTTAAGTGCATAGTTAGCAATTGCTGAGCTATGCTTTCTCTAATCTAAACAAAAAGAAAAGCCTTGAGCATCGACGCCGAGTTGCCAGCCGGGCGATTTTCTATAGGTTATATTTCGGGACTGTGTGTAAAAAAACGGATTTGGAAGTACGGCGTTGCTCCACTGGCGGCCAAACCCATAAGCACAAAATAGAAGGAGCGGTCTCTCTCGGAGTCTATGGTTCCGCATAGACAACGTGGGGATATTTAAATCAAGAATGAATAGGTAACTTGTAGGCAAGCGTGCTTCATCGAATACATCCTCGCTCTTATGAGATATTCTTGGTCAAACGCGAGGGTAAGGATGCTTTTCCATTACAGCGGAGCGAGGCAGCGGAGTGGAGAAACGTAGAAATGTTAACCAATGGAATTGCATATAACCTCCGCAACACGTGAGTCACTGACGTTTTGACTGACATGTTTGGTTAATATTTCTCCGTTTCTCCGCTCCGCTGCCCCGTTCCGCTGTAATGGACAGGCACCCTTTGCCTCAAGAAAATTATTTTCCTACTAGTGGTGTCTAGACCCATATTTCCTTGTCATAAAAACCTATAATATCTGTCCCTTACGTACCTACACGCAGATCTGTGTTTTACAAGTTTCAAACACAATTATTATTTATGAAAGAACTTAAGAACCATAGAGAATAGTCTTTGCTACGAATCAATGATACCGATCAAAATTCAAATACCAAGGTGTTATGACAGATTTTACATTAATCTTGCAATTTTGATCAATGATAAATGAGTTTTAAAGGAGAACACAGCCTTAAAAATTGTCAGGATTATTTGAAGTCTGTTCCTTATCTCAAGACTGTTATATTTAAGTTGTTTTCGGACAACGTCAACAAAGAAACCAGTTACTCATCAATAGACATTGAAAACCATCAGCATTGGCAAAAAAATCCACAAAAAATCGTTACGCATTTTTTGCCTTCAGTACTGCGAATCGGTCTAACTAAAGAAGTGAATTTGTTCTAATTAGCTGAGTAATTAGTTATGGAAGTAGAAGGTCGCCAGGAAGCATGGTTGCTGGGAATTTCTTCCACCTCTGAATCATTACTATTGACTGGCGTCTTTGTTCTACGAACGCGACTGCGGTTTGTTTAATAGTCGCCGCTTATTTCCCTGTATTTCGAAAATGAATGGAATACGTCTATTATCGTATTTATACAATCGATCAAGTGTACCTATTGCTGTCAGTGGACATAGGTCACGGAGGGAAAATACCCATGAGCTTGTGACGTCACGCCTCTTTCTTGTGTTAAGCAACAGTAGGTACTGTTGAAAATGAACACTTTCTTTTATGACGAAATGATCAACTGACATACGGCTCGAAACTGGAATTAAGAAAAGGACTTCTGTGCCTCTAGAAAATGAGACATTCGATAGTAGTATCGATGTTCGAAATGTTAAAGTGCTCTCGAAATGTCACGTGGACAATAGCCAATTTTTGTCATGTTTAGTGCCTAGGCTCAGAAACTTATGGTCGGTACACCAATAAATATATATAATAGAATAAATTACTATAATAACTGCTTCAGTTATTAAAATAACTATAATTTATTCTAATCTCATCGGCAATCGTAAGCAGTAGTACCTTTCCTAAAACAGCCGTCGTACCGGTTAATTTATCATAAACGATAAGCTTGCGCGGACATTCCGCTGCATATAATTTACCTTTTTGTTTAAGGAACTCATAGTTTGTAATCTATAACAGCAACTAAATAAACCTATTAGTATGTTTTGCATAGTTATGTCTACTACGCAACTTTTAATTGCCTAGTGGTTGATAAGCGAACATTATCATTTTCATAGTATTTACTCGTACTTCAAATACTGTTCTTGAGGTAAACAAAGTATCCACGCGCGCCACAAAGGCTGGTACGAGGCGGCAAGGGAGAACAGTGTCTTTAAGGATATGGGGGAGGCCTTTGCCCAGCAGTGGGACACAATAGACTACTAAAAAAAATATTGATCATAATATTAATCACACTACAATCGGTCAATTCAAACAAACTAACAAAATGTTTCCTCTTTATAATAGTAGTGTGTACCAACAACAACGGGACAAAAACCTGAAAAAACATATAAGTTGGTTGGGAACATAAATACTCGTATTTATATGGCCAATAGTTACCTATCATAGCAAAACTTGCGAGTTATTGTATGTAAGTATACTCGTTGTGTTTATTATAATTATGGCATGTCTGTTTGTGGTTTTGCAGAAGTATTTTACAAATAGTTATTCTATAGATTAGTCACTTTTTTGCTCTCTGCGGGGCTAGCCCGACACTCAGTCGTTTCAGCGACCGAACAATACGAGTATTGACGCAAGTTATTATAATTAATTGATTGGTGATATCATTATTTTGATAAATGTTTATTTCAACTCTCTATCTGCCTAGCCTTTTCCCAACTATATTGGGGTCTGCTTCCAGTCAAACCAGATTCAGCTGAATACCAGTATTTTACGTGGAGCGGCTGCCTACCAGACCTCCACAATCCATTAAGTGGGTAACACGGTACTTCTTGGCAAGACCGGAGTCAGATTTACTGGCTTCTGACGATTCGTAACGACTGCCAAAGATCTATTTTACCTCTCTATGCTCTACATATTTCCCTCTATAACACGTCACTGCCTAAACATGCTGACAAATTGGTACCTTACTTTGATGTAATTTGGTACTCGTAGTACAGTTTCTTCGATTTTCTTAAACCGGTATGCGGTGTCAGCTGTTTGTGTACTGCAACGGGGTCTGGCCGATCAGATCAAGCAAGAGCGCCCGAATACACCTGTATTTTTGTGTAGCAGTAGCCACCCGTAACTACATCTTGACTGTGGTCTTCTTCTTATCGTGTGGGCAGTATGGTCTAACGACCTCTGACACACCCTAGTGTCAGAGTTTCTATACCACCTCAAGGGCCTCTGACATGGGGGATCCAATGTGATTGGGGTAAACTAGATGCAGGACCAACGTCCTAAACAGGTTTTCTCCAATTGCCGCTGAACACTTTCAAACAATGAAATACCATTTCGAAATTCTTAATAGCAAAACTCGATAACATTTTGCTCTAGCTAGGAAGTGTACACGTTACGTGACCAACCGGCAGAAATGAAAACGCATCGCCGAGTCAGCACTCCTCGGGAAAGTCGATGACCCACCGAACATCTCTCCATGTTCCTCATCTGCTGACAAGAGTGTCTGACTAATGGTGCAATTACACTTGGTCGTTAGCTCGTATTCGATTGCCTATGAAATTCGGACAAAAACCAAGGGTCTATTTCACGATCGAAAATGGAATATAATTTGTATGGAATTATCTGCCAAGTTAATTAACGGGAACTTAATCGTAGGTGGTGAAACAGGCACTAACCGTAAATAAACGGAGTCGAACAGCTTTTGTTTTGGTTACCCGACGCCGTGTTCCAGTAACCGAACGTTAAACAATGTAATTAATGCATTATTGGGTGTCCAAATTCGAGTAACATTTTTTATCACCCGAATACGGGCTAACGACCTAGTGTAATTGCGCTATAGGAAGAAGAAAAAGAAATTGAAAACTATGCTCAGAAATCGCGCTTGTGACCGCGAGACCAACAAGACTGTAATCTGTCTTACTACGGAATAGAACGGATCCTACGCTTAGGAAACCCAAGCTTTGGTTGGTGACTAACTTAGTAGGTACTTAGCCTTTCAAACAGATAGACCTATTAATTGTAGGCATACGTTCACGACACCGCACGTGGTAGCGAATTAGATCAGACTGTCAAGGACACCCGGTCGGACCCGCCACAGGTTTAAGTGGAACACGTTTTTGTAAAACAATACAGTAAGCCGTTAAATACAAGTTTACGCGTATTTTTTGTTGGCTTTAAGACGCTAAGTAGAGCTTATGTTTGGATACTTGTAAAGCTGTATTCGCATGACCTAGTGATCACTATGACATTTTTTAGCCCGAAATGTTGAGCACTTTTGCCGGATCATCCGTCCCTGGATGAAATATTGAACTTTAGAGTAACATCGAGCTCCCTGCCATAGCCTTAGCCGGAAGGCGTAACGTTAGAAAGGCTTCCCCAAGTTGGATCCATGATCTAGTACCGCAGGTTACGAGAAACACAGAAGATCTTTCAGATGAGAGATGATGTTGATAAGCTAAACCTTGTCATAATTTCCATTAATTACTAGTGGATGCCAAGCTACACAGCTTGGCTCATCGCCGCAAGGTTACCTGCTTGACGGTTTTCTACAGATTTTGCTTCGGTGACTGTGCCCAGGAACTCCACGACCTCATCCTACCGGTCCCTTCTACCATCGGACATCCAGATGCACTACTAGTTGCCTTGTTGCTATTCCACCAATTCGCACTAAGCGTTTCCAAACGTCTTTTATAATGCGCACAGCAAAATAGTGGCACTCTCTGCTTGCGCCCTTGTTTCCAAAAATTTACAACCCTATATCTTCAAAGTAAAAGTGAACAGGCTTCTTCTGGGTAAGCTCGCTCCATCGCAGACCCGTCATAAATGAAAAAAAAGTTATTGTTAAACTTAGTCACATCACAATATCAGTGACAGTGGACTCTGTCATATCTCGACGATACATCATTGTCAGTGAAAGTCGAACCAACTTGGGACCTTGCGGGTATTATCGATCAAAACCTAACATGACCCTAAACTGAGTGATAAGAGAAATAAAAAATAAGATGTTGACCATTGGGTTTTTTGATAATCGGTTTCATATTATATTCTTATGTGTAAGTAATAAAATAAGGATACATTTAAAAATATGCGGTTTTGTAGAACGGTTATGGAAAAAAAAAGTTATATTTGGACAAAATAGGGTCAAGGATACTGGCCTGATTATGGTCATGAACACCACGTTAGTATAAACTAATGAATAAATTACAAAACAAGTGTCAACATAACCCAGATAGGGCACATGACTGAAATATAACTCAGTTGACCTCTTTGAGGTGAAGGTGAGATTAAAAGGACTTTAATATAAAATGTGCAATGTGACAGAAATATGAGTCGGTTAACTTATTTTAAAGGAAAACGGAGATAGTTATAAATTATGTAAAATAAATGAAGAAACCTCTATAACCTCATCGATACAAGTGAATACTAAAAGTTTTATCAGCAAGTTGAGGTAGTACTCCTCTTAGGCTGACTGTTCATTGGAGCGGAGAGGAGAGGAGCGGAGGAATATTAACCAATGGAATTGCATGAAATCTCAGTCTCTGACGCGGAACGAAGATTTTATGTAATTCCATTTATCAATATATCTCCGCTCCTATCCTCTCCACTCCAGTGACAAGTCAGCCTTAAGCGGCTCCTTAGCAGGCCTTTCCCAATTTCTGAAAACCTCTTGTGTCTCAAAAGTTACATTTCTCTATAACGAACTTACATAGTGGTTATAGATTCACGAAGCAGTACCTACCTTTTTTTACCCTTATTATAGGCATGACAAAACTATTGAAAACTCTATTCCAAAATACACAATCCACAAAAAAGATTCTAAACATTTTTTTGCGCAAATCTAAAGATTCTATTGTGTTAAATTAGTTCCATTTTACGTTTGTGTACAAATTTCATTAAGGGATACAAAAAGAGGAAGCAAAAACACTGGTATGAATGAATGATTTATTGACACTTTACTCATATGGAAAATGCTAAATAGGTCATAAATTATTCTGCCTTAATATGGGGCATCATTCATACAGGCTTTTTTCTCAACCAGACAAACGTCAAAGTGAGGAGTTCGTGCCCAAAGAGTAACAGCCGCACGGGTCGATCTTCAAGCTTAAGCAACACTTGCAGAGGTCGGTTTGTGGATACCCATCCTCAGATCTTGACCATCTTAACATACCGAGATTCCTCCGTGTCTCGGAATGCACGCTATGTCATTGGTCCCGGACGTCATTTGTGGATCTTTGAAATTCGTTACGGATTGTCAGAAACCTGAAAATCTGAAACCAGTCTTGCCAAGAAGTACCATGCTACCCAATTACTAGATTGTGGAGTCACTCCACGTAAAATATTGGTATTCAGCGGAATCCGCTATGATTGCAAGCCGACCCCAGTATTGTTGAGAAAACCCTAGGCAGATGATGAGGTGTCACTGCAGACGCAATGACTGCAGTCATTTGATGGTTTCTCATCACCAACAAAACAAAATGTTTGAGGGAATTTAAGACGCGAAACGGATAGGTTAGGTTCGGGTATGTTGAAGCTTTCCTAGGTAACTTATGTTCCCAATCTTGGGCAACTTACACTTGAGGCGCGTAATTACAGTACCATGAATAAATCAAACAATCATCATCATCTGCCTAGCCTTTTCCTAGTGCCTGGGGGCTACCACCTCGGACTTGTGTTTAGAGTAAACGAATTTTAAACATTTAAAAGGGAATGGTTAGCTAATCATCATCCGCCTAGCCTTTTCCCAACTCTATTGGGGTCGTCTTCTAGTCGAACCGGATTCAGCTGAATACCAGTATTTTACGTGAAGCGGCTGCCTTCCAGACCTCCACAACCCATTAAATGGGTAACACGATATTTCTTGGGCAAGATTGGAGACAGTTTTGCTGGCTTCTAACAATCCGAAACGACTGCCAAAGTTCTACAAATGACAGCCGGGACCAACAGGTTAACGTGCTTTCCAAGGCACGGAGGAAACTCGGTATGTTAAGATGGTCACCCATCCACAGATCAACCTTGGCAAGCGTTGCTTAACCTTATAGATCGACCTGTGCGGCTGTTATTTTTTAGCCACGAGCTTCCACGAGATGAATCAAACAGTAACAGTGTAAAAATACCAACTTAATGTCTTCGATTGGCAAGAAATACGTGTCCAATATTTTTTCAAAATCTTACGGATAGACTAAATTGAATTATTATTTGTATTTCTAGAAAAGTACCCAATTAAAGTGCAATAACAAGTACAATCGACTAGAAAAGTGTTAAAAACCACACTACAATGTAATAAAACAGAAGAATCAAGTTACACTTTGAATAAACAATTAAATATCTTACAAAATCAATAGGCATATAGTGTTTCTGTTTAAAATGCATGAAATAATATATTGAGTACCAATGATCAATTTATGTTACAATTATTGTCGACACCATCATTATAATGTTAGGCTATACATATGCATGAAGATATTAAACAGGTGCCTACGTTTTTGTGCGTGACTGTTGATAACATATCTTCGTACTATTTACATATCATTAATTGAATACATCATGATTAATATAACATAAAACATCAACTACACTTCGGGATGCACGACGTTGATACATGATAATACTGAGGGTTCCGTTTTGAAACCAGAAAACCTTATTAAAAGTTTTGAGTGAGCAGAGTTCGATCGCCTTGAGGGTCTTCCTCAATGTAACTGCATAAAATAACGGTGTTTTCAGTAACGAGTGTGGAAACACAAAGGATAAATGTCTGCTATTGAGACATCTGTCCTTTAGAGACCGTTAACGTCAAACTTAGTTGCATTGGACAAACTTTCTTTTCCACTGGGTGACCAAAAACTACTGATCATTTTGAGCAACATTTTAACCGACTACTTTAAAAAGGGGGAGGTTCTATGTTCGGCTGTATGTATTTTTTTTATGTTTTTTCACCGATTTCTCCGCCAATTGTGGACTGATTTAAAAGATTTTTTTTTTTTTCGAAAGCCTATACTCCTGAGGTAGTGCTATTGTCACCAAGACAGAATCTGATGATGGGATCCCATGAAAATCGAGGGAAACCCTCAAATTTAATAACACCACGCTGGTACGTGGTGTTTGTGGTTTCACATAAAAAAAACTTTTACAAGAAAATAAAACCGACTTCCAAAAACAAAACACTACAAAGTATAAAATAGGTAACGGTAACGGGATGTCGGTGTCAAAAATCCAAAAAATACCAAAAACACCGACTTCCGAAATTTAAGTTATTTTCGGAAGTCGCTTTTATTTTTTGTAAAAAGGTTTTTACTAACACCCCTTAAGTAATTTCGTCGTTTGTCGAGGAACAGGAATAATAATGATTATAATAATCCCTCGACCGAATTTCAATCACGGTGGCCAATCTCAATGAAGATAAGCGATGTGCAGAAGTGGGTGAACAAACATACAGCTAACAGTATTAAAAAAATATAAACATAAAAGCATGAGATTAATCTGTGCGACTCAGCATGGGATGGGGCGACAATCCGACACGAAGAGATCAGGCACAGGGCCATCGGCTTGACGTGCTATCAGAGGTACGAGAGTGCCATACCACAAACTTCCTAACTCCGGGGTGACACTGAGAAATTCGCAATGGATAAACCCTATTACACTTTTTGCCTCATTTTTTGGATCAACAGGGCACTAAGGAATATACAAGGGCTGGCATTTGGTTGAATGTACTAAAGGACTGACATTTGGTTTTTCGCTATTATTTCATAGTTTAGGATAGAATAACATGGGTTGGTCTAACTGATAAAGATGTCAATTATGATGCGTACAATGACCCCTTAAGTGGTTGTCAGTTACACCTTGTACCACCTTGTGTGAAGTACTCCTTGAGTCTATATCGACGTTCTGTATGGTATTGGACGTGAAAGAGTAGCACCATCCCATCACTTCTCGTGGGTGTCGAAAGAAACGACTAAAACACTCACCTGAGAATGGGTAGCAGCATTCTCTGTACATTACAATAGCTATACGATCGCCAACCTGCTTGCCAAGCGAGGCCATGCCCCCCCCCCATATGGTGGAGGCATATGTCCAGCTGTGGAGGTCCTTCGGCTGTTATGATGATGATGACTCGATAATGATTGATTTATAGGAACTTTACAGCCTTTTTCAGATGCTATTAAATTATTTACTAAAGAACAAACATATTCAAATTTTTCATGATTCTCGAAATGCTAAAATGTTTGGAGTTGACCACCTGACATTAATTTATATTATGGACGTGTTTACGATATGTTATGCCCCTGTGATATTTTATCCCATATAGTTTCTCTGCCATAAAAAGCTGTTAATCGAATGTAAAACAAGTCAGTTAATTCAATATCTGATCTACCTATCTATGGGAGCAGCTATCGAACCACTTTGTCATAAATTGATACCTTTTTAGTTAAACAATATTTTTATAGTATAGTACTACAATATCAATATTACATTTTTCTTCGTTATAAATAGAGTGTCTTGGAAATTGCACACGGTAAAAGAATCTACATAAAGAATTTAGATGATCAGTAGGTCAGTCAGTGATAAAATTGGACATAATTAAGGAATTTTGACTTGCAACCATTATGAAACTTATAGTTCAAATTTAATGTAATTTGGAAATATAGCTAGCTATATAATGTCCTCCTGATCACTAATAATGTAGGTTTCTAGGTTTTTCCGCACCTAAGTTACAGGGTTCGAAAATGTCCCGAATGGCTTCGAGAAAAGGATGGTACAGCCGTGCTTTTTTATGCTCTTGGCGGGGGCACTACCGTGCCCCCCGAGATACGGACTCCAACTTTATATGTGGCCCAACGTACTTGGCATGTTTTTATAATAGTTATAAAATCGTAAGCTATTAATTGTGACTCATCGTTATAAAAGTTCAGACCTTGCGCGTAGTAACATAAAATTCCAACAATCATTAAGTTACGGTTGCACGCAAAATACGGAGTTGCGGAAACCAGCCCGATTTACATACACATACATAAAAACAAGTTACGGTTGTTTTAAATATTGTTTTCTTTTTTTAAGTTGATAGCGTATTTGAAAATTATTCGCTAAAGCTTTTTTGCTAAAGCATAAACAATTAAACATGTAGGAGAGCATGGCGTTCTTGGCTATAGGTACAGCCGAGTACATAGTTTATGAGAATTAACGATGCCACGGCCGAAAAGAAATGTTCGAAAAAGTTACCACGGCCCTGACACAGTAAGTTTGAGCCAGTAAGAGTTTGGCACTACCTCCCACTTCGCCTAGCGCGGAAAGAGTCTTATTAGTATTGATTGAAACGTTTCCTTCTACGAGTGAACCATTGTTTTCCCAGGCAGTTATTCCAGGGCCGCGGAAACTTGGAATTATTCGAAAAACCATTTCACAATAGTATTAGATGCCTGGCAAAGCGCCAGTACAAAATTTCTTACCCCTATATTCCAAATCACGCTCTTCAACTCGGCTCTAGCTGGTATGCTTTCGAATCATCAAATTAACTGTTACCTATTGTTTTTTATTTATTCATCGAGAATTTTTTCAGTTGTAATAAATAATAGTTGGATAGTGGTAGAACGCGTGCCGAATGGATGTACTTACTTCAAACTGACTTGGAGACCTTAGTCTTTAATAAAAAGCTAATAATAATAAGCTTAGCGGTTCAGATAGGAAGTATCAGAACAATTAATATCAACGGATTAATTAAATATAATGTCCACAAATTAACAAAAATAATAGCCGTAGCAGACACGATTTGATTACAAAAACTTGGGCAATCAATCACCTGAAACTAGATTATCCTTTTGTATATATTTTGATTTTTAAAACAAGCTCGTGGATATGTAATAAAACCCGCATCTTCAAGGTTAAGTAATACCGAGACCCTTTGTGTCTCGGAAAGCACGTTAAGCCGTTGGTTCCCGCTGTCATTCGTAGAGCTTCGATAGTTATAACGGGTGGTCTGGTGTCTTAACAAAGGATATGGTTTTTAACCTAGTTTCTACGTCATGGTGGTCAGATAGATAGATAGACAGGCACACGAGATGATATACTAATATTTAGCTACACCCGGTCAGACTGTAAGGCGTCGTTATAATTGGCTAAAAATCGTACGAGTTATCGAAGCGATTTCGTCGCGCGATGAAAATGATTCCTTTGCTCACGCGATGATTTGCAAGCTTCAATAAGGACACTAAAAAAAATGTGTGTGTTAAATCTCGGCGTGCGACAAACTCGCATCGTTAACAATTACGTTTGAAAGCCAATTATGACGACGCCCAAGGTTTGGGAATCTTATGGTCAGGCTGATTGACCAAAATTCTGTTCTTAAGGTGGAAGCGCCAGGGTAATCCACGAAATTCAAATATTTTTATGTTTTTTGCAATTTGCCAGTCAGTGTGAAGCTGTATGTTGAACAAAATACGATTCGCGGCCGTAACGCATATTCATGTAAAGAATTATAACCATTTTAATTATCAATCAATTTCAAACACATCCCTCGCTTTGCATCCTCGCACATCTTTGGTGGAAACGCACCCTAACTAATGTATCACAAGAACTAAGTACTCCAAATATCTTTGAATTATTATTATCATTTGTTTTAAGCAAACAGCAACATGATTTCAATCAATAACGTGCCGTAATCACATTGAAATTATATTTGATCACTGAATTGCTTTTAATATCCGGTTCCATATTATTAGCAAAATATACTACCTAAGGACGAACTCGTCCTCTAATTTAACAATTATTACAGATATAATATCGATCTTTCGAAATGCGTTTAAACATCTTTGGGTAAAAACCAGTGGATGATGACGCCAGTTGAAGTATTCTCAGTGTTTTTCCAGATTAGCCAGAATATTGCAGACTCACATTATGCGGTCAGGAACTTTGCTCAATTATAATAAAATATTAAGGTAGGTGCTACTGGTCGTAAGAGGTAAAAACAAAGGTAACAAGATTTTTAACACAAAGAACTTATTTTATCTTACAGTCAAATTATGAACTTCAACTAGAAATGGTTTAAATTATGTGAGTAAAGACAAATCTGCACTATACTAATAATATTAACTTTAAGAGTTTTATTAAACGAGCTAATCTCAGAAAATACTAGTTCGAATTGAAAAAATATTTTAGTGTTCGATAGCTAATTTATCGAGGAAGGCTATAGGCTATATAACATCACGCTACAACTAATAGGAGCGGAGCATTGATGAAAAATGTAACGCCGACGAAGTTGCGTGGATCAGCTTACGATATCCTACTAAATACACTAGAAGGGCGAAACAGAAACTACTCAGATGCTTCATGTCTGTGTCAACAAGGATCCCGTTCAGCATGACGCTGCCATTGAAGGACCCACACCCACAGCACGGCGCTGGGGGGTCTACTCTCTAAGCTCGAAGTCCATAGTTTCCGCCTTAGTTACGGGAGTTTCCTAGCTACTTCGTATCACCTACGGACTTACGACTAGTCCCGAATTCGAACTAAGAATGAATGACAACACGATTTGAGAGTAACTGACAATTCGTGTTGTCATTAATTCTTAGTAGTTAGGTGAAACGGAGTAGAAAACGCAGGGAAACTGAAGCCGAAATTACGGACTTTGGGCTGATTCTCAAAATCGATCAAAATTGACGAAGATAAAACGCATCAAAGGTCAGAACAATTTCGAAAACTCGTGTGACGTCACTTGTGAAGTGGGGCTTGTGACGTCACACGAGTTTTCGAAATTGTGCATCTTTTGTTTACGTTAAAAAAAATACATGCATCCAATATATCTATTGGAAATCTATCTGACGGCCTAATTATATTTTTTAGTCGTCGACCCTATTCAATCCAATATCGGTAGAGTTATTTGTTGTTACTGTTTGTAACAAAAAATCGACCGCATGCGGGGAAAATTATTTACCTAATATTTCTTTCAAATTTCTAATTACTTGCAATGAGTCAGCGGAATTACTGAATTTTCCATGACCGTTATTAATTTCAGTTACATTTTTTCAGTGTCTTGTTTTGTATGTTACGGAAAGATAACGAATATTAATTAAATCTCTGTTCTAGCAATAGATATTGTCACAGGTAAAACCTTTGTGATCAAGGTCTCGTAATTAGGCGCAAGAACTTTACGTAATTAGACGCAAGGGCAAAGTCATCATGCTTCGCCTGTACGGATCGGTGCCACACTGGATACGTGAATTCACCAGCAGAAAAGCATAGGGACATGCCGGTTGTGAGAAGAACTTCGGGAGCCGCTCCCCAGTTGGTAGAAACAGTGTGACGTAAGCGGTTGTTTCGGGACCCAACCTTCTGCTTCGTGTTGACACAGTGTACATTATAAGTCAATGCTCTGTCCAAAGTAACACCTAGGTACTTGGGGTGCTTGCAGTGCTCCACCTTTGTTCCTCGCCACGTGATGTCAAGTTTCCTGTTTGAGACTTTTCGAAAAAAAATCGAGCTATTCGGGTCAGATACCTCGTATTTGATACCCTGGGGATCAGTTTTAACCTAGTCATCTATTAACAGATTGTTGGGACAGCAAAAAATAAGTACAGGGTTTATTAAAATACACATGTTCGTAGCTTTTATTGTAATGGAAACAAATCATTTTTACATGAACAACTGTTTTTCTCTTGACGGTACTTACCTGTCAAAAAGAGTAAGTGGGTCAGACCCGAATGACAAAGTTTGTTAGTGGATCAGACAGGAATTAAAACAACTGTGGGGATCAGAGGGCTTCGCACGAATAATTTTAATACAGCTAAAATACTAGTTTCGCGCACAATATTATTTGAATATTGTGCGCGAAACGACAATATTCATATTTTTAGAACTTAAACCAAAATACTATGGGGTTCTTTTTTCTCAAAATTCACTTACGTTAACGTTACTATACGTCAAAATATTCGTGCTAGGCCCTCAGATCAGGGGATCCGACCGAATTAATTAATTCAAAAATGTAGAATAGATTTGTTAAGAAAAGTCTGTCAGATTTATAATAATTGTGGTCGTTGACACAAGATTAAAATAAAAGTTTTCTTTTATCGGCTACGTGTTTTTATTGAAAGGAATCTTTAATTTCCTTTTTGGTCTGAAGAGTTCAGATCGTCACATAATAAAATTCTTCTGTGTGGCAAAATTATCATGACAACTTAGCAGCTGAAGATTAATTAATCTGCATAGATTTTTGCCAACTATTTCAAGGTCGGTATTTCAAGTTTGAGCGACTGCCAGCGACTTCTACAGCATGGGGTGTGTAGCCAAAGGGTACTGTACTGGTAGCCGCATATGGTTATTGGCTAATACAGAACCCCTACAGCCAGAAAATCTATCAATAGTCAAGACTATTGTCTGAGTTTCTGACTTCTGACTACCCGTAACGACGGTCAAAGATGTTCAAAGACAGCCGGAACCAACAGATTAGCATGATTTCTGAGGCACCGAAGTGTTTTATGAAATGGATAGTCACTTCCCCGTATAAAAATACTACCCTGTATATTTCTAAAATCATTGCAAGTAGTTTTAACAAGTACCAGGGAAAAGATAAAGGTGCCATACTATAATCGTGAGAGATGTAGCGGAGATGAGCCAATCTTCATCTGTGAGAGATGTAACGGAGACAAGCCAGTCTTCATCTGTGAGAGATGTAGCGGAGGCAAGCCAGTCTTGATCTGTGAGAGACGTAGCGGAGACAAGCTAGTCTTCATCTGTGTGAGACGTAGCGGAGATAAGCCAGTCTTCATCTGAGAGAGATGTAGCGGAGATAAGCCAGTCTTCATCTGTGAGAGATGTAGCGGAGACAAGCCAGTCTTCATCTGTGAGAGATGCAGCGGAGACAAGCCAGTCTTCATCTGTGAGAGATGCAGCGGAGACAAGCCAGTCTTCATCGGTGAGAGACGTAGCGGAGATAAGCCAGTCTTGATCTGTGAGAGATGTAGCAGTAATAAAGCAGTCTCCTTCTGTGGAAGGGTAAGGTCGTACCCTTATTTTCCCATCACAAAAATTCAACCAGTATAGTTTGAAAATTGCAATAAATTCAAACAAGTACCAAGGCGCATAAGGTTAAAGAAAAAGTGACACACTACTACCACCGTGAGAGATTTGCCGAGATAAGCTAGACGTCATCTGTTTAGGCCTAAGGCAATACAGAACCTTGGTACAAATGACGTCTAGTAGAACTCTTTTAATATTCTACCTGATTTAATTTACTATCGATTGCATATAACTAGTTACCGATACGCTTCTAACCTTGCATGTGTGACACTTCTGAACTTATCTCTGATCTTTGACTGCTGGTCCGCAAATCGCGGCATCAGTTGTACCTTATAGGTATACATGTATATGGATGTGTGAAATATGCATTTCGGATGTCTTATGGCTAGTACACTCGCCAATGACCTTGTGCATATAAACGGAGCTAACTACGGCCCTCTACGCACCATTCCGTTAGCCGCATTTTGATTTATATTTATAATAAAAGTAACAAAACCGAATCATTTGCGTTTGTATTGCAAAGCAGTAAATATATTTTTTATACTCTTTTGATAAAAATATGAGGGAGTAAAATGGTTTCATCTCAACGATTTGGAGATGATTTGGTGGTTTTTTTTCATATTTATTTATTTATATATATGCTTTATTGTACACCAAAAAAGAAAAAACAAAGAATACCTTAAACTAAAACAATATACAATCGGCGGCCTTATCTTATTATGTTATACCTATGGATAAATTCTGGCTAAACTAAATAACGTATCATATCATGTAGATTAAGTACAGTAAGAGAGTAACAATGTTTTTAAGATGTAATTTCTCTGTTAGTGCCAACGATAAATTGCTTCATCTGCACGCTGTTTTTAAGCATTTCTCGAGGACGGAGTCTGACTTCAGCTAAATCCGGCTTGACTGGAAACCGACCCCAATATAGTTGGGAAAAAGGTAAGTCAGACTCCCGATACCTGAATTAGGATTTAGCCTAACTTGACAACTTATCCAACTTTGTCATTAATGTAGGATTTGACATATTCTTAACTCCAAACTCTCCGTTCAGAAACCAGCCATAACTAATCTCAACTGCCGCGACACAGGCAAGAAGGGCCAACCAATTCTCGTACTTAAAAAGCTTTCAAATTCAAGGCGCAATTATCATCTCGGCGAAAAACAATACCGCAAAAATACTTCAATGTCCAACAGAAACAGTGGACAGCTCATCCCTCAAGAACTAACTAAATATCACAAAAAAAAAGGTTTTATTTTACCGACCAAATATAAAGTAAGACAATCGTACTTGCTTTTCGATCTCACCTTTCCTAAGCATTGCCTGCTTTCATGGTAACCGCCAGTGGCTATATCCGGTTACTACGACCCTGAAAATATATTCGCAACGCTTGACCGACGTAACCCTGCAATTGTTTCGGATCTGCGCCTCTAGTTTGTTGCCCGAGTCAGCATTGCAAATGTCAAAAAACTCACGCAATAATGAACATTTTTATTACACATTAATTAATTTAGATTTATGTTAATGTTGTATAATTTGCGAAAAAAAACGACTACGCACCTAAAATCAGGTGTAATTACCGTAGCTAAGTCAGAGCTCATAAAACATACTTTGATTTAGTATTAATGTTACATTATTCACAATGTCCATATCTTGTCCATTTGTGGTTAACTGGCATAAGGTGGACAAGTAACGCTTACGTAATAATTGAACAAAAGGGGACATGAAATCCAAATTGCAAGTGCACAAGGTCTTGCGGTGCTGACCTCCGGCCGTGTTAAAAGTAGAGTGACATGATTGCTTCGATATATTTATCGTTCGTGCGTAAGTAGCGATGTAATGATAATCCGTTTTTAATTTTTATGTGGGTACCTACTTACGAGTTGTCTTAATTTTTTTTTGCAGTGATTCAGTAGTCCTTTGGCTTATTGCTGAGACCTTTGACAGGGTCTGAAACGATACCCTTATTAGTAAGCTTCCTTCATTCGGTCTGCCCCACAGATTGTGTGATTGGATTGTAGATTTCCTGAGGGATTGGTCTATCCGAGTGGTCATAGATGGCTGCTCGTACGGACTGCTGGATATTAATGCGGGGTTCCTCAGGGGTCGGTGCTCTCGGCAACATTGTTCCTGCTGTATATTAATGATCTGCTAAAACCTGGTACCTTTGGGTATGCAGACGACAGCACTGGTCAGGTTCAACGTTGCTAAGACCCAAGCGTGTCTTTTTTCCGCCAAAAGGAGCCAATTCCACCCATCTCCGTCTTTCCGAGGTGTAACCGTGCCGATAACCGACCAACTTGAGCTTATTGGTGTTACATTAACATCTACCCAATTTTGGCCCTTTCATAGAGTCAAAGGCTCAAGTGGCTGCCAGAAAGTTGGGGATCCTAGCAAAGGTGAGACGGTAATTCACGCCGGAACAGCTGCTTAAAATCTATCAAGCGCAAGTTCGATCGTTTATAGAGTACTGCTCTCATCTTTGGGACGATCAATGGAGTAACGTGCCAAGAGGATCATCGGTAATGACAGGCTCGTCAAGTTGTAGCTCCAAAGTCTTGAGCATCAACGCCGAGTTGCTAGCCTGTCGGTTTTCTATCGGTTGCATTTTGGGGAGTGTGCGACGGAATTGCATAGTTTAATTCTGCTAAGCCCGTTCCATCATCGCACAATAAGAAGAACGGCGATGCGCCTCCGGTACATGGTGGATATCCCACCCACTCGCACAAAACGATATGGGAACACATTCATAGTGCGTACAGCTAAGGAGCGGAATTCCCTTCCAGAGTTTGCGTTTCCTGGTAGCTCCAACCTGGGAGTCTTTAAGTCAAGAGTGAATAGGTTACTTCTGGGCAAACGAGCTTCATCTTTGACCGCAATCATCGGTTTCCATCAGGTGAGATAGTGGTCAAACGTACACGTATCAATAGTAAAAAAGGCATTCAGTGCTGTCAACTACAAAAAGGTACCTTGGCCACATAATGTAACATAAAAATATAACAGAAAATTGATCTCAACTCGCATGCGCCTCGAATTGACGAATATGCACAGTTGAAGTAGGTAGATACCAAATAAGCATCTACTTACTTCCTCCATGAGAGGAGGCAGGCTTCCAACACTGGTTCTCAAACTTTTAAGCTCCGTAGACACCTTTGCGATTTCGTTTTTCTGGGTTTCAATCAATCAATTATGTTCAAGTTCACCTAATTCAATTTGTTTTTTTGCCACCAGATGGCTCTTAGCCTCTTTTAATACAAATTGAAATTTATACAATATATACGCAATAGGATCACAGCATCTTAAATTTTATTTTATTCAGCCTGTGGAGCTCTGCCATGTCTGTGTACCCTGGGGTTCAATTGTCAACTTTGGGTATAGCTGATCTAGCACAATATGGAAGCAGATACTTTGTCCCTTGAGAAATCAAATGCATTCAGCTGTAGTACTTACGCAGACGGAAATAGTTCTAGCTTCAGAATTGAAGCTGTGACTTCGATTTTGTAAGTGAAGGTCATAGTTGAAACTGCAAGAGTCTCAGAGCATTAGTATGCCCTGTTGCATTAAGTCCTCCTATATACCAGCACTGTACAAAAAGTTTTAATAATTATATGAGAGAATATCGGAAAAGAAGAACATCATCATTAATTATGTGAGGATTTATTCACGCTCCCTTAGAAAACCCCTCATGTAATAAATCAATATAATTACTGTCGTTCACCTCTGAGCTCGTGGCTAGATAATAACAGCCGCACGAGTCGATCTTCAAGGTTAAGCAACGATAGCCAAGGTTGGTCTGTGGATGGGTGACCATATTAACATAGCGAGTTTCCTCCGTGCCTCGGAAAGCACGTTAAGCCGTTGGTCCCGGCTGTCATTTGTAGATCATTGGCAGTCGTTATGGATAGTCAGAAGCCAGTTAATCTGACCCCAGTCTTGCCATGAAGTACCGTGTTACCCAGTTAATGGGTTGTGGAGGTCTGGTAGGCAGCCGCTCCTCGTAAAATACTGGTATTCAGCTAAACCTGGCTTGACTGGAAGCCGACCCCAAAATAGTTGGGAAAAGGCTAGGCAGATGATGAGATGATCGGAAAAGAAGAACATCGTGAGGAAAGCAACAGTGCGATTCTGTCTGTAAGCTTACGCAGTGATGTTTACAGAACCGCATTGCTGTAAATGCCACCGGATAATTACAGACAGCGTAACATAGTAAAATAAATATCGCGTCAAGTAGCAAAATAACAAACGATTAAATTAAATTGCAACTGAAGAATTTCGATAGGACTTATTGTAATAAAAATAATTTGTTCATAATATATCGAGAAATTATAATCTCTTCGTCTTCATCATATCAACCGAAAGACATCCACTGCTGGACATAGGCCTCCCCCAAAGGGGAATAGAAGTTTCCCACTCCTCCCTCCATTCTTTGCATTGTTCCGAATTCTGCACAACATCTTGCTGAGGCAGGCATTGACGTTGTCCGTCCATCCAATTTCTTCGTAGTTAGCCGCGGCGCGCGCCGGCTCCGTCTCCAGATCTTTTACAGCCCTTAAAATTTAATAGGTATTAATTTTAATAAGCCACCTTACGTAGTAATTAAGTCGTTTTAAAGATCATCAACAAATATGTAATTCAACAAAGATACCTTCGTTCTTTTGAAATTATTTCTACAACAAAAACCTGACGACTCATTGATTCATGAATGTTGGCGGAAGATTTATAAAAGAACACATCATAACCGTTACTTTTCCTCGAGGAAGGTAAAGTATTTACGTTTTAGTTAATTCATCTGTAAAGATGTATCATTCCTTCACTATGGTTAGGTATATAAGGTTCTTTCCCCTCACAGGATAAACTCGTACCACACTCAGTCACAATCACAACCGTTTTCCTCGTTTTTTAAACTGATTCAAAATGTTATTGTGACACCTTGAAGTCTTGGTCGTTATGTGCGTATTTTCACACCATTTATATTCTAATTTAAAAATATACAATTCAATAACTATTTGGTTAAATGATTAACCATACAAGCAAATCATTTAAGGCCAGGTATTCCCAATATTCCATCACTTTGAATCAATAATAAAGAAACAAATAGTGATTGTTTAAACAATCACTATTTGTTTGTTACTATACATTGTCAAAGTACATAAAGTAAACTTCAATATGTATTTTTTGGCTTTAAAGAAAAAAAAAACATATTGAAGTTTACTTTATGTACTTTGACAATGTATGGTTCAAAAAATAATATCGAAAACTTAATTACTCGATCGAAAAACATCGGAAGAGGAGGCAAAATTCAACTATTTTTGATGTTTTTCTTATTGTTCTTGAAGCTTATGAAAGTTATCTTCCTTAAACCATATCTAAGAAAGGTTAGTAGTAACATATAGAAGATTAGTTTCTGGTAAAATTTTGCATAATAGTTTAATTCTTTTAATACCTAATTAATTATTATCGCTTCACGCCGTCGACGCCGACGTTAGCGCGATACCCACTTCGCTCGTTCTACCTGGCCTTAAACAAAACTACCAGTATTCAAGCGCTTCGTAGATAATAAATTAGTTTATAATGTAAATAATCTGCAATACTTAAAAACTAGACCGGATGACGCTGATACAGTTTTAATCGAGAGTCTGTAATCTGTATATTTAGATCATGTTTAATCAGTTATTGTGATCAATACCCGTGCATCTAGAGTCTAGACCTACATTAAAACAAAACAATAAAAGTGGTCAAGTTTGTATCCGGCCACGCGCAGTGTAGGACTCTGTTCGCACAATTGCCGATTGTCAATAGAATTTTCGCGGATTTTTTTTTCTCCAAGTACATTTTATAGATCGGTCGACTATTACTCGTAACTTGTAAAGCCTACGTAACTGTGATAGTTTCTCTTTTAATTTCGTTATGTATACCTGTATGCTATACCATGATTTTTTTCACCTCTCCAAAAACAACCATTTAGCTGGCAGAGAGGGGGATACTTCTCTCTTACAAAAATTAGCACTTTAAAGCCTAATATTCCGCAAACGGATCCTTGAATGGAACAATGATTAGCATCCATGACAAAAATGACAAGCATACTCTCGATATTTTTAAACGAGTAACGACCTATTCAACGACACCCTACACCATGGGATAGATGATGAAATAAAAATATCGCCGCTTTACTTATAGGGGTAACCCTACACGTAAAGTCTTCTCTAGCCACTTTTACCACCACCAACCCACCACCACCTAAAAAACCAAGATTTTATTTTACCACTTTGTCGGGGTGATTAATATTTATACCCATACCAAATACCAACTTACTAGTGCTAAGCGTTTCTGAGCTAAACCGTGGACAGACAGACCGACAGACAGACGGACGTGGCGAAAACATAAAAGTTCTTTGTTGACTATGGAACCCTAAAAATTAATAAATGAATACCTAAATAAAAACTGTTAACTGAATCGTGAAAGACCTAGCAAAACCAGACCGACTGCTTCAAAAAAAAATATAAACAAAGTATCTGCATATGACCTTCGACATTCAACTTTTGTCTTGCACAATCAGAAATCGGTCAACAAATGAGTTTTGATATTATTCGAATTAATTTATCCATTTATGGTTGATAAGGCGGGAAAGCAAAACTCGCGACTCGTGCCAAGGCGACGTTCGACCGAGGAGCGGCGACTGGAGTCAGCACACTGCTCGCTGCAAGAACAGGGAAGTGACCAACAAGGACATTACACCAAAATATGCTTATTCCATACCCAGAACTGAACAGAAAAATAAGAACGGCCAGGTGAAATCCCGGCAAATTTCCTTAGAAAATGACTCACGATCCACGGTGACACCAGGATAATTAACATCGGAAACTGTAGCATAGTTCAGTATTTCTTAGAATTCAAACTAACAGAGGACAAATTTGTCGACACTGATCCGCACTTTACAGCAAAGTATCTTTACCTAAATTTAGAAGGAACATAATTGATAATTTACGCTTTCAAATGTAATGGCTGTTACCTCGAACTTGAGCATAAAAAATGAGGTTATTAGAAATACCCAAAAAAAATGTAATTTCCCAAAAACATGTCTCAGTTTCCTTAAGTTAATAATTACCAAGAAAGTACATTGCGTAAATATTGCGTATAGCGATGTTATGTGAATTCTAAGACCAGGGCTGATATGTCAAGAAGGTCGGCCGGCAAAGAGGAAGTGGCTGCGGGATATTATAATATAAAGAGATACTAAATGTTATGTCGATTCGATATGACGCAAATTGTCAACATTTAATGTTTACACTATCCGCACGCGACTTGACTGTTAGCAAATATTATTTAAATATATAACGGAAGTGTGTGAAAAGCGTGGTAAGCTGGAAACGTAAAGACATGAAAAAGTTAAAGGGTATAAATATTTTGACCCTGTGATGACGAAACATAGGGGTACCATAGCGCGCTTGACTCGTTGGAACGCTTTTTCGTTGGCTTTTTGTCTGTGACCTAGACTAGAGTCAAAAGCAAACCCATCTCAAATAAAAATAAAAATTAAAAAACCACAAGGTCTAGAAAAGGTAACATTCTATACACGATAACGATTGTCAAAATTACCAAATTCGGCTTTTTCTCTGTTACCTCTGACCTAGACTAGAGTAAAAGAAAACCCATCTCATAATAAATTGCCATTGTGGCATCATATTGTCCTCATATGGTGAAATTACCTTCAAATATCAGCAACGTGATACTTTAGGGCACCATGTTGTTAGCATTTTTTGTTGGTTTAAATGTCTTCTACCCCTACATGAAGGTTACAACGTACGCCGCTTTTTAAAAAAAAATAACGGGTTGCACTCGGAAGTGCAAGAAGTGAAAACTTGAATACGTGCTTACGAATTTTCGATCAGGTCACGTGTCCTGAGTCCTGACTCGAGTTTAACATTTTTACCCATCACAAAATAAGTTCACAACGCTGCTAAAGAAGTTTGCAGGACACGTGACCGTCCTACGAATTTTCAATCAGGTTCACGTGTCCTGACGCGAGTTTAACATTTTTTACCCATCACAAAAAATTGCACAACGCTGCTAAAGAATTTTTCACTTCAAAAATATTAAAATGGCGACGGGGGGCTATGCCAGCTCCCATACAAAATAGTTTGAACGCCTTTCATCTGAGTGTCAATGCAACCTGTCAAAAAGTCTTCATTTTTACATCATCGCTTACCAATAGGTGAGATAGTGGTCAAACGTGTGTCTGTGAATAGTAAAAAAAAAATCGACAGATTGCCCGCAGAACTGAGATGCGAATGCGAAAGTGGCTTAAAAATTACTAGAATTGGCCCTCTGGTCATATTTGGTACATATTTTGGACTTTTTGCCAACCACCCTTTCAATGAAACTTTGTCCGAGCACCATGACATTGAGACTCTATATTATCGTTGTTGTGACTCGTGAATATTGAGTCTTATTAATAAAAAATCTAACCATGTGATTAATCTATAGGCTGATTGACTGAGCACATCCTTAATTCCAACTTTCTATAAAGGATTTCATTTTAGCATCTTTAGGAAGTCAGTGATAGCATGACAGTTGACGGGACAGAATAGAGGAAAAAAGCGTGTTGCACCGATGACAAGCAACCTGGGAAGATGATGATGATTATGGTTAGATTTTTTTTAAATAGCTTACGGTTTGTAAATGACGTAATTATAAACCGCTTTTTACATTCTCACAGTTGATGTAGGCCTTTCGTCTGTGAGAGATGTTGGGCCACGGGGCACAGTGCGTGTTTTGGATCTATTTGTCTTCGAATATTGGGCAATCAATCTGCTTGTCTTCCAGTCAAACCAGATGCTGCTGAGTACCACTATTTCACATGGAGGAACTGCCTATTTCACTTCCACAACCCAGTAACTTAGTAACACGAAGCCATTTGGCATAAAAATGGTGGGCGCCAAATGAAAACCGATAAAAACTGACCTTAGAACCGATCATCATAACAGCCAAAAGGCGTCCGTCTACTGCTGGACATAGGCCTCCCCAAAAGCGGGGGAGGGTTGCCATAATTGCGACGCTTGGCAGGCGGGTTGGCGATCGCAGTACATTGTGTTGCGTTTTACAGAGAACGCTGCTGCCCTTTCTCTGGTGAAACCCTTAGTCTTGGGATAGCATTAATATTTTACGACACCATACGGCACCGGCCGGCTATACGGCTTAGATAGAACTGATGGATTAAAGATATAAGACAGATTATGGATATATGTAGAGATCTCGTTTTAGCTGAATTGGATAAGCTATGGCGTCGTTCTTATTGGCTTACGATCGTACGAGTTAACGATGCAATTTCGTAGCTTGATGAAAATTATTTCTGTGCTCGCGCGATGATTAGCAAGCTTCAATAAGAAAACTAAAAAAATGTGTGGTTTATCTCGTCGTGCAACGAAATCGCTTCGTTAACACGTTAAAGCGTACGTCACAATTATTATGCGGGTTTGTAGTATCGGCAATTATATTTTTTTAGCAACCATTATTTTTATGAGTCCATATTTAACTTTTAGTAAGAATAATGTAATATGGTGTAACATATTTAGATATCTCGTAACGTACCGGAATAATTTGTTTATTCATATTTTAAGCTCAATCTAACGGCATCATTATTCTTGCAAATAAATTATTTGATTTGATTTAATTTCATAACTGCGTTTACTTTAGATGATTGATTAACGCCAGTTTTTTGAGGTTCTCAGATAAACCCTCAATTGTTTTGTTCAGAAGTCTATGAAGTCTATGACCAGGCGTGTTGCCAGTGGTGAATTATGGAACTGAATGTGGTCGCTCACAATGGGCCTCATCAGAAGGCTTAAAGTCACTCATAGGGCAATGGAGAGAGCAATAATTAGAGTTTCCTTGCGTGATCGGAACAGGAATGATGATATCCGCAAACGAACTAGTCAACATCATATCAGCCGAAAGACGTCCATTGCTGGACATAGGCCTCCTCCAAGATGGGGGGGTTTACTATAATCGCCACGCTTGGCAGGCGTGTTGGCGATCGCAGTGAAAGGTTTTGAGTTTTACAGAGAACGCTGCTGTCCATTCTCTGGCGAGTCCCTTAGTCGCTTCTTACGACAGCTACGGGAAGTGATGGGATGGTATTATTCTTTTATGGCACTATACGGCACCGGCCGACACCATACGTCAGACCAGTGTTACCAACATATCCCGAAGGATCACTAAACTGAAGTAGCAGTAGGCAGGGCAGATTGCTCGCAGAACAGATGGTAGATGGGGCCGAAGGGTTCTGTAGTGGCGACCGCGTACCAGGAGACGCAGCGGTGGTAGGCCTCTCATACGTTGGACCGATGACCTGGTTAGGGTTGAGGGTAGACGATGCGAGACGCCCAGGACCGGTTGTTGTGGCGAAATTTGGGGGAGGCCTGTGTCCAGCAGTGGACGTCTTTCGGCTGACATGATGATGAAGCTGTTGGATTGGTAAAGTTTTTCAATAACTGACGGATCTGAAAGGAAAAGAAACATCAAAGATTTGATGGGCTTTCCCAGCCAGGTCAAGGTCGGTTTCCAGTCTAACTGAAAGCAGCTGAGTGGCAGTATACGGGGTGATGACCCTCCTAGACCGGCGTCAGGGGGGCTAAAAAGGCTATTTCAGAAGAATCAATTAATATTATGATTATAATTGTCATCATCATCATCTGCCTAGCCTTTTCCCAACTATATTGGGTTCGGCTTCCAGTCAAACCGGAGCGGCCGCCTACCAGACCTCCACAACCCATTAACTGGGTAATCCAGTACTTCATGGCAAAACTGGAGTCAGATTAACTGGCTTCTGTCTATCCGAAACGACTGCCAAAGATCTACAAATGACAGCCGGGACCAACGACTTAACGTGCTTTCCGAGGCACGGAGGAAACTCGCTATGTTAAGATGGTCACCCATCCACAGACCAACCTTGGCTATCGTTGCTTAACCTTGAAGATCGACTCGTGCGGCTGTTATTATCTAGCCACGAGCTCAGAGGTGAACGACAGTAATTATATTGATTTATTACATGAGGGGTTTTCTAAGGGAGCGTGAATAAATCCTCACGTAATTAATCCAATACACTGTCGAATAGATAGACTTTTTAACTTGACGACATCACACGTCATCATGAATCAAAGTTAAAATTAAAACCCACACGACGCTGATTCCGATAAAATTGCCGATTGATTAAAACATTCCGATATTGATACGAGGAAGTCGAGTGGTTAATCAAAGGACAATAAATGAAAAAATCTTGTTATTAACATGATCGTTTAGACGGATACGGAACTATTTATTATTGAGTTAAACGTACAGGATGCATTTGTTTCTATATTAATTCAGTAGGTGGTTGTAATGTGTGGAACAGTCACGCCCCACGCGCCTGCCGACCGGCGAGCTTAGTGAACTTGAGGGCCGTCGATAACGTGATCAATTATTGGCTATTGGCGAAGTTTCCATAGTTATACCCGGCACTATTATCACACATGAGCAGAGCCTCCGTATTTCAATGTCACTCAGCATGTGTTAAACTACCGTTAATATGCGTGGGACTGATGAGGTGTGATTTAATTTTGTTTTTGTTATTTTTGAAAGAAAAGAAAGAAAGAAAAGACGTTTATTTCCCCAAAAGCGACGCACAAAACACAAAATAATAAGGGAATAAATAAAAACTTAACTAAAAACTAAATAACTTATTGTCACTAGGACTATGTCAGGACCGGGCACAAGTCTTTATTCACACCACAGACAAACAGAACACAGTTCCACCATCAAAAGTTTATTCATCATCTGCCTAGCCTTTTCCCAACAATATTGGGGTCGGCTTCCAGTCAAGCCGGATTTAGCTGAATACCAGTATTTTACGAGGAGCGGCTGCCTACCAGACCTCCACAACCCTACCAGAACTCCACAAACCTGGGTAACACGGTACTTCATGGCAAGACTGGAGTCAGATTTACTGGCTTATGACTATCCGTAACGACTGCCAAAGATCTACAAATGACAGCCGGGACCAACGGCATATCGTGCTTTCCGAGGCAGGAAGGAAACTCGGTATGATAAGATGGTCACCCATCCATAAACCAACCTTGGCAAGCGTTGCTTAACCTTAAAGATCGACCCGTGCGGCTGTTATTATCTAGTCTGACTTTATTTTTGTTATTACTGATCACAATCTCACCATTGGTAAGCGATGGTGTGGTCGATGAAGGAACACGCTAGCCCAGAAGTAACCTTATCAATCTTGACTTAAAGACCCAGGTCGTTGCTAAGAAGCTGTGGTCTGTTAACTTAGCTTTGTTACATTTCACAAGGATTGTTCCTAGTAATTCACCTGTTCTATTGCGTATGCTGCTATTTTTTTTTACTATTGATAGGCACGCGTTTGACCACTATCTCACCTGGTGGTAAGCGATGATGTGATCGAAGATGGAGCACGCTTGCCTTGAAGTAACCTATTCACTCTTGACTTAAAGACTCCTAGGTTGTAGCTATCAGGAAACACAGACTCCGGCAGGGAATTCCACTCCTTAGCTGTACGCACTATTAATGTGTTCCCAAAACGTTTTGTGCGTGTGGGTGGGATGTCCACCATGTATCGGTGGCACATCGCCGTTCGTCTTGTGGTCCGATGATATAACGCGATTATGCAATTCCGTCGCACATTCCCCAAAATGCAACCGGTAGAAAACCGCCAGGCTAGCAACTCGTCGTCGATGCTCAAGACTTTGGAGCTTCGTCGCGACGAGCCTCTCATTGCCGATGATCCTCTTGGCTCGTTTCTGAATACTGTTTTTATATAATACCTACTGTTACATAATTCATTCTATAATACTGTTTTAGGTAAGTAATATATAATTTTCCATTTCACTTCACCTATTACTAAAGTGTAGCTAATTAACAATCGAAAACGGAGCACATGCAGACATCACGCGCTCCCAATTTGTTCACGAATGAGTCATGCTTGATTCGTGATACGTGAGTTTGAAGTGGAATAGTCTTGGCAAAAAGTTTGAGGGACTTATGGATTCTGTAACAATCTTACCATAATAAGTTAGGAGAAGGGAACATGAAGTAAGCCTTAGACCAGCTGTTCTTTGTGAGATGTAATTAAAGCTATCAATGCCGATGCTGCGAGCGTAGTCACATTCGGGGCCAAAACAAGCTTAGAAGTTAACCATCGACTCGAAATGAATAAGCTACAAACAGTTTCTTACTCCGGAACTTTTGGAAAAGGCTAGGTAAACGTTATCATCTATCTAGTCTTTCCAATTCATCCACCAATCCATCCATCAACCAATCTATCCAGGTAGGCTCATGCCTACCCGCATAGAGTGGTTAGTGAGAATAGAGTGGTCTATTTACTTCTGTTTTAAGGTAATTAGCAAGAAGGCAATGGGTCAGCCGGTCTAAGCAAAAGCTGAATGAATATTTTCATGATCTCCTCTCAATCGTGCCTTTGCAAATAGGACTTTTGTTAAACATAACCCATATGTGCCACAAGTGCCCATATATTTGAACTTTAGAATACGTTATGAGTGCCACCAACTCAGCTATTAACGAAGCCACCTTCTGGGCTAGAGGCCAACTTGAGAAGTAGAAGAACAATTACCATAGAATGTTGGAAATGGGAATCGCTGCTTCACTACAATAAAGTAGCGGCATCTAAGACAGTTGAATCACTTCTGCAGAACTCTTCGAGTTTCATTGACTGGCGCCACTGGCTAATTTGGCTTTCAGGAGCTGCAGTGGTTACAATAGTTAGTAATAGTGGTTTTGAAACTACACGATTAAATATTCATGTTTTAAGATTTTACTTCTATACTTAAAAGAGGAAGTGCAAATGTGAGATTGTGTAGGTAGATGCGGAGAGTAACTGGAACCACAGCACCTATTTGAAAAATGTTTTCACAAAAGGTAGTTTACTACAGATTAAAATATCCTTTATAGTATGTTTTTTTAACCAGGCAAAACCGAGGCAGGCAGCTAGTACACAGTGACGAGGTTAACGAGTTCTCGCTTATCGATATGTGCACAAAGTTGACAAAGCACGTCATCTATTGAATAAGAAGTTATAATTACTATGTGTTTCGTTATAACCCGGTTCTACCGTGCATAATCAACTAGTTGCAATTTCATTATTTTATTTATTACTTCTTAAATTCAGGTGTATTTCCTATTAAAATACTCCTCAATTTTACTATTAATAGGGACGCGTTTTACCACTATCTCACCTATCGGTAAGCGATAATGATGAGTTTTAACAACAATTAACGCTGTGACTGATGAACGGCAAAACCTAACATGTTATGTTACCTGTAAACTTAAATCTCGAGAACTGCTGACCCAACCAGCGAGTTTATAATATTTTTCTTGGTGCAAGATACAAGTAGGGATTTACGTTCTATAGCAATTTTTAAGTGACTGATACTAATAAAAAGGGTATAGGACCGGTTCCTGAATTGAGTATTTAGGGCCCTATCTAACTAAGACACCATGGCGGCGTAAGCAGTCGCGCTACCGTGGTGTCTTGACTGCCAAGCGAGAAACACCAGAACAAACACCGGGTGATTCGGTTGCCGGCAGCTAATTTATTGCGCAACCAATCGTTTATAATCGTAGCGTATCGCGTCAAAATATAACATATTGTCGCGTATTTAAGAATGAGTGTCTATTGTCGATTGAATTCCATCACTCACCATCAGTAATTCAGGACTTTTAGAATTGAGTGACGTTTGCATGAGCGTGTAATGGGCGCCTTATTGCAAGTTACTGTTAACATAATTTACCATGTTGAGGTCTTGATAAGCTACAACAAAATAGTAAAGTAGTAACAGCGTCGTCGGTATTGTTAGTACAGCTTGAAGTGAACTATCCTATTCTCTGCATAATGGTAGATCAATTCTGAGAAAGAGAAGCTCACCGGCTTCTGGTTTACATGCGTATTGAGCTGTTATTCTAATTGTGCTAGGGATTGGCAGCTCACTGTAAGTTTAGTTCAGCTGACTTCACATTGCTACAGAATAGCACTAAAGCCGGTCTATTCTCTCAACACCTCACTGTATAAACTTAGGTGATTAGTGAGCATGAGCTGTTATTACAATGGTGTTAGGGATTGGGAGCTCACTTTAAGCTTTCTTCAGCTGACTTCACATTGCTACAGAATAGCACTAAAGCCGGTCTATTCTCTCAACACTTCACTGTATAAACTTAGGTGATTAGTGAGCATGAGCTGTTATTACAGGTGTTAGGGATTGGGAGCTCACTTTAAGCTTACTTCAGCTGACTTCACATTGCTACAGAATAGCACTAAAGCCGGTCTATTCTCTCAACACTTCACTGTATAAACTTAGGTGATTAGTGAGCATGAGCTGTTATTACAGGTGTTAGGGATTGGGAGCTCACTTTAAGCTTACTTCAGCTGACTTCACATTGCTACAGAATAGCACTAAAGCCGGTCTATTCTCTCAACACTTCACTGTATAAAGTTAGGTGATTAGTGAGCATGAGCTGTTATTACAGGTGTTAGGGATTGGGAGCTCACTTTAAGCTTACTTCAGCTGACTTCACATTGCTACAGAATAGCACTAAAGCCGGTCTATTCTCTCAACACTTCACTGTATAAACTTAGGTGATTAGTGAGCATGAGCTGTTATTACAGGTGTTAGGGATTGGGAGCTCACTTTAAGCTTACTTCAGCTGACTTCACATTGCTACAGAATAACACTTCATCCGGTTTATTCTCTCAACACCTCACTGTATAAACTTAGGTGGAGTCAGCATGAAGATAATTGTCATTCCATCTTGTTTGTATGGACCGACAGCTCACTTCATTTTCACTTCTCCTAAGCTTACAGGGTGAGATTTTTACAGAATCGCACTTTAGTTTTGTTCTTAACAGAAAATCAGTTAATGCATTCAGTTCAACGACCTCAACATAGTTCTTAATAAAATCATGTGATGAAATGAGATTTTTCTATTAGAAAAGATTAGACATTATTTATTCTAATAAGATGTTTTTGTTTATATTCTCCGCTGATAAAATCTTTACGAAATCCGATATGATAGTGTCTCAAACGGATCATCGCACAAAACAATACAAGAACAGAAACGACTTACTCTCGATTTCTGAGTCTAGATAGTTTAGGTAAACTTATCAAAGTATAGAGACCGGCCTATACTTGTGCATGAAAACTTATCAATATTTCTAACTTCAGGTGTGAAAAGTGTAGAGTATTCTCTTTAGGGATAAAGGTGGACTTTTGTATTAACGCCCTTGCTTCGCTCATCGCCTCTTAACTCCTATGCTTTGCTCGGGAGTTAATTTTCGGATTCTTCATAAGGTTCGGGATTCAATTTGACGCCCGTGACATAAAACACTGCTTTATCCCCTCGGTGCATAATCTACTATTAGATGGTTTGGTCATGTTAAGTTAGGATCATGAATTAAAGATGAATTACAGGAAGAGTGTGTGGAATCGTCGAGAGAAAACAATCTAGAAAGACAGACATACAATGACCCTATTTGTAATGAACTTCAAGAAAGTCAGGTGTATAGTACTCCACCGAGCGCATATACGACCAGGGTTCATTTAATACAACTGATTGGTGACAAGTGATAAGCGACAACCTGAAAATTTTACAATTTTGGTACGTTTCATTCTTACATTTTAGAATTGAAATGAAAAGAAATTAGTAGCATTGGTTCTCTGGTGTACGTACGAGTAATTGGAAAAGAACAAAAGACAGTAACTGTAGTAGAAACGAGCGTTCTATTATTTTTGCAATTTCTTCATATATCTCCAAGCTGAGGCGTAAGTTTATTAAGATGTGTAAGAAAGAACCTCAAAAAGAACACAATACTATCGAATCGAAATCAAATAATTTATTCCAGATGAGGCTGAGCGCCATCACTTTTAGATCGTCAAAATTTACTTATAGACAGTCCTCCAAAACGCACGCCCGTGGTGACTACTCCTTGTGTTGTAGCTGGGAAGAAGTAGCAACAGACTCCCCGGCAACAGGTAAGATCAGAGGGCCTAGCACGAATATTTTGACGTATTACTACGTTATAGTAAGGGAATTTTGAATGTGAAAAAATACAACCCCATAGTATTTTGGTTTAATTTTATGGGACATACACAATTTACATCGAAGAGCTCGTGGCTAGATAATAACAGCCGCACGGGTCGATCTTAAAGGTTAAGCAACGCTTGCCAAGGTTGGTCTGTGGATGAGTGAGCATCTTAACATACCGAGTTTCCTCCGTGCCTCGGAAAGCACGTTAAGCCGTTGGTCCCGGCTGTCATTTGTAGATCTTTGGCAGACGTTACGGATAGTCAGAAGCCAGTAAATCTGACTCCAGTCTTGCCATGAAGTACCGTGTTACCCAGTTAATGGGTTGTGGAGGTCTGGTAGGCAACCGCTCCACGTAAAATACTGGTATTCGGCTTAATCCGGCTTCGGCGACTGGAAGCCGACCCCAATATAGTTGGGAAAAGGCAAGGCAGATGATGATACACAATTTACATCATTCAAAAATATGAATATAGTATCTTATTCAAATAAATATTATGTGCGAAACGAGTATTGAAGCTATGCTAAAATTTTACGTTACGTTAGTATACGTCAATAAATATTCATGCTAGGCCCTCAGTCCCAGATCCTTCAAATAGTAACAAGTTACAGCAAGCTTATTTAAGGAATCCCTAGTCATATCGACACTACAAGATTGAATGAGATCAAGACACCTGGACAGCAAAACATAACGTACATTCTTGCGTTAAATAAGTGCAAACCATTAAAGGCAAATTGCAAAATATACAAGTCAGACTCGTGCCTTTGTCGTACTACATAATTACAATTGAAAAACCGCGGAAGTTGATAACTGGCTGCCGTTACTAATTTATGAAGTTTATATTATTTTCATACGTTAATGTGTGATTATCTATTCGTGAGACGATATAGATGAGGCCGGATAATTAACACTTTAATTATTATTTTAACTGTTATTATTATTATTCGTTTACCTGTTCCGAAGGTCGAGCCTATTTTTATAAAAGTAATCGTCCTAATCGGCACGTGAAACATCATCAAAGGATCTATGAAATGCGTGAGCCTTAAGAAGTGTTGATAGTTCACATGCCATCAACTACTCTACTATGTACTAGAGTGGTAGGCAGTAGTCGACGTGTCTAGTTGTCTACCGGTCGAGGTGAAGGCTAATGCCCGCGATGCTTCCAGTCTTTGTTAAACACAATCGCCTCAGTCAAGACTCAGCGTCACGTCAGCTCCATGTGATGTAAGTGCACATAGATCAAGTATCGTGAATGAAGGAAATGGCAGTCTCGTGCCATTGGGGTCTGCAGAGGCGGAGCCGTTCGTGGTCACAGCAAGGACCCTGCACCTTCCGGTCACGAAGCTATATCGCGAACTTATTTCCGACGCAGACCACCGACGATTTATTGCAAATCGCCTTACAATTTATCGATCAATTGCTCTCGCTTGCTTTGTTCAAGATAATACAGTTCGTACGTTTAGTTCGTTTCGTAACTCGTGCCCGCCAAAAGTTTAATAAGCAATTTATTTAATGTTAGATATTAATTTATACTTAGTGGTAATTGAATTAGTAACTGAATGATTAATCTTAGTTTTATTATTAGCCTTGCTTTATAGGGGTCTTAAAGCATTAGCACATTTGTAGAGTGTTTGGTTCTATAAGAGTCAGTTGGAATGTAACTGCTTGTCTGTTATAACCAGGTTGGCTTGCCATATAGAGGGGCACAGAAACCACTCAGATGCTCCAATGTCTAGGCAACAACAATTACGTTTAACCTTATCTATCGTAATCGCGATTCTAAAAAAGCAAATAATATAAATTGCTGCAATTTAACAATAAAGTTGAACGTGGCAGTCGCCTTGACCCAAGCAATGGGCTGGCTGCAGGCGTGAACGGCTGAGCGGCTGGCGGGAACATACTGCGCTCGCCGTACCGGTTTGTTCCTTTCATAACTAAAAACAGGGCAGTTTATTTAGGCACATATTGAAATGTCACTCTAAAATCGCCGTAGAAAGCACTGCTACCAATATATTCGAATGAGTAAGATCGTAATCTCTTGGTTTCACTCAGACAGAAGTCGAAACAGAAGCTGCAGCCATTATCATTTTGTTAACGAGCAACAAGTTTTTAAATTGATATTTTTAATCAGAAAACTATGAAACCGGAGACCGCTTGGGAACATAAACAAATTAATTATAATTTTATAAAGTAGGTAAATTAGGTAGTATATGTCAACACGATCTCTACATAGATAAGATAATGATCTTATCAAATTTTAACATTCTCATAAACATGAATAGAGTCTATTGCACTTCCGAATAGCTTTAGCTCTCCACAAACCAGTTTCAAATCAGGAAATTGCAAGTGTTCACTATAAAAACTGATTACAGACACGATACGATACATTTTATGAGAAACAAAGACAAATAAATTAAAGTGTGTGATTTATACATCGTGTTGCACTAATCAATCAGGTTGCGTTGGTGTCATTGCGGGAAAGGGATAAGTCATGATTTATCCCTTTCCAGCAATTACACCAACAAAATACCTCTAAAACCAAGCCAAAGCTTTGATCAGAAAGATAACAAAGTTGTCATAATTACAATCAACACTAGTAGCTACAGAATGTAATGTTTCGCGTGAGAAACTGACAGACAGACAGATGTGCAATTTATTATACTTCATAGTCCGTCCAGTATTCATACGTCGTAGCTGTCAGGTATTAGCCTCTCGAGTTACGCCAAATGCAATGTGTTTTAGCTAAATTGCCACGACGTTGATTATGCATAAGACTCGTAACTTTATATTTTATGAAGTAGTCGTTATAATTTGAGCACGCACGGGTCACACGCGATGGATCGCGAGTCGTGTTTCATGGAGGAAACAACTTAAGAGCAATGGTCTCGACGGTTCTATGGTGTAAAAAACGCTATCGTACCAATTGTTTATGCAGCTACATAAATAAAACCAAGGCCGCTGCCGTTTTATGAAAATTGGGAAGATTTAGGAGAAACTGATATGAGACGGTCTCAGTTATACAGCGCTAGCACTAGGATGTTCAGTGGGGTGGTTTCAACAAAATAAAAGAAAAATAATTTCACTTATCAATTAATTTACTAAGCACGGCACACCAGTGACATATTAATAATTATAACAAAAACAGGCGATCATAAATCTTTAATTCAGTGTAAATATATTTCTTAAGGTCATGGCACATTATAACGGCACAGCAGCAGCACGGTAATTTACTTGTCATTCAAATTAGAGCATTGAATTATGTGTCGTAAAACATATTTCATAATGTCAATATGAAAAAGCCAACGGCGCGGGCAGTCAGCGCGCTGAGAACGAGCCCACCGCGTGCTTACAGCGCGCCGACACCGAGTCGCACGCGAAACAACGTCGGACTGCGAGCTTGCACTTCGCGGCCGGCGCGTGGACGGGCGCTGGCGGCTAGCCGTAGCTGTGGCGTTGCGGTGCCGTTATAATGTGCCACGACCTTTACTAGCCCACCCGCGCAACTTCGTCTGCGTCACCTTTTTCTTTAATGCTCCGGTCCTATTGGTCCGGCTATCCAACACTAAAACAAACAAACTCTTCAGCTTTATAATATTACTAGTTGACCCGCGCAACTTTGTCTGCTCCGCTCCTATTGGTATTAGCGTGATGATAAATAGCCTATATAGCCTTCGTCGTTAAGTACTTAAGATTCCATCGTGCACGAAAAGAACAAAAAAATAACTTTAAGGTGACGAACCTATTTGTATTGTGATTGTACTGTATATAAAATAATTTTACTACTTTGAGTTTCTTTTTCGACTTCTTATATCAATCTAATATAATTATAGGACTGATTAAATAAATGTCTGAAGGTAACGGGGATAAAAACGCAAAGATCCGAACTTTTTTTTCGTTTATTTTGTCAATGGTTAGCGTGTTATTCTAGTACCAGTAAAAAGTTTTACAGAAAAAGTTTGGTAAAGAGTTACTTACGGATCTTCTTTTTCTTTATTATTCGGACGTTTTGAGAACACCAAGTATAGCAAAGTTGTCTGTTTTTAGGGTTCTGAACATCCGTAAGAAACGGTATCCTTATAGGATCACTCTGTTTGTTCGAACTAAAGGAAAGTACCTAATATGTAAATTAATTTGTTAAAAATTGGATCGTTTTTGTTGAAATTTTGTGATTGAAATCATCTCCAATCTTCTGAAAATTGCCTTTTTCGATCAATCAATCCCACCGGTAATTGAAAAGGTGCATGTATTGAATGCAGAGTGAACCTTTTCAATCATCAGTGTCGGTTGGATGAATAAAAAAAACCATCTAATTCGTCACACAGGTTATTTATTCACTGACGCATGGCGAAACTTTTAAGGGGGCAAACAAACATTACTTTTGCGACTAGCAATAACCTGAATTAAGAAATCCTACAGACTGTAGTAGGTCCATTTTTAATTTTGATTTACATTCCTAGCTCATTTTATCTGAATGTAAAAAGAATGTAAGTAGACTCCTTTCTATTTCAATTCGTGTTTTTTCTACGAACTTTCTTGATACTTTGTTGTCTGGTCTACACTAGGAAAGAATATTTCAAAGAATAACCGTGTAGCTTCTAGCCGGTTCTTCTCTCCAATTCAAATTCAAATTCAAAGCATTTTATTTCAAATAAACCATTCACAGGCACTTTTGAAACGTCAAGGTCGGTCAGTCAAAAACATGGAAGCTATTTGCACGTTCCAAAGCGTAGATCTCTATGGAGAAGAACGTGCAAGAAACTCCACGGACACTCTTTTAAATCATGTTCTGTTTTACAAAATTCCAAGTTACATATACTTGTTGCTTCTGCATGTGAGGACAATGCAAAGGAAAAATAAAGGGCTTATTATAAGAATTTTAAATATAAAGATTAAAATAAGCCAATGGCAGTTAAGAGATGACCAGTCTGAACCGAAGGCGCCTGTTCACGAACATGACACGTGTATCGGCACCTTTCAGCTCAACCATTTCGAAGGGAACCGAATGATCAAACCAACGCGCCGCCATCAGCGAGACATTTGAGTGAACATGACATGCTCTCAACCACCATGCTCGTTCATGTCCAACAAGTAAAACTATAACTACTCACATAAAATGTAAATGGTTTCATAGTACTCACATTTACAAAATTTGAAAAATATGCTTCTACTTTACACAAAACTATGGTTGTCAATGACCAAATAATGAAAAATAAATTAATAAAGACAACGATTAAGTTTTTACATCAAAAAGAATAAATAAGTAATTATAATAATACTATAATTTGTATGTATATAAGAATAAAGAAACGAAATAAGGTAAGAACCTCTAAAAAAAAAAAAAAAACAAAGGAGCGAGCATCTCTTCCAAAAATAAAAACCTAAAAAGTGGACCTAAGCAGCTGTGACTGTGGAGCAGGACCAGCATTTAGCCAAGCGTTTTTATCGAGGATATAATCTTCCAGTTTATAATACGCTTGTCTACATAGTGTGCGTTTTATGCATGCTTTAAATTTTCTCTCATTCAGTTCGAGAATATCAACTGGTATTTTATTATAAAATTTAATACAGTACCCCATAAAAGAAGTGTGTACTTTGGCCAATCTGAATCGGGGTTGATCTAATTTGTTCCTATTTCTAGTATTAAAATTATGCCTGTCACTAATCTTGCTAAAGAGATGAAGATTTTTCCGAACATACATAATATTTTCGTAAATGTATTGAAAAGGTACCGTCATGATGTTGATATCCTTAAACAGTTCTCTTAGGGAATCACGCTGAGAGGAGAGATTGTAAATGGCTCTGATGGCTCTTTTCTGCAGGATAAATATAGACTCGATGTCTGCAGCACGTCCCCATAATAAGATACCGTAAGACATGATACTATGAAAGTAACTAAAATAGACCAGCCTCGCGGTATCAATATCGGTAAATTGACGGATTTTTCTGACAGCGTATGCTGCTGAACTTAGCCGTCCCGCAAGAGATGTTAAATGAGGACCCCATTGTAGCCTTGAGTCAAGCGTAATTCCCAGGAAAACCGTATTTTCGACGAATTCAAGTTTCTCCTTGTTCAATACTATGTCGCAATTTTAACGTTCGGTAAGGCAAATCTGATGCATTTAGTTTTTTTTCCCATTTAATACTAAATTATTAGCAGTAAACCAATTTTGGACCTGCTGTAGGGCGTTATTTACGTCGTCAAGATTTATGGAACGTCTATCTATCTTAAAAATTAAGGACGTATCGTCAGCAAATAATACCATATGAGGTTGATTTTTTAAAAGATGGGGTAGATCATTAATATGTACTAGAAAGAGGAAAGGACCCAAAATAGAGCCATGTGGTACCCCCATTTTGACTTTTAAACCCCGTGAATTGACATCATTTATTTGTACTTGCTGTCTCTACAAGAAACAACCAATTAAAACCATGCACTAGCGTCTGAGTTTCATAAGTGCCCATGTAGGCCTATGTGAAATAATAGTACATTATGCACCGAGGGGATAAAGCAGTGTCTTATGTCACGGGATAAAGAACTCGAGATTTAACTTTCGAGCGCAGCGAGGGATTTAAGAGTTTAACTCACGAGCGAAGCGATTCCTTCATTGCGTTCAGGATTCAATAGACCGCCCGTGACATTTTCACCGCTTTATCCTCTCGGTGCATAATCTACTATAAAATGTGAATTTGATCGTCGTCGTCGTTTTTCCCCATAGCTTATTTGTGCAATACAGAGAATGCGGTAACACGAAACCTATACCACCTTAATAGGATATTGTTATACGACCTATAAACTTAATGTATTGAGAAAAGCAGCTTATAAATATTAAGGTCATATTCTCAGCCTACGTACATCAAGTGCACCGATTTGTTCGCCGCTAAGGACAAAGGCTATAAGAGGCTTTGTCTGATTCTAAGAACAAGTTAATTGGTCTTTTTGTAGGACAATCGATGATCTGTACCGTTATTGAGGAAAATACAGTTAAAGTAATCAAGGTATTAACATTGTATGACGGTTTGGATTTTAAGTTCGTAAATATCGAACTTATCGGACTTTTAACTGCAAGTAAGGTTCCTTCAATTTTTTAACGTATATGTGTGGATGTAACATGTCAGCTGGGTGTTTCAGAGGTGTGCACTCAAATCATTTTCTATCAAGTCTAGTGATTTTTTTGAAACTTTTTAGTGGGTTTTTGCTCTTAAATATGACCACCCACTTCTAAAATACCCAGTTTATGAAATTAGTCTCATTTCAACACTCACATGCAACACATGGTTCATTTCAATGTGGAGCAGTGTTCAACAAAAATGAAGATGTTTTTTGTCTAGATTTTTACTAGTCACAATACAAAGATACAGTTCTGTGGAATATTTCACTAAAGTATTTCTAAAAGCAAGCATACTTTTATGCCAGTAAGTAAATGGGCAAGAACCTAACGATACCATTAGGAAATCACTAAATGGTTAAGTAGTGTCACCTGACTAATCTATTTCATTATTACTATAAGCTTTTAAGTCGTAGTAACCTTCACAGCTAAGTATTTGTTCACACCGTTGTAAGAACCTAGGCATGTACCTACATAGTGTTTTCTATTGTATAGTTCTCTAACTATACAATAGGGAATATGCATGCGATTTTTTATTTGCGAAATCAAATACTTCTATGACATCCAGACGCACTGTATCTTATCATCTCTACCTTGTAGCTATTCCATCAATTTGCACTAAGTGTTTCCAAACGAGTTTTATAATGCGCACAGCAAAGGAGTGGAACTCTCTGCATGCTTCTGTGTTTCCAAAAGCTTACAACCCTAATCTCTTCAAAGTTAGAGTGAACAGGCTCCTTCTGGGTAAGCTCGCTCCATCGTAGACTTTGTCTCTGTCATAGACTAGAGTCAAGAGCAAACCCATAACAAATAAAAAAATAAAATAAAATACTTCTAATTCCAGCAACCTACCCTGGCTTCACACATCAGTAAGTGGCTGAGTAAACACATATATATGTACTTATATCAAGATTCCAATAGGATATGATTAAAAAAAATATGTTCATATTTCTTACTTAAAACCTTCGATGAATTATTCACTTAAACTTTCATCGAGAACTTTATTCACATCGTCTTTTGGTAAAAACATGTAGATTTTCACTACGGATATAGGCATCCTTAGTATATTGGGTACAGACGGACAGATGCTGCTGGAAACTTTGTTTTATGATATTTACAGTCCACAAAGCTATCTGGTATGCAGGCAACTACTTTTAAACAATGTTGTGAGTGTGCTGAGTAGGCAATTACTGCAAACCACACTCGTAAGTATGTCATAAGCTTAAAAAGTTGTATTGCACACATTAGAAATTAATATAGGCAGTGCAGTCGAAAAAATATTATTTTTGCCTGTATAACAAATGGCTTTGTTGACTGTTCTTATTGATGATAGTGAAGTCCGTTAAATACGGTATAAGATTGTTAATAGTATAAAAATTCTTATTACGTATGTCTCTGTCTACCTATTAAGGTTCTTGAGATTCAGCCCGCTGACAGACAGACGGACGGTCGGACGGACGGACAGCGGAGGCTTAGTAATAGGGTTCCGTTGGTTACCCTTCGAAAACGGAACCCTAAAATAGTAAGTCATGAGTCAGTAGTAATGATAGATATAAGAAACAAGTTTTTTATATTTCTGTGGTAGTAATAATACAGATAACAGAACGGAAAGGAAGAACATAACGTTTGCGCAGAGCCCAAGTAACGTTAGAAGTAAGAGCAGGCACATGATTCTGAGGTTAGATATTGCTTTGCTGCCGATGTTATCAACTCCCAAGGATTCTAGGATACGATTAGCGAGAGAGTCAATAATACCTGGGCAGAGTTAAGCATTGCTTTTCAACGTAGCAATGCCGCCAGTCTCTTGGGCACATTACCAATTGACAGCATTGAGGATGAATTTTTTGATGCTATATTTCATATTACCTCATATTAAAATCCTAATGCCATTTTAATCAGTATTCAGCAATGCTGTAATAACTTCCATCGGTTCCCAGATAACCAATTATGTTAGTTATCTCAACAAAGTTCCAATCGTAATTTTTTATGATGATTAAAGTAAATTATCTAGTTAGTTTAATTAACGTGGAGGCTGTAACTTCAAGTACCTAAGTACTGTAATAGCGTTCATCAGTAATAATACAAATACTATAATGCTGTATAACGACGGTTTAAATGCGCAAATCCGGAATAGAAGGTACTTTTTAGGGTTAGTTGAAATTTTCACAGATTGAATGTGTCTTTCTATTGCCGCTATAACAACAAAACAATAGAAAATAATAAGCCGCGCCACGGAACCCTTTGTGTGCGAGTCCGACTCGCAGTTGGCTGGTTTTTGACAGTATCGTTACCCTACATACCTACCTAGAATACAGTTATATCACAACTGCTGAAAGCCAGAATCATTCGGCTATACAATAAATTACCTAAAAAGGTCAGAGAATGTACAAGCATACCGACATTTAAAAAAAAAAACCTTAGGAATTATTATATTAGACACATAATTTTAGCGTGGTTTGTTTTGTATTTTATAGTCTAAGTATATACTTGCTGTATGTTATAAATAACCTATTGGTGCTCAGTTTCTTGGATGGCTTGAACGTCGTAATGTAAGCTATAACCTGTTGTTAATTTAGTTAAGTGAACTGTAATTTGTTCTTTGAGAAATAAATGTCCTTAAACCGAATCAACAGTGATAACCAGAAAATAAAGTTTGACGAGTCACGGGGAAATGAAATTAATAGGAAAAAGATCAGAGAGGTTAATACAAACAGGAGAGAAGAAGAAATTATCTGTTTATCAAGCAGGAGACACAAAATAGAGCGATAAACAATAGGAACAAAAAGACGTTTACAACTAGGATAAGCTCAGTTGCCAAGAACCAAGGATTAAAATTTAGTTATTAAGTAGGTAATTCCAAACTAAAGTTTACATGCTAACTAATTAAGTACCTACAGTGATTTGTGACCTTTGTTCACCCGTTAAAAAGAAAAGGGGACAACTGACAATAAATTGTGTTAATTATAGATCGAACCGATTGCGATAAAGTGGTTATATTTACTATCAAAATGTAGGTATGTACAAAATACTAAGAACTTTTGTAAGTTAATACTGTTATTCGTATCAGTACTTTTACCTACCTGACTGTGCCCTAGCAACAGATAATGGTATGTTGGCATGCTTTGAATTTAGTCGTGCAGTTTAAAATCTAGTCGTAAGCGATGTTGAAGTTATCAGACCAGTAAATTTGAAAGAGTTGTGTCTAATAAAGTCGCTGTGTGTCTGTGACTGTTTCTCGGCGTAGGTAGGTACTTAACTGCCTGCTGAGGCTGCGGAATCTGTTCGACAGAGGTACCGTAGCCCTGGAACGCAAAGGGCACTAAGAGGAACACGGATGTGTTTTAGTCAGTAAGAGTCTGACACTCCTTCTGCTTCACCCAGAGCGGGAGGAGTCATTTGATGATTTCAAATACTTAAAAAAAAGGTAGGTAATTAACTACACAAAGAATGTTGATACGGTTTTCACTTATAGAAAGAGCAATGAACGAGCAAGGTGTCAACAAGTCGAAATGAGTGGAAATCTCTAAAGCATTAGGTGCCATGGTTTCGGGCGCTAGGACCAGAATTGAAGGAAAATTGAAATTCCTTGGACTATAAACGCCTTCATGCGGTTGATCAAAGATTATATCAGGCATACGGACTTTGTCTGTTATTATTTCCATAATCAAGTACCTAAATAAGTTCAATTCATCTACGAGTGTATCAAATTCCGTGACTTGTTAAAATATTTTTAAATGATATCCGGCATTTTTTTGTTGACGGAAATGTATCGCAGAATGTTTATTAGAAATCACTTGGTAATACAAACTGTTTTAATTATTATTGATCAAAACAAACACGTCTAAAATAATTAATATTATTCGTTTCACTCATTGGACATTGGAGCTCGTTGTTAAATGTCGTATGGGTTTTTTTGTTGGGACAAGCCCGCCACACATTCTCAACCACTGCAACTCCTGAAAGCCAGAATCAACAGTGGCGACCACCAAAAAAACGACGAGCTAATGAAACCCGACGAGTCCCGTATTATTTAAGTCAAGAGTGAATAGGTTACTTCTAGGCAGGCGTACTACATCTTCGACCACATCATCGCTTACCATCAGGTGAGATAGTGTTCAAACGAGTCGAGCGAGTCGGACTCGCACACGAAGGGTTCCGTACCATAAACCTTAATTTTTATTATTTGTTGTTATAGCAGCAATAGAAATACAAAATCTATGAAAATTTCAACTCTCTAGCTGTTACGGTTCTTGAGATACAGCCCGCTGACAGAAAGACGGACGGACGGACGGACAGACAGCGGAGGCTTAGTAATAGGGTTCCGTTGGTTACCCTTCGAGTACGAAACCCTAAAAAGACCGCTCCGTGCCTCTTAAACCACGTGAATTTGACAGTCTCAGCTGTAATTTTTACATATTTGTCAGTCTTCATGGGGGAGAAGCCTGAAAATCTGACAACAATCTGGCAAAAGAGTACCGTGTTATCTGCTGCCTATCTTACCATCCGATCTTCATCATCCGATAGCTCTTTCACCATCACTAGTCGGGACAGCGGATTACCCAATGATATTTCCAAAACTCCAGACAGTAAGTAACGTGATACCCCTTGGTATGAAAGCTGTATAATATAAGTGCATATTTTAAAACAAAAACGACTACACAATAGCGTATAAAATTACACGATACACATCATAGTTTGAGTTGTGTTGCGCGGAACTATATTATTGGCAATATCGTGACGAATGGACATCACGATTTTGTATAACACTGCATGTAGTGCAACAATTCCTACGTGCTGGACTGGAGTTTCCTCATTCTATTTTTATTTTTCAATGAAAATACTCAGGTACTCAGTCTATATCAATCAACACCCCATTGTGTATTTACTTTCTCTACTAATTAAGTTGTGATGGGATGGTATTAATCTTTTACGACACCATACGGCAAATCCCATCCCTTCCTTCCTGTGGGTGTCGTAAGAGGGACTCACCAGAGAATGGGCAGCAGCGTTCTCTGTAAACCGCAACACCATACACTACGATCGCCAACTTGCCTGCCAAGCTTGACGATTATGGCAAACCCCCGTTTTGGGGTGGCTATGTCCAGCAGTGGACGTCTTTCGGCTGTTATGATTAAGTTGTACTTCCAAGAAGCGCTTGCACTCGCAAACCCCTTTAAGAATATACTAGTTGACCCACGTAACTTCGTCTGCTCCGCTCCTATTGGTCTTAGCGTGATGATATATATATTCCTATAGCCTTCCTTAATAAATGGGCATCACAGGCTATCTAACACTGAAATAATTTTTCAAATCGGACCAGTAGTTCCAGAGATTTGCGCGTTCAAGTAAACAAACAAACAAACTCTTCAGCTTAATAAATTAGTATAGATAGATAGATTTATAAAGGGGTTCGAAGTTTTCTCTATGCGAGCTGGCATAGCCGTGACATTGTAGGGGACCATTTTCCTAACACTTTTTGTTTGTTGAAGTCTCCTCTACCGATATATATGCTTGTTAGACCGTGCGCCGTAAATTTGAAAAGAAAAACATAATGGCGGCGGGTGGCTATCCCACAATGTAATAATGGTTCTATGCCCTTTTGACATTGATGGTCGCTAAGGTTATATTGCGACTTGAACTCGAAGGCTTTTAAGTACAAGAATTGGCTTTTTGAACAATGTTTAGTTCCACATGTTTGAAAATTTGTCTGCTCTTCTTTATCGACTCGATGTGTTGAATTATGAAAATGTCAATCACCCTGCAGTACCTAGAAGAGCATCTTCAGTTTCACAGTAATTGGATCATCATATCAGCCGAAAACGTCCACTGCCGAACATAGTCCACAAGCGTCGCCACAACAACCGGTCCTGTGAGTCTCGCATCCATTACCGACCCGCGACCCTCACCAGGTCATCGGTCTAGCATGTGGAGGGCCTTCCAACGCTGCATCTTCTGGTACGCGGTCGTCACTCGAAAAAAATTTGGTTCCATTGACCATCAGCCTGTGTGCAATGTGCCCTGCCCACTGCCACTTTAGTTTGGCGATCCTTCGGGCTATGTTAGACTAGTAATGGGATATTTCTATTAATGTAAGCTTTTAATTCAAGCTTAAATATAAACATCTCCTTAGGAACACCTAATACATCAGCAAAATCCATGCCCCCTTATGCATCATGTTTCCGTCCGTCGGCCACTGGTAGCCAGCACCGGCCAGTGTTGACCAACACTAAACAACACGACCTTGTCTAAAGTCAAGGTTGCCACGTAACGTCCCAAATCACGTCGACTGCAGCCGCCGCCCGGCGCCGCCTGCGCACGATGTCGAAGGTGAAAGTCAAGGCCACACGTAACGCTGATCTAATGGCCACCATACGTTATGTAACCACTTATCGAGTGGTACCAGCAGTCGAATTGTACCAGTAATCGATCAATTTTCGATAAAAGCTACGATTGAACCATTGTTTCGGTAATTTAAAAAATTGTTCAGCCAGTCGTGAATTTGCACGCTTCTTAATTTTATAGTTTTAAAATCTATAAGTAGTTTTGTTCTAAATATAGGATCTCCGATGCTTTTTTTGTGAATGGTAACTTTGATTGGTCGTAATTTAGTCGTTCTGGAACTTTCGTAACAACAATCAAATGGATCTGCCAATGTGGTTTTATATTTAGTAATTTGGTAGGTAAGTACTTTTTCACTCTTTTTTTGGTAACCTGGTTCCGGTTGAGTTTGAACATATCGACAAAACTGGCAGTCTTTGGTTTAACTTAATTATAAAATAGATAAAAATACAAGTGGTCGCCCAGTGTTGGTTTAAGCATTATTATAAAAATATTAGCTTTCTGCACACCTTCTCCATATAAACTTTATCTGTGCCAAATTGCATACTCCTGCGTCCACGTAATTTTCGTAAAAAGGGTACAAAGTTTTTGCTATATATATAAGTATAAACTTAATACCCTCAGGTACTCTGTGATGTCTTCGGAAATTGGTCCTGTTACCGAATACACGTGTGTTGTCTCTGGTCCTTTTACTGCTAGAATATTAACCCTGTCAGGAACCCAATATCTCTGTCAAACTCAATTAGTTGTGGCAACGTCCGTGCTTAAAAGCTTATCCATTACATATCCCTTAATTTTGTTAAGCCTTTGAAGATATTAATACGGCATCAAAGGCCAAACGAGGACCAGGTTTATAATTAAATTTTCTACCGTCGCCGCGTCGGCTGTCTGAAGGACATATATGGTCATCCTGAGTGCCGAGGTTACACGAAGATAGTAAACAAGGCAAGTAATTCAATTAAAATTAAAATATTATTTTGCAATATTGAGCTAAAGTAAGAACCGTTCACAGATAGATCACAATATCCACATAGTCACAGACTGTGACTTGACCCGTAGGCCGCTAGGTCGCTACACGTACAGTCTTGACTGTCATTCTGACAGATTGATAGAAAAGGTTATCTCTTAAAGGTAACCTGATAGTTAAATGAGGTAAATGATTTATTCATTAGCGGATACAGCCTACCAGAATTATTGCAACACATCATGTCGACGTATTATTTAAATAGCAAAGCTGCTAAATTAAGTACCTAGACCTAATAATTGAAAACTAAGCAAATATTAAAAACACTCAAAAAACAAGTGAGGAGAATCAGAGTTATGAAGGGTTGTATATACCCTTCAAGGATTTGGTACAGAGTGGGGGGGGGGGGGTGACGACAACGTCACTGGTAATTAAGTAGTTCATTCCACAAACATTCGTGCGAGGCTAATTAAGTTGTTTTAAAACCAAAACACAAACAACATGCCATCAGTGATAGATACGTTTTTATCCTTTGAATATGAGTATATATTCTAAGTTCATTGACTTGACCATTAATGTGAGCCATCATATTGTAAAGCTAATGCACTCATTTGTGCAGAAGAATAGGTTCAGCGACACTAAATGACAAAAAGTTACTGATGTATCTAAAAAGACCAAATCAACCGTTGCTTACAGAAAAAATAATTAATTTAGTGCCCGATTTGGAAGCTTAATGACACCTTTTTTGCGAAATCCGACATATGAAGTCGATAAAAACTGTTAAAACAATATGCTCCGTACATTTTTTGCTAACATAACTTTCCGAAATATTATGTTATGAATGGGTACCGCCTGAGTCGCTATGAGATGTACGCTTGGCTAGAGATAAGGATGCGATGAAGTCGAACATACATTTTATTTAGGTAGGTCGGAATGGTTTGAGTTGGGGTTTTTGTACAAGTTTTTAGAGATAAGTACTTAAATTACTTAGAATATTGTTGGGCCAAGATAAGTGACATAAACGATAACGATGATCGAAGAGTAAATAATGTTTAAAAAACAAGAAGTTCGTTTTGTACGAAAATTATTATGCGCGCTTGCAATATATCACTTGATCACAGCTATACTTTGTGAACTTGACGTAATTACTTCATGTGTTTACATAATGTATTGTCGGTGCAATTAACGCGTCTACAAGTCTGTGTGACCCTTTCAAGAGCATGTGTGTGTTCCGGCATCGCACAGTTCGACAGCCAGGCCAATGTCGAGGCTGCTAATAATACCCACTGCTGAATATTCATAGGCAAACCAGCTGCAAGACCTACTGACAACGGATTTAAGTAGTTATTATAATAATCTATTGTTATATCCACCTGCCAGCAAATTGCTCTAGCAATTTACCGCCACATAGAATAGAACGTCCTCAACAATAAATTAGCAACCCTGGACATTGCACTCATTCCTGTTTAGCGAACTCTTCATTCTAATAAAAACTACTTATAATTGCTAAAGCTGAATAATTACACTGCCACAAATGATTCAGATTGTGATCGTGGCTTGAACTGAAAAGTGCAGCCTTGTCCTCTTTGACTCGAGACAGGGCAAACGGATCAAGGCGAATATGTGTTTGAAGTGGCACGGACCCTCCGTCACGCAGCCTGTTTCACTTGTGCATTTGCCATTATTATACGTAAACAATAGGTAAACAATAAAATGTGAATAAAGTTAACGACGTAATCGGTTTACCTCCAACATCAATGCTACTTCGGGCATGTAGCGTAACTTAAATGAATGGATAATGTTTGACGCGATCAGCCGGTGTTACATGTTGAACAGGTAATGTTTGTCACCAAGGAGTTCGTATTATTGCTCTGAGGTCGGCGTCTATTGCGGCACCGTCGTTATCTCCTGATTAAATTCAATGTCAAGTGCGTGAGAGGTGGCGTGGTGTCGTGCGGTCCACGGAGTTTGGAAGACGAGTCGTGTCCGATGCTTACTGGGGCGAGGTTTGCTCGCATAAAAAAACGAGTCATGCACATTCAGGCTAAGGTCTCGCGGTCTCCTCGGCGGTCAAGTACGCGCCATCTCGAGCGGCCGCGGCTGACGCTGATCTAAATTCGACTGTTTGTTATGTTCCACGAGTTCGGTCACGTACATGTTTACTTCGAGTTCAACGGAATCTTGGCAACTTTAAATGTCATCAGTTTCGTGTAATAGGTACCATTATTATGTAACACTTCTATATCTATACTAATATATAAAGCTGAAGAGTTTGTTTGTTTGCTTGAACGCGCTAATCTCAGGAACTACTAGCTCGATTTGAAAATATCATCACGTTAAGACCAACAGGAGCGGAGCAGACGAAGTTGGTCGTGTCGACCAGTTATGATATATTAGCATTTAGTTTGACATTTGGATCTGATTAAGTTAGTCCTGGCAAGCATTTGAAGATGTCTTTGATAATCGTTACAGGTCTTTGACAACAATCAGAAAATCTATCACCTGTCTTGAGTTTTATTGTGTTATCCTGTTATTGGGTTGTTGAAGGCAGACGCTCTATGTAACATACTGATTTTCAGCTGCATCTGGTTAGTGAAAACCGATCTTAACATCATGATGAAAGGTCTGGCGGATGAATGGGTTGCAACTTTGCCACATTATATAGGGGATGTTGCGCTTGTAAAACGGTTATTTTGCCGTAGTAATAAAAAAACAGCAGTATTATCTCTTTAATCTAGATTACACTTAATTTTAATCTATTTAGTGAACGGAACGTATGCCTGATTAATAGTTTAGTGGTCCTTTTCCTTCCTTACAGCTTGGTGCGTTAGTAACATTACGAAAGCAAAGAGGTCAATTGTTCCAAGACAAATCAGTAGCAGCACGAACAATGCCAGTAATTACATCGGTGCTGAGTTTCTGTGCCGCGCTATCCTTGCTGATAACTAATGAATATCATTAGATCATTAGTATTGTTACCGGGCAACGACTTGTTAATGTGGGTAGGTACCTGAAGATGAGACATGCAAAAAAAAACAAGTAAGTATTATTATTTATTTTCAGTCTATTCTGTCCCACTGCAGGGCAGGCCTCCTTTTCTTCTTACTTTAAAAAACCGGCAAAGTGCAAGTTGGACTCGCACACGAAGGCTTCGGTACTATGAAACCTTTATTTTTATTATTTGTTGTTGTAGCGGCCATAGAAATAAACAATCTGTGACAATTTTAACTCTCTACCTATTACGGTTACAGCTCGCTGATAGACAGACAGACGGACGGACGGACGGACAGCGGAGGCTTAGTAATAGGGTTTGTTGGTTACCCTTTGGGTACGGAACCCTAAAAAAGCGTCCTGATTACAATTTTTACACAATTTATATCAACTAGCTGACCCGCGCTACTTCGTCTGCGTCATATTTTTTCATTAATTAATGACCTGTTCCTGTTAGTCATAGCTTGGTGCGAGAAAAGAGCTATCCAATACTAAAATATTTTTTCCAATCGAACCAGGTTTTTAAGGTTTTCGCGTTAAACCAAACAAACAAACTCTTCAGCTTTATAATATAAACTAGTCTACTTCTCCTTATCGTGTGGGCGGTAAGGTCTAGCGACCCCACACACCCTAGTGTCAGAATTTATAAACCGCCTCAAGGGCACATCTCTGACATGGTTTATATGACGATCGCCATTTGGCATATGACGGGACCATCGGCTTATACGTGCCTTTCAAAGCACAAAATCATCTTTTAATCAGACAATCAGGTGGTTCAAGCCTACAATGCCTTAACCAAACTGGAAAAAATAAACTTTTACAAAGTATGTACCTATGATTTCCCGTGGGAATCGAACCTACGACCAGGCTGGCGGGTCACAAGGCAAACTACTTTTTAGTACCTATATATCATTCTGAGACGTCTAATATGATGCACAGTGATAGCTTATATTGCAGCGAGGAGCTCGTGGATAAAGAATAACAGCCGCACAGGTCGATTTTCAAGGTTAAGCAACGCTTGTTAAGGTTGGTCTGTGGATGGGTGACCATCTTAACATACCGAGTTTCCTCCGTGCCTGGAAGCCGACCCCAATATAGTCGGGAAAAGGCTAGGCAGATGATGATGATGATGAGTGATCGCTTTTTATATTCAGTAAAACCATATAAATTAAATTAAAAAATAAAATGTGAGTAGTATCTGTATTTCCAAAGCTCTTATTCAATCTGCCTTTTTTTTTGTTTCCGTGGTGGAATATCCTCATGGATGTCCTTCGCCTGAGGCGGGTGAAGGGTCTGTCAGACTTTTACTGACTAAAAACTACCCCGGCGTTCCTTGTTGCGATGTGCGAGGATGCGTAGTGTGTTTGAAAAGAACCAATAGAATCGATTAATTTACCTAGCCTCGCTTAACGCAGCGATTCTATTGGTTCTTAACACACACATGTTTCGCTACGCATGCTCGTACATCTCTGGTGGAAACGCAGCCAAACGAAGTTGCGATTATAGAATTGATGTCCTCCCAGCTGCGGATTTCATTCGAAAGATTCACCGCGGTCTTGGAACGGAAAGGGCACTAGGAGGAATACGGATGGGTTTTAGTCAGTAAAAGTCTGACACTCCCTCCTGCTTCACCCAGAGCGGGAGGAGTCATTTGATGATTTCCCATTCTTAAAAAAAATAAAAACTGTAAGCTTACTTCAAAGATCGAATCATGCGACTTAGCCTCAAACTCCGAAAACCGAAACCTCTTATTAAAATAATTAAATAACCTTTTATATTGCCCCCTCTTTTATATTGCCTAAACCTGACACACCACTTTTCGTTCATCATTGTTCGTTCGCTAAATGAGGTGTATTTTACATCTACTCGAAATGTAATCACTACCGCCGCGGGACAAAACAAGTCCATACATCAATGGAAACACCCACGCGATCTCTTGCCGCATTATATTCTCCTGGTAGTAAAAATTTGTAAGCGGCTTCGCTAGTATGGGGAGAGAAGTACCAGGGCTGCGGCTCAAAGGAGGTGAGGGGCGGAAAATCAATACTGCACCTGCGCACATTGAAAGTGAAAGGGGACGTGACGTCATTCTACGTAGACATTGCTTGGTACGGCACGAGAATTTGTTGCGCCAGGGTAGCCCGTGAAATTCGAATATTTTTATGCTTTTTGCAATTTGCCGGTCAGTGTGAAGCTGTATGTTAAACAAAATACGATTCGTGGCTGTAACACGTATTTATGTAAAGAATTATTACCATTTTAATCATCAATATAAGCCCTCTAAGTTCATTAAGCCCTACTGAATGGTTATTTCTTGAAAAAGTTATTTAATCGTATTTTGTTCAACATGTATACAGCTTCACACTGACCGGCAATTTGTAAAAAACATAAAAATATTTGAATTTCGCGGGATACCTTGGCAAATAGCTGACCAAGACTTTGAAATATGCTTTAAACTTCTGTAGTGGCGGCTGCAAACCGGAAGACGCAACCTTGGAAGGCCACCCACAAGGACCGATGACCTGGTGAGGGTAGGGACCAGTTTTTTAAACTGAAGAATAATTATTACGGGTGTTAAACATATTTTTATTCGTCAGTAAAATTAATGTGACAGTTGAATTGATTCTAAGACATTTTTTTAATTTTTGATTACTTAGCTCAACCTCGTTTTTAATCGCGCAGCCGCTTTAACTGACTCCGTGGTCGAGTGGTTTAGGCGTTTGCCTTGTGCCCCGGTGGTCGTGGGTTCGATTTCCACGGGAAAGCATACTTTGTATAGTTGTTTTCAAGTTTGGCTAGGACATTGCAGGCTTGAATTACCTGATTGTCTGGTAAAAAAGATGATTCCGTGCTTCGGAAGGCACGTATAAGCCGGTGGTTCCGGCCGCCAAATGGCAGTCGTCAAAAAAACCATATCAGAGGGCCTTGAGGCGGTTTAGAAACTGACACTAGAGTGTGAGACCTTGCCCCTCACGAGAAGAAGAATAAGAAGAATCCCAGCTTGTAATCGATTGAAAACAAAATAAACGTTTATGAAAAGGCTGAAATAGTGTTAAATAATAACTTACTTAATTAACAATAACAAAAACTGTAGATTAATAGGTACTTACTGAAAGTTTTATGATTTTTCTTAGTAAGTACACATTAGTTTTATTGTCAATTAAAACTAACTATACGGCCTTGTGTGCTTACTAAAGCGGTAAGGTTTGTGATAAAAATTATCTTTGTTCACGTAGTTATCAATAAGAAATATGGTTATAATTTTACCCGGTTTTATAAAAACTTATAAATTAATAGTATAATGGGACTGAGTAAACTAGAGTTAACTTGGGTCTTAGATGCGAGGTGAAGGTTCTTCAAACCTGAGATGTTTAAGCGAGAGACAAACTGGTCCCACGTATGCAACGTATGCAACGCATTATGATATCTGGACTCGTTAACTATGCAATAGAAACACACTTATCGTATGCAACGTACGTAGGACCAGTGTGTCTCTCGCTTCAAGCTAAGGTGAAGTGAACATGATAGCTGCAACATGTAAGCTGTCAATCCATACAAACAAAGTAAAATGACAGTTCACTCGATGCTCACTCGACCTTAACGTTTACACAACCACACTTCTGTGAGAAAAAATGCATGGAGATGTAAAATCGCGGGATGGGATATTAATAACACTTTCGCGACATGCTGTTCTTCTGCCACCTAAAACACTGACCTGTATGCAATAGACATGCCACGAAAGTTCGGTAGCTCGGGCCGTAGGTACTTACACATGCACTCAGGTATCGATTAATAAGGCCGCCATGCTAACAAGGGTCATTCGGGGTCACAAACTCGCGACTATATCAATACTACCTGTGTATCATAAAGCTGAAGAGTGAGTTTGGTTTTTTGAACGCGCTAATCTCAGGAACTACTGGTTCGAATTGAAAAATACTTTTAGTGCTGGATAGCCCTTTTCTCGAGGCATGCTAATGATAGGCTATATAACATCACACTACAACCAATAAGAGCAGAGCATTAATGAAAAAACCAGACAAGTGCGAGTCGGACTCTCCCACCGGAAGTTCTGTAGAAAGTAGATACATATTACAAATACATTTATAGTTCAGTCCCAGTTTTTTCCGAGCTTATCTGTTTTTTTTTTTTTTTGTATAGACAGTATTAATAGACAAATTTCGTACTTTCAGGTTAACGGAAATATCCCTACAAATTTGATTCCCTTGAGAGTGTTAAAATATACGTTTTTTTGCGGCATAAAGGGCCGTATTTTTTCACGTTAACCAACAATTTTTATTTTTTCACAGCTTCAAGAGGCTGTAGACCTGGCATATGGTTTAAATTTCAACTCGATACCTCCAAGCGTTCTCGAAATAAAGGGTCTTTACAGACAGACGGACGGACAACAAAGTGATCATATTAGAATTACGATTTTTTCTTTTGAGCTACGGAACCCTATAAATGTGACGCATGCAAAGTTGCGCGGGTCTGCTTCTAGTCGTTAATGAAAACATAGACGAGTTATTCCCGGCTTCTGGAAGTAAGTAGTCAAAGTGCCACAACTTAAGTACACTAATCAAGTGATATGATAAAAGAAATATAGAAAGAAAAAGTATAAATTTACTGTTATAGAACCGGTCAGCCGGGAAAATTACGTTCCTACCTACCTAATTGTAATAAAAAATAACGCTTCGTTTTGGAAAAAAATATTAAAATAAGGCTCCGGCCCCTCATGCATACGAGGGGCTGGAGCTTTTCGAAGGCATTTCCAAAAGATTCAAGACACAGGGCTCTGAGATTGTTAAAGGCATGTTATAGTACATTGTTATCTTAGGGCTGAAAGTAACTGATTTGGCGCCCGAACGTAACGAGGGCGTCAGTAGTTCGAGGGACTAAATAAGTCTATCACCCGAGGTAAACACTGTGCAAATAAAAACACGAATAAGCTAAAGAAAAAATCCATCTCTGAATCTGATGAACTCATCGTGATACGAATATACAAATTAAGATCGGACTGCTGCTTTCTCGCCTATATTGTTTTTTTTTTCTGTGACCGGCCAGCTATTCAGCCTTTTTTACAATTACATCATTGAAAAAATGGTAAATATTGTGCCCAAATCTACATTATTTTAAATAAATAGTTGTAAGTAAAGAGTCATTTAAAAAACATAATCTTTAGTTAATACTCATCTTTATATTATTTCATTTTACATCGCGTTGTAATTTACTGCCTGCATATAGAAAGTTTTGACATAGTTCAATAGTAATGTTCAACATTTTTTTTTTATAATTTGACGGCTATCAGTTGAAACGATTCTCCCTAGGGCTGAAAAGTATTACTTTCAACCTGCTCCCCAGGCAACCTCAGACCTACTTTCCGAGTATGAGTAATGAAAAAAAAAAAAAAATATATTATTATTCTAACTAGGTGTTGAACTTTTTTTTGGTAAACTATCAGCATGATTGTTTCTCATATAAATTCTTTTCGCTATAGGAACTGGACCTTAGTAGGTAATTAAGCGACTTAGCATTTATTCTTTTTTCATTACAGATTCTGTTAATTGCAATGGCTTAGCAATCGGCGAGATTCGCCAGACCGTGGTAGCTCGCCCTCCTTTCGATTCTGCTTCAACTTAGACCAGAGGATGTCCGCTCATTTTAATTGGAAGCATCTAATATATATAGTAATAATAATTCTACTTTAAATAATTGTCCATTTCCATATCCAGTGAATTATTATTTTTCATATATTTAGTTTTAAGTGGATCAAAACAACATAATTTGTGTGTACACACTTAACTTACTACGTACCAATAAAAAATATGTACACAAGGGCGCTGCCAGATTGCGGAGTCTTCCAGGGTTGCGGAGTTTGTGCGAAAGAGTCACCGCAGCCCTGCAACGCAAAGGGAACTAGGAGGAGCACGGATGGGTTTAGCAGTCTGACACTCCCTTCCGCTACGCCTAGAGCAGAAGGAGTCATTTGATGATATCCCACCTTAAAGAAAGGCGGCGAAGTACCCAGTTCTCAACACTGCTGTCATCCAGTGACTTGACGTTTTGTTAAATCATGGAGTGACTATATAGTCACGATTGTAAAGCTAAAATTCACGCACACGCGTTCCCATTCTTCTGGATATTATCACAAACTATAATGACCCACAAGCTGAGGAACGCCCTTTCATACGGCGGGTTCTTCAGACGACGTCTATGACGTCTTACAGGCCTATTAGTTTGCTGCCAGTACTCCCAAAATTTTTGAGAAAGTTTTTCTTCGCCGTCTCTTAAATTCAATGTCCATCATCCCAGACCATCAGTTTGGCTTCAGACCAGAACATGCCAACCACAGAACAAATACACAGAGTGTGCCGCGTCATTAGAAATTTCAGCACCTCTGGTTTCCATGACATACTAGCAGGAGTACCCCAGGGCTCTGTTCTTGAACCGTTTTATACACTTTCTTCACGGCAGACCTACCGCAGACCCCTGGAGTGATAATTGCTACCTATGCAGGTGACTCCGCAGTCTTGGTATGTAGTGATTGTCCTAAAAAAGCGTCGCAGAAACTACAGGAAAGCCTTGATGAAATTCATCACTGGCTTGTCAAATAGAGGATTCGTGCCAGCACAACAAAGTTTCTCCAAGTCGCCTTTACGTTTAGACACCAGCAATGTCCACCGATTAAACTTGGTCCTAATCAACTCCCGCAAAGCGACTGTGTCAAATACCTGGGTATGCACCTGGACCAGCGACTGACATGGAGAAGGCACATTAAAACAAAACGAAAGGAGCTCGACATTAGGAAAAAAGGCTTGTACTGGCTCCTCTGGCGAAATTCAAAACTGTTCATAGACAATAAAGTGCTGATCTAAAAGACCATATTAAAGCCTATCTGGACTTACTGCATTCGACCGTGTGACTTAAATATGATCATGATTCTGAGAACTCAAAATAACATCATTAAACAGATATCAAATGTTCATTAAGAACACTGAAGTACACGAACACCTGAACATGAACACAATCAAGGAAGAAATGAGGTTGTGCTCTAAAAAATAAGTCCAGACTGGAGAGACACCCCAACCAGGTTGAGGGTGCAGTGCTAGTTATAAAATAATATACGTGGGTAATAAAAAATACCAAAATGAATTGTGGTTTTAGCAAAAACCGTACAACTACGGTTCTGGCCGTAATGTAAACATCTTTAACAGCCAGCACGTTGAAATAGTAAATGAAATAGAAAACAGTTGTTATCCAGGTTATTTTACCAATGAATAAATCACCAACAACAAATATGTTAGCTGTGTTCATAGAAATACAAAAAAACTTGTTTATTATATCGACGGCGGTGTTAGTAAAGCTTGTCATAAATTTATTAAATATTTCTTAACAACATACATTGTGTAGAACTTTGTAATACTGAATTTGTATAAACCAAATATATATATAGCAAAACGAAATCTAAAGTACAGTTAATTTACTTAATCACTTATAGGTACCTAATTTTATAAGTGATTCCAGTTTAGAAAAATGGAATGTTAAAAATGTGTTAATTAAAAAAGTAATAACATAAAAAAGACAATTATCATCAAGCTATAACAATATCAACATTCCATTACAAATTCATTAAAGAGGTAATACTATTATCAATTAATCGCATATGATTTAAAAATACATCAATATACTCAGGAACTCGTCGATACTGTGTTAGTCCTTCCACAATGAATCGGGTAGTTAACTAAAAACAACGAATTAGCACGTCAGATAGATTTCCAAAAAATATTAGACGCGAATTTTTTCTTATTTCAAATTAACAATAAATGAAGACGATGAGGAGCTCGTGGCTTAATAATAACAGCCGCACGGGTCGATCTTGAAGGTTAAGCAACGCTTGCCAAGGTTGGTCTGTGGATGGGTGACCGTCTTAACATAACGAGTTTCCTCCGTGCCTCGGAAAGCACGTTAAGCCGTTGGTCCCGGCTGTCATTTGTAGATCTATGGCAGTCGTTACGGATTGTCAGAAGCCAGTAAATCTGACTCCAGTCTTGCCAAGAAGTACCGTGTTACCCAGTTAATGGGTTGTGGAGGTCTGGTAGGCAGCCGCTCCACGTAAAACACTGGTATTCAGCTGAATCCGCTTTGACTGGAAGCCGACCCCAATGTAGTTGGGAAAAGGCTAGGCAGATGATGATGAATAAATGAAGACGATACAGTTCGTTGAAAACTCGTGTGACGTCACTTTCCGATACACTTTTTACCGGTTAGTGACATCACAAGCCCCCCTCTCCTAATCTTTGATGCGTTTTATCTTCGTCAATTTTTATTGATTTGATAAAACAAACAATACGTACTTATCCAATATTTTTCGAAAATCTTACTGACAGACTACTCGTAAATAGAATAATATTTTTTTTCACTCAGCAAACATCCCTATTCGTTTTTAATTTGTCATGGTTCCGAACATCCGTAAAAAACGGAACTCTTATAGGATCATTCGGGTGTCTATCTGTCCGTCTGTCACAGTCAATTTTCTGACCGATTCTGTTAAAATTTGGCCCATGTATGAGCCCAAACACGGACGCATTACGAAATTAAATGAATTGTGAGTATGGTGGTCACTTTTGGGAGACAAGTTAGAAAACTTCAAAAGATGATTTTCAAACTGTGCCGTGTGACAATCAAATGCTTATTGTGAGGGTTTCAATTGTATTTTTTTATCATTTTAATTTATATGCTTTCAAAGTTATTCAAGAAATCAGAAGAAAAATAAATATTCCTCCCCATTATCTCCAAAACTGCTGAACTCAATTTTTTTTACAAAAAATTACAGATAATAGAAAACCTATAAGAAGTCTATAGTGTTTAAACACCATTTTACAAAAAACACCATGTTACAAAAAACACCATGTTACAAAAAGGAAATTCGTTCGAGCTATTTATGCTTTTAAATTCTAAAGGTAGGTAGCATGTTGAAAGGACAGACAGATTGATATCTAACTATGTACCACGTTCAGTTTAGGTGGTTAAGTTGGGTAAGTCTTTCCTGTGACTAATAAGTAATTTACACATCTATATACTAATCTATAAAGCTGAAGAGTTTGTTTGTTTGCTTGAACGCGCTAATCTTAGGAACTACTGGTCCGATTTAAAAAAATCTTTCGGTATTAGATGGCCCATTTATCGAGGAAGGCTTATAGGCTATATATATCATCACGCTAAGACGAATAGGAGCAGAGCAGTAAAGACATTTGTGACGCAGACGAATTTGCGTAGGTCAACTAGTTACCCTATAAAGAGGGTAGAGGGGAGATGAAGTTCGTGGAGCCAACTAAACCCGAAGTCGCGGGCGAAGTGCTAGTATTGAAAAATATTGAATACACATTTAATTATTAGATGCCATTATAGTATGTTACTCTTTGGTTGTTCTAGAGGTGAGAAGTTAAATTAGAAATAATTCTTGTTCAATGAATCAGTTAAGGTGGATGCTCCAGGGTGGCCCGCGAAATTCAAATATTTTTATGTTTTTTACAATTTGCCGGTCAGTGTGAAGCTGTATGTGGACCAAATGCGATCTGCGACCGTAACGCGTATTTATCTAAAGATTTATAACTATTTTAATCATCAATATAGCCCTCTAAGTTCATGTAGTTCGAAAGAATGATTATTTCTGAAATATTTGATTAAAATGGTTATAATTTGTGCGCGGCCACTCTGGAGCATCCACCTTAATTCTCGACGCTTTATGAAATCCGGTACTTACATCAATTTATCCCTACCGTAATCACCTAAATAAAAATAACTCAAGAAATGATTAATAAAAAAGAACAAGCATATTATCCACCCGAGATTTATTATGATTGAAATGCAACGGTAAATTCGGAGGTACTTTTTCAATCGGTAACAAATAACTGAAACCGGCCAAGTGCGAGTTGGACTCTCATACACACAAAGGGTTTCGTATCATAAACCGAAATAACACGTTTCTTGTGGTAATTTAAGAATAAAAAGGTTAAGGATCCTTCTGTAGTAGCAAATTAAGTGGTTTGAAATTAACCATCGGAAGAAACCAACAGACACATCCTTGCGGTGATAACGGGTTACAAAATGACGGTAGTTCATGCGGTTTTCCTCTTGAAGCTTAAGATCTTGGCTGGTCAGCGTTTACCTTAAACTGTGTCTGTAAGACGGGAAAGTCCGACCGCGAAACTAATTCCCGGGATTTTTGATGTCGTACATACCACAAGTTATAGGTAGTCTGTGTCAGGTAGGAGGATAACTCCCGGAGTATTCTGACGAAATCGGTCTTACTTACTAAGAGGAAGATGAATGTCTCGAACAGATGAACTTGCTGTACCGGTTCTCAACAGGATAAATACTCGTAGAAAGTTAGACTAGTAGTACCATACGTAGGTGCCTAATGTCGGTACTTCAAGTAAACCAAAGTTTGCCTAAAGCAAAATCATCTGCCTAGCCTTTTCCTAACTATATATTGGGAATGGCTTCCAGTCAAACCGGATTCAGCTGAATACCAGTGTTTTACGTGGAGCGGCTGCGTACCAGACCTCCAGAACCCATTAACTGGGTAACACGGTACTTCTTGGCAAGACTGGAGTCAGATTTACTGGCTTCTGACAATCCGTAACGACTGCCAAAGATCTACAAATAACGCCGGGACCAACGGTTTAACGTGCTTTCCGAGGCACGGAGGAAAATCGTTATGTTAAGATGGTCACCCGTCCACAGACCAACCTTGGCAAGCGTTGCTTAACCTTAAAGGTCGACCCGTGCAGCTGTTATTATTGCCTAAAGCAAAATGATCCAAAATAATACGTTGAATCATTAGGAACTTTCCAATCATTCTGATCTGATCGAAGCAATGACGTCATTAATCGTCTCAGTTCAAGGTATTTAACACAGTTAAAGGGTAATCGAAATCATAAGATTCATGAAATACGTAACTAACCTAACAATAGGTACAGTTCATAGTTATAATATAATTATATTAAATAATAAATAATTATTGTAATAATAATTGTAGGTTATTATTTTTAATGCATATAGATTTTGTAAATCTAACCATTACCTAATAATTACATACATAATCTTTAATTCTAAACCAAAATAAGTATTTACCAAACTAGCCTATTGGGTCCCTCTGCGGGACCAAAGTCTCCCTCTCCCTTTCCCACTTCTGTCCTTTGCTCGTACGGGCCACGTTTTTCGGTAGGAGTTGACCTAAATATGACGTCATAAAATTCCTGAAAAGAATCGCGGGGATTGGCACAAGAAAACAGAGGCTTATGCTTTGCAGGGGCGAAATCGACCTCTGGATGATGATGAAGCTAAAAGTTCTTTCGCCCCATCATCTCTTGGCGTGTTCAGAAGACTGGCACCATTACCACATTGTATGGTAATGTCGCTAACTCTCCTCTCATCACTGTCGGTTAATAGCAATCCACTGCCGAACATGGGCTTGTCCTTGATTTACCTTTGTCTCCACTTTTTAGCCACCTGCGAAGACGTCCTACCTAGAATGAGGGCGTCCCACTTTTACCGATCGATTCCATTGTCATTGCAAAACTGCATGCATGGAATTATGTATTTCAAATGGTGCGGACACCTGGCATGATGCAGAGACGGATGGAGTGACCGAGTGGAGTCCAACTACTGAAAGACGAAATGTTGGTCTTCTGGCTACGAGATAGGATAAGATACTGCTGAAATCGTGGGTAGGACCTGGATGAGCAAGCAATAGGGTTGTAGATGATGACGGTTATTGCTACTGCAGCTACGAGTATCTACTTCTGTCCACCATGTTTCTTTTTTACTATTGATAGGCACGCGTTTGACCACTATCTCACCTGATGGTAAGCGATGAAGTGGTCGAAGGTGGAGCACGCTTGCCTAGAAGTAACCTATTCACTCTTGACTTAAAGCCTCCCAGGTTGTAGCAATCAGGAAACACAGAATCCGGCAGGGAATTCCACTCCTTAGCTGTACGCACTATGAATGTGTTCCCAAAACGTTTTGTGGTGGCGCATCGCTGTTCACGATTCTATGTGGACAAGATTGGTCTACTGGATCTCATGAGTCAAGATAAAATCCAGTCCTAGATCACGGAAAGTAACCACCAAACTATTTTATGTACCTACAATAATATAGGTATCATTAAAATATTAGATTAGAAAGAAAGAAGAAAAATTAGTTTATTTGGCACACACAGATACACACAAAGTAGATACAATTAAAAAGGAAACTTAATTCTAAAACAATTACTTTATGTGCGTCGCGGCTGCGCGAAATAGGTCCAGTTCAGCAAAATGCCCAACAACTAGGACCTGCCTGACGCTGGTTTACAACGGAACCTTAAGTTAAATATACGGGTGTGAATTAGTTTTACAGTATTAAATATACAGTTCAATAAATATATAATAGTGTGTAGTAAACAATGGATGGGTGACCGTCCGTGGATGGGTGACCATCTTAACATAACGTGTTGCCTCCGTGCCTCGGAAAGCACGTTAAGCCGTTGGTCCTCGGCTGTCATTTGTAGATCTTTGGCAGTCGTAACGGATTGTCAGAAGCTAGTAAATCTGACTCCAGTCTTGCCAATATGTACCGTGTTACCCAGTTAATGGGTTGTGGAGGTCTGGTAGGCAGCCGCTCTACGTAAAACACTGGTATTCAGCTGAATCCGGTTTGACTGGAAGCCGACCCCAATATGGTTGGGAAAAGGCTAGGCAGATGATGAGTGTGTAGTAAACAATACAACATGAATAATAATTTAGTGTCAAGTGATGCGATTTTCGGCCACCGTAAGCGCGAGCCTGCGGACGGCGAGCATTGGGTGGCTCGCCGTCTGATCAGAACCAGGCCCGAGTGGACGGCGCGCTGTGTTTCACGCGTGTCTCAAAGAGCTGTCAGCGTAAAAGACGGGGCCCGCTAGAGCCAGTGCCTGCTGGGGCTGCGGACTTCGTTCGAAAGAGGCACCGCACCCTGGAACGCAAAGGGCACTGGGAGGAACGCGGATGGGTTTTAGTCAGTAAGAGTCTGACATTCCCTTCTGCTTCACCCAAAGCGGGAGGAGTCATTTGATGATTTTCCATCCTTAAAAAAAAAAAAGTGTCAAGTGATAGTATGTGTTGATAACAACGAAAAAAATAAATAGAAAACAACAATTGAAACAGCACGTACAACGTAATAACCCCCAATTTAATAAAAACAGAAGCAAATCCACGTAAAATAAATAAAAAGAAAAACGTTCTTCAAACCATTACATAGTAACAGCACTTACTTATTTTACGATGTGGGTAATTTGCCGCGTGCCACACATTAGCTAAACGGGGAAAATGTCTCCATTATTACTATGCTTATTTATAATACTAACGCTAATTAAATACCGCTTATTGTTTACTAATCGTTTTCCAATTAATAGTACCGTAAGTACGTCTCTGTTTTATGATTGTGGTGTGTTAATTAATAATAGACACCTGCATTATGATTTTATCAAGAATGCTGTAGATTTCGTATTCTGCAAGTGTTTGTGAAACTTATTAAGTTACTAGCACTTCGCTCGCGACTTCGTCCGCGCGGACTTAGCAGGTACTTTTGTCTACGAACATAAACAACCCCTTCGATTCCTTTTTAAAGTTCGTTACTTTAAAAAAGTGAATGATTACGAACTTAAGGTATTATTTTAATTGATTTGATTTCACCATCAATACCAGGGTCCGTAACTTAACTTCGAGAGACATATTTTCGATTAATGCAAAGTCGACTGAACTATAGTTCGAATGGAATTGACTGCGAAACAACCTTTTATCGCCAAACGCCACTTCGACTGAACGATTCATGGAATATTTATTAATTGATAGACTGGTCTTTCGAATGAGTTTTAGTTATTATTTAGTTACAAAGTTGAAATTAAATAATAACAAATAGATTTTTCGTCAGTACTCAAAAAATTAATAATAATGAAATTCCTGTTTCGACCGGATCGGACGAAACTCAGCGGCCGAATCGTGCATAGTGCACAGTGTATTTACCTATGGTAAAACTTGGTCTGGAGTAATATTTATTTGTGGAAGGTTGCTTGTCACGATTCTGTGCGATTTCTGTGTAATTAGAACATTTTAATTTAGCGTAACGAGGTGTCTTTCAGTGTCAAAGTCATTTCTGAGTTCCACTTCACGGTACATTATCGGTTCAAGCTTGATTATTGATTAAAGTTAAAACTAAATTAACACCAACACAATATTATAAAACATCAAACGATCGGTGACGCTCTGTCAAGCAGGAACTAACTGGGTATTTCAAAGGTTTAACCCGTGACACATTGCTGGTTGTAAGGATGTAATTAAGTTGACATTTTTTAATGCTAATTTGTTTCTTAAGTATAAGTTTACTTGGTTGAGTGACCACGGCCACGACCACGACTCTGTAACGTAGATTTCCTTAAATGCTGAAAATTATTGAAGGAAGACTTAATTTAAAAACAATGCGAACTGCATTCAAAGAATTTTAACTAATCGCCTGTCTGAACAGGGAATCGACTCCGTTCAATATGAAATAAAGTTCTTTTACTGTACCGACTGAAAGGCTACAATCATTATACATTAGGTGCCTTGCGTAACCTTATTGGTAATTATTATAGTTTTGAGCCGTTTGGGGTCGAAACACTTGGGTCATGGGGCCCGAGTGCACGTCTCCTTTTCAAGGATATAATTATCCCGCCGACTGATTTACATTTTACATGACCAGAGGCTCTTTCTTTGCTCAAATAATTAGCAATGGCAATCCATTCAACGTGGAAACTCTACCAGTCTTCTAGGCACGTTCCCAACAGCGATGCAGAGGAAGACTTCGACGTCTAAGTGTATTTTATTTTTGTATTATTCAATATACAACTATGTAGTAGTATACAACTATTATATTTATTTGTCATTATATAGAAATGAATCATTTCTATATAATGATAAAATAGTTGTATACATTTGTTTCTTTAAATAATTCATAGCGTCCTACTAATATTATGAACTAGCTTTAGCCCGCGATTTCGTCCGCGCATATCCCATTTTATCCGTTTTCATAGAAATTTCAGGACGAATTATACAACTACATATAAACCCCTAATAATAAGCCCTTTCATCTTATATGTCACAAGGTAAGTACAGTTTGAAAAACTTAATTTAATTTCCTAGTTTGTCCCTCAAAAGTGACCCTCATACTCAAAATGTAATTTATTTTCCTAATGCGTCCGTATTTGGGTCACAGAAATTCACATGTGTACCAAATTTAAACAGAATTGGTCGAGTCATCATCATATCAGCCGAAAGACTCCCCCAACTTGGGGGATTCTTTCGGCTGATGACGCTTGGGGGCCCCAAGCGTCGCCGCAACGACCGGTCCTGCGCGTCTCGCATCCATCGGCCACCCGCGACCTTTCTTCACCAGGTCATCGATCCACCTTGTGGGAGGCCTTCCAACGTTGCGTCTTCCGGTACGCAGTCGCCACTCCAGAACTTTTTAGCCCCATCGACCATCTGTTCTGCGAGCAACGTGCCCTGCCCACTGCCACTTTAGTTTGGCGATCCTTCGGGCTATGTCGGTAACCTTGGTTCTCTTGCGGATATCATTATTCCAGAATCGATCACGCAAAGAAACTCCATTGGTTCATTGTGAGCGGCCACGTTTCAGTTCCATATGTCATGGAAAAGTGGCAATACGCACTGGTCATAGAATTTCGTCTTGAGACACTGTGGTATGTGGGATGAGAAGATACCACGTAACTTCCCGAACACTGCCCAGCCGAGTCGGATTCGACCGTTGACGTCTTTCTCGAAGATAGGTCGGGTAGAATCGAAAAAAAAATGATTGTGACATACAGACAGAAAGACAGATACCCGAGTGATCCTATGGGGGGTCAGATTTTTCGTTTTTTATGGATGTTTGGAACCCCCTAAAATGTTAGATACCTACCCGATAAACAGATAGTGGTAATAAATATTCTATTGGTACTGAACCTACTCTACAATCTGAGATATAAATCATTAGCGGCGCTGCTGGGTTAATTTTGTACCGCGTCCTTTGGCTTTAATGTAGGTAGGCTTTGATGCGTTCTTCACTCAAAATACTCATTTCGTAAACCCTTCATTTTAAGAACTTAAATTTTGAATCTAATCAGTGGTTTATTACGCTCGGTAATTGATTGCGTACTTTAAATAAAGACTATATTTTTCATGATTTCATTACAAATGTATAGTTTTTAGACTTTTCTCTATACTTGTAGTACAAGACGGTATTACTTGTCAAATTTCATAGTTCTAGGTCAACGGGAAATACCCTACGAATTTTGACTCCCTTGTGAGTGTCGAAATATTCGTTTTCTGCGGCATAAACGGCCGTTCCACTTTTGTATGTTAACTTATTACTATTTTTTCACAGCTTCAAGGAACCGTAGACTTGAGTATATGGTTTAAATTCCAACTCGATACCTGACGGACAACAAAGTGATCCTATAAGGGTTCCGTTTTTTCCTTTTGAGGTACGGAACCCTAAAAATTAGAATTCTTAGTCAATGCTAAGTGCGTTCCATTACCATAGTCAGGATACATCGACTACCTAGGTAAGTAAATGTTGAACTTTTTTGTTAACCTAGAACATAGCACTAGACAGGCCGATGACGAAATAGTGTGTATTACCGGCTGAATGTCCGGCTTGTGAAGCCAGCGATAACTCAACGACAAAACAAATGAAACTGAAAGTATATAATCATGTTTCGCACTATAGTTGTTTCGTTTTAACATGGTAATAGAGGTCATTGCCTTTTCCCCAAAAGGTAATCTCTCTGTAGTCTAGTCTGTCAATCTATTCGTATGATACCGAACATTTAACTATAAGCCGATTCTCTTTTTTAAATGTTGTGGACCAATAGTCCAGTTATTGTAATAAAAAATCAAACTCTAAATCAAATTCAAACTAGACTGAAAATCAGCACTTCTTCTTCTTCTTCTCGAAGACACGAAGAAGAAGAAGAAGAAGAAGCACTTTTTGAACGTCGAAATTTACATGAAGACAGTCCTCCAAATCACCCAGCCCGTCACCACTTCCTAGTGTTTTAGCTGGGAAGAAGAAGAACAAACTCCCCAGCAACACAACAGTCTGTTAAATTTAAAGTACTTGAATTTATATAACAGTATTATTCAACATGTTATGATAGATATAGAAAATTTAATTAAATGGCACATGTTAGCTAGCACTCTATATTATCCCAACAACTTAATACTTATGAAACAGTGGTAAAACTAATATACCTATAGATAACCTGTGTCCAACAATCAACCTCGACCAAGATCCTCTGCCGCAATCAAAGATCACATCAAGCATAAACGCAACGAAGTGAACTATCGTTTTAAGAATCTTTTGTGGCTGCTTGGCAGACAGTCAACATTGTCTCTGAGCAATAAAACAGTCAGTCAGTCATAAAACCCATTTGGACTTATGGGATACAGCTTTGGTCCTCAGCCTGCAAATCAAACATCCTTTGTCTCCAACGAGCTCAAAACAATATCCTAAGGACTATAAGTGGTGCAGCTTGGTTTACCCGCAACTCAGAGATACACGAATACCTCTAGTCTCTAAAAGTTTACTTACTTCAGCTCATGTGATTATAGTCCAATGACTGATCGCAGATTAAAAAGAGAAGAAGAAGAAAAAAAAAAACCTATAGATAATTGTATAAGTAAACCAAGAATACAATACTGACCAAAATAAGCCTCCAGGGATATAATAATATGGCGTGCCCGCTTACATGTGCAACAATGGAGTTAAACCATAAGCGGTGACCGGTGACATGTAGGCTTTTATCTGCGGAAAAATTCACAGCGTGCGCGAGCTGAATTTTGGTATAGGTACTTACACCCCGAGATAATGGTGAAAAACCGATTTTGGTGAATTTTGACCTCTAATAATTATTTTAGCCGCCACAATATTAATTTAGATTTTTCAAATTGTCATTAAAATACCGTAATTATGGCGCTTACTAAAATTCAACTCACTAGGATCTTTTCCACTGCTTGGGGTTCAAAAAAACGAAAATAACTAGACTTTGTCTTGTAGAAAAAGCTCAGTCAAGGCAGCTTTATGTATTATTTTAATGCTTGTAGTTGGTTCAATGTCTGATATTGACGTGCTAAAACGCGACAGCTATAGTTTAATGGCTATCCAATCAATCATTGCCACTTATTAGTACTGTTCCGTGAGTAGGTAGGTACCTATTATGTATTCGCTAGCTAAATTTACGCGACTTTGACTAAACCGCCTCTGTGTTTAACAAGCACCTATATAATTATGGTTCCTTTCTTTATTTTTATGTTTTGAAAACCTTCCTGGATCTTGATTCCCGATTTTGGCAGAATTAGACCTAAAATTTCTTTTGGTGCCACTAGTCCGGTCAAATTAGACCAAAAATAGGAGTGAAGGTACCTACAGTAATTCGCACCCAGCTCAAAATTGGTAGGATTGTTCAATAAATGAAATCTAAAAAGTCCTCTTCGATCCTTGAATGTCCAAATTGACCGGACTACACCTCATTGACAGTTTGATATCGAGAAGGATTTTGATATTTTACTTGTATCCAACCCCGGCTTTGCCAGGATGTTTTTGTTTAATATTTTCTTTCATGCAAACCTCGCCCTGACAATACGAAAACGACGATATAAAAAAATAATCTAATTAAATTTCGGCGATTTATTTTCATTTATTGAGAAGAGCTTTATACATTAGTATAACTAATAAAAATAACTATATACGTTATGAATAATTATACAAAACCAAATACAATCAGGCGTCGGAAAATTCCTCCGTATCGCCGTCATCCGAAAACGTGCCCAGAAGACTGGCAGCGTTGCCACGTTGAATGGCAATGCTAATTCTTTGGGAAGATAGATTTATAGTTATTATAGTTGCTGAAATGCTGAAAGACGCATGGAAGTTCGTAATTGTGCCTGTGACTTTCCTGCAGTGTGGATTCCAGCAGTCGGAACATCAAGCAGATGATTAGATATGCGAGATAAGACCAGTTTAACATTACGACAATCAAAGCTCACGACTTCAACCCACATGGCCCTAGTCTGATATTTTTATGACCAACTGGTTTTTCTGCGATCCAGTTCTCGATATTATAGACTGTAAGTTTATTGAGATACATAGTTAACATATACTATAATAGGATGTGGATACGGAACATGATAATGGGCTTGTAAGTTACAGCCGGAACTAACAGATAAAGCTATGAGTCACTCTCGGACGCAAATTTTATAGTTGGGTAGTTTTTTGTAACGAGTTTAATTTGGAATTTCCCTTGCAATGTTAAGACATATTTAGACTGTTCATGAATTATTTAGACTTAGCGAAAAGCATGTATTTCTAATCCTTTTATAATAGAACTAGCTTCTCCCGACGGCTTCGCCGAGTGTCTTTCAGAAATGATCCCAAGGGAACATACTCTCGGGATATAAAGAAACCTATGTACGATTCCAGACTATAAGTTACTTTAATTACACAAACTTATTTTTTACGTAATTTCTTTCAGATACGTTCACCCCTACTGGCGTGTTTGAGTAACATACACCCATACATTTCTTCCCGTTTCTTCCCGTACATCCCGTTTCTTCCCGTTCCCGTAGGAATTCCGGGAAATCCTCTTTCAGTGCTCCCCTGAACTCCTCAAGGAACCTACATGCCAAGTTTCAGCTTTCTACGTCCAATAGTTTCGGCTTTGCGTTGTTTGTCAGTCACTCATCCATCCATCACTCATCAGTAACGCAAGAATTTTATGTAGGTACTAGTTGACCCGCGCAACTTCGTTTGCGTCACAATTTTCATTACTGCTCCGCTAGGAGCCTATAGCCTTCGTCGATAAATGGGCTATCTAACACTGAAAGAATTTTTCAAATCGGACCAGTAGTTCCTGAGATTAGCGCGTTCAAGCAAACAACCAAAATCTTCAGCTTTATATATTAGTATAGAGTATAGATTAGGATATTATGTCGTATTTTTTAAGGAAATTAGAGATGTTTTGACAGTTTTGCGACTGTGATACGAATGTGAACGCTCCTTCGAAATACGAGAAGTGCCTCTCAGTTCAGCCGGTCTATTCTGTCGACATCTCACCGCGGAGTGAACGACAAGTGAGCTGTCATTCCATATTGTTCGTATTGTTTAATGGTTTGACAGCTCGTGTCTTTCACTTCGCCTAAGTTTTAACTTCGACATGCTTACAGAATTGCACCGCTGTTCCCAACCATTAATTTTCTGGACCAAATTGAGGACTACACATAACTGAAAGTAAAATCGAGCACACATCGGCAAACAGAAAGAAACGTGCCTCGTTTTAAATTATGTTCTCGTCATATCTCAAGCTACAATCATTGTGATATCAAATGACAGTAGGTAATAACAGACTAGAAATCAGGAAGTTGTAGGTATAGACATTTTTATTGGCATTTAAACTCTATAACTAGGTTAAAAACCTGCGCTTTCCAAGAGAAACTAGGCAAAACTCATAATTATACATTACTAGAATGTACCAAGAATCTTCTTGCAAATCTATTTGCGTCAACGAAGCTGACCTCACAGCTTTGGCAGTCAAAGTCACACATAATCGGCGCAGAACTAAATTCGCCTTGCAAACTTTTTTCTTTGAAGGTTATGTTTAAATATTTCCTGATCTGTCGACACCAATGCCGAGTATTGCACCAGAAAGCAAGCTCTGGAACCGGCAGCCTATCTTCTGCTCGAAGGTCGCGGCTCCAAACGTTTTCCTGGATACCTGTCATCGATCACGTAGGCCTAGACAATCTAAAAAACCGGCTTAATGCGAGTCGGACTCGCACACGAAGGGTTCCGTACCATAAACCTTAGTTTTATTAGGGTTCCGTACCCAAAAGGTATCCAACGGAACCCTATTACTAAGCCTCCGCTGTCCATCCGTCCATCCGTCCGTCCATCTGTCTGTCAGCGGGCTGTATCTTAATACCTATTGTTTTTTTTTTAACTTTGTTAGGACAAAAATTCTTAATAATTAATTACGATCTAGCCGAAAAAACTTATAAACAATTTCTTTATTCATTACTAGCTTCTACCCACGGCTTCGCCCTTGTGGTCCCTAGGGAACATACTCCCGGGATAAAAAGTAGCCTATGTCATTTTCTCTGACTCTATCTATCAGCAGTTTTGGCATGAAAGCTCGACAGACAGACAGACATAGTTACTTTCGCAGTAAGGATGTGACAACTACACTAATTCGAAAGGTTTAGTTATTTTTAGCCAACGAACTAAATCTGTGTTGTCTAGCAGCTGGAGCAGTTGAATTGCCTCAAAATTCACGTGTCGATGAAGTCTGTGTTTGTGGGCTTCTGCTACTTTTTGAATAGGTAATTTTGCTACCACTAATATTGTGAAGAAGCAAAAGTATTTGCTTGAAAAGGAAGATTTTCTATCTGATACACTTACAAAAAGCTGGTACACAGTAGTTTTGTCATAAATGTTGCTATTTATTCCGGAATAATACACCTGTGCGAGGGTAGCCGCGAGGCAAAGTCAGTCGGAAATTGAAAGACAAAGAATCAATCGGAACAAGTACCAATCATATATTCTTATCTGATTCAAACATAATGTCATTGTTTACATTGCGGTTTTCACAGGTCTCAGATAAATCACAGGAAGTGTTATAAAAAGCAGCACAGGCCAGCATTCCTGGTCTGCTTAATACGACCCTTGACTTTTAGGCACTTATATATACTAGTTTTTGACATTGACTGTCGTAGAGATTGACACTCTAATTTTTAGGTTTTTAGTGTTCCGTAGTCAAGGGTCCGTTTGTCTATCTGTGCGAGGTTTAGCTAAGAGACGCTTAGCATTAATCACGACGACAAAGTGGTAAAATGAAATCATTAAAAAAGATTTGCTTTTTTTTTTGCTACTCTACACGTAAAGTGGCAATTATTTTTTTATCGTTTATCCCATGGTGTGACGTGTCGTTGGATAGGGCGTTTAAAAATATTATCGGATTGAAAACCATTTTTCAATCCGAGGAACTAAAAAAAATTAAAGATAACGAATTAAAAAGAAAAAGTATCACAGCTAAGTAAGTAGCTTTACAAGTAGTGGAGTTATAGTCAACCAACCTAATAATACAATGCCTTATGGTGTTGGCTGGTGCCGTAAAAGAATAATACCATCCCATCAATTCCCGTGGGTGTCGTAAGAGGTGACTAAGGGACTCGCCAGAGAATGGGCAGCAGCATTTTCTGCAAACCATGTACTGCGATCGCCAACCCGCCTGCCAAGCGTGGCGATTATGGCAAACCCCCCCATCGGGGGAGGCCTATGTCCAGCAGTTGACGACTTTCGCCTGTTATGATGATGATTAACCTATTATAGTACTTGGAAAAGTTGGCAATTGTGACAAGCAATTACGGAACCTTATACTGGGCGTGGCCCGACTCGCACTTGGCCGGTATTTGTATGGAACGAGAATTGGCCTTCTTACTATACCTCTACAAATCAAACACATGGCAATCCAACAGATCGGTTCTGATTTTCTGATATCAGACGAAAACAATGCTGCCAGGTCTCCAGTAATTTGTGTAATGATGTGGTCAATTAAATTACACGGCTAAGATTGCCCACAGCAAAATAAACTGCAACCATAGATCAAAAACAATGATCAGCTTCGATAAACAAAGAGACCGAAGGCAAAGGTAATGCACTGTTTAGGAATCTGTGAGTCATATAATCGGAGTTGACTTGTTCGCAGCAAATCATTTTTAGAGGTTGAATTAACGTTTAATCACAAAGATTAAACTATCCCTGGACAAACGTTCCTACTAGTCCAACAAATTTAATAAATGTGCATGTTACTATAGAGTTTGCCCGCGACTTTGTAAGTGCATATCCGATTTTTCCCGTTCCCGTAGGAATTTCGGGAAATTCTCTATTAGCGCTTTCCTACGGAGTGTAGGGAAGCAATATGCCAGTAGTTTCAGCTGTGCGTTAATTGTCTGTCAGTCAGTCACTGAATCAGTCAGAAACGGAAGAAATGTACATTACAGTATTATATTGATTGTTTCAATGTACATTACAGTATTATATTGATTGTTTCAATCGCGCAAACGGCTGATCGGATTTTGGTGAAATATTGAACACAAATACATATGGCTTGTCTAAATCTTGGAACCAATACGACAGTTTTATCCCGGTAACTGGCTTACCGTATATTGCGGACTCAAATCTATAGTGTTTAGGACTCACAAATTACCAGGAGACTATAGCACTCATCATCTGCCTAGCCTTTTCCCAACTATATTGGGGTCGGCTTCCAGTCATCGGATTTAGCTGGATACCAGTATTTTACGTGGAGCGGCTGCCTACCAGACCTCCACAACCCATTAACTGGGTAACACGGTACTTCATAGCAAGACTGGAGTCAGATTTACTGGCTTCTGACAATCCGTAACGACTGCCAAAGATCTACAAATGACAGCCGGGACAAACGGCTTGACGTGTTTTCTGGCACGGAGGAATCTCGCTATGTTAAGATGGTCACCCATCCACATACCAACCTTGACCAACCTGGAGACTAGCTATTATGAAGTATTTCTGGAATCATGAGCGTTAAAGATTCGCAAACTAAGATTAGAATCATGAAGTGGTAAAATGGTAAAATTTTCGGAGCAGAAATATTACAATATAAAATTTATTTAGGTTTGTTATGGATATAAGAGTATAGCACATTTTTTAATTCTCCTTTGATTTAATTTTGAAGTCTACGCAGACAAAGTGGCGGGCGGAAGTTATTATAAAAAAATAATTGTCATATTGTGATGCAATCTTTCGGATACTTGAGTGAACCCATATAACACATACATATAACATATAACACATATATACCCATACAAGGATTTGATAGTTCGCTTAGTGACAAAAAGAAGCATATAAATCGTATATCTTTACGTACTTACCTATTGATGAAAGTTGAGTTACTAACATTAAAACATATCCGTAAGTTAGACAAAAAACTTTAACACTCAGTAATCTACCCTCAATTTTGGTCCTTTCATAGAGGCAAAAGCTCGTGCGGCTGCAAAAAAGTTGGGGATCCTAGCAAAGGTGAGACGGTACTGCAAGCTGGAACAGCTGTTTAAACTCTGTCAAGCGCAAGTTAGATCGTGTACGGAGTTACGGAGTACTGCTCTAATCTTTGGGACAGATCTGCCAGATACCAGCTTGATGCCCTTGAGTCAATTGAAAAACGAACCTACAGGATCATCGGTAATGATAGGCTCGTCAAGACGAAGCTCCAAAGTCTTGAGCATCGACTCCGAGTTGCTAACCTGTCGGTTTTCTACTGGTTGCATTTTGGGGAATGTGCCACAGAATCTCATAATTTAATTCCGCCAAGCATATTTCATCATCGGAATAAGACGAATGGTGATGCACCGGTACATAGTGGACACCCCACCCACACGCACAAAACGTTTTGGGAACACATTCATAGTGCGTAGGTACAGCTAAGGAGTGGAATTCCCCGCTGGAGTCTGTGTTTCCTGATAACTACAACCTGGGAGTATTTAAGTCACGAGTGAATAGGTTACTTCCAGGCAAGCGTGCTCCATCTTCATTGCTTACCATCAGTTGAGATAATGGTTAAACGCGTGCCTATCAATAGTAAAAAAACACTGTTGCGTTTCCATTTAAATGTAGAACAATTTTTAATCAAATCAAAAACTTAATTTATTACTTACATTCAAAAACAAAAAAAAGTAGTGACCTTGTACACGACTATTGTTAGAAAATAAACTCGATTACAAAATATTAGAACTCAATTAACGTCAATGAACTAATTATTTGTCGGTAGATCGGTATCTGCCGGTGGAACCTTCAACGGGGAGGAAGTGAGATAACATTTTGCACTGGCTGCGTAGTCGAGCGTGGCCACCTGGTAACGTTGCCTGCATGGCTTGCGGTTCCAAGTCCTGCTGAACATCGTAAAGGCCTGAAACAATCAATTCTGAAGTCTACGCAAAAAATTCGTGGGCGGAAAAAAATAACTGTCAAAAATGATGCAATGTTTCGGATACTTGAGTCGGTTTCGGTTCAGAGGGTTTTTGTTCGAGACAGTAGCACGACAAAAATTATAAAAGTTGATTAAATTAACTGTGACTAAAAAGTCAATAAGAACTTGGACATCTTTTTTGCGAGGCCCCTAGGGCGCGAGGCCGTCAGCGATCGCCGACGTCGCCGACTACTACCGCCTCCACTGTCTGTGGTCAGGGAATAGAGTAAAGAACTAGAGATCACAAGTCTGCAAGCTCAGGTGCATTTTCCCCTTCCGTTTTCCCCTTCGATTTAGTGCACTTTAGATTTGGTGTACCTACTGTCGATGTAGCGTACCATCGATTTGGGGTACTGTCGATTCATTAACCCGTCGTCGATGGAACGTTTTCGATACAGCGACCGTCGATGTAGTGACGGTCGATATTATGAACTAGACCCGGACTAACGGCTTAATAAAAGGATATTTGTATGTATGTAAATAAATAAATAAATAAAATCCATGAAATATAACTATTTACTATCAGAATCATTTTTACAGTTCCAGTCAGCACGGGATGTTCCCAAAGTTCAATTCACAGACCTACTTGAGACAGAAGCACGATTAGCCAAGAATGTTTTTATATCTGCGTTCTCTGTTACTTAAATCAATTAAAGCGACTCGTGTTTGTTATGCCAAAATATTGAAAAAACTCTGTGGAGAACGATACTCGCAGTGTATAATTCAGTTATTTTTTTAATTTTCTTTTGTCTGAAAATTAAAGGGGCCGCGCAAAGCTGATGTAACCGACCTCTACTTTGGGCCAAGCGCCGCCACTGACCACAGACCACATTCCTGAGCGTTCTTGTACCAATATATATAATTCTTCCGTCACTGATGAGTGACGAACAAACAACGCACAGCTGAAACTACTGGTCGTTGAAAGCGGTAATTTGGCATGTAGGTTCCTTGGAGAGCGTAGGGCGGGGCACTAAAGTTTTCCGGAAATTCGAACGGGAACGGGAAGAAACGGAGTATGTGCGAACGAAGTTGCGGGCAAAAGCTAATTTCAGTATAAGTAGACAAAGTAAACTTGTCTACTTTTAAACTGAAACTATCTAGATATTGTAGAATTTCCCTAATGTTAATTGATATTACCTAAATATAAAATACCGATTATTTTATAGATCGTATATTTACGGCAATAACACACCGCACGTCTTCAGGCTTTCGATGTAATTCCCGTAGAATGTATACGTACCTACCTACCTAGTCATAGGTAGGTAGGTACGTATATATATGTTATAACATATATATATATATGTTACAGATCTAAGTGGGTTTCTAGATCCGACGACACATTCATCATTCCGAGTGTGTAAGTGGGCGCGGGGAGGGGGATAGCCACCCGGTCATGCTCCAGTGGAAGTAGGTACCTGAGTATGTGAATGGTAACCAGTTAATAGACGTAATCTTAGTTAGCATTTAGTTATTAACTGGTTACTCCAAAACTAAATAGGATGCCAAGAAATAATTAAAAAAGTGCGAGTCCGACTCGCGTGCATAGGGTTCCGAACCAATTTCAAAATTGAACACTAAGACGTGGTCGCTTGATTTCCCATCCTTAAAAAAAAAAAAAAAAAAAGACGTGGTCGCTTGCAATGGGCCTCATCAGAAGGCTCAAAGTCATTCAAAGGGCAATGCTTGGAGTTTCCTTGCATGATCGAATCAGGAATGATGATATAGTAGGCAGGGCACATTGCTCGCAGAACAGATGGTCGATGGGGCCGAAAAGTTCTGGAGTGGCGACCGCGTACCGAAAGATGTAGTAATGTTGGTAGGCCTCCCAGTAGGTGGACCGATGACCTGGTGAAAGTCACCCATTGGATGAAAGACGCGCAAGACCGGTCGTTGTGACGACGCTTTGGGGAGTCCTACCAACGTTACATCTTCCGGTACGCGGTCACCACTCCAGAACTTTAACGCTAATAATATAGATAGGTAATATACTTACTCGTAGATAGGGACTCAAATACAGCGGTTTCCCGAGGCGAAGACGCTTGGCCCAAAGAGTCGTACCTATATTATATTAAATGGATCAATACGTGTTATTTTTTACTTTTTAAAATTTTTTTTCTTATCGGGGTTTTTTTAATTTTTATAATTTATACAAATATTTATTAATAATTCCATCAAAAATTGTGTGAAGGTGCGGTGTGAAGTCTAAAAAGGCCACTTTAATAGAATCAGCCCGCACATCATGGCTGGTTTACATTATTCCAGTCCAGCGATCGCATCCAGCGCTGGATTGCAACTAGAAAAATGTAAGCCCACACTGGAATGCACTGGATCCAGTGAGCAATCCAGTGCAGAAACTGAATTGGCAGTAGACCGCCAATCCAGAATCCAGCACGACTATTCCAGTGCAACACATTCGAAATTCACTTACCTACGTTAACGTTAAATACTATATCTACCTACGTCAAAATATTGGTGCTAGGCCCCCAGTTTATTAGTACACACAGAATGGGACATATCATCTGAACATAAAAATAAAACTATGCACCAATCAGCTTTGCAAAAAATGTGTTAGAGATATTGCAAATTGAACGTTACACGGAACACACAATAAAATAAAAAGTTTTTATTCTTTAAAAAAAATTGACTTCTTTCTCGAACTCATTGTTACTGTAATATTGACGGTTCAACAGTTTTCAATGACTGGAATCATGCAGACGATATCGGTAGTCCGGTCCATTCCAGTCCAGCGCTACTGGTTTACTGGACTGGAATAATGTACCTAAATCGTGCAGCTACCCGAAATAATAACATTTTCCCCATCAACCATGATCCTGAAGCTTTAGCATTAGCAATAAAGATGAAAATGAAATTTGACAGATTATTGTATAATTAATAGGTATTATTAGTTGCTAAATTCCTAACATCAGACGTCTTTTCTCACTATACAACGTTGTGTTTGAGGAAACAGCGCCATCTCTGATTGTAGTAAAGAACTATTTAAAGTACTAGAGCGCCATCTGCTATGGTTACGGCGAATTACTTAGCAAGATGACTGAATTTTTAGCTGTCAGTGGTTTTAAACGCTTTTGATGTCGTGTATAATATAATACCTGTAAAAGTACTTTAATAATAATGAAGTAATATCTTAATTAGAGGAATATAGACTACCACTCCTTTTAGTTACTAGCGACATCTTGCTTGCAATTGTAGTACTATGTTTTCATGGTGTTATTTGCGAACTCTGATAGTTTTCAAACCAATTACTAGATGTCACTTTGATTGTTATTGTTAGTTATTTCTAGTTAGACATTTTCAAAACATCATAATTGGTAAATAATGTATTTAACAGTGTTTAAGTTCATAAAAGCATTCAAAAAGCGTTACAATAGTTCTAAATGTGTTACAAGTGTTTGTACAATATTTTTTAAAGACAATTTGGCATAAGATGGTGTTTTGTAATGGGTTCAGGCCTAATCAGAAGTTATGATGACTAAATTCCTAAGCCGCCTAAAGGTATGTAGATAACAACTACTAAAACTAATTTCCTAGTAAAATCATACTTAAGTTTAGCTTAATTGTATATTGTTTATTGTATTTTAGTCCTTTTAAAATTTAATTGTTGGGGATATAACTAAAAATTTGGTGTTTATTTGGGTGCAGCGCGGGGTGAATGACCTCTACTCTATATCGGAGTGTTGGACTTGAGCGCGCGGTGCACTCCGTTGTCAAGGCAACGAACCCCCGTGGTATGATTATTCTATAATAACTTATAGCGTTTTGGACTGTGGCAAAATAAAAGTGGATTGTAGAAATGTACCTAAGTACCTAGGTACTGAAAATTATCAAGTCGTTGACAAAACTATTATTATTTGTCAAAATACTTAATGAAAAACAAATTGGCAGAAAGGCAATAGGCAGAAAAGGTTAAAACAGAGACAGAACGATTTAAAATCAATACAACCTAACTTTTATCCGAAGCTACTAGTATACATAGTTGTGATCGTCATTATGGCTGGACCAAACTAGATATACCTATAGATAAGACCATGTGCACTGTTTAATACATATTTGCTACTATTTACTACCTATAACTAAATAGGTACTTTCTAACTTTGTGTTAAGCAATACCTCTATCAAAGATATACAGTGGGCAGCCATTCTGACGTCAAGCTGGCTGACCACTTCCTAGTTCTCATAGTTTTAGCGTTGTATTAACAGCGTTGTTAAGGAGAATTTTTAGTAGGTACCTACCTTTTTATTACCTACCTTATCATAATATTTTTTTCATAATTTTAAAAAGCTCCTATATAGCGTTATTAATAGAAACCATTAAAACGTACAGGCGATATCAATTATTTAGGTACGTCTTTTCTTCTCAGAATAATTGATCACAATTTTTGAAGGCTGTAGTGTAGAAGTGACTCATGAACAACTTGTTTCTGGATATCCATAGTAAAGTTTTATTCATTTATAAAAAAAATATATAAGTCTGGAATAGGAATGGAATATCCGTAAAAAAATCTCATTCAAATCTATAAAAACTACTAAAAACGCTCAGAATGAACGGTATATTTCTCCTTAATATATTAATACTCATCATCTGCCTAGCCTTTTTCCAACTATATTGGGGTCGGCTTCCAGTCAAGCCGGATTTAGCTGAATACCAGTATTTTACGAGGAGTGGCTGCCTACCAGACCTCCACAACCCATTAACTGGGTAACAAGGTACTTCATGGCAAGACTGGAATCAGATTTACTGGCTTCTGACAATCCGTAACGACTGCCGCCAAAGATCTACAAATGACAGCCGGGACCAACGGTTTAACGTGTTTTCCGAGGCACGGAGGAAACTCGGTGTGTTAAGATGGTCACCCATCCACAGACCAACCTTGGCAAGCGTTGCTTAACTTGAAGATCGACCCGTGCGGCTGTTAATATCTAGCCACGAGCTCCTGGTCCTTAATATTATTATATTAATACTATTACGTAAAAAAAAAAAAGTTGTGCTAAAATAGACCATAGTTCATAAGAAATTAATATTTAATAAAAAATCTATATCTATACTAATATATAAAGCTGAAGAGTTTGTTTGTTTGATTGTTTGTTTGTTTACTTTAACGCGCTTATCTCAGGAACTACCGGTCCGTTTTGAAAAATTCTTTCAGTGTTAGATAGCCCATTTATCGAGGAAGGCTATATATAGGCTTTATATTATCAGGCTAAGACCAATAGGAGCAGAGCAGTAATGAAAATTGTGACGCAAACGAAGTTGCGTGGGTCAACTAGTTAATAATAAAACCTAAAAAAAAAAAATACAACTGAATTGAGAACCTCCTCCTTTTTTTGAAGTCGGTTAATAAACGTACCAACTGCCTAATTTCTACACAATACGATGAGTCAGCAGCTTTGTGAGTGAAAACGCCATTTTGTGATAGCTTAGTAGCTCATAAGCTAGCAAAAAGGTGCTATTCTTACATTGTTTTCTAAGAGCTTGTTTTTTTACAATAATCAGATATTTTTTATAGATAGATTAAATATGACGGATTGAAATATTTTCAATACAAAAGTTGTCGAACGGCCATATTTAAGCATCAGGTAAAAGTAATAGTAGGATGAAACTCATTGGAAAACGAAGAGAATGTAACAAAAATGAAAGGAAAATTAATTTCCCTGCGATCTGAGGTCGGGAAGTGGATGGGGGTGAGTTTAAAGGGTAAAAAAAACTTTTTTCATTTTTTCACCCTATTTTGACTTAATATCGAAAAAGCACCCTAATTATCAATAGATAATTCTCACGTCAATCTGCTTTTTTTTAAAAGTCGGTGGGCTTTTTGTTCGTTGAAATCTACATATACTTTCTGATGGAGTAAAATAAAAACTTTTTTACAAAAAAATACAACCGACTGCCAAAAACAAAACACTACAAGGTACAAAATAACTTGGGAAGACAAAAAAGAACTTTATATTTTTAAATTTTTAGTGGTACCTACCTAGGTACCTGCGTTCCCATTAACAGCATACTGGCGCAATGTTATGTTAAGAACTGGTGTAAACACTAAGAAAACATGCGATTTCGGCAAACCCGATCCCTTTGCTATTATTTATTGAAGAGTTCCGTTGCCTACCTCCGATTTTCTTCGTCGAAACTTCACCTAATTGAAACGGGACCAGTCCAGGAAAATACTCTTTCAAACAAAAAAAAAATCATCCAAATCGGCTGACAATTGGCTAAAGTATCGCTGAACAAACATTTTTCATGGGATCTCATCATCAGATCCTAATTTATACCTTTCATCATCAGCTCAGCAACATGAGATGATGATAACCGGGGACAAATATCTGAATTGCGTTAGAAATTTTATGAAAAACATTGTACAGTCCCAATCACGCAAGCTTGCCTCCGGAAAGTACGCCGCAATCGGCTGCGCAGAATGTCAATTTGACAACAAACATACCACCGCGCATGCGCGGGTAGCTCGCGCATGCGCGGATTAGCGCAAGCGCGCGGGTGTAGTGGCATCTCACTCGCTCGTATACGTTCGATGCATAAGCGTGTCCCGCTTGCTCAATGCAATACGACTGTGGATGCGAAAAGTGTTACACGTAGTTATTGTTTTTAATAATTTATTATGGTTATTTCTTACAGTTTGATTTGTGTTCTTGTGGTGTATGTGTTTGTTGTGTTACTTTTTGATATTTTATTGTTACTGGTAGTCTTTGTTACTTGTTTATAGTATAATACGTATAAACAAAAAAATATTTTAAGAACGTAACACTTTTTTACGCGATTGCACCTGCGCGGACTTCACTCGAAGCTAACTTCCGAGAGGCAAGCCACGCTGACGCGACCTGTATGTGCCTATAAAATTTGAGGGTTGCCCTCGATTTTCGTGGGATCCCATCATCAGATTCTGACATTGTGGCAATGGGACCAATCGAGAGGTATACCCTTTCAGATGAAAGAAAAGTTTTTCAAATATGTTTATAAATGACGGAGTTATGAGGTAGGTAACAAACATACAAAAAAAATAAAAAAAATACAACCGAATTGAGAACCTCCTCCTTTTTTTGAAGTCGGTTAAAATATACATTACTATAGGTACGTTATAGATACTTAATTGAAAAATGTAATGGGATCGGAAGCCTTTGCGCCCGAATCTGACATGACTTTCGCCGTTTTTATTACAATTGAAGGGGTCGACATTATTAGGTCACAATAGTTATAGTTCACAAATAATAACTTATTCATTCACGAATGTCTTTCAGAAACCACAAATGTGTTTTGCATTATAAGCGAGGACAAAAGAGAATAAAGCAAACCGGTGAATTGCGCCGACTTGTCTACAGAAAGAGGGTTCCGATTCCTTAGTTCACCTTTGAAGCTGTTTGTACTAATTTCCCATTAAAATCACGACATGTGATTGTGTGCGTATCTAAGATAAGGGTCTTTTGTCCAGTTCAAAAGCTTATAAAATTATGACAGTGAAGGCCTTCAACACAGGTCTACTTCCTAAAGATCATAGGATTCCCCACATCACTAGTTCATCATCATTACAATAATATCTTCCCCCTATGAAGCGACTCACCGTGACTCCAATCCCGTTGGCTGCTCAATTGTATTGTGAATTGGCATTGAGTTCGTCCAAAATACCTTATTTTAGAACGAAGGTCAGATACTTAGATTAATTTGTAAAGGCTGCTCGTATAGTCCCCTGTTATGAAACATACAGACGGACGAATGTTCATGTTTTTGCTGTTTGACTACGAGAGATTTGGTACTCTGCAGTTCAATAATACGTCATTATCTGAATTTCGAAGGAATAGTGCTGGGTGGCAGCCCAGACTAGGAAAGCCTGGGTTTATTGATATCGTAGTCCTGGCTGCAATGGTTTTCGCTTACCTCATCTAACTGACCAAAGAGATTGTAAGGCAACGTGGGAAGATTAGTGGGCGACTTAGAGATGCTTGATCAAGTGATTGTCTTTCATTTATGTGGTTTGACTCCTTTGTTTCTGGAGAACACGGAGCCACGATATCACCACTGAAAAGTATCCTGGCAGCTCCGGTAATGTCACCATTATTTTATTTTCATTCGAACAGATGGGAAATCTCTTGAGAAAACACCCCCTCGGTCTATGCACTAAAGAAGGTATGTCTTACGTACTGTGTGTGACTCGTCGGGTTTCATTGGCTCGGCGTTTTAAAAAAAAAAAAAAAAAATGTCTTACGTACTCGTCTGCGAGCTGGATTTCACAGCCATCTACCGACGCAGCAACGTATTTGCAGAAGAAGAAACATTTATTGCTACTTATTACATATCAAAATTGACATGTTTTTATTATTAAGCTGGCGGTCCGCCTTGGCTCTGCCTGGCTGGCCCAATAAAAAGGTTTTAGATTTTTTCAAGTAGGTGCAGAGCTTCTGGTCTGGACCCGATTATACATATAATTAAGTGAGGTACTGACTGGCTCACTGATTCTTTGAATAACAGATCAACGCGCAGCTCAAACTACTGGCCGAACAAACTTGCTGGTCTATTCTGTAAGTAACAATTGCGATGTCGAGCTTCACCTGAGTGAGATAGCTCACAAAGTGAACTTTATTACACACAACATAATGGTCTTATCTTTATACTCACTTCGAATTCCGCTGTCAAGACTCGAAAATATTGTTACAGAATAGGGGTACTGATTTGGCATGTACGTTCCTTGGGGAATGTAGAGAAGAACTAAGGAGGTACCCGATTTTTTGTTAACGTGATATGCACGTACGAAGTCGCGTACAATAGCTAATTGCAGATATAAATTATGATTTCTTAGAACTCGATGCCTTCCTCAACACTCTTTATCTTGACAACACTTGAAATTAGTCAAGGTTTCGCTTCGAAATAACAGCTCTAACTTCGCATAACCGGTTGGAACTGGTTCTAGCCGGGCTCGAGTGTAGGTCAGTAACACTAGAGCCTGACTGTACCAATACGTCGTCAACGACAAGACGTCTTCACGTGTGGCTTAATTCGTAAAATATTATCACTCTTGGATTAGGGACACCCGTACCGAGTAGTAATTTGTTGTCTGACTGTCTTTCTAAAATTCGCGATGCCGATCCGGGTAATGCTAGAACCTACCGAGCCAAGTGCGAGTTGGACTCGCACACGAAGAACCCTTCGTGATATAAACTGAAAAAACTGGCCAAGTGCGATTCGGACTCGCGTGCAAAGGGTTCCGAACGATTTTTCTAGTTTGACCCCCATACTTATAATTTAATAATTTACGTATCGGATCCGTGTTTGGGTCACAGAAGTCCATATGTATTCCAAATTTCAACAGAATCGGTCCAGTTGATCCGGAGAAAACTGGCTGTGACAGACGGACAGACAAATAGACAGACACCCAAGTGATCCTATAACAGTTCCGTTTTTTTCGGAACACTAAAAATCGGGTCACTTTCACGGGTCCCTAGAGACCCGGTCCTTTGGTAGGCGTATGAGGGGCCGAAGCCAACTCGCAGAGGCTTCTTTAGACATTTCAAATGGAATGGGACATCAACCGACGATTATCCTTGTATGCACTGTGAAAGTATACGCACCATTCCCGGTTGGAGCAGGACTATTGCAGAATATGGAAACAAAAGATGAATGGGTTTGGCTGGTTTAGTGTATTGATAATCGTTTACTATGGAAGAACTATTGGCCCCATTTTCTTTTCTTTTTTTAGGATTGGAAATCATCAAATAACTCCTCCCGCTTTGGGTACAGCAGGAGGGAGTATCAGACTCTTACTGACTAAAACCCATCCATGTTCCTCCTAGTGCCCTTTGCGTTCCAGGGCACGGTGCCTCTTTCGAACGAAGTCCGCAGCAACTATTGGCCCCTGCCTGACCATCGACAATTAAAACGGCTTTAAAATGGCAGGGGGTGACTGGCAAATGACACGGATGGGTTTTTGTCAGTGAGAGTCTGAGTCTCACACTCCCTCCTGCTTCACCCAGAGCGGGAGGAGTCATTTGATGATTTCCCATTCTTAAAAAAAAACCCTTTGGTGGGTGAGTCCCACTGACGGCCGGTGTTTTTATGTGAAAATTGTTGTTCAGTGTTATGGCGACAAAAGAACTTCTATAAACACACTGGGAAAAATACAACTGTTACGGTGGTGGCATCACATCTTTGGTTGCTGATGCTACCAGGCTGTCCATTGTATGCAAACGGTACGTTTCAATGCAGTGTTAAAAACAATTCCGTATTGTTCACCAGAAAATTAGCGGCATATTACCTTGTCAAAACAAGCTAGATACCCGTAATGGTCTGGTACAAAGCACAGCCTTGTCACATCCGTCACGAGGAGTGGAATCATGACAGGATGCTGTTTAGTAAATAAATAAATCTCGTCATCTCGTCTTATGTAGGTATGCTGTATGCAGTGGCATCTCTATGGGGTATAGTGATGCCACTATTTGTTATAGTTAGTCGTTTAACTGTCACTCAAGTGCCTTTTTTATAACCGACTTCAAAAAAAGGAGGAGGTTGATTCCTGAACTATTTATAAAACGTACCTACAAATTTTTACGGAACCCTCGTTGCGGGATTCCGACTCACTATTGACCGGTTTTTTTTTTATTTAAGTAAAAAAGTTTTTTCCAGTAACTCTTATGTTGTTCACTTTGCTAGTTTGGGCTAAATAGACATTTGCACCCGTGCGAAGCCGGGGCGGGTCGCTAGTTAACTTAAACGAGTAATAATCAATCGCTTGATCGTGCCCCGTAATGTAATTTAAACTTCAGACGAGTTACTTGCAGGTGTAAACGCAGCCTTAGTAAAAAAGTGAAAAGTCCTACAAGTTTCCATAGAAAAGGAAGGATCTTCTGACCCAATGATGTTTAGGCTGTTGTACCCAATGATGTTTAGGCTGTTGTACCCAATGATGTTTAGGCTGTTGTACCCAATGATGTTTAGGCTGTTGTACCCAATGATGTTTAGGCTGTTGTACCCAATGATGTTTAGGCTGTTGTACCCAATGATATTTAGGCTGTTGTGTTGATTTGAATGACGTAGTTCGTCTCAAGCGGTATAGATGTCGCTACGTTCTAAGTTTTTGTGCCGGCATAGGTAGCTACATATTATTATGTCTTCTTAACATCTCTATTCGCAGACATCTCATCAGTCAACCCCTTTCTGGCTATACTGTTATCATCCGCACAATCCAGAAATCTTTTCTGGCTTCCCCCTACTCCCGATTCATATTAATTATCAAGAATTTTCTCGTAAGGATTATAGCTGCATTACCGTATGACTGCCGCAAACATACATGGCTGCTACCGCGAGACGCACAGCTAGTCTATTCTGTAAATAACCATTTCGATATCGAGCTTCACCTGAGTGACAAACTTCGCAAAGTGAACTTTATTCCACACTACATAAAGGTCTTACGTTTGACGTAATTTGATACTCAACTCGGGTTCCGCTGTGGAGATACGAAAATGTTGTTACAGAATAGGGGTACAGGACCTGTCGACGTGGCGACAGTTGGGGTGAACACAATTTTTTAATTTTCTGTCTTGGCTTAGAGGTAGAAAACTTCGTAAACTTACACTGTCCGTGGCCCAACACGCCCTTGGCCTGTATTTCTTTGTTTACTATATCTATATAAATAATACGTTACCTTAATTTTGATATACCTACACCTAATAAATATTTACTGTTTGAATTATTGAATAGTATTTTTTTCTCAAATGAAAAGCACAATTTTTAATACGTAAATCTTTTTATAAATGTTATTAGCTAACCATGTGTCGTGGCTAGATAATAACAGCCGCACGGGTCGATCTTCAAGGTTAAGCAACGCTTGCCAAGCTCGGTCTGTGGATGGGTGACCATTTTAAAATACCGAGTTTCCTCCGTGCCTCGGAAAGCACGTTAAGCCGTTAGTCCCGGCTGTCATTTGTAGATCTTTGGCAGTCGTTACGGATAGACAGAAGCCAGTAAATCTGACTCCAGTCTTGCCATAAAGTACCGTGTTACCCAGTTAATGGGTTGTGGAGGTCTGGTAGGCAGCCGCTCCTCGTAAAATACTGTATTCAGCTACATCCGGCTTGACTGGAAGCCGACCCCAATATAGTTGGGAAAATGCTAGGTAGATGATGATTAGCTAACCATTCCCTTTTAGATGTTTAAAATTTGTTTACTCTAAACAAATGTCCGAGGTGGAAGCACCCAGGCACTCCACTAAAGCACTAAACTATTATTTGAATTAGGTACTAAACCCTATAATTATTAAACTTAACTCAAACAATCCGGAATTCAGTCCTTTCCTCTATAATTTCAGTCAGGAGTTTTCATTTATTTTCTGGATTTGTTTCAGTTTCTGTTTAATAAAACTTTTTACAAAAAATACAACCGACTTCCAAAAACAAAACACTACAAGGTACAAAATAACTTCGGAAGAAAGAAAAAAAACTTTAATTTCTGAAGTCGGTGTTTTTGGTTACTTTTTCGTTTTTTGACACCGACTTCCAAAATTAAAGTTTTTTTCTTTCTTCCGAAGTTATTTTGTACCTTGTAGTGTTTTGTTTTTGGAAGTCGGTTGTATTTTTTGGAAAAACGTTTTTTATTTTTCACTTTTTACCTAGTGGTACCTAGGTACCTGCGTACCCATTAACAGCGTACCGGCGCAATGTTTTGTTAAGAACTGGTGTAAACACTAAAAAAACATGCGATTTCAGCAATCCCGATCCCTTTGCTATCATTTATTGAAGAGTTCCGTTGCCTACCCTCCGAAGTTCTTCATCAGATCTTCACCAAATTGAAACGGGACTAGTCCAGAAAAATACTTATTCAAACAAAAAAAGAATCATCCAAATCGGCTGACAATGGCTAAAGTATCGCTGAACAAACATTTTTCATGGGATGATGATTACCCGGCACAAATATCTGAATTGCGTTAGAAAATTCATGAAAAACAATGTATGGGCCTATAAAATTTGAGGGTTACCCTCGATTTTCGTGGGATCCCATCATCATATTCTGACATGGTGACAATGGGACCAATCGAGAAGTATACCCTTTCAGATGAGACAAAAATTTTTCAAATCGGTTCATAAATGACGGAGTTATGAGGAAACAAACATAAACAAAAAGAAAAAAAAAATACATACCGAATTGAGAACCTCCTCCTTTTTTTGAAGTCGGTTAAAAATTATATTTTACTAGCAGACGTCACGCTGTTTCACCCGCGTAGTTCCCGTTCCTGTGGGAATACGGGGATAAAATATAGCCTATGTTACTCGCTAATAATGTGGCTATCCATTGTTGAAAGAATTTTTCAAATCGGTCCAGTAGTTTTTAAGTTTATTCGTTATATACAAAAATACAAATCTTTGTAATATGAGTATAATATGGATTAAGGTTCTTAATTCCTTTTGGAATCTTATTTTTTGCGTGCGACTTCGTACACGCATACCCCATTTTTTCCCGTTCCCGTAGGGATTTCGGGAAATCCTCTCTAGTGCTCCCCTATCCAGCTTCCTACAACCAGTAGCTTCGGCTGTTCGTTGTCAGTCAGTCAGTAACGGAAGAATAACATACTTAACAATGATAACTGGAGCCATTCGATATTATGCTTTATGGAAGAGAGCTCAAACCAACTTACTTTCGCATTTATGATATTAGTAAGGATTTTTTATCCATAATTCAGGTGCCTTGATGATTTTGAACTGTTATGTAAGTCTAAGATTCAGCAACCGAACTATTATTGAAACTAACACTTACGATGAGCGCACTAAAAACACAAGTTTATTCCGCGAATAAAGCGAATGAAATGATTGACTAATTGTGTGACGTCATTTTATTGCTTTCATGTGACACTTGAGAGGCACGGCCCACTACAAATCTTTAATCGGTTGATATAGACTGCCAAATGATAGATTTGAATGTCAGAATGTACACAGAATTGTGCGTAGCAGGTTCGCTTCAGGATAAACATGACGATTTGTCGTTTGGCGAACTTTCAGGAGTTGATAGTACCTACTTTTAAACATAAACTACTATAGGCTAGAAAGGTAAAAGGTGTTATTATAATGTTTGCATAACTTGAGAATATGGGAATACTTGGGTTTTCGCGTGGTAAATGTCGTTTATACAGGGTGTTATAGAAATGCGAGGTCATGTTTCGGCACTTGTCTCACCGCGGGCCGGCGATCAGCGAGAAACGAGTAAAGCTTAAAAGTGAAAAGTTTAAATAGTTTTGACGCTCGCGCTCGGCTTTCAGCGAGTGCTTTAGAGCGACGGGCTTTTAATCGCCATACTCGCTCCGGCCCGCATAAAGGTAGAAATTAACGCAGTGTGGTTGTTCTGACCGCCAAGCGAGCATCGCCGAGCGAGTGTCGCTGAGCGAGTACAATCTTTAATAGCCCTTGTCACTGCGATCAACTAGAGGAGCCGCTCGCCGGCAGTGTGAACAACCAGCTATCGATTATGAAATGTATGTGTCTTTTTTTCTCACACGAGATCTATATCTTTTGTCCCTTTCCTCAGCGAGCAAATGGTCGATAGCTACTCGCTTCCTAGCGGGCGGAGAGACAAGTTCTCTTCAAAGTTAGAGTGAACAGGCTCCTTCTGGGTAGGCTCGCTCCATCGTAGACTTTGTCTCTGTCATCTCTGACATAGACTAGAGTCAAGAGCAAACCCATTGCAAATAAAAAAAGAAGTGCCTTAAGGGTGATGTTTTAATCTGCTATACAGTAAAAACACAATATGAAAGTAAAAAATTGTTCATTTTTAAAAAATTCCGCAATAAACGACGATATTTTTAAGTCTGCAAAACTACGAGTATACTTATATATGATTAATTAACTGTAAAATAGCATATACAGAACAACACCTTATATGGTCACGCACTTCTGGAAAGCCTTGTATACATACGAGTACATACCTACATGTCTACTAACGAACTCCTGAAAAAAAAACCATTAGTAAAAATTCACCTTGTAGTAATTCAAATCACTCTTAAATAAGATTAAACAAAATTTTCTTAAATTAGATTAGGTTATGTTAAACTTTCATAGATTGTTGGTATTTGTATTTTTTCCATTAGTTGTTAGTAAGCAGTAGGTAGGAACTCTATATGAAATATAAGATTTTTTATTTTTAGTTATTTAAAGTTCAAATTACCATCTTCAGTGGAGTGTGGTGGTGTATTGGTCGTGAATGGTCTTGGATTTGACTCTCAAGTTGATTTTTTTTGGGCCTTTCTTCAGAAGTTTAGATTTAAGCCTGATATATATCTAGCAATACGCTTAAACAAGCTTCAAGATTTACTCGTTACTTGCTGATCGCCGGCGGTGAAACAAATTCCTTTTACTGCAATGCTAACATGTTGTCAAGTTTTTTTTTATTAAAGAAAAAAATGCTTTTTACAGATTTAGCAGGCATGGCGAACACGCAGAGTCACAAGCCGGGCGTGATACGCTGCACTCAGGACTACCTGCAGGCGGCCGACTCGCTTGGGCCCGAATCGGTCGCGCCCGAGTCCCTTTCGTCCGAGTCACCGGCACCCGAGTCACCCGAGGACTCGGAAGATGCTCGGGTGCCGTCACCCATCTCCACTATATCTGGGGACGATGACTCGTCCACAGTATCTACGACGAGGTAAGACAATAATAAGAAATACTAGAATGCATAATAACATATAATAAAGATGATGGCTTTTATGAAAAAAAAAATATCGTTATTATCCCGCTATTTCGGGATTAACTGCTGGCTGGCTGTTGCAGTCAGTACCCCTCGCGTATTGCGTGTATTGTGATGAAACGCATATATTATTTATTTCTTCATGAGGAACAATAAGTTTCTCTAGATTACAGTGGTTGTAATATTTTTTACCTTACTGATGTGAAAAAAAACAGCGGGTCTTAAAAGCCCATTTTAGCAGAATCATATCTAACATAAACCACACGACAATCTGTTAAATATCATTTTCATCTTTATCGCTAACGCATTAGGTTCAAGGTTGATTGGTAAAATTTTACAGTGACGGGTAGCGTGATGTGCTTTCTGATTGTACTACAGTGACCTTTTTAGGCCCTTCAACATTTTCCGCAGTCTCGGGCACCGTTGTCGTTGAAATCTGGCTTTACAGTTTTCACCACACCCTTCTGAGTAGGTAATTCTTTTTCCTTGAAAATACCATCTGCCTAGCCTTTTCCCAACTATATTGGGGTCGGCTTCCAGTCAAACTGGATTCAGCTGAATACCAGTATTTCACGTGAATGACACGATATTTTACAGGCTTCTGAAAATCCGTAGCCACTGCCAGAGTTCTACAAATGACAGCCGGGACCAACAGCTTAACGTGCTTTCCTAGGCACGGAGGAAACTCGGTATGTTAAGATGGTCACCCATCCACAGATCAACCTTGGCAAGTGTTGCTTAGCCTTGAAGATCGAGCTGTGCGGCTGTCATTCTTTTGCCACGAGCTTCTCCTTGAAAATGAAATCGAACAAAAAGAAAGTTATTTCCTTTGTTATGATTATTATTTTAAATAATCACAAAAGAACGAAATATCTAACAATTTTATGTTATTCATAACAAACAGCTATCATTACGAGTATTTCGATAACTGGATACAAGTCGTCAATCTGTCAATCAGTATCAGATAGGGATGAGCTTGAGCGATCTCTTAAATCGATACGTATTAAACATAGCTCAATCCGTCGTTCGATTCTAGGGTAAAAATTAGTCATTAAAAGGTTTTAAAAAGCAGCATGTTATATTTGTAATACTACGTACCGCATCATGTCCATCATCATCATATCTTACGTATAAGTATGTAGGTTTTATCCGGAGGAAGTGGAGGAATCACTGAAAGTAATGAAATATTATAAAATAATTAAAAATAATATATTGATTTTCATTCGTCTCTATTACAATCATAAGAAGGAAAGAAAAGAAAGAAAAAGCGTTTATTTGCGCCAAGCATTTATTATAAAAGTGGCTCAGCATAATGCTGGGAGTCGTGTGCGAGACAGAGCCACAGCGCTGGTTTTCAGCGACAGCCGGCGTTGAATATGACGTCGATCGGAGCGGCATAAAAAGTTATTAAAACTCCCTAAGAAAACAGAAAATAAAGAATAAGATAGTTAATGTAATCCCTTGGAATGTACAAGTAAAACGATAGAATTACTATACCGATACTAATTGAACATCAAGCGTAGACTACGAAGAACTAGGGAGTTTGTTTCACGTTGATTTGTAATATTTTCCGTGAGTAAAATACCTTCAAATTCATATTAAAAAAGTTGTTAACCTATTTCTTTTTAAAACTTATTTGGTAAAATCCCCGACCTGAAGTTTAGTAGATTGTTGCATCGAGCAGAAAGTGACTTATAATTGCATCGAGTGTTAGTTTGGAGCCCGCTTTAGCGAGGGCTCTAAAACATGATTTCAATTATAAACATCACTTTCGCGAGGTTTATAATATGCTTTTCTTTTAACTACCGAATAAATAAAATAAACTTTCACTGAAATTCAATTCGCGCCAAAGAAATCGAAAATCTTGCGATTCCATTCGCGCCAATTCACTCCTTTTTTTTGGCTATGGTCGTACATTTATTCTACCATTGTTTCCGGGAGTAAAAATAGCGCTTATTGGCTGTTAGAAAACTAGTTGGTCATGCTTGTATTCTGCGATTGGCCTGTTGTGTGGTCAGAATAGCGGTGACTGGCTGGTATAAATCTAGTTGGCCATGATTGTAAAGATGTAGGCTGCGATTGGACAGTCACCTCGTATTTATGGTTTTAGGGCGAAAACAGTGCAGTAATGGATTTTCATACAACTTTACTGCACAGTTTTAAAGCAAAAGCACAGCAGTATGGATTTTATACATACTTTACTACACTGTTTTACTCTGAAACAGTAAAGTGCTGCTTTGTCCTCACTAATTAGGCTAGTTATGATGGAATTATTGCGTAGTTGGAAGAAAAGGTAATTTATTTTTTCGGTTGGTGCAGTGATTGAGCGATTGATTGACCGATTATCCGATGTCTAGTGATAATGCACCGGACTGATTTACCCCCAAGAAGCAAGTGTTGTAAGTTCGACTCCCGAGCTGTTCAATCTTTTGCGTTACAGTTTCTGTTCTCAGTAGCGAGCGGTCCGAATTTTGTAATAGAGCCCGTCAAATAGCAACTGGATCGCCCCAAGCATATGGAACTGAATTCCGCAGTCGGAAAAGCTTTAAAGTTATTTATTTTTATTGTAATTAAGAATATACGTAACTATAGGTCACTTTACACGCGTTTCCCTCTGATTTTAATTTTCATCTTGTATGTTTGTTTTGCCTGGTTAACAACTGGATATTGCATTTTTGGTATCCAGCAAAAAGCTATTTACATTTTAACCGCATGCATATTAATTGTAAGCCCTGATGAAGTTGGCGATAGACAGCTCAAAAGAAAATTGAGTTTTCATTTATTTAAGCGCGATTAAAAATACGCGCGGGAAATAAATCACTTTGACACTTCTTATACACAATGCTTATTTTCCTGTTCATATAGTCCAGTCAAATTAGGGTTTTACCTCGGAATGAAAGATAATAAGCTGGAAACTTATACACATCTTCATTTTGGCGTTCTAAATGTTGAGTCAAAAGTTTCATTAAATCTCGTGTCTGCGTCGTAAGTTCAAAACATGACAGCACCGTTATACTTGGTCATCATCATCATCTGCCTAGCCTTTTCCCAACTACATTGGGGTCGGCTTCCAGTCAAACCGGATTCAGCTGAATACCAATGTTTTACATGGAGCGGCTGTCTACCAGATCTCCACAACCCATTAACTGGGTAACAGGGTACTTCTTGGCAAGACTGGAGTCAGATTTACTGGCTTCTGACAATCCGTAGCGACTGCCAAACATCTACAAATAACAGCCGGGACCAACGGCTTAACGTGCTTTCCGAGGCACGGAGGAAACTCGCTATGTTAAGATGGTTTGGTTTGAGAAGCCGCACGGGTTGATCTTTAAGGTTAAGCAACTCTTGCCAAGGTTGGTCTGTGGATGGGTAACCATTATAGATCCGGCTGTCATTAGTAGATCTTTGGCAGTCGTTACGGATTGTCAGAAGCCAGTAAAAGTCTTACCAAGAAGTACCGTGTTACCCAGTTAATGGGTTGTGGAAGTCTGGTAGGCAGCCGCTCCACGTAAAACACTTGTATTCAGTTGAATCCGGTTTGACTGGAAGCCGACCCCAATATAGTTGGGGAAAGGCTAGGCAGATGATGATGTATGTTAGATCGTTGCCGCTTCTTTGAAATAGAATCATAATATCGGCGAGGGGCATATGCCCTTCGAAACCCTGACTTTTATATTTTCAGGAAAATCAAATAATAATGCATCGTTACGATTTTATGTTCATAAAATAAAATTATAGAACGGCTATTCAAGTTTATGTTTAAATAATAAATTCCTCTAATCTCTCATCGGCTTGTTGCCAAAATTATATTATGTGAATATGAAATAATCTCAAACTAAATTCATTATTTAGCACGGCTCAAAGAGGATCTCTTGCAGCGAAGGTCAATCGCGAAACTGATCTAACTTGAATTCTGACCGTTGCATTATTGTGTACTCCCCGTCGGTCAAGTTTTTGACTTCCAATACCAGTTTTTCAACCTTGAAACTCGCCAGCTGCGCGAAGATAGGATAGTACAATTATAATACTCTCTCTTCAACCCTTTCACCGGTAGAGCATAATAATAATTATACAAAATATTACACCACATCTTGCAGTGCAATGGTATCCTTTGTCATTGCAAATTTACCGTAAATTGATAGTTTAACAACATAAGCTACAGTTGTTTATGAAAATTGACAATGGTATTGAACACTTGGTCCGGTTTGTTTCAAACGGTACCTATTTTTAGGAACTTAAGTATTTGTTGAACTATCAACAAAGTGCATAGAACCATTGCGGCGTAGCCGGGCCGACGCCATTTTTTCAAAGGAGCGGCGCACGATCTTTCTTGCATATAGGTATGGGTACAAGACACTGCCTAAAGTGTGACGTTGTCGAGATATTTCGAGGTAAAGTCACCATAGGTATGACATTATGACTATCATTAAAAATTACTTAATTTTGTGCTTATATGCATTAGATTAAATTCAAATAACAGTTCCCAGCTTGATTTAATAATTTGTTGGGAGAAAGTAAAAATGACAACACGTAAAAACCACTTTATTAAGAACTTCGCAAAATAATAGTGTTTAATTTTTATAAATGGTTAAATCAAGCCTAGAAATGTTATTAAACTACAATCTACTGCATATAAGCGCGTGATAAGTTCATTTGTTCTCATATGGTGACTTTACCTTCAAATGTCTCGGCAACGTGACACTTTAGGGCACCATATTGCTAATATTTTTTTGCTTGTTTAAGTATCCTCTATCCATATACCTATGCATGTTAGATTTGCGCCGCAAATTTGTAAAAGCCTTAAAATGACGGCGGGGGTCAATGCCAGCTCCCATTTAAAAAAGTTCGAACCCCTTTAGGTGAGAAAGTTTGAAGTCAACTTTGCCCTAACCTAGGAAGGAGGCTCTCTATTCTGTCCACTACTATGCAGAAAATTTCGTGATAAACTCAACCGTACCTATTTATCATCAAATATAAGAAAAGGGAACGTGCACGACGAAGGTTGGTGGCGCCAAGCCGAATCATTAACGCAAACAATATTGGCGCTTCACGTTATAAAATAATTACATTTGAAGAAGTGAAAACCAAGATTTAAGTAAGTGAAAATTACTCTTAAACTGGATGCTCGATCGAACACTTCAAAGAAAAACTAAAATAAATCAGTTGGTGTAAAATTATGTTATTTTCCCACAAATAAATAGTGCCCACTCACTTTTCATGGTTATGTGATAATTGATAAACAACAAAACTAGATAAATTCAGTAAAGAACCTACTTATATTAATATGAGTTTGAAAAATATTTAGAAATTGGTAATATTTGTAAAGATAAGTTTTGCATGTAAGTCTAAGTAAACACCGTATTCATAAATTAATTTGAATAACCTAACACACACACACACACACACCACACACACACACAGGCACACACACACACACAGCATAGGTTTTTAATTTATAAAAACCTGTGCTGTGTGCTAGGCAGATGATGATGTAAAGTAACACGAAGAACTATTATTTGTCTACATTGAATATTTATTCTATTGTATCTTTAAAAAGGTTTTTAATAAGAGATCGATATTTGTGTTAATACAATTTGCTTACGAGCAACCCTGAATCAAATCATGCCTTTCGAACTGTCACAAATTATATAGGTTATACTGCCTGTTATACCGACTGCTCTTAACCACCACACTTGGCAAACTACCTATTCTACTAATTTTTAAACAACGTTCACATTCGGAATATCTGTCAAAAATGGCAGATGGCTAGCAACATTGCCATGTTGAATGGTGAAACGTCTTCATGAATCAATCTATCTGTCTACAGATACTTTTCCAACTAACTTGGGGTCCAGTCTAACCAGTAACTGACATGAAGTGACTGCCTATCTCATCTCCACAGCCCAGTAACTGGGTAAAATTTGACACCAGTCTTGTATACATGCCAATGACCTTGTGCAAACAAACGGAGCTAACTAAACCTCTACGCGCCACTCGGCTACCCGTGTTTTTATTTTTTATAACAAAAATAATACATATTTAAAAAAAGTAATAAAACTAAATTATTTTCGTTTGTATTGCAAAGCAGTAAATATAAAAATGAAGGAGTAAAATGGATTCATCTCAACGATCTGGAGGTTTTCTTATTATGTGATACCGATACCTATATAAATTCTGGCTAAACCAAATTACGTATCATATCATGTAGATTACTACCTATTTTTCCAAATGTAATTTCTCAGTAAATGCCGACGAAAAACTGCTTCATCTGCACGCTATTAAACTTTTTTTGAGAGAGCAGCCTTAATGTGTATTCCGACGGTCAGAGGAGTCTCGGTATGTCCTCGCATCATCACTTCAAGAGAGTTTTACAACGCCACGTAACGATAAAGATATTAAAACCAGCGAATTGCGAGTCGGACTCTCCCACAAGGGTTAACAAAAACCGAAAAAAAAAGTTTATTGTATGCCCCCTTTAATTTTTAATTTAATTCAGTATATTTATTATCGAAATACACACTGAAAATTTCAACTGTCTACCTAATACGGATCTTGAGATACAGACCGCTGACAGACAGGCGGACGGACGAACAGACGGTAGGCGGACGGACGGACAGACGGTGGGCGGACGGACGGACAGCCGAGGCTTAGTAATAGAATTTCGTTGGTTACACTTCGGGTACGGAACCCAAAAAAGGAAACTATATTTTACTAATCTGATAAAGAAAATGGAAAACGTAGCGAGTTACTTATTCAATTTTGAACGTTTGTTTTTCTCATCTTCGTACTACGCTCAGTAATTGAAACAGACCACGTGATCCAATTAAATTAAAATAAACCCTAACTACATGCAATAGAGTCGAATACAAGAACTTCACACTGCATCATTTCTTCCATCTAGCTTGTAAAATAATATACTTATGTATGAGTCGGTTAATACCAGCACAACAATGATTGCTAATAAGTCTTATTAATATTCTTATCTTATCATTACGTAAGGAACATACCACCCTCTGTGTGTGAAGGTACTAAGAGTAAATGGTCTTCTAGAATAATTAACAGGCATAGGTAGTGCGGTGCCCACTACCTACTGTACAGTTAAGTGAGTAGTGGGCCCTCTCTCCAAGTATGGCAATAATAGCAATATGGGATGTCGATTGTCGCGTCAATTATGTGGCGCGGCGTGCTCGTAGGTTGGAGGCCAACGTTCAGCCGTAAACGTTCACAGGCTGATATCAGCTCTACATACCTACTAATACATATCTAATACTCCGCGACAGCAGATTTATGAGTAAACAAGGCGTGTTTTCGCTTCGCAACTTTGTTATAATCTCAGACATGTCACTTTACCTTAAATCAATTAAAGGTGTCTGCATGTGAGTCTGTATTCCTTCAGTGACGCGCCCGCTCGAGGTCATCACAACTCCTCACTTGTGCGCACGATGCAGCCAATGATAATCCCGTTCCGTTGATGCATTTGTTACAAGGAACCTTACATAGCTCAGTTTATACGACAAAAAGTGGGCTGTGTAACAATATACATAAACCATGCTTAACATGATTACTACAATAACCGTAAAAGTGTGACGAAAACTATTATCGTACTCGCGAAAACTGCGTTATAATGTAAACAAAACGTAACAAAAACTAAACTTTAAAGCCTTTCAAATTAGTCGTTGGCTTTATAATCGAATCGCTTGGACGGTGGATGTGCATAGTGATTAATTAGTTTAGTGTGCACGCTGCTCAAGACTGCCCTTTATCAGTAGTCGACTAACGACGTACATCGCCGAGTGCCGTGAAGCGGCCAGATAAAGGATTTGCAGTTTGTTTATGCGTTGCATCGGCGGCGGCGGCGGCGGGAGACGCGAGGCGGGGCGTCAGTGCGCGCGCGATGCCTCGCCGATGCACGCGTGTGTGTCCGCCCTGCGCAGTCCTCGCTCGTGCCCGCCGATGAGTAGACCATGGCTGAATGGTCCCTACCCGACCTGGACTGCCCGATAAACCAATTCGATTCGTTCCATTACGCGAGCTACCCCTCGTGCCGAGCACACGAGCTCGCGTGCGTGCCGCGAGTGCCTCCCTGCCCGCCGCCGCAAGCGCAGCCTCGCCTGCCGGCCAGCCTGCCTGCCCCAGCAGTCAACATGGCTCTGCACTTCGCGCCTCAGCTGCACTATGGCAGCTCAGCACCTCCCCCGGCCAAGGGGTAAGCGAGTGTGAATGGAGTATTTTTCCTTGGGCTTGGTGAAAATAAAATTGTGTAAAGTGCTCCCTGAAAAAGTTTAAACCAGTTTTCAACTTTATCGCGACTCAGTGGCGAGTCTTGTGCGGTACTTAATAAAATTAATGATCAGAAATGATTAGGCTATTTATAGTTAATTGAATAATCGTCGTCATTGTTTATTTATCTCTACTTATAACGTGATGGAGTAATAAACACATTATGGTAGCAGTTTTAAGACTTAAGATCGTGAAACAGTGTTGTTGGCAGTCGTTACGGAATTTTCACAAGTTTCGTGAAAAGTTTGCGAGTATCCCGCTGCCGCTAGAGACTGCAGGATTATTTGAAAAGTTTTTCAGGACACGTTCGCATTGTGGCGTGAAATCAAATCATAATACTTTAATTTCCTATGAAATTATTGTGACATATTAATATAATTAGCCACGGTCTTACAATGTAAAGACTCGGTTAATTCTGCCAAAACTTTATTGATGTTGTTCTAATTTGCGGGAGACTTGATACGTTCTTGACCTAATGTAATGAAAACATACCTACAGCTAATTACCATACAATTATAATTGATTCTTCACCGTTGAACGGTTCAGTAGCGATTGTATTGGAAATTATATAAGCTGGAAAATTATATTATATGATTAAATTATATAAAAATTACAATTGTATTCATAAATATTTGAGTCTACATAATATGCCCAAGGGAAAAAATAAATCTTGAATGCTATATATCTACTACTTATTACCTAGTTTATTATGTTACTTTAGGTTATTGCTGCCGTTCGCTCATTTACTACTTTTACACTGTTTCGCAAAACTAATTTACATGATAGGATTGCGTAAATTGGGAAAAAACCACATTCCATCCGATTTCTGAAAAATTTACTGCCTACTCTGTCGAATTAACAATAACTCCATTGTTTTTGGAACCTTTTTCTAGACGATAAATTCACTTCAAATATAAAAAAGTCATCTCGAATAAAATAAAATAAATACCTAAGGGGTAAAAACACATTTTATTAACCATGGGGAAAGTCATATCTTATAGCTCGTTAGTACATGGTTAGCTCTCGTTATAGTGCGCATGAAACAGACACTTTAACAAATTAGCAGTAACGAAGAATGTCGAAAGCAACGTAATCCGATCTGAACAATAACAATGCGATCCTACCTAGTGTTGATACATTGCGACTGGCGCACTGACCTGGGACCTTCACTTGTGTTAGACCAGTACCTATGTAGGTACGTATTACCTACTATTTTTTGTACGGATTTATGCTCGCGTTAAGTTTTATTCTCGCAAAATTATGTCTATATCAAAAAAATCAAAACCGGTTCAGAGATTTAGGCGTAAAGACAAATTAAACAAACTCACTTTCGCATTTAGGTAATATTAGGCAGTTAGGATTGTACCGTCACGCAGAGGGAATGAAATGGCCTACGCCCTTTTGGGGCGGGCCGGGGCTGCTTTCAAGCGGCTTCTGCCTAATCTAGGGGTCCAAACTCCTTCTGCAGGAGGCTTTACGGCGGTGCTCTTAATGGCGCCCCAGTGTGGACGCTTAAGTTGAGGCAGCGATCAGCTCACCATCTGAACGCGTCCCAGAGGGTCATGGCCATCCGGCTATCCCTAACTTTTTTTTTAAATATTCTATAGCCTATGTTCATCAGGGATAATGTAGGATTCTAATGGCGAAATAATTTTTCAAATCGGTCCAGTAGTTTCGGAGCCTATTCAATTCAACTCAAACAAATAAACAAACATACAAACAAACAAATCCTTCTTCATTTTAATATTACTGTATATATGTTTTTTTTTATTTCGTGGCGATCACAGAATGTGTGGTTTTGTTTCAGTGATCGTACAAGCGAAGTTTAGAAAAGCTTTTTTTCACTCTGGCTAGCATAACCATCGACTCATTTGAATCCTTCTGATGAGCACTATTCATTATTGTTGAAAACAGCTACAATGAATAGTACCTACCCGTACAATTCGTATGAACACATACCCAACAAGATGAGTATAAGAGTAGACAACCATTACTCCGCCTTTATGGTTTCCATCAGCAGATCATTGTTACCAGCTAAATTAATTCAAAGATGTTCCAAAATGTATGAAGCCTGGGCCAGGTCCTTGTACACTATAAGTACTTACTTAAAAATAGAGAAATACATTTAAAACAGTTCTCAACTGTCCAATTTCTTTAAATGGCTTTGTTTGCTGTAGAACACTAGAAATAACACTTGAAATTATTGCAACACATAACAAAAACCCGTCATGGGGGTAAGTTGTCATTTTGATTGATTAATGACGTTTGACATTTATTTACCGGCAACTAGACGAAAGTGACTAAAATGACATTGTTGTGACAGCTGACAGTTATTTTTCTATGATCTGTAACTAAATAGGTGCGACGCCATGTTGAAAATCGTTTTTTATTTTTACTATTGATAGGCACGCGTTTGACCACTATCTCACCTGATGGTAAGCGATGATGTGGTCGAAGATGGAGCACGCTTGCCGAGAAATAACCTATTCATTCTTGATTTAAAGACTCCCAGGTTGTAGCTATCAGAAAACACAGACTCCGGCAGGGAATTCCACTCCTTAGCTGTACGCATTATGAATGTGTTCCCAAAACGTTTTGTGCGTATGGGTGGAATGTCCACCATGTACTGGTGGCGCATTGCCGTTCGTCTTGTGGTCCGATGATGGAACGGGCTTGGCGGAATTAAATTATGCAATTCCTTCGCACATTTCCCAAAATGCAACCGGTAAAAAACCGACAGGCTAGCAACTCGTCCACAAAAATCCATAGGGCCAGGTAACCCGAAAGAATGACTATTTCATGAAATCTTGACATTTTAGGATTATACCGACTTATGCAGTTATTTTACTGGTAATAATTCTGAAAACACATAATTCTTACGCCCACGAATCAAACTTTAATCAACATAAAACCTAATACTGACTTTCAAATTGGAAAAAACGTAAGAAAATTTGAATTTCGCGAGCTACTCTGGCGCATCCCATCTTAAGGTGGAAGCGCCAGGGTAGCCCGCGAAATTCAAATATTTTATGTTTTTTTGCAATTTGCCGGTCAGTGTGAAGTGTGTGTTGAACAAAATACGATTCGCGACCTTTTCATGAAATAACCATTCAATAGGGCTTCATGAACTTAGAGGGCTATATTGATGATTTAAATGGTTATAATTCTTTAGGCAAATACGCGTTACGGTCGGTACGGTTGAATTTTGCGGGCTACCCTGGCGCTTCCACCTTAAGAGCACGTCGACTTGAGTCGCAATCTGTCAATTTTTTTTTAGAAATTGAGGCTTTTTTGATAGATTGCGATTGACATGTGAATGTGAATGTTGCTTAAAATTAGTATAATTGACCCTCAGTGCATCGTTAGGGGACCGAGGTGGAAGCAGTCCAGGGTTTGTTCGGAATTCTTTTCACACAGTTGACTACACCCAAGTAGCCCAAGCAAGTCCCTTGTAATGCGGTCCTAAGCGCGCCGGTATTATATACACAATACCATTCACGAACATAACTGGCGAATCGTGGGTAAGTTATAGGCGGTACACCTCTGCCTTTTACCCTTTTTACCCCTTCTTAAAACTACATAATACAGCGAGTCTAGTAGAACAATCTTCGATATATCTGGGTACTTCTCGTCTAACACAGTTTTGGCTGGCATAGCTCAGGTATTCAAAATAATTCGGGAATGTTTGCGCGTACGCCAATTTCAGCTGCAGTGTTACAAATAGCTAGTTATTTATTGTTATCAAAACTAGTTAAAGTTTCAATAGATTAAAATATATTCTTAAAGTATATATTAGTAAATAAATGTCATCATTTCTATGTCACATTGCTGAGTAACAAGAAACAGTATAGAATTAACCAGAATACCAGACGTACTGCAGGGTACCATCCGTACTTGGTCGATATCCCGACTAGTCGTACCCAGCGCTTCTCCTCCACATTTATTATGCGCATAGCCAAAAAGTGGAACTCTCTGCCAGCGTCTGTGTTCCCGTCTGCCTTCAAAGCAAGAGTGAACAGGCATTTTCTGGGCTCGCTTTCTCCATCATAGACCTCATCTATCACTGATTGTGGGCAAGAGCAAACCCATTCCTCAAAAAAAAAAGACATTATAAAACGGAACCATTCGAGAACATTTCTTAGAAAATTCCTGGATATTTTTAGATACTAAATAGAACAAATTAATTTAATTATATATACTCTTGTGAAAACAGATTAATGCGAAAACGAGATGAAAGTTAAAGTTAAGTTAAGTCTCTCTAATCGTTGAAAGCAGGAAAATTCAACTGAGATTTTTGTTTCCTCAAAAACTTCAGATCGACAAACAACTACGTACCTACTTCTCTTCCAAAATCATTGTTACCTATTAAAAAGTAGTTTCAACACGGATGAGTAAAGACTAAGCTTAGTTTTTAGGGTTGCGTAGTCAACAAGGAAACCTAATAATTTCGTCATGTTCGATTTGGCATTGGTATACATATTAATCACGCCGACAAAGTGATAAAATAAACATTTTAGGGTCCCCTTTTCTACTTTAAATATCTTACATATTAATTATATAGCCAAAGGTAAATGATAACGAAGCAGCACAGGATCAAACGAACGCCAATTGAGTATCATTTTCTCGGTGCCCTCTTAACCTCAAAGGCCGTCCTGTGCGGTGGGAATTATTTAGCCACGACCTAGTTCGTGTTTTAAACAAATTCTATTAAATGAAGAAGTGGACGAAGCAGGTGATATAATCCCATATTCCCACTAACTAACCCTTGTCGGAAATGACACTGATTGTAAAAGAACAATAATCATAAGTGCACCAGGCTAGCGGCTGTCAGTCATAAGCCTACCTTATTCCTGAAATGCAATAAGCCAACGAAAATAGCATTCTACGTGATACTTATTTCATTAATACTGACCAAATTCAATATTCGTTAGCGTCGAGTCAAACTCCGGATTTGTAACTTTTCATTTAAAGCTCCATTTTCGCTAAAACTTTCTAGACATTATTTTAATAAATTATTCATCGTGGGATTTATTTTCACTTGGTATCATTTTCTACCCTTTTCTTACAAGTACTTATACTTGTACTTACATTTTAGGAATTGGTCTATGAAATGTGGCCAAAGAAAGGATGGATGGATTGTGTGAGGAGCGATATGAAAGAAAAGGGAGTTAGTGATAGAGTGACGTCGACCTATAGAACAGAATGGAAGAATAAAACGTGTTGCGTCGACCCCAAGTAACATGGGATAAGGACAGGAAGATGATGGTCTTTGAAATGTTAAAGGAACTAGGGTAGCAACGCTTGTTGTTGCGTTGGTAGTACCTACTGAATAGTGCAGAGAGTAATTGAAATAACATAAATAAATAATTTGTTAGTTGGCAAAGATTTTTGTAGTGGGATCCCTCATAACAGTTCACTCATGTTAAAATGTACGAAATTGTGCGTGCACGAACTTGCCCCACAATAAAATCTTTGGCCAACTTACGTGCGTACTATACTTGGCTGCAACCGGATAGACTGGAATCAAACATTGTTAGGAATAGGCTTGGCAGATTGATTCTCTAATGTAAGGTACATTAATTTATTTACGATCAATGCAACATGTCTTCTTCCCCCATTCTTGACTTTCAATTAGTTCGGAACAAATTAATAACTTTCTCGAACAGGAATCAATTACAACCGCTTTAAATAGCTCCTGTTGTGTCTTGATACTCGACGCTTGGAATGAAACTGGTCAAGTGCGATCCAGCCGTAGCTTATGTTACAAACTGCAAGAATGGAGCGGAAATATTATTGCAAGTTGGAGCGGAGTCTAATGTTAATGTTTCCTTGTATGGTCGGTGTTTGAGAACCCTTCAGTAGCATATGTGTTGGTTTTACAAATTATGTCATTAACTTTATATATTTTAGTTATTTTAGAGTTTTCAGAGCGTATTATATTTAATGATTGCCTGATAGGTAGTAGATACAATGTATTTTTCATTACTCATGCTCGGAAAGTAGGCCTGAAGTTGCCTGAGGAGCGCGGGTTGAAAGTATTACTAAATAATATTATTGAGAATAGTTTTCAACTGAAAGCCATCAAATTATAAATAAAAACCTGTTGAACATTTCTATTGTACCATGTCCCAATATTCTATACAGCCATTCAATTAAAGCGTGATGTAAAATTGAAATAATAAAAGATGAGTATTAATAACTAACGATTATATTTTAAAATTCTTTTTTTAAATAACATAGGTTTGGGAAAAATATTTACCATTTTCTTAATGATGTAAATGTAAAATAATGGCTGAATAGCTGGTCACAGAAAAAAAAACAAAGTAGGTGGGAAAGCAGCAAGCAGTCCTACTTCATTTGTTTTTTCAAGTTGTAATGTTTTGTTCATACTTTCTACCTACAGCAGAGATAGTAATTTGTATTAACACGATGAGTTCATTAGAATCAGATATAGATTTTTTCGTTAGCTAATTCGTGTTTTTATTTTTACTTTCCTTGTATTCGTAATGAAAAGCGCAGTGTTTACCTCGAGCGAAAGACTTATTTAGTCCCTCGAACTATTGACGCTCTCGCTACGTTCGGGGCGTTCGCGCGCCAAACGCCGTCTGTGGACTTAATCAGTTACTTTTTAGCACTAAGATAACAATGTACTATTCTATGATTGGTTACATAATTTATCTAAAATTATGTTAACAAGCTCGTACTATTTGGGCGAGTTAACTTGACACCTGGCTCGAATGACGATTGCGCAAAGTACAGCGCGCAAAAAGTTTTCGTTTCCATTTCATATTCTTTTATGGAAATAAAACTAATACAGTCATGTATATTATCAATACACAAATCGGTACCTAGGTTGTATCTTGTATTTACCTAGATAATATATAGACATCTTTTTTAAATGATATCACGATCAAGGATAATTATATTTATAGTAATCATAGAAATATATGTTACTGTAGAATATGAAATCAGTACTGGGAATCTGAAACTGAAATCAAGATTCAATATTGATAAAATAATGTATTCAATTTATGGCTTTTGGGATCGAGTAAGATAAATAATATATTGTTTAATTGTTGTCTTCATAGATATAAGAAACTGTTTTTGTTTTTTATATTTCTATGGTTGTCTTGTTCAATTAATTGATTTGAAATACGTATTTGTTTATTTTTCTGATATTATTATTTCTGTTTTAGTGCTTGATTTAACTTTTATTTTTGTGCAACGGGTGTAAATTACCTGAATAAATGAATTTATTTATAATTTGAGACTGAATAATTTGAATTTAAATGGGAAAAAAAGATTTATATGAAAATAATATACTTACCTAAATATTCGCAGTGATGCTACGGATACTGTTCTCTGGGCGAGGCGCGGGGTAATCGGGGGCAGTACCGTGGCCTTAGTGCGAGTTTTTTAACGTTCTTGATCGCGTTAGCGTAAACGTCAATTTGTATTGAAACTGAAAAAGCGCCGTCTGGTGACAGTAACGGAAAACCTATTTTTTTCTACACAATTTGACAAAGAGAACATTTACGTTAACGCGATCGAGTGCGTTAAAAAACTTACACTAAGCCATCAGATGTCTAGTCAGGTGTCTTTGACTTTTTAAAATACTGCGGGTCTAAAAAAGCCACTCTAATAGAGTCATATTAGATTAATGATATTAATCACACAACAATCTGTCAAATTTCATTTTCATCTTTATCGCCAACGCATTAGGTTCAAGGTTGATTGAGAAAATTTGACAGTGACGGGTAACGAGATGTGCTTTCTGATTCTGCTAAAGTGGCCTTTTTAGACCTGCTGGTCTTTGGTGTTACTTATCGTATTAAAGTTTAAATTACTTTGTGAAAATACACGTACAATTATCTGTATCAATATACAGGGTAATTTGTAAAACACCAGAAACCTCTTAGGCAGTGAAAGTACTCATGATTATAAGCGACTTTTACTTTGGGAAAACTCCGAAAGCTCGAGAAAAATATCAGCTGTTCCATACATTCAAATTGACTAAATATTGCATTTTGTATGAAACAGTTGATATTTTTTTCGAGATTTCAGAGTTTTCCCAAAGTAAAAGTTGCTTATAATCATGTGTACTTTCACTGCCTAAGAGGTTTCTGGTGTTTTACAAATAACCCTGTATAAGGTGTAACTATTCATACACGAAATATTTTAAGACAATCATCTAACGGTTATAACGAAGCCATTTCAACGAAAAAACATTTTTTATACAGGGTAATTTGTAAAATACCAGAAACCTCTTAGGCAGTGAAAGTACTCATGATTATAAGCGACTTTTACTTTGGGAAAACTCCGAAAGCTCGAGAAAAATATCAGCTGTTTCATACATTTTCATTGGCTAAATATTGCATTTTGTATGAAACAGTTGATATTTTTTTCGAGATTTCGGAGTTTTCCCAAAGTAAAAGTTGCTTATAATCATGTGTACTTTCACTGCCTAAGAGGTTTCTGGTGTTTTACAAATAACCCTGTATAAGTTTTTGTGTTTTTACGAAATTTACATTTTCTTGAGAGATCTTGCATAAAACCTTTTCCCTATTCTATGAATGAGACGCACCGCGCCGACGACACGGCGGCGGGCGTAATGGATGTTGAAAAAATAAGGAACCAATATTTATTTTGTGGGTCGAGTGATTTTTTTTTTTTTTTTATAAAAAATACTTAGATAAAAAAAAAAACATTTGAAATGGCTTCGTTATAACCGTTAGATGATTGTCTTAAAATATTTAGTGTAAGAATAGTTACACCTTATATATAAAATTCTTCCGTTTCCGACTGATTGAGTGACTGACAGACAACGCTCAGCCGAAAAAGCTACTGTTCGTAGAAAGCTGGAATTTGTCATGTAGGTTCCTTGGGAAGTGTAGGGAAGCATTAAGAGAGGATTTTTCGAAATTCCTATTGGTATGGGAAAAACGGAAAGCTAGTATTTATAAAGCAGAAACTGACTGACTGATCGATCAACGCACAGCCATAACTACTGGTCGTAAAAAGCTGAACTTTGGCATGTAGCTTCCTTACACTCCGCAAGTGTGCACTAAGAGAGGATTTCTTGAAATTCCTACGGGAATGGGAAAATAAGGGATATGCGCGTACGAAGTCGCGGGTGCAAGCTAGTTATGTATATGTACTTTATGTAGTCTACCGAGCATTTTATATCTGCAAAAGAAACTGTTTTATTTTATGTCCAATGATGTATCCATTTTAATTTGTATTTTCTTCGAAAGTCGAGTCGGTTCAGTACGATCTCAATTGGTTCCTAGGAGTTCTGTAGCGATCGAATACTCCGGAGAGCTAATTGTCAAACTTGTGGAGGAATTTTAACTGATTGAGTAGTATTGAACTATCCTAAGTATGGCTTTTATTTGCCTAGATAAGTTTACTAATTACTTTAGTCCCAAGTGAGTCAAAGTAATACCATGATTTGTTTTAAAATATGACCAATAAATTTTACCACTTCTTTTTTTCAAATCGAAAACTTTAACAATGGTAAGCTTCACAATCCTCCCAAGGGCCATATGTAGGATTTCTCTTTAATTATAAATAATATAATATATAGATGAAATATTACAAGCATAGGAAATTTGAATATATGCATGATTCATATAACTTACCTTATTTCATTGTTAAAAAAAAACAGTAGGCTACACACGAACATAAGGTGTTTATAGTCAACCGTACAATGTTCGTAACTGAATGTTTGTAAAACCTATAAAAATAAACACAAAGGACTTTCTTCCTTGGATGTTTAAAACGCACTGTTATTGCGCATCGAAAAACTGTTGCATGCACGCAACATAGCAGATGTTCGGAACCAATTTGACTGTCAAACCAACAAGTTTTCTCAGTTGTGGTTAAGCCTTTCTGCAGCATGGTACACAATTACACATATGGTGTAAAATAATTAGGGGACCGTAATAATACCGCAGCACAGTAAAATACAATTCGGAGCATGCTGTAGTGCATTATTAGCACGAAACCTGAAAAACGATTATTATAAAATTCCCTGTTTTGTCGTAAAGCTTAACAGCATAAAAAGTTAACCAAGGGAACCTAACTACTGAAGAAATATTAATAACCATATTTTAATTTTATTGTGGCCCGACCGCATTTTTTTTCAGAATTTTCTTTCAAACAAACTTTGCCCTGACAATTACGAACACAAGAATAAAGAATCATTGAAATCGGTAAAAGTGTTCTCAAGTGATGCGCGTAAATACATTTCGGCGATTAATTTATATTATATATAAGTATGTCACCGGAAAATATCAAACTACGTAAGATTAAAAAATATCTTGAGAGATTGTAAACTCTCATCATCATCATCCTAGCCTTTTCCCAACTATATTGGGGTCGGCTTCCAGTCAAACCGGATTCAGCTGAATACCAGTGTTTTACGTAGAGCGGCTGCCTACCACACTTCCGCAACCCATTAACTGGGTAACATGGTATTTCTATTTAGATGGTAAACTCTCGATAAATTATAAAATGAACATTTGTTGTGTTTTGCAGTACCTAGTACCTAGTAAAAAAAGGGTAGGTGTTCGAGTTAACGAAAATAAAGCCAATGAAATGAGTTTCAAAACGATATAGAGGAGGTTAAGGCCGGGCAATGATGACGGGAAAAAATTAAATTGCTCTCCTGAAAACACTTACTTCTTGAGGTATATTCCATTCCTAGTTGACCCGCGCAACTTCGTTTGCGTCACAATTCTCATTACTGCTCCGCTCCTATTGGTCTTAGCGTGATGATATATAGCCTAAATAGCCGTCCTATAAATGGGCTATCTAACACTAAAAGATTTTTTCAAATCGGACCAGTAGTTCCTGAGATTAGCGCGTTCAAGTAAACAAACAAACTCTTCAGCTTTATATATTTTAGTATAGATAGATTTAACAAGGCAAGCGATTTGTGAGCAGCCTTTAGTTAAATAGTCCCTATTATTGTTAGATTTTCACGTTCCCATATTCATAATTGCCAGCCGTTTAGGTAAAACTTTATAACTTAACAGAACTTTACAGTAAGCTGGCAGTTTCCGCGAAAAACTTAGTTGACTTATCAGAAGTTTCCTCACGAGCAGTGCACTCTTGAAACTTAACAGGAATCGATGTAATTACTTCATATCCTGTTTATAACACTGAGGGAAGAATAGGATTTATATTTAGGTAAGTAAGATACTTAAATAAATTAATTGGTTTTCATTTTGACAAAAAATTACAGTAAATTAAATTTTGCTTTTTAACCGAATCCAAAAAAGAATTAAATCAGATAAATAATCAGAACTAATCAAATACTTCAATCAGATACTTTTTAGGGTTCTGTACCTCAAAAGAAAAAAACGAAACCTTATGGGATCACTTTGTTGTCCGTCCGTCTGTCTGTTTTTATTTCTTTAATCAGATACTTTTTAGGATTCCGTACCTCAAAAGGAAAAAACGGAACCCTTATGGGATCATTTTGTTGTCCGTCCGTCTGTCTGTCAATACCATTTGACAGACAGACTTTTATTTATCCCGGGAAGGCGTGGTAGTATCGAGAATCTCATGTTATAAGGTCTACAATCCCTTGAAGCTGTGAAAGAATCAAACTTCTAAGTTAGCATTAAAAAAGATACGGCCTTTTATGCCTTAAAAAAACGTGTAGGTATTTCGACACTGTATTTTACGTTGACCAAGAACAATGAAATTTGGCAAGTAATACCGTGTTACTACAAGTATAGGAAAAGGTCTGAAAACTGTACATTTGTAGATAATTAAATCATTAAAAGTAATTTGGTCTTTATTTAAAATAATAAGTACCTCCAAATTTGTACGGAACTCGAAAACAAAAAAAAATGGCATTACATGGCGCTAAAAATCGCCCGTTTTAGTTTTTAAATATTATCTACCTAGTGCCACTCTCACAAACAAGACAAATCTAACGAAACCTCTCAAGCTAAAATCCATCAAGCCGATTAGGTACAGAGCGCGCCAAAAAAAATATAAACATCGTTGCTAATATCTGTCTGTCGCGCTTTCACGCCAAAACTACTGAATGATACACAGATAGTCTAGAGCCTGAGAAAGGACATAGGCTACTTTTTGTCTCGGGAGTATGGTTCCTAGGGACAACGCGGGCGAAGCCGCTTTCAGAAGCAAGAAGGTACATACATACATACACTCGAAACAAACATAACCCTCCTCCTGGCGCAGTCGGGTAATACAAATATGAGTCAATTAGCCTATTATAGTTACGCTTTCTCGTAAAGTATTAAGATTAACTTATTATTATAATAACGGTTGAGGTTACAATACATACAAAAATTACGACACTAGAATAGCGAGAATGACGAATGCATTATAAAATAAATGCTGATTAAGACTCCCGTAGACAGGTGCTATGCGACATTTTATATATGTAGAAACAGCAGTACCTCGGATATTTTAACCCGTAGAATAATTTCTATTAAAAAAAAACTTTTTACAAAAATATAACCGACTTACAAAATAACTTTAATTTCGGAAGTCGGTGTTTTTGGTATTTTTGACACTGACTTCCGAAATTAAAATTATTTTATACTTTGTAGTGTCTTTGTTTTTGGAAGTCGGTTTTATTTTTGGAAAAAGTTTTTTTTTAATACCTGCGTACCACTAAAAATTGAAACCACAAACACAACGTACTGACGTAATGTGAACTGGTGTAAACAATCAACAGACATGCGATTTCAGAAATACCGATCCATTTGCCATCATTGATTGAAGAGTTCCGTTGCCTACCTCCGAAGTTCTTCATCAGATCTTTACCAAATTAAAATGGGACCAGTCCGAGAAAACACTCTTCCAAACAAAAAAAGATTAATCGAATTCGGTTTAACAATTGGCGAAAATACCGCAGAACAAAAATTTTTCATGGGATGCCATCATCTGATGCTGACTTATAACTTCTATCATCAGCTCAGCAACATAAGATGATGATTACCAGGCACAAATATCTGAATTGCGTTAGAAATTTCATGAAAAATTTGAGGGTTTCCCTCGATTTTCATGGGATCTCATCATCAGATTCTGACTTGGTGACAATGGGACCTCCTCAGGAGTAGGTATAGGATTTCGTATAAAGAAAGAATTTTAAAAACGGTCCACAATTGGCGGAGAAATCGGTGTACATGCATAAAAAAAAATACATACAGCCGAACATAGAACCTACTCCTTTTTGAAGAAGTCGGGCGCCTCAAAGAGTTGTCAGCACGGAAGATGGGGCCCGCTAGGGCAAGTGCCTGTTGGGGCTGCGGAATCTGTTCGAAAGAGGTACCGTAGCCCTGGAACGCAAAGTGCACTAGGAGGAACACGGATGGGTCTGCTTCACCCAGAGCGAGAGGAGTCATTTGATGATTTCCCTACTTAAAAAAAAAGGCAGCCTCTCCACGTAAAATACTGGTATTCAGCCAAATCCGATTTGACAGGAAGCCGACCCCAATATAGTTGGGAAAAGCCTAGGCAGATGATGATATAAAATTAATACGTTTATCCAAAATTTTCAATGACCACCATTACATAAATAAGGGATGACTCTTATCGTAATATTGTATATTGTAATATCAACACGAGTCCACAAACGTGGGTGTTGAATATTGCTCCAACAGTCTAACTCAACCACGTCCTTTACTGCAATTATTAGTATGTATGTATTCTAAAACAACGTTACCACAGATATAAATATATCTGAGTGGTGTGTATCGTTCAGAATCGTACCGAACTACCGTACCGAGAGCATTATTGTCTAATAGCGCAACTAAATAAAATCGTAAAAGTGTAGTATTGTGACCCCTTAGTGATTTTTACCGGCGAATCCAACATTTCATCGTCTTGTGAACCTAGTGAGACTTGTGGTAGTGACCAGTGTTGCGAACTTTTATAATATTAGTCAATAAATCAAAAACTTGTATTTAAATCACCGTCAATCAGTAATATTTGAAAGTGTCTCGGCGAAACGCGTAAGCGCCTGCGTATACCCGGCGCTTACGACCTTCTTCTCGCCAATAGTCACTGTGCTTGACGCATCGTCGGCGACGTACTCCCCGCCTTCGCACACTGTGCTACACAGTGTTTGATAGCTGGAAAGGATCGGGATCTGTGCCGTAGCGTGTTATCACGACCGCCTGTGTGTTTGCTGCTTGCCACAATTTTGAGTATTTAGCGCTCTAGCTTAAATCACAGGATGCCAAACGTCAAACGCACGCCCCCGTCGTCTCAGAAAGGTAAACTAAAGCATGCTCAATCGAAATCGGACCCGGACTTAACCATAGCGGTGGAGGAAGTTATTGAGCCGAGTCAAAACATAGCTTCCCGACATAAACGCCCACGCATCTCTGGTTCTCCTACGGATGAACATGACCCCTCGAAGGCTTTTTTAATCAGTTTTAAAACTGAGTTGCTTGCAATGCTCGAAGGCTGGAAGTCGGAACAAAAACAAACCTTATCTCAATTGGTTACAGACGTCGCTCAGCTAAAAGTGCAATGTTCCAACATACAACAGTCTAACGCTGAGCTAAAGGAGTCGGTTATATTTTTAAACAAGGATTATGAGGAAGTCTTAGCTAAGGTATCTCTGCTAGAAAAAGCGCAACATGAGAACAATGAGTGCATCAATAAACTTGAGAAACAAGTTCAGGAGCTTCAACAGAAGTGTCGCCCTTCAGCTATTGAAGTAAGGAACGTACCTGCGATGCCAAATGAGAAAATAGATGACCTTTTACGGATTGCTATGCGTTTGGGGCAAGTAGCTCAGATGGAAATATCTCCCTCCAACATTCGCGATATTTACCGAATGCCTGGAAAACCTGGTCAAACAAGATCCATATTTATTGAATTTTCTACTGTCTATTGTAAAAATAATTTGCTAACAGCTGTACGTAACTACAACAAAGGACGATGCGTCGAGGAGAAATTAAATACGGCGAACCTGGGCATTGCGGGAGAACGAAAACCAGTTTATGTTGAAGAACACCTGACCCCAACATTAAAAAGGCTGTTTTACCTTGCCCGTGATTTTGCTAAAAGAAATGCATATACTTTCTGCTGGATTTCTAACGGAAAAATCCTTTTACGAAAATATCCTGATACAAAGGAATCACACGTGGTGAAAAACGAACAGTGTTTGTTAGATTTAGAATTCAAAAAGTGACTGTCTTTCCATCACCTATTTTGCTACTGTATATCTTTTAACATTTTGCTTAACTATCTAAATATATTTTTTAAATTCTATTGTATACTGTATAATGATAAGATAGAATCATGTTTATTTAAAATTCATTCTAACTTTAACCAATTAAGCTTCACATCGGTAATAAATGTACCTGTGAATAGTAATAGTGAGATCTACACTGTGGCTGACATTTCCTTTTTAATGCAACTTCAACGTCTACCGAGGAAAGTAATCAGCTTTTTAATTGATATAATTAATTTTTATTGCACTAAGTACATCGGTTACGTTGAATTTTTACGTTACAAAATTGTTTAAAAATGACGGATAACATTAATAATGCCGCTAATTCGATTGATAAGTTTGAGGTTGCTAACTCCCATATTTGTACACCGGACCAATGTACAGGGCTTATTGTGGATCCTAACACCCATTTTAAAACTATACATATAAATATCAGAAGTATAAATAAAAATTTAGACCAATTTATATCCATGCTGTCTGTGATCAAATTTGAGTTCGACTTAATCATACTTTCCGAGTGTTGGTTAAAAGGATCAGGCCCACCACCTTATCTCGAGAATTACACATCCTACGTTACAACCAACAATCTGACACAAAACGATGGAGTTGTGATGTACTTCAGGAACGGATTAGGATGTACCATATCTGAACCATCGTTTTCAGATGCTAACTGCTTAATTTGTCGTCTAAAAGATACCGCTATAATCGGGCTTTACCGATCACCATCTCGTACAGATCTAACCAAATTTTATCACAGTCTAGAAACACTAATGTCTAGTCTGAAAACATTCAAAAACATAGCTGTGATAGGAGATCTCAATGTCGATATAAAACAAAATAATAATATCGATCGTAACTCGAGCGACTATTTATTATTAACAGCCTCGTTAGGCCTATTGCCAGCACACGTGTATCCTACAAGACTCGGAAACTGCCTCGATCATATTTTATTAAAATCCACTAGCTCGGCAAAAGCTATCATATTAGACACCCATATAACTGATCATCTTCCTGTCATCTTATGTATGAAAGAGACCAAGAAATTGTACCTGGATAACAATAGGGTAATAAGGCGCCTAGACTATTCCTCTATTAAATCTGAGATTGACCAAAGTGATTTTAATTTGGTTTTGAATGAAACAGACGCGAATATTGCGACTGATAATTTGATCTCGGTTATTAGTAACGTTGTAATAAAGCACACAACTCAGAAAAAAATTAGTAGGCGAACCCATATCCTGAAACCGTGGATCACTGAAGGGTTGCTTCGTTGTATATGGAACCGCGATAGAATGCACCTGAAACTAAGGAAAGATACTGATAACACAGTCTTACAAACGACATACAAAAGGTACCGAAACTTTTGTGATGCGCTACTCAGAAAGTTGAAACACGAGTACGAAAAAGGTCAGATTGCTAAAGCTCAAAACAGTCCGAAAGCAATATGGGATGCTGTAAACCGAATCTCAGGTAGGAAATGTCAGTCACAGCCAGCAAGGGAACTATTAAAATTAACAGCTGATGCCAAATTGTCAGCAAACTGTGTCAACAAATACTTTGTTAATATTGGGAAGGACCTGGCTGCGAAGCTAGTGCCACCGGATAACTCACCAGTACCTCGTCTCACCAAGGAAATTGTCTCACAGCACAACTCTCTCGGGATACTGCCAGTGAGCCATGAACAAGTGGCAGCGATCATTGGTTCACTACGTAATAGCTGTGCAACTGGCTGGGATAATATTCCAGCCTTGGTAATTAAGCTCTCACAGGAAGTCCTGGTACCACCAATTACGCACATTTGTAACGTCTCTATTGCCACTGGCGTATTTCCGAACAGCCTGAAAAAAGCCATAGTGACTCCTGTGTATAAGGGTGGAGACAGAGAGCGACTCACAAACTATAGGCCTATTTCTGTGCTGAGTGCGTTATCGAAGATACTAGAAAAAATACTTAATAACTGCTTGACTAAGTATCTCACTAAATTTAACATCATCTCAGAAAACCAGTACGGTTTTAGGCCTGGTGTGTCGACTGAAGATGCTGTAACCAATTTCAGTGCCACGATAGCTAGTAAGCTTGACAAAAGCTATAAGTGCTACGGTTTATTTTTGGATATATCAAAAGCTTTTGATACGGTTTCTGTCCCAATCCTTTTATCAAAACTGGAGCACATTGGAGTCCGTGGTCTGTCATTAAATATATTTAATGATTATCTGACCAATCGTACCCAGGCAGTTAAAATTGATACAGTGGTGAGTGAAGACGAAGAAATAAAATACGGAGTCCCACAAGGGAGTATTCTTGGACCCACATTGTTTATAATATACATTAATGACTTGTGCAAGATGAAACTAGAAAAGGCTGATATTTTTACTTATGCGGATGACACAGCACTCTTAGTGTATGGGAAAAACTGGGTGGAGGCTAAGACACACGCCGAGAGGAATCTGAGGGAAGTCATGCTATGGTTATCTTCTAATTTACTTACGTTGAATGTAGATAAATCGAAATATATTCGTTTTTATCTCCCCAACACCTCAACGCCATCAGAAGAAACTATAAAACTTACTGCCCACAATTGTGCCAAATCAGCAATAGACTGTCGTTGTTCCCCTATATCAAATGTTGCCTGTATCAGGTATCTTGGTGTTTTAGTGGATGAACGATTGGACTGGCGTCCACAGGTGGAGACCCTCACCGGACGAGTCAGAAAACTACTGTACGTGTTTAAGAATCTTCGTCACTCTGCCGACCGTACGTTATTGAATACAGTCTATCTTGCATTGTGTCAATCAATATTGGGTTATTGTGTTCCTGCTTGGGGTGGGACTTATAAAACTTTGTTTTTGAAATTAGAGAGGGCGCAGAGGTCCATTCTCAAGGTCATGTATGGTAAGCCGCGCTATTATTCTACCACAGAACTGTACAAGGAGTGCAAGGTGTTAACGGTGCGACAGCTGTTTATTCTTCGTACGATGCTCCGGCGGCATTCACAACTCCCTCTAAATAAAGAAGGCTCAAAAAAACGAAGTGGTGCACTTGTTTGCCCCTCTGTGCAATGTAGAACAGCTTTCGCACAAAGACAATACAACGCATTGAGTTCCAGGCTTTACAATCAAATTAACAAAAAGATCTTACTATACAAACTAAATAAGCACAATTTTAAAGAGAAATTAACTAATTGGTTAAAGTTGTTAAGTTATGATGAGTCTGAGAAGCTTATTGAAATAGTAAAATAAAAACATCCCTTTTTTGTTTCTTATTAAGTAATAATTTTTAACTTTATCAAGCAAAGTTGGTTGCTAATTATGTCAAATTGTTATGTGTAACACAAAACAAGACGGTGATATGTATACGACTTCTAAAACGGTCGACCGCCGACTACCCAAGATACGAGCATGTCTCAGTTTGGGAGTCGTTGTCTCAGAATATAATGCTTCTGTACATTCACTTCACTAAATAGAATTATTGTTTTTTGTTTCTGGTAAAGCATTTGTACTATTTGGAGAATAAATTATAAAATTATTATTATTATATTATAGCAAATTTATACAGAGATTTGGCTTGAATGCATTGATATAATATATCTATATTATCTACGTACATAGATACATACTGATGTTTCGCCCAAATTATTATCAAATTCATAGTTACAGTTCTTACTTATCTATATCATCTGGATCTATATCAGTACGTCTACCATGAGTTTTATCAATCTATACTCGCTAGCGACTGTAGTTAAAAATGTATGAAAACTTATAAAAAACAAGTTTCTAATTCATTTTTTTAAGTTGTTAACTAACAAGCAAGTTACAAGTAAAACTTTTAGTTAAAAACTAAAATAAATAAATTAGAAACTTTGTTTTTTACAAGTTTTCATACATTTTTTAACTACAGTCGCTAGTGTACATAGATTGATAAAACTCATGGTAGACGTACAGGTGGCGTTCTGTTATGCCAAGCCTGGTTTTCACAAGCCCAGTAGCTGGCGGACAGTGAAGGACAGTTACTGTCTGGCAGCTACTGCGTCCGTGAAAACAACGTTGACTGGCTACTGGTACTGACCGGTCAGTTGCTCTCGGTCAGCTACTTCAGAATGTTTTGTTTCTACTGTCCACTGACTTTCCCCCACTCCCACAAGGACAGCTACTACGTCACTCGCCCCATACGAACGCAACTAGCCAGTGGTCGGTCAGTGCCGAAGGACAGTGAACGGCTGAGCAATCAGATTTTTTCTTCTGGCTTTTGAGAATTCCCATCAAATGTTCACCAAGGAGTAATGCCAATAGTCGTATATTTTTTCCAATTATATGTCACTGATCAGCCACTTTCCTGGCCCCGTGATAACGCAATGGGTCAGAAACACCAGGCCAGAACTAGTAATACAGTAGCGGTGTACATGTTGTCTCCTATGCAGACCGAGTAGTAAGAACACTTCGGGAAAGTGACAGTACTGTATAGACAGCAGAATATACAGTTGCTAAGTTGCCTGACTACTGGGTGGTCAGAAACTGGGCCTGTGAAAACCAGGCTTGGCATAACAGAACGCCACCTGTAACGATTCCTACATACTCCTTTTACTTAGTTTATAATAAAATTGTATCCACTACATACTGTGACGTGCCAAAGCCGTGATTCCGCTGTGAAAAAGGGAAAACGCTTTGCTTCTTGTCTTCAGCATATTGGTATGGGATGAAGCTCTGTCTTCATCCCATACAAATATGCTGGTCGTTCATGCATGCTGGTTGAGAGTATAACGCACATGAGGGCTAAGTGCGAGAACGTTCGCTTACATCAAATTGTATGAAATAAAAGGTTTTCCGTTATTGTCACCAGACGGCGCTTATTCAGTTTCAATACAAATTGTCGTTTACGTTAAGGTGGATGCTCCAGGGTGGCCCGCGAAATTCAAATATTTTTATGTTTTTTGCAATTTGCCGGTCAGTGTGAAGCTGTATGTGGACCAAATGCGATCTGCGACCGTAACGCGTATTTATCTAAAGAATTATAACCATTTTAATCATCAATATAGCCCTCTAAGTTCATGTAGTTCGAAAGAATGATTATTTCTGAAATATTAATTCTTTCATTTGGTCCACATACAGCTTCACACTGACCGGCAAATTGCAAAAAACATAAAAATATTTGAATTTCGCGGGCCACCCTGGAGCATCCACCTTAACGCGACCGAGCACGTTCAAGAACTCGCACTAGACTAAGGCCACTGACCTTTCTGGAAACATCATCAATGAGCATTTTATCTTTAAGTTTTCATATAATCAATTTCTGATCTTAAATTTTCTCTAAAGCTTCCTCCAACGGTTATTAGATAGTTTTTATTATGCGTGGGTATTCAATACTCAATTCACTTTAGTTCTCTGAAGTCTCCATCTTGAGCGGGATTTTTAAAAGGAAACTTTAATTAGCTACTATTGAGGGTCTGCCTGAATTCCTATAAGTTATCAAACCAATTGCCATTACGTCTAGTATTTTATATTTAATGCGTAGGTTCGAGACTTGTATAAGAAGGAATATTATTTTCCTTTTCATTTTGAAAGTGAACATCCGACCGAGAGGTATTCCAGTGTCTGCTGCATTTTTGCAACGTTGGATACTTTATCAAGAGCCTTGAGTTCTGAATTGTGTTGGAGTTCCTCTTTGATAATTTTTGTAAGTACACATGTTTATTTTAATATCTGTCGATGATTTTTATAAGGCTATCGTTTTTAAACGTCTCATTAACCGACTTCTTCAAAAAGGAGGAGGTTCTATGTTCGGCTGTATGTTCGGTTGTATGTGTTTTTTTTTATTATGTATGTTCACCGATTTCTTCGCTAATTGTGAACCGATTATAAAAATTATTTTTATTTCGAATGCCAATACTCCTGTGGAGATCTCGGAAATATGTTTGTTCAGCGATATTTTCGCCAATTGTCAACCGATTTGGATGATTCTTGTTTTGTTGGAAGAGTATTTTCTAGGACTGGTCCAATTTTAATTTGGTGAAGATCTGGTGAATAACTTCGGAGATAGGCAACGGAACTCTTCAGTCAATGATAGCAAATGTATCGCGATTGCTAAAATCGCATGTCTGTTAATTGTTCACACCAGTTCATAACATAACATACGCGTTGGTATGCTGTGAATGGGTACGCAGGTACCACTAAAAAGTGAAAAAAAAAAAAAAAACTTTTTTACAAAAAAATACAACCGACTTGTTTTTTTAAACAATGTTCACATTCCCATGTCAGTCGCAATTTGCCAAAAAAATGTGGAAATTGAGGCTTTTATAGCAGTTTGCGACTAAGATACTAATGCGAACGTTGTTTAAAAATAAGTAGTTTTATTCAAGATTTTGTTATACCAATTAGTCGGAGTGATTTATATGTATATCCATACCAAGTTCCAACTTTCTAGTGCTAAGTGTCTCTGAGCTAAACCTCGAACAAACAGACGGACGGACGTGGCGAAACTATAAGGGTTCCTTGTTAATTATATGTAGAACCCGAAAATTAGGGGGGGAAGGTAAAAGGTATTTAACACAGAACTTTTCTGGTGACAGTTTTATCTGTCTTCTAGTGTAAAAACCGTAAATGATTACATTTAGCCATGTAAAAGGCTTGAAAGCCCAATTGAAGAATTTGCCAGTGTCCCGTAATCGAATAATAAATTCAGCTGAATTTCAGGTATAGTGCTCTACATTAGGTTTTTTCATTGGGTTTGGATTTGGTCCAAAATAATTTTATCACTACATTTTGGGACTTTTACGCAAATTGAGCTGCATTTTTTGTAGTGTATTTAATTCTGAAATTTCTGAATATTTAACAAATATACCAAAACGTAAACAGTATCTACCCAAAAATCATGTGGTATATTGTATTGAATAATAGAAACGAAAATTTTAAAATCTTTATCTGAAAACTAGAAAACACGGAAACCGCCCTTTATTTGGTAGTAGCCTAAAATATTTTAACAATTTAATCAGTGTCGTATTTTACACGTGTCACATTTTAGAAATTTTACTATCGAAGCTTTTGCCAACGACTTAGTCTGTAGGTATGGACTTCAGATGGGGATAAAAAGTATGTGTTAATCCAGGTTATATAATGTCATATGTGTATGCCAAATTGCACCCAAAATTCGTTCTGTAGATTTTGCTTGATTTGTAATTTCGGGGTAAGATTTTCATTTGTTTAACCCCAATAAATTTAGGGTCCCCTCAAAACGTCTTCACCTTCCATTTAGCCCATTTGTTCACCTTCTGTCCTTTAAACGGACAGTTTAGAAAAACAAGCATTAACGCGTACAATTATTTGCTCACAACACCTTGGGCCGACATTCCTACAGACAGAGAGCCACGTACACGTGTTGAAGCATCCCTTAAGACGCCCCAGAGCCGTATTTGATTCCTATAAACGCTCGCACTTGAAACGGAACGAATGAAATAAATTCTCCACATTCTTCGGTGAACTTTCCACGAGTGCACATGGAACTTACACTTTTGTACCAACAAAATGCAGGAATATTTTAAAATTCAATGAAAACGCGATTTTAAAGCTACCGTTCCGATACGCCTGTATTACTGATTTTTTTTCATTCGATATGCTGGTTTCCTGTTATGGTGGAAATACCGTTGCAATGTTTGACTTATCGAGGTGAAGTATTTTACTTGGAATACTCTTTTAAGGGATTAGAGAATAAGCATGTAGTGGAAGAGAGAAAGTTTTAAGTCGTAAACAAATAAGCTGGATGCCTTTCCCCAGTGCTGGGAGGGACACTAGAATAAATAAATGCATTTATGAAAAAAGTTGTTCTAGTGTGGAACATACTAGGTACACATAGAAATGGGTATATCTGTTAAAATCAATAAATACTTATAGATATTTTTTTTGTTTGTCAATTATCTAAATATTGATACGAATAGGTCATCATCATCATCATCATCATCATCATCTGCCTAGCCTTTTCCCAACTATATTGGGGTCGGCTTCCAGTCAAACCAGATTCAGCTGAAGACCAGTGTTTTACGTGGAGCGGCTGCCTACCAGACCTCCATAACCCATTAATTGGGTAACACGGTACTTCTTGGCAAGACTGGAGTCAGTTTTACTAGCTTCTGACAATCCGTAACGACTGCTAAAGATCTACAAATGACAGCCGGGACCAAAGGCTTAACGTGCTTTCCGAGGCACGGAGGAAACACGTTACGTTAAGATAGTCACCCATCCACAGACCAACCGCGGCAAGCGTTGCTTAACCTTTATGACTGACCCGTGTGGCCGTTATTATTTAGCCACGAGCTCCTCAATACGAATAGGTATCACAATAGTATCTATTATCAATACTAATATATAAAGCTGAAGAGTTTGTTTGTTTGTTTACTTGAACGCGCTAATCTCAGGAACTAATGGTCCGATTTGAAAAATTATTTCAGTGTTAGATAGCCCATTTATCGAGGAAGGCTATAGGCTATATATATATCATCACGCTAATACTAATAGGAGCGGAGCAGTAATGAAAATTGTGACGCAGACGAAGTTGCGCGGGTCAACTAGTTCAGTATAAACTCGAAACAAAACCAAAATAGGAACTGCACATATTTATGAGATCGTAAATTATAGATAGATTAACTTTTTGGCAGTTCCTTTTAGCTGAGTTGTCGGTGATTTGATAAAATTGGCACAAAACTGACTTGTGTTCTAATCTTATTCAATAATGAACCGCGTGGCTTCGCTCCCGTCAACTGGCTACCCTACCTACCCTACCTACCTACCTCTCTTCCCTATCTACTCTACCTACCCACTCTACCGGTAGGTAGAGTGGGTAACCTCCCTACCCTACCGACCCTACCTACCCTACCTGCCTACCTCCCTCCCAACCTAACTACCTACCTACCTACCTACCCTAGCTACCTACTACTTTTTTTAATAGTTTAATACTTATTATGCTATTCCAGACAAAGACTAATTCAAAAACACAAAAATCAAGAATATCGGTCCAGGTATTCTTGAGTTATGAGTACTTATGAGTGTTCGAACAAACCCGACTTTGTTTTATATTTCAAGATTTTTGCTATATTGTGAAAGATTTTCTAGAAGGCATTTTTAAATTAGCGTACAGCGGTTACGTATTAATAACCCTAAAAATCGATTTCGTTTGAACGGTTCGCACGTTCGCACGAATCAAAATCGTACGCGTAGGCTTAGTAATAGGGTCTCGTTAGCACAATTTGTTTTGTTGTTTTATTCATGCTTTCGTGCATTTTATATTTTTCAATAGATGGCGCTTTGATTAATCAAAATACATTAGGAAGTTTCTTACTAAACTTAAAAATTCAATATCTTTTGATTGTGTGGGTCGATTTTGATGTAACAAACGCTAAATGTTACTCGGGATATCCTAAATATTTCCAAGTACCTAGATTTGGAACCCAATCTGTGGTTTATGCGTTATAGTCCCTCAAACGCACAGACAAACAGACAAAAATATCAAAAAAAGCATTTTTGTGTTTTATATTTTTCCTAACTTTTCTACACGTAATTGTTATGCAAAAATATTCAACGTAGAGACACAGTTAGTCTACGATTTTATTATATGTATAGAAGATAGATATATACATACATATATACAAGAATTACTCGTTTAAGGTACCTATGAGATTAGATTAATAACCAAACAAAACCTAATAACCAAGTAAAATGTGGAGTCAAAATGCATTTCCTGTTTAAAACAGCAAACTTACTTTGTCTGATTCAAATAATTCATAAAAGTACCAAAGGGAAAAGCACTTTCAGTTTTTCCTTAATATTACAATACTCTAGGCAACTTTAAAAATATATTATGCTCTTTCTTTACACTTTCCAAAAAAAAAACAGCCGTTCTCAAGTGGAACTCTTACCATCGAACAGCATTTATGATTCATAATTTAAGTAGACTGGCTTCTGCCGGCGGCTTCGCCCGGAACAAAGTGGATTCAGGTGGAATCCAGGATATGGTTATTTTTTTTGAGGATGTAAAATCATCAAATGACTCCTCCCGCTCTGGTTGGAGCAGAGGGAGTGTCAGACTCTAACTGCGTCTTTGCGTTCCAGGGCCGCAGTGACTCTTTCCAACAAATTCCGCAACCCTGGCGGGCCCCATGGACATGGTCTACCCTTGTGCAAAGTCTCATTCAAATCCGCAACCATTTACCTTACAAATAATTACGTATGCAGACGCGTACAAATACATAACACACCTTCATTATGTATGAACTCGTTCAGACGTATAAAATAAGCCAATGTTATTTATTATCCTTACATTGTTTATATGTATCAATACATATTGATTTTATTAATTGATTTGTCGTAAATCAATTATTATAAATTATTCATTCATTTGAAACCTAAATTGCAATCCAGAGACGTTAATGAAGCCATTAACAGTTTGTGTGGAATGAAATGACGATTCAAACTTGAACTAATAATAGGTAATAATTTAAACTTATTTTTTTTTTTTTTCGGTATCGATATTTTTATCGTTAAATATGGGTTATTTTACAAACTCATAGTTTAGACAAGGTTTTCCCAGCTACTTCGCTCCCGTCCAATTCTACAAGAACTTTTTTTTTTATAGAAATGTATCTTGTGGCACTTGGCTATAGCTAAGCTTGTAACGTAATCGGGTCGATACTTCCAGAGATTATTTCCTCCTACAAACAAACAAACATATTATGATTTTATAAAAAGGTATGTATAATAATATAACTACATCAGTTCGTAGGCAATGTCAGTCTAAGATGGACCTAACCTAAGGAATAACGTTTAACGCTATCCAGTACAAAGCGTGGAGCGAGATTCTTGTACAGGTCTGTTTTTTTAAGCCTGTTTATCTATAGTAATTAATAATTCGCTACCGTATTTTTTTTACTATTTCTATTATTATAATTATCGTTTTTTATCCAATCAACTGCACAATTTTTTAATGGGTAAACATTTTTTATAAATATTATAAGCAAAACATTACATTTTGAATAGTTAAATTCCATTAACTATACCCTAAATACTACGATTGCACCTTTTTTAACGCCCCAGACGAGTGTCTAGTAAAGTCGAGTGACGAGTGTCGAGTGGGTAGGTAATACAGTGGAGTCACTGTATTACCTATGGATAGATTTTGTTTTCTGTTTTATTTCGGTAAAAAATCATCGGAAGTTCGCTAACCAGAAATCGAGGCGCGCGAAACAAAAGCTCATCGGCCGCGCGCTTTACCACACGCATCAGACGGCCGTCCGTGGCGTCGCACGTCGCCATGCATCGCGTTCCGTGTGAACTACCCTTACACATTCGGTGAATTTAGCTGGACTCAGGTGGGCTGTCTTTAGTAGTTGATCTCCCGGAATTGAGTCTTCAAGGACGTTTTCTGGCGCCATGGACGATGATAAACCAGTAATGTCTGGGTACGTACCCAAGAGCGAGCTTTTTTATTTTTTTATCCGTAGTTTATTACCAATAGTCTAAAATTGTGGTTACTTTTTATGCGTTTTTTACTCGCATAAAAAGTAACCACAATTTTGCATTCAAAATTATTTAATTAGATTTTTCGAGTTTTGGTTAACTACGGATTAATAAAACTCGCCCTAATTAATTATTATCATTATTATAGTAGGTAAATAGTAAAAATTTAGGAGAGAAAATTCGTTTTGTCGTCCAGTGAACAATTAGGTACAGTTGTGCAATTCTCCAGCGGAATTAAAATTTATCTCTTCAAGTGGCAGTGTGTAGTCGACCTTACCGCGTGTTATGATTGCAAGAACCGAAACAACTTTTAAAATTAAGTAATTAAAATTCTTTCGGGAAAAGCGAGGTTTGTGTAAAATTCCTCTCGTTCGCAAAATATTCTGCATATTTTGCTGTGAAACGAGGAATGTAAAAGGAAAATTTTCTTGTACGCGATTTAATTTCCTGATGTCTTCTACCACTACGAGTAGTAACCCGTAGTCTGCATCCCGGCGTGTCAGTTACATTGTTTTATCCCGCCGCCCCACCGTGTTGATATGCTACAGAATAACCCTTTCCGTTTGCGTCTGGATATGAATAGTAGGTCTGTACCTACGGGTCTGCTAGTAATGAATTCGTAGAAAAACATCTAGTGAAAAACGTAAAGAAAATAAAAACCGAACAACAGCGTGAATATTTTCATAAAATTATTTTCTACATATTTGGTAATTACTAGCAGACCCGGTAAACATTTTCATATGAAATGAATTAACCTTTATTAACCAAAACCCTATAGTGAAAAGCGCTTGAATGTTTTCTATAATTACTCATGCAACTTTTCCATGAAATTCACTAGTATAATTACGAACTAAAAAATAATTTTACAAATTGGTCAAACTTTTCTCAAATGATGCACTTATTGGCAAACAGAATTTGTTTTTCGTTAAATTCAGGTTGACCCGCGCGACTTTGTCAGCTCCGCTCCTATTGGTCTTAGCGTGATGATATATGCTTCCACGATAAATGGGCTATCTAATACTGAAATAATTTTTCAAATTGGACAGTACCTAGTTCCTAAGATTAGCGCGTTCAAGCAAACAAACAAACTAACAAACAAACTCATCAGCTTTATATATTAGTATAGATAAGTCAATACCTATTTACCTAAACTCTAACTTCATGTATTTTTTAGCCCACTGTGACTTAATTTTTAGTTTACCTACGAAAGTTTTGGAGTTAAAACTAACAAGAAACTCTGCGTCTGCCTCTGTCTTGTGTAAGTTAAAGTTGCAGTGCTTAAGTACATTGTTTCCTATGTAGCTGTTAAGCGGGTTTCAGAGTACGCTATAATATAATAGCATATAGTTCATAGCAATACTACAATATCGCTCACCATTCATTTATCTAGAACACGTTCACATTTAGCTGTAATATATTGTACTAATTTGCTTGAAATTCTGTAGGTACTATATAGCAGAATAATATATCAGATATAATAGGAGGAGCTCTTGGCTAGATACTAACAGCCGCACGGGTCGATCTTCAAGGTTAAGCAACGCTTGCCAAGGTTGGTCTGTGGATGGGTAACCATCTTAACATACCGAGTTTCCTCCGTGCCTCGGAAAGCACATTAAGACGTTGGTCCCGGCTATCGTTTGTAAATCTTTGGCAGTCGTTACGGATAGTCAGAAGCCAGTAAATCTGACTTGTCTTGCCATGAAGTACCGTGTTACCCAGTTAATGGGTTGTGGAGGTCTGGTAGGCAGCCGCTCCATGTAAAACACTGGTATTCAACTGAATCGGGTGACTGGAAGCCACCCCAATATAGTTGGGAAAAGGCTAGGCAGATGATGTTGAGCAAGTTACAGTATAAGCGAGAATCCAAATACGAGTATTATACAGCGTATAAATTTATTGTTGAAAGATCTAAAGAGCTCATTTGCAGTACCTACCTACCTCGTTATTTTAATTTCAGTAAAGCTAGAATATAAAATGTGCATATTTGTATTGCGCTTTATTAATTTTCCTTTTTATTTTTGTTATATTCCGGCCAACTGTAAGCAAAGCAAAACAAATCCCTATTTCATTGAATACAGGATGCACGAATTCTGGAGAAAAGTGATCGAGTTTACCCTTCTATTGAAAAATACCTAGAATCCAGCACCTTTAGAACAATTTTTAGATGTTAGCCATGAATTATGTTAACATTCACAGATACTGGGTCGCAGGGCCTTAAGTCTGCTTTTACGATAGTGTCAGAATGGTCTATCAATGATTTCAAAATTTTTGATTTTGACAAGTTTGGTAATCTCTACTAATATAAAAGCGACATTATGACATTCCAATGGTCAACCACTGACACTCCATTGAAAGAAATGGCATAGAGTGGTATTCACGTACATAATGACAAATGAATAAAAATAACATGTAAAAATATATATAAAAGAAATCTGGCATAACTTTATGTTCAAATTTAGTAGTAGTTTTTCGAAAATCATTTCTACTAACGGATTTTATAATAATGGCAATACGAAAATGTCTTTCGTCCACGATTCTATTACGAGACCATTGACCGACCTGTGATCGACCATTATGAATTAGCAGATTACGAACTTTTAGCAAAATGACAATGGGATCGTGCTGGAATGACAAATTTATAAAACACTAGCTGACCCACTCGGCTTCGCTCCCGTCAACTGGCTACTATACCTACCTACCCTACCTACCCTACCTACCCTACCTACCCTACCTACCCTACCTACCCTACCTACCCTACCTACCCTACCTACCCTACCTACCCTACCTACCCTACCTACCCTACCTACCCTACCTACCCTACCTACCCTACCTACCCTACTCCTGAATTTTCTTTGCCTTTCCAACGAATGCAAAACCGTGGAAATCGATACGTGCGTTCTGGAGTTATAGCGTCAGGAAGGAAAACCCGACTTATTTTTATATAGTAGATTACTGCTCCGCTCCTATTAGTCTTAGCGTGATGATATATAGCCTATAGCCTTCCTCGATAAATAGGCTATCTAACACTGACAGAATTTTTCAAATCGGACCAGTAGGTCCTGAGATTAGCGCGTTCAAGTAAACAAACATACAAACAAACAACTCTTCAGCTTTATATATTAGTATAGATAGCAGACTTGGGGCCCAAGTATACAGTAATTGTGTTTACACATGAAATTACAACTTTAGTTCTCTCTGGTGCATACCTACCATTTTTACCGTTATTTTAACGTACATATTTTTATTTTATCATTGCAATTGCGGCCTGCTGTAGAACGCATAAAAAAATTAAAGTCTCTAAAAACATTGATTAGAAATATGTCAAAGGAAAAATATTTAAAGGATTTGAAAAAATAATCATGTAGGTACTTATCTATTTTACTGTCAGCCTTCTATTTAAATGAATGCTATCGTGGACGCTATTTTTCATAACTCTGCGGACATTTAAAAGTAGTGTAGGTCTGTACAAATAATTTATTTTATTCATTTACTAGGTTAAATTCAACTGCAACTTCGTCTGCTCCGCTCCTACTGGCCTGGCGTGATAAAATATAGCCCATAGCCTTCCTCAATAAATGGTCTATCTAACATAACAGTGTCAGAATTTTTCAAATCGGACTAAAGAAACAAACTCTTCACTTTATAATTAGTATAGATTTTACACCAAATTAAAATAAAGGCATAGAAAATCTTAAATTTAAAAGCCTAAATTGTAAATCCGGCCTTGTCACATTCCGCGATCTCTTGCAGGCAACCTGGGAACTGGGATAGTCGTAGATCCATAGGTATCCCTGCTACATACATCCCAGTATTTGTATTTAATAATCATGACATTTTGCTTGACAGGATAACCAGGAAACACGCGTGTCAGCCGTATCGGAAACAAGTGACGGCTCTAAATTAGTTTTCAGATAATGCGGATTTGTATAGGTAGTTTATTAAACTAGCAAAATCATATACGATTCTGACTTTAAAACGTCATTGAATTTAATATACCTAATAAAGAGACGGATGCTATAAATGAAGCATTTTAGAATTACAGCAATAAAATAATTCTAAGAATCTTGACGGTGTATCGTTAGCGAGTTAAGCTTCGTTTGCTAAAGTCTCATCATCCCTTTCCCAACCACATTGGAGTCGGCTTCCAGTCAAGCCGGATTTAGCTAAATACCAGTATTTTACATGGAGCGGCTGCCTACCAGACCTCCACAACCCATTAACTGGGTAGCATAGTACTTCATGGCAAGTCTGGTGTCAGATTTACTGGATTCTGACAATCCGTAACGACTGCCAAAGATCTACAAATGACAGCCGGGACCAACGGCTTCACGTGCTTTCCTAGGCACGTGAAGCCCACGGCCCGTGCTGCTTCGTGTACTAAAGTCTAGGAACTCGTATAGTTTATCAATCAAATGTGTCGGTTTTTTTCTGCCCACATTATAATAGGTACATATTACGCTCTACATTTAGGAAAGAAATATTTTCTTTTTTTGGACTCGATCCATTCAAATGCGAAATATAATATTATGCTTGTTTTTCAAAATCACAAGTTGTGTGTTGTTATGAACTGACGACGAAATGAGTTAACATTCTTGTAAATACAATATTGAAATAGTATAAAATATAATTTAGGAAGGGTGGCACTCCGTCCTATTGGTACTTCATTTAATTTCTTTTTGAAAGAGTTTTTCATCAAAGCTTGACACATCTATATTATACTAATAATATAAAGCTGAAGAGTTTGTTTGTTTGCTTGAACGCGCTAATCTCAGGAACTACAGGTTCGATTTGAAAAAGTCTTTCAGCCCATGGATATATCGTCACGCAAAGACCAATAGGAGCGGAGTAGACGAAGTTGCGCGGGTCAACTAGTAGATAAATAAAACACTAAAAAATCTGTGGCTTGACCGTAGTATAGACTGAGATCCCAAAACTGCCAGACCTCTCTTATTTCCTCACTAACAAAATATGTGGCAAAGAGTTATGTTTTTGATACCTCACTTCGGATTCCGCTGTCGAGACACGAAAATGTTGTTTAGCACTACAGCTTTCGTTATTTCCACCTACGAAATGAACTGCCGAAATTTCAGCCTTGTGATTAGGATCTCACTCGTGGTGGCGATTATCAGTCGTTAAATATTATTTAATCATCATCTGCCTAGCCTTTTCCCAACTATATTGGGGTCGGCTTCCAGTCAAACCGGATTTAGCTGAATACCAGTATAACCGTTAAATATTATTTAATAACGAATTATTTTTCAATATTCTGTAAACGTAAGTAGTAGGTACTTACGTTTACAGAATATATTTTTTTGAGAAACAAATAGCACCCAGACTTAAAAAAACTGATTTAATGGCCATCATCGGACATAACTAGCATAAATTTGCGTATGTTAAAAGAACATACCAACACCACACATTTTATTAGTGAGAAAATAAGAGAGGTCGGGCAGCTCTGGGATCTCCGTCTATTAGGGAATGTTGTGTGCTCGTTTGTTTCCGCACGTAGGCTGCGTTTGAAAAGCTTGCGGCTGCATTTTGTGCGCCAGCTGAGTGGATCCACTGCGCACACTGGCTAATCGGTATTTTGTTTAGAACGCGTGATGGATAGTGGAAACTGTGTTATTTAGGTCAAAAACCGGACAAGTGCGAGTCGGACTCGCCCACCAAGGATTCCGTACAAATTTGTAGGTACGTACATATTTTAAGTAGTTCAGGAACGCAGTTTTATCCGAGCTTTTCCCTTTAAATAAAGACAATATTTTTATACCTAATTTTATTACAAATGTTTTCAGATTTTTTCCGTTACTTGTAGTATAAGACGGTATTACTTGGCAAATTTCTAGGTAACAGAATATACCCTATATATTGTGATTCCCATGAGAATCTCGAAACATACGTTTTTTGCGATATAAACGTCCGTATCTTTTTTTAAACTTAACGTAGAACTTTGATTTTTTCACAGCTTCGAGGGACTAGATACCTGAGTACATGGTTTTAGTTTCCACTCGATACTCTCCTCCTTTACGCGATCCCGAGATAAAGGGTGTTGACAGATAGACGGACTGACGAACGGACGGACAACAAAGTGATGCCATAGGGTTCCGTTTTTTCCTTTTGAACCTACTTTTGTTTACTTAGCTACGATTAACAGTAAATTGGAACTTCACCAAACTTTGGGTAATATGCAAATTATGTCATTATTCCAGTTGCACATACTTTAGTGTTAATTTTTATTCTGGTTGCATAAAGGTGCAAAAGAAATATACACCAGTCGGTGTATTTTCTAAACAAACAGCTGTTGCTACTGGTTGCATAAAGGTGCGAAAGAAATATACACCAGTCGGTGTATTTTCTAAACAAACAGCTGTTGCTACTGGTTGCATAAAGGTGCAAAAGAAATATACACCAGTCGGTGTATTTTCTAAACAAACAGCTGTTGCTACTGGTTGCATAAAGGTGCAAAAGAAATATACACCAGTCGGTGTATTTTCTAAACAAACAGCTGTTGCTACTGGTTGCATAAGGTGCAAAAGAAATATACACCAGTCGGTGTATTTTCTAAACAAACAGCTGTTGCTATTGGTTGCATAAAGGTGCAAAAGAAATATACACCAGTCGGTGTATTTTCTAAACAAACAGCTGTTGCTACTGGTTGCATAAAGGTGCAAAAGAAATATACACCAGTCGGTGTATTTTCTAAACAAACAGCTGTTGCTACTGGTTGCATAAAGGTGCAAAAGAAATATACACCAGTCGGTGTATTTTCTAAACAAACAGCTGTTGCTACTGGTTGCATAAAGGTGCAAAAGAAATATACACCAGTCGGTGTATTTTCGATTTGCGCGTAAGTAGGATATCACGGGCTAGTTAGCATATGCCCGCGACTTCGTACGCGCATATCCCGGTTTCTCCCGGTTCCGTTAAAATTTCGAGAAACCTTTTAGTACTCCCTCCCCTACACTCTCCAAGGAACCTACCAACCACCAACCTACTAACCAAAGGGCATAGAACCGTTGTGGCATAGCCCCGGCCATCGTTTTAGTTTTTTTTTAAAGTTGTGGACACTTCAAAAAACTACAAATGTTAGGAACATGGTGTCCTAAAGTGTCACGTTGCCGATACATGTCGAGGTAAAATCACCAAGTGACATCATGACTATCATTAAAAATTACTTAATTATGTGCTTATATGCATTTGATTAAAGTCAAATAATAATTCCCAGCTTGATTTTATATTTTTTGGAAGAATGTAAAAATAAAAACTCATGAAAACCACTTTATTAAGAACTTCGAAAAAGATAAGTGTTTAATTTTAAAAAATTGTTAACACAAGCCTAAATGTTATTAGAATACAATCTACTGCTTATTAGCGCACGATAATTTCATTTTTAATGACTTTCACTGTCCTCATAATTATGGTGACTTTACCTTCAAATATCTCGGCATCGTGACGCTTTAGGGCACCATGTTTCTAACAGTTTTTGTTGGTTTAAATATCCTTTACCCGTACATGCCTATAAAATCGTGCGCCGCGATTTTGAAAAAATATCAAAATGGCGACGGGCGGGCTATTCCAGCTCCCATACAAAAAAAAACGAACCCCTTTCAAATTCTATGAGTACCTACTTTTAGCTGAACGTTGTCTTTCAGTCACTCAGTAACAGAAATGTTTTATATATTTAGTTCAGCAAAATACGAAAAGTACAAAGTTTTCTAAGGGCACTGTTTTTTCCCACTTGTGATTCTATATTTGTGATTGTCTGAAACATTTCCATGACAACCTGTCTTTACCTGCTCTTTTGCGAATCCTGATTTCCCTAAACAATAACATAACTAGATACTTACTGGGGTAGTTAATTAATCAGTTACACAATATGATGTTATGTTTGTTAGGTACCTACTGATTTAATGACCCACGAAATCTGACACCTGTTTTGTTTGGTTAGTTCGCCAGTAGCCATAATTATTATCGTGTTTCGTTTGAGGGTAGTAATGTTCCCCGGGTTGTAAGACTCGATATAATTTCTGCAAAAGAAAAGTCGAAATTCGCAAAAGTTTACGCAAATTTCAAGAATTTGACCTTTACTGGCTACTAGTTGATCCGCGCAACTTCGTCTGCTCCGTTCTCATTTATAGTCTATAGCCTTCCTCGATAAATATCAAGGGCTATCTAACACTGAAAGAACTTTTCGAATCGGACCTGTAGTTTCTGAGATTAGCGCGTTCAAGCAAACAAACAAATGAACTCTTTAGGCTTTATATATTAGTTTAGATGACATTCGCTTGCTTGGAATGTAGTAATGACCAAATATCGGTAACTATTTTCAGATCTATCGTTCAATCGTTTGGACTTACCGACTGAAATTGATCGGTAATTATGTCGAGATTCTGTCCAGCCTGGCTAATATTTTTTTATGGAAAACTTTTACCAGCGGCGTAAAAATTTGAGTTTTTGTTCTAATTATAGGGATCCCCAAAAATGTATTGTTTTTTTTTCTCATTTGTGTGTAAATCTTAATGCGGTTCACAGAATACATCTACTTACCAATTTTCAAAAGTATAGTTCTTACATTTACGGAGAAAAGTGGCTGTAAAAGACAGACAGACATGACGAATCCATAAGGTTTCAGTTTTTTGCCATTTGGCTACGGAACCCTAAAAATACACTTAACGCTTGCCGGTGAATCACCAGCCTACCTAAACCAGTGGCTCCAAGTGACTTCAGAATCTGAAATCTAAAATCCGGGACCAGCGGTGAACGTGCTTCCCGTGGGACGTACCGGTATGTTAATATAGTCACCCACCTACAAATCGACCTCGGCAAGCATTGCTTAACCTTGAAAATCGACCCGTGCGGCTGTTATAATTTAACCACGTTGCATAGGTTGGAATACGAGGAGATAACAGTATCGCTTGTGCTATAGTTATCCGCCATGAATATGAGTACAGTAATTTCATCAGAGCCCAGACGTATCGCGCGGAAGCAGATTAATATGTTTTGCAGCGCACGCTGCCGTAAAAAGAGAAATTGATTGAGTATTGTCACAGTGTTCACACTGAAACTGCACTTAGTATATTCCCAAGCTTACTGACGCTTGCTGACGTAACGTTCGTTCATGAAGAACTTTGCGGGCTTAGCGGGGAAGTGGATAGAATTGGCAAGATCCAAGTGACAGATAAACACAATCGGGATGAGATAAAATCTACATAAATCATTGCTACCATTAGCCTAAATAATCATCCTTACTAATATTATAAATGCGAAAGTAACTCTGTCTGTCTGTCTGTCGCGCTTTCACGCCAAATCTCCTGAACCGATTTAAATGAAATTCGGTACAGAGATAGTCTAGAGCCTGAGAAAGGACATAAGCTACTTTTTATCCCGAGATTATGTTCCCTAGGGACCACGCGGGCGAAGCCGCTGGCAGAAGCTAGTAGCCAATATAATATTCAACAGTTTGGTTTACAAGAACGAAAATTATATTATTTTTGCCGTTAGTTTATGAGACGGCACGGCTGGCGCAGTGGTTGAGCGATAGACTGCTGCGCTGCGTGTCGCGGGTTCGATTCCCGCGCGGAACATTATTTGAATGGCCTACAGATAGTTGTTCCGGGTCTGGCTGTTTGTGTATGTGATTTTGTATGATTGTAAACGCACCCGTTGGTGCGTAGGACATACAGGAGAAATTTGTACAGCGGACAACGTTTTTATCAAAGGAAAAATGATGCTAGTCGCATCCAATCAAAAGTAAGACATAGGTTTTTTACATACATAATGTTAGTAAAGATTTTCCACAGTTTCTATTGCTATTAGTAAATACTTTACACTGATTCTTTGTAAAATAATACCTTCTTACTTACAAAGGAGCTCGTGGCTAAATAATAACAGCCGCACGGGTCGATCTTTAAGGTTAAGCAACGCTGGCCAACGTTGGTCTGCGGATGGGTGACCATCTAAACATAACGAGTTTACGAGTTTCCTCCGTGCCTCGGAAAGCACGTTAAGCCGTTGGTCCCGGCTGTCATTTGGTAGATCTTTGGCAGTCGTTACGGGTTTTCAGAAGCCAGTAAATCTGACTCCAGTCTTGCCAAGAAGTACCGTGTTACCCGGTTAATGGGTTGTGAAGGTCTGGTAGGCAGCCGCTCCACGTAAAACACTGGTATTCAGCTGAATCTGGTTTGACTGGCCGACCCCAATATAGTTGGGGAAAGGCTAGGCAGATGATGATGACTTACAAAGAATTACAGCAAGTTCAATAATTACTTCAATTACCTATGAAAGCTAACAATAATCAATTAGAGAGTTATACCTACGTTATTATCCAGATGCATTTCTTTGATAATAATCATAAATTGGCATTCGATTCCGACCAATTATTTATAATTACCGGAATCTGGTTGATTACGATCCAATCCACTAATTAATAAAACTTAGGCCCCCCTGCACAAACAAGAGTCCGACGAGTCTCCGAGATAGATGCTAAAACGAGGTAAAATAACAAAATTTTTAAATATGACCTGATGGCTAGCAACTAACTCGGAGTTATTAGTCTTTTAACTGTCCAGTACTAAGACGTTAATTCTAAGCCAAACTTTGTGGACAGAGAAATGTTTTTTTTTATTACTAGTTGACCCGCGCAACTTCGTCTGCGTCACAATTTTCAATACTGCTCCGCTCCTATTGGTCTTACCGTGATGATATATATATAGCCTATAGCCTTCCTTGATAAATGGGCTATCTTACACTGAAAGAATTTTTCCAATCGGATCAGTCCTGAGATTAGCGCGATCAAGCAAAAAAAAACAAACAAACTCTTCAGCTTTATTTAATAGTACATATAGATATGGATTTCTTTGTCAATCTCGGGACAATGGGGTCCCGTTCGTTTGGTAGGCATACAAGGGGCCAAAGCCAACTCGCAGAGGCCACGTTAAACATTTCGAATGGAACGGAGCATCAACCGACGCGCGGCGGTTATCCGAGGCCAAAGACAATCCCCGGTTGGTGCAGAACTATTGCAAAATATGGAAACAAAAGATGAGAGGCTATGGGTTTGGGTGGTTTAGTCGACCGACCATATATCGTATAACATAATCAGCCTATAATGTTCCCACTGCTAGGACACGAGCCTCCGCTCGGTGAGCGGGAGTGGGCCGTAATCCACCATGCGGGCCCATTGCGGGTTGGTAGATGTCACATGTCTTCGAATTTTTGGTTCTATTGTCCCGCAGACTAAACACACGGCTTTTTAATGGCAGGCAGGGGGTGACTTGTACACTCAATAAATGGGCTCCCGAAAATGGTCGCCAGCACAAAGTGACGTAGCGTCGAGAGGGGGCAACATATCCTGAGGTACTAGAGTAGATAGTTATAAAATCTAAAAGAGAAGTGTGCTCTCTTAGACGAGGTGAACAATTACTTGTCATCAGAATGTAAATATGTATACAGCACCTTATCAATATACGAGTACATACATAAATCTAATACTTTTCCGTTACCGAATGACAGACAGACAACGCACAGCCGAAACTCTGGTCGTAGAAAGCTGAAATTCCCCATGTAGGATGACTTGAGGTGTGTAGGCAGCACTAAGGGGATTTCCCGAAATACCTACGGGAACGGTTAAAACGGGATATGCGTGCACGATGTCGTGCACGCATAAAAATAAAAAATAAAATACTTATGAGACTCGACTTTCCTTTTTAGGTGTCCGTACTAAAATGGTAAAAAGGAACCCTAACGGTGTGACTAAGTCTGACCGTTAGTCACAGCTGTGTATCTCAAGAACTTCTAATGCTATCAACGTGAAACTTGGAATAGTTTTAGATGACGTTTTCTTAAGTATTTTGCAAATTTGAAAGAAATAAAAATGTAGGCATATATTTTATTTTTGCAACAGCGACTGAAAAGGGTTCTTAAAAATTCGAAGTGGGACTACTAGGACTTCTTATGAAAGTACGCTATCCGCACATTCTCAAGCGTTTTTCGACTTTTGACGAAAAATGTAAAAAAATTGACCATTCCGCCCCCCTTATCTCCGAAGTTTTGTATAGAGAAAAATCTGAAATTATTCTGTGATAGAAATTCTTTAAAGATTACATGAAAAATAAAACGATGTCTCTAAAAAACACACTTTTTCAGAAATCATCAACAAAAATGATATTAGTTCCACTAGCGGTAAAGAGATGGCGTTGCTCGAATTTCACGTTTTATATGATGGTACGGAACCCTCGGTGCGCGAGTCCAACTAGCTCTTGACCGTTTTTTTTTTTATTTGAAGATGCCTAAAGGGCGTTCCCAAGTTCATACAGGAATCTTCCATGGCCCATAGCGGCTAGTGTTATCCGCACATGGTTTGCTTCTTCCGTTCATTGCCCCGTCACAATCAAGCTGCCTAGCCTTCATCATCTGCCTAGTCTTTTCCCTACTATATTGGGGTCGGCTTCCAGTCAAACCGGATTCAGCTGAATACCAGCTGTTTTACGTGGAGCGGCTGCCTAAACCCTAAAATTTGTACATAACATCATTGTTATTGTTGCTATTGTTACACGTTGTATATTGGGATCAACTTTCAGTCTTATCGGAGGCAGCAGAATTTAGTATTTTACATACCTAGAGCAACTGCCTACCTGACCTCCACAACCCAGTATCTACCTCTAGGTTTAAACCTTGGCAAGATTTATGTCGAAAATGTTCAAATGACAGCCGGGACAAAGGGTGCCTGTCCTTTGCGAGCGAGCAAGGCAGTGGAGCATAAGACCTCCGTACCACGTGAGTCTCACGTGAGTCTATTTTGACTGACATGTTTCGTTAATATTTCTCCGTATCTCCGCTCCGCTCGCAATGGACAGGCACCCTTAAGGTGCTATCCGCGCCACGCCCATAGGAGACTCGTTATGTAATAGATTGTTACCTTTCTACGGACCGACCTGCTAAGAGTAGCTTATCCTCGAAGTTCGACCGGTGCAGCTGTTCACCTCATAACAAAACACTTAAATTATGAAATGAACTCACAACTGCATCACGTAATTGCAATCAATCCAATTTTCATCGTTGAAACTTAAATGAAGTAACAGCTCAATAATTCAAAGAAACGTGTCGCTATGACATTTCACTTTCAACTCCATCCGTATCGTTACAAAACTAGCTTCTGCCTCGGCTGCGCCCGTGAGAAAATCAGAAATTATGTCAAAAGGCATATGTACTCCCGGAATAAAAAAACACGTAGGGTTCCGTATCATAAACCTTAATTTTTATTATTTGTTGTTGTAGCGGCAATAGAAATAGGTACACAGTTAAAAAATTTCAAGTGTCTACCTATTACGGTTCTTGAGATACAGCCCGCTGACAGATAGACGCAGACGGATGGACAGCGGCGGCTTAGTAATAGCGATCCGTTGGTTACCCTTTGGGTACGGAACCCTTAAAAGTATAGGTTCGTGCTGTTCCAGTAGTGTGCCAGACATCCATTTATCCGTCCATTCAAACTTTCGCATTTAAAAACACTACAAAGTATAGAATATTTTTTTATTTCTGAAGTCGGTGTTTTTGTTTTTTTTTTCACCGACTTCCGAAATTAAAGTTATTTTATACTTTGTAGTGTTGTTTTTGGAAGTCGATTTTATTTTTTTGTAAAAATGATTTTATTTTTATTTTTCATTGTTAGTGGTACCTGTGTACCTATTTAAAGTGTACCAGCGTGATGTTATGTTATGAACTGGTATAAACAACAAACAGACATGCAATTTCAGCAATCCCGATCCATTTCCTATCATTTATTGAAGAGTTCCGTTGCCTGCCTACGACTTTCTTCATCAGATCTTCACAAAATTGAAATTAGACCATGTCGGAAAAATACTCTTTCAAAAAAAAGAATCATTCAAATCGGTTGACAAACCTTCGACTTTCTTCATCAGATCTTCACAAAATTGAAATTCGACCATGTCGGAAAAATACTCTTTTAAACAAAAAAGAATCATTCAAATCGGTTGACAATTGGCGAAAATATTTCTGAACAAACATTTTTATGGGATCCCATCATACCTTCCATCATCAGCTCAGCAACATGAGATGATGATTACCAGGCACAAATATTTGAATTGCGTGAGAAAGTTTATAAAAACATTGTATGTGCCTATAAAATTTGAGGGGTTCCCATCAACAGATTCTGACTTTGTGACAATGGGACCACCTAAGTAGTATAAGCTTTAGAATAAAAAAAGTTTTTTTAAAATCGGTTCAAAATTGGCGGAGAAATCGGGGGACATACATAAAAAAAAACGTACATACAGCCGAACATAGAACCTCCTCCGTTTTGAAGAAGCCCGTTAAATGTAGTATGAAGTAATATAATGTTTTCAAACATTCGATTGGCGGCCATCTTTCTTGCGGAATTTTCTTGCGATTGACGCGGAGCAAGCAAGAGGTTTTTATACAATAATTCCATTGGTTGATATTTCTCCGCTTCTTTGCTCTCCGCTCCAGTGGACAGTCAGCCTTACACGTGCTTCCCTATTTATGAAGAAAGTTACACCAGCAACCGTAGCTTCACTTAGGAAGTACTCCGGAACATCAATCTTGAAGTCCTTTATTTATTTGGTAGGTACCAGATAGGGTTCCGTACCCGAAGGGTAACCCAGGAACCCTATTAGTATTATTAGCCCTGTCCGTCTGTCCGTCCGTCCGTCCGTCTGCGGGCTGTATCTCAAGAACTATAGTAGGTAGACAGTTGAAATTTCCACAGAGTGTGTATTTCCATTGCCGCTATAACAACAAATAATAAAAATCAAATTAAGTTAACACGTTTCTTGTATAGGAGCCCTATACAAGAAACGTGTTTTTTTGCGGTCTATGGTCGATACCATGACTCTCACACGAAGGGTGGGGGGGGGGTTTCGTACCATCGGTATGGCACGGAAACCTTTGTGTGAGAGTCCGACTCGCACTTGGCCGGTTTTTTATACCATGCCTCACTGTATGCACGTTTTATATTCTTGAGAAACATTATTGATTCATATAATGAGAAAGTGCAGGTAATATTTATTTCTTGTTAGTTTAATTAATAATGATTACAATTAGTTTTAATGTCAGACAATTGAAGAAAACCAACATTAGATAACGCCTGTAATTCCCCAACGGGTTGAGCAGAGGTGTACCTAAAGTGCCACACACTTGGCGAGTCATCTATAAGGAAACCGTTGAGCGAAATAAACTATGTGTACCTGAAAATTGCAGACTCCTTAAGATTGTATTGAATCTATTAGATTATGATTTCTCGATATATTATGAAAAAATCGTTCTGTATACAATTAATGCACACAAATTCAATAGTTTCCAAAATGTCCGTGGCTTATTAAGAAAAAATATTTTACAATTTCACGGAATATTTTACAATTTTATATTTGAGTATACATATACATTCAGTCAAAAAAGTATCGGGAATGGATGATTTGTTTATGGTTCCAAATTCAAAGTTTTGTTTTTTTTGTAGTTGTTAGATTGGCACAACTGTTTTCCATTTTGGCGCGGAGTTTGAGTTGCATCTGTTATTTATATTAAATACAGTGCTGGTTTTAGTAATATCATATATAGTGTGTATTGCGAATTTCATAATGGACAAAAATATCGAACAAAGAGTTTGTCTTAAATTTTGCATCGCCAATGGAATTTCGTGTTCGGAGTCACTGAAAATGTTACAGAAGGCTTACGGTGAATCGACTTTATCAAAAACTCGTGCTTATGAGTGGTTCAAAGCGTTCAAAAGCGGTCGAGATGTGATGGAAGATTTGCCTCGCTCTGGTAGGCCGTCAACGTCTGCAACTGAAGTTAACATCGCAAAAGTGAAGGAAATAGTGACTGAAAATCCCCATTCAACTCTGAGAGAGATAGCCGCCGAACTTTCTGTATCTCACGAGTCGATCCGTACCATTTTAACTAATCATTTGGTATGAAACATGTTGCTGCTCGGCTAGTCCCAAAAGATCTGAATTTTCTCCAAAAACTCAATCGCATGAAAGTCGCTGAGGACATGCTAGAACGAGTCAGTTCGGACCCAACATTCATGAAACGCATTGTTACTGGTGACGAGACGTGGGTTTACGAGTTTGACATGCAAACTAGTCAACAAGCTTCGGAGTGGCGCCTTCCAACTGAACCGAAACCGAAAAAACCACGCCAAAGTCGATCAAAAGTCAAAGTCATGTTGACTGTTTTCTTTGACTATCGCGGTGTTGTGCACTCTTAATTCTTACCGGAAGGTCTAACGGTAAATAAAAAATATTATTTGAGCGTTATGCGGCGTTTAAGAGAGCAAATTCGACGAAAAATGCCAGATTTCTGGAAAGAAAATTCTTGGATTTTGCACCACGACAATGCGCCTTCGCACAAGGCTATCATTGTGAACGAATTTTTAACCAAACACTCAACAAATACCATCCAGCAACCACCATATTCACCAGATATGGCTCCTGCTGCCTTTTTTCTTTTTCCTAAACTCAAATTACCACTTCGTGGCACCCGTTTTCAATCGATAGAAGACATAAAGGAGAATTCGCGGCGAGAACTGAACTCAATTCCGGAAGCAGCGTTTAAAAAATGTTTTGATGAATGGATTATTCGTTGGCGCAAGTGTATCGTTTCTAAAGGAGCATACTTTGAAGGTGATAAAATAAATTTGGATGAATAACAGACATTTTGTGTATTATTGATCTTTTCCCGGTACTTTCTTGACAGAGTGTATGTCTATCAAGCAAAAACCAATAAAGAGTTTTGGGGATTTGTATGTAGTTTGGCACTATACATTCAGTCAAAAAAGTATCGGGAATGGATGATTTGTTTATGGTTCCAAATTCAAATTTTTGTTTTTTTGTAGTTGTTAGATTGGCACAACTGTTTTCAATTTAGGCGCGGAGTTTGAGTTGCATCTGTTATTTATATTAAATACAGTGCTGGTTTTAGTAATATCATATATAGTGTGTATTGCGAATTTCATAATGGACAAAAATATCGAACAAAGAGTTTGTCTTAAATTTTGCATCGCCAATGGAATTTCGTGTTCGGAGTCACTAAAAATGTTACAGAAGGCTTACGGTGAATCGACTTTATCAAAAACTCGTGCTTATGAGTGGTTCAAAGCGTTCAAAAGCGGTCGAGATGTGATGGAAGATTTGCCTCGCTCTGGTAGGCCGTCAACGTCTGCAACTGAAGTTAACATCGCAAAAGTGAAGGAAATAGTGACTGACAATCCCCATTCAACTCTGAGAGAGATAGCTGCCGAACTTTCTGTATCTCACGAGTCGGTCCGTACCATTTTAACTAATCATTTGGGTGTGAAACATGTTGCTGCTCGGCTAGTCCCAAAAGATCTGAATTTTCTCCAAAAACTCAATCGAATGAAAGTCGCTGAGGACATGCTAGAACGAGTCAGTTCGGACCCAACATTCATGAAACGCATTGTTACTGGTGACGAGACGTGGGTTTACGAGTTTGACATGCAAACTAGTCAACAAGCTTCGGAGTGGCGCCTTCCAACTGAACCGAAACCGAAAAAACCACGCCAAAGTCGATCAAAAGTCAAAGTCATGTTGACTGTTTTCTTTGACTGTCGCGGTGTTGTGCACTCTGAATTCTTACCGGAAGGTCTAACGGTAAATAAAGAATATTATTTGAGCGTTATGCGGCGTTTAAGAGAGCAAATTCGACGAAAAAGGCCAGATTTGTGGTTAGAAAATTCTTGGATTTTGCACCACAATGCGCCTTCGCACAAGGCTATCATTGTGAACGAATTTTTAACCAAACACTCAACAAATACCATCCAGCAACCACCATATTCACCAGATATGGCTCCTGCTGACTATTTTCTTTTTCCTAAAGTCAAATTACCACTTCGTGGCACCCGTTTTCAATCGATAGAAGACATAAAGGAGAATTCGCGGTGAGAACTGAACTCAATTCCGGAAGCAGCGTTTAAAAAATGTTTTGATGAATGGATTATTCGTTGGCGCAAGTGTATCGTTTCTAAAGGAGCATACTTTGAAGGTGATAAAATAAATTTGGATGAATAACAGACATTTTGTGTATTATTGATCTTTTCCCGGTACTTCCTTGACAGAGTAGTATAACCTGAATTATCACATGTTCATAGAATACTATTTGTCTCGCGAGCTTGACATGATTTAATTTCGACTAGGTATCGGGCGGATCGGCGGGTGGCAACTAGTTAACAAATTAAAGGCTTTTTTTTATTTTCCAGCTTCTGATATTGTTCAATAGCAGCTGGTAACTGTGTGTCTGTTAGATAATCGATTGTTACGCGTACATTATACAATAGGAAGTTAAATATTATTATTTGAAAGGCTTTCCTTTTAGTCAATTGTACCTATAATAATTGCGAAGCATCTGTGTTTTCTTACAACGCATTCGATCATTCTGCTAAGCATTTTACGGGTCGGCTTCCTTCCAGTCTAACTACATTTACGCAAATACGCGACAGAAATTAAACAGTGATCTTCTGGGCATGCTCGCTCCACCATAGACCTCATCCATCGCTTTCCATCAGGCGTGACTGTGGTCAAGAACAAGCCCATACTTAAAAAAAAAAGTTAGTTTTCCTTTATAACTTTTTTATAAATTCTCACGTCAAAAGCAAGTAGGGAGAAACTAAAGACCGCCACCTGCTACGATCCTTTCATATCTCTTTTGTTTCGTTAACGTTTATACTACTCTGTCAAGAAAGTACCGGGAAAAGATCAATAATACACAAAATGTCTGTTATTCATCCAAATTTATTTTATCACCTTCAAAGTATGCTCCTTTAGAAACGATACACTTGCGCCAACGAATAATCCATTCATCAAAACATTTTTTAAACGCTGCTTCCGGAATTGAGTTCAGTTCTCGCCGCGAATTCTCCTTTATGTCTTCTATCGATTGAAAACGGGTGCCACGAAGTGGTAATTTGAGTTTAGGAAAAAGAAAAAGTCAGCAGGAGCCATATCTGGTGAATATGGTGGTTGCTGGATGGTATTTGTTGAGTGTTTGGTTAAAAATTCGTTCACAATGATAGCCTTGTGCGAAGGCGCATTGTCGTGGTGCAAAATCCAAGAATTTTCTTTCCACAAATCTGGCCTTTTTCGTCGAATTTGCTCTCTTAAACGCCGCATAACGCTCAAATAATATTCTTTATTTACCGTTAGACCTTCCGGTAAGAATTCAGACTGCACAACACCGCGATAGTCAAAGAAAACAGTCAACATGACTTTGACTTTTGATCGACTTTGGCGTGGTTTTTTCGGTTTCGGTTCAGTTGGAAGGCGCCACTCCGAAGCTTGTTGACTAGTTTGCATGTCAAACTCGTAAACCCACGTCTCGTCACCAGTAACAATGCGTTTCATGAATGTTGGGTCCGAACTGACTCGTTCTAGCATGTCCTCAGCGACTTTCATGCGATTGAGTTTTTGGAGAAAATTCAGATCTTTTGGGACTAGCCGAGCAGCAACATGTTTCATACCCAAATGATTAGTTAAAATGGTACGGATCGACTCGTGAGATACAGAAAGTTCGGCGGCTATCTCTCTCAGAGTTGAATGGGGATTTTCAGTCACTATTTCCTTCACTTTTGCGATGTTAACTTCAGTTGCAGACGTTGACGGCCTACCAGAGCGAGGCAAATCTTCCATCACATCTCGACCGCTTTTGAACGCTTTGAACCACTCATAAGCACGAGTTTTTGATAAAGTCGATTCACCGTAAGCCTTCTGTAACATTTTCAGTGACTCCGAACACGAAATTCCATTGGCGATGCAAAATTTAAGACAAACTCTTTGTTCGATATTTTTGTCCATTATGAAATTCGCAATACACACTATATATGATATTACTAAAACCAGAACTGTATTTAATATAAATAACAGATGCAACTCAAACTCCGCGCCAAAATGGAAAACAGTTGTGCCAATCTAACAACTACAAAAAAAACAAAAATTTGAATTTGGAACCATAAACAAATCATCCATTCCCGATACTTTTTTGACTGAATGTATATCTGTCTGAGCGCATCTCAGTTGCAAACTGTCAAAAAAGCGAATGCGAAAGTTGCTTAAAAATAATTAAATCGGCCCTCAGATTATGATTCATCATTTAATCCTTACTATCCTTACTTAATATTATTAATGCGAAAGTAACTCTGTCTGTCTGTCTGTCGCGCTTTCACGCCAAAACTACTGAACCGATTTAAATGAAATTTGGTACACAGATAGTCTAGGGCTTGAGAAAGGCTACTTTTTATCCCGGGAGTATGTTCCCTAGGGACCACGTGGGCGAAGCCGCTGGCAGAAACTAGTATAATATATATAATTCCTGTGTAATCATGGTCATCCAGCTGCTTAGGTCCACTTTTTAGGTTTTTATATTTGGAAGAGATGCTCGCTCTCTTTTTTTTTTAGTTACGTTTTGTCGTTTATATTAGTCTGATTTACATACACATTATATTATTATTATAATTACTTATTTATTCTTTTTTATGTAAGAACTTAATCGTTGTCTTTATTAATTTATTTTTCATTATTTGGTCATTGACAACCATAGTTTTGTTAAAGTAGAAGCATATTTTTCAAATTTTGTAAATGTGAGTACCATGAAGCCATTTACATTTTATGTGATTAGTTATAGTTTTACTTGTTGGACATGAACGAGCATGGTGGTTGAGAGCATGTCATGCTCACTCAATATCTCGCTGATGGCGGGGCGTGAGTTGGATCATTCGGTTCCCCTCGAAATGGTTGAGCTGAAAGGTGCCGATACACGCGTCATGTTCATGAACGGGCGCCGTCGGTTGAGACTGGTCATGTCTTAACTGCCATTGGCTCAATTTAATCTTTATATTTTAAATTCTTATAATAAGCCCTTTTTTTCCTTTGCATTGTCCTCACATGCAAAAGCAACAAGTATATGTAACTTGGAATTTTGCAAAACAGAACATGATTTAAAAGAGTGTCCGTGGAGTTTCTTGCACGTTCTTCTCCATAGAGATCTACGCTTTGGAACGTGCAAATAGGTTCCATATTTTTGACTGACCGACCTTGATGTTTCAAAAGTGCCTGTGAATGGTTTATTTGAAATAAAATGCTTTGAATTTGAATTTATATTTGAGTTTTGCAAGAAAATACTACTAATTAAAGCAGTACCTACCTTCAATTTGTTTGCCTTAATCACTCCCAATTAATAAATAATTATAAATAATGGATATTAAAAAAAAACTTGTCCTCAAGATACGAAGGTATTAGTGCAATTTGTTCATTAAATGCTGATTTACAAACAATCACAAGATTATTACCACTTCTATGTAAAAAAATATGGCTTTAATTATAGTTTTGTATAGGTAGGTATGTCGCAGGATAATTGAAAAACTCGTTTGTTTCTTTGCGAAAATCCTAGGATTTTTGTTGAGACCGATATATTGGAAACTCAGAAGGAGTTTCGTCATTATACTATTATCTATTTTGTTTTTGCAACTAATTCTTCTCAAGTTTCAACGTTCGGCGCTCCGTCGGCGTCTTTCATATCAACGTTTTAAACTGATGGATGCGCTGTAGCAGCTACATTAAATTTTTCGCAAAAATCAGCCACAACAAAGACACATTTATAATCTTTCAAAATTTTAAACAGTCCGCTTTGTCAAAAACCTGGAAAGTTCGCAAGACAGCGGATTATCCAATTGTCCTGCGACATGTGCCTGAGCCATTAACCGACAATACATAGTATTAAGTATTCTATTCTATGCTAATAAGGTGTATAGTAGACTAAATCATGACCTAGTGTTTGGCCGACACATCGTGGAAACGACTGCGTTCGCGGCACTTCTCGGGAATAGGTAGTCGGGCAATTAAAATAAACTGGCCATTGTCCATGGTGTTGTGGCTTTTGCTGAGACTTAGTGATTGTGATGATAATATTTAGTTTGTGATCCGCGGGGCACACACTCACACATAAAGGTTTTGCGCACAGAAATATACTTATATTTATGGTTTTGCGGAAACTGTTAAGTTCTTGCGACCTTTGTTATTTAGCTGCGGAAGGGGGTTTTGGAAGAACATATAAAACTATTTTCCATTAATTATGACATTATTAAAAATATTCTATCACATCTTGGACTCTGACAAAGTGAGATTCTATCAGAAATTACGCTTACACTGATCGCTGATAAAATGCTACCTTGCCCTTTTGTTACGAAGACAATATAATGGCAAACCACTATCTCACCTGATGGTAAACGATGATGTAGTCGAAGATGGAGCACGCTTGCCTAGAAGTAACCTATTCACTCTTGACTTAAAGACCCCAAGGTTGAAGCTATCAGGAAACATTGTTAACATTGTTGTAAGTTAGTGCATTTACTAGCCTTTGCCCCGCGGATTTAGATCCCGAAGATCCACTATTATTAGAACCACATTATTTGACGACAATTGGCTTCCTACACAAAAAAAAACAAACAGTGTGTTTCACACAGGCTGCGTCAACAGATCTATATAAATTATAGTTGACTCGGGCAACTTCGTCTGCGTCACAATTTTCATTACTGCTCCGCTCCTGTTGGTCTTAGCGTGATAATATATAGCCTATAGCCTTCCTCGATAAATGGGCTATCTAACATTGAAAGAAATTTTCAAATCGGACCAGTAGTTCCTGAGATTAGCGCGTTCAAGTAAACAAACAAACAAACTCTTCAGCTTCATATATTAGTATAGATAGATAGCGTGAATTGTTTTCTTATGTAGGTATTACCTTTATTATAGTTAAGTTTCATCAATATCCGTTCAGTAGTTTTATAACAAATATCCATACATTCATCCTCACAAACTTTCGCATTTAAATAAGAAGGATAGAACGTTTTCGACATCCTGACTACAACTCTTCATATCCACTCATTTCTTTTCGTATTGTGGAAGACTACCATCTTTTAGAATTATAAATTACAAGCAGTTCAATTGGTTAACTCCATTCTTCAATAACTATGAAATTTTCTTCTTTGTTTGTGTAAAAACCTTTTCTACACAAGTTCACATCACTGTTAAAAGGAAAACTTTATTTTCTTTTCCATACAAAGTCCTCTGCTTTATTGCCCGCCACTTACAGGCTTCCACATGAACTTACGATCGCAGGACTTCATGTCGACTATTATGAAATAAATGCAGTTTCTTTTCACAATGTAAGTAACTAAAGAGAAAAAGTCTTCTCAGATTCTTTAGCGCGAAATATACTGTTTATAAGCACTCACTATCGTGTTACGTGATGATCATTTTACGTGTCACATTCAGAATGTTTGTTTTATTATATACAGATAAACCCTGAGAGGTTTACGTTGTATGGCAAAAATCAAGTGTAACTGTAGATGAAGTACTTTGGAAATAAACAAATAGTAATAACTACCTAGGGAAAACGTTTAGGTACTTACTATGTGTAATTAAAGAAAGTTCATTAAAACTTTTGAACTGATGTTACCGGTGTTAAAGTGGCTTGTTCTATCCTATAGTAGCCAAATACCATATCGACCATAATTATGAACCATATTTATCTAACCTACAGCAGCTTACAGTAGGTACAGCAGCAGCTGCTGTAGACTCTTCTAAGATCATCCCCGTCCGGCTGTTATTATTTAGCTTAGAGCTCCTCTAAGATCAACCCCGTGCGGCTTTTATTATTTACCCTAGAGCTCCTCTAAGATCAACCCCGTGCGGCTGTTATTATTTAGCTTAGAGCTCCTCTAAGGTCATCCCCTTCCGGCTGTTATTATTTGGCCTGGAGCTCCTCTAAGTTCATCCCCGTCCGGCTGTTATTATTTGGCCTAAAGCTCCTCTAAGATCAACCCCGTGCGGCTGTTATTATTTAGTCTAAAGCTCCTCTAAAATTAACCCCGTGCGGCTGTTATTATTTAGCCTAGAACTCCTCTAAAATAAACCCCGTGCGGCTGTTATTAATTAGCCTAGAACTCCTCTAAAATAAACCCCGTGCGGCTGTTATTATTTAGCCTAGAGCTTCTCTAAGATCAACCCCGTGCGGCTGTTATTATTTAGCCTAGAGCTCCTCTACGATAAACCTCGTGCGGCTATTATTATTTAGCCTAGAGCTCCTTTAAGATCAACCACGTGCGGCTGTTATTCTTTAGCCTAGAGCTCCTCTAATATAAACCCCGTGCGGCTGTTATTATTTAGCCTAGAACTCCTCTAAAATAAACCCCGTGCGGCTGTTATTAATTAGCCTAGAACTCCTCTAAAATAAACCCCGTGCGGCTGTTATTAATTAGCCAAGAGCTCCTCTAAGATCAACCCCGTGCGGCTGTTATTATTTAGCCTAGAGCTTCTCTAAGATCAACCCCGTGCGGCTGTAATTATTTAGCCTAGAGCTCCTCTACGATAAACTTCGTGCGGCTATTATTATTTAGCCTAGAGCTCCTTTAAGATCAACCACGTGCGGCTGTTATTATTTAGCCAAGAGCTCCTCTAATATAAACCACGTGCGGCTGTTCACAGCCCACTTTGAAAGAATTATAAAAATATACAAACCATTCACCTGACAGTACCTATGTCTAAAACTATCGCGTATCTAGTGCTTTAGTTTATACTAAAGCACCGAATGTATGTAGACAGCCTTATGGCTGTCTACATACATTCTTTATTTGAATTAGAAGTGCCGCAGACTGCTTTTCCATATCGTTTCAGAACGTGTAGAAGATGAAATGCTGAAAGCAATTTTAGTCCATGCTTAGGCTTGATTACGGGAGATATGCACACAGAAGTCATTAGTACCTTCTTTACGCAAGACATCAGGACTTAGTTGTATTTCAGACGCCTTTAGTAATAAACTTCGCAAACAGTGCGAACATTATGTTCGTAATTGTCAGTCTGCTCGCCCCTGCGACTTGCATCTCGGTATGCCATCTGTTTTAAGTTTTGTCATTTAAATTACAAGATATATGCGTATTTAAAGTTTTTTCATTTAAATTACAAGTTGTGTTTATTTTAAGTTTTGTAATTTTGGTAACAAGAGGTGGAACGAGTAAGGACTTTAATATTCTATGTTAAGTTTTCTACTTTAACCCATCATCAACCACTAAAACCTATTCTGCACGCACTCGACTGAACGCTGACTTTTTAAATGTGCATAGGTAGTGCTTATTGTACCTAAGAATATATTATTCTCTTCTATCGTGCTTGTTACTGATCCAAAGTTTTCTACTATTAACTTTTTTCTGTTTTTACCCGTGAGAACCTGTCATATGTTATAGCTGTTGGTTCTCCTAGGATTAAATAAATAAATTAAATAATAACAAGCTTTTATTGAAAACACACTGATAGTACGAGATCCGACCGCGTGATTTATACGTTCATATGTTTGATTAATAAAATATAATTTTTATCGATATTTATAACTAAACCAATGCAGATCCGCAAAGGTGGCCATCCAAATTTGGCCGCAATTAATTTTAATTAAAATGTAATTAATTATTTATTTTTGAACAATTACGTTCACTTGTAATTGTTAAAAAATATATTTCATTAGAAAGAAATATACCTGAGATACCGAGAAAGTTCAAGGTGCCATCCCTCACTTGGCCGCAACCTAATGTCAGCCAGGTGTAAACAGGTATAATTTCGTTAAATATATACGTTCATAATGTATTATCATGTTATACATCCCAAATTGAAGATTAATTCTTTCCCTACATGATGAGATATAGGTGCCTATGCAAAAATGCCCGCAAATAGTGACTGCCAACGATTAAAGATAAATAAAAGCGAGAGAAACTTAAGATAAACACCCCATGTCGAATAAAGATAGAGCATCCCAGCTGCTTGTCGTTTTTATGCTACTGCGCATGCGTCCATAGATAAGGTGCTCAACTAGTAGTTCGCGTATTTGCTTGGAGTTTAAAATACTCCAAAAATTGAGCAGTAAAAATAATATGTCATAATAATTAATCTACCAAACTAGTGTTTTCAATATTTTTTTAATTATATTCAACTAAAACAATATTTTTTAACTGTGAAACGTCATTTTAAATATAAAATTTATCTTTTAAATAAATTTTGTTTTATTACAATTTTTAACAATATTAAGTTTCGTTTATTTTCGGTCTTCATAAAAAATGTCATAAAAATTACTATCCAAACCAGTGTTTTTAATTTTTTTTTTAATTATATCCAACTCAAACAATAACTTTGAACTGTAAGACGTTAATTTGAATCTATATTAAAATTTATCTTTATACACAAATGTTTTTTTTATTTTTATTTTCATCAATATAAAGTTTCGTTTATTTTCCTTGAATCCTTGATTAAAGAACTGAATTAAAAACAATGGTAACAGAATTAAACAGAATTGATTTTTTAATTCTGTTGAATTCTGTTTCCATTGCTTTTAATTCGGTTCTTTAATCAGGGATCTGATTAATATAAATTTTTCAGTTTTATTTTTTGAAAACAAAAAATGTTGGAATCATTTATTTAACAATTATTATTTGTTTAAAAAAATTATTTGTTAATTATATATTTTAAAAGAAAAATGCACAAACAAAATTATTCATTTGTCCTGTGTGATTAAAAATTGTACTTACATTTTGGGTTTTACAAAATTCTTCAAATTCTTCCTTGTATTTACTTTTTACAGTAATAACTTTTTTTAAACAATTCATGTGATAACCAAATTCATTTGTTGATTCCACATTAAGTTTTAGGTTATGATACATAAAATTTTTGTGACGTCGAAACAATATCATTAAAAAACACTTTTTAAATGATACATCACTAAAGTTAAGCACTTCTTGCTTTTCATTACACAACAAAAAACACTTCTTCATTTTATTCTTACGTTTTAATAACGTTAAGAATGAAATATATCAATATTAATATTAACAAAGTTTTATAATTTTGGACTTGAAAAAAAACAACGTGGCGCATAAGACTGTCAAAAACATATGATTGCAATATTCAGTACGGTATTTAGTTGAGCACCTTGCCTATGGACGCATGCGCAGTAGCATAAAAACGACAAGCAGCTGGGATGCTCTATCTTTATTCGACATGGGGTGTTTATCTTAAGTTTCTCTCGCTTTTATTTATCTTTAATCGTTGGCAGTCACTATTTGCGGGCATTTTTGCATAGGCACCTATATCTCATCATGTAGGGAAAGAATTAATCTTCAATTTGGTATGTATAACATGATAATACATTATGAACGTATATATTTAACGAAATTATACCTGTTTACACCTGGCTGACATTAGGTTGCGGCCAAGTGAGGGATGGCACCTTGAACTTTCTCGGTATCTCAGGTATATTTCTTTCTAATGAAATATATTTTTTAACAATTACAAGTGAACGTAATTGTTCAAAAATAAATAATTAATTACATTTTAATTAAAATTAATTGCGGCCAAATTTGGATGGCCACCTTTGCGGATCTGCATTGGTTTAGTTATAAATATCGATAAAAATTATATTTTATTAATCAAACATATGAACGTATAAATCACGCGGTCGGATCTTAGACTATGACCCTTATCCCCTTATACCTATTCTTTCTTTTCCCCACTTGACTCAATCAATTTACAGGTTATATAGTCTTTTATATATTTACATCAATCCAGGATTATCGACTTCTTATAAGTTTTCCTGTAATCCATACGATAACTATTATTGTATTTTCTTTCCGAGCCTAAAACGAAAGTTCATTTCGAAGATAAATACACAATTTGGAAAACTTTTACCATACTTAAAATTTATTTAATTGCGTAACGCGTTCTTGTTTGGGTCACAGAACTCATTGGTGTACCAAATTTCAACTAGATCAGTCTAGTGGATTCGGAACAAATTGGCTGTGACACACAGATACATACACACCTATGAATGTTTAGTATCATAAAAAGGGAAACTTGCAGTACAAATTAGAAATTTTCAGTGGACTGTAGAGGTAAATACAACTTTGAACCAATCCTTTTCTAAGATGCGTACTGTCATCAGAGTTGCAGATAACTCATTGTCTTGATCATATAAATGTCTATCAAAATGCAAGTATGCATCCTCCGGTTCAGTAGTTGACAGCCCTCTAGGGTTGAAACTGCGAGTGGCCATCGACAAAAAAAAAAAAAAGTATGCATCCAGTGATATAATGCATTAGGTAGTACTTACACATATTCATGACAAACTCATAACATGTTTGTTGTTGACCATGTTACATGAAAATGGTAAAAAAAAAAAGATAGAACGAACTTTGCATTTTTTTCTATCGGGGATTTTTTTTCGCATGCCTTTAAATACACCAGCGCTTCCGCCCAAGCATACGCCGCTTTGTGTTACAGTTTTGTTTAATTCTCGTGTTTAAAGGGAAAATTTTCAAGTAAGCAGTAGATGGGATTCGAGATGTGCATACTGTTGTGCGAGGTCGTTTAGGCCAGACGCTAGTGTTACAATATTTTACTAAAAGCTTTACAGTTGATAAAATTGAGGTGTCGAAGAGCGAGATTTTGGTTGGTTGAATTGTTAAAATTGAGATAAAATTACGTTGAAATACGTTTTGCGATCAATTGTTTTTTTAGTTTTTTATTTATTTGACCATTGGTTTGACCAAAAATAAGGTTTATGGTACGGAACCCTTCGTGTGCGACTCACGGGTCCGACTCAACCTTGGCCGGTTTTTTTTATTTTTTTGTTTTTAGTTAGAGGCCAAAATGATAGGTCTCTACGCTTTAGGGTACGTATAAAAATCACTCACGATTGTGTAGCCTTTCTTAGAGAAGTGCCTCTAACAGGCGTTGCACTGAGGGGGTTCCAGAGTGGTCTTGCTCCTTCTATGTGCTGACCAACGGGGTGGTTAGTGAGGTAAAAATCCGACACTCCCTCGTCTTTTCCCTAAAAATTCAGGCGCCGTTTCCTTTTAAAAAAAAACAGGATTTATAGAGCTGCAAGGTTTATTATGATGCTATAACAGTTAGAAAAAATATAACAATGTCATGACATCAATATAAAAATCTGTTCATTCATAAAAACCAACAAATTAAACGGGATTCTATAAAACGTGTTTTTTTTTTACTCTTGTACGGACCTCTTGGTGTGCGATTCCGATTCGCACATGGCCGTCTTTCATCTTAGATAGGTTCTTAGACCTAAATAAAGGTGGTCCAGACCAGACCCTCCACAAAGTTTATTGAGCAACTTAATACCAGTGCTTTTTATTTTTTTTATGTTATTGAGGAATGGGCTTGCTCTTGAACGCAGTCACGCCTGATGGAAAGCGATTGATGAGGTCTAAGATGGGAGCGTGCTCAGAAGATACCTGTTTACTCTTGCTTTGTTGCAGACGGCATGCATGTTCTATATGGCAACATACATAAACTTTGAATAGCAACATACACTATGCTGAGCATTCCGTATACCAATCATGACGGTTATAGGAATATCCTATGTGACCTGCTATTGTGGCGATCATTAGCAAGCCCTTGTTCTGCTTTGTTTTCATGTGCAGATGTACACATGTCCTCGATGCTCGGCTCGTACTTCAAACTAGGCTAAGATGTTTGTAGTAATCACGTTTCATAAGAGTATCTACTGTTGTGATCAAGATTATCTGTTTACTATAAACGTGTAGGCGATGAGGTAACTACCGAGAAGTATTAACCTTTTAGACTCAACTGCACTAAAAATATGCCCGTCGTTGACCATATCAAGCCGCTCATACGAAAATCCCACAGTGAAAATGGTTGACTTTTTTTCTAATTTGTCAATTTTTAGACCACGTTTTTTTCTGTCTCTAATATTGAGAACTCTTTAAAAAAATGTAGGTTTTTAGTTATGTCATCGAAACAGATCGAGAAAAAAAAACTTCACTGAGCCCAAAGCTGAAGGAATCATTTGATGATTTCTCATCCTTAAAAAAGTACTGAAAAGGACGTTGTCAGAATTAGATTGTAAGTAGGTAACTTGCAAGAATTTCACAATAACAAATGAAGCCCACCAAACGCTTGATACAAACCGTACCTTTACCAAATACTTTCGTGGGAGTTTTGAAATGGTAAGTTTTTTTTTGGACACCATCGTCTGATAAACGTTTTCCCTGTAGAACGTGCGCTGTGCAAGGTGGCAAGCAGCCTTACAGAATCGTCACATGCCAAAAGACTTGTGAACAAGTTTCTATCAAAGTACAAAATAAGTATTAATTTCTTAATTTTATACGTAAAACATTTTTTTCCATGTGACTTGGCTGTCCGCTGTGAAACAGTGTACTGGCTGGCGAAAGATGCTATATTTAAATCTTGGCATGGCTTGCGTACGCGATGCACTCTACATCACCTTTAACGTAATCACCTACTTGCACTCTTACTATCGAATGTTTCTACTATTCCATAATTGAAAAGAATAGCCCCGTCCACTGTCCGGTGCACTGCAACAACAGAGACACAAAATAATGTCAACAAGTAAAGCCCTCCCTCTGCTGTGACAACATTGCGCGATCACTAATCCGTTTGCCAAAACCTGGTGATTATGGAAATATTTCCGCACGACCATTACCTATAATTCTTGTTGAGATAGACATGTTTGTGTTTAGCGGTGGGGAATTTATTGCGAGCTTTGTTGATGATAGCATCTCTTCGCGTGTTGTAGTGTTCAAGTTTGTTAATTACTTGTGCATCAAATGTAATGTGCTTCAATCATGCGTTGTGTCGTGAGTCGACGTCTCGTGTATAATATATAATATACATTTACATGTAACGTTGGTGTCTGTGCGTCTGGGCCATGATTTACATATTTAGAGATCCATGTGTGTTTTGGCATCGTTATAATTGTTATAGTAATGTTATAATTGGTAGATTATTTACTTTCCTACACATAAGGAATTGCAATATATGTAGACGTTTGATAACTGCAACCTTATATGATGGTATACCAAGTTTTCATTTTGATAAAGATTCTGTTTTGTATATAAAAATGTTGTGGCCATTGTAGACTGTTGGTGAGTTTAGTTTTTTTGCAAGTCTTCTCCATCATAGGGACCTATGCTTTGGAACGTGCAAATAGCTTCATCTTTTTGACGGATCGACCTGCCTGGAAATGGTCTAATTGAAATAAATGCTTGAATTTGAATTTAAAAAATAAATAACATTCATGTCGAAAATTAAAATGCTCTATCGATTTATTTTATTTATTTTCAACTACAATGTTATTTATTTTAAACTAGGATTTGGCGCTGCAATTTTCTTAAGGATACCCAATTTTTGTCCAGACAAATTATTTACTAAAACCTTCCACAAGACCCAATCTATCCATTGAAGAAAACAGCATGAAAATCGGTGCTCGATTTTTGAGTTTATCGCGAACATACAGACAGACAGACGCGGCGGAGAACTTTGTTTTATAATTATGTAGTAATAGTAACTCTCCAACAGTCACAATATATATATTTTTTTATTTTATGTTTATTTAATTTCTTGAGTATTTTTTTTTTGTTCTAAACATATCCTATTCGTTCATTGCACTGCTCGTGTTTTTTTCATTAAAAACAAATGGCGATCACCCGTTCATTTCACAACGCTAGTGATGTATGACCCTACGATGTAGGTAGATTACATTCGACAAGCCGATGTTCAGTACTTCAGCAGTTGTTGAATAAGTACTGACATATAAATGTAGTATGTCATTTGTAGATCTTTGGCAGTCGTTACGGATTGTCAGAAGCCAGTAAATCTGACTCCAGTCTTGCCAAGAAGTACCGTGTTACTCAGTTAATGGGTTGTGGATGTCTGGTAGGCAGCCGCTCCATGTAAATGAAGCGGCATGCCGGTTTGACTGGAAGCCGACCCCAATATAGTTGGGTAAAGGCTAGGCAGATGATGATATAAATGTAATATGTATCACAAACCTGCAATATCGACTCCAACGCAAAGATCATGCGGTAATATTTTAATTAATTGACATATTACGCGGCTTGCCAGCAGTAGCTACTTTATAAATCATTTAGCGAATTATATTTATTTATATCTAAATTTCTGCAAGATGTTTCGATAAAATTTAGAGTTTTGGCAAGGTTCTTTAGCTTTGACATATTTTTACGATATTATGGACACTTGTTTTCACAAGTATGATATTGGTGTTTGTAAGTGAAAATCTTGTGATTAACGTCAGAACTAGCTTGTTCGACAGCCGCGCTGCTGTCGCGCGGCACTTTGCGACCAAGGAGATGTTCGAAAATGTATGGAGCTTGGGCCAGGTCCTTGTACACTTGTATAAAAATAGAGAAATACATTTAAAATAGTTCTCAACTGTCCAATTTCCTTAAAATGGCTTTGTTTGCTGGTAAAACACAAGAAATTACACTTGAAATTGCAACACAACAAAAATCCGTCATGGCGGTAAGCTGTCATTTTGATTGATTAATGACGTTTGAAATTTAACTAAATCGGTGTGGCGCCATGTTGAAAATCGATAAAAGTAGTTTACAAATCTCAATTAACTACCACAACAGCAAACATTTAAATGAATTAAATGTATTTTTCCCGAATTCTATGGGTTTTTCTCTTTTTTATGCGGTAATGTACATAGACCTGGCCCATTTTGAAACATCCCTTTGTAGGCGCCCTTAGGCAGCCCTCGATTCTGCCCTGTCAGTCTTGATGCATCCTATAAGTGTGACCTCTCCGTCACACTTTAGCCTCGTAGACTTATCGCCAACATCGGCGATGCCTGTCTTGCAGCATATTATGGTGTTGTTCTATCGTGCAGCCTTGGACGTATCAGCCAAGTCATTAAGTAACAATCGAACCGGGATTATTGGTTTAGTTCTCAAATTGTAAAGTTTACAGTATACCCGAGTTAAGCGCCTTAGTAGATGGACTGACATTAAATATTGTGGCATATTTTAATCTCTTCCCGGAAAGCTCTCCGGGCGATATTTATTACTAGTAAATAAATCATAGTATGTATTGGTTCTGTAAGTACTTAAAAGAAAGGTACTTGCTTCTTCTATGCATTTTTAAGAAAGCTGTCAGTCAAACTTTTTTAGCCAAATAAAGTAAAAGTCAAGCAAAAAGAATCTACACTAATATATAAAGCTGAAGAATTTGTTTGTTCGTTTGTAACAAACGAACAAACCGTACCGTACAGTAGTGACCTGAGATTAGCGCGTTCAAGTAAATTGAACGCGCTAATCTCAGTTACTACTGGTCCGATTTGAAAAATTATTTCAATGTTAGATAGCCTATTTACCGAGGAAGGCTAGATGCTATATATCATCACTCTAAGACTAATAGGAGCGGAGCAGTAACGAAAATTGTGACGCAGTCGAAGTTGCGTGAGTCAACTAGTAGGTAATAAAAGAAATGGTTCTAACCAATGAGGACAAAGCAATATCTTATACCTAAATACAGAATATATTTGGAAACAATTGACAATGCTTGTTGTTAAAAATGTTGTCCACTGTTTTTTTATTCAAGAACGCGGGAGGAAGCCTCGTCCAATCAATTTTTGCTGCTATCAAGCTTTCCGTTAGTTTCATTTTCTGCTACGAAACAAGACACGTGTTACAGAGATATTTAATGAAATGTTTCATCGCAGTGATTTCATAGTTGATTTGTCGGGGGTGAAAACAACATACCTACCATTTGTTTTTTGACGAAAAAATACACTTTAAAAAAATATTGTTAAAAAATACGACTTTGACGTTTCAAACAGTTTCATTTTACAATCTGTGGATGACCTACAAGCAGGCAACCTTACGGCGATGAGCCAAGCTATGTAGCTTAGCATCCACACGTTTTACGTCACCGATGAGCCTCTTAGCTCTGCGTTCCACCGAGTCAAGCGCGGCAAGCTGATACTTAGCTGAGTCATCCCAAAGGTGGCTACAATACTCCCTGTAGGATCGGACTTGTGCTTTGTATAGGGTTAAAAGCTGTCCTAGCCTGAAGTATCGCTTCACCCTATTTAGGATGCCCAGCCTTTTGGCCGCAGTTTGGGCTTTGCACTCGATAATGGCGCCGAAGATGAGACTGGATGTCAACCCCATGCCTAGAAGCTCGAGCCGATCAGTCACAGGAACAAATGCACCTCGAAAAGTAGGAGTTTGGTCAAAACGAATCCTTTTTGCGGTAAAAAGACACGCCTGTGTTTTGGTGGCGTTAAAAGGTGACCAGGTTGTCATCACCCCATACTGTCATCTGCGTACCCAACAAGACCAGGCTGCAGTAAGACATTGATGTGCAGCAGGAAAAGAGTTGCAGAGAGAACAGACCCCTGAGGAACTCCGGCATCAATAGCCATGAGATCAGAGGAGCAGCCGTCAACGACTACTCGGATCGACCGTTCACTTAGGACGTCTGATGTCCAGCTTCAAAAACCAGCTGGGATACCATAAGTAGAAAGCGTCGTTATTTTTGGTCTACTTTTTGTTTTAAAGTCGTTTTATTTTTGTCTCAACCAACATCACCCTTTTAATCGAATGTGTTCCTGGTAGATTTAGGGTACCTGTCAAAGTAATCATGTAGGTAAGTGACGCACGTGGTGATTTTATGCAATTCCATTGTTTAACATTTCTCCGTTTCTCCGCTCCGCTGTAATGGACAGGCACTGGCTTAGCTGTTTTAACTGAATTTAGTTAAAACCAGCGTACCCAGTTTATCGGGCCTGATGCAGAAAGTACGCATGGACTGGATTTCTCAGTAACTTCCTCCACAGTTTGGCTTCGTGCATTGTTTGCCCGTTATTACTTAGGGGGCTTTAACTTTACGCACCTCTGTATGTAGATGTACTTTACCGTGTAAAATAAGCATTATAAATGTACATAATATATGTACAAGAATATAGGTACAATAATTGCATCCACGTGTTCCGAAACGCCATCGTGAAGCGACCGATCCAATAACGAAGCAAACAGACAGAACTCTCCCTTGATCAGAATTCGCCCAGTTTCCATTACTGCAGTTATTAATAGTTGAAACCATCACGAGCCCACCGACCGGCTGATATTAATTACGATATTGAAAATATATCGATAAGGATGGATCGGCATTTTCAAATTAGGGTACGTCACTATTTTGTATTAATGCGAACAATGAACGAATTAATGAAAATCGTGACTTAATGCATATTAAGTCACCATTTTCATAAATTAAGGTTTTTTTACCAACCCACTTATTAAACATTTTTACCAACGGAACCCTATTACTAAGCCTCCGCTGTCCGCCCGTCCGTCTGTCTGTTAGCGGGCTGTATCTCAAGAACCGTAATACAGTAGAGGTAGACAGTTGAAATTTTCTTCGAGTGTGTATTTCTATTGCCGCTATTACAAAATATATTAAAAAACAAATAAATAAAAATAAAAGGGACTCCCACACAAGAAACGTGTATTTTTTTCGGTTTGTGGTACGATACCCTTGATGTGAGAGTTCGACTCGCACTTGACAGATTTTTTTTTTAATCTAGCGAGAATCGCGACAAATACTTTGAACGACTAATATAAATGTCTTAAATATACAGTACATAATTAAAACGGAAATTAATGTAAAACTAGATATAAAATAAAATATTAGACACTAATTACACTCGAACATGCTTGTAGCACTTATGAAACAAGATAACGAATGCTACTCCACTCGACAGCGATTAGAGTGAATGAAACCTTGTTACGAGTATGATACGTTTCAAGTTTAAGTATTTCAATGGCCATACCCGACTTGTGTATGAAAACTAATACAAAAGCCACTATATAGCAAAATCATGAGAGCTATTGAAATAAACAGAATACTCTTTGTTAGGTTAGGTCTGTTACAGATACAAAAATCAAAAGTCCGGAGAAAAAGCCTGATTTCCATTGAAAAATCCTGAGATTTTTTACAGTTTGAGAATTTTTCATAAATCCATAATTAAGGAAAAAACCTTACTTAAAAATGTATCATATAAAACTGATTAAGTACCTAAGTACTTGGATAAATAAGTAGGTACTGATTTGAATTGTGCAATTATTACCAAAGGAAGATTATTTTTATTTTGTTTAACTTTTTATTAAAGAGATCTTTAAAATGTAAGCTGTATTTTATGGAAAAATAAAAAAATCCTGAGATTTCATGAGATTTGCAAAATCCAGCCGCAATCCTGAGAAGAGTCCAAAAATCCTGAAATCTCAGGACAAATCCTGAGATATGGTAACCCTAGTTACAGAGGGCGCAAAGCGCCTGTGTGCGATTTTGCTTTGCAATCCCTCCTAGAACTCACGTAACACCATTTTTAAATAAGCACTCAATTCTCAAAATGAAGTTGTCTTGGCTTGCCTATTGTACAGGCAGCCGACCTACCTTTACAAGAAACTGCGCTGGATCGCTAGTAAAAGGGAATGCGCAAGCAGACAGTGCTCGCAACAATTTGCTACTTAGCCGCACAAGACAGCCGCCTTCAGAGGAAGTTTCAGGTATGCTGTATCCAAGTGCTGGAACAATATTCCCCCGCCCGCGCATTAGAAGTCTTGATACCTTTAGAACTCGGCTCTGAGTGATCTGACTAGCGTTGCCAAGCGTTCGGAAAAAGCCGGACACAGTCAGGCTTATTGGTTGCGTGTCCGGCCAAATCAGAAAGTGTCCAGCCGGTCCGGATAATGTTAGGCTTTTGAATTTGTGCATTTTTTTATAGTTGTCATGGGTTGACTTCCTTCCGCCTACCTCACCTTGTATCGCTAGCTCATCATCTGCCTAGCCTTTTCCCAACTATATTGGGGTCAGCTTCCAATCAAATTCCAGCTGAATCCGGTTTCGATTCAGCTGAAAACCAGTGTTTTACGTGGAGCGGCGGCCTACCAGACCTCCACAACCCATTAACTAGGTAACACAATACTTCTTGGCAAGACTGGAGTCAGATTTACTGGCTTCTAACAATCCATAACGACTGCCAAAGATCTACAAATGACAGCCGGGACCAACGGCTTAACGTGCTTTCCGAGACACGCAGGAAACTCGGTATATTAAGATGGCCTTCCATCCACAGACCAACCTTGGCAAGCGTTCCGTAACCTTAAAGATCGACCCCTGCGGCTGTTTTTATTTAGCCAAGAGCTCCTCAAAAACCTTGTATCGCTAGCTACCTACTACTATTATTGCAATTGTAGAAATTAATATACTTAAATACGAGTATTTAATGTTTAATCTTATTGATTACTGATTAATTCAGCTTTATTGTTATTTCAATTGTTGTTATCATTTCCCTCAAATTGTATTGCTGTTACAATTTGAGGGAAATGATAAACATGACTAAATAATTAAGGGAGTCCGGCCTTTTTACCTCAATGTCCGGCTAAACTGGCTGGTTTGTCCGGCTTTTTGATTTGAAGACCTGGCAAGCCTAGCTCCGACAGTTCCTCCCAGAAAGATTTCGAACACGTCGATCATTTAAAATTAAAATAAAGGAAAAAGAAGAGAAATAATATAATTTTTTAATTATTTATTCGTGAATAACTTGGTTTTACGGTTCCATACGTACAAGTTTTATAAGTACATAGTAAACTCAGACAATCACAGCAAACATTTTACAATCTATTTTTATACATATACTTTCAACATCTCCCCCATTTTCTTTTTCAATTACACAATCATAATGTCACACATAATCATAATGTTACAATCAGTAGGTATATCCATTAATATTATACACACACTTAAACGCAACAAAATAGGTACGCAAATTATTTAAATAATAAATCTGGACCTAACACAAAACCACTATTTATTTCTTTTTTTATTATTATGGCATCTGCTTTAAATCGGTATGTCGCTACTGGGATCCAACAGAATACCAGCGTCAGGTATATTTGCCAGCACATGCTGACTTGCTGAGTTCCACTCCCATTTGGTGCAGCTACACACACACCGCACATTTGACTATCTATGTCAGATATATATATATTTTTATGTAGGTAAGGTAGGTAATCTGGTCTGTGGCTAAATAATAACAGCCGCACGGGTCGATGTTTAAGGTTAAGCAACGCTTGCCAAGGTTGATCCGTGGATGGGTGACCATCTTAACATAACGAGTTTCCTCCGTGCCTCGGAAAGCACGTTAAGCCGTTGGTCCCGGCTGTCATTTGTAGATCTTTGGCAGTCGTTACAGGTTGTCAGAAGCCAGTAAATCTGACTCCAGTCTTGCCAAGAAGTACTGTGTTACCCAGTTAATGGGTTGTGGAGGTCTGGTAGGCAGCCGCTCCACGTAAAACACTGGTATTCAGCTGAATCTGGTTTGACTGGAAGCCGACCCCAATATAGTTGGGTAAAGGCTAGGCAGATGATGATAAAGGTAGGTAATCTGGTAAATTCTTTGGTTTAGTCATTGCCATAATTCTACCTTTTTGTTTCCATTTAAATATTTTGTATTTTCTAGTGATAGGTAACTGTGCTTTTGTATGTTGTTTCTTTCCTTGTTCCAATGTTTTTTTATCTATCTATCTCTCTTATCCATCTATCTTTTACATATGAAATTGGTGTTAATTGAAGGGTGACTTTAAAGGCATACCTACGCATCGCAGTATGGCGACTGGGCAGGACTTTGCCACCGGTCAGCGCACTCTAGCCGCTTCGATACTGTAGCATTCCGGCGGCCTACTAAGCACAGAAAATTTATTTATTTTATTTTAAGGTGGATGCTCCAGGGTGGCCCGCGAAATTCAAATATTTTTATGTTTTTTGCAATTTGCCGGTCAGTGTGAAGCTGTATGTGGACCAAATGCGATCTGCGACCGTAACGCGTATTTACCTAAAGAATTATAACCATTTTAATCATCAATATAGCCCTCTAAGTTCATGTAGTTCGAAAGAATGATTATTTCTGAAATATTCATTCTTTCGAGGCATTTGGTCCACATACAGCTTCACACTGACCGGCAAATTGCAAAAAACATAAAAATATTTGAATTTCGCGGGCCACCCTGGAGCATCCACCTTAAGGCGCTGTACTCAGTCAAAATAGGCTTCACAAAACAGTTTTTTAGCCAAATGTATACATTTTAGAGCAGCTAAAAAAATATATGTTAATCTTGATCATATTTATGGGTGGACCATTGTGTTCAAAACACGTTTTCGGTAAATTTTCTCGATAAAAAAAAATCATAAAATTACCATTTAAATTGAAATTGTAGCAATTGTAACTGTACCTATTATTTATAAACTAATCTTGATAAAATTAATAACAGTGATGTAATATATAATAATAAAGGGAACTGTTGTTTTTATTTATCGATTGGAATAAGATATTTGTAAGGATTAATGTATTTAATGATAAATAACTCGAACGAGTCGAACGAAACGCCGCGCCATCGCGGCGTCTTTTTGCTTCATCTATTCACCGCGCCTTAAGTATTTTATCTTATTTTAACAATTACAGTGACAGGCTACAACCTAATAACATTTATACATATACTCGTACTGTACTAAGACATCTCGGGACGTGTCGCCGGATCCTTTAACTTGCTCTCCAAACCCGTGTCAAGAAATCCCTTTCGATGCTACGGGATCGATTTTAAAACATTAGTATTTAAATCGTATTCCTACTAGATAAGTTTGAACGTACTAAAGTAAACAGTTAAATCCTCTGCCATTCCGCCCCGGTTTGCGAAGGCCCTAACTGTGATAACTTAGGTTTAAGTTATCATAATTATATAGTTCAAAGTGGCATATTTAATAAAAACAGCATCTTTATTAAAGAGCCAATACATAGGTACCTACATAAAAAATCACAAATAGCAGGAGTAGAACTAACGCAATGTCAAGTGCTATTGTAACTCCTATATTGTGGATCAAAATTGTCTTCAATTAATAAATTAAAAACCGGCCAAGTGCGAGTCGGACACGCACACGAAGGGTTCCAAACCATAAAACTTATTTTTTATTATTTGTTGTAATAGCGGCAATAGAAATACACAATCTGTGAAAATTTCAGCTCTCTACCTATTACGGTTCTTGAGATACCTACAGCCCGCTGACAGACAGACAGGCGGACGGACTGACAGCGGAGGCTTAGTAATAGGGTTCCGTTGGTTACCCTGCGGGTACGGAACCCTTAAGATGATAATAAATAACCTGCTGTCCTTATGCCAATTTATTCGAGATTGTACACAGCACGATTCTTTATATGTTCGCCATTTTTCTTACGACATGGACACGTGTCACTTCTCTCTAGCTCCTCTTAAATATATTTAAGCATGCCGAAGCATGTGCTAAGTTTTCTTTATTATAATAAAGAAAACTTAGCACATGCTTCGGCTGTGTCAATTTTGTGACTGTCGCAGACGCTGACTAACACTGTCTTAATAAGCTCAGAAAATTCCGTCGCGAAGCGCCTTGTCTATGGTTTGTCGTCTGTTAAGCAAGCCTTCCTTATATTGCATTTCGAGATAAAATCATCTTAGATTAAAAGTGAATAAAAAAGGTTCATAGTGATGTTTTTTACTAGTGGTCAATAAATATTTGTTGTCATTTTTCAACCAACCAACTTTTGTAAGCATTTTGTATTTTTTTATCACGTTTATTTTAGGATCCCGTTGCCTGTGTGTTTGGTTTGTAAACCAACCCGTATAAATAAACAGTTGATACTCATATACGTAAACGTGTCAAAGGCAAATTTTTGTGTTGTATTGTTTGCCGTCGATAAAAAAGAATAGAAATAATATAGAAAAAAAATTGGTTGCCTGTAAAGTCGGTATACGGGCGAAAGTTTTACGTGACAACGACTTTTTAAGTCTGTCTCTCTCGCTCTTAGGCGGGCTAACCATGCCCGAGTGGAAGGGACGCGTGCCTCTCACTCGCTCTCATTGTGAGCGCATAACGTGAGCGGAGCGTAACGCAGTTTCTTGAAGTGTCACCCGGCAAACCAATTTATAAGACGTTGTCACGTCAAAATAACAGTTTATCAGAAAATGAAAACAGTGATAAAGTCGGAAACGCAAAAGGAACAAAATTTCTTTAGACTAAAGTCAAATTACTCGAACGAATATCATCATAAAATTAGAGCGGTATTTAACTGAAAATGATAAAATCGTACTTTTTGTAAACAAAAATCCCAATCCTAGTTAAAATACTGACACAGTAAACAAAATAGTCAAATAGCCCCAAAATTCGAGTATTATTATTTTAGCAACAATCTGAGTTTGTAACGCATCGCTATTAAATGAAAACCGGAGCTTTTTTATGAACCTCGACAACAGAGTCCGACTTTGCGGCTCTTTGTAGGATTCCGTACCCAAGGGGTAACCAACGGAACCTTATAACTAAGCCTCCGCTATCCGTCCGTCCGTCCGTCTGTCTGTCAGCGGGTTGTTTCTCAAGAACCGTAATAGGTAGAGAGTTGAAATTTTCACAGATTGTATTCAATTCAATTCAAAGCATTTTATTTCAAATAAACCATTCACAGGCACTTTTGAAACGTCAAGGTCGGTCAGTCAAAAACATGGAAGCTATTTGCACGTTCCAAAGCGTAGATCTCTATGGAGAAGAACGTGCAAGAAACTCCTCGTATATTTCTATTTCCATAACAACAAATAATAAAAGTTAAGGTTTCTGGTACGGAACCCTTCGTGTGCAAGTCCGACTCGTACTTGCCCGGTTTTTTTCTGTCTGCAAGGTTAAAAGGTACCTAACATACTAACATGAATAGCATGACGTGAGCTAAGTTCGCTCGCTCTAGCTCCCGTCATTGCATTCGAACCTAACCTACCTATCCGTGTCGCCCACCCAAAACTCCCGGTGCGCTATATTCCGTTATTTGACTAAGCAAGTCATTAAACGATATCGAACCAAACCATATGCCTCTGGTCATTTTGATATGCATTCAGTATATTTGGTATGAAAATATATAATTGATGTGAATAAACTGACGGGTGTTTTTTAATATTAAGTCGTAAAATTATTGTGACAAATGGTCAATCGTGTACCTGGCAGTCTTTAAGTCAAGAGTGAATAGGTTACTTCTAGGCAAGCGTGCTCCATCTTCGACCACATCATCGCTTACCACCAGGTGAGATAGTGGTCAAACGCCAGCCTATCAATAGAAAAAAAAAAAAAATCGCGCATTATTTTGCAGTAATTGTTTGAATGACGTCTCGCGGGATAAATGTTCGGAAAGCAATATCAGTAGCTCTGTAACGTTATGTATCATCCGGGGCATTGAATATCTAGTGTCAGCTTTTGCTAAGTATCCACAGTAAAACATTTTGCGTTTGACTGCTCCTTCTTATGTAAGTTCTTTCGATCGATCTGAAGTTACATAATTGCAATGTGACGATAAAAATCTAGAGAGAGAACGATTTTTCCTTTTTTTTAGTATTTGTAGAGATTCGATTGCTTTATCTTTCAAGTATAGTTCTATGACTCGAAAAAACTGAATTATCAAACCTCTCCAGCTAAACCATGGCCTGGAATATCGTATAGTATATTTTTCATCGCGCTATTACAACCACGTGTGTTACTCTCCGACTAAACACACACTCTCTGCATGCGTCTGTGTTTTCGAACGCTTACAACCCTAATCTCTTCAAAGTAAGAGTGAAAAGGCTTCTTCTGCGTAACTTTACTCCATCGTAGACTTTGTCTCTGTCATCTCTGACCTAGACTAGAGTCAAGAGCAAACCCATCTATACTAATATATAAAGCAGAAGAGTTTGTTTGTTTGCTTGAACGCGCTAATCTCAGGAACTATTGGTTCGATTTGAAAAAATATTTCAGCCATTTATCGAGGAAGGCTATAGGCTATATATCATCACGCTAAGACCAAAAGGAGCGGAGCAGTAATGAAAATTGTGACGCAAACGAAGTTGCGTGGATCAACTAGTCACAAATTAAAAAAAAAAACAAAAGCAAAATCACTCACTATCAAATGCTAGTCTAGTTAATAATTTAATCAGTCGAGCGTGAAGCAAACATACAAGTATATATGGAATAATTGTTTTGCTATAAACAATAATCACATACTATAGAGGAATAGCGTCAGACGACAGTTGGCAAAGCATCTAAACCTCAACAGGTACGAGATGTAGATATCGGTGCCGTCTCCACAATAGGCCAGACTGTTAAGACAACTAACAATACGTTACCATAACCTGCCAGACACCGCTTTGTGACACCATTGTTTAAGTAGACTAAACTTGTTGTTAAGACAAATTAGAAGTTAAATAAGTAAATGAATTTAGACATTGTTTTCGATGTGTATTTGGTCGGAATTGCAAAAATATAACTTTTTTTAAATTAAGCTCTGTGACCACCTACCAACGTGTCTTTTTCGTAACAAATATGGATACCTACCTCGCCCTCGCAAGCTGCTAAAGTCGTGGCTTTGTTATATTCAGTTCATAGTCAGCGTGTTGTGGCTGCACGATTGCATCTTAGTCTCACTAGTATCAATAAAGTGTATCAGCGTTATCAGGAGACTGGTATGTTGAATCGCCGTTCAGGTACTCTAAGAAATCGTCATTTCAACTCTATTCAATTGCAGTAGCGGCTCCGTGACGTTTGAGAATTGACTGTGAGCAGTTCTAACATTAGAAGAAAATTGCCGGAGCGTGGCCTGAAACCTCGTAAACTATCTAATGACCTAAAACTGACGATAGTCCACCGAAGAGAGCACTTAAATTGGTCATACCTTCAATGTACATGTACCGGTCGAGCGTGATCGTCTGGAACGGGGTGGGTTGGGTCAAATTTTTGGGAAATGGCGTTCAAGCGCAAAGCACGTGTAGATTTGGTCAGTCGTATCTGAAGATGGCATAAACCTCAGATGGTGTAGCTCTACCTCTAGGTACAAATAAACCAGATAACTAAGATTCTCAGATTCTCTGGAGACGTGTTATCGGCGTTGGTACATATGGCGGCCCCGAAGCGTTTCACTAGAGATCTGGAAATTTTCCGCATGAGCTGAGCAAGCGCGGTTACGGAATGGCTTAGTAAGTTTCCAGCATTCTGTAATAATCATAAACAGAGGTAGATCTTACCACCGATTTCTGAATTAAGCATTTCAAATTGACAATTTCTTAAATTTCTATTCTGAAAACCTGAAGGCCTTAAAATAGGTGTTCACGTAACTCAAAGTCATTATCCGCCTAGCCTTTTTCCAAATATATTGGGGTCGGCTTCCATTCAAACCGGATTCAGCTGAGTACCAGTATTTTACGTAGCTACTACTAAGTAGGTACTCAATTTAGGAACCCGCCCTTAGTCTTGTACTTGATACACTGATTTAAAACAGGACGCCAAATTATGTAAAAAACTGTGTAAAGTTCGGGTCAACAAGTTATGGGCAGCCTGGGACCCCTTGTTAAATTCGTCAATGACTTTTGTTTGCCCACCTTTCAACCTGCTACCCTTGCATGCAAGTTGCATTACATTGCGTGCTACCGACGTATAATGTGTTTAATCGTTTGATCGTGCCCCGCTATGTATTTTAACTCGTATGAAGTTACTTGCAGGTGGAAACGCAGCGTTATTTATAATTTATTTTTATGTTCATTTAAATAACGTCTAAAAAATTTGTGAGTTAAAATAAATCATTAAGCAAGAAATAAATTAAATTGAGATAGATTTAGCCCTTACTACAATATACCTCAAGGCATTCTCTATTCATGTAAATACATAGGTACTTAAGGGTACTTACGTAGTTGCCATCGACTTACATACAAACAGTCGGAATCTATCCCCTGCTAAGTATAGTTCAAAGTTTACACTGAGATACAAACAGAAAAACACTCTAACAACCACGCAGAAGGTATAATTTTCTTGATGTCTCAGTCCTGATAAAGGTTCACAATTTTCTTTGAACTGAAACTAATAACTATGGTCTTCTACTTATTAGCTCCTTACACAAATGGGAAATCTCGTCTTCTATGAATTTTGGACTGCAACTAATGGCTATGGTCTTCTACTTATTAGCTCCTTACACAAATGGGAAATTTCATCTTCTATGAATTTTGGACTGCAACTAATGGCTATGGTCTTCTACTTATTAGCTCCTTACACAAATGGGAAATTTCATCTTCTATGAATTTTGGACTGCAACTAATGGCTATGGTCTTCTACTTATTAGCTCCTTACACAAATGGGAAATTTCATCTTCTATGAATTTTGGACTGCAACTAATGGCTATGGTCTTCTACTTATTAGCTCCTTACACAAATGGGAAATTTCATCTTCTATGAATTTTGGACTGCAACTAATGGCTATGGTCTTCTACTTATTAGCTCCTTACACAAATGGGAAATTTCATCTTCTATAAATTTGGACTGCAACTAATGGCTATGGTCTTCTACTTATTAGCTCCTTACACAAATGGGAAATTTCATCTTCTATGAATTTTGGACTGCAAGTAATGGCTATGGTCTTCTACTTATTAGCTCCTTACACAAATGGGAAATTTCATCTTCTATGAATTTTGGACTGCAACTAATGGCTATGGTCTTCTACTTATTAGCTCCTTACACAAATGGGAAATTTCATCTTCTATGAATTTTGGACTGCAACTAATGGCTATGGTCTTCTACTTATTAGCTCCTTACACAAATGGGAAATTTCATCTTCTATGAATTTTGGACTGCAACTAATGGCTATGGTCTTCTACTTATTAGCTCCTTACACAAATGGGAAATTACATCTTCTATGAATTTTGGACTGCAACTAATGGCTATGGTCTTCTACTTATTAGCTCCTTACACAAATGGGAAATTTCATCTTCTATGAATTTTGGACTGCAACTAATGGCTATGGTCTTCTACTTATTAGCTCCTTACACAAATGGGAAATTTCATCTTCTATAAATTTGGACTGCAACTAATGGCTATGGTCTTCTACTTATTAGCTCCTTACACAAATGGGAAATTTCATCTTCTATGAATTTTGGACTGCAAGTAATGGCTATGGTCTTCTACTTATTAGCTCCTTACACAAATGGGAAATTTCATCTTCTATGAATTTTGGACTGCAACTAATGGCTATGGTCTTTCTTCTACGTATTAACTCCTTTTATAAATGAGAAATCTTAATACCTCAAACGGCTATGGCCTTCTACTTATTAGCTCCTTTTACAAATGGGAAATATCAATACCTCAAATGGCTATGGTCTTCTACTTATTAGCTCCTTATACAAATGGGAAATCTTATCTTCTAATAACATTATTAGAAGATAAAATTTCCCATTTGTACCCCTATTCTGTAACAATATTTTCGTGTCTCGACAGCGGAATCCGAGGTGAGTATCAAATTACGTCAAACGTAAGACCTTTATGTTGTGTGCAATAAAGCTCACTTTGTGAGGTTTGGCACTCAGGTGAAGCTCGATATCGAAATGGTTACTTACTGAATTGACTAATTGCAACTAAAGGCTATGGCCTTCTACTTATTAGCTCCTTATACAAATGGGAATTCTCGTCTTCTATGAATTTTGAACTGCAACTAATGGCTATGACCTTCTACGTATTAGTTCCTTATATACTGAATGAAACATAAAAAAAAACTTACATTATTATAAAACTTCTCATTTAGCTACAAACCTATCTAGTTGTTTACGCGGCGAATCTAATATCGAGCGGCGGTCACAGTCGCTTTCCTCTAGCTGAGAAATTAGACGCTGTGCCAAGAAAATAGTAGCAACAGCTGAAGACACTTTCATTAGTGCTTTTATTAAGCATGTCTCTAATATCATATTTTTCTTGTTGACTCTTAAAGTTTATTATGCTTAATTACTAATTACTAGTTTTGGGACACTGTACCCGTACATAATATATTTATATTTACGTGTATCTTGTCCAAAGGTGTGTCTGTGGATCGGTGACCATCTTGACGTAACGAGTTTCCTCCGTGCCTCGGAAAGCACGTTAAGCCGTTGGTCGCGGCTGTCATTTGTAGATCTTTGGCAGTCGTTATGGATTGTGAGAAACCAGTAAATCTGAATCCAGTCTTGCCAAGAAGTACCGTGTTACCCAGTTAATGTTATATGGTTGTGGAGGTCTGGTAGGCAGCCGCTTCACGTAAAACACTGGTATTCAGCTGAATCCGGTTTGACTGGAAGCCGACCCCAATATAGTTGGGAAAGGGCTAGGCAGATGATGATTGTCCAAAGGATGAGCCGCAGTAGGTACAGGTATACCCATATAATCGCCAGTGTTTAAGTACCAGATAATAGGTTCTTTTTTCAGCGCGATTTTTTTTTTGCTAGTATGTAAAGTTATGTTGGTTTTTTTATTAACCCGTCTGGCCCGGCTGCCCGGCCATGTGGGTGTACGATAAATAATACTCCGAGTGTTTTATTAATTGTAAATTATTAAATTATATCTACCAACACGTCAAAATTCGAGGTTTCCTGTGATTAGAACAATACATTCTAGATGTGAAAAAAACGGCTAAGTGCAAGTCGGATTCGCACACGAAGGGTTCTGCACCATAAGCCTTAGTATTTGTTCTTATAGCGACTGTAGAAATACACAATCTGTGAAAATTTCACTTGTCTACCTATTACGGTTCTTGCCCAGACAGAAGACCGACGGACGGACGGACAGCGTAGGCTTAGTAATAGGGTTCCGTTGCTTACCTTTACTTTTTATCAAGAAGAGGAATTTCTGTGAATTTATACATATGTGAATGTCTAAAAAAGAACAATGAATTAGTTATACATCAGTAGGTGGCACTTGCCCACTCCAGTTGATTCTTGTTTACATAAGTATCTACGTCGTTGCGCAGTCAAGCATTAAAAAGCTATCACAAGGTATTTGCAAAGTCCTTGACAAGAAAGGAAACCATCTTCACTTTCTGTATTATAATGAGAAACCTTCACTATCATAAACTAGATAATTAATTTTTTTACTGACTGCATGTTGCTGAGATTTTTTTTTTAAGTAATAATTAAATTTAGAAAGAAAACCTGCAAGGTTAGGTAGGTCTTGATCTTGAATTTTAATTAATATTTATATGGTTTCTTTAAAATGAAATACGTAGTACGAGAAAAAAGTAGGGGAGCCCGTAGTGCTCCTTGAAGAGGCGTTTGAGAAAAGTCTAGACTATACACCAATAGTATTATAGTAACCTTATTATATTAGCTGACCCTTGCCCACTTCGTTGCGCGGTATTTTTCGGGTTAGTATAATAATGTATAGCTTATGACACTCACAAATAACGTAGCTTTCTATTGGTAAAAGAACTTTAAAAACGGGTTCAGTAGATCCAGAGATTACCCCCTACATCCTCACAAACTCACAAACTATTATAGTATAGTATATTGGGGTCGGCTTCCAGTCAAGCCAGATTTAGCTGCCTACCAGACCTCCACAACCCAGTAACTGGGTAAAACGGTACTTTATGGCAAGACTGGAGTCAGATTTACTGGCTTCTGACTATCCGTAACGACTGCCAAAGATCGACAAATGACGGCCGGGACCAACGGCTTAACGTGCTTTTCGAGGCACGGAAGAAACTCTGTTATAATGGTCACCCATCCACAGACCAACCTAGGCAAGCGTTGCTTAACCTTGAAGATCGACCCGTGCGGCGGTTATTATTTAGCCACGAGCTCCTCAAACTACATATTATAGAATAGTACTGACTTAAAATATCTACGAATACCTCATTCGTTCAGTCCATCCAAAGGTTCTCTGTTAGAAATTGCCGTGCGCAAAGACCACCCATTGTGCACTTGTTATGAACTGTATAATAAACTAAACAATAAGGAAATGATATGCCTAAGTTATGGGTATTAGGTTTCTTACTTCCTATTCTCAAATACCAAAGTCGACACACAGAAGAGTATTATTACAAACGAAAAATATATTTGACGATATTCTAAAGGTTATTTTTACTGTATTTTTTTGCGTAAAATGACCAATTTTGGCTTTCTTATTCTCAGAAGCTGAAACGAGGAGCTCGTGGCTAGATAATAACAGCCGCACGGATCAATCTACAAGGTTAAGCAACGCTTGCCAAGGTTGGTCAGTGGATGGGTGACCATCTTAACATAGCGAGTTTCCTCCGTGCCTCGGAAAGCACGTTAAGCCGTTGGTCCCGGCTTTCATTTGTAGATCTTTGGCAGTCGTTACGGATTGTCAGAAGCCAGTTAATCTGACTCCAGTCTTGCCATGAAGTACCGTGTTACCCAGTAACTGGGTTGTGGAGGTCTGGTAGGCAGCCGCTCCGCGTAAAATACTGGTATTCAGCTAAATTCGGTTTGACTGGAAGCCGACCCAATACCTATAGTTGGGAAAAAGGCTAAGCAGATGATTCTCAGAAACTGAAATATTTAGAAAACTTTGACTTATTGGGTAGTTTAGAATAGTTATTAGTATAGTGCACAGCGGCCTCACTTTTCGCATGTTTTTCTTATACATACTCGTATATTTGTAAAAAGCCAAAATTCCGAAGCAAGTTTCTCATGATAAGCGCGACGGCACTTTTTTGAGTTCATGGATTGAACTACTGTACGAACCAAATTAAATGAACAATATATCATAGTATTCCTTTTAAAGTGGTGTCGTGCATAGCGGCCTCAGAAATAAGAATGGTATATTCGTAAAAAAAACCATTCAAATCCATATAAACTATTAAAACCGCTCAGAATTAACTGTCAATTTCACCATAATACATTAATATTAATACGAAAAATTTCTATCAAAATTAACCTTACTTCATATTAAAAGGAAATGTAATAAATATTCATTAAATAAATTAACAAAAAACCCTAAAATAAATGTAATTGCAACTGCCTTATCCTTACTAATATTATAAATGCGAAAGTATCTCTCTCTGTCTGTCTGTCTCGCTTTCACGCCAAAACTACTGAACCGATTTAAATGAAATTTGAAATGAGGCTACTTTTTATCGCGTGTTCCCTAGGGATCACGCGAGCGAAGCCGCTGGCAGAAGCTAGTTTCTACATAATGCGATGACACAGCAGTTTTGTGAGTGTTTTCACTCAAGACTGTGAGGGCCCTACCCTTTAATCATAGTGCTTAACTACAATCATCATCTTCCTGCAATTATCCCATGTTTTTGGAACGAAGTTCCTTATCGCGCGTTGCGAAAGGGGGCTGGACGGAAAAAATTAAGACCAAAAGTTGTAACGACACTTTTTCCGTGCGGTGCGCGTGTTTCTCTGTCTCTCTCTCTCTCTCTCTCTCTCTCATAGAAAGCAATATGACATAATTTATAATATTATCATTAGGTATATTATGTTTAAACGTTATATATATATATATATACACAATTCCTTCACTAATTAATCGAAAGGAACTTCGTTCCATCCGGGTGTCCCTTGACACCTCTCAAGTTTTTTTTCTTCCATTCTTTCCCATCAGCCATAGTGCTTAAATACAAGCCTGATAAATAAACTCAGCCACTTAACGGTCTAGGACAAGATTGAAACTTAAGTATATGCAAATCGAGTTAGCTCATCCCTTGGCCCGTATTAATAAACGTCGCTGAACAACGTACACACGTGGGTTATCATTTGATAGGTAGGTACACCATGCGCCATTATGACGACATCAGCATCTCAAGATCATTGCTTATTAATAAACATATATAACCAACCACCGATAACCAAGATCAGCTCCTCAAGGCGCTGTATTTGATGGCGTCATATTGACTGAAGTCTAGAATGATATTCGTCACATTTCGTGACTGCTATGTCGTAAAGTGTATTAAAATACTTTGATATTGTTAAAACTTTAATGAATAGCGCCGTATTACTTTAAAGCGTATTTTGTTCCGTGTTCAAGTACGAGTCGATCTCGCCCACCGAGGGTTCCGTACAAATTTGTAGGTACAACATCATCATCTGCCTAGCCTTTTCCCAACTATATTGGGGTCGGCTTCCAGTCCCTTGTTGCTTAACCTTGAAGATCAACCCGTGCGGCTGGTATTATCTAGCCAGGTACATACTTACTTTAAACAAAGACTATTTATTTAATTACAAATGTATAGTTTCCAGACTTCCCTATACTTGTAGTGCCAAATTTCATAGTTCTAGGTCAACGGTAAATACCCTATATTTATCAAAATATATGTATTAATATATAATTATTAATATATATTTATAAAAACGTTAATCCATGACGATCATGCGACGATGCATGCTTGCTTAGACCTAAGCATGCATCGTCCTTGCCTAGGTAACCTATTCACTCCACTCGACACTCTTGACCACAGTTTTCTTATATTTCGAATGTGTTGTTCATCTGTAACTATAATTTATGGAACCACTAAGCTGTTACTTTATAATTTGTAAGATGTCAAACGTCAAATACGTCATAGTGGCCGGTTTTGCTTCTCAAATAAACGGAATATTATTTGATAAATCATAATGTGATTTTATCTGATAATAATCACGATGCTGAGATTAATTTGTTGAAACAGTAAGTACTTAATTATTCATGGCCGTACCGGCAGATGGTAGGGATTATGATTTAAAAATATAAAATATATTTGTTCATTCTAGCTTTAGCTTTAGGTGTTAAGTACATTTTGCAAGTAAAAATTAATTTAATATGGTGGTAACCAGTAAATACATAGAATAAGCTGATTAAAAATATACACTTAATATAATTTAAGTTAAGAGGACCTGAATTAATTGTCCATTTTCATTTGGTAGGTGAAAAGCCAAAGTGAAATAATTTATTTTCATATTCATTTATTTATTGGTATTGTAGGTGAGTTAGTTTCCTAAGTTATATAGAAGCTCGTGGCTAAAAATAATAGCCACACTGGTCCTCGAAGTTAGGCAAAGTTTGCCGAGATGAGTAACCAGAACCAGCCAATATACCGTACCTTGGTATGCACGGCCATTGTTCCCAGCTGTCATTTGATGACTTGAAACTCGTTACGGATAGTTATAAGCGAGAAAGTCTGACACCAGTTATAATAGGGAATATGCATGAAGAAACATATTTATCATCTATACAGTTTATCTAAAAATATACAAAAATATAATACTAACAGTGCAATTAAAATTACTCGAAAAACGAAGCAGATATAATTAAATTAAACAAATATAGCTGTCCCTCTCGCGAAAACACTGTTTTCTATAGCAGCTGTGTAGGCGTCATAGACGATGACGTCAAAGTTTACATTGGACTTCTCTTTCTAATTGTAATCTTTGAAGCTTTATAACTTCATCGGTGATGAAGGTATTTAAAAAAATATTTCATGATTGTTTACTAGAGCTAACAAGTATTTCATTTTGTTAAAAAAAAATCGCATGCTTATTCCCTATTGTTCTTGCCAATGGCATGAATGAATGCGTAAAAATAATAAAATGATAATTATTATATCAAGTTACTCGTTAAGAGACATGGGAAGCGGTCACCTCCTTCTGCGAAGCAGTAATGCTAACAAAGGAAGAAGCCGAACGCGTGAGAGAGAGGGAAACCTCACGCCCCAGCCGCCGAAACAGAAGAAGACGCCCCGGGCGTCGGGAATCGCAGGACGATTCTCGGCCACCGTAGGCGTGGGACTGCGGACGACGAGCATAGGGTGGCTCGCCGTCTGATCAGAACCAGGCCCGGGTCGGCGGCGCGCTGCGATCCCAACGCGCCTCAAGGACATGTCAGCACGGAAGACGGGGCCCACTAGGGCCAGTGCCTGCTGGAGCTGCGGACTTCGTTCGAAAGAGGCACCGTACCCTGGAACGCAAAGGGCACTAGGAGAAACGCGGATGGGTTTTAGTCAGTAAGAGTCTGACACTCCCTCCTTCTGTACCCAAAGCGGGAGGAGTCATTTGATGATTTCCCATCCTAAAAGAAAAAAACAAAAGGCTCACACCCTTAAACATTTTTGCTTTATTTTTGTTATTGTAGGAATTTTAGTAAATGGCAATCTTTTGTGCAAGATTTTATGTTTACCTCTATAACTTGCTAATAGTTTGTTAGTATGTATGGATCAGATCTTGCTAGTTGAAATATTTATATTAAAGTGATTGCATACACGTTTGGTTTGAATGACAATTGACAATAAAAGGCAATATTTTAATTTTGACATTGGGTCTCAAGTAGGGTTGCCAGTGCCAACATGACACTTGTAAAAGTGTAACAATACTTTTTTATCATTTACCATAAAATTGACCTTTAATTCTACTGAAATAACAATATAATTTAATGAATCGAGTCTTCCTTATTATTAATAATCATTCAATAGACATTTTCTACTATATTAATTTCTATAATTGAAAAAATATAATTAAGGTCGACTGGTCGAAAATGCCTACGGCATTAAGTCCGCCTTTGTACAGTGTTTCACTAGTGCATAAAGTTTTAATAAATAAATATAATTGCAATAGTAGTAAGTACGTAGCAAGCGACACAAGGAGAGGTAGGCGGTGCGGAAATCAACACTTGACTAATTTAAAAAGCCTAACAGAAGCCGGAAGGCCTGCCATCTCCTAATTTGGCCGGACACACAACCAAAAAACCGGACTGTTTCCAGCTTTATCCGGACGCCTGGCAACGCTATTCTCAAATGCTAAGGCTAACTAAGAAGACTTCCAACAGAAGAAGACGCCCCAGGCGTCGGGAGTCGCAGGACGATTCCCGGCCGCCGTAGGCGCGGGCCTGCGGACGGCGAGCCGTCTGATCAGAACTAGGCCCGGGTCGGCGGCGCGCTGCAATCCCAGCGCGCCTCAAAGAGATGTCAGCGTGGAAGACGGGGCCCGCTAGGGCGGGTGCCTGCTGGGGCTGCGGAATCTGTTCGAAAGAGGTGCCGTAGCCTTGGAACGCAAACGGCACCAGGAGGAACACGGATGAGTTTTAGTCAGTAAGAGTCTGACACTCCCTCTTGCTTCACCCAGAGCAGGAGGAGTCATTAATTTGATGATTTCCCATCCTTAACAAAAAAAAAACCCTACATAACTAAGAAGTTTTTTTAATTGAATTACGCTTCTGTTAAATAATTATTTACACTTGTAGTCTTAATTTCCGAGTAAGATAATGTACCTGATGTTATTTTTAAATAGAAAATTAAATCAGGAAGGAAAACAAGATCTTGTCAGAAGCAAATCTTGTTACCTTTAAAGTCAAAAGTTTAAAACTGAAACATGAGCTAAGTCTCAGCTGAGTTTCGGATATTCCAGTAATTACCTAATGACTGGAGTACTGATACTTATCGAGGATCGAGAGCGTAGTCAGCGTAACTTGAGCAGGACATTCTAAGAACAAACTTTAATTTAAGGGTGCCTGTCAATTACAGCGGAGCGAGAAGCGGAGCGGACAAACAGATAAATTTTAACCAATGGAATTGCATACAATCTCCGCACCACGTGAGGCACTGACATTTTGACTGACATGCTTGTCTAATATTTCTCCGTTTCTCCGCCCCGCTGCGTCGTTCCGCGCAAATGTACAGGCAACCTCAAGGTGGATTGCGGACCACCATAAATACCAAGTATAAACGGTAGGTACGATAATATAGATTCGGTAGTTAGATCGGTAAAATACTAGAAACTTTCATAACGCCGCGTTTCCACCTGCAAGATACTGGTGTGCAAGTTTAATTACATTGCGCTACCAAGGGATCATTTGTGATCAAACGCTCCATCGTGTCCCGCAGTGTAATTTAATTTGCATGCAAGTTACTTGCAGGTGGAAACACGAGTTGAAGACAACTAAGTATAACGATAATCAAAAAATACACTACAGAAATGTCACCTGTTATGTGTGAAGTTTGAGAATCGAATAGCTGAGAGAAATCCCTAAGACGACCCACTGACCAAATCATTATAAGACGTTAATTAATTTTAAGGCCCAAAAATAGAGTCTTCTTCTTCTGCCTAGCCTTTTCCCATCTATATTGGGGTCGGCTTCCAGTCAAATCGGATTCAGCTGAATACCAGTGTTTTACGTGGAGCGGCTGCCTACCAGACCTCCGCAACCCATTAACTAGGTAACACGGTATTTCTTGGCAAGACTGGAGTCAGATTTACTGGCTTCTGACAATCCGTAACGACTGCCGCCAAAGATGATGATGAATGACAGCCGGGACCAACGGTTTAACGTGCTTTCCGAAGCACGGAGGAAACTCGGTATATTAAGATGGTCACCCATCCACAGACCAACATTGGCAAGCGTTACTTTACCTTTAAGATCGAACCGTGCGGCTGTTATTATTTAGCCACGAGCTCCTCTCACAAATTTCATTTTTGTTACATGTTATTCTAATACTAGAAACTTCTTATAAGTTTTCCTGTAATCTTAAGGTAAATAACTATTATCTACGTTCCCTCTTCCAAAACACAGGGTTTTCAACACCTCAAGGTAATATATTTTATTTATATGCTTACTTTATTTCCGATAATTAATCTATACTAATATATAAAGCTGAAGAGTTTGTTTGTTTGTTTGTTTACTGGCCCATTTATGGAGGTTATATGTCGTCACGCTAAGACTAATAGGAGTAGAGCAGACGAAGTTACGAGGGTCAACTAGTGTTATAACATGTGAATTAATATTGCAACGTACGAGTTGCAATTTGTCCCTATTCAAACTCGGGTTCGCAGCGGAACGCGATGAGTTCATCATAACCGCTGTGTTCTTATGTTTTATTATAAATATAACTGTTAACTGTTCTGGTAATTACAACCGAGTAACAAATTTTGTTCATACTTGGTTTCACGATGTAACTAACGCCTCATCTTACCGATTGCGTGTGAGTTGGAATGGAAAGTGTCAGTCTGAAATTAAATAAAAGGATATATGCCGTCGATTCTCGTGCAAATACGCGATCGTCGCGTTTATTTGTACTGAAAACACGATCGCGTCGCCCGCGCCGTCAGTGGGTTTGAGGGAATATGCATGCGATTTTTTTATTTTGCAAAATGAAATACTTATTAGCTCTAGTAAACAATCATGAAATTATTTTTTAAATACCTTCATCAGCGATGAAGTTATAAAGGTTTAAAGATTACAATTAGAAAGAGAAGTCCGATGTAAACTTTGACGTCATCGTCTATGACGCCTATACAGCTGCAATAGAAAACAGCGTTTTCGCGACAGATATATTTGTTTAAAATAATTATATCTCCTTCGTTTTTTGAGTAATTTTTATTCTAAGTTCACTGTTAGTATTATATTTTTGTATATTTTTAGATAAACTGTATAGATGATAAATATGTTTTTCATGCATATTCCCTATTAACGCGACAATTGCCTATTCGCGTGATGGTCGCTATGTAGTTGGACGTCTTTTTTTTTAAGCATGGGAAATCATCAAATGACTCCTCCCGCTCTGGGTGAAGCAGGAGGGATTGGCAGACTCTTACTGACTAAAACTCATCCGTGTTCCTCCTAGTGCCCTTTGCGTTCCAGAGCTACGGTACCTCTTTCTAACAGATTCCGCAGCATGTATTTGGACGTCTTACCTAACGTAAAAAAAAGTCTCCATTTAATTTTGTTTAGCTTCTTACTATAAACAAAAATAATGCCCGTTTTACAACATCGCATTACGTTACAGAGTACGTTTAGTTTACAATGTCACAGGCATTTTATATTTGAAGTAAACAGTTTGAACAAATACCAATCAAGTGGGATACGGCTCTGCTATTTGATACATGCGCGAGCCGAGTTTAAATTCAGCTGACGGGCTGCAATACTGAGCACGTTATTTTGAAACAAAAAACTAGATGTTTAGATTCGAGCGTAGACTCTAATTTGAACTGTAGCTAGCTTGTTGTTTCATTCGCGTACTAAGGGAACTATTTTTTAATCCGGTACCCCAATTGCTTAAGGTGGAAGCGCCAGGGTAGCCCGCGAAATTCAAATATTTTTATGCGTTTATGATGGGATCCCACGAAAATTGAGGGCAACCCTCAAATTTTGTAGGCACATACAATGTTTTTCATGAACTTTCTAACGCAATTCAGATATTTGTGCCTGGTAATCATCATCTCATGTTTCTGAGCTGATGATGGAAGGTATAAATTAGGATCTGATGATGAGATCCCATGAAAAATGTTTGTTCAGCGATACTTTAGCCAATTGTCAGCCGATTTGGATGAATCTTTTTTTGTTTGAAAGAATATTTTCCTGGACTGGTCCCGTTTCAATTTGGTGAAGATCTGACGAAGAACTTCGGAGGTAGGCAACGGAACTCTTCAATAAATGATAGCAAAGGGATCGGGATTGCTGAAATCGCATGTTTTTAGTGTTTACACCAGTTCTTAACATAACATTGCGCCGGTACGCTGTTAATGGGTACGCAGGTACCTAGGTACCACTAAAAAGTGAAAATAAAAAACCTTTTTTTACAAAAAATACAACCGACTTCCAAAAACAAAACACTACAAGGTACAAAATAACTTCGGAAGAAAGAAAATAACTTTTATTTCGGAAGTCGGTGCTTTGGTTATTTTTTCGTTTTTTGACACCGACTTCCGAAATTAAAGTTAGATATTTTCTTTCTTTCGAAGTTATTTTGTACCTTGTAGTGTTTTGTTTTTGGAAGTCGGTTGTATTTTTTGTAAAAAAGTTTTTTATTTAGAATAGAATACCTTTGACAAAGCTTACTAACAGTAAAAAAAAATCTGAAATCTTATTTGCCTCCCTTATAATACGAGTATGACATGTCAATGCAGCCATAATACCGTTGTTTTCCCCCGCTCCCCCCACGCCGCAGTCATGGTGGTTAGACGTCGTAGTACCTACTTCCTCCCTCTTTTATAATCTCAATTTTGTTTAGATTTAGCTGTTTGTTTGTTGAAAACTATGAAACAAACAAACAGTAAACTTGTTACAATAAGTTGTCTGTTCAAAAAGCCATACAATTTTATCTAAAGGGATGTATGACTGTTCGAAACACTATTATGCTTAGGGCTGTCCTGCGTTCGGATACAGTCGGACATAGCTTTCTATTTTCGATAAACACGTAAATATCCGGCAAAGTTCGGCGGACTGTCGTGGCTTTGTTAGTATTTTAAGTTTTACCAGCATCTTCGTTTTCACTGAAATTTTATAATGTCTGGTTTCTGAAACACTTTAACTGTCCGTTAACGCTATTTGTCGTAAACGAAAATCAAACTTGCATATTTGACCCTGACTTTTTTATCCTAGATCATAAAAAGGTTTTTTATGATCTAGGATAAAAAAGTCAGGGTCATGTCAAAACCCAGGAAAATAAAAAAAAGTCTTTAAGACAGTTTGCGACTGTGATGCGCTGTACATTTTAACAACTCATAAGAAAATTCTAAACCATAAAAAAAAATGAATTATAGCTGTGATAAGCGACTGATGATCGACGTCGAGATTTTTAATAAATAAGGCCCAAAATCCTAAAAAAAGTTAAGATATCCGGTCTTTAAGTTTACCGACAGTTCGCCCAAATTTGCATGCATCGACATCTTAGGCAACCCTATCAGTACTGCTCTAGTTAAACAGCGGAAATATGGACGCTCTACGAACACTTAGATGAACATAAAAATAGTACCCATTAATAGATAGTTTAATCTGTGCAGTGATAATAATAGAATATTCAACATCAAATAATTTTGTATCGGTCTGCTTTTACTTTGATGGTAAGTATGGGAAATCATCAAATGACTCCTACTCTGGGCGAAGCAGAAGGGAGTATCAGAGTTTTACTGACTAAAACCCATCCGTGTTCCTCCTTATGCCCTTTGCGTCCCAGGGTGGCTCTTTCGAACATATTCCGCAACTCTGGCAGACCTTGTACCTACCTACGCGACGACGATACGTTGAGCTGGCCCCGCGGCTGTCATATTATCAATTTCATTGACGTAAGTCAGTCACCCCGAAAGTCTGACAACCAGGCTTAGGTATCATGTTATTCCATAACTATGATGGGTTAAATATTTTTAGCAACGACAACTGAGAAATAGAGAGTTGAAAATAATCCATCTTCAGTCAAGCACCCGTCTTTCAGCCTGTTGTCAGCATTACCTTTGCCTCTCCGCTGGTGGCGCCCTCTAAACTTACCGTTGGTACTAAGTATTTTAAGCGCGATTCGGGTGATGGACCGATTTACCGTCATTATGGAACATATGATGCACCAGTTAGACCTTAAATGGGTTCCGGATATTTTCTCAATTTTGTAGAAAATTTTCCGATTGATCAATTCGGAGTCACGAACGTTGCAAAGTTGAGTCTCCACATTCGAGTTTGGTAGTGTTTGATCCCGGACCACTTGCTTTTCTGAGCTGTTCGTGAAGTTAATTGCATAGCGTTAGACACTTTTTTTCCGACAGCGACTTTGCGTTCATTTTTATATTTCTGTAGTTGTATCCCATGTTATGCCGAAAAACTCGAGGCAATGTGTCGGAGCCAGTACCTACAGACTTTTCGAAGTTCATGGTCCAGTCCAGTATAAATGCAGTTTTTGACTGGGTTGTTAGATGGAAATCGTCCAAGTATACGCACCTGATGTATCAACATCAGGCCATAATTATATTATATGAACATATTTTTCACGATACCCAGAATGTTTGCCTCGATTAATCACAGCTGTGACTCCACAGGAATTCCACCACCCGATTGGTTATCGAGGCAACCGTTCTGGGTACCGTGAAAAATGTGTTCATACCTTGTACGGCACCCACAACGTTTATAATTAATAAAAAAAAAAAATTACTACTTTGTTGTATACCCTTACCAATTCCAACTTTCTAGTGCGTCTCTGAGCTAAACCACAGATAAACAGACAGACAGACGAACACGGCGAAACTATAAGTGTTCCTTGTTGACTACAGAACCCTAAAAAGGGGTTTTTATAAGCGAATCCCTAGGCCACCAACAATAGCAACGTTGTAGATGAGAAAAATAGGCTCTAAATCAGAAAACTAATTTATATGGATTCTCCGCTACCTTGGACAGGACAGGCTGTAATACGTTCCGTCAGCTGACATACATATAAATAAACTAACTCACAATACTGTTGAGACGATTCCCCTGCCGTTTGAGCAGTTGCATATAGAATAATCCATGTTTATTTTATTACCCAAGGCTCATTTAACTTATAAATGGGTCTTGAAAAATAGATTCATGAGAAGTGGCCTCGGATCCTAAGGTCTTATCGTGGAGCTAATAGCTTCAGAACTTTATTGAAGAAGGTCTCCTAGGATTACAGAAGTGCAGTAGAGTTGGTGACTATTTATCATCAGGGCAAAGCTGTTTGTTTGCTTGTGTGTATTTAAAACTCTCAACCTCACCCGAATTTGACCCGGCTTCTGTCTTCCAGTTTTTCCCTGCCACTCGTGTGATGTCGTCTGTCCATCTAGTTACAGGTCTTCCTCTTTTTCGAGTGCCTGTCGGACCTGGCCATGACGTCATGCGAATTGTCCAACGCTCGTCGCTCATTATCGCTACGTGTCCTGCCCATCTCCATTTTTAACTTTTGAGCGTAGGTGAGAACATCCATCACTCTTGTATTTTGCCTGATGATAGTGTGACGAATTCTATGAGATTTCCTGATTTTTGCGATACTTCTGTCCATGTTTCGCTGACAAGACGTGATTTTATTCTTGATTCTCCGTGTGAACTTCCATGTTTGACACGCGTATGTTACTCGTAATGAGGGCAAGAGACATGAGTCTATGACTTTACTCCTGATTTTCATTGGCAACTGACTTTTTAAAATTTCCTTTAGCCTCCAAAACTTTTTCCATATCGCTGTTATTTTTCTATCTACTTCTGCATCGTTTATAAGCTTTTGGAAATAAATTTGTTTTCCTAAGTAGATGTAGCTCGTAACGTACTCTACTGGTGTATTGTCCAGAGTTTTGTGCGGCATTTGCCATGAGTTTTGTTTTGCTCAGGTTAATTTCTAGTTCTACCTCTCTGCTTGCCTGTTGTAGCGCTTGTAACATTGACTCTAGCTCTGTGCTATTTTTTAAATATCAATATCACATTATTGGTTTAAAAAAAAGCATCTATTTCTTTTAATTTAAATTGTTTTAGAATTTGGAATCCTCAAAACCGGTAAACTATTCATAAAAACATAAAAGTGGCCATCAAAGTTTTGTTCCTATTCACCCTCCCAGTCAAACCGGATTTAGCTGAAAACCAATTTTCCGTGGAGCGGCTGACTACCAGACCTCCACAACCCATTAACTGGGTAATACGGCAGTTCTTGGCAAGACTGGTGTCATATTTACTGGCTTCTGACAGTCCGTACCTAACGACTGCCAAAGATCTACAAATGACAGCCGGGACCCAAGGCTTAACGTGCTTTCCGAAGCACGGAGGAAACTCAGTATATTAAGATGGTCACCCATCCACAGACCAACCTTGGCAAGTGTAGCTTGACCTGTGCGGCTAGTATTCTTAAGCCACGAGCTCCTCGATATGATGATGAAAATGATGATAAATACCATCAGAAACTAACTTGAAGTAATATTAAAACATGTGGTCATCATGAAACTATAAGCCAAGCTTGCTGGCGATCTATTGGGGTTGGCGGCCTTCTAGTTTCAACTATTTGACTAACAGACCCTTCGACCATACCAAAGATAAATCAACTATCGATAATGCTAAAAGTTTCAAACGAAAATAAAAAATACTGCTCAGTTTTGATTAAATTCTAAATTTGAATGATGAAGGGTCCCGTTGGTTACCCTTCGGGTACGGAACCCTGAAAAGGACAGATCATATAAGGTCCCTTATAGTACCTAAACAACCATTTGTACAGTAGTCCCACACAAACTCAGGACACATTGTGGTGTGCAGGTAGTGAGTGGAAGCAAAATTATGTTAACGAACCTGAGCACTACAATGTAATCTGTCCGTCTAACAGGATGTTTGATTATACAAAAGTATGAATGGTAAACTTTCAATTAGGCTATTCCTAGGTGCTATTTCATGTTCGGAATACATGTATTGTAAATTATATGTATAAGTTATGGAGGTATTACCGTCGCCTGCCTTTTTTGGGGATGTGGGACTCCGCGGGCTGACCGGTATACCCACTAAAACAACCCAGCGGCATTCCCACATCGTCTGAGTGGAGCAACTTGGGAGATCGGCGCAGCCTTTGAGTCCATTCCTCCTCCGACTACCGCCTGCCTACACGGCGGGCCTCTCACGTCCTCCCCGTGGGGGGAGGGCTGGGAATGACCGGCGAAGGTGGTATAGAGTACAACGCGGGTGGAGGCGCCCCCGCGCCTGTTGCCCGCCTATCGCCACCATGAGGAGGGAGAAGACGGCGTCTTCTCCGACCTCTTCTTCGCCTTCGGAGCGGCGAAGCGAAAAGGTCGTCCTCCCGCGAGCGCTCTGCCGCCTCCACCGTCGCCTGTCTAGCCTCTTTCTCAACTATTAAGGTCGGCTTCTAAAATCAAACCTTACATAGGCTTCTGACAAATCCGTAATGACTGTCAAAGATCTATAAATGACAGCAGATCTATAAATGTTAAGATCGTCACCCATCGATAGAGCTACATCAGCAAGCGTTGCTTAGCTTTGGAGATCGACCCGTGCGGTTGTTATTATTAAACTACGAGCTACTCGATTTAAGTCAACCGGAATATAGGTACGGTAGGAAACTATCTATGATATTGTTATAACTACCGGGTATTACACTTGTGTACATTTCCCGGTTGACTCGAGTTAACGAGTTGACGGCTCGATGAATAACGTAAACAATTCTAGGTAATCAAAACGAATGTTGGCTAAAATTAAACGTCTGATTTCGGCAGATTGGTCACTTTAACAATCATTTATAATGTGTGACTAGGAATGGATGTCGCGGTTCAGTGATTTATTGCTTTATCTACGAGTATATCTAGTTTTTTCCCGCGACTTCCAACGTGCATATCCCGTTTTTCCCGTTCCCGTAGGACCCCAACGAAACCACATTCCAAACTTCAGCTGTCTACTATCTACGACCAGTAGTTACTGCAGTGCGTTGTCTGTGTGTGAAATTGTATAATATTTTTCTTAATAAGCCACGGAAATATTGGAAACTATTGAATTTGGGTGGGATTGATTGTTTACAAAATGATTTTGTCATAATATATCGAGAAATTATGATCTAATAAAGATTTAATACAATCTTACAGAGTCTGCAATTTTCCGGTGACATTTATAATCGATGGGGTTGAAAAGGTTCTGGAGTGCATACCGAAAGATTTAGCGTTAGAAGGTCTCCCGCTCTAGACTAGACAAGGGACATTTTGTCCACGCTAGCGTGGCGAACGCGATTGTCAAAACGTCGAATTAAGAAACACTGTTGAAACATCACGTGATAAATCCCTTATATTTTAGCATATCGATCGACAGTAGGGAATATGCATGCGATTTTTTTATTTGCAAAATGAAATACTTATTAGCTCCAGTAAACAATCGTGAAAGTATTGTTTAAATATCTCCAACAGTGATAGTTAAGAAGTTATAAGGCTTCAAAGATTACAATGAGAAAGAGAATTCTGTTATGAACTTTGACGTCAATGTCTATGACAGCTGCCAAAGAAAACAGCGTTTTCGCGAGAGGGACAGATGTGTTTGTTTAAAATAATTATATCTCATTTGTTTTTCGAGTAATTTTGATTCTATTTTCACTGTAGGAATTATAATTTTATATATTTAAGTAAAGATAAATTGTATTGATGATTAATTATTATTTTCATGCATATTGCAATTTCTGATAATTATCTAGAACTGGTAAAGTTCGCGGGTATCTTTAGAATACGAGACGCACAGGACTGTTCGATAAGACCATACTTGTAGAGGCCTATGACTACCCGTAGAGCTAAAGAGGCCACTTCAGGAGAATTATAATATTAATCACGCAATAAACTGTCAAATTTCATTTTCAGTTTTATCGCTAATGATTAAGGTTCAAGGTTGATTGGGAAAATTTGACAGTGACGGGTAGCGTGATTTGCTTTCTGATTCTGCTAAAGTGGCTTTTTTAGACCCGCAGACGACTTTCGGCTTAAGATGCTGATGATGACTAAAAGTTATTTAACTTTCTTTTGCAGAGAGAATCCCCGTGAAGTACGCAACAGAGCGGAGAAGATGCGCAGAGACCGTTTAAACCAGTCGGTGGCCGAGCTGGCGATGATGGTGCCACCCGTGGTGGCCGCCCGGCGTAAGATCGACAAGACCACCGTATTGCGGCTCACTGCACATTACCTAAGAGCACACCAGTATGGTACGTACTTACCCCAAATATTATGGATGGATCATGGATCGACTGTTTCACCTTCACAACCCGGTAGCTAGTTCATACGATACCCTTTGGCAAAACTGGTGTCAGATTTTCTAGAATAAAGCTGTATACATTTATATAATACTGTTATTAATTACTAGTTACCCTCAGCGACCTTTTACGGATGAAAATTATACCTACATGGTGCCATTTTAGTCGGCTTACAAATGCTGCCAACTTAATGTACCCGATATACACTACCTCTAGGAGCGCTAATTTAAAAAAAACTTTTTTACAAAAAAAATATAACCGATTTAAAAAAAAACACTGCAAAGTATATAATAACCTTAAGTCGATGTTTTTGGTTTTGTACCTTTGTTTTTTTTTAACACCGACTTCCGAAATTTGTAAAAAGTTTTTTATTTTTCACTTTTAAGTGGTGATACTTGGACGACGTCTTCATGTATGCAAAAATTTGATAAAAGAAAAACTTCTGAACCAAACTGAACCAAATTTTTACGGGACCAAACTGCAAGCTCGCCGCATCAAACTGAAAAAAAAACACACACAAATCGTATGAGAAACGTCGGGGTAATCGGAACCTCATCTGCCTAGCCTTTCCCAACTATATTGGGGTCGGCTTTCAGTCAAACCGGATTCAGCTGAATACCAGTGTTTTACGTGGAGCGGCTGCCTACCAGACCTCCACAACCCATTAACTGGGTAACACGGTACTTATTGGCAAGACTGGAGTTAGATTTACTGGCTTCTGACTGTCCGTAACGACTGCCAAAGATCTACAAATGACAGCCGGGACCAACAGGTTAACTGCTTGCCGAAGCACGGAGGAAACTTGGTATGTTAAGATGGTCACCCATCCACAGACCAACCTTGGCAAGCGTTGCTTAACCTTAAAGATCGACCCGTGCGGCTGTTTTTATTTAGCCACGAGCTCTTCTTTTTCCACTGAACCTGCGAATATTTATTTCTTATATTGGCATATTACAAAGTTACAATGCACACCATTATAACTTTTTAAGCTTATGACATACTCACGAGTGTGGTATACAATAATTATCTACTCAGCATATTCACAAAATTGTTTAAAAGTAGTTAATAATAATAGCTTTGTTGACTGTACGTCGATAGTCAGGTTAGGACGATAGCGAAACGATGTTATAAGTCTTAATTAAATAGGTAGAGAAAAGTATAAACGATAGTTAAACAAAACGAATACACGTGCTGCAAGCAAAAACTCAAACCATACAAAGGATGAAACTCAAATTTCACAGAATAACCTTCGCTTTGAGATACTGATTTGAAAAGTTTCGTTTTTCTAGTTTCTGCAGTTCACAGAGTAAATATTATCGCTGTCAAGAGTCACGGGTAACGGGAAAACAACATTAAAAAAAGGTACGAGATAAGTTCACATAAACTAGACTTTTCTTGATAAATAAGCTTCTAGAGACGTAGAAGCTTATTTATTTTTATGTAATTAACAAAGCTTTTATCTGACTCAGTAATGTGAGATAAAAGCGTTGTTAATTACTTTTAAATAGATTCTAAGGATGGATATTTTGCTGACGTTTTGTACCGACATGTTTTCTTTTAACTCTTGTTTACTGAGTAGGTATTTACTTTGCTCTTACCTTCTCGTCAGCCCGCAAACTTGTATTTCATGCGCACCTTCTAGGATCAGGTGACGCAGTACAGCGATCTAGTTCTACGCTTTAATTTGCAAATATTTTCTAGTTTCACCACATTCCATACAGTAATTGTTATGTGTTGGAATGCAAGCTCCACCCATACCAATTACGATGGGCATACGCGACCGAATTGAAAAGTCCAAGTGTGAGGTACGATCGCGTTGAAACAAAGGCCAATTATCTTTGGTACGGTTGTAGACTGACAATGCAGGTGCGCACATTTTGTATCATGTTATTAATTGCATGTCATTTTCCACATAAGAGCGTATAACTTTGATAAAATAAGGAGACAGTACTTAATTATCGGAATGTTGACTTCCAATTAGCGTTAGTTGTGCTAATGAATTAGTAACATTTGATTTGCAACAAACTTAGTTTACATATGGCCAAATAATCTAAATGTCTTAGAATTAGTTTGCAATTTTAAAAATCAAATCATCCATCAGTAATTAGAGTAAAAGTAATTAATTATCCTTAAGAGTTTTTGGCAACACCAGAAACATTCACACTTTTTTTTAAATAGGAATGACGCACAATGCATTGTTGTCATTGACATGACCTAAGTATACCAATCAAGAACAAAACCATTAAAGTGTCAATAATTTATAATCTAACTACCGACATACCTTTATTATTGCGCAGAACAGGTAGGTATCTGTACATCACTCGCTATGTATACACACTGAGTCACCAAATTAGAATATTAATTTCATATAAAAGGTAGGAGTGGGGTAGGTAAAGCATCTGTTTTGGATAAAAGACTTAGAACAACAAAGTAAAGGTGGAAACATATTATAGGACGCGTCCATCAGCCGCGGCTTATGGACGCGACTTAGAGGTATCTGTATAACGAATTTACATTGAACTGTACACACTATCGGACATTATCCGCGGACACATGTCCGCGGATGATGCCCAGTTGTCCTTCGGTTGTCCTTGAGCGGTCGGACGTCTGATAGAAATCTGGCTTGCAGGATTTCCGCCGACTGTACACACTATTCAGTCGCGTCCATAAGCCGTACCTAGCTGATGGACGCATCCTATGATATGGTTCCACCTTAAGGTTGCGGAATAACTACTTAGCTAGCATCCACGAATGAGTTCAAGGCAAGACTTAAAGTTGATGAAGCTAATGTTTAAACATGAACAATGGCTTCTCTTAAATGTAGTACTTATATTGATTTTCTGACGTGAAAGTGCAATATGTATTAAGCAACAATGTTGTAACGTCGTATTCTACAGTGTGACATTACTCCGCCCAGATATTTGTGCTTGTAATAAATTCGATCGCGATTGTTCTCGATTTGGCGGCTCGGAAGCCGATGATTTGCAAACTGCAGTTACAATGTGTGGCTTATGGGAGGATCCGCCGGTTACTGGACGCGCCAATAAACTAGTGCAAAGTGCAAATCTATTCATAGTACGGCTCACACATTCGTGTCACTATTAGTTTGCCGAGAAATGTAACATGAATTACGTTAACCACGCTTTACATGATAATACGTGTAACGTCTGGGATTGTATCAATAATCATAATACTTGAAAACTTTTTTTTAAATGCAACCGCTTTCGAAATTAAAAAAAACAGTACATACTATAAAATAACTTTAATTTCGGTGTTAAAATACGAAAAAAAACCAATAACGTAAAGTTTTTTATTTTTGTAAAAATGTTTTTTACTTTTGACTTTTTAGTGGTACCCCACTAGATATGAGTATAGAGATATGAGTATGAATTTTTTTTTGGTGGCGGCGGCGTACCGGCGGCGCGGCCTTGAACCAATCACTGAAGGAGCGCTTTTAAGAAAATAGCCATCTGTCGGGCGGCGTGAAATAAAAAAGAAATCTTCACAAATCTGCTCTGCCTCAATTGTAATCGTCAACCTAGAGCAGTCTATTGCGAATATAGCGTCCCCAATTGCCTGTCACTCATCTCGTTTCCCGACAACTCTCATCTAGCTGATGTCACCCAGTGAATCCCACAGAGCATATCATTTTCTATAGCTTGCTGAGTTATCTTCAACATAAGGACCGGAAAGCACCTACCCATGTTTTTATCAATGCGTTTGTCAACCTTTTCATTTTATTTAGCCTATACTGCCTTAACTGCTGGGAAAAGGCCTCACCCCAAGGATTTTTTATACCGAGCCAGCTCGAACCGACCCTGGCAGTAGGTGTTTAGGTCTTCTCGCCACCTCTTGCTAGGCATGGCTGACGTTAGTTAAAACATTTTTAGTAAATATTCAATATTAAAATTAGTTGCATATCAAATGTCAATATCAAAATGCTTGCATACTTTGTTACAAATATGAACCTTAATACACAAAAAATGCTTCCCAACGGCGCGCCGGATCACTCCAGAGGCGACGGCGCGCCGTATAAATTCACGGCGGCGCACACACAGCGCTCATATCTATACCCCATTCCTAATAACACCACTGGAAAGTCGCAGGAAAGCAAAATACGCAATATCGTTTACTTGGATGACAAACCAAATATGTCATCTAAGTAAACGAATTCCAGCCATGTCGTTTCTTTGAATCCAAACTACTCAACCCATTATGATAAAATTTCATTGGGACCAATCGGTAAGTATAATACAAGAATTTTTCAAATTGGTTCATAAATGACGGAGTTATGAGGTACTTAATAAATAATACAACCGAATTGAGAACCTCGTCCTTTTTTTGAAGACTGTTAAAAATGCATTAAATGACTGGCTCATATTTTGTCTCCTATTAATGTGATAAAAGGGTGTCAAGTCATTTGATTTAAAATCATCTCTCAGACATGTTCCAGTGCGTGATATTAAATCTGAGAGCTAAGAACGAATATTTTGACGAATAGTAACGTTAACGTAAGTGAATTTTGAATGTAAAAGACTACAACCCCATAGTATTTTGGTTTAATGCGGAGGAGCTCGTGGCTAGATAATAACAGCCGCACGGGTCGATCTTCAAGGTTAAGCAATGCCTGCCAAGGTTGGTGTGTGGATGGGTGACCATCTTAACATAGCAGGTTTCCTCTGTGACTCGGAATGCACGTTAAGCCGTTGGTCCCGGCTGTCATTTGTAGATCTTTGGCAGTCGTTACGGATAGTCAGAAGCCAGTAAAACTGACTCCAGTCTTGCCCTGAAATACCATGTTACCCAGTTACTGGGTTGTGGAGGTCTGGTAGGCAGCCGCTCCGCGTAAAATACTGGTATTCAGCTAAATCCGCTTTGACTGGAAGCCGACCCCAATTTAGTTGGCAAAAGGCTAGGCAGATAATGATGAGTATTTTGGTTTAATATTATGGTACATAAACAATTTACATAATTCAAAAATATGAATATAGTATCTAAATTAAATAAATTAAATAATTGGATGGATTTAATATGTGGATTATTTTTTTGATGCCCAATGATTATTTTTATTTTTTTATACGCATTTGTACATAATTTCTTGTTAATTAGTAAGTTATGTAAATATAGTATCAAAAATAGAGAAAAATAGACACAAATGCTTCAAAAAATTAAATAAATACTATGTGAAAACCGAGTACCATAGCTAGATAAAATATTCGTGCTAGGCCCTCTGAAAATAAGCAGTAAATCACTTGAATACAGTAAAAATAATGGTGTTTAAGTACTTTAAGTTATGCAAAACATTTCCATATTAAATAGGATTTAGTACAATTAGTTATTGCAATGTAACATATTTGTCTATCAATATAAAATCCGGTCGTGTGTGGTAACGTGAGTGCGCGGGCGCACGTGCGTGGCCATGCTCCTCGCTAAGGGCGTCAACACACTGCATTGCGAATTCAGTTATTTTCGTTTCAATGTCATTCGTGGACATGTCAGAAGCCGTCGGCGTAGTGTGGCCATAACCTCATACAACATGACTCCATCACAATTTAAAAATATAGTTTACGATTCTACTAAAACAGTTGAGACTGAAGTATGTGACTGTATTAACTTTTATTTGTATTTATATATCTTTTTGCTTGGTGATATACAACGAGACATTGTTTTATCTAAACTTCTATACTTAATATATAAAGCTGAAGAGTTTGTTTGTTTGCTTGAACGCGCTAATCTCAGGAACTACTGGTCCGATTTGAAAAATTATTTTTGTGTTAGATAGTCCATTTTATCGAGGAAGGCTATATATCATCCCGCTAAGGCCAATAGGAGCGGAGCAGTAATGAAAATTGTGACGCAGACGAAGTTGCGTGGGTCAACTAGTTTTTGATAAATTTCCCTCGATGTAAATTAAAGAGGGTGCAGCTTAAATTATATTATGTCGCTAGTCCCGTTTAGTCTTTCAATTATTGAATTGCATTTAAGTATTTTTTTAGCTCAGGATATAATCTATTATATTGTAATTCTAACTATTACTATATACCTTTACACTTAAATAGAAAACTAACTAATAAATTTAGTCTTTTAGTTAATTTAAGTTCAGATTGCATTAATAAAACCTATTGAAGTTTTGAATAGCAGCAAAATCATGGATGCGTCAATAGCTATAAGATTTTTATAAGAATAAGATTTAGTTTTATTAAAAGAAAATAAGGATTACAGAAGTGTGTGCTATATTTTATTACATGTAAAACAAGCTTTTTCCGTTTGTACGCTTAATATCTTTTAAACTGCCCAACGGATTTTAATACGGTTTTCATCAATAGATAGATCGGCTCAAGAGGAAGATTTATGTGTATAATTCGTCCCGAAATTCCTACGGGAACGGGAGAAATGGGATATGCAAGTACGAAATCGCGTGCAAAAGCTAGTACTACAATATTTGGTTTTTGATAAACATTAAAACATGAACGAATTAAAAAAAACGTTTCAACACACACTTAAATGAATTAAAAAAATATATTATTTTTTATTTCATTAATTGTTTTTTTTATTAATTACCAAAAAATACTCAGATTCTCTATAGCAGCGCTTCTTAACCATTTCAATGGTGATGCAAAATATAAAAAATACACCGAGCCATTTTATGTTGTCTTACAAACGCTGCCCACTTAATGTAAAAAACAATCGGCTGTTCAGCACATTTTTTCGAGTTTTCGAGTTATGCGCACATAAATGTATTGGGGAGTCGATTTTTTTTTCGCGATTTTAGTGTTGATCCCATAGTGAAGGTTGTTCATAATGATGAGTTCAATGACCCCTTAAGAAGTATTGCATTTATTTTGTTACAGGTTGTATATAAATATATATATTTAATTATTGTTTAGTAGTCATTGGATAGATGAAGTGGGCTGCCGTTGTAAGACGACTAAATTGTCACCATGTACCATGTACCCGTCACGCAAGTTTACCTCCGCAAAGTACGCCGCAATCGGCTGCGCAGGCTGTCAATTTGACAACAAACATACAACCGCGCATGCGCGGGTTAGTGCAAGCGCGCGGGTGTAATAGCATCTCACTCGCTCGTATACGTTCGATGCATAAGCGTGTCCCGCTTGCTCAATGCAATACGACTGTGGATGCGAAAAGTGTTACACGTTGTTATTGTTTTTAATGATTAATTTCGTTTATTTCTTACAGTTTGATTTGTGTTCTTGTGGTGTATGTGTTTGTTGTGTTACTTTTTGATATTTTATTGTTACTGGTAGTCTTTGTTACTTGTTTATAGTATAATACGTATAAACAAAAAAAAAATTAAGAACGTAACACTTTTTTACGCGATTGCACCTGCGCGGACTTCACTCAAACCTAACTTCCGAGGGGCAAACCACGCTGACGCGAACTGTATATCACGATGTATATCTTAAGCCCGTGACCCTATGATTTTATTTATCTTCCAGTGATAATAAAACAATAGGGTTTTACAATAAGCTTTGATACAATTGATGTCATTATAAAATACTAGCACTTCGCCCGCGACTTCGTTCGCGCGGGTTTAGTTGGTACTCCACGAACTACATCTCCCCTCTACCCTCTTAATAGGGTAATGTGTAAATTACTTCTTAATAGACTCAACGTTTCGCTCATATCGCAACATTTTTCTAACTTAGAGTATTTTTATACCCGTCGTAACTTTTAAACGAAAAGTCCGATTTAAATAATTTAAAGTGTAATTTACATGCACATAATCAAACTTAATTATCGAATAATTGAAATAGATAAGGATTGATATCATGATACCAAAATCACCACTATTCCATTACAGCCGGGTATTGAGTAAAAAATTTTAACAAAACGTGGGCATTGTGACTTAACTATAATAGTTAGATATATGTATACCCTCGCGGACTTTTTTGTAGTTATTGATGTCTTCTATTAACTGCAGTACATCACTTTGCTCTATTGTCAATAGTTTCCGCAGCGTACGCAATATAAGGATCTTTTTTTGGTATTTTTTTCACACCTTGGGTTACATTGTCGAAGTTTTCACACAGATCTCAATTTTTTTTGGAAATATTCTATGACCTATGTTCATCAGAGATAATGTTGGGATTTTAATGGTGAAAGAATTTTTCAAATCAGACCAGTAGTTTCGGAGCCTATTCAATTCAAACAAACAAATCTTTCCTCTTTATAATGTTACAGTAGATGTTTTTTTTTATGTTAGCAAGTCACCCAAATCCTGCTTCACACAAATAAATAGTTGGAAATAGTAGCCAATGCTTCTTAGCAATGTCTACACAGGCTCTTAGGCTTCCCAGATAACTCTGCCCAAAAATTCATGAGGTAAATTGTGCCCTATTTTTGGTTTTAGTACTCCATGCAATAAAAACATTGTGTTTTGTAAAACCATATATTCAATTTCAATTCAAAATAGGACTGCCAAAACCAAAGTTTATTTTTGCAAAAATAACTGGATTTCAGTGGATTGATAGACAGTACCGAACGAGTTCGACAGATTTGTTGATGTATTTCAAACTGTTGTTGAAACAATGATACTGCAATTTTTTGTGGTACAGCATGTATTCCGATATCTCTTCACTATTTAAGCTCCGAAATAAAATGGAAACCTGTAGTGCTATTCTGTAACAACATTTTCGTGTCTCGACAGCGGAATCCGAAGTGAATATCAAATTCGTATTAATATGAGACCTTTTGTTGTGTACAACTAAGCTCACTTTGTGAGCTTTGCCACTTAGGTGAAGCTCGATAGTTATTTACAGAATAGACTAGCTGATGAAGATTGTTATAATTATGAAAAATTTGTTTAGTCTTACTGTGTACACCCACTTGGGTGTTTATTAATTGTTAGTAAAATGTGCTGTACTGTACTACAACATTTTCTATAGCCGTCGTTAAAAGTACTTTACCTTTTAATTTTGAGGACACACACTTGGCACAAAAGATACAAACTTCTCTAGTTTGGAGCCAATGTAAAAACCTCGTAATATTTTTGCCAATAAATGTTTAATATTATTTCACATCTTTTTTAATCTTGTGGAACAACGGTTACGACTGGGTACTGCGCGGTACGCTCCTCCATGGCGGCACGGGAGAAGACGTACCGGCAGGCGGCTATATTGGCAACAGGAGGGGTCACGCAAGTCGTTGATAGGATCCCGGTTGGGTCTCCCTGAGTGGCACTGGAAAAATACGAAGCCATTTGATTTCCCGGGCCTCCCCAAGTAGCACATGTCAGCCGCACAGTTGCTTGATTATAGAATCTGTGAGTACTTAAAGCTGTTTTAATTTCCTACATAAGAGCTTTGTAGTTAGCTACTAAGCCCTTGTAACCTTGCACAAATTATTTAGCCCTGAGTATATTACATTGGCTATATAATCATTGTAACAAAAAAACCGGTCAAGAGCGAGTCGAACTCGCGCACCGAGGGTTCCGTACAAATTTGTAGAAACGTATTATAAATAGTTCAGGAATCAAGTCTCGCAGTTTTTTTCCGAGCTAAGAACCAGAACAAATCAGAGATTTAACGGTTTTGGACCATAGCAGATTCTTTTCAAGCCTACCTACAACGCTGCGCTGTTACAAATCGTGTGAGGGTCGTTCTCCAATGGAAAATATTAACACCGTGATTCAGAAAAACGTGTCATCAGTGCAGCGCCATCTATCGACCATTTCGTAAACTAACAAGACAAAGTATTTTTGGCAGCGGTAGACGTTAAAGAACGTATGTTACGATTAATAACGATAAGATATTAATTAATTAATACCTTCACTATTATTTTGGTACGTATTAAGGGCGCTATTACAAAATCGAGCGCTTGCCCCGGACTAAAGCTACAAACCGCGTTCCCCGAGATTTATAGTGATTGTGGGGCTGTATACAAAAATTGCTTAAAAATATGAGTTTACTTTTAAATAGACCAATTTTTTTGTGCTATATCTAAAGCATAATCAGACATCAAAACTCGAATCAAACGCTCAAATTCAAGAAAAATTGTGAAAGCGCTCTTAAAAGTTTAACAAATAACTCAACAATTCAGGTTCAAGGTATTATTTTCATGCTTTCGTGCATTTTATTTTTCACAATAGATGGCGCTCTGACTTATTAGAATGCATCAGGAAGTTTCTTCTTAAACTTAAAAATTAAATATCTTTTGAATTTGTGGGTCGATTTTGAATCCAATCAGTGGTTTATTCAGCTCGATTATTGATTACGTACTTTAAATAAATGCTAAATTTTTCATGATTTAATCAAAAATGTATATTTTTTTTACTTTTCCGTATACCTGTAGTATAAAACGGTATTACTTGCCAAATTTAATAGTTCTAGGTCAACGGAAAATACTCTATGAATTTTGATTAGTGTTAGTTTAGTGTCGAAGTATTCGTTTTTGCGGCATAAACGGCCATATCTTTCTTTTATGTTAACTTATAAAAATGTTTTTTTACAACTTCAAGGGACCGTAGACTTGAGTATATGGTTTAAATTCCATCTCGGTACCTCCACGCGTTCCCGAGATAAAAATTCTTGACAGACAGACGGACGGACAACAAAGTGATCCTATAAGGGTTCCGTTTTTTCCTTTTGAGGCACGGAACCCTAAAAATTTTAAATAATGTAAATATCTATATATGTATAAAGGAACTTGTAAAAACTATACAAGGTCTGTACAATGGCTTAAACAGCTATTCAACAGCCATTTCAGCCTAAGGTCGAGCTACTTTAATTCTCATCAACAGCTTTTAGATGTGTTGAGCCTTTCATAAAGTATAAATAAGCAAAAAACATTTTTATTTTTCATTTGTGTAATATTATGTGATAGACTACATCTGTTATTTTGTCAAAATGTGAGGGCGGACATATTTAAGATATTTTTAATACCTAATTTTCATGTTGGTTTTGAGTGTGCTTGTTTGTTAATTGAGTTACAAAGTAAAACTTGTTTAAGTCATGTGTACTTACACTGCCTAATTGTATTGTACTTACACTGCCTACTGAGGTAATTGGTGTTTTACAAATAACCCTGTATAGGTAATTACATCAAATATTTCACGCGCCATCAGAATAATATCGCTTTAGCGAAAATATTTCACAAGATGGTGTGCGAATACTTAATAGACTTATCTCTCAAATTATTGCTTTCTAACTTATTATATTCTTTTAGGAAATAGTTGAAAATATATTGCTTGAATCTAAAGTTGTCACATATTCTGACACCTAAAAGAAATCATTTTGATATTTTATCACAAATCGTTACTGCAATGCTAAAAAGGCATCTATTTACCCAGCACAAATTTTACATTAATTCTTTTGAAAAGCTGTTTACTGTACAGTGGGGTTACGAAAGTGTCTGTACCAGTTTTAATTATCTTTCCTACTGTGTAGGTACTGGGTTTAATGGGAATAGCAAATGGGACCCAACGTTAATATCTAAAAATGGGATCGAAAAGTGGGATCCAACGAAAATAAATGCATTATTTCATGTTATTTTTAAATTGTATGTTTTTGATAAATTTTATATTAAGCATTCTTCCTTGTCTTCGACTGTACTGCTTTATTCCAATTCGTCTCTGTCGGAATCCATTTAATGTATGGAACTCTGTGAACCACCGACGCTTCCTCTTTACGTCAGTTTGGTTCCTGTAAATCTTGATTATTATAAGCATCAATATTTTGATCAAAATCTATTTGTTCGGAACCTTACTATGCGTAAACAACCCTGGCTCTTGAAAATATCCACTGCATCTTAATAGTAGGTAAGCATCAATATTTTGATCAAAATCTATTTGTGCCTTACTAAAGGTTTTGGTTCCCTTGCGAGCGTCAAAACATGCACCATAAATGGAGCAATATGCTTCGGAGCGGATTGCGTTGACAAAGAAGATTGATTTTCACTGTTCCAAGGGGTAGTAGACCTGGTGTATTTGATATTAATTTCAGATTGACTCCTCAACACGTTCCTGAAAAGGGGATTCACAGACGGACTGACAGACGGACAACAAAGTGATCCTATAGATAGGGGTTCTTATAACCGGGGTTATAGGGGTTTTTATCGGCTGAGGTACGGAACCCTAAAAATAATAAGAGAGAGAGAGACACGGGCACACGGCTCCTATTATAAGGGGGACCCTCCCCTCACAATAGGAGCCGTGTGCCCGTTTCCATATTATTATGAAACCTTCTCGCTCCCACTTGGCTGTAACTACTCGTATTATGGCGTAGTGTTGACAAAATGTTACAAGATACTATTTCATGTTTTATTCTAATTATATAAAATTCTTTCGTTACCGACTGATTGAGTGACTGATAGACAACGCACAGCTGAAACTACTGGTTGTAAAAAGCTGAAATTTGGCATATAGCTTCCTTACACTCCGTAGGGAGCACTTAGAGAGGATTTCCCTAAATTCTTACAGTATCGGGAAAAAACAGGGCATGCGCGTACGAAGTCGCGGGCAAAAGCTAGTATCATTAAAATACCATTTGTAAGTGTAATGAAGCCAGAAAATTTGACACCAGTCTTGCCAAGAAGTACCATGTTACCCAGCTAACGGGTTGTGGAGGTCTGGTAGGCAGTCGCTGCACAAAAAGGGGGATACAGACATAGCAAGTGATGCGCCGCGCACGCCTCGCAACGTACACTTTTTGATGTAAATTTGCCTGGGTAGCCATGCCTCACCACGAATATGAACGTCAAGACTATGGCGAAGTATGCGATGAGCCCCGTGCGCTGCGCATGCCTCGTAATGTCAAATTCAGCTGAATCCAGTTTGACTGGGAGTCGAGAACAAAATTACTTACAGATAAATGCTATTATTCTGTAACAGACTTTTTGGCTGATAAATTAAGTACTTAGTTGTAAATTAATTTAAACTTTGTTTTAATGGTATGCTTATCGTGAATTTTTGCATGCCTTAAAGGTAGAATGTACAGGGAACCCTAATATTTGTAACATCTTATGTATGATATACCTACATTCTTTGCAAATAAAAATCATTATTTTCTATTCCATTCCATTCTATTACATTCCATTCTATTACATTATACAATTAAAGCCACAAACGTTCGGTTACAGTATTGAAAACTTTAGCGTGACCTTGTACCCGCTTGATGGTAATAGGCTCGTCTCCTCTTGCCAGGGTTGCGGAATGCCTGCCAGAGTCATCGCGCCCCTGGAACACAAAGAGCATTTGAAGGAGCATGGATGGGTTTTAGTCAATAAGGCCTCTGCATCGGGTATTGCGGGCAGCGGGTCGGCGGCGGCGGCGCGGGCGCGGCAGGACTAATGTGTATAACCAAATGGACCGACCGGACCCTCGGAATAAGCGGCGCGGCAGCGGCGCGTTGGCGGGCAACGAGTGGTGCGCGCCAGTCGTACGGTGACTGCCCGCGCGTCTGCGTTGCAGTGTTGTGCAATTCATTTTCTTCTTTTGCCCACAAAGAATAAATTTGAATCAAAAAAATGTTGTCGCCGTTGTTCAGACATTCCGTTCGCGAATAACAACAAATATCTCGACGACACAACCACGAACACAACACTACGCCGCTATAGAGCCGCGCGATCTGCCCGTTGGTTTCGAAAACGGGTCTACGTTGCCCGCCCCGCTGCCCGCAAAACCCGAGGCAGAGGCCTAAGAGTGTGATACTTTCCGCTCCGCCCAGAGTGGGGCGGGAGGAATAATTTAATTTTGATGATTTGCCATCCTAAAACAAAGGCTCGTGTCTTCTAGTGCACCTCAGTCTACCTTTCAGTGAATAAAGGTCTCATGTTATGTTTTGTCTGTTTTTATTGGGTACTAATTTTTGTCCGAGTCTTCACTCGCACGTAAAAACTTTTGCCAACCATGTTCAACCTTTGAAGTTGATTTTAAAAATATCCTGCCTTTTATCCTTTGTCTAATTAGATATGATTGTATAAAGAATAAACGAGAAAGGTTTTGTGTAAAAGTTTCAGCTTCACGACTCAGGACTTTTGAACCGATTTAAAAAAAGGAGGAGAATCTCAACGAACGTTTTTTTCATTACTTATGTAAAATAAATAATTTATCTTGAAACCCAAAAATGTATAGTGATACCCAATTCACATAGGTACGAGTAGGTACTACATATAATTACCAGTTTGTAATGAAGCGCATTCTTCCGCAGTGTTCGGAGACTCCATCGGCCAATCAACTGAGCCCTTCAATCCAGCATCTATCCTGAAGGTGCTGAGCATGTTTAACGGCTTCCTGATCACCACCACCTACAGGGGAATCATTGTAGTCGTTTCTCAGAACGTTAACCAATATCTTGGATACACTGAGGTAAGGCTATGTTATATTTTGTCCCTAAAGAACACTTAGAATTGAACGGGAATTGGCTGTTTGTTGGACATTCATTCAACCAATCATAGCAGTAAACGCTTATGTCATCCAACTTTATAATATAATAATAATAAAACTTTATTTGTACGGAATACAAAGAAAGTAAAGAATTGTGTTATTAAAAGTATGTTGTACAACAGTGACAAAAATTCAAGGTCGAACGTCTGACTTCTAAACTAGGCTATACGCCTGTATCTTCGAAGCCATATCACTTTAATAGGTAATCCAATGAAGGAAATGAACATAAAAAATCTCTGACGAATTTTCAAAGAAACGAGATCTATGTGCCAAATATGTACAAATGTACCTACTGTATGTACCCTTTGATTTATATACAATTATTATACAATGATAAGTACTTGCTTGGCTTGTATAGCTAGCTCATTTACTTACTTAAGTTAATAAGGAAAACGTATCGCTAAACGACTTCTAAATGATCGACTGAATTCTGCGTGATAATAAAATATCTAGGGACCTTCTATTTTGTCATTACTTGTCTTTTACCCAATAAAATTGTAAACAGGTTCTTATTATTTTTACCTTTAAGGTGGTTGCGCCAGGGTAGCCCGCGAAATTAAATTTTTCATAGGTTTTTTGCAATTTTCAAGTTAGTATTAGGTTATATGTTGATTAAAGTATGATTCGCGGGAGTAAGAATTATGTATTATTATAATTCTGAAAATATTCTTTTATATTCTAATATTCTTACGTCCGCGAATCATACTTGAATCAACATAAAACCTAATACTGACTTGCAAATTGCAAAAAAAATGGTTTTCGCGGGCTACCCTGGCACATCCACCTTAAACTAAGGAAAAACCCCGCTGACATGTCAAAAACAATTATGCAAATCACTACTCGGTAAACGTCATTGTTATATAATTTGCAAATATAAATAAGCCGATTGACATGAACACCTACCCCGATTTTCATCAGATAAATAACATATACCTAGTCATTCTGTTAATTTGTTGGTACTTGCTTTCTTATCTTTTCGTGTAACAACATAAAACACAACATTTAAAGACGACGAGACTGCATGATAACGGTGTCTAACATTAAAATTTATGCATTTATGAGCGTACGAGTATAAACAACGTTGTCCTCTCTAACGGTCACTTTTAAACTAATTATGGTAGTTACAAGAATTTATTTTTTAGTTTCAGGAAAAGGCTACTGTGTAAAGAGAAATTCTGAACATACTGCCAGCTTTTTTAATAGGATTAAATAACTGTATCACTAATATTCCAGTATAATTAAAGGCATGAGTAAAAAACATCATCAGCTACTAGTAGCGTTGCCAGGCGTCCGGATAAAGCCTGACACGCTTTTTGATTGTATGTCCGGCCAAATTAGACGAGGGAATATGCATGAAAAAAATATTTATTATCTATTCATTTTATCTAAAAATATACAAAAATAAAGTACTAACAGTGAAAATAGAATCAAAATTGCTCGAAATACAAACGAGATATATTTTAAACAAATATATCTGTCCCTCTCGCGAAAACGCTGTTTTCTATGGCAGCTGTATAGGCGTCATGGACTCTGACGTCAACATTCATATCAGACTTTTCTTTCTAATTGCAATCTTTGAATCTTTATAACTTCATCGCTGATGAAGGTATTTAAAAATAATTTCATGATCGTTTACGAATAAGCTAATAAGTGTTTAATATTGCAAATAAAAAAATCGCATGCATATCTATTCCCTATTTGAACATTTTTTAAATATTTTGTCATGTGTTGGCTTCCGCCCAGTACTATTGCAATTATAGAAATTAATATAATTAGAGTAATGAATATTGAACGATTATTAATAAATAATACAGATTTATTCAATATTAGTTTTGCTTTATTTGAATTTATGGTAAATGATAAAAAACTGAATTTACCTTTTTACCCAAATGTCCGGCTAAACTGGCTGGTCTGTCCGGCTTTTCGGTGTGAAGATCTGGCAACCCAAGCTACTCCTAATATTTTATTCTCTTTTGCTACGGGGTTTTCAAATACCTAATGTCTGGACAATGATGGATGTGGTGATAAATTCGGATGGTTTTTTCTCTGGTGTTAAGCTTTCCATACTTTCTGATTACTGGACCACGGTAACGATGGATCTCACCGTGTAATTGAAGCTTGCCAAAGACAACTTCGGAAATATATCTACTATGTACTGATTCATTCCCCCTCTACTACTCATAAAAAATAACAAAACTTAGATGTCTCATTCCCTTCCACAGCTTGACTTGCTCGGTCAGAACCTTCTGACCATAACTCACGAAGGAGACCGCGCCATGCTGCGCGACCAGCTGATGCCCAGGTCACAAACCCTGGGCCCCAACGGTGAGCTGATCGTTCCCGACGAACCGGACGGTACACGCAAAGTCGAGGAGGCTTTGGCTCACGAGACCAGGCGATTCGTGATAAGGTGGGTTGCTTACCAAGTAAGTGTTCGAATCTTCTTCTCACAGGCAGGACAGGGTAGCAATTGTCGATCACCCCATCTAAGACGAGTCTGTGCCCTTCCCTAATGCGGCTTTTATTCTTTTTGCATAATGTGCCAGACGTCAACTTTACTTAACGCCATCGAACCAGCCGCGTACCGAGTGTACCTACGATGGGCGGTAGTTCAGGTCACTGTTCTCCTAAGGCTCGACCTGCACGTTTCAAGGTGTGTTGGTAATGAGTCAATTGTGTTTTGTAAATTTATCAGTCTGCGAATTGCTGTGAATATATTATGTATAATGCCGATGCCTTCGTTTGCAGCAAGCGAACTTAAATATTGATCACGCCAACGCGACTTTTCATTTATTATGTTATCTTTCTTTCGCAGATATCATCAATAACAATACTATAGATATAGACTAGGTACAAATAAAAACAGACATTTGATTCTATTCTCACGTCTGTTTTTTCTTTTCCTTTCATGTTAGTTTTATCTTTATGTTCCATTTTTAAACTAAAATAAAAACGTCTAAAAAGTTCGAAACAAGTCGCTTTTCAAGCAGTCTGATGCAGTTCAATCACTGATCCAATGCCACCAACTGCATCAGACTGCTTGAAAAGCGACTTGTTTCGACTTTTTAGTCGTTTTTAGGGGTCGGGTTTTTTGACAAAGTCGATTTTTTTATTTCCTACATTTAAATGAGTTTCTTTTTTGGAATCGTCTCCTCGAGCCCTTTACCTTCATACCCCACTCGATAGGTTTTGAAAATATTTTTTTGAAGTCATGATTTGGCCCCAAAAATCTGCCAGTTTGTTTTTTTTTTTCATTTTGATATATCCTGTGTCACTCTCACTGTAAATACGAATCTAACGACACCTACCAAGCTAAAATCCATCGAGCCGCTTAGGCTCCAGAGCGTGCTAAAGAAATATACATAAATACACTCGAAAAACATAACCCACATTCTTTCGCAGTCGGTTAGAAAGAAAAAAAGTTAAAATGTTTTTCATATCACCAACTATAATATTCGGTAAAGGTTTTTGCGCTGAGAGACTCGAAGCTATTTGAGTATGAGTTATGAATAGCTTCCTGCTTTACCTTCTCACCAACAAGTTAATTAGCCTATATTTAATGTCTGCGAATTAATTATTTCTCGAGGTACTAACCATAATACGATATCCATTTTTTTCTAGGCATTAATTTTCAATCAAACACCCGATTTATGCCAAAATCGCTCTTACTAATTAATATAAAACCCCTTTATCCCACATTTTGAAAGGTGCGAAAAAACTCACGTTGTTCAAGCGTCGTTATGTGTCGAAACAAGAAACAAATTCCCTAAAAAATGAAGCCTTTTATTTCGGGATTAGCGGGCAGTGCACGTGACTCAAACGAAAACGTTTTGCGAGCCGGTCCGATCACAGAGCCATCCGTGGCATTGCAGCTTCCGACTTCATCGGGAAAGGTTCTTTAAGCAGTTCTTCTCATTTTCTTAAAATGGCAGTTAAGGTTATACTAAAGGTTGGAAAAGACAGGACCATTCTGCTTATATTCAGGTATCATTTACAACTTACAGATCTACCGTATCCGTGCATATTCATCTAAATTGTTTAGTATCATCAGGCAATTTGAAATCGTTTAGAGTTGCTTAAAAATTTTTGCTCTAAACTATCTCAAATCATAGATACTTAGTCACATCTTCGCCCTAATTACTCTTTGACACAATTTCACATATAATTTCATAATAGTTTGTACAAGTAACACCAGTTGTAGTAGTTTCATAGTCTAAGTTAGCCTCGAAACTTACAGAACTCTACTTTGTTGCCATGTTTATCTTATCTTCAAATTTTCATGCATTGCGAAAAAGTTGTTAATGTTAAAACTTAAAGCGACCTGCACCTTATCTCAAGTTTTGAATTTATTTATTTAGTCTATTTTTTATGCTGCGCTACATTTTTCACGTGACTATTTAAACGTTGGCAGGCTAAAGAAGTTAGGGCAGCGCTCTGAGCCGAGCCAGTATGTTACGTGCCATGTGGAAGGGTCGCTGAGGAAGTCGGACCGGGCGAGCCGCGGCTACAGCCGCTGCTGCCAGATCGTGCGCCGAGCCCGCGCCCGCTCCGAGAACCCTTGCTCCAGCGGCAATGATATTGTAAGTACCTTTAGACTGTAGAACAGTAGCCTAGGCCTGGGGCTAGTCCATCATCAGACCACAAGACAAACGGCGATGCGCTACCGGTACATGGTGGACATCCCACCCACACGCAAAAAACGTTTTGGGAACACATTCATAGTTCGTACAGCTAAGGAGTGGAATTCCCTGCCGTCGTCTGTGTTTCCTGATAACTACAACCTGGGAGTCTTTGTCAAGAGTGAATAGGTTACATTCTAGACAAGCGTGCTCCATCTTCGACCACATCATTGCCTACCATCAGGTGAGATAGTGGTCAAACACGTGCCTATCAATAGTAAAAAAAAGATAACTTTGGTCTGTGATACCTTTTGAGATCTCTCTTCAGTACTACAGCATACTTTAGGCACGTGTTTCAGCAATTCGAGTATATTACCTGCCTGATCTAAAACCATACTTCAAAAGTGACGCAACAGGTAGGAGGTGTCGGGCTTCGGAGTAAATCGAGTGGCACTCGCTGGCAACAATTTATAGAGAGAGAATTCTATTGACACCACTTTTTGATATATACTGTTCACTGTTGTACGGAAATGCCTTTGATACGACACTTAGTTAGGAAATTGATAATTCACGAAATTATGTAGATAATGTCTTCTTCATTGTTTAAAATGCCAGCTTTTCGCTGCTTCATTCCCCGAAGACTATTCTACAAGCGTCCTTATTTTTTCTGGGTTAAAAGTAGCCTATAATAATCAGCGATAATGTCTGCACTTTTGTCAAAAATTGTAATCCGAAAAGTGCTTCCAGAGATTATCACGAACAGACACATTATATTATAATTGCGGATGACGGCCGTCGGACCATCATTAACATACCTTTAAAACCAAAATTAGTTCCAAAAAAAATCCCACAAACTGAGTTTTCCAAACTTTATTCAGTGAATCAGCCTCTGTTTCGCAAATGTTGAGTTTCACCCAAATATTGTGGTGAAAAGTCAATCTACGTCTTAAAATTGGACCTTGGTTGGTAGTTTGGACGGTAGATCGTACCATATTGTGTTAATTACACAAACAAATATGTGCCAAACCAACAACAACCGTATTCATGACTGCCATCAATTTATAATTTTAGAGGAAACTCAATTCAGTCTTCAAATATATAATCTAATTCCTCTCAACTGCCTAGCCTTTTTCTCGACTACATTGGGGTCGGCTTCCAGTCATACCGGATTCAGCTGAATACCAGTGTTTTACATGGACCGACTGCCTAGCAGACCTCCAGAACCCATTAACTGGGTAACACGTTACTTGTTGGCAAGACTGGAGTCAGATTTACTGACAATCGGTAACGACTGCCAAAGATCTACAAATGACAGCCGGGACCAACGGTTTAACGTGCTTTCCGAGGCACGGAGGAAACTCGGCATATTAAGATGATCACCCGTCCACAGACCAACTTTGGCAAGCGTTGCTTAACCTCCAAGATCGACCCGTGCGGCTGTTATTATCTAGCCACGAGCTCCTCACTGTTTTAATTTCAATATCTCATTTTATTCGAGTTCTAAAGCAGCTGGAAAAACGACCATTTTTTCCCAAAAAATTGTTTCGGGTAACTGAGAAATGAGAGTGCTGAAAAAAGCACTGTTGGAGGAGAATAGCATCCTTTGCTGATCTACGCTAGACTGAAGCGAGATCAAATCGTTAATTGACCCTCCAATTCAACAGATTTTTTCTATGGAGTTATCTAAAGTGACTTACTGTGGTGTAATTTAACCACTTAAAGCAGAATATATTATTATGTTAATGGAATACCTAAAAACTAATGCTACACCAATATAATACTAGCTGATTTGGCTAATCTAGCTGAATTCCTCTATCTATCTTTAAAATAGTCTTTTGGTCGATTTCGACCATGGCGGCCAATCTCAACGAAGACTAGCCATATTATAGAGCACAATAGTGTGCACAAAAAAAAAACCGGCCAAGTGCGAGTCGGACTCGCCTACCAAGGCTTCCGTACTTTGTAACTACAAATTACTTTAAATAAATTCGTTATATTTTTTTATTTAATTACGAATGTTTAGTTTTCAGACTTTTCCCTATACCTACTTGTAGTAGAAGAGGGTAAATCCGGGTCCAAATTTCATAGGTCAACGGGAAATACCGTATAAGAGGTGTCTCTACCTATAGTGCAGGGTGTGCGGTGCACCCGGGCGCAGAAGTGTAGGGGGCGCCGAGCGCCGCTCGCGTCACGTTCAAAGAGCATATGCGCCCCGCGCAGCGCGCCAGTGCTCTCGAACACCCTGCAACCGTGTTAGGTCGGTAGGGGCGCATTTTGTGCGAAATTTTCTATCAGACTGACATCCGCCGCTAATGCACGCGACTCATATATTTTGTTCTAGATCCCGTATACTGTCATTCAAACACGTCAAAAATTTCACAGTATGCAATTTTTATCAATTTTCAACGGATTTTGAACGGCCCATCGTTCTCCGACTAGTAATCGAAAGAGTAATAAACTGCAAATCGCCTCGTCGAGCACCTGGTGGGGCTGGACCTAGCAGAGAACCAGTTCGGTTTCCACAAGAGGTGTTTGACGGTGGACGCTATCATGCGCGTGAAATGCGAGTCCCAAGGCAGGGTCGTTTTGGCCGTGTCCCTTGATTTCGACAATGCTTTTAATACCCTGCCCTGGAGTTGCATCAAGGAGGCACTCCGGTATCGTGGTTGAGGCTTATCTGATGGGCAGGGCGGTCATCTACCCTCGCCAACGAGATGTCGCACGATGTTCCACAGGATTCGGTTCTGAGGTCACTCCTGTGAGACATCGGCTACGACTGGGTGCTGCGCGCCAACCTCCCTAGCGATATCAGCGTAGTCTGCTACGCTAACGACACGCTGGTCCTGGCGCAGGGGGTGTTGCACCAGGCGGTGACAAACGTAATGAGACGCGGAGTTTGAGTAATTGAGAGGCAATCGGGTCTCGAGGTGGCCCTACACAAGTTCGAAGCCATTGGTTTCATAATTCTCAAAAAGCGTCACCGTGGGGATCCCAAATTGCGGTAGCAGGCGTTCACGTCGGCGTCGCATCGACGATAAAGTACCTTAGGACTCGACCGTTGACAGCCTATGAAACTTCGTCGAACACTTCGCACGTTAACCTCTCAAGCTGGGGCGGGCCGGCCGGGGCTGCTTTTAAAGGGCTCCTGCCCAATCTAGAGGGTCCAAATGCCTCCTGCCCAATCTATATGGTCCAATCGCCTCTTGCCTATTCTAGAGGGTCCAAAGGCCTCCTGTCCAATCTATATGGTCCAATCGCCTCCTGCCCAATCTAGAGGGTCCAAATGCCTCCTGCCCAATCTATATGGTCCAATCGCCTCCTGCTAGTGGCTCTACGCGGGGTTGCATGTGCATAGCCCTTGTGAGGTACTTTCGTCGAGGCGGCGACCAGCTGGCCATCTGAACGCGGCCCAGAGGGTAATGACCATCCGGCTGGCCCGGAGGTACCGCAGGGTCTCACGGTCTTGCCGGATTGCCGCCATGGAATCTAGAGGCTCTTGCGCACTTTTACGCGAGATGCGTGGAGGCCCTAAGCCGCCGTTGGGACGAAACTCTACTGCCGCGGCAAATCCCTTCATAAAAAAAGTATTCCATTTTGACCGCGCGCCTACTAGGCGCACCAGTAATAAGTATACTCAAGTATATGGTTTTAATTTCAACTCGATACCTCCCACGCGTTCCCTAGATAAACGGTCTTGACGGACAGACGGACGGAGAACAAAGTGATCTTATAAGGATTCCGATTTTTCCTTTTGAGATACGGAACTCTAAAAATTACTAAATGATCCTAAATTTCTTCGCATTTGCACACTATAACAGTGTTATGTTTGTTTCCTTAATAATGCCAATAGCAATCTGTCTTGTTCAATTTCACAACCACCTCCTGGGAACCACCCCCAATTTACGTCATTTGTTACTTAAATACAACCTGTTGCGAAAGCCGATTTTCAAAACTTCGAAACTTTTTGGCAGTGTTCAAGCCAACTGAGGTTCAATTTCTGGCCTCTGGCAACACTGAACCTAAACGTAGTCAGGTGGTAAGGTAGCTCTTTAACTGCCAGAGTTGTGGAATCTTTTCGAAAGAGTCACCGCGGCCCTGGAACGCTAAGGGCAATAGGAGGAACACGGATGGGTTTTAGTCAGTATATATAATAAAGACCTATCCATAGCACACGTATGGGTGGAATAAAAAAAAAATAGTTTCAGTTCTAAGTATGGCGAACCCCCAAAATGTATTGTTTTTTTTTTTTCTATTTTGTATGAAAATCTTAGTGCGGTTCACAGAATACATCTACTTACCAAGTTTCAACAGTATAGTTTTTATAGTTTCGGAAAAAAGTGGCTGTGACATACGGACATGACGAATCCATAAGGGTTCCGTTTTTTGCCAATTGGCTACGGAACCCTAAAATAGGGTGGCCTTACAAGTTCCCATCACTGTTGGGACACAGGCCCATCTTTGTGACATTTCCCATGCCAGCCCTATAACTATGATTTTGATAGGTATAATTAGGTCCCAATCTTTAGTACCTCACCTAAGTTCTTATTTAACATCCACAATCCATACACCATACCGCTTTGCGAATTTAATGTTTATTTCCACTGGGCTATTTGTAGGCTTTTTTTTTTTACTATTTATAGGCACGCGTTTAACCACTATCTCACCTGATGGTAAGCGAGGATGTGGTCGAAGATGGAGCACGCTTGCCTAGAAATAACCTATTCACTCTTGATTTAAAGACTCCCAGGTTGTAGCTATCAGGAAACACAGACTCCGGCAGGGAATTCCACTCCTTAGCTGTACGCACTATGAATGTGTTCCCAAAACGTTTTGTGCGTATGGGTGGGATGTCCACCATGTACCGTGGCGCATCGCCGTTCGTCTTGTGGTCCGATGATGGAACGGGCTTGGCGGAATTAAATTATGCAATTCCGTCGCACATTCCCCAAAATGCAACCGGTAAAAAACCGACAGGCTAGCAACTCGTCGTCGATGTTCAAGACTTTGGAGCTTCGACGCGACGAGCCTCTCATTGCCGATGATCCTCTTGGCTCGTTTCTCAATTGACTCAAGGGCATCAAGCAGGTATCTGGCAGATCCGTCCCAAAGATGAGAGCAGTATTCCATACACGATCGAACTTGCGCTTGATAGAAAACAAAGTAAATTTCGTGTGCCTATAGAAGAAGATTGTTAGGTGGTTCATTTCATAGATTTTTAACTAAGTTACTTTAGTATATAAAAAACATGGTCTATCGATAATTTCACTGCCTAAATCATCTCAACATCTTTCCTACTCAACACAATGTCTTATTTCTGACACAGTGATTAAAAAAGATTAAACTGTTTGTAGAATAGCTAGGTACGTTCAAGTCATAGGTATTTAGAGTCCCTGACTCATAAAAATAATACCTACCTAAAGCAAAAATCTTGTCACCGCATTGTGAATCCACAAGGACAAAGCTACTAGCATGACGTTTCACATTAAATACTTAAATTCTTTGGTCCATTGTTCTAGAAACGACCAACAAGTTTCCTCATCAAATTAATCGATAATTACTATAATTAAAATCTTTTGTAGGTGTTTATAGGTATTGTGCGTCCGACAAGCGAGACTTTCATCAACGAGAGTGCTCTCGAGTCGTATCGCATGGAGTACCGCACCCGGCACTCGATCGACGGCGAGATCATACAGTGCGATTCGCGCATCGCCATCGTCACTGGCTACATGACCCACGAAGTGAGCGGCGTCAACGCCATGAACTTCATGCACCGGGACGACGTGCGCTGGGTCATCATCGCGCTGCGAGAGAGTAAGTGCAACCGCGAACACTGAATTTAGTCGTGTCCTTACCTAAGTCTACGCTCAGCGCGCCCCACGCCCACACCGCATACCTACCTACCTACCGACGCTTCAGCAACATGATTGCGCCCGTAAATACAACTTTTCAGAAAACAATTTCTCCACAGCAACACGAGACACGTTTCAATCATTTTATAAGCATGGCATTACTATAGTTTACACTAAAATTGCAAGCTAATGACCTCATAAAGATAACTTTGAAAACGTAGGAAGGTTATCTGCTGTGAAATGTTTCTATATCAAAAAGTAAATATACATACAAAAAAGGTTGGTTAGGTGAAAGGTTCGTGTTATAATGTAATAGAAATGATTGAGTTTGAGATTGTTCTGAAGTCTTTACATGGTTCATTTCCACGTCGGTAAAAATGAGCTTGAATCGACCTCTGAGTGTAGGTTACGAGATTGCAACAGTGCACATAACTAGCAACAGGTGACCAGTGTGAGTCGACGTTATCAACGCGGCATAATGACACTGTTATATGTATTGCACATTTGATAAAGCTCCGTGATAGAATGGAAAATTACGAAAAAGCGTGGCGCATTTTAGCTTGTCATTGCCCTGGGTCAGTATTGTGACATTTGTTCTGAGGTTCATCATCGCTAAGCTGAAAACAAAAGTAATTTCAAAACACAATAAGTACTGCTATGGTTATAAATTCTGTGTGGGTTTATTCAATGGAAAATAGAAACAGTTGCTGTAGGTACAGACAAAAGAAAACTTTGTACTAGCCGGAAGGGGTGACGGGATTTGCGTTTATTTGGGGAAGTATTTCTAAAACATACAAACACGTGGACTGTATTTTTAACCGAGAGATTTTTAAATGTCATCGTTGGGGATCAAACATAGGTACTTATAGTTATTTCTCTATGTACACGAGTTAGATGTCTTCCTGGAAAACGTGCTAACTGGAAATGACTTGCTAGTTAACTTACACTCAACATATTTGTGTGCTCAAATGATTTATTGTCGATTCTCGAACTGCGTGCGCGCAAAACATCTTTCTGAAATTTTACTATTGTTGTTTGTATTTATGTTTTATGCGCTTTGCAAGCTATGTGATGTGACACACGATTCTATTTATTTGGAACCAATTTTATCTCGAAATTTCCTTTGTAGCGTTGGTTCGTTTTCTCGTAAACAGCGCATGAAAACGTCACTAAACGCCTCTTAAGTAAATGTGTACTAATCAAACGTGTTGTTTTATCTAGTGCCACTTATTTACCGCCTGCACATCTGCCACGACTGTGGCCTTTCTATAAATTGTTATCATTCGAGATTAACTACTTTCTATTTTTCCATTACACTGCATAACGACAATAATCTATAGCTCACACAAATACGTACTCATGAATAATTTATATTATCAGTACAAGTACATACATCTCTACAGCTAACTTTCCACTTGCAAGGAGGAATTCGGAATTTCTTTTAGTGTCACGATAACTTTTCATTCTTCACAACTTAAACGGTAGCAAAATATTTGCGAAATAATGCAATGCTAATGTGTACATTATTTATTTTATGTATTTAGTATTGTAATTGCTGAGCCTTGGCGATTATATAATAGTTTTAATACGTTTGCGATTTTCTAAATAAATAAATGCTCAAGAATCAAGATTAAAGATCATAATTTTTTGTACTACAGTGTATGACCAGCATCGACTTTTCGGTGAGTCGTGCTACCGTTTGATCACCAAGAACGGCCAGCTCATCTACATGAGGACTCGTGGGTGCCTGGACGTGGACCGCGACTCTCGAGCCGTCACTAGCTTCGTGTGCACCAACACCGTGGTCGACGAGGATGAGGGCAAGCAACTCATCAAGCTGATGAAAAGGAAGTTCATCTTGCTGGTGAACAACAATGAAGCTCCAACCGTCGAAGAAATTGATGATGATACTCATGATAATGGAGATGTAAGTTTACTGTTAATCTTTCACTATCATCTTAGTATTTAACAACGTTTACATGTTGCTACTTTTGGTATACCTACTGCAAACTGTCCCCAAAATATCAGCTTTAGAATCTATGCAAAGACGTATAGATAAAATATGCTTTATTTTACACCAAGAATAAAAATAATTATAATATTTATATCCGCAAGGCAGTATTGTGGCGAACTGTTGGGCACTAGCGACCCCACGGACATGATCTCCGGGGAGAAGTCTTGTTCCTCATTTCCGGCTTGCCTTTATTGGCTGGCCGGAGTTAACACTGACGAGGAACAGAGCTCCCACCTCATTCTTGCCTTGATCGGCCGGTCTGAGTGGAGATTCGCAAGAGCAAACGTGCTCAGGAGAAGGACGTATAATCCAGTAAGGTGCTGGTAGGGATCTTGACCGTACTTCCGGGATTGTCCTGATAGCCGTGGTATACCTCTCCACACCTCTACCACCTCAGGATATGTTGCCCCCTTGGCACTACGTTACTTTGTGCTAGCGACCCTTTTCGGGGGGCCCATTTATTGAGTGTGCAAGTCACCCCCTGCTATTTTAAAGCTGTTTTAATTGTCAATGGTCAGGCAGGGGTCAATAGTTCTTCCATAGTCAACGATTATTAGTCCACTAAACCAGCCAAACCCATAGCGTTTCATCTTTTGTTTCCATATTCTGCAATAGTCCTGTTCCAACCGGGGATTGTCCTTGGCTATACTTTCACAGTGCATACAGGGATAATCGTCGGTTGGTGTCCCATTCCATTTGAAATATCTAAAGAGGCCTCTGCGAGTTGGCTTCGGCCCCTCGTACGCCTACCAAAGGACCGGGTCTCCAGGGACCCGAGAAAGTCAAAAACATAACAACAATTATAATATTATGCATACTAAAATTTTATATTTTTGCCATTTTACAGCAAAATGCGGACGTGCCCGCACCAGTAGAAGACCCGAGGCGCCTGGAGCAGGTAATACTACATCTAGTGACCAACTTGCCGTCGCCATCGCCCCAGGAGAGCGAGGAGGAGCCCTTCGCGGCTACTTCCCCTGAGAGGAAGGCCATGTCGCCTCACCGGCTCACCATCATCCCGCCTAACAAGGAGAGAATCGTCAGCGCTATCGAGAAGATCTATACAGTTATCAACATAATACAAAAAGATACCAACCACGAAGAAAATAACCATGAACAAAGTACCAGTGCTCACGATGAAAATAACTATGAACAAAGTTCCAGTGTCCCCGAAGACAATAACTATGAACAAAGCGGCAGTGCTGACTCGAGCATCATCACTCCTCAGTACATGCAGCCTGTAGAGATGAACAGCTTCCCCGCTGCACAGGAAGCACAGATTGTCCCCTATCAAAGTGGACACGTCTCCAACTACGTGCAGGCTCCCGACAGTACTCTCGTTGAGCCGATGCCTAACAACATTAATGGAAACGACTTCAATGCAGATGATATCCTCAATGCGGTGGCGTCTCCAGGCATGGGATGCTTTGATGCCACAGAAGACCCTTTCTCAAATCTATCTCAGTTATTTGCCAATTTTAATCAAAACATCGAAGAGATGTTCAGTGACCAACAAATAGCTGAATTACAGGAATTTGAATATCATGGCATGGAGTCAGCGATGGACACGCCGACGCCGCAATATGCGGAGGAATCAAACATGTTGCAAGCTTTGCCACAAGCCAGTACAAGCAACTTCCCGTGCGGAACCAAGCGTCCTAACGACTTTGAAGACTTCGATATGATCTACAAGAAGAAGGTGATGGAATCAGAATATGTTCGCGATAATGAAGAAACTTCAGATTTGGAATCACCCCTGGATTGCTTTTTCGATGAATCAAGTGAGTATTTTAAATATACTATGGCTGCTTCTTATCTACTATAATATTGAGGCGTATCTGATAATTTAGCTAAATCCGTTTTAATTGTTTCAGTTTTCGACAGTGATCAAATAGAATTAGCCATCAATTCAATGGAAAACGTTGATCCGTCGTTCCCCGATTTATTGGTAAGCGCACTGCTTTGCTAAGAACCTACTCGTATAATAAAATTAATAAAGAGAAAGGTTATGTAGATCTTTATTCAAAATACACGCGGAAGAAGTACTGATAAACTTTTATTTTAAGGATGGGAAATCATCAAATGACTCCTCCCACTCTGGGTGAAGCAGGAGGGAATGTCTGATGCCCGCCACGTTCCAGGGCCGCGTTTACTCTTTCGAACGGATTTCGAAAACTGGCAGGCACTGACCGTAGCGGGCCCTAAGTACTGAAGTACCTACCATTAATATTGATGCGTGATGTTACAAATACATATACAAATACAAATAATTTATTTGCTGAAATATGGGTACATACATGTGATGTTACAAACAACAAAAGTTCTGCCATATTTTATCTCAACAGGTGTGCAAATGTCTAATAAGTACATGCAATTGTCCATAATTTATCATATTATTATTATTATAGATTACAATTTTTAGCAAAATGTCAAGAAAATACAATACACATGTTAATAAATTAAAATACAAATCTCAACAAAAAAAAAAAAAACAGAAAATTAAATTAGAAATGTCAGCAATTTAAATAAAAAAAAAACATGTCAACAAATTTAAATAGAAATGTACCCCCATCCATGTCCATGTGTCCTATAGCCTTCTTCGATAACACTTAAATATTTTTTCAAGTCGAACGAGTTCCTTAGATAAGCGCTTTCAACCAAACAAACTCTTCAACTTATAATATTAATTTTAAATATTTCCAGGTAACAACGGACGTAACGATGATTCTGAATCAAATAGAATTGGAGGCAAAGCAAGAAAGGCTTCGAGAGCTAGAAGTATTGCAGTACGAGTAGGCAGCCGACAGTTCTGGAGCCCATCCGGAACAAATCTACCCAAAATTATATACCGCTGGGTATATAATATGAATCAACTATCTTTTCAATAATTTTGTTGAAAAGCCAATCCCCGTCGCTACGGTCTACGAATATTTTCCAGAAATCTAATGACGTATATCTCTATACGCCATTTTTTTCGTTCGTCTAAGACGATACAAAGCGATGCCTTCTAAGACTATAGTAGTACTTTATTTATACAACGCATAGTCATCAAAAAGTACTTGGAGTGAAGTCAAGTTGCAAAGATCTCGGATTTTTTATTATTTCGGTGTTATTTATATTAGTGTAGACGATAAGATTTAATGTTTAGGTGAAATTAATATTGTAATGGATGTAGTATCACTCGCCCTTATTTTCAAGATGTCAAAATTACGGGTCCTTTTAGTTGCTGTTAGGTGTTAGGAACTAAGCAAATTGAAAATATTGGCATTTAGTCGGTAATACATATATTTCCAGGTGGGTCCTTTGTTGAAATTCATTGAATTAGCTCAGTGCTGAGGGCTTAGTGTAATTTTTTTAACGCACTCGATCGCGTCAACGTAAACGTTCGCTTATGTCAAATTGTTTAAAAAAAAAGTTATCCGTTATTGTCACCAGACGGCGCTTATCAAGTTTCAATACAAATTGACGTTTACGCTAACGCGATCGAGAACGTTAAAAAACTCGCACTAAGGCCACTGTTGTTCTACCTGAATAACTAATGTTACAACCAAACGTTAACGGGGAAGTTTTCTTGGTACAATTCAGAACTTTCCGTGTTTATAATATCTAATATAGTCTGATATATTATTCATACTGATTTGTTTATGTGGTAGCTATTTATAATGTGAAAAAACACTTGTCGAATCGTTTCGATAATTTCTGCTACTACAAACTAAGCTAAGAATTTTCAAAAGCCACTTGTTCGTAAAACATTGATTAGTGAAACTACAGCAAGCAGTGTATTTGTTAAGAATATATTCTTTAATTAAGAATCTATATTGCCAAAGTTAAACAAAAATATAAAACTTAATGCCTAGTCACGTCAACCTGTAACATTTTATTATATATGAAGTAAAAAAAAAAACCTGACCTAATCCATGTCTTTCGTGCTAAACGGAACCTAGAAATGTCTAATTATTTTTGACGTATCGCAAGACTGAGTATTTTTAATTGTTGGATTTCAAAATGTTATGTTTAAGTGATTTATTTAGATTTACATTTCAGCATTTTGTAGTTGATTTTTTTTTATTTTTGTAGAATTGTGTGTCCCTTTTGTGGGGAGCCTAATTTTTATTGTTTCATCGTCTTTTTATATGTCACTGAGCAGCTGGGTACGAAGCAGCGCTAACAGAACTAGGTTTACATAACGGTTAATGGTACGTTCAGATTACGTCATCAGTTATGTATTCTTATATGTTATCGTACTCAAATAAAGCCTGCATCATGAGAACTCCCAGTTCAGATTTCGGATTAAAAACGTAGGGACTCTTACAGTTTAGCCCAAACCCAAAAAAAGTATTAGTAAAGTACCAGCTCTCCAGTGATGCTTAGTAAGACAATATTATAATAAGTAAACCTTTTTGTAATATTTTTCGATGTTGCCATGTCTCTGCCTGTCACAACACATTAGTTAAAAAATAAGTGTGATTTCTTAAATATTCTAGATCACTGTTGTAAGCAAAACCTCCATGTTCCGTGTGTTTTTAATAATTTGTTTCAAAGTTACTACAGCTACTTGTTAAATGTTCGGATGGCTCGTTTACGATTGAAAACGAAGTTTGTTTACAAACTATTCATAGTTTAGGAAGTCAACTTAACTCAAAGGAAACCGTTATGCTCTTCAACAGAATTCGTTTCTGATTTTAAGTCCCTAAAAATTAAGTTGAGGGGATGGCACTTATTTCCAAGTTTAGAAAACATTTCCGCATGAGCTAAGTTCTGTCTACTAGGTACCTATTTGGCAAAACGTAGGTACATGGTCGAAAATGTTTAAAAACTTTTCAAGATGCTTTTTAAAATTTTTTCACACCATGTGCACGAAAACGTCTGATTATATGTCATGCGAACTTAACCTAAAGTAGGTCATTATTGCCTACCGGGCTATAATTAAATTCAAACAATATTATTGACCAGAGGTCAATTATGTTATTTGAATTTGTAACTAAACTTGCAGACCGATGGGAACCGCTCGGCCAGTCCCTTCATGACTCGCGAACAATTTTCTCGCAGTAGGTGTGAAAAGTAGAGTATGCTCCTGTCTTTGTCTTGGGCTAGCTTGAATCCTTCACTGCATTCAGGATTCTTGTATTAACTCCCTCACTTCGCTAGTGAGTTAAACTCTGGAATCCCTCGCTACACTCGATACTTAACTTTCACTAGGTTCGTGATTCATGACGCCTGTGCCATAAGACACTGCTTCATCCCCTCGTTGCATAATCTACTATTTTAAGCCCCAGCAGGTGAATCATCTACCCAGTACCTAATATAAAACATAATTTGGCATTTCAAACAAATATAGTAATTTAAGCAAGAAAATCTTGTAGAATTGCAGCACCCCTATATTATTGAGTACTAAACCATTTCGTTGGATGGTTTTCACACAAAATAGATCTCATTTAATGATACGCGTTTACACTGACAAGTTGTGGCTATCGACGTCGTATTTCTTAAGTATAACTTAATATTATTAGATTTTTAGACTTCGAAATTAATCTTAGTAAGTGTTAGCAAACTCAAATATCTAATTAAGATCTTGTATTGCGACTAGGCTTAACATCATGTGGCCATATATTTCTGATATATAAATATCAGAAAGTATTTACATTATATAATATAGTGTAATACAACTTTTGTGTGTTAAAAGATTAATTAAATTTTAATTAACTACCTGAATCGTGCCAATTACTGTTTGATAAATGTACCTGTTCATTGATACCAACTCATCATTTTAGTTGTATGAAAGTTATCGGGCTCAGAGTATACATTAACTTATTTAGTAGATAGGTACTTATACTGACCTGACATATCCTACAGCTTCTGTAGATAATCAAAGATCTACCTACTTCGATTCATAGTTTTTGAAGCAGAATATATTTTTACAAAAACTTTTTGCTGACTAGAAAAATTATGAATCTGCTAATTATGTACCTACGTGTATGTTTATTAGGTGTTTACAAAGAAAGTTTATACCTCTGGTTAGATCCCATAGACTAAGAAATATTCTGCCTAAACAGGCGCCAATTATGTGTCAATGGTACAGTTAATATGTGATGATAGCCTCATGAAGGAATCGTAAGATATGGCTTAGTGAATATCTATAAGGATATAAAGTCGATCCGTGAATGAATGATTCACGTTTCTCACGATAGGGTTCAGAATAATTGCGTAAATAAGAATGCGGTGACATGTAAGAATGTGGCAACACATTCTATAGAAGTTTGCTTGTTCAGTAGTGCTATTCTGTAACACAGTTTTCGAGTCTCGACAGCGGAATCCGAGGTAAGTATAAACATAAGACCTTTATGTTGTGTGTACTAAAGTTCAATTAGTGAGCTTTGACACTCAGGTGAAGCTCGATATCGAAATGGTTACTTACAGAATAGACTAGCTGCTGGCTTAGCTTATAGTGATGTAGTTTACCCAACATAGTCTTAGATTACGAGTCAATAAATGTATTAGACATTATTTAACCTTAGGTACGATTGTCTAGATTCTTATCGGAAATGATATTTATCAAACACATTCAATATATTTATTCTGATATATTTAATGGAATTAGGTACCTACTTATAGTCTCAGATGTTTTAGGATAAGTCTGTGTCAGTCCAAACTAGTGTTTTCTTTAAAATCATAAATGTTTACATCATCGAAATTGTACTTTATGATCCCTTGAATTAAGTCAATGTTTCAATGATTAAAATATGATGTTTAGCCATTAACATAAGATATATATTCTACATAATTATGTATCTACCTATCTATGTATTGTCGTAAGATATCTATGAAATACGAATTTTTGTTCGTGTGAAAGAGGTGGAGACGGAAAGCTTTAAACATTTTCGTGAAATGAAGAGGACTGTCGAAAAGATTGGGTAGGTAGGTAATTGAAAAATTTTACATTTTGAAGTGTTTTGCTAAGAAATTGTAATCTTTAGGATTTCACTATAAGGGAAATTTTTGAAATAGAAGAACTGAACTCAAGTTTCAAAATAAAGGTAAAGTGGCAACCACATAAAAAGACAACTTCAATTAAATCTTTTTTTAAACCGAATTTGCCATAACTTTACTCCGTGTGTTTTACTGTAGGTAACCTACCTACTTGTTTTGGGTGCAACTAGAAATTTTGATACCTACTCTGATCAATTCTTTAACAAAATGCGGTCACGGATACAGTTTTTGCTAGAAGCACTTCAAACCACTCGTTAGGAAAGAAAAGATAAGAAAAAGTAGATAAAGTTGAACATTCATGGAAAGGCGATTTTTGTAGTTTCCATTAAAAAAGAAATCTTTTGTCTGATTGAGAGTCTGAAATGGAAGTAAGGTTATATAAATTTATATTGTACTTATATAAAAATATATATTTTAAAACTACCTACAATTTGAGGTTTATGTATTCTGCATATATCTACGTAATATACACAGGTAATCACAATTTATTAATTGGTATTGTAGTACGCCATTGTAATCAAAACCTTTGATTAATAGTTGTAATATTTTGCGGGTAGTAAATAAAAACTAAAATAAAAACGCCTTTTATTTCCTACTAATTACTTCTGCCTTATTCTTTCCAGTAACTAAACTTATTTTAAACACTTAACTAGTTTTCCTCTAATTCATTTAATTATTAACTATTACTAAACTAACTATTTTTGGTTATTTCTAAGCATTATCTGCAGGAAGGAACCTATTGGGAGAAAATTCCTTCAAAGATGCCCAATTGGGTACTTTCCAAGACCGGAAAATAATAATTCTATTTAGTACCTAATTCCGTAAGATTAAAAAAAAATCGGGTAATTTTTTTTCCATTACAAAACGATAAAAATTGATAAAGATAAAGCGCATCAAACTTTAAGAGTGGGGGCTGGTGACGTCACATTTTAGCAAAACCGGTACTGAAATGTGACGTCACGGGAGTTTTAACGCACTGTATCGGCTTAATTTTTTGTTAACGTGAAAAAAGAAAAAACACGTGTCTTAGATTTTTTGGATATCTATCTGAAAAACATTTTTTTTTTTCAGGAAAGTACCGAAACATACTTTCATCTTTACAGTTAATTTAAAAATATACAAAAATATAATACTGACTGGCATCGTGGACGACGATGTCCAAGCACGTATTGGCGCGGCTTGGGCGAAGTGGCGCGAGGTAACGGGCGTTGTATGCGACCGCAAAATGCCTCCGAAGCTCAAGGGGCAGATATATAAATGCATCATTCGGCCTGTCCTACTGTACGGGGGCGAGTGTTGACCAGCACTAAGCAGACACACCCAGGAGCTTCGCGTACCGGAGATGAAGATGCTGAGGTGGATGAGTGGCGTAACGCGATCCGATCGCATACGCAACTCTTACATCCGAGGTAGTCTTGGTGTCCGTGACGTGGGGGAAAAACTGCAAGAGTGTCGTCTGCGATGGTATGGCCACATCATGCGCCGCCCTATGGAGTACGTTGGTCGGAGATGCATGAATATGGCTGTTCTTGGGGCTAGGCCCCGTGGTCGCCGTCGCAAGCGCTGGCTGGACGTCGTCAAGTTCGACATGAGAGCCAATGGCCTGACTGAGAAGGATGTTCAAGATCGGGCAAAGTGGAGGAAGCTAAGTAGGAAGGCAGACCCTGACAATAGCTGGGATTAACGCTAGGTGGAAGACAAAAATATAATACTAACAGTGAAAATAGAATCAATATTACTCGAAAAACGAAAAAGATATAATTATTCTAAAGAAATATATCTGACCCTCTCGCGAAAACGCTGTTTTCTATGGCAGCTGTATAAATAGGTGTCATAGACGATGACGTCAAAGTTTACATCGGACTTCTCTTTCTAATTGTAATCTTTGAAGCTTTATAATTTCATCGCTGACGAAGATATTAAAAAAATATTTCATGATTGTTTACTAGAGCTAATAATATTTTTTTCTGCAAATAAAAAAATCGCATGCATATTCCTTATTGTCTCTGTCGTGTGCGATCTGTTTCCAGTTTGCCACTTTTATGGTCCATCTCTGACCTTTAAGCCTCGCGACATGTCCTGCCCATTTCCTCTTGAGGTTTTGTGCAAAATTAGGGTAGTAATTAAAAATAAATAAAAACCGTAAATATGGTTACACTTGTTGACAAATGAAACCATATTTTACGTAAGCATAATAGACCTGAGTCAAGAATTTTTGGAACCAAAAAAAATTACAGTGGGATGAAACCCACCATACACACCATACTACATCAGAAAGAGAATTCAACGAGCAAAACGCTTACCGACTTTAAAAAAAAAAACAGATATTTTGACAGGAAAAATTTCGATTAAAAATTACGGGGTTTTTTCGATATTCAGTCAAAATAAGGTCCCTAGCCCACCGAGGGTTCCGTACAAAGGACATCCATGAATGGGAGTTGGGCTAAGTTCTGCCCAGAATAAACACATAGTGCATTATGTACCTTAGGCTAACACGATAGTCTCTAAGCGAAAGCTCATCAAAATCTATCCTTGGAGTTTAAAAAAAGAAATTGATAAGGTTTTCTATTGGTTAAGAATGACATACAATGGCGCCACGAGCTCCCTAAAACTACAAGCTAATGTAATAAAAAGCTCTAGATAAAGTGTCATTCCATCGGCGGTAACAATTGCCCAAATGTTTTTAGGATTGACGATTGTCGTAGCGCTAACAGAATATTATTTCGTCTAAAGTTTAAGATAGATAATTATGCTTTTCTGAGATCGCAGACTAAACAGGTGAGTTGTCTATTACAATATTGAACAGAAAGTTTTATCCAATCCACTCGTGTTATCAGATCATTCGATGGTAACTAATATTCCCAAAAAAGTTTTCTTTTACAGATGAAAGCTGTAGTTATTAAAAGCAACTAGGTACCTACTCACTTTATTATTACAATTACTTATTTTATGACTTGTGACATTCAATATTGATTTACATCTATATAAATATAAAAGTGAGCCCATCTTCATGGTTTTTGATTTGTTGGATTTGTCCCCACCGGTAGAGGTATGAATGTATGTATTTACGATATGAGCGTGGAGGCGCAACGCCGGGGCGAGACACCTCTGCCGCGGCAACTCGACAACTTGACCAACTTGCGGCGGCTGGGGCTTGAGGTTTCCCTCTCTCTCACGCGTCCAGCGTCCTTCTTCGCTAACCTTACTGCTTTGCAGAAGGAGGTGACCGCTTCCCATGCCTCCTCGCTCCGGACCATAGATTGAAACAGGGCCGGGTGCGATAGAGTCGTCGCCGTCGATCGCCTCGACTAGGACACGGTGGACCTCTGCCCAAGCAGGGCAGACCTCTATGGGTTGCTACACCGTGTCCTCCGGGTGAACCTCACAGTGACACCCGGCATGTCCTCCCGCCGAATCCGAAACAGGTATCTCCCGAAGCAACCGTGTCCGGTGAGTACCAGCGTCAGGCGGAAGGTAAGGTTGCCGTAATATTCATAGACTACAACGAAAATTTTTGCGGAAAAATGCGAGTCCGACTCGCTCACTGAGTGTACCATACAACTTTGTAGGTACCTACATATTACTTTCAATAACGACTATTTTTATGATTTAATTACAAATGTAAAGTTTTAAAAATTTTCCCTATACATGTAGTATAAGACGGTATGACTTGCCAAATTTCATAGTTCTAGGTCAACAGAAAATACCCTATAGATATATATTGATTTCCTTGAGAGTGTCGAAATACACGGCTTTTGCGGCATAAAGGGCCGTATCTTTTTTTACGTTACTTTATAAGTTTGATTTTTTTTTCACAGCTTCAAGGGACCTAGAGTATATGGTTTTATTACAACTCGATACCTCAACGCGTTTCCGAGATAAAGGTTCTTGACAGAAAGAAGGACGGACAGCAAAATAATCCTATATGGGTTCCGTTTTTTTTCCTTTTGAGGTACGGAACCCTAAAAATACACACCTAATTGTCACATTTATTCATTTTTGACGAGTATTTATAGAATGAACGATATTTGTCTGATTGTCATATTGACACATGTCAATTTCATTAAAAAAAGCCCCAAGTTTAACTAAAACAAGGGTACCTATCCTTGTTTGCAAACTTAGTTATTTGACGTCAGCATTGCGCACAGTCGCACACGTCATCACTTCGTTTAGCTTTATCCTATGGTAATATTTCGTTGACTTTTTATGTGTATTTAATACTTGGTCACGCAGAAGTGGGGTAAGGGAGGCCCAAAGGTTACGGGCCTGACTTTACAGTCAATGCTTAAGGTGAATGCGCCAGGGTAGCCCGCGAAATTCAAATATTTTTATGTTTTTTGCAATTTGCCGGTCAGTGTGAAGCTGTATGTGGACCAAATACATATATATTTCATGAAATAATCATTCTGTCGAGCTTCATGAACTTAGAGGGCTATATTGATGATTGAAATGGTTATAATTCTTTAGATAAATACGCGTTACGGTCGCGAATCGTATTTGGTCCACATACAGCTTCACACTGACCGGCAAATTGCAAAAACATAAAAATATTTGAATTTCGCGGGCTACCCTGGAGCATCCACCTTAAGCTAGGTACTACGATAAGTGTCAGTAGCACAGAGTAGCGTTAATGAAAACCAATCACAAATTAAAAAAAAAAATTGTGTCCTCAAAGGTGCAGGTATGCAGTTTACACCTAAGAACTTGGGGTGCTCCAGCATGTCGGGCACGTTCTGGACAGGTGGAACGTGCATTACGCAATGGCGTATCAGACGGGTCCATAAGGCACTTGTCTCACCGCCGGCGATCAGCGAGTAGCGAGTAAAGCTTCAAACTGGAAACAATTGGCGATCAGCGGGAAGCGAGTGAAAAGTTTCGATAGTTTTGACGCTCGGCTTTCAGCGAGTGCTTTAGTGCCACGGGCATTTACTCGCAATACTCGCTCCGGCCGGCACCATAGGTAGAAATTACCGCAGTTTGGTGGTTCTCACCGCCAAGCGAGCATCGCCGAGTGTGTGTCGCTGAGCGAGTACAATCTTCAATAGCTCTTGTCGCTGCGATCAACGAGAGGTAAGAGCCGCTCGCCGGCAGTGTGAACAGCTTTACTCACACGAGATCTACGAGTATATATATTTTGTCCCTTTCCTCAGCGAGCAAATGGTCGATAGCTACTCGCTTCCTAGCCGGCGGTGAGACAAGAGCCTAAGGCCCGTATTACAGAACCTTACTCAAGTACTACTTAAACTGCGTTCAACCGATTACTGCTTGAGCAAAGAATCTCCAGTTTATTTTAGAACTATCCTCAAACTCAAATCAAACGAAACTACGCTTGAGTAGAGATTTTGATCTCTGATTACGTGAGTAAGCAATCATTATGGTAACCCTGAACAATAGTTTGTTTTCTATTACAATTCTTTTTTTTTCGCACGATCAAAACCGGAGTAGGCGGACGACACGACTTTACTGACACTGACAGCCACCCTTAACCCTTCAGAGTAGGTACATATTATGTTCTGTGGACAGAAAAACTGTGAAACGGAGTGTTTTTGGCGGGATTATTTCGAGTGAAGTTCAGTGGCTGTTTTTATTATTCGCAAATTAATTCCTAGTGGTTTTGTTTTGTTGGTATTAACTACCTCAGCAAAGTTTGCGAGAAGGTTGACTCGATACATTTGCTGCCAAATACTGCAAAAAAAAATTAGAATGTGTTGCACCCCATTCTAATGAAACTCATAAAGATATAAATTAAAATAAAGAGGTGTCAGGTAAAATTAAATGTTTCACGACATCTTATGAAAACCTGTACTTCTACTTAAAGTTTTCACAATTATAACCGTCCTGCGTATCTCTTAAATATCTCAAAGGAACATTTAAGTTCGATTTGTCTCATTATTAAAAAAATATTATAATAATCTACTTCTGCAAATATATCCGTTTTGATTAGGTAGGTACTCGATTTACTCCAAATCGACAACAATTTTCATGAGAATCTATGCTCAAGCGGGGTCTCGACTACACTTGCGAAAACAAAGATCAAATCTCGTCTCAAGCAGTGATCCTGAGCTGATTGTGCTTTTAAAATAAGGACACATTGAGTAGAGCTCATTCAAGCCTCAAGCACTGTTCTGTAATACGCAAAAAATTACATTTTAAAGTGACATTGCTCAGGTGATTATTGATTTTAGTTTCTCTGCTCAAGTCAAGTTCTAAAATTAAAACTCCAACTGAGACTAGTTTTAAGTAATGCTTGAGTCTTGATTGTAGTTCTGTAATACGGGTCTAAAACTCCATTCTACACAATTTGTGTTTGCAGCATAACTGTCCATAAAGGCATAGTTCATGGTCTGGTGCCATTCTTGGGATTACAAGAAGTCGGTTGATGGCGTGTAGAAAATCACAGACAGATACGGAAAACGACTTTATTTCATAATATGTTAGTATACATAGAGAAAAAACATGCTAAATATAGTGCCACTATGTGTCACAAATTCTTACAGGTAACCTTAACTTGAATGAATCTTAGACGCTAATACAAAATGCTATTACAAAACCTAGAGATGAAAACCAGTTTAAAAAAACTGAGTTCCAGGTAGTACCTACATCAGAACCAGGTTACTGGTTATTTCTAAACTTATTATAATTGCAGATCATTCGAAAACATTTCCTCTACTTGTAAACAGAGCTTATTCATAAAAATAAATTGATATAATAACTATTAACACACGCTTAGTTCAAATACTGATAAGTTGAATTTGTATTTAAGGGTTGAAAATACAAAGGGTATAAAGAGCCAAAAATTCAAATCTATTATTAGACGGTATTTTGTAAAAATACACTTGATATGTCAAACTTAAAACCTTACTCAAAAGAACAGTTTTCAATATTTCTTACAAAGATAAAATATACAAGCACCTTAAGAGCCAATGTATTTACAGTCCACTTTTTCTTATATAAGACTGGAAATAATAAAATTGGCGCTTAGAACCTTTCGATTTTCAATTTAAACCAATCATACTTATGGTAATTTTTAGAGTTCCGTATACAAAGGAACCCTACTACTAAGCATCCGCTGTCCGTCCGTCCGTCCGTCTATCTGTCAACGGGCTGTATTTCAAAAACCGTAATAGGTAGACAGTTGAAATTTTCACAGATTGTGTATGTAAAAATTAAGGTTTATGGTACCTACGGACTTCGTGTGAGAGTCCGACTCGCACTTGGCCGATTTTTTTATGGATATGCCTGAGTGGATAGTCGCGTGCATAGAAAGGCACATAGTAAATAGTTAACTACAACAATGCACACCTCTCCATATATAAAGATAATAAAAAACCTACAAATTAAAGCTTTCGCATTTCAATTGGTACCTAGGTACGTTACCGCAGAATTTCTGTTCAATAATGGATACACTTAGAACGACTAAATAACTGTAATTATATCTAACCTAATTAACTAAAGTACTGAAAAGGTAGGCAAAGTTAGCACAGGGCCTAACTGAAACAACGCATTTCCTGAGGAGGAAGGAGTCATTATTGGTAATCGACATTTATCTGCCCAGACTTTTCCTCACATTTTTGAGGTCAGCTTCGAATCAAGCCGGATTCAGCTGAACACTAATATTTTACGTGTAGTGACTGCCTACATGCAGTGCTATTCTGTAACAACATTTTCGAGTCTCGACAGCGGAATCCGAGGTGAGTATAAACATAAGACCTTTATGTTGTGTGTAATAAAGTTTACTTTGTGAGCTTTGTCACTCAGGTGCAGCTCGATATCGAAATGGTTACTTACAGAATAGACTAGCTGACCTCCACAGCGAACTTAATCACTTTAGCGTTAAAGGTGAAAATCTATTTTGACAGATTGTTTTAGCCTGATTTGCTGGCGTCTGTACATAATGTATACCTACTGGTACTTTTTTTAGACCCAGAAAAGCTTTTAGGGAGTTATCGCGCAAAACGTCATTTGGTATTAACTTAATACTCTCAAAATGTACAGTTCATAATCATGTACCATTCATTTATTTCCTAATAATTCAAAAATCAGGGTAAGGTAGGTACCTACCTTATCCTGATTTTTTAATTAGGTATTAAGAATCTGAAGTAAGTACAGTGTTTCTCAAACTATTTACTTATAGTTTATTCAGCAAATCTGTCAAACTTTGGCATAAAAGTCTGGTTTGGCACGTGCCTAACTAAAATTACTCAATTCTGAAATCGACACTTAGGGCGAATTTCACCAACGAAACTGATCGCGATCACAAACCACGTTTACGAGCTGTCAGTGTCGTTATTTTCTGTGGAATATTGATACTGACAGCGCTTGAATGCAGTTTAGATGTGCTACTGATCGCGATCAGTTTGAATTGGTAGAAATTGCCCCTAGTTGAATACCTACCCCGTGATGGAAAATAATTTGACTAAAATAACAGTCGGAATCGAACGACGGGAATTGATTTTTTTAGAGCATTTTTAGAAATACATTTTTATTTCGATTCATATTAATAAAACAAAAGCCAATCGATTGAATCGCTCATATTTTCAGGAGTGGCTCTCTCGTGCTCATTAATCCTAGATCTATCTTTTATCGGAAAGTAGATAAAAAAATAATATGGTTAACTTATAAACTATGAGATCATTTTCGTGTTTTGACCCTTAGGGTCAACTTATATTCCTGCACTGATACACTGGTGCTTTACCGCTCTTATTCATGTTCCCGTTTTATCTCTTATAAAATATACCTATAATATGAAAACAGATAAAATGCAAAATCTGAAAAGGGGTCAGTATACTCATTATTGTGATTTTTTACGTATCACGAAAAAAAAAAATCTAATGTTCAGAATACTCAAATTATATCAAGTCAACGTATGAGGCGATTGATTTCTTCTCCGCGATTTCAGGGAAGAGATTTCTAAGGGAGCTGGTATAGCCCCGCCGCCAATTCGTTTTTACTTCAAAGAAACAAAAAAAATATGTTAGGGCACCATGTTGCCCTAATGTATCTCGCTGCCGAGATATTTGAAGGTAATTTTACCAACCTTTTCAGGTTTTGTGTTTAATATGTTACACCTTGAAAAGTATAAAGGTGGGTACTGACCGGTGTTACGAACCATAATGTAACATTCGCAAACTAAAATCCGCGTAACATACTCGTCTCGAACTCTTTGCTCGCCCGTGCTTCAGATTCACAAGAAGGGGTCAAGATGACTGACGACGAGTTTGCGTTGGGATGTTTTGATTCTACTTAATTATTGATGAAGTTGATTTCAGAACTAAAACAAAATGCTTTATACAACAATTAAAACGATAGTAGCTGCTAAACTGTGACGCAACTAACAACGCCATTCTCCAGAGACGATTGAAAGATGTTCCATGCAAAAAGTGCTAAATAGGTAATTAATTTAGTTTAGATTTAGTAAATTGATAGTGAAAACAACAAATAAGATAAAAATAAACAGATTATTTTTAATGATTATCATTGTTTTCACACAGCGACTTTAGCTTTTAATATCTCGGCAACGTGATACCTATGCAACATGTTGCCATTATTTTTGAGTCCTTTACACAAACATGCATGTTATATCGTGCGCCGCAACTTTGACAAAAATCAAAATGCTATGCCAGCTCTCATAGACAAAAGTTTGAACCCCTTGGGATTAAACAATAATAAGATCGAATCAAAGACCCCGTAATAAACTCAATGTCAGACATCTTGAATGAGTTATGAGAGTGTCTTGGGAATCAGGAGCACGGGCAAGCAGAGTTCCATACGAGCATGTTTCGTGGATTTTAGGACAAAGCGTTATGTAACATGCTCGCAGCGAATGGTACATTACGGACCGTAACTCTCCGGAGTTACGGAGTACTGACCACGGTACTCACTTTAAAAGAGAAAGACTTGTCAGGTAAGTCAGGGCACAGACTATACCTACAACTCCTGATAATCATAAAGTCAGCAACTAGGACCTCAATTTAAAAATAAAATGCAATTTTCTAATTTTAAAGTCGATTCGTAAAGAAATAGTCGCGAACAATAAACCTGTGACATTTATATTCACACATGTGGATATTATGAACTATGATGAATTTTTGGGCTGGTATGTTTATTTTAATAAAGTTGTGACTTACTTATTATATAACTTTCCCCTAACCCTAAAATGCAACGAGACTCTTAGGGCGCTTGATTCATGATTATTTTTAGGGTTCCGTACCCAAAGCGAACCCTATTACTAAGCCTCCGCTGTCCGTCCGTCCGTCGCGGGCTGTACCTATCTCAAGAACCGTAATCGGTACACAGTTTAAATTTTCCCAGATTGTGTACGGAACCCTTCGTGCGCGCAGCGCGAGTTCGACTCGCAATTGTTTTGGTTTAACTCGGATCGTTTTTTATGATGTCCATAAAAAATATAAGTCCACAAAATCCCTAACAGTCTAGGAAAGAAAAAAAGATTAAAAAAGCTATCTTACGTATCGAGGTTATGCCTTGTTGAGATCTTAACGAGTTAACCTTTATTGATAACGCGGTTTTAACAATGTACCTATATAATCTTAACATTCTAGGATGCCTTGATATGGGTGCTGTTCCACCAGAAATGTGCAAAGTAGCTAGAGGCGCTGCACGAGCACACAAATAATCCTCCAATGAGATCGCATCATTTTCAAAGCCTGTTTCTGGTGAAAAAGGGCTAGTGGTACATGCAAAAGAGAAACGATGAGATGAACGAACGAGAAACGATGACGTGAAACGATGTGTTTGCGAACTATGCAAACGAAAATCGTGTGCGCGCTCAGCTGAAAATTAATTGTCAGATGTGCAAGCACACATTCCTCGCAAACACATCGTTTCGCTACCTATTTTTGGACCGAAAAACTAATCGCACAGCTTTGGAAACAATCACACAATTTACGGAGCCGCAAGCTACGCAACCTCGCTCCGCCTACCTCATCATCTGCCTAGCCTTTTCCGAACTAAATTGAGGTCGGCTTCCAGTCAAACCGGATTCAGCTGAATACCAGTGTTTTACGTGGAGAGGCTGCTACCAGACCACCACAGCCCATTAACTGGGTAACACGGTATATCTTAGCAAGACTGGAGTCAGATTTACTGACTTCTGACAATCCGTAACGACTGCCAAAGATCTACAAATGACAGCCGGGACCAACAGCACAACGTGCTTTCCGAGGCACGGAGGAAACTCGGTATATTAAGATGGTCACCCATCCACAGACCAACATCGGCAAGCGTTGCTTAACCTTCAAGATCGACCCGTGCGGCTGTGATTATTTAGCCACGAGCTCCTCGCTCCGCCTACCTATCTCGCACATTTCTAGTGGAAAAGCACCTTTACATAGACTAAGGAGAGAGGCGGCGTGTACGTATTCAATATTAGATACGATGTAGGCAAAACAAGCTGATACCAATTACCAATAGTAAAGATATTGTTACCAAGCATCATGATTACGTATAAGACTAACTTAACCATAATTCTTTAATAACTAGGCTTAACAACTTACATAACTATTTAGACTTCCTTATGAAAGTCTATTTCAAATACTCGTCGTAACGTATTGTATCAAATACTCGTAGTAATGGCGAAAAAACGAAATAGGTATGTGAAAAAAATATCTTATATTATGATTTCTACTGTTAAAGTCTTACTTACTATAAATATAAATATTCGTGAATTATTGTTTATATTTACCAAATACGTCCGTTAATCCGACTGCTATTATTGGAGAAATTTTAATGTAAATACATAGAAAAAGGCAAAAAACTAGGCGTATTATGTGTAGGTAAACAAAGCAATGTATCTATTTGTCACTGGGTTATTGCGAAAACCGTTATTCTTATTACATTATAATCAAAACAAGCGAACAGGTCACACACAACCGATGTTTCCAAACAAATTACATTTATTAATTTTAATACAAAATTTACGAATTTTGTATTAAAATTAATAAATGTTTATACATAGTATAAAGCGAACAAGTTTATAATCCTACGCGATTTATCACAAACTTACGGTGATTGCAATAACCCGGTGAAATTTAATTTTAATAACTAATTATTTAATTCATTGACTACGCTTACAAAATACGTCACAGAGAGAACTCTGCTCATTCCCGGCACTGTTCCAGATAATTTTACAATAATGTGCAAATAACTTCTACTAGAATAATGTTTAATAAACTCATACCCTAAATATTTATGGGTTTCGTTACAAAATCTGATTATTTGAATAAATTTGTAGAACGGCTGAAACGACATAAGTAGGTACCAATGACAATTGGTTTATTCCAGATTCAGCCCACGATGTCAGCCACAATTATAATGTATTTTTTTAATATTTACAAATAGGAGGAAAACTTGAGGCAAATGGAGTACATTGATACATTGGTGGCAAAAACAAAATACGATGTTTACTACCAAATTGTGAATGGATAGATAAACTTAGGACTTATTAAACTCTAAAATAATCAACAACAACTTAAATGACTATTACTACCTAAAGAAACTATGAATAACATAATAATATGATGCTGACAAGATTCATACGAATAAATATTAATGATTTTATCATTCGTATACATCCTGCAACGTTTCAATAATATTCGAAGACAATAATTGTATCTAGACAACAAAGAATGATATAGGATACTTTGGAACGCTACTAAAAATACGTGTAAAAATATAGTAAGATCTTAATTTAATCGTTGTCTTTTCGGTTCAGCAAAAGTTTCGGTAGCTCCCGAAAAGTTAGCCTGAAAACGGAGAAAAAAAGATTAATTTAATACAACTAGCTGATCGGGCAAACGCTGTTTTGCTATATGAAAAAAAAAAAACAAAAAAATCCAAAAAAAATACCCTACCAGCTCACCTCAGACCAACCAAATATAGATACACAAAAAAAAACCGGTCAAGAGCGAGTCGGACTCGCGCACCGAGGGTTCCGTACAAGTTTATATAAATGGATAGATAGTATAAATAGTTCAGGAGTCAAGTCTCGCAGTTTTTTCCGAGCTTTTCCAATCTAAGAATCTATCGCGGAGGCTTAATATAGTAGGGTCCGGTTAGCACCATTGGTACCGAACCCTACAGGCCTGATCCGCAAGTCGAACCGTCCAGTAGGTACCTACTTCGCAAGTACCTACCTAATTAATTCAAGACTACGATAAGTGCTTAATGCACGATTAACGAACCAGAACAAATCAGAGATTTAATGAATTGGGACCGTAGCGTTTCAAGACCTTTTAGAAACCGAACCTATACTCCTAACGAACTATAACGCAGCGCAGTTTAAAATTGTATAAGGGTCGTTCTCCAATTGAGAATATTAAACGCGTCAATAGTGCAACGCCATCTATCGACCATTTTTAAACTGACAAAGTATTAGGCAGCGGGAGACGTTAAATGAACTTATGTTACGATTAATTTAAATTTTAATTTAAAACTCACTATTATTTTGGTACGTATTAAATTCTAATCAGTGATTTATTACGCTCGATGATTAATTACATACCTACTTTAAATAAAGACTATATTTTCATGATTTAATTAGATACAAATGTAATATAAGAAGGAATTACTTGAGAAATTTCATAGTTCTAGGTCAACGGGAAATACCCTATGGATTATGATGCCTTCGAGAGTGTCGAAATATTAGTTTTTTTGCGACATAAACGGCCGTAACTTTTTATGATAATTTATAATTATGATTTTTTTACGGCTTCAAGGGAACATAAACCTGAGTTATTATGATTAAAGTTCCAAACCGGATACCTCCACGCGTTCCATAAAGGATCTTGACAGACATACGGACGCGACGGAGTGATCCTATCAGGGTTACGTTTTTTCCTTTTGAGATATGGAAGCCTAAAAACATAAATAACGGGCAAGCCGTTTTGGAGGAGAACAATAACAAATACGGTGAAACGAAATTTTTAAGAAAATATAGTACCCAAGAATTTTTGGTGTATCTATAGCAAAGACATTAAATATATACAATCTCTTTGGTGTATAGCATGATTTTGTTTAAAGTCAAAATATTTATTTTCAATTACAGGCACTTTTGAATCGTCAAGGTCGGTCAGTCAGAGGTAAACTAAAAGCTATTTGCACGTTCCAAGGCGTAGATCTCTATGGACAAGAACGTGCAAGAAACTCCACGGACACTCTTTTAAATCAATAAATTGAAAACAATTCAAAGAACACAAATAATTAAAATAAACTGTGTTAGTAGAGAGATGACCTGAGGGTCTAAAAGGGCCACTTCAGCAGAATCAGAAAGCAAATCATGCTACCCGTCACTGTCAAATTTTCCCAATCAAACTTGAACCTAATGCGTTAGCGATAAAGATTAAAATTAAATTTGATCCCAAGTAGCATTTTGCTCTCTTTAATAGTTCACATTCAGTTCACTAGTGGTTTCTTAGTATTAACAATGGCCACACGTGGTTCATTGGTTGTATTAAAGTGAACAATTCTACTTATACCTGTATAAGGCATGTTTAAGAGTGTAAAATTGGTCTATTAAGTAACTATTGGTGTTGTAGTAGGATAACATTACTCTTTTAGTCAGCGTTTATTTTAAAAGCTGAACAAGAGCATTTTAAGAGGGGAAAAATACGGCATTGGTTATTTAAAGGTCCACATGGATGGTGTTATATTTCTGGCATTTTAGTACAATACACGTGAACATTAATGCAACCAAAAGCTGTTGTATAGCACCTTTTGTGGACTGTTATTCAAATAGTTGCCATAAGTGGGTGTAGTCTGTGATACATTAATCAGCCTTTATATTATTAATATAAAAGATCGTTTGATGAGTTCACGTGTACGTTTAAAGTATATTACATGAACCACTATTGATATCTAGTAACACTGACAGCTGTTTATTTGTTCACGAGTACCACATTATTATCCTCGAAGCTAATAATCATGTGAACGTGGTTTTTTATTCAACTCATTGAACAGCAACTTTTTGACATGTGAGGACCATGTGTGACCATCAACACGATTTCAAGTGCGACTTCAAATTTTATTAATGACGGTTCCGTACATAATACAGAGAAAAATTTACTGAAGCTGAGGCCAGCAATACGATTTCAAGCGTGTGTTCAAACATAATATATGACGGTTCCGTACAGAGCTTAGAAGAAACTGAGTGTGGTTTCAGTTCCAGTGAAAGTGAATATGAATACGATTATGAAAAACATGTAACTTTTCGTGAAAAATTAAGGATTGTTTTAGAATCTAAGGATATTAAGTGTAAATTAGTGTGCGTTGAATACAAAGAATTTCAATACTTTATACCTTTGTTGCATACATTATAAAGAATAACACAACTTTACGAATGTTTGATCAATTTTATTTTTAAATCACATGAACTTTGAGTCTCTTACACTTTGTATTTATTTAAATTCACAATTCCCATAAGATTTTTTTTGAAAAAGGTTAAAAGTCTCAAAAATAGGAAGGTTTTTACAATACTTTGTATTTTGAATGTTCTTTGTTTTTCAAGTAATGTATAATCATCGCCATCTTTTTCAAAAAGATCATAATATATAAGAAATAAACTTATTATTATAATTTCAAATCAGTCAGTCAGTTTAAGGCTCCTACAAAACAGGCGCGACACGCGACATAATCACCGCTCGCGATTATTGGCTTTAAAAGATGGACCATCACCCATATTATTGTCATTAGGCGTCTGAAAACAAAAAATGGTTTACAAAAATGAAACTGAATAGCAATAAAAATATAATGTCACCTCCAGTTTAACAACTCCTAGGCAATTAACAATTTTTAGTGAGATGTAACAAAACACACGCGCCACTAAAGCTGTATTATTCGTTTAAAAATCTCAAGATGTTGTGTGTGTTGTGAGTTTTAAACTCCTAATATACATCTGATAAGATTCAAGATGTTGTGTGTGTTGTGAGTTTTAAACTCCTAATATACATCTGATAAGATTTTATCTACTTTAAAGGCTGGCTTCGAAACCTGACCTATGATGAAACCGAAGCACTACTTGGAGTGCTTTATTTGACCTTCATAATATATATTTTTTTTTTGTTGGTTAGATAAGTCTGGATTCTAATAATATCTACTCCTCTATTAAATTTAACGTATTCAGTCAATCATACCACCTACTGCATTTACAAGACTGTACATTAACTTACTTGTGGTATTCAATGAAAATTTACATTTTCAATGCGGATCTCTAAAATTTAGTATTTGCAAAAAAATATTTAACAGGGTAAAACGTGAAATATTGAAGAACTGCACACCCGCCCAGGGCTGCTGGGCAGGTACACATGTGAATCTTTCTAGGACTCACGACATTATAATGGTACCCATGTGAAACTTCAAAGAGTTCACAGCAATAATTTGGAGCTACAATGGTTCACTGTAGCTGAAGAAAATGTTCACCATTTTGTTTACTCATAACCTATAATATTTCTAAATTAATTATGATTATATCACATACTACGTAGTTTTCTTGATTAATTTTGTAGTAAGTGTTTAAATACAAAGCCATAGACTGACCTAAGTCAGTCTATAGCTTTGTATACCATAAAATTACTACAAATATGAAAAATGGCTTTGTTCGTCCCTGCTTATTTAGATTTATTTTTATAATAAAAAGGCATTATTCCTGAGTCGCGTGAAAATTTTAACTCTAAATATGTATATACTTTACAATAAATTTACAATACCCATAATATTAACACAATAGAATATAATAAACACAAGTACTTAACAGTAAAATAAAATCCCATTAAATTGATATGGACATCACTCGCACGACCACTATGTTGCGCGTATTATATTAAAAATAAATATTTACAAAATATGGTACTCAAGTAATAATTTAGAGAAAAAGTGGCCTACTCGAAGTTTTTAGGGTACACTTGTGAGCGTTAATTACTATAGAGGCTATATAATTGTTCACTCGTTACTTCTTTCAACTCTCTTGTCTGTATGAAGAACAACACGGAATCCTATATTAGTGTCGTTGATCAGCTTTAAGACCACTGTTCTCTCTTAAACTGCTATTAAAGTGCTACTATTCTGCTACTGTATACCTTTAGTGAACTTTAGGCTGAATAATTTGTGCCCAAACCGGTGGTATAAGGGCTGTATAGAGTGCTATAGACCTCTTATACAACTTACTAAGACAGCTTAAAGAATAAATGTGTACCATTAGCCAACCGCTATAGAACCCCCAATGCTACTTGGGATAGTTCCAGCTGCCGGAGCCAAATGATGAAACACATGCGCTACCATCAGAGTTACTTTTAAATATCATAATATCACATTTCATATTAAAGTTTCATTTCACAGGAGTCAGCCTTTTGCCATGAAATAAAAACAACTTAAATCCCATTGAAATTTTCGTCCAATTTTCATTCATTAATTTCTCCAACCTGTATGTAGGTAAACGTACAAGTGAAAGACAAGTGTCATCTTCTATACCTGTCGCAGCCAACTGGTTAAATCAGCCGTGTAATTAGTTACCTAGGCTTTTCAATAAACGGCGTGGTCCTAAATGACAAACCAACTTACTAACAATGCGCCTAATACAGCATTTAATGATCGGGCTGGCAGATGTTTTTATGTAAAAGGGTAGGTAACTGTGTGGCAAAAATGTATAATGAATTAATTTTGGTTTGTTAAATTCTAAAGTCAAATAAAAATCAATTTCAACGTTCTGACTTCGACGACGGATTTTAGTATTTCTGTATGTTATAGGAACCAAACATAAATGGGCCTGTCTAATATCCGTGTCGGAGTGCCCTATGTTGCACTACTTGGCTAGGTAGATCATTAAAGCCGAAATCAAATCATTTGCACAATTAAATGACGGGATGTCACTTAGGCCGCTGATTAATCAAAAGGCTAGGCCGCCATTAAAATGCTGATTAAGAGGAAACATGAGTGGCGAGACATTAAGTAAAAAGTCATAATTCGAGGTTTGGCTCTCGACTGTTTTCTCCTCTAATATTGGACCGATTATAGAGATATTTCACAAACTAAATAAAAAGGATGTACACTGTGTCCTTCTATTTTTCTTTTTTGATTACTATTTGCCAAATTTGTACACTAGGGCTCTGTTGACAGCGATTTATCGGACAATTTTGAGCATTTTGTGAGAGTTTTAATGCTGATACGGATAATAAATCATCAAAAAGGAGAGCAGGACACAGTATATATCCTTCTTATTCTAGCGCCACCTATTTTACGTGACATGAACCACAATCAGTGCCAGAACGCCTCATCCTACTAGATACTGACCGAAATGAACCCTAATGACACCGCGATGTAGGGGTGAGGTTGTAATGAAATTCCTGTAACTACCGACAGATGGCCGTATTAAAACATGTAGACTTTACGGTCAGCGACAAAAGTCGATTCAAACTGCTACATTCACATAATAACCATCTAAATTGAAACAAAACTACTCGATATAAGCATTTAACGTAAAAGCTAAGAGAGTTTATTTTAGTTCGATTGTAATAAAGTACATATTTTATTCAAGAATTAATAAAAAAAATCCGAGTATGGTTATTATTGCTGCTGTTCTACTTTTGTAGTTCGCTTAAAAACACCTTTTCCCACCCGCAGGCATTTAAAAAGCTTCAACGGGGTCAACAGGTATGTTTGATTGCCACGAACAGCAAGGGTTGCCATACGCCTGAATTTTGGGACAATTCTTCCCTCGATCGATGCATTCGAAAACGTCAATCAACAATCATTTTTATTTTTAACTGACTTCTTCAAAAAGTAAAAGATAGAGCCTTCTACTTTTTGAAGAAGTTCAGCTGTACTTATGTATTTTTTTTCTGTATGTTCACCTACTTCTCCGCCAATTTCGGACCGATTTTGGCCCTTACATAGAGGCAAAGGCTCAAGTGGCTGCAAAGAAGTTGGGGATTCTGGCAAAGGTGAGACGATACTTCACGCCGGAACAGCTGCTTAAACTTTATCAAGCGCAAGTTCGATCGTGTATGGAGTACTGCTCTCATCTTTGGGATGGATCTGCCAGATACCAACTTGATGCCCTTGAGTCAATTGAGAAACGAGCTAAGAGGATCATCGGCAATGAGAGGCTTGTCGCGACGAAGCTCCAAAGTCTTGAACATCGAAGACGAGTTGCTAGCCTGTCGGTTTTTTACCGATTGCATTTTGGGGAATGTGCGACGGAATTGCATAATTTAATTCCGCCAAGCCCGTTCCATCATCGGACCACAAGACGAACGGCGATGCGCCACCGGTACACGGTGGATATCCCACCCATACGCACAAAACGTTTTGGTAACACATTCATAATGCGTACAGCTAAGGAGTGGAATTCCCTGCCGGAGTCTGTGTTTCCTGATAGCTACAACCTGGGAGTCTTTAAGTCAAGAGTTAATAGGTTATTTCTAGGCAAGCGTGCTCCATCTTCGACCACATCATCACTTACCATCAGGTGAGATAGTGGTCAAAGGCGTGCCTATCTATAGTAAAAAAAAATAAAAAAAATATAAGTATTTTTTTTTCAAATGCAACATTTTAGAATCTGATGATGGAATCCCATGAAAATCAAGGGAAACCCTCAATTTTTTTAAGCACACACAATGTTTTTCATATACTTTGTTACGCAATTCAGATATTTGTACCTGGTAATCATCATCTCATGTTGCTGAGCTGATGATGGAAGGTATAAGTCAGGATCTGACGATGGGATCCCATGAAAAATGTTTGTTCAGCGATATTTTCGCCAATTGTTAACCGATTTGGATGATTCTTTTTTTTTTTGTTTGGAAGAGTATTTTCTCGGACTGGTCCCATTTAAATTTGGTGATGATTTGATGAAGAACTTCGGAGGTACGCAACGGAACTCTTCAATAAATGATAGCAAATGGATCAGGATTTCTGAAATCGCATGTCTGTTGATTGTTTAACATAACATCACGCCGGCACGCTGTATTTGTGGTTTTACTTTTTAGTGGTACCGACGTAAAAACTTTTTTACAAAAAAAAAAAAACCGACTTCCAAAAACAAAACACTTCAAAGTAAAAAACGACTTTAATTCCGGAAGTCGGTTTTTTGGTTTTTTTGTTTTTGAACACCGACTTCCAAAATTAAAGTTATTTTTTACTTTTGGAAGTCAGATTGTTTTTCTTTTATCTTGGTTGTTTGCGACCAAAGACCGAAAAAAACGGAAGGCGTTCTGTTAAGACAAGTATTTAAATTTATTGAAAAAGTATATTGCCTTGACCAGGAATATCGATATTCCAAATCCCCGCATTTTTCCCACATCTTGCCTATCCCCAACCAGCTTGAGATTCCGTTGGCAACGCTGTACTTCACGGCACTCGACTTAAGCATAATGCTAACAAAAGGAAATCCCCACCAATTTCAATAAAAAACAAATTACAATTAAACTTTGATTGGGGGTGAGTGAGTTCAGAGGAAATGACGTAAGAATCTAGCGATAAAGTGTACTACCTCCTCGCTTCAGGACCAGCGCTCCTGGAGCCGGTTCCTGGTCTGCACAAGAACCTCGACCTCCTGCTTGAGGCGCTCCGTGGTCTGGCTCAACCACTCCCGCTCCTGCGTGATACCTTCTCGCTCACTCTTCACCTTGGTGAGAGCGTACACCATGTCTGGAACACGGAAACATGGCAATCAAGCTAGGTTCACATTATTGTGTCAATTCGAAACCTACTCGCAACTGCTGTCATTTGAACATCTCAGTAGTTACGGATTGTCAGAAGTCCAAAAATCTGACACCAGTCTTACCGAGAAGTACCATTTGGAAACAAAGTTTTATTATTATTATTTCATTTTGTTTATTCATTTTTCTTTACAAACAACTTAATTAAAACTAATATTATGAAGCTGAAGAATTTGTTTGTTTGGTGCCAATCTCAGGAACTACTGGTTCGAATTGAAAAAATATTTTAGTGTGGGATAACCCAATTATCGAACACTATAATATTTAATATAACATAACGCTACGAAGAAGAGCATTCAGGTGATTGCGCTAAGGATACCCCGCGAAATTCAAATATTTTTATGATTTTGCAATTTGCCGGTCAGTGTGAAGCTGTATCATCTGTATCATCAGTATAGCCCTCTAAGTTCATGAAGCCCTATGGAATCGTTATTTCATGAAAAAGTCATCACAGTAACCGGCAAAAAACATAAAAATATTTGAATTTCTCGGGCTACCCTGGCGCAATCACCTTAATGAAAAATGTGCCGCCGACGAAGATGGTCAGCTAGATTTTAAATATTTCTTAAAAACACAAAAAAAAATATAAAAGAAATAGTAGTCAGTGTCGGGAGCAGGGTCCAAGCTACCGGTAACCACCGGTAGCTTGGACCGGAAGGCTCCAGAGAAAGCCTTTTGTATCAGACACTTTACCCAACTGCTGTACAAGCATACGCATTGTCTTTTTTAGTCCCGCAGACGAAGTTACAAACAACAATATAGGTAATGACCGGAATTATACTTTTTCAGTTCTAATAATATTTTGAAAATTTGTAAAAATTTAAAGAAAATACGTAGATTCTGGGACTGAAGTTAGTAGGTTTGCAGGAAAGGCCTAAAATACGTAGATCTACTTAAAAAGACGTAGAGTTGGCAACACGGAGGCCCACATCAGCTTTGTGAAAATATTCTCTAAAACAGCTTAAACAGCACATCTCTCGGTTGTCAAGTCTTAGGATTTAAAAAGCCTCGACCCATATCAAGCATTCGATCCTGATAGCTCTGCTGAAAGTTTCAGTAGCTCCATCAACAGTTTAAATAAATATTTATTATTTCCCATTTCTGTAAGTTATACAAGACGTGTTTAAGTTATTTAAGACGCCAGTTATATATACGGTACCATTTTAGTACTTAATGTACCCGACGTAAACTACCTCCAGGCGCATTTTTTTTTTAATATTTCATTTGCTTGAACGCGCTGATCCCTGGAACTGCCAGTCGGATTTGGAAAATTATTTTTGTATACGATAGCCACATTCATAAGGAAGGCTAAAGACTATTTGGGAGCGTTACATGCGGGCAAAAGCTGATACCGAACAAAATAGTTCGCTTTGCAAATAAATTGCTGCATAGATGTACTGTTAACGGCAAATTGCCCATGGTAAATAATAATCTCCATAGTTCAATGTAATTAATATCTGGAATCCATAGTAGGTAATTCGCATTGGGTTAATATTGTTTAACGCTAAATCGCTGAAGCATAAAATTATACAATCACAAACATTCGATGTTAATTAATTTAACTCACATTGTATTAATATACTATTAATGGACCTATATTGTTCCTTCACTGCATATTATTTCATTTGAAACGAAGCCGGTGTCGACGAAGTCGCTGTTTATTAATAGTGCAGCTAAAAAACTTGGATATCTTAATCGTTTATTTTCAAGTACGGCGGTTAAGATTACAGCGCTATTACAGGAGATCACTCGTGTTAACTGCGGTTGCGGCACGCCGAAAACCCCCAAAATAAAATCTCTAATGTGATTTAAAAAGATATTCCTTTCCAGTTGACATATTTGCTTGAAATCTAAAATATAATCGTCCTAAAAATATGGAAGTAATAAAGTAAAATAACTCACTGTCTAGTTCGAAATAGTGCGCCTCGTGGATGAGCAGGTCGATGTGCGGGAACTGCGCCGGCAGCAGCAGCCGCTTGTTGCGCAGGTAGTTGAGGATGTGGCGGAACATGGCGCCGTCGCGGTCGATGAAGTAGTGCTGCTTCAGCGTGTCCAGCACGATGGGGATGGTGCCGTTGAACATCTTGCCCAGCCGCGACTCCGGGAACCTGCGCACACGTGCACCCGGTCACAGCGGCGGCTCGACCCACTCTGCTGCACATTCATCGCAACAAACCGATGCATCCGACGTTTAACATCTCGAACGTTCACTGTGATCAATTCACGAGTGATGCAAATTGCTCGTGCGTCAGTGACTCGTTGATATTATACTCGTTGATTCGACTGAACTAGATTTAAAATGGACCCAGATTGAGAGCTCTTCAACCAATTAGGTACTCATATTAAAGGCTGGGGTTGCTATAGAAATTGCGCTTAGCAACCAATTCGCTGGGCAGAGTTTGAATATTCATGAATTTGTAAGGTTTCGAAAGGAATGATGTTTTATGTTGTGCCCCCAAGTGAGTTGATTAAAAGAAAAAGTGAGGGGGGCTATGGCGAGGTCGCGGGGCGGGGTTGGAGCGCTGCATATCCCGCAGGCCCCGGGGCGACGCTGCGGGCGCGGGCGGGCTCCGACCGCGCTCCGCCGAGAAATAACACGCCGAGCTCATATAAAACAAGCTTATACAATGCCAGTTTACAGCGAATATAACACTCATTATGTAATCACATAACGCTGCTACAATAAATTGTAAATTGCAGTGGGACCGCGGGTACTGCGAGAATGGCGATCACCGCATCCTGTCCAGTCCCTGCGTCGCGCGTCGTCAACACTGCTGCTGCTTCGAAAGCTGCATGCAGTAACGACCATGTATTAGTGTAAGTAGTTGAACGTAACTCAGGCATTTATACTGGTTCGTTGATTCACTTGATTGTAGGTTTCGTCTGTCATTTGAAACGCATACAATGTGTCTGTCGTACAGCTTAGTCGCCCAGCGGAACATAGGGCACATGGAGCGTAGGGTTAGGCCATCGACACGGATAGCTTAGTTTCGAATAGTATGACAGGAGATTAGATCCCGTCCACAGAAATAGGCTCCGTCGTCCAGGTTAGAATGTTGAAATTGATTGTTGTTTGAATTAAATGCTGCAGAGTTTGTTTGTTTGCTCGAACGCGCTAATCTCAGAAACTACGGACCGATTTGAAAAAATATCTCCGTGTTAGATAGCTCATTTATCAAGGAAGGCTATATGCTATATATCATCACGCGTTAACCAATACGAGCGGCGCAGTAACGAAAATTGTGAAGCAGACGAAGTTGCGCGGGTCAACTAGTATTTCATATATTTTCGTAACACGGTTTATTATATGAAAGGCGCAAGTATCTGCCAGCCCGTTCATTAAATGTTGAATTGGACGTATTGGCTGTATGTCACTTAGGCCGCTAATTAAACGGCGCAGTTCAAATTTCAATCAGGGACCTACTACCTTGGTTTTTTTGTTCCCCAACCTAAAATTTTGTCTCGTCTTTGTGTCTGAGCCACGTCTGCCTGCACTAAACAGTCATCATCTGTACATCGAACAGTGTCTTGAGCCTCACGTGATGCCCTATGCACATTTTATTGGTAACGGTTTCATATTCACGCACGACAATGCTAGGGCTCACACCGCGAGCTTCGTACGAGATTATGTTACCGAAGTCGGTACCTCCATTACCTACGGAATGGCCAGCAAGAAGCCCAGACATAAATCCGATTGAACATCTATGGGATGAATTAAAGAGACGAATTCACGCAAGAGGTCCTGCCCCAGAAACACTTAGCCGGCTGCAAAATGCAATCCAAGAGGAATGGAATGGAATGGAATGCCACAACATTCGATCGTGACTCTCATCTGATCGATGAAGAACAGTTATTAAATGAACGTTTCTTAGCTTTTTTTTTTCATTTACGTGTGATGTTTTATAAATTTCCTTCATACTCCATACAGGGTAAAAATTACTTGTTAAACAAAATAAGAAACCTATGAAAAATTAATTTGAATTAAAATTTTATAAATAATTAATATTATTTTTTATAATTAGGATTTGAAAACCTCATATTATTCCCTACCAACGACCTCGTAGGGGTGAAAGTACACATGATTTTAAATAACTTTAACTTTGAGACTAACCCTGAATTAAACGACATTTGACATATATTCCAAAATCTACACTTTTTCCGCACGGCGTTTCGATTTTTCTGATGAGAAGTGGCACGCTTTTTTTCCGAAAAGCACGAAAGTGTTGTTCTCAACAGCGGAATCCACGTGAGGTACTAAACATAAGTGAGCTTTGTCAAAAATATATCCCCACAAAGTTAATGGACTGGTAACTATAAAAAACTGATTATTTTTATTGTTGATAGAACGAAGTAAGAGAATCCAACCGGGAGCATGCGAAAGATGTAAACATTTAGAATGTGGATAAAAACAGCGATGACTCTGAGAAAGAAAATATATAAGTAAGTAAATGAATAGGTCCTATCTACTGAGCGAAAGCCAGTCGGGAGTGTTCCGCCTCGATTGGACCCTTTGATAGCTCATTGCTTGTTCATTTCAACAATTTTAACTGCGTAATTTTTACAGAATAGCACAAATGATGTGTATGATTGTAATCGCCAGGGAAATTAACAAATGAATTGGCAGTGTCCAATTACTGTAAGAGCCAATATCGGTTGCAGAAAAACAGTTAGTCGCAATTGAATGAAATCATATCTGCAGGAAATGGTTTACGTGAGAAAATTGTGCTGAATACATACTCAGATGATTGACTATTAAAATTATTGTGTGGGGAGCAGCTTTCTGAATATTAGCAAGTAATATTACTTAAAGTGGATCAGTTCGTTTTTCCTAGAAGTGTCAATAAACCCGGAATCTCAAGGATTTTCAAACGTAACTAACACCTGATACAGAATACCAACAGAATTGTAAAAAACAACGGGTTGAACTCCGGGAGTGCCGGCAGAAGTAAAAACTTGAATACGTGCTTCTCTCCCTCCGTCTTACGAATTTTCGATCAGGGGGCATGTCCTGACGCAAGTTTAACATTTTTTACCCATCACAAAAAGTGCACAACGCCGCTAAAAAAGTTTGCAGGACACGGGACCGTCTTACAAATTTTCGACCAGGGTCACGAGTCCTGACGCGAGTTAAACATTTTATACCCATAAAAAAATTGCATAACGCCGCTAAAGAAGTTTTCACATCAAAAAAATTAGGCGAATGTGGACGTTATGGGAAGTGGTGCACAGACAGGACAAAATTAAACAACTCTAATGTTCAGTAGTTCTAGTGAGAGATAGACTGAATTTATTGAAGCCATTAGTAGTATACTTGTTGCATTGCATGTTGCTTTCATCCGAAGAACTTTTTGAAAGATTGGATAGTCAAACACGACTGTGGGTGGACTGCCATAACTTTGGTGAAACAGTTATATCTTGAATTCATAGCATTTCCTACATTAATGCCGCTTGTTTTTCCTTTCAAACTAAATACGAGTGGTTACTTTTAATTTTCAAGTGTCGTATTGCTGTTGATCCCTAAAGGGAACGTAATATGCTGGCGGCATAGCCGCTAGCGTTATCATGACTGTTTACAGAGTACAAACTATAATGCCTTGCTTACGGCTCTTGTGTGGCACAGCTCAGGATTGGGTAGCCTTCGGCAAGCTATGAGCAGCCGACATATTGTAAAAGATGCTCTCACATCAATGTTAGTGGAAAGATTTTAAATTCGCTATGTTCACAAAACCTTTGCATAAGATTTATATTTGGCATCCGCAAATATGATCACATTTCTGAATTTTGCACAAAGCTCAAGTGGCTTCCCATACGTCTTCGCCGGGATTCTCATATTTTATTTATGCTCTACAGTATTCTGTTCAATCCTACAACCCCCTCTTATCTTAAAGAACGCTTCAAGTTCCTTCATGACACACATAATAGATGTCTAAGGTCGTCGGAAAACTTGAGATTAGAGATGCCGATGCACTTCACCAGCTTCTACGACAAATCTTTTACGGTTCAGGCGGTGCGGTTATGGAATGCTTTGCCCGTATCAGTAAGACGTGCTCAATCTTTGTCCATTTTCAAAACAATGGTCAAAAATCACTACCATTCTGTTTGATCGTTTTCACTCGATTCCTATGTTTTTTATTTATTTGTAAAATAATTATAATTGTATATATTTATCTATTATGTATTTATTTATATAAATCGTAAATAAATATATAGATTTATATAATAAATCTTTGAAATCCATCCAAAGGTCGCTTTCAGCGATAAGGCCGCCCATTGTGTCACCCTATGTAATGTTTTCTTCATCTATCTTTTCTGTAACTTCTATGGTGTACATAATAAAGAGTATTCTATTCTATTCTATTATATTCTATTCTATTCTATAGTGACGAGGCGCAGATATCAAGAAGCGAGACTGTAAACAAAGTGATATCTATCAGCGAAAACGATTGGCGAAATACCTCCCGATGAAAGTCTATGGACAAGAAGGTGCTACGGAAGTGTCACGTCATCAATTCCTATTTTTGTCTATTTGATATTAATATAATGTCTCTTTACCAGATTCTAATAACGTGCTTGTGCTTGTTTCTTGCCATGCAAGCAAGACGCAAGCAGGTTTAATTGCGGGGCACGACTGGGACCGAGAAAATAATCACACTACACCTTGGTGCCCATGTAATGCAACTTACATGCGAGCTGGTTGCAGGTGTAAACGTGGCCTGGGGACGGAGACAGTCAGCTGTGAATTACTCGCCCATTCCCAATGCCCACGTAAAGATCACCCAAAGGTAAAAGGATAGGAATGATCCAGCTTTTGAAAACACTTATACAAGCTGAGAAGATATGCGACACATTCGCAATAAACGGTCATCGCTCAGCATAATGCTGGGACTCGTGTGCGAGACAAAGCCACAGCGCTCGTTCTCAGTGGAAGCCAGCCTGGATGACGTCGACCGTTCATATCAATTTATTTCTGTCTTCGCTTACATCTAGTCTATTTCAAGTCTTCCCAGTATTATGATAACCATACAAAAAAACTAATTTCATCCAAAAGGCACTTACGTGGTGAGAGTTTCCAGGGTCGAGGTGTAGATCCTGCCGCCCACGTCAATGTGAACGGGTGCGTTATACTTGGTGGTAGGGGCCACGCGTGGTATGCCCACGATCAACTTTTGCTCCATGGGACCTTCCTCCGGGACCTGGGGGCTCCCTGGCTTCTCAATCTCCATCTTAGGAATAAATTTTACAGTAAGAAATGGTTTAGGTATGGAGGCTCGCACCTATGTTATATTTACTTATCTCTACATAATATCTTGTTCTTTATATAGATAATTATACTGTACGTGTGTATACTGTATGTCATTGAACTCCTCCTAAACGGCTGGACCGAATTGAATGAATTTGTTTGTATGAGTTTGGGTCACGCCTTGAATGAATCACAAATAGGGTAGGGTAGGTAGAGTAGGTAAGGTAGGTAGGGTAGGTAACCCTGTCCTTAACTTGACGCCATATTATAGGTAGGAGATTTTATTTTAAGTGTAGGTATAGGCATAGTTAGGTTAGTATTTAAAATATAAAATTTGACATGTGTTGTGATTATTTATACTGATTTTATATAGTTTTATTAAGATTGGTAATCTTAATACAACTGATAGGTCCAAAGTGATAGGCATACTTATTGATATGCTGTATCTAAAAGTCGCTGTCTGTTTGTTTCTCCGCTTTTAAATTCTTCAAAACCACGTAACGAATTTTGATACGGTTTTCATTAAGAAAAAGATATAAACGAGAAAGATTTAGTAGGCTTTAAATCCATGTTCATCATCATCACCTTATCAGCCGAAAGACGTCCACTGCCGTACATAGGCCTCTCCCAAGCGTCGCCACAACGACCGGTCCTGCGCGACTTGCAACCATCGGCTACCCACGACCTTCACAAGGTCATCAGTCCACCTTGTTCCCACAAGGTGAACCGATGACCTTCCTTCGTTGCGTCTTCCGGTACGCGGTCGCCACTCCAGGACTTTTCGGCCCCATCGACCATCTCTTCTGCGAGCAATGCGCCCTGCCCACTGCCACTTTAGTTTGGCGATCCTTCGGGCTATGACGTTAACCTTGGTTCTCTTGCGGATATCATCATTCCTGATTCGATCACGCACGGAAGATCAAAGCGCCCTTTGAGTGACTTTGAGCCTTCTGATGAGGCCCATTGTGAGCAATCACGTTTCAGTTCCATATGTCATCACTGGCAACACGCACTGATCATAGATTTTCGTCTTGAGATACTGTGGTATGTGGGACGAGAAGATACCACGTAACTTCCCAAACGCCGCCCAGCCGAGTCCGATTCGACGGTTGACCTCTTTCTCGAAGTTGGTCCTACCTAACTGGAAATCCATGTTAATTATACTAAAAAGCGAAATCCTGTAATTAATATAGTAAAAGAATACGATTAAGTATAGATAATTTAGTTAAATATGTTTGTCTAAAACACTGGGAAGTTACGAAGGTATAGGTGAGCAAAGGAACATGTTTACTCGTAAGCTGTGATTGCTCTGAATTCAATACAGAAGAACAGGGACAACATTAATCTCGGTAGCCATTTTAATATTAGTTTAGAGTTTGCTCAAACCAATAGTATCTAACCACACAAGGTGTCCATTTGAATAAAGTAGATACATATAAGTACGTCAGTTTTCATTTTCCGTGGTATAAATCTACAGTCTGAATGTTTGCAGGTTATATTTAAAACCTGATTTATTCCTACATGGCTCCAATTTAGTACATACCAACATACAGTTTTAATTCATCGCATAATGGCGGTGTGCCTGGGGTATTGCGGGCGGGATGCTGCGGGCTCTAGCTCGCTCTATGGACCTCATCTTACAGCCGCCGGCGAGAGCCAACGGGCGGCGGCGGCGACGGCGCGGCGGCGGTACAAAATTAGAGTTCGGATGATAAAAAAATACATGTACATAAGTAGGTAGCACCAAAAGTGCGAGTATGCGACTAAATATGGCTTTAATGATTAGCTCAACGTTTGAATCGCACATGGGGCATGATTAACCATTTTTAGGGGTCCGTAGTCATGAAAGAAAAGTTTCGCCCTGTCCGTCTGTCTGTCCGCGGTTTAGCACAGGGACGCTTAGCACTAGAAAATTGGAATTTGGTGGCTACTTATTCATGTTAAACAAAAAAGGGTTTTGTTTTAATAAGCTGGGGACGATTTTTTTTATCGTGTGTGTACCTAGTAGCATATATTTAATTTAAAAGGAAAACTATCACAGATAAGTAAGCTTTTCCATAGTCGAACAACCTATAAAAGTTTACAATTGTGACGTGCAACTACGGAACCCTACACAGCGCGTGGCCCGACACGCAATTGGCTGTTTTTATTAAGTAGGTACCTACCTACGCGTGTCTACAAAAGAGAACAGTAGGTATCATTTCGCCTGTGCAACTATGATGAGGTAAGTGGGAAATACTGAGATAAGCAGTAAGTATTTATACTATGCACGAATGAATGGAACGAAGAGGTTTAAGTACACATTTCGATTGATGTTTCAAAATGTAAAAGTGCAAGAGACGTGAAGCAGGCGGCGTCAGCGTGGGAGCCTCCGCCGACCCACTGCGGCGCTCCCACGACATGCGGCATGCGGCACCCTTTACCAACTACCCATCAATCAATACTTACATATCATACTGACTGGCCTGTTGGTCTAGTGGTTAGTGACCCTGACTGCTATGCCAGAGGTTGTGGGTTCGATTCCCACCCAGGACAAATGTTTGTGTGATGAGCATGATCATTTGTTCTGTGTCTGGGTGTAGTTTATCTATAATATGTATGTATTTAGAAATATATAAGTATGTTTATCAGTTGTCAAGTACCCATAACACAAGCTCTGCTTAGCTTGGGACTAGATGGCGTTGTGTGATAGTTGTGTGGAATATTATTATTATTATTATTATACTATCAAATGCAAATGCATGCCAGAATACGTCAAAACCGAAAAGCTAAATTTCTCCCACCGCGAAAATTTTTGATCTGTCTTGATCGGATTATAAACTTTCGATAAATTGTAAATAAGTAGGATGAAATCTCACCATCCCAAATTCAATTGATATCCGTCTCTTATTGAGGAGAGTTTACAATCACACGCGATGTATTATAAACTCTCGATGCTTGCAATAACCTGATGCTTCTACTGGTAATCACAGAATTAATACAATAAAATGAATTTCTGAAATAGAAACCATTCACTAAGCACAGTTTTTACTACCTACGAGTTTGGTGCTAATAGTTAGCTACATATCTAGGACATTCGTAAGTAACAAAATTGCCATGAAAATTGTCATTTGCGGTGTCGTGTGGCTGAAGCGCCCGGGGCATGGGCCGCACACCGGACAAGTTGGACTTCAATTATTTTTTATCGCTTGAATGCATCTCCAGCGCAGTCGTCTGGTGGGCTATCTCTCAGGCTTCACACCTAACGCTCTATTCATGGGCGAAACTAAACGTTTCTAGCTACAAACTGTATAACTAAGTATACGAACTCAGTAGATTATACATTCGGTCCGGTTCGAAATCTGCTGTTTTAAACACTGGCGTGTTTAGACAGCATTATTTTTTCAGTTTCTCCTCTAGGTTGTAAGTGGTTCAAAATTATTGCACTGTGTTTTGTTAAAGTTTTTACAATCGAGACCGCGACACTTGTATCAATGTTAATAAAACATATATAATCAATAAATATATATGTTAATAAAATTCTTCCGTTACTAACTGATTGAGTGACTGAGTGACTGACAGACAACGTACAGCCGAAACTACTGATCGTAGAAAGTTGGAATTTGGCATGTAGGGTCCTTGGGGAGTGTAGGGGAGCATGAAGGAAGGATTTCCCGAAATTCCCACGGGAACGAGAAAAGAGGAATATGCGCGTAAGAAGTTGCGGGCGAAAGCTAGTAATATATATTATTTATGCATCCTTACAAATCTCTCATTGTAAAAACCATGCCAGGTGTTAATAAAAACTGGAAAGTAAAACGTTTAAAATGACACACATGTCAAATGTTACTAAAAAAAAACTTGAAAGATTTCTAAAGAGCCCGCAACAGCAATATCGTTTTTGAAACCACAAGCTATTATGGGCTTTAATCACTGACAAGTACTGTAATTAGTAAAAAAAAATATACAGAATACAAAACATCATCATGGTGGCTGGAGCTTGGAGTAAATAGTACACAGGTCGAAAAACGAGTTGGAAATCAAGCGAGTCGAGTCGCTACTGTATACTTGTAGTTACGGTAGCACGCCGCTAGAGGGCGTTCCGTCGCGAAGCAAGCCACCACTCTTACCTGTCTGGTTTCATTATAAATATGCCGCGGGCTATTTGCCTGCTCCGCGACAGCCCAAATACCTAATCACTGGATACCAGTCAACGCAATAAACATCAACAGTCTTAGGTTTTCGATATAACTTTGGAGAAAATGTACTACATGAATTACATGATGAAATATATTGAGGTGGAAGCGCCAGGGTAGCCCGCGAAATTCAAATATTTTATGTTTTTTTGCAATTTGCCGGTCAGTGTGAAGTGTTTGTTGAACAAAATACGATTCGCGACCGTAACGCGTATTTGTCTAAAGAATTATAACCATTTTAATCATCAATATAGTCCTCTAAGTTCATGAAGCCCTATTGAATGACTTTTTCATGAAATAACCATTCAATAGGGCTTCATGAACTAAACAAAACGAAAAAACATAAAATATTTGAATTTCGCGGGCTACCCTGGCGCTTCCACCTTAAGACAATTATTTTGATCTGTATAAATTCTGGCGAAAATAAAAAAAATAATAGTAAATGTAATAAAAAAAACCGCAAGGCAGATTTGTGGCGAACTGTTGGGCACTAGCGACCCCACGGACCTGATCTCCAGGGAGAAGTCTTGTTCCTCATTTCCGACTTGCCTTTATTGGCTGGCCGGAGTGCACACTGACGAGGAACAGAGCTCCCACCTCTTTCTTGCCTTAATCGGCCGGTCTGAGTGGAGAATCGCAAGAGCAAATGTGCTCAGGAGAAGGATGTATAATCCAGTTAGAGGCTGGTAGGGATCTTGATCGTACTTCCGGGATTGTCCTGATAGCCGTGGTATACCTCTCCAGGCCTCTATCACCTCAGGATATGTTGCCCCCTTAGCGCTACGTCACTTTGTGCTAGCGACCCTTTTCGGGGGGCCCATTTATTGAGTGTGCAAGTCACCCCCTGCCATTTTAAAGCCGTTTTAATTGTCAATGGTCAGGCAGGGACCAATAGTTCTTCCATAGTAAACGATTATCAATCCACTAAACCAGCCGAACCCATAGCGTTTCATCTTTTGTTTCCATATTCTGCAATAGTCCTGCTCCAACCGGGGATTGTCCTTGGGTATACTTTCACAGTGCATATAGGGATAACGTAGGTTGGTATCCCATTCCATTTAAAATGTCTAAAGGGGCCTCTGCGAGTTGGCTTCGGGCCCCTCGTACGCCTACCAAAGGACCGGGTCTCCAGGGACCCGAGAAAGTGAAAAATATGAAAGTAATAAAATTTTGAGAGTCGTTCACAGCATATTATTGTTTAATGTACATTCCATTTAGGCAAAATATCTACATCTACACTAACATTATAAAGAGGAAAGATTTGTTTATTTCAAATTAATAGGCTCCGAAATTACTGGACAGATTTGAAAAATGCTTTCACCATTAGAATCCTATATTATCTCTGATGAACGTAGGCTATATTATATTTAAAAAAAAAAAAATGAGAGCTTAAGAAAATTGCAATAATGTAACTCTAAGTAGAAACAATTTTGCCTATAAAATTCATTGTTTGGCGTGCACTGAGAAAACTATTGGTGATGCATAAAAATAATGTACTACATAATTGAAGTACTCATTATTACCTATGAAAACAGTCCACGATGGTATATGTCTAACTATTATGGTACGGAATGGAATAGTGGTGATTTTGGTTCTATGATATTAATCCCTATCATGGTTTGATAATTAAGGTTGATTATGTACATGTAAATAACCTTAAAATTATTCAAATCTGACCCTCCACTTAAAAGTTACGACGGGTATAAAATGCTCAGAAAAATGTTGCAGTTAGAACGAACTGCACTACGTTGAGTCTATTAATTAGACGTTACCCAATAAAGATTGAGATGTAGGAGATGAATTTCATGTACCTACTATACCCGCGCGAAAGAAGTCGCGGGCGAAGTCAAAGTGCGAAAGCTGCATCATCAAAAATTTGTGGAAAGTATTTAGAGTGCAAATGAGCGCGACATGGCCGACATGAGAACAAACAATAAATTAATCCTGATAAATCGAAGCAAAGTAATTGAACTCAAATTCCATGAAATATATTTTCATCGAAAAACGAGAAAAACCAAGCTGGAATTGCTCATTGTATGCACACAAAAGGCACAGTAGTGGAAACATTTTCCAAATTCAAAACTAAAATTTCATCGAAACTACGACTGATTTTAATCAAACTAACTGCGTTTTTTCGATAAAATAAACTTCGACATCGTTAAATTTTAATTTTACTGTTACATTCATAGAACTAGAACGGTTTGCTTTTAGAGAAAAAGCCGCTATATTCCTTTATGCTTTTTTTACGAAATTAGTTATATCGAATAAGAAATGCGTGATATCAATATCTGACAGAGCATTTGGCTTATTTTCGATATATCACTTTCAATATACTTCTTCAAGTATGACAAAACACCAAACACCGTGTTTGGCGTATAAAATATCAGTGATAACAAATTCGCTTAAAACTTTGCACCTGCATGGTTAGCTCTCAACTCGTTAAAATAGAAAAAAAAAGCTTCGATAGCGAATTCAACGGTTTGAGCCTGGATTGACCGTGGATGAGTTTCTGAACAGCAAAAAAAAATACTTTTTACGGAAGTCGGTTGTATTTTTTATGAAAAGATTTTCACTTTTTAGTACTTCGACGACTCGACGTCATCGTCTACGCAGTAATCACATAACCAAATAAGCAAATAGCTCATAAAACCAAAACTACTGAGCCAAACTAAATTATTTTTACAGCACCAAATGGCAAAATAATATTAATATTTGCTTCGAAAATATCACTATTCAGAACTAACGTGAGTGTCAGATGTTAATTGGTCAGGCCATAACCTTAGCATAGAACATTATACATAACTAGCTGACCCGGCAAACGTTGTTCAGCCAAATAAAAAAAATAGCCTACCACCTATTTTCATACCTACCGAATATAAAAAAATGAAACGAATGTGTTTGCAGACCGGTGGGACTCTCCCCTCTCACGTAGGTGGGTAAGTGTTCTGGTACTGGTGTACCATTGAACGAACAGTTCAATAAAATTTTTGAATTTTGAATTTGAATTTATTTCATGAAAATCGGTCGAGACGTTTCGGATGAGTTCGGTGGCAAACACCGTGACACGAGACTTTTATATATTAGACAAAGATGTAGCGAAGATGTAGCTTTTAAGGTGGCATAAAATATATGGCGCATCAGACTACTTGAAATAGAGAGAGAAAAGTGTTCTATAGTTTGTATATTTTTATTTTTATATTAATAAATAAATTTAAGTTATTAATCGCGTTAATGGTTTTTTACCACTTTGCACCCAGGTACCACTATTATTCTCTGCATCACCCAAAGGTTGACTCGTAGAAAAAGGCGATAAGTCCGCCTCTGTACATCTGTGTGCGCAAAGTATTAAATAAATAAATCTTTTTGCGTTCTGGTTTTTTGATCAAAGTCAACGTATTTCTTTACAGTATTAATCTGGTACTGAATCTTCTTCATCCACCTGGCGTTAATCCCGGCTATTGTCAGGGTCCGCCATCTGGTACCGAATGTCACCTTTAAACATCTCTAAAACGTCCTGTATCTTGTTTCTAGAACCCCATAAAACTATGGAATACTGTGCGGATTTTTTTCGTTCCCAACATTGTGGCATAATAATATAAAGAACAACACTTATAGCCATCAAAGCTTGTTTATCGGCGCCATGACTACGCCGTAGCGAGTGACGAAGTTGTATGCGCCCGCGGCGGTGGACCGCTTATCGTACCCGTCGTCGCCCCCGGGCGTAACCATTGCCTCCGGGCATAACCACTGCCCGGGGCGTCACTTGTCATGCAACGATCATTTTTCCTAAGATGTCTGTTTAAATTAAAAGGATGGTAAGTAGGTCCCACTGACTTAACCACTAAGTATTAATAGGTACTATTTTGTTTAAGTTTGGATGGCCTACACTAGTCTGATTGTTTGCACAGTCAGCAACGAAATCGATTTAACGTAGTAACATACCCTCGATCTCTAAATTGAACATTTGATATTGAGTAATTCTCTTACTTTAGCTTGAAAATCTATTTTCAGCATAAAAGTTGGTTTAAAATGTTTGAACAAAAACAGCTAGTCGCTTCATACCTAGGTACCCATTTAGGGCTGCCACCCGTACTATTATTAATACTTGTAGTATTGTACTAGGTATTTATAATGTATTTCAGGCAATTACTGCACTGCGTATGTTATGTACTAAACAGGCGTACCAAGAATTTGCCACAAGGAGGGAAAGTAACTTAAATTTTTAATTTATTTTAAAAACAATACGAACTTCATTTAATCAATTTAAAATAATCGCCTATCTGAATCGAACCCGATAAATGTGAAAAAAATAACCTTTAATTTCACTGTACTGATCGAAAGGCTTAATCATATACATTTATTTCTTCTAATTTACATAGCATCTAAGATAATAGTAACACTATGAGAATGATTCGAACTTTTTTCTATGGCAGCTGGCTTAGCCCCCCAAATTTTGTTTTTTTTTTTGTTCAAATGGCGACGCACGATGTGTCATGCACGTTCTGGGTTGAGGACCCTTAAACAAAAAAATGTTAGCAACGTGGTGCCCTATAGCATCACGTCACCAAGATATTTGAAAGTCGCTATGTGAATCTATCTATATATCTATCTATGAAAATCATTAAAAAATAATTTATCACGCGCTTATATGCAGTAGATAGTATTCTAATAATAGTTCCCGAATTGATTTACGCTTTATATAAATTAAACAATTCTGCGAAATTCTTAATAAAGTAATTTTGTCGGGTTCTTTTGAGAATTGATTATTTTGCAACTTGAATGCTTTGAGACCAAACCTTTCGTGGAGAGACCTCACCGTTCCGAGGATTTGTTGACTGAAATATTACTTTGGGTTGAATAATGTTTAGTTAGTTTACATTTTAAGAAAAGTAACAGTGTTTATTCAACTTTCGCTATGGCATTTTCATTTGCAACCAAAACAAACGAATGAAAGAAAATACTTGGGTAAAAATAACTGACTATCAGGGTTTTGTGACTTAAAAACTTTTAACTAGGATTGGGTGAAAAGTTAGCCTTAGAACAAATTACTGTTGGTACGGCTACTGCGAATGTAGAGCCCGCGGAGCTGCGGAGGCCCGGAGCAATACGTTCGTAGGTACGCCGTCGGCCGCGGTCGGGTAGGTATACTGCCTGAGGTGACGTCCACAACGTAGATATGTATTCGTACCTGGGTACTGTTGCTATAATTCGCTGCTACTTTTTAAGTAAAATTAACAAAATAACGTCTATTTTTTGGAGCATTGTTAACGCTAAAGCTACAACGTACAGAGGGTTATCTTAATTTGTATCTTTCTGGAATGACGATGCCTTTTCGAAAGATTAGTTGCAGAAGGCAACGCACTGGAAAGAACAGTGGGACAACACTGGTTGATAAAACTTGTTGGCTTGTGGGTGGTTGTAACAGTCACACAAATAAAAATTAGCTATCTATTCAAAATTAAATATTATTTAATTAATTGTATTAATAATATATATATTTATGTCAATTCTTGAAAGTAGTGATGATAACAGTTTTTTTTCTTTGTCAAGTAACGATGACAGTTTTGTAAGTGTTCCTTGTTTAGCAGACAGTCTAAATGTGCAGTTTTCTGATGTTCGTAAGAATTTTAACGTTATACACATTAATGCCCAAAGCATTCCGGCTCATTTCCACGATATGCTGACAAGTTTTGACTGTAAAAATATACATGCCATTTTTATTTCCGAGTCATGCCTCCCTTCTACTAGTTATTCTCTTCCTGGCTTCGTGCTTATAAGAAACGACCGGACAGGTGGTGGTGGTGTTGCTATGTATCTCCGCGCTTATATTTCTTTCTCTATAGTCAATGTATCAGCGCAGCCACCACCATCAAATGCTGGTGAACATCTTTTTGTTGAGGTCGAACTAAATCACACTAAATTACTTCTTGGCGTCTATTACTGCCCCTCTTTACGCGTTAATTTCTTTTCATCTTTCGAAAAGCTTTTAGAAATACTAACGCCTTCCTACAGTCATAGCATAATCATGGTGATTTCAATACTTGTCTCAAAAGTCAAAAGTCAAAATAATTTATTGTTTGTCACAGGTTTAATCTCAAGAAGAAAGACCACCGTTCTTCTTCCTTAAATAGTATTTCAGCTTCTAGTAACCTTTCCATTCTTCTGCTAAGTGCCACTCACCATTTTCCAAACTGTACTCCTTCACTTCTTGACTTAATTTTGGTCTCTTCACCTGATCGCGTCGCTAAGCGTGGACAATGTTCAGCCGATGCCTTTTCCTATCATGATATAAAATTCGTTCTCCTAAGGCTAAAGCCAAAATACTCATGCAACGCAATTTTGGTGGTATGAGCGTTGACAGTCTTTGCGAAGATGCTAGCAATATAGACTGGTCTCCGCTATTTACGTCTACTTCAGTTGATGATAAAGTTAAATTTTTCACGGCTAAACTTGTAGAGCTTTACGATCGACACGCTCCTGTTCGAGCTATCAAGGTAAAGCATATGCCGGCGCCGTGGTTGACGGATGAGATTAAAGCTGTCTTGAATAAAAAAGCTGCAGCCAAATCCAAATTGAAGCGTCGCCCTAATGTCGCTAACAGGGAAAGGTATGTCTCAATTCGTAAACACTGCAATAAGGTGTGTAGGAATGCAAATCGCCATCACATTCATGATTCTGTCCAAAACGGGGACACAACCAAAGTTTGGAGATTTCTTAGGTCATTGGGGGTCGGCAAAGCCCAACAGGAAACTGTCCCTAAAGATATTGACATTGATGCAATGAATTCTCATTTTTCTGCTTCGTCTAATTTTGATAGGACAACAAAGTTAAATACTTTGAATTATCTTTCATCTCTTCCGACTCCCAGTTATTCTCCATTTATTTTTGGTAAATTTTCCGCATGTGATGTTAAGAAGAGCATACTATCTATTACTTCAAATGCAGTAGGAAGCGACTGTATCAGCCGCAAAATGTTACTCCCAGTGCTGGATTTAATCCTTCCCACATCCTCAATTTTTCTGCATCTAGTGGTGTCTTTCCAAGCTCATACAATGATGCTCAAATAATTCCTTTACCAAAAAAGTCCAATCCCACCTCCTTCTCCGAATAACGTCCAATATCCATATTACCATTCCTTTCCAAAGTCCTCGAACGGTTAATCCACAATCAAATAAGCACTTTCCTTTCCAAAAATAATCTCCTCAACCCTTTCCAGTCTGGCTTCCGTCCTGGTCATAGCACTACTACAGCGCAGAAGACATAAGGTCAGCCATGGAAATTGGAAATATAACAGTTTTGGCTCTACTGGATTTCAGTAATGCACTGTGGATTTTGATATTCTGCTTGGTATTCTTTGCTCTCTTAACATATCTCCATCGGTAATTGACTGGTAATCGTAGTTACCTGTTCGGTCGCCGGCAACGTATCTATATCGGAGAGACTATGTCTTCCTGGTGTAGTACTTTCGCCGGGGTACCACAGGGTGGCGTTTTATCTCCTTAACTTTTCGCAGTTTTCATTAACTCAATCTCCTACGAATTAATTTCTTCTTACCACCTTTATGCAGATGATCTACAAATTTACACGTGAACTCCTCTTGGAAATCTGTCCGAGGCTATCTTGTCCCTAAACCGTGATCTGGCCCGTATAAGCGACTGGAGCAAGAACTATGAATTTATGGTGAACCCCATAAAGACACAGGTTGTGGTGGTGGGCATCTCTAGGACGATCTCAAAGATTGACTGGACGACTCTTCCCAAAGTTTCTTTTGATAACTCAGTTATTCCGTTTAGTGAGAAAGTTAAAAATTTGGGGGTTTTTATTGACGTGAACTTTTCTTGGACTGCACAGCTACAGGAAGTTAGTCGCAAGTCATTCGCATCTGCTGCATCCTTAAGAAGACTGCGTAATTTTCAGCCGACTGCCACCAAGATTGCGCTTGCACAATCTCTTCTTTTACCCATCCTTGATTATGCTGATGTCAGCTATCTTAATCTAACTGAAGTACAACTTGATAAAAAAGAGCGACTTCAAAATTTCTGCATAAGGTTTATATTTGGTTTGCGCAAATATGACCATGTTTCAGAATTCCGTGTTAAACTCAAGTGGTTGCCTATTCGCCTTCGCCGGAATGCCCATATTCTTTCCCTCTTGTACAATGTGCTTTTTTCCCCAACCACCCCTCTTTACCTAAAGAAACGTTTCCAGTTTCTTTGTGACTCCCACACAAGATTTCTTAGGTCATCAGATAACTTAAAACTTAAAATTCCAATGCATTCCACAATTTTCTTAGATAAATCTTTTACAGTTCAGGCCGCTAGTTTATGGAATGCTCTGCCTGTGACAATTAAGCGAGCGCAATCACTGCCTGTTTTTAAGACTAGTTAAGGAACACTACTTGTCACTATGATATTTGAATTATTAGTATATCTTCTTCCTATATATTAAGTATGTATGTATTTGTGTATATTGTATGTTTTTTATAATGTTTCAGTTCATATTTATTACCTACGTATATTTCTCTGTTAAAATTGTTCATTATGTTTACACCATTATTCGGTGTCGATTTCATCACCACTGGGTAGTTCCGACCACTGTCTGGTGAAGTCTGTGTCTGTCTACTCTCCGCCCGATCCTAGCCCAAGAGGCACCCGGCGGGTATGGCGATACAAGTCAGCAGATTGGGATGGCATGCGATCTTTCTTCGCATGTTACCCTTGGCAACCTACTTGCTTTTCTTCCACTGATGCTACGTCGTGCGCAGACGCCGTGACGGATGTGTTGCGGAGGGGAATGGAGTACTACATTCCGTTCTCTAACATAGCAATATCTGGCGAAGCTCGTCCTTGGTTTGGTGCCGAGTGCAATCGCGCCGATGCGCTTAAGCACGCGGCGTACCTAGCATGGGTCGACGCTCGTACGCGCAAAGCAAATGACGTGAGTCAGAAGAAGAGAGCCTTCAACAGGGCTGCTAAGTCCTGCAAGAAGGTGTTGCGGAGGGCTCGGTTTGACCACATTAGCCGAATAGGGAACAAACTTGCTTCATACTCAGCAGGTAGTAAGGCTTTTTGGTCCCTGGCTAAGTCGGTCGAATCGAACTTCTGCCGCCCCTCACTACCACCACTGCTGAGACCCGACGGGACGCTGGCCCACTCCGCTGAGGAGAAAGCGAACTTGTTTGCTTCTTTGTTTGCGGAATCTTCACGTCTGGATCCTGGTGGCGCGACGCCCTCCGCCTCTCCTGGTGAATGCGAGTCGAGTATGTCGAACATTCGCATTCATCAGAAGGACGTCCGTAGGGTACTGCGTAACCTAGACGTGAACAAGGCTAGTGGTCCCGACGGGATACCGGCAATTGTTCTGAAAACTTGTGCGCCTTATGGAATACTGCTCTCATCTTTGGGATGGATCTGCCAGATACCAGCTTGATGCCCTTGAGTCAATTGAGAAACGAGCCAAGAGGATCATCGGCAATGAGAGGCTCGTCGCGTCGAAGCTCCAAAGTCTTGAACATCGACGACGAGTTGCGAGCCTGTCAGTTTTTTACCGGTTGCATTTTGGGGAATGTGCGACGGAATTGCATAATTTAATTCCGCCAAGCCCGTTCCATCATCGGACCACAAGACGAACGGCGATGCGCCACCGGTACATGGTGGACATCCCACCCATACGCACAAAACGTTTTGGGAACACATTCATAGTGCGTACAGCTAAGGAGTGGAATTCCCTGCCGGAGTCTGTGTTTCCTGATAGCTACAACCTGGGAGTCTTTAAATCAAGAGTGAATAGGTTATTTCTAGGCAAGCGTGCTCCATCTTCGACCACATCCTCGCTTACCATCAGGTGAGATAGTGGTCAAACGCGTGCCTATCAATAGTAAAAAAAAAAAAAAAAAAAACCAATTGTAGCCCCATGTCATGTCCAGGCTGTCTCTTTCCATTCCAGGTTGCCTGGAAGAGATCGCGGAACGCGATAAGGCCGCCGATTGTATATTGTTTTGTTTTTTCTTTTTTGGTGTACCTACAATAAAGCATATATAAATAAATAAATATTAATAAATAAATAAAATCGAGTTTTTTGTTGTTGCTTACTTTACTATTTAAAACACTTTTCGAAGAAATACTTGCATATCTTCGCAAAATGGCGGAATATATCAGTAGCACTGAATTTGTGACACCTGTCACGTTATTATGCAAAATATTATGAATAATAAGTACGAATAAATGGATGGGTAAGTAGCTCTGAAGTGGCACGTAAAGTGGTGCCAATTGCAATAAGCAGAACCGACTTCCAAAAACAGCAGTGTGTTTGCTTATAAAATTTGAGGGTTTCCCTCGATTTTCATGGTATTCCATCATCAGATTCTAACTTGGTGACAATGGGACCACCTCAAGAGTATAGGTTTTCGAATAAATAAAGAATTTTTGATATCGGTCCAGAATTGGCGGAGAAATCGGTGAACATACATAAAAAAAAATACATACAGCCGAACATAGAGCCTCCTCCTTTTTGAAGAAGTCGGTTAAAATCAGATGAAATACCGGCTTCATCAAGTAGGTATAAATAGAAATAGATTGTGTTATTTTAAACAGTTTACCAAATAAATAATGTTATTCAATGTTTTGTTTTTCATATAAAGTATAAAAAGCCACTTATTCGCACATAATTTTCAGGTGTTACTTAGTAAGCATTGTTTAAAACAATGACACTCGTGTTTATTGTTCATCATTCCTACTTGATATACAGGCACAGGTCAACAAAATATTATGTCGAAGACTTATGACTCAAATTGGACCAATTGATTCGTTAGATGAAGAGGATTCTGTCTCGTTACAATCAATCATACCTTTTTGCATGTGCTTGTTATTTTTTTATTAATCGATATTGACCACTGCGTAGTTCCGTCCGACCACCGTCTGGTGAAGTCTGTATCCGTCTACTCCCCGCCCGATCCTAGCCCAAGAACCACCCGGCGGGTATGGCGATACATGCCAGCAGATTGGGATGGTATGCGACCTTTCTTCGCAAGCTACCAGCTACCTTTGGCAGCCTACTTGCTATTCTTCGACTGATGCTTCACCGTGCGCGGACGCCGTGACGGATGTGTTGCGGAGGGAAATGGAGTACTACAATCCGTTCTCTGACATCACAATGTCTGGTGAAGCTTGTCTATGGTTTAGTGCCGAGTGCAATCATGTAGGACCTAGCATGGGTCGACGCTCGTACGCGCAAAGCAAATGACGTGAGTCAGAAGAAGAGAGCCTTCAACAGGGCTGCCAAGTTCTGCAAGAAGGTATTGCGGAGGGCTCGGTTTGACCACATTAGCCGAATAGGGAACCAACTTGCTTCATACCCAGCAGTTAGTAAGACTTTTTGGTCCCTGACTAAGTCGGTCGAATAGAACTTCTGCCGCCCCTCACTACCACCACTGCTGAGACCCGACGGGACGCTGGCCCACTCCGCTGAGGAGAAAGCACTCTTGTTTGCTTTTCTGTTCGCGGAATCTTCACGTCTGGATCTTGGTGGCGTTGGAAAAGTGCCGAAGGCTTGGAAGCAACCTAATGTGAAGCCCGTACCCAAGAAGGGTAGTCAAACTGACACGTCGAATTGTAGACCCATCTCGGTAACGCACATAATGTGTAAGACTATGGAACGCGTGCTGAACCATAAGCTCCTGGCGTACTTAGAAGCGAATGATATCCTTAGTGACCGACAATACGGGTTCCATCCTTCGGTCTGCCCGCTGGTTTGTGTGATTGGATTGCAGATTTTCTGAGGGATAGGTCTATCCGAATGGTCATAGATGGCTGCCCGTCTGGACTGCTGGATATTAATGCTGGGTTCCTCAGGGGTCGGTGCTTTCGGCAACACTGTTCTTGCTGCATATTAATGATCTGCTTAAACCCAGTACCTTTGGGTATGTATACGACAGCACTGTTGCTGAGAGATACGTATCCGACGCACGAGCTGGTGGGACGTAGGTCTGGTCTCTCCGGGAGGCTATGGTTTAGCGCTTGAACGTGTATTTACAGACTGTTTCTAAAAGGGGCGATGCCTATCTGGTCAAGTTCAATGCTGCTAAGACCCAAGCGTGACTATGTTTCGCCAAAAGGAGCCAATTCCACCCAGTTTCATCTTTCTGAGGCGCAACCGTGCCGATAACCGACCAACTTGAGCTTCTTGGGGTTACATTAACATCTACTCATTGATATCTACTCTCAATTTTGGCCCTTTCATAGAGGCAAAAGCTCAAGTGGCTGCAAAGAAGTTTGGGATCCCAGCAAAGGTGAGACGCTACTTCACGCCGGAATAGCTGCACAAACTCTATCAAGCGCAAGTTCGATCGTGTATGGAATACTGCTCCCATCTTTGGGAGGGATCTGCCAGATACCAGCTTGATGCTCTTGAGTCAATTTAGAAACGAGGCATGAGGATCATCGTCAGTGATAGGCTCGTCGCGACGAAGCTCTTGGCAAAGTTCGAAGTCTTGAACATCGACGACGAGTTGCTAGCCTGTCGGTTTTCTACCGGTTGCATTTTCGGGAATGTGCGACGGAATTGCATAATTTAATTTCGCCAAGCCCGTTCATCGCTCATCGGACCATAAGATGAACGGCGATGCGCCACCGGTACATGGTGGACATCCCACCCACACGCACAAAACGTTTTGGGAACACTTTCATAATGCGCACAGCTTTATGAATGTGTTCCCAAATCTTTAAATCAAGAGGGAATAGGTTACTTCTAGGCCAGCGTGCTCCATCTTCGACCACAACATCGCTTACCATCAGGTGAGATATTGGTCAAACGCGTGCCTATCAATAGTAAAAAAAATATAAAAAAATTGACTCTCGACTCCCGGGTTAAATGAAAAAAACATATGTATGTGTATACATTTTTATAGACCCTAACGACAACCCATTTAACATGTGGAAATTTCTATAGGGTCAATATTGGAAAAAAGATAGCTTGCGAATGCGCGGATAAAAATACAGAACCCTCATACATAGATAATTAGATATCACTCGTGCATCGCAATGCGCGAGTGATTTACATCCGCACGTTTGCATACTCAAAATTGTCAAATTGGTTGATTGGATTGCAGGTCTGGGCACTGATTGGTTGCCAATTCATTTCGGATAACAATTTCTCGGTACGTCACCGACGTCGGTATTACAAAGTTTGGATGCAAACTGTACGAATCGTTGTACCAGAAATGTCCATCAGATCTCTCCATCCATCCACATTCATAGAGCTGGCTGCAAACGGACGGTTTCCTGACTAGATTTGCTGATAAGAATTTGAATTCAGATATCTGAATGCTGGGCCTTGCTTACAGAATGATTAACTAAGCGAATACGTTTGTATATTATCCGAATGGGAAAAAGACCGACGTTCATTTCAAAAAACCAGCCAAGTGCAAATCAGACTCGTACCATAATACTTAATTTTTACTATTTGGTTTTATAGCGGCAATACAAATACGCAATCTGTGAAAATTTCAGCTGTCTACCTATTGCGGTTCTTGAGATACAGCCCGCTGTCAGTCAGACGGACGGACAGCGGAGGTTTAGTTATAGCGTTCCGTTGGTTACCCTTTGGGTACGGAACCCAGTTGCTAAGCCGTGGATTTGGGCCAGAAGAAGGGAAAATCGAAAGTCTAGGCTAATCTCACGGAATCTTAATTCCTAATCATAAAACCAAATCAGGATGAAACCTATTTAATACAAACTTACAAGTAAATAAATTTATGGTGCTTGCAATAAATTGCAGCTAATAATATGTAGCTATCTATCGATTTATTATAGGTGGTATTATCTATACTAATATATAAAGCTGAAGAGTTTGTTTGTTTGTATGTTTGTTTGTTTGTTTACTTGAACGCGCTAATCTCAGAAACTACTGGTGCGATTTGAAAAAATATTTCAGTGTTAGATAGCTCATTTATCGAGGAAGGCTATAGGCTATATATCATCACGCTAAGACCAATAGGAGCGGAGCAGTAATGTTAATTGTGACGCAGACGAAGTTGCGCGGGTCATCTAGTATTATAATAAATCGATAGGTAATCTAGGATGGGCTCGTGACAGACGAGCGGAAAATTCACTCTCCTCTAACTAAATATATTTGCCTGATCGCGGCGATATCGAAGTCGCGCATCCTTTGGCTAAATATGGCGTCTAGATATTTTTAACTGCTTTTTAGGGTTCCGTATCCGAAGAGTAACCAACGGATCCCTATTACTAAGCCTCCGCTGTCCGTCCGCTGTATCTCATGACGGTTCATAAGTTACAGCCCGCTAATAGGTAAAGAACTGAAATTTTCACAGATTGTGTATTTCTATTGCCGCTATAACAACAAATAATAAAAATTAAGGTTTATGGTACGGAACCCTTTAGGTGCGAGTCCAACTCGCACTTGGCCGGTTTTCTTAAGATTTTATTTCATTCAAATCGGTTTTTTCAGTCGTGTTTGCCTGATTGTTGCACATCATTCAAGCTTTCACCTATTATATTAGCTGGATTTTAATTTTTTTTGTTAGGAGTTGTTTAAAGGGCGGCAGATAGCCTGCAGGCTGGCCCCGGGGTAGCTCGGCCCTTGCAGTCTAACTGTAATTACTGCCCTGGGGCGGGGTGCGCGAAAAGAAAAACCTGAATCAATGGTTTGTGGAGCCAATCTACGTAAAAATGAATGCCACTGTAGAACTAACGGACTGGAAATTGTTAGAAACGTGAAATCTAGTATTTTTTTTTATTTTTTCAACCATTTGCAGAATACAATAAACTGTCCCAGCGGCTGTTTTCATGAATGATCACAAATTCATAATGTTTTTTTTTGGAAGTCGGTTAAAAATAAAACGTTGCAGTGCTTAGCTTTGCAATTTTAATTACCTACCTACATGAATTCCACGAGATAGCCTTTGTATGTAGATAATCCATTTCCGTGGAAAGGAAATGGATTATATCGGACATAGCAGGAACACACGTAGTACTCATTTGTTTTTGTACATCCAGCGTGTTTCCACGAACACCACCACACACCTTTATGAAGCCTTCTCTTACATACCTTTTTTTAACACCGAAATCCGAAATTTTGTAAAAAGGTTTTTTTTATGTTTCACTTTTAAGTGGTGATAGGTACTTGGACGACGCGGACGTCTTCGTCTACGCAAAAATTTAAATAAGCAAAAATACTCATAAAATAAAAACTACTGAACCAAACTGATTTAAATTTTTACGAAACCAAATAGCAAGTATATCGCATCGAACTAAAAATAATTACAGAAATCGGATCAGAAACCTCGAAGTAATAGGTGTACATACATAAAAAAGTAAAAAATAAAAAACCCACCGGATTGAGATCTTAGGGTTCCGAACATCCGTAAAAAACGGAACCCCATGATCACTCGGGGCGGGTGTCTGTCTGTCACAGACAGTTTTCTCCTGATCTACTGGACCGATTCTGTTGAAATTGTACATAATATAGACTTCTGTGACCCGAACAGGGATGCGTTACGTAAATTTATATTTTTTTAGTACGGGGTCTACTTTTGGGGGTTAACTAGAAAATTAAAAAAGAGTTTTTAAATTGTATCGTTTACTGTATCGAAACAAATGTAAGGGCTTACTGTGAGGGTTTTAATTATTTATTTTTTTATAATTTTAATATACATATATGGTCTTCCCCAAGATGGGGGGGGGGCATCTTGGGGAAGGCCTATGTCCAGCAGCGGACGTCTTTCGGCTGATATGATTATAATGATGATGAACTCCATGTGACATACTCAGAAGAGTTCAAGAGGACAGCCTTATATCGTCACTGTAGATGTCGATTTTCGACAACCACTTCAATAAGTCTTAAAGTTGGTTTCCCAACAAACTTTTGCTCGGGGACAGTAAAATATTTTAACGTTAGCCGGCCCCAAGCTTCTCTTATGATTCCATACTTTTACTGATCTTAAGGTACCAACATTAAATGTATTATGACCTAAAAGGTTAAAGTTTCAATAAAGCAACATTATTCGCGAACACCTAAACCTACCTCGTTTAAAAAAAAAATACTTTATCCAATAATGATGGCGAGAACTTATAGCCAAAAAAATGCTAAAAGGATACCATTTTTGGATACGAGACCAACTTTAGATGCTTATTCGAACAGAATGGCATTTTATAATATTATACACAGACTCACGGAAACATATGCAGATAAACTAGGTATTGTCACATATTCTGAGTTCCTTTCCTTCCTAGATCAACTGCCGATTTCCTAACGGAAGCCTGCCTTCGGGGTAGGTACTGGCTTGAACGCAAATAGCTACAAACAAATCCGAGTGTCTGAGTTGCATCTACAATATTTGCACTGGGTTCTTCCTTTCACAACTTATTGTAGATGCTTTTGAAAATAGCAGCAGGTAAGATATTCGAGAATTATTGGTGTGTACTCAACACACAATAGAGCGGTCCTAATACAATGTCGTGGCCGCCGGCGGGGCTCGCGGCCTCTAGGCACCCTTTCTGTTTTATCAATAGTTTATGTTTGCGCCCCAGGCTATCTCGCCTCTAAGGCGCAGGCCACACCAGACAGCACCAACCGGTTTTTGCCTAAATTCAGACAAAAAAATTGTCGAATTCAAACAGAAACTGTTTAAATCAAGTGAATACTTCTAGGCGATCGTGGACCGCATCATCACTTTATCCAAGAAGAAGACGTGACATCTAATGTCTGTTTTTTAATCTCGGAGACTAAATTGACAACTTCAAGTTTCAAAAGTGACTTAAATACTATTGAAATCTATGTCAGTTGGCCATTTTCACTCGTCGATTTAGTCTCTGTGATTAAAAAACAATCTATAGTAACGAAAAATACAGTCTACAGTAACGATAACGCGTGTTTAAGGTCTAATATAGATTGACATGCGTTTCCGAAATGTCATGTGGTCAATCGCTTAGGTACATTTTTTCATATGATACCTATACGAAGTGACACCGCTCACACCGCGTGGCCGTGCACAGCGTGCACCGCGTGCTCTAAGACCGCGGTGGGTTTGCGCTATGACTTGCGCCACAGAACAGCTACCTAGTCTATTCTGTAAGTAACCATTTCGATATCGAGCTTCATCTTAGTGAGATAGCTCACAAAGTGAACTTTATTACACACAACATAAAGGTCTTATCTTTATACTCACCTCGGATTCCGCTGTCTAGACTCGAAAATGTTGTTATAGAATAGGGGTACAGTTTATCTGTTCTGCGCCTTAATGTTTGATTCAGACTTCAGTAGACTCTAGTTTCAGCGATCGTGCTTATTGAAATAGTTCACGGTGTTCAGAGTTTCCATGAGTTTTGATATACAATTCTATATGTCACCGGAAAATTGCAAACTCCGTAAGATTGTAATATAAATTAGATTATAATTTAGCGATGTATTAGGAACAAATCATTTTGAATACAATAATTCCTGTCAACAGTTTCCAATATATTCGTGTCTTATGGAGAAAGATGAGTTTGCTATTTCACACGATATTAATTTTACAATTTTGCAATTATCTTGTGACATTAATATGCGTGTGTTTGCTTTCTTGAATAGACGACCTCAGACATTAACTTAGGTACAGTCAGCAAAGCTATTGGGTATGCAGGCGGCTAACTTGCAACTACTTTTATCCAATGTTTTGAGTGAGCTAGGTAGACAATAATTGTACAACACACTCGTAATTCGTAAGTATGTTATAAAATAAAAAAAGTTATAAAGCATTAGAAATAAATATTCTTAGAACCAGTGGAAAAGTAAATATTTTTGCCTGTAGGTATACCGAATAGCTTTGTTGACTGTACATGGTTCTCATATGTTTTGACTCAATTTTTTGTAAGATCTTAAAAGAATCTTGTGACCTCCAAGTTGTTTAGGTGTTTCTTCGCATATCAGAATAGTCTGCTAGGAAACACAGGCTTCAAGTAGATTCATTTGACAAAAACAAGATTGAAGCGTTATTTGCAAATTAAATAACATAATTTAAAGCTTACATGCCCAGGTATGTACTAAGCTTGGCCTACACGAATCGTGTGGGATATCTACCTATAATAACGGAAATTGACTGCTAATTGACGTTCTCGTAACTTCGGTAATCGTTTGGTACATATTAATTTCATGATAGCTTATTCGATGTGCACTATTGATTCGTGAAAGCTTATGGAGTCAATGCATGCATAATTACTTATGTTTATGACGTTACCTACGTCGCTTTGTGTGTTTTGATGGTTTTGACTGAAAAAATACCATAATCATTCAGAAGCCGGATGGCATCGAGGTAATACAACCTGTAGCACAATAAACGCCATACCTCTTAAGGGGTCATTGTACTCATCATTATGAATCAATTTCACTAGGTATGGGACCAACACTGAAATCGTGAAAAAAAAACGACTCTCCCATACATTTTTGCGCGCATTACTCGACAGAATGTACCTACTGAACAGCAGATTTTTTTTCACGCGATTTCGGGATTGGTCCCATAGTAAAAGTTGTTCATAATGATGAGTACAATGACCCCTTAAGAAGTATTGCGTTTATTCTGTTACACGTTGTGTGTAAGTAATGTTTTTGTCTCATTTCAGGATTGTTTCGAGTTTTTTACAGGTAAAAGACAGGAATAATTTCATATTCCTAAATGTAAGGAAGTTACCTAATGATTTTTGGAGCGTCTGCGTAGATCGGAAGGCTAATCTAGTACAAATAGGTTATTAGAAGTGTTTTTCACAGTTGGCGCCTGCGATGAGAACGCGAACGCACCTTAAAATATGAGAGTTGCTAACTTGCTACTCTAGGAACGCAGAACTCGAACTTGTCATCAGACTCCGAATAGGTAATAAAAATATAGATTTTCATTCCCTATTCGGGATCTGATGACAAGTAAGATAATTGCAAGACACTGGTCTTACGTGACGATGCAGATGGGATTCATCGTAATAATATCCGCATAATACCTATCTACTACTGCCTGCTAAATTTAAGCGCTGAGTTTGATGACATAGGCAAACTTCAATTTTAACTCTTTTTAGGGTTCTGTACCTCAAAAGGAAAAAACGGAAGCCTTACAGGATTACTTTGTTGTCCGTCTGTCTTTCTGTCAAGACCCTTTATCTCGGGAACGCGTGGAGGTGTCGGGTTGAAATTTAAACCATATACTCAGATCTACGGTCACTTAAAGCTGTAAAAAGTCAAACTTCTAAGTTACCGTAAAAAAGATACTTCGTTGCCGTCAAAAAAAGTATATTTTGACACTCTCAAGGGAATCAAAATTCATAGGGTATTTTCCAGTTGACCTACAACTATGAAATTTGGCATGTAATATCTTCATAAACTACAAGTATAGGAAAAAGTCTGAAAACTACACATTTGTAATTAAATCTTAAAAAATACAGTCTTTATTTTAAAGTAATTTGTACCTAAAATTTTTTACGGAACCCTCGGTGGGCTAGTCTGACTCGCACTTGTCCGGAGAAAACGTCCAATTAGAAAAAACATGAAGTTTAGAAGTTTATTCGAAAAAATAAATCCAAAAATGTTGTGAACTTTTGTTTGTGTTGTACTGCTGAAGCTCACTTGCTCTATGGTCACTGGTTCTGCATTCAGCGATCCGTCACTAGGCAGGCGCTTATGAATAGTCGCGTCAGTAGCACTGAAGCGACTATTATTCACACAATCCTACCGCATTTACCTACTACTAATACTACCCAGTACGCCGATATCCTACATTTAATTTGGAACCCTAAGAACGGAAAATAAGTTATATTTTACGGCGTTTGATAATACATCTCCATAATTCGTGAGGTTATAACTACCTTAATCTGTTAACAGTAAGGGCACGTGAGAAAACTGAGATATAAAGAGGCGAAATTAGGAAGCACTTAATTTAATGTGAAAGTTCATATTCAGCACATAATGGTGGCCCCAAATAAAGATATTTTGGTTATTATTTTCGACAGAATGTTCAAAATTCTCGCAGTCAATTTAAGAGTCGGCGCGGAGGCCATGCGCGGTCTGCCGACCATGCCGACCATGCGGTACATCACGATCGTCCATCGCCGACGGCTCTGAAGTTTGTATATAAAACGCACTGAGGTCATAAATTATTATTTAGCCACATCGGTTGCGAAGCGTACATACAAATATGATTATTTTATATTATAAGCGGGGATAATGTAGAGCGGTTTGGGTCGTGGGGCGCAGGGGAGCGGCCAAAGCGGCCCGAGCGCTCGGAGCGACGCCGGCGGCGCTCGGCGCCGACGATATTAAAGCACACCTATTCGTAGCTCTGCTTTTGATACCTCCGGCAATTTAACTCGAGGCGCTCATCTGCAGAACAATCATTTCTAAAATTATTTTGAAAGTGCCTGGGGCCTTCGAGGCTGAGTCATTGAGCGATCGACTAACCGCCGCGCGCCGCCCGCGGTCGCTACGCCAACTACAAACACACACGAACGAGGGCTGAAATATTTTCCATTGTACGGTGAAAAGCTGAAACTGTGAAGCCGGAGGTACATGCAGCCGTACCAGCGTACCAGCCGCTCTATTGAACAGCTCAACGTAAAATATTGTTGTGGTTGTACCTACATTTTAAAAAATAATTTTAACTTTGATTTTTTGCCGTTAACGTGTAGAGTATCGGCAGGGAAGTATGTTAAAATGAATCCCGCAAGTGTTAACTTGCGGGATTCATTATTTTTAATTAATCATTATTTATATACAATTCTGACTGACAGAGTGATTGAGTGGCTACTGGTCATAGTAAGCTGAAATTTAGCATGTAGTTTCCTTTGGCAGTGTAGGGTAACATTAAGAGGATTTCCCGAAAACCAACGGGAACAGGAAAAAACGGTATATGCGCGAACAAAGTCGCGAGCAGTAGCTAGTAAACATATAATTTTAAAAATAACTGGAAATAATATTAACAGGCATATTTGATTTGGAGCATTTGTGGAAGACATCGAGTTTCACAAGTAGGTCAGTATATTAATCATTTATAATGCGTGCTACTATCCTATTTTACTAAAGTGTTATTACTCTATTTTGTACTTCAAGTTAAAAATTATCTACTCTCTATTACTAAACTTACTTAATTAAATATCAAAAAATCTCAAATATTGCGTAAATTTTTGAGACAGCCATTATAATGTGAATGCTTCAGAGCAAGCAGATTATTCAATTATTCAGGTTTTACAGAAAGATAATTTCAATATACACATGAATATGTAAAGCTTTGACGTTTTAACCTTTAACATTTTATACGGACACAACATACCTAATAACTGCGGATTTGTTTGTGTCTGTGCCTTAGACAAAGTTGTTCCCATTTATGAGCGCCAACTTCCTCGCCCGGAAATATTACGCAGAGGGCTACTATTTATCTAGGTAGTAGGTAGGTGGGCAGGGGCACCTATGTGGATTAGAAAAGTTACATGATCTCCCGGGCTGAGTAAACAGAATAGTGTACACAGTTCCTTTTGCACCGGCTGTGATTGCTTAGCATCTTTAACCATGGTCTTGTTGGATCATAAATGATAGTCTCTGCCAGCGGTTTCGCCCGCGTGGTCCCTAGGGAATGTACTGTTGTATTCCCGGGATAAAAAATAGCCTATGTCCTTTCTCAGGCTCTTGACTATCTCTGTACCAAATTTCATTTAAATCGATTTTGTAGTTTTGGCGTGAAAGCGCGACAGGCAGACAGACAGACAGAGTACTTTCGCATTTCTAATATTATTGGTTTGGATTGGATTATAAATGAATTTATTTTGTGAATAGGCTGTATTTAACACTTTTACTCTAATTCATAATTACAAAATTTATAATAAACCTAATTTAGGTGATTATGTACGAATATCACGGCCACAGAAAGAGGTAGCGAGATGATTACCTATGACTTAGGTATACCATGCGGGCTGGTTCGAAGATTCCGTGGAAAAAATGTCTGGAACGACGTTGGGAAGGCCTTTGCCCAGCCGTGGGGCAGCAACGGCAGACGAAACGGTGCCCTATTTGTGACGTACTTTTATTAAATACAATTTCATCATCATCATCATCATCTGCCTAGCCTTTTCCCAACTACATTGGGGTCGGCTTCCAGTCAAACCGGATTCAGCTAAATACCGGTGTTTTACGAGGAGCGGCTGCCTACCAGACCTTCACAACCCATTGACTGGGTAACACGGTACATCTTGGCAAGACTGGAGTCAGATTTGCTGGCTTCTGACAATACTACATTCTGTATTTCGGTTGATAATTTCATTTTGAAATTACTAGCTAAAGATCACGATGCGCCCATATTGACGTCGAACAGCAAAGCAGTTTGCGTTAAAGAAAATATTTTTTAAATTTGTATCAATCAGTTGAACTCATTGCAATCATAATTTGCACTAAGTATATTTAATCTACTATTTATTATTAAAAACTAGCTTTGGCTCTCGACTTAGCTGATTTTTTCCCGTTCCCGTAAGAATTTCGAGGAATCTTCTCTGAATGCTCCCCTACACTTCGCGAGGAACATACACGCCAAATTTCAGCTTTCTACTATCCAACGTATCGGCTGTGCGTTGTCTATCAGTAACGGAGGAATTCTATATATTAGGATAAACAGTTTTTATTAAATCTACGCATTAGTAAACAGTGTCTGATATCCGTTTTGCCCGGAGGGGTTGAGAAAAACGGATAAGCCCCAAGATAATTCCAATAAGATAACATATTTGTTAGGTACTCGTCGAATTAATAAAAAAGAAACTACCAACTTCTACATAATTGGTACAATCACTAAGTACATTTTTTACAGTTTTAAACCTTTCAAAAACCCAACAACACTTAGCCCGACGCGGGAATCGAAGCCATGCTGAGCGGTAATTTCTGCGACCACTAGACGATCTAGCCGACCAATGAGACAACCTACGAGTAATATAACTAACTTACACTTCGCCCGCGACTTCGTTCGCTCGGGTTTAGTAAGTACTCCACGAACTCCTACCTCCCTCATTATAGAGTAGGCTTTAGGCCTGGACAGCTTTTAACACTATACAAAGCGCAAGTCCGATCCTGCATGGAGTATTGTAGCCACCTTTGGGATGGCTCAGCTAAGTATCAGCTTGCCGCGCTTGACTCGGTGGAACGCAGAGCTAAGAGGCTCATCGGCGACGTAAAACTGGTGGATGCCAAGCTACATAGCTTGGCTCATCGCCGTAAGGTTGCCTGCTTGTCGGTCTTCTACAGATTGTACTTCGGTGCCCAAGAACTCCACGACCTCATCCCACCGGCCCCCTTCTACCATCGGACATCCAGACGCACTGCATCTTACCATCCCTACCTTGTGGCTATTCCACCAATTCGCACTAAGCGTTTTCAAACGTCTTTTATAATGCGCACAGCAAAGGAGTGGAACTCTCTGCCAGCGTCTGTGTTTCCGAAAGCTTACAACCCTAATCTCTTCAAAGTTAGAGTGAACAGGCTCCTTCTGGGTAGGCTCGCTCCATCGTAGACTTTGTCTCTGTCATCTCTGACATAGACTAGAGTCAAGAGCAAACCCATTACAATAAAAAAAAAAAATAATAATATAAAAATAGAGTAACGTGTAAAATACTTATTAATAGACTCAACGTAGGTATAAAAATGTTATAATAAATAAATAAGAAAAATGTTGCGTTTAGAGCAAACTGCGCTCTAAAAGAAACATTTTTCTTACTTACAGCATTTTATACCTACCCGTTGTAACTTTTAAACGAAAGGTCAAATTTGAATAATTTAAAGTGTAATTCACATGTACATAATCAACCTTAATTATCAAACCATTTAAATAGATAAGGAATAATATCATGATACCAAAATCACCACTATTCCATTCCACTCGGGTTTTGATTTAATTATTTGAACAATAATCAGTCATTGCGACTTAACCATAATAGTTAGACATATAACCTCGCGGACTTTTTCATAGGTAATAATGAGTACTTCAATTATGTAGTACATTATTTTTATGTATCATCAATAGTTGTCTTTAGCACACGCCAAATAATTAATTTTATAGGCAAAATTTTGCTACTTTGGGTTACATTTTTGCAATTTTCTTAAGGATCTCTATTTTTTACTTAAATATAATATCGCCTATATTCATCAGGGATAACGAAAAATACTTATGGTAAAAAAAAATCAAATCGGTCCAGTAGTTCCGGATTTCAATCAAACAAACCAATCTTTCCTCTTTATAATATTACTAGTTGACCCACGCAACTTTTAAATATCACACAGTAAATTTTCATTACTGCTCCGCTCCTATTGGTCTTAGCGTGATGATATGTAGCCTATAGCCTTTCTCGATAAATGGGCTATCTAACACTGAAAGAATTTGTCAAATCGGACCAGTAGTTCCTGAGATTAGCATGTTCAAGTAAACAAACAAACTCTTCAGCTTTATATATTAGTATAAGTTATAGAAATATAGATAGATATGAAAGTAATTCTCTCCATTTGTCCGTATGCTTACTTAACTCTTCACTTCTAAGCGGCAGAACGAATTTGAATGAAAACTTGGCACGCGGGTAAACAATGTTCTGGAATAGGACCTCACATAATGTTTTCGACTACTGGCAAAGCCCCTTACAGAAGCAGGTTACAAATAAAGGCCTACAATCTACCTACTGACACACTACATAAAACGTGTAACATAAACAAGCTTACAACCCTAATCTCTTCAAAGTTAGTTAAGTGAACAGGCTCCTTCTGGGTAGGCTCGCTTCATCGTAGACTTTGTCTCTGTCATCTCTGACATAGACTAGAGTCAAGAGCAAACACATTACAAATAAAAAAAAATACCTATGAAAAACTGGTCAAGAGCGACTCGGACTCGCGCACCGAGGGTTCCGTACCATCTTATAAAACGTGAAATGTCAACATTGCGGTAAATAATTCAGTTTTAGATCAGCGCCTTTGCTTGACAGATAGTGAACCCAATGAAATTTTGTTGAGATAATGGGGGACACGGTTTAAATTTTTACATTTTAAGTCAAAAGTCGAAAACAATGTGGCCAAAAAAAAAATGTTTCAGAACGTTCAAATAGCGCTCTTTCATACGATACGGGACATGCCCTAGTAGCTCCACTTCGAATTTTTAAGAACCCCTTTAAGTCGCTGTTGCAAATTATAAAACGTTTTTACTTTTTTCTTATTTTTAAAATAGTTAAGCTAACGTCATCTGTTCCAAATTTAAAGTAGATAGCATTAGTAGTTCTTGAGACATCCAGCTGTGACAGGCAGATAGACTTAGTCCTACCATAAGGGTTTCTTTTTATCCATTTTGGTACGGAACCCTAAAAATCGACTACCCCTTACATTTAGGTATGTGCGCATAATTCGACAAAATGTTCTGAACAGCTGTTTTCTTTTGCGGTTTTCGTCCCATAGTTTAAGTGGCTCATAATGATGAGTACAATGACACCTTAAGAGATATTGCGTTGTTGTTTTTTCTGTCACTCGTATAAAATACTCACAAGTTTCTCTGCTGAAATTACCTAGTAAAGAAAAACAGAAACACATCTTGTGGAAATGAATACTTTTGTGTTCACTTCCACGAACTTCTTACCAGCTGTGCAACTTCTAACTTACTAATTAATTAAGTCTCAACTGTAGCAGGTATTTACTACTTTAAACATTTGCACGTGAATAGAAAAGTTTTTAAAGTTGGCGACGTAAAATTCCTAAGTTTGTACAATTTCAACATAAATTAGGATGGCATGTTTATTTTTAACTGACTTCAAAAAAGGAGGAGGTTCTCAATTCGGTTGTATTTTTTTTTATGTTTGTTATCTCATAACTCCGTCACTTATGAACCGATTTGAAAAATTCTTGGTCCCATTGTCACCAAGTCAGAATGTGATGATGGGATCCCATGTAAATCGAGGGATACCCTCAAATTTTATAGGCACACTAGTTTGACCCGCGCAACTTCGTCTGCGTCACAATTTTCATTACTGCTCCGCTTCTATTAATCTTAGCGTGATGATATATAGCCTATAGCCTCCGATAAATGGGCTATCTAACACTGAAAGAATTTTTCAAATCGGACCAGTAGTTCCTGAGATTAGCACGTTCAAGTAAACAAACAAACTCTTCAGCTTTATATATTAGTGTAGATACAGTGTTTTTCATAAATTTTCTAACGTATTTCAGATATTTGAGCCCGGTAATCATCATCTCGTGATGCTGAGCTGATGACGGAAGGTATAAATTAGGATGTGATAATGAGATCCCGATTCAGCCGATTTGGATGAATCTTTTTTGTTTGGGAGATTATTTTCCTGGGCCTCAAGTCTGCTATTACAATAGTTTCAGAATGGTCTATCATTGATTTATTATTATAATTGTTGATTTTGACAAGTTTGGTAATCTGTAATTGTTGGTTTGGTATAAAAGCGTCATTATGACTTTCCAATGATCAACCACTGACACTCCATTGAATGAAATGGCATAGAATGGTAATCTAGTACATAATGATAAATTAATAAATAATATGTAAAAATATATAAAAGAAATCTGGCATAACTTAATGTTCAAATTTTGTAGTTTTTTTTTTTCGAAAATCATTTCTATTAACGGGTTTTATAATAATGGCAATACGAAAATGTCTTTCTACCAAGATTCTATAACAAGACCTTGACCGACCCGTGATCGACCATTATGAATTAGCAGATAACGAACTTTTAGCAAAATGACAATGGGATCGTGTTGGAATGACGAAATTATAAAAAATAGCTGACTTGGGGCCCTGGACTGGTCCCATTTCAACTTGGTGAAGATCTGATGAAGAACTGCGGAGGTAGGCAACGGAACTTATCAATAAATGATCACAAATGGATCGGAATTGCTGAAATCGCTTGTCTTTTTATTGTTTACACCAGTTCTTAACATATCATCACGCCGGTACGCTGTTAATGGGTACGCAGATAGGTACCACTAAAGACTGAAAAATAAAAACCTTTTTTACAAAAAATACAACCGATTTCCAAAAGTATAAAATATGTAGCTTTAATTTTGAAAGTCGGTGCACAAAAAACAAAAAATAACCAAAAACACCGGCTTCCGAAATTAAAGTTATTTTTAAACCCCGACCAAAAAAGAGGGGTGTTATAGGTTTGACGATATGTGTGTCTGTATGTGGCACCGTAGCTCTTAAACGGGAGAACATATTTGGATGCGGTTTTTTTATTTGAAAGCAGATTCCCTAGCGGTGGTTCTTAGACGAAGTTTTATCAAAATCTGTTGAGCCGTTTGAACTTCTTCAGCTCTTTTCTAGTTGATGAAGGCATTTAAACAGCTTTTTCATGCGAAATTTGGAATTATGTTACTTCAATGGCATTGCAAAAGTATGATTATATGGACCTGATACTGTAGCACAACCTGAAGTCTGCAGAATACCCAACTCCTCACTTAGTTATAGCAGAGGTATCGTGTTTGAACTCTCGGGAATGTTTTCAATAAACAGATTATATTTCGATCAATCACCTTAACCTGATGCTGAAGCATGTCCTGAAATCTGCAGGATATCCAACTCCTCACTCACAGCAGACCTTCCGTTTTCGTATTCATTTAAATGGTCGCAATGAATAGGTTATAAATAAATTGTGATCAGGGTCTGTACCCCTATTCTGTTACAACATTTTCGTATCTCGACAGCGGAATCCGAGGTGAGTATCAAATTATGTCAAACGTAAGTAAGACCTTTATGTTGTGTGCAATAAAGCTCATTTTGTGAGGTTTGTCACTCAGGTGAGGTTTGATATCGAAATGGTTACTTACAGAACCAAGCTGATGATGGAGCAGAAAAAAGAAATGAATGAATACATTGGTGAGAGACGCAAAGCTACTTTCCAAGCTTGTGGGATGTAGTGCCGTTAAGATGAGTGAAAATCATATGTGGATGGATGGAGAGGGCGAGCAAGGCCAAAAAAAAGATGGATGGATTGTGTAAGGAGCAATATGAAAGAAAAGGGAGTTAGTGATAGCGTGACGGCTGATAGGACAGAATGGAAGTAAAAAACGTGTTGCACGGACCCTAAGTAACGTGGGATAAGGGCAGGAAGATGATAAGTTCATAGGTTTTCTAGTAGTAACTACCTATTAGGTAAATTAAGTTTAAAGCATGAAATATTTACACTATCCTTCGACACCCCACACCATGGTATAGGTAGGCGATTAAAAGTAACCGGACAAATGCGAGTGGGACTCGCCCACCACGAAAAACTATTTCTTTATGCTTTAATTACAACAGTACTCGTATAGTTTTCAGATATTCCCTGTACTTGTAGTATAAGACGATATTATTTGCCAAATTTCATGTCAATGGAAAATATGGAAAATACCCTATAAATTTTGATTCCCTTGAGAGTGTCGAAATATAAGTTTTCTGCGTCATAAACGGTCGTATCATTTTTTTTACGTTAACTTATAAGTTTGATTTTTTCACACCTTCAAGGGACTGTAGAGACTGGGGACTGTAGAGTTGAGTTTATGGCTTCATTTCAACTCGATACCTCCACACGTTCCCGAGATAAAGGGTTTTGACAGATTGACGGATGGATAGCCGGACGGACAACAAAGTGATCTTATAAGTGTTCTAGTTACTTTGAGGCACGGTACCCTAAAAATCGCCACTCTACGTGAACTTTATTTCAAGATATTATTTTACCACTTCGTTGGTTTTACCACCCGCATTGCTCTTCGCCACATGAAGAACCGGAAAGCGGTCGGGCCTGACAATGTGCCAATTGAAGTGTGGAAGGCGATGGGCCCACATGGCGTGGACTTTCTGACGGATCTTTTTAACCGCATCCTGATCACCAAGGAAATGCCGAACCAGTGGCGATTTAGCCTGATTATCCCTGTATACAAAGGCAAGGGTAGCGTACAGGATTGTAGTAGCTACCGCGGTATCAAGCTCATGTGCCACACCATGAAGCTCTTCGAGCGCATCATTGACACACGGCTCCGTAGCAAGTGTACTGTCTCTGAGTGTCAATATGGCTTCCGGGCGGGTAACAGCACCATGGACGCAGTATTCGCCTTACGGAATCTGGCTGAGGCTTACAGAGAGAGTAGGAGAGCTTTGCATATGGCCTTTTTAGACCTGCAGAAGGCCTTCGACTGTATACCTCGGCAGTCCATCTGGTGGGCACTGCGCTTCAAAGGCGTTCCCGAGGCCTATATTGACATTATCAGAGACATGTACCGCGATTCCGTGTCCTCTGTCCAGACCGCTGTTGGCGAATCGAATGGCTTCCCAATATCTGTTGGCGTTCACCAAGGCTCGGCTCTTAGCCCGTTCTTGTTTAACGTAGTGCTCGATGTAGTTACGGCAAACATCCAAGATAAGCCCCCATGGCTAATGATGTATGCCGATGACATCGCCCTCGTTAATCAGAACAAAGACCATCTTGAGCGCAAAGTCAACATTTGGAAGGACACGCTTGAAAACGGTGGTCTGAGACTAAATGTGGCGAAGACTGAGTACATGTCCTGTGGCGGCACGGATTCAAATAGGTTCATCCGAATAGGTTCGGACCTGATCAGAAAGTCCGATACGTTCAGGTACCTTGGATCCGTGCTGCACGAGTCTGGCAACGTGGACGACGATGTCCAAGCACGTATAGGCGCGGCTTGGGCGAAGTGGCGCGAGGTAACGGGCGTTGTATGCGACCGCAAAATGCCTCCGAAGCTCAAAGGGCAGATATATAAATGCATCATACGGCCTGTCCTACTGTACGGCGGTGAATGTTGGCCAGCACTAAGCAGACACACTCAGGAGCTTCGCGTCACGGAGATGAAGATGCTGAGGTGGATGAGTGGCGTAACGCGATCCGATCGCATACGCAACTCTTTCATCAGAGGTAGTCTTGGTGTCCGTGACGTGGGGGAAAAACTGCAAGAGTGTCGTCTGCGATGGTATGGCCACATCATGCGCCGCCCTATGGAGTACGTTGGTCGGGGATGCATGAATATGGCTGTTCTTGGGGCTAGGTCCCGTGGTCGCCCTCGCAAGCGCTGGTTGGACGTCGTTAAGTCCGACATGAGAGCCAATGGCCTAACTGAGAAGGATGTTCAAGATCGGGCAAAGAGGAGGAAGCTAAGTAGGAAGGCGGACCCTGGCAATAGCCGGGATCAACGCCAAGTAGAAGAAGATTATTTTACCACTTCGTCAGCGTGATTAATATGTACCTACACACATACCAAATTCCAACTTTCTAACGTGCTAAGCATCGTTCAGCTAAACTGTGGACAGCCAGACCGACAGACGGGCATGGCGAAACTATAAGGGTTCCTTGTTGGCTAAGAAACCCTAAAAACCTGCAAAAACAACAAGGTAATCCTAAAAAAAAATCCTCCGTTACTGACTGATTGAGTGGCTGACAACGCACAGCCGATGCTACTGGTCGGAGGAAGCTGAAATTTGGCATGTAGGTGGGAAGTGTAGGGGAGCACTAAGAGAGGATTTCCCGAAATTCCTACGGGAACGGGAATAAAAGGCAAAAGCACGTGCGAATTCGCGGGCAAAACCTAGTTACTAATAAGACACTGAATACACTTTGATATGATACATTCACGTTCGTTAATTGCAATATTAAAATCTCCACATACTTACAACTTTATCACTCAGATCTAGCTTTTCCAAAATGATGAAGATTCGGGAAAGACTCCTGAGGCATCGCCACGGGACGAGCGAACCCATACAATACAGTATTTACAGCTACATGGCTCCAGGCCAGGTCCCTCGAAGTAAGTAGATACCAATCAATAATGCTATAGGTATTCGTTGTACCCATTGTAGACCTCGAGGGCTAAAACAGCCCAGAGCTAAGGAATACCAATTTATTTACATAGTGCTACGACGTACTAACACTAGTTAGTAACAGTCTTTTGGCCCTTCGGTCATTCCGATTATCTGTATATACTAATCTGTACTAATATATAAAGCTGAAGAGTTTGTTTGTTTGTTTACTTGAACCCGCTAATCTCAAGAACTACTGGTACAATTTGAAAAATTCTATCAGTGTTAGATAACCCATTTATCAAAAAAGGCTATAGGCTATATATCATCACGCTAAGACCAACCGGAGCGGAGCAGTAATGAAAATTGTGACGTAAACGAAGTTGCGTGGGTCAACTAGTACGAGTATAAAGCTGAAAGTTTGTTTGTTTGCTTGAACCCACTAATCTCAAGATCTACTGGTCCAATTTGAAAAAAAATTTCATTGTTAGATAGCCCATTAATCGAGGAAGGCTATAGGCTATATTATATCATCACGCTAAGACCAATAGAAGCGGAGCAGACGAAGTTACGCGGTTCAACTAGTATTTTATATAAAAACACATATTTAATTAGGTAGTTCTTATTATCAACACTAATACCTTCGATCACGCTCATATGCTATCCATTCTTAACAAATAAATGGGAAAGTGTCTGTTTATTTGTAACATTCTCACGTCTAAACCGAAGAACGAATTTTGATGAGACTTGGTACTTGGATAGTTAGACGTAGTATCTACAGGGTGTCCCAAGACTTTGCCACATGGAGAAAAGGTACCTTAAATACTGTAGATAGAAGCATCATCAAAACGTCACCGAGAGCATGAAGATGAAGACTAACTTATTTACCGAATTTAAAATGGGGGGTGCTAATTAAACACACTTCTTTTAAACCGACTTCTAAAAAAAGAGGAGGTTCTCAATTCGGTTGTATTTTTTTTTGTTGTTTTGTTTGTTACCTCATAACTCCGTCATTTATGAACCGATTTGAAAAATTTTCTCGATTGGTCCCATTATTACCATGACAGAATCTGATGATGGGATCCCACGAAAATCGAGGGCAGCCCTCAAATTTTATAGGCACATACAATGTTTTTCATGAACTTTCTAACGCAATTCAGATATTTGTGTCTGGTAATCATCATCTCATGTTGCTAAGCTGATGATGAAAGGTATAAATTAGGATCTGATGATAAGATCTCATGAAAAATGTTTGATCAGCGATACTTTCGCCAATTGTCAGTCGATTTGGATGATTATTTTTTTGTTTGAAAGAGTATTTTTCTGAACTGGTCCCGTTTCAATTTGGTGAAGATCTGACGAAGAACTTCGGAGGTAGGCAACGGAACTCTTCAATAAATGATAGCAAAGGGATCGGGATTGCTGAAATCGCATGTTTTTTTAGTGTTTACACCAGTTCTTAACATAACATTGCGCTGGTACGCTGTTAATGGGTACGCAGGTACCTAGGTACCACTAAAAAGTGAAAAATAATTTTTTTTTTTACAAAAAATACATGTATTTTTTGTAAAAAAGTTTTTTATTAATAGCATAATTCTCCTCTATTAAACTACATTGCCTTGTCGCTTGTCCACCCCCACCGTCACCGTCACTGGGACGTCACCGAGAGCCAGATTATTTCTGGACGAGATCAACAGTGACGTGACGGTGATCGCTTGTCCACCGCGACGATATCTTTGGTTCAGTCAGTTTGTTATAGTTGTCGTGCGTGGTAGTGCTTAGTAATAAAACAAACAGGGAATGGCTGCGTTCAACTGACGAAAAATTTTCCTTCTGCTCTTGTACGTTAGAAGGTGGAGGCGATGCAAGTAAGAACTCAATACCAGTTGGAAAACGTTAAACCGAAGAATATTTTTGTTGGAAAAATAAATATCGGAAAAAGTACTTTACAAAATTTGCTATACCCGTAGGGATATAGCACACTTGGCGTATCTACCTTAAAGTTATGTATGCTACGCGTGGTTCTACGAGCCATGTGAGCTACGTTACTAAGAACATGCATGAAAAACTATTTATTATCTATATAGTTCATTTAAAAAAAGAATACTAACAATGAAAATAAAAACAATATTGCATGAAAAAAACAAGGTACAATTATATCTGTCCCTCTCGCGTAAAGGCTGTTTTCTATGGCAGCTGTATAGGCGTCATTTACCTAATTGGACGTCAGAGTTCATATAGGACTTCTCTTTCTAATTGTAATCTTTGAAGCTTTATAACTTAATCGCTGATGAAGGTGTTTCAAAAATATTTCGTGATTGTTGTTAACTAGAGATGATAAGTAGGCATTTCATATTATAAATAAATAAATTGCATGCATATTCCCTATTGTTGAGGATAGATCTACCGTACCAAATGTGCTACGCCGCATATTCTAAACCTAGGCCGGCGAGCAAAGTGCAGACCCCGGTACACACGTACCAGCCCAAGGCCCAAGGCCTATACGTGTACCTACACCCTCGGTTTAATGTCGACGCAGATGAGTATGACCCAAGTGTGCTACACCCAGTATTCAATAGCTTATACAAGTTATAACTACTGAAAGAGCGGAACTTCCTAACACAAGTACGTATACTTCTTTCTTAAATGGAAATTCCCTGAAGACAAAATGTAAACGTATTCTTAAGTTATTGAAATAAACATTTATTATAAATTATTATTGCTACGCAGTGGCGGGGCAAGAGTAATATTTGATGTGGGCAAGATTGGCATTTGCGAGGCCCTCAATGGCCTCAATCACCCCTCACCCCTCCACAAGTAGTTTTGATTTTCTTTTGACTTTTTGGGCACAACTAGTAAATATTCGGCGAATGTGGGATTTCGTTGGTCTTAGCTACGATTTTTACGTGCTGAAAAAAGCCAAAGCTGCGAGGCCCTTCACACCGCGAGGCCGTAGGCGGTGGCCCACGTCGCCCACGCCTTGCGCCGCCTCTGGCTACGCCTGCGTCCGCCTGCGGCTACGCATCAATACACGCCGGCGGCGACACTGACGGCTTCGCATTAATATTCACCAGGAGCTACGCCGTCAGCTTCGCAAAAATATGTGCCAGGGTTCTACCCACGCCGATATCTATGAACTGATATTTATCTAGTGTTCCAAGCTGTAGCTCTAGAGGTTTTGCCTTTTTGCTCAATACGCGCTCCTACAGATAGCTGTAGCATATAGATGCTGAGCACCAAATGTTTCCTGCCTGCAACTGTGTACATTCAGACACATATAAATCTTTCACGGGCTACTGTTATGTACTATACCTATCACCTATCAACGAGCTCAGGACATAAGCCTATGGGAACATACCGTGGACTGCTTTGCTTTATTGCACATTTATCCAGTCAAGTAGTAATTAGAAATAATAAGGTCTCAGCCGAAATACTATATCTTAATGCAAAAACTAACCTGAAAACGTAGGTACCAATTTGTCTGTTCGGGTTTTAAATACAGCTGTGCCTGGCGCTTGCACCCGCCCATCTCCTAGGAGTTCGACTATCTTTTTGCGACTCCTTAGAGTCGTTGCGTGTTGATGTAAGTAGGTACCTATTCGAGGGATGGGCTCTAAATTTAGCAATTTTTTTCAAACCTTACTTACATCTAATACATTTTCAGGTTTACAGTCGGAAATAAGTTTAAGAAATATAATATGTAGAGTCATGATGGCCCAGAACAAACATGCCCGAGGATGCAGGTTGCAGCCTGGGAAATGTGTACCAAAGCTTTTTTAAACACGCAATAAGTTTATCTTATTAAAGTTTTTACTGAAATTCGGTGGCGAAAACAAATTGTGTGATAGGTAAACACAGTAAACGCTGCGCAAGCCTGGTGATCGTTGCCTATACCCCTATCTGTCCAGGGGTAGTTTTCCTAAAAAGTTAATAACGCGAAATTCAATGATTTTTTATAAAAAGGTTGCTGGAGCTGTCTATAACCTTCGCGCAAGTGCAAGCAATAAGTAGTTTCTTTTTCGCTTAGTGGTACGGTCTGGCAGCGCATAAAACACGAACAAACATTTTTTTTATGTTAGCTTAATCGGTTTCCAACTTAAAAATACTAGGAGGAAAAGATAAGGAAGTTTTGTAAAGAAACTAAACAACATCCCTTATTTTTCCTCTGTATGGCTGGAATTTTAGAAAATGCTGAAACATGTCAATTTATTTCTAACTATAAGCTATTTAATTCATGTTTCCGACTTCATAAAAATTGTAGGTAAGGCTTCCAGTGGACCTAAATCTATTTACCTTCTTAGCGGTGTAATTTTTATAAAAGTTTTGTTTGGGTTTCACGTAAGTAAAAAAAAGACTTTGTTCCCAATGACCCCGAGTGAAATACAGACATACATATTGTTTAATTCAAATAGTTCAACGACATTACGACGTTTAGATCAAACATAAAAATAATTATTCATTCAAATAATAATAATTAATTCAGCGAGTCAGGAAACTTGAGAAAAAGCGCGCAGAGCGAGTGGTCCTCAAGAAAATTGTCCTTATTACCTAAAACCCGAAATAAAGGCCCTAAAAACAAATAAAAAACGAAACGCAAAAAAAACTAAAATAAAAATAAATTATAATCTATAACTTACCTTTCTCTCGTTCAGGTGGACGTGGAACGAAATAACTGCGGCGGCGGTTGACGATCGGAACTTCGCGAGCGCTGGGACGCGTGCGTACCTCGCAACCGTTCGGGGAGCAATGTGGTGCGGTGGACACTTGGCGGGTTGGCGCGACCGCTGCGAGAGCTGGCGTTCGCACCGCCACTTAGTAAACAAGTGCAGAAGGCTAGGCTACTCCATAAAGCTAGGATCTCATTACAAAGTCATACACCAATCAAACGAAGCTATTCAAGCCTACGTCATTTACTTGTTTTGAAGCTTTCAAGTGTGTCACGACAGGACACAACACAACACAACACAATTATGTTATCCCGACTTAAGACACATTTAGTAGAAGATACTCATACAGATTGAATCAAAACAAAGTTGGCTCGAGAAACTCCGCGAGTCGCTATAAAGTAGCAAATTCCTACGGCGCAGCAAAAGAAAAGTTCAGAAACGTTGAATCTAGCTTTATGTCAATGTATACAGCCTTATTTTTATCACTATCCTAAACGCTTCCAGATATAAATCAACGATGAAACCAAAGGGTCAACCAAAGAAATGATTTACGTAACAACCATATCTTAAAAAAAGAATAAAATTCGCATTACTGGATAAAATGTAGGAACAGCCTTTCCTACATTTCATTCATGATTTTCATATTGCAAAATCCGCTCTAATGCGGTCGGGAACAGCCTTGTCGATGTAAACCGTAAATTACAGACCTTTTCTCGAACTTTGTTTTGTAAGTCATGTCCATATTGACAATTTCTGATTTTAGTTTAATATTTGTACGACTACCAATCGTTTATAAGTTTCGGCTTTAAATTATTAAGTATTCCTAACCAATAATAAAAATTGCGAAAGAGTTTGTTTGTTTCCTCATCACGTCTTAACGGCTGAACGGATCTGGATGAAATCTGACCTTGGTAGATATACAGGTAGCCAATGTAAAAGACATTGGTTATCTTTCATTCTGGTTGTATATTTCCTTGGGATAATTTTCTACTGTCAAGCGGGCGAAGCTGCTGGTGGCAGCTAGAGTTTTATATTTTTTATATATTTCAGGATACAAAACATAAGTCCTAATACGCCCTTTAGACATAGTTTGCGCTCGTCCTGTACACAACTATGTACGTTTTATTCACCCGTTGTACAGAACTAGACTTCTATTCGTACCTCTCTAGTGGCACCACCACCCGCCACACTTTCCCGCGCCGCTGGGGTTGCCATAGCAAGGGGTCCTTCTCCCCACGACTTTGAACAAAGAACTTTTTTCTCAATGTTTACCAAGGACCTAGTTTTAAAATATTGTAATCCTACGGTGTTCTCTTTTTTTTATTGGTATCTTATCGCTGCAGACAACCTTTAAATGCACTGAAAAAACTTTATTATTTACCATTTGCGTTATTTTGTTGCATTTGAACAAAACTGAACAAGACGAGATGAAGGAAGCAGGGCACTACCTACCTTTGCTCAAAGCTTGGTGCTAGTCAGTGTCCGTTTACGGAGATGCGGGGCGTCGAGCGTCGCGTGTGGCGAATGCGGCGACGCGGCCCACACTAAATTCAAACTTATGGCGTTGTCTGATGCGCGCTCCACACTCTCGTGTTTTTCTCGCGTTCTCGCGAGAGTGGGGAGCGCGCTTGAGATCGTTTACGGAGAAGCTATTTTACTCTAGTTTGCTTGAAATGCAGGCGGAGCCCGCCCACGGAGCAACCGTGTGATGATGCGGCCCGGCTGCACGCGCCGCCTCTCCGTAAACGTAAAAAACGTCCGACGCCCCGCGAGACGCCACGCTGCACGCGACGCCCGACGCTCCGCGTCTCCATAAACGAGCACTCAGAATCGCGTACCGAGGATTCCGGTCGAGTCTTGATTTTTCCGAGTAAACATTACCTTGTTCTTCAGTCGGTCCCTCATTACTGAGGATCGTGATCACTGGAACTTTTTTTAGCGGACAATCTGTCTCCATCGATTCCGGACCAAAGTTGCCACCTGTTGGAATTTGTTTTACCTAGCTTCTTTCACTATGAGTTACATTAATATTTACTACTTTAACATTTACTACGGAAGTTTATAAACGTCTCATTACCTTAAGATTGAAGGACAAACATAACTTTATTGTTGATTAAAAATGTTCTCTCTCCTGAAAATATAAGTTTGTAATCGCAAAAAAAATACTTTATATGATAAACCTACAAATTACCAATTTTTAGACTTTTCCCGTACCTACTTGTATAAGAATTATTTATCTTCATGCCAAAGGACATGTCCAGTTTATGCCCTCTGGTAAATTAATTATCGATAAATGTTCAGGATTGAAGGATTTACAGTAAGATTTAAAAAATCAGATCTAAATTACTATGGATTTATTAAGCCAGTATTACTTGCGTAACATAAGTCTCGAAAAAACAGTACTCAATCGTAGCTTCCGCTTTGCCATTTCTAACGGGAAGTACAAAAATGTTTTGGACGTTCCATTAATTTCCTTAATTACCTACCTTTAAATAGTTTGCACGATCTATAAGCCGTTTATTTTAGATCAAAGAAATAATATAATTATTATGAATAACATAATTATTTGGGTATAGAATACGACAATATTACTAAAATATTCTTGTGTACACTTCAAACGTGTTTTTCTTTGACATGGAGGCAAGTAATTATTACTTTTTTTGACATGAAATCGACATGTTAATAATTATTTTTTGCTTGCTTTGCAGTTCCAAGTTGCGTGTATGTGTTCCTTGCTCACTGTACGATTATTTTGAGTTATTGATATTTTCTTTTAACAACCATTGCTATTTTACACGGACTGACACCATCTAGACACGATTACTATTGCTATTCATAGGACTCTGCTTTTCCTTTCGATTTGGATATTTTGATGCTCCTCATCAATTGTGGCATCGCTGTGCTGCGGATCCGCAGACATATCGTTTCAGGCTGGCTTTACCCCTGCAAGTGAGACTTGCTCGATGGTTAGCAAATCAGGTACGCCTCTTTACTACGACAGTCGCGTAAACTATTCAGTTTTGTTATAAATTGAAAAAAACCTACAATGATATTCGTTATTGTTCCAGCTCCCCTTGGATGGATACACTTTTCACAATTGTTGTTATTTCTTAAATACCGAAGCTGCTGACAATGACAGATTAGGTACTAGGTATCTCAGTTGGACTCGGCAATCCAAGACGTCGACGTATTTATACTGTTGCAGTGGACAACCCTTTAGTACCCAAATGATAATAATCAGGTGAATTATTTATTATTTGTATACTTAGTAGGTAAAGTTTTTGAAGGAAAATGGCAAAATTAATTGGAGAACCGTCAAAACTGGAAACACGAGCAATGGAAACATCTCGAAGGATTTGGGAGAGGTGAACCAATAGTACCCACACCCCATATTTTGGCAGTTATTTCATGTCATGTAATTTTCAGAATATAGCAACTATTTATGCTTGTCAAGCCTATTGGGTTCGAGCGAATCGACACCTGGTTCATGACTCATCAAGGGACTTACAATTGAATATGGATCACCATCACCGCCACAACCACTGACTGTCCCACCAATACCGCCACCGCCACAACCACTGGCTGTCCCACCAACACCGCCACCGCTACCACTACCACCTTCATAACCAGAACCAGAACCTAGTAGCAATTCTCCTTTAGATACGATTTTAGGGTATTATTGCAACAGTCTGGTGGGGAACAGTCGGCTGTTGCTGTCATGTCATGGCGCTAGTATGGTATCTTGGCTGGGCAAGGCATTATAATAACGTGCTAGCACCAGCGACATTTTTAGAAATGTTTTGTTGTCTCTAGAAGACGTTTATTTTTTTTAATCATTTTATTTAAGTATGTTTCTACAATGAAGGATTTTGTTTGGCAATGTATACCTACATAGTTTTATTTACTATAATCCCAATTCAGTAGGTAGGTACCAACAAGTAGCCCAATATAAATGGTATTATTATATTGATTTATTATTATATTGAAGTTAGAAACCAAAATATAAAAGTAAACCAATATCGTGTGCATCTATGTGTAGATACATTAAATTAATAATAAGAAAGCTTTGTGATCAAATTAAAAAAAAAGATGTGCACTTATTTAATAGAAGATATACAATAGGTGCGTTATATTTTTGTTACACAAATAGAAACAAAACATCCAAAAAATCTGCACAATACGATCTCGGACCTACAAAATATTAAATGTCCAATTAGTACCCATATTCACTTGCAGATGGCGTTACCTATACTAAAAAAACTAAGAAAAATCCCTAGCGTATTAACCTTATTTTGACCAGTTTTGGCAAGATCCTGACTCCTGAAACTTATTACTCAATAAACTATAAAATATAACAATTGTAATAATATAACAATCATTACTGAACATTTTTTTTAACGACCTTGACCATCGCCCATTGTTCCACCAGACATGTCGCATGACGCTAGGTCAACGGGAAGTATCCCCGTATTATCCATAGTACGAGTAGGTTTAGATTACCTTGCGAGCTTCAAAACATGCGCCATAAACGGAGCATAAACGGCCTCATCTTCAGATAACGTTGACTTGAAGTTTGATTTTAACTGCTCCAAGGGGTACTAGACTTGTCTCTCGCGTCCGGCCCTGGTTCAAGCCATGGTCCGGAGCGACGAGACATGGGAAGCGGTCACCTCCTTCTGCGAAGCAGTAATGCTAACAAAGGAGGAAGCCGAACGCGTGAGAGAGGGAAACTTCACGCCCCAGCCACCGAAACAGAAGAAGACGCCCCGGGCGTCGGGAGTCGCAGAACGATTCTCGGCCACCGTAGGCGTGGGTCTGCGGACGGCGAGCATTGGGTGGCTCGCCGTCTGATCAGAACCAGGCCCGGGTCGGCGGCGCGCTGCGATCCCAACGCGCCTCAAGGACGTGTCAGCACGGAAGACGGGGCCCACTAGGGCCAGTGCCTGCTGGGGCTGCGGACTTCGTTCGAAAGAGGCACCGTACCCTGGAACGCAAAGGGCACTAGGCACTCCCTCCTGCTGTACCCAGAGCGGGAGAAGTCATTTGATGATTTCCCATCCTAAAAAAAAAAAAGGGGTAGTAGACTTGAGTATTTTGGTAGTATATAATCGACGTGTTTTTGAGAAAAACGGTCTTGATAGACGGGCAGACTTATAGACGGACAAAGCATACGGAAAGACTACATGGGTTCCGTTTTTGACGACTGACGTACGCAACCACAAAAACACTCTACTGATACAAATTATTATTCAGATCTATATCCTGAAGTAATAGAAAGCTGAAGGGGTATTCCCAAATATGGTTGACTTTGTAGAAGTTGCTCAAATAAATGAAATCTCATTAAAAATGATTAATTAATGTAAATAGGAAGGCATGACCTAACCCAAGTCATGCCTTCCACTGTTAAAAAGTTATCGGATCTCGAGCTAGGCCCCGTAACTCGAGAAGGCCTAACTTTCAATGCAACAAGAGCATTATAATAGGTATACTAGCCTAGGCTCAGTACTTTCCGTGATAAGGATGGATTCGTTTTCACCAATTTTCTCAAATAAAAGCCGGGGCAACGCATTTGCCCAGTTTTTATTTGTCGGATCCGAACGAATTTCATTGTTTTAACATGACATTTTAACACTATAGTCTTCTTATAAATTTTCCAGTAATCTACGTGTAACAGAATAAACTCAATACCTCTTAAGGGGTCATTGTACTCATCATTATGAACAACTATGTATTACTACGGGTACAATCCCGAAATCGCGAAAAAAAATCAGCTGTTCAGTACATTTTGTCGAGTCATGCGCACGTAAATGTATGGAGAAGTCGGGAAACAGGTATCTCCCGAAACAGCCGTGTCCGGTGAGTACCAGCAGCAAGCGAAAGGTGAAGATGCCATGGCACCGCTTTCTCCCCAAAGAGGAGACCATCGCCTGGATTTTGGCGTGCCCAGCGCTGGGTTGCGACAGTCGCTGTCTCCATACCGCCATGAAATCTTGCCAGAGCACCGTCCGCCGTGCTGCGATTTGCCTCGTCGGAGGAGTCTCGCCCCAGCATTGCGCATCCTCGCGAGAATGATGTACCTACGTCTCATTCACCGACGCTCCTTGTAGCTCTTGCATTCGGTTTCTTTCTCGCAAAACCCATTTATGGCTTCTAACTTCTTTCTCCAAGAACCGATTTTTTGTGTTGATCATGAAAAACAACACACTTACAACAAGCTTTTAAATGAGATCTGTTTAATTATCCGACGCTTCCTATTATGCCTCCTATAATCTCAGGCCAAGTTTGCCTCGCTTCAATCTTCTTACTGTTGCTAAAAAGAATTAGCAAAATCTTAAGTTTAGAAAATTATTTTGGCAATTTTTTTTTAGCAAATATATCATTATTATTATTTACAAAAAATATTGGATATGTTTTGTTTGCGCGGGGACTGGTTTTTTTTTAGCATTATCCTTTAGTGACAGAAACGAATCGCTACCCCTTTTTTAAGGATGGGAAATCATCAACTGACTTCTCCCACTCTAGGCGGAGCAGAAGTGAGTGTCAGACTCCTACCGACTAAAACCCATCCGTGTTCCTCCTAGTACCCTTTGCGTCCCAGACCCGCGGTGGCTCGTTCGAACAAATTCCGCAACGCTGCAGGCACAGGCCCTAGCAGGCTCCGTCTTCTATGCTGACAGCTTTTTGAGGCGCGCGTGGGACACAGCGCACTGTCGAGTCTGGTTGTGACCAGACGGCGAGCCACCCAATGCTCGTCGTCCGCAGGCCCGCGCCTACGGTGGCCGGGAATCGCCCTGCTACTCACAAGTCTGCCCTACCCCTAGAGTGTAATTTAAGCCCGCGTAAGCGCAGAGGGGTGGAGCGGCCCAACGCCGCGGCTGAGCAAGGCAAAGCTGCGGGTGGTGAGCATTAAAACGATCTGCGACGATAAGATTGCGTAGGGCCGCCCAAACCCTACAGCTCCGGAGCCGTGACAGAAACAATGCTTGCTGCATGTTGCATACCTGCTTGCATGTTACATGCCTGCTTGCATGCTGCATGGCTGCTTGCACGCTGTATGTCTGCTTGCATGATACATGCTGGAAGCAAGCATCCCTATTATTTGCATGCTTATTACTGGGACCACTTTTTTTTTTTTTTTTTTTTTTTTGTTAGGGTAGGAGGGGAAATCCTCATGGACGCCCCAACCGCCTCACGATATGAGACGGTTGGGGCAGTGGTTTTAGCCGGACTCTTACCGGCTAAAACCACCTCCTGCCACGCTTTATGTCCCCTGACTTCGTCAGAGACAGTGTCCGCGATTTTAGACTTTAGTCGTCAAATTGGTTATAATTATATAAACTATGACTAAGCCATCTATGGCGGTATACATGGGTTACATGAAAGCTACTTTTTATATCTGGGACGTATGCCTTTTTTTTTTTTTCTCTTCCTTTTTTTTTCTCCTTTTTTACTTTTTTTTCCTTTTGTTTTTTTTTTTTTTTTTTTTTTTTTTTTCTGACTTTTATTTTATTTCTCCTTTTTTTTTTTTTTTTTTTTTTTTTTTTTTTTCTGTTTTGTTTAGGTACTTATGCTATATACTTACTATATATCTAAGTATCCTAATTAAATATTCTTATTCCTATTTATTACTAAGTTCCCTATTTCTAAACAATATTCTAGAAAGATTTCTCTTTTTCGGCCAATCATTAAACTTGGTAGGTTCCCAAGCACAAGTTTCTCGTCCAGCTGGTGTTCTGCTTTGTACCGCGCCTTCGCGGTTATGGGACAGTCCAGTAGAAGATGTGCAACTGTTTCCTCTACACCTGGTTCACAGGCGCACGATGCATTCTCTTTACACTTGAAACGTTTCAAGTATGCAGAGAATCCACCGTGCCCCGTGAGGATTTGGGTGATCACGCTTGTGAGCTCAAGTTTTCGAACCACTCTGTATGCCGCAACCGCATCAGGGAAGAAAAGTTTTGTTCCAGAGGCTGTTGCCCCTGACTTATATCTTTCGTTCCATTCGTCAAGCGAACCCATACGGATCCGCCGTTTGACGAATGAAACGGGGCACAGATCGTAATCCGGCCTCTTCTTCGACCCCAGGGCGGCCTCCTTCGCGAGTTGGTCGGCTCGCTCGTTGCCCTCCAATCCTGCGTGGGCTTTTATCCAGAACAAGGAGACACTCTTGTTCTGGAGCTTACAGCGTCGGATGGTGTCCCTTATATCCACCGCTAAGGGATGGGGAGCACTGATGTTTGTGACCGTCTGGAGAGCCGCCATGGAGTCGCTAAAGATGCCGAACGTGCCTTCCCTGTGTTTAAGGGCTTCCCTAGCCGCCCTTTGCAGGGCCAACAGCTCAGCCTGATAGACGGTACAGTACGACGGCAAAGTAAGTTTGAGGGCCCGTGTTTCGATGGCGCCATTCCACAAGGATAGCGCCGCTCCAACCTTGCCCTCAATCTTACTGCCGTCCGTAAATATGCGCACAGCGAAGTTACTGTGGTTGTTATATTGTTCCTCGTCCATCAGGCTGCCAAACTGCAGAGGGGTCTGTTCCGCGGGGTGCGGGGCCTCCAGAGCTGGAGCCATCCGTTCGACCTCCCTGTCTCCTAGTGCGGGCTGGGGCACGCCCCTCCTGGCCTCGTAAAGTGAAGCAACTTCCCTTATCCGGAGGTCAAGAGGAAGCATCCCAGCCAGCACCAGTGCCGAGTTGAGGGAGACCGTGCGGTAGGCTCTGCATAGTTTCTGCGCGAACCCTCTTTGGACCACGTTCAGCTGCTTCATGATCCCTAATTTGTAGACGGCTGGTGCCCATGCGCTTGCGGCATACAGCAGCGTTGGCTCGACTGCTGCGGTGTAAATGGTGCGGATCACTTCCGGGTGCAGACCCCAGCTAACCCGGGCCGCTCTGGCCAGCTGCTTGTACATAGCTATCGCCTTCTTACAGACGATAGCTACGTGTTTGTTAAACGTTAGTTTGGCGTCGATGGTGAGGCCCAGTATCTTGACTTCTTGGGACATTCCAATGTCGATCCCGCCCATGCTCAAGCGCGGGGTATCGTATTTTAGCTTCCGCGTTAGCACCATCGCACAGGTTTTGTGCGGAGCAAAATTCAGCTTATTTCTGACACCCCACGCTCGAACATGTTCGAGAGCGGCATTGGCACGTCCCTCGATTTCCACTGCCGTTTCACCCTCGAAGACCATCACGACGTCGTCGGCAAAGGCCTGGCAGCAGAAACCCCTTCCCTCCAGCTGCTTCAGGAGCGGGTCCAGCAGCAAATTCCAAAATATTGGACCCCCAATCGACCCCTGGACGCATCCTTTGCTGGTCGACCTTCTGCTCTCCTCTCCAGCGTATCTCACGACCACCTCCCTGCCACTGAGATAGCTGCTGACAACTCTTCTCAAATTCACCGGACACTGTTCCTCAGCCAAACGTAGCTGTATCGCAGGCCACCAAGCGTTGTCGAAGGCTCCCTCTATATCCAGCGACACGAGTGTGACGATCTTTTTGCGTGCCAAGCTCGATCGAATGTGTTGCACTAGGGTATAGAGGGAGTCCTCCGTGCTCTTTTGGGGCATGAAGCCGTATTGGCGAGTACTTATCCTTGGAAGAAGGTAAAATTTGAGACGAGCAACCAGCATTTTCTCGTACACTTTCCCTAAGACAGGCAAGAGCCCAATCGGCCTGTACGATTTCGGTACAGTGTACGAGTCTTTGCCCGGCTTCCTCAACACAACCACCGTCGCTTCCTTCCAGGTCTTCGGGAAGTGGTGGTACGCCAGGCATTTGTTCAACAGTGACAGGAAGTACTCGGGATCACACCTTATAGCCTGGGAGCAGATATCAGCAGTGAGGCCGTCGGCTCCCGGTGCCTTTTTTGGGTTGAACGACATCACAGACCTATCAAGCTCGCTTAGGGTAAACGGTGGGTCATGCCGTTCATCATGACTCCACTCGTTTACCATCATTGCCTGTTCTCTTATTTGGCGATGGTCTATGTTGTCGTCCTCCTCACGGTCCTCGGGGTAAAATGTCTCAGCCAATAGCCTCACCGAGCCCTTCGCATCCAGGGTCTCCCCTCTCGTCTGCAGCGGCAGATCTTCCTCTCTCTTAGCCACTCTGCCCATCACTCTGTAAACTCCCTCCCAGACCCCTTCTCTGGTCTGCTTACTGCAGAACCCCTTCCAGCTTTCCTCTTGGGCTTTCTTTACAGCTGCTTCATACTTGTTCTTTTCTTCCAGGTACAGGCTGACGACCATCGCTCTCCGCACCGGCGCTGCGACCCTGATTCGGCGTCTCTTGGTGGCGACCAGCCTCTTCATCTCGGCGAGTTCCTTAGACCACCATGGCATGGTAAGTACTTCTTTGGACTTCTTGAGTGGTATTGTCTGTGTGCATGCGTCTGTAATGGCTTGTGTGTATGTGTCTATTGTCTGGTCAATTTTAATTGTGTTGTCTATGTGAGCAAGTTCATTTTGTGTTAATTTGTATTCCAGCATAATTTGAGACAGTTTCGCATGAAACTGCCTCCAATTAGCCTTCTTGGTGTTGTATTTTCTTGTTGTGCGTTCAATTCGGATGCCTTTTGATTTTTCTAGACTAATGCCAAAGGTTATGCCATTATGGTCGGAACTCGTCAGACCCTCCTCAATTCGCCAGCCATCCACCAAGGTCAGCATGTCTTCAGAACACGCCGTCACGTCCACGTGGCTGCTGTACCTGGTACCGCCTCTCACCGTGTCGAAGGTCGGGGTGTCTCCGATGTTGAGGACGTGCAATCCCCATTCCCCCAAAGCCCCGCACATCAGTTCCCCTCTCGCGTCTTCGCTGCTGCTACCCCACCAAGTGCTTTTCGCGTTAGCGTCACCTCCAATAACCAACCTGCATGAGCCAATCTCTCGAATTATACGCTGCATATGCTCCAGGTATGGCTCCACGGGTTTGTCGGGTTCAAAGTAATAGGACACCAGTGTGATCGTCCAGGCCCTGGTTCGGACTCCCACCACAACGATGTTGTCTGTGGTGAGTTGCGGGTACTGTATTATGTCCAAAGTCTGGTCTAGGACAGCGATTGCCGCCTTTACAGTCCCTTCTCCTCCCTCAGAGCTCTGGAAGACCCTGACGCCCTGGTAGCCCTTCATCCTTCTCACCCGACCCACGTAGGGCTCCTGGAGCAATGCTATGGCCACTCTGCGGGTGTTGGCTTCCAAGAGAAGCTCGTTTGTGGCGAGTTGGCTACGTTGCAGGTTGGCCTGGAACACTCGGTACTCGGGAGTAGCTGCGGGGACCACCTTAGCAGTACGCTATGGACGCTCGCGCCAGTGAGTCCCACTTACGGCGCACGGGGCACTCAGTGCTGAAGGCACTGTGCTCAGTGTCACCGATTTTGGCTCTGGTGCAGTTTATGCACTTTGCTGCTTCGCCAAGCTGTCTATCGGGGCAGTCCGCCCTGAGATGCGGACCGCCACAGTGGCTGCACAAGTCGGCAGGATCCTTGCAGAACCGTTTGCTGTGGCCGTAGGCTAAGCAGCGCGTGCACTGCACCAGAGGCGTCTGGTCTTCGACGCGCACAATCTGGAGGTCTATCCGGAGCTTACCTCCTTCTATGGCCCTTCTCCAGATTGTGGGGGAGACACTGAGCACAATGTGGTTGAGATGGGGGTTGCGTGCCCTCCTACGGAACTTTATGCAGATTCTGAGATCCTCGCCCTCGAGGCCGTGAAGGAGCTCCCGATTCTGATTTCTGAGGGCTTTCAGGATGTCCTCATCGCTTTGTACAAGTAGTACGTCCCTCAGAATCAGAAGCGGGTCCCTATTCGTCACCTCCTCGACGACGAGGTTCTCTCCGACCGCCTCAATCCTCTCCTTTATCTTCTTTCTTTCCTCCTTCGTCCGACATCCCATTATAACTTTCCTGTCCCTTGCCTTCCTCACTTTTTCCACTGTGACCCAGCCCTCCTTGGCATCAACCGCCTTCCTCACTCTCTCCAGGATCTCGTCTCCTGTTACCTCATCCTGTGTTGAGGAGACAACAACGGAGTGCAGCGTTGCTCGCCCCGGTGCCGGAACCCCGGTTTGGCTTTTGTGCGCAGCCGCCACAAACGCGTATGTTTTCTCCTCAACACAGGCTGTGTTTGAAACCAAGGCATCTTTTAAGAGCTCCATCCTAGCCAGGTTTTCTTTTAGTAGGGCACTATTTTCATCAAGCCGAAGCTGTAGTTCCTTGTGGCTATCGGAAGGCTCGCTTAGGGTGGGTAAGGGAGCGGGATCAGGAATGGGAGTGATCGCAGGTTCCACTGTGCTTTTCTTTCTCTCTGACTCCTTCACTATTTCGTACAATCGGTTTATTGCACCGAGCACCTCCGTCTTAATCTCTGTCTTGAGGTTGCGAGAGTTGCCCAAATGAAGCTTGGCTTTATTTAGGCAAGCTCTCGCTTCCGCAGTGAGGTTGGGGTACTTTTGCTCGGGCTTTTTTGTTATTCCAGGAGCATCCGCAGAGGCCCGCCGCGTCTCCAGAGAGCTGGGCAACTTTTTTGTGTTTGCAGTTGGCTGTGGTGGAGTAGCGTCTGGCTTTGGGTTGGCAGGAGACTTTGTCTGAGGCTCTACCCTTCCAGCCTCCCATTCTCCAATACTGCGCCTAACACTTTGTACTGGGACCACTTGTAACCACTTTTGTTAACCAACGTACAGCTAAGGAGTGGAATTCCCTGTCAGAGTCTGTGTTTCCTGATAGCGACAACCTGGGAGTCTTTAAGTCAAGAGTGAATAGGTTACTTATGGCATGCGTGCTACATCATTGACCACATCATCGCTTACGAACAGGTGAGATAGTGGTCAAACGCGTGCCTATCAATAGTAAAAAAAACCACTACCACCAACGCCACCACCACACCACCATTACACCACTTAAAACAGTGGTATTATGAATGTCCGGAAACAAAACTTCGAACAAATTTTATTTCGGTTAAGTGTAACTTCGGTTAAAAGTTATTCGACCCGACGAAACGTCGGAGTAACGAAAAACCCCACAATCACACAGCATATTATTCACACAACAGCACATAACAACACACACGTGTCATGTGTTTATGGTATATTATTATTTCGTTTATTCATATTTGAAAATATTAGGTTTGGACTATAAAGTAAGGAAATTAATAAGTTAAATATTTTAAAGCTGTTTTAATTGTCAATGGTCAGGCAGGGGCCAATAGTTCTTCCATAGTCAACGATTATTTATAGTCCACTAAACCAGCCAAACCCATAGCGTTTCATCTTTTGTTTCCATATTCTGCAATAGTCCTGCTCCAACCGGGGATTGTCCTTGGCTATACTTTCACAGTGCATACAGGGATACAAATATTTTTTATACAAATACAAATATTTTATTGGAACAAGAAACAATTTTACAAAAGATTGTGTTCGTTTACAACCGCATTAGTATAGGAATACTGTGTCGCGGTCATTAGCGCCCACCTCCAAGAGGGAGACGACAGCGTTCCAGGCATTCAAAAGTATAAACAAAAAATAAATATAAAATATTTTACAGAACAAAAAATTAAAAAGGTAATGTAATAAAATCTTAAGCACTATTAATATATTATTTATGCATGTGAGTGTGTGTGTGTGTGTGTGTTAGCGTGAATGTAAGTGTAGTGTATGTGTGTGTATGCACTAGAGTTTGACAATTTATATAAGTTGGAAGGCAGTGGGAATGAATAGAACATTTTTTTTTTTTATATTTTCACAGGATCTTCAATCTCTTCATAAGTCAGGGAACCGAGCCACTTTATGTGTAATTGATTTACACTCACGTAAAGTAAGGAGGTAAATATTCAAAACATCATTTATTTTGTTGTACAAAACTGGACTTATAAAGTAGTATTGTCGTCTAACTATCAAGATGCTAGCTGATACTACTGGGCAGACTTTAACAGGTCTACGTTTCTGCCTACTTTGGCTGTCAAAACACCGCTCGAAACTAAGCTCTGAGTGTTTCCGTACGATTGACTTCAAAAGAAAACTTTGTCTTACCCTAGGTATTTGCAACAGAGCATACAGTTCATCGGTCGAAAAACGGACTGGTTTGTGTGACATGACTTTCAGAACCGCTCGCTGTGCCCTTTCTAAACGAAGCATCAAGCAATTTCCGGAGCTACCCCATACGGTTATACAATAGGTTAAGATCGAGTTTGCCAGAGCATAGTAGACTGATTTAAGCGTAGGAAGATCCGGCGACGATCTTAGTTTTTTAAACACAAATATTAATTTTCTAACTCGTGCAACTAATGACCCAATGTGCTCGTTCCAGGACAAGGTGCTATCAATTTTTACGCCTAAGTGTTTTATACTATTAGTTCGCAAGATAGAATTGCAACAGCAGTTATTATTCATAGCGGACAGGCAATTGTGGATAGTCAAAGCAAAGGGTGAAGCCGGTTGAGAAGCTATACGTGGAGCAAATGTGATAAATTTAGTTTTTTCCATGTTCAGGGTAAGCAAATTATTTGATAGCCAGTCAGAAACCATTCGCAACGCAACTTCTGCATGGGAACGGGTTTCAAGCCAGTCTCTTCCTTGAACGACTATAGCCGTATCGTCTGCGTAGACTATAAGATTCGAATTTGGTATTTTGAGTTTGCAGAGCTCATTGATGTAAATTAAGAATAAGGTGGGTCCAAGAACACTACCTTGTGGGACGCCATAGCTAATACTCTCTTTACTGCTCAAATGGTTTCCTATTTTTACAACCTGAGAACGATCACAAAGGTAACTTCTAAAGATATCCTGTGATAATCCTCTAATGCCGGTTGGTGTCCCATTCCATTTGAAATATCTAAAGAGGCCTCTGCGAGTTGGCTTCGGCTCCTCATACGCCTACCAAAGGACCGGGTCTCTAGGGACCCGAGAAAGTAAAAAAAAAAAAAAGTTAAATATAATACAAAAATAAATACAGTGTTGAGATTCGAACCCACACCGAGTCCTCCGAAATAGTGAATCTTATTCATGTCATGATTATTTGCTGCTTAGCTCCCCGAAAGTATAGCGTGATGATAATCATTGCTAGGGTTAGATCCATAGTATCTGCAATAATGTAATGTGTGGTGGTGCGAGGCCCTCTGCTTCTCCTGGTGGATGCGAGTCGAGCATGTCGAACATTCGCATTCATCAAAAGGACGTCCGTAGGGTACTGCGTAACCTAGACGTGAACAAGGCTAGTGGCCCCGACGGGATACCGGCAATCGTTATGAAGACTTGTGCGCCTGAGTTGTCTCCGATCTTGACACGCCTATTTCGCTTTTCGTTTGAGACTGGAAAAGTTCCGAAGGCTTGGAAGCAAGCTAACGTGCAACCCGTGCCCAAGAAGGGTAGTCGTGCTGACCCGTCGAATTATAGATCTCGGTAACGTCCATACTCTGTAAGACTATGGAACGCGTGCTGAATCATAAGCTCCTGGCGTACCTAGAAGCGAATGATATCCTTAGTGACCGACAATACGGGTTCCGCCGAAATCGGTCAACTGGGGATCTTCTAGCGTATGCCATTCACATCTGGAGTGAAGCCATAGAGAAGCACGGGGAGGCACTAGCGGTCTCCCTTGACATCTCGAAGGCCTTCGACAGGGTCTGGCACGATAGCCTTATTAGTAAGCTTCCTTCCTTCGGTCTGCCCGCCGGTTTGTGTGATTGGATCGCAGATTTCCTGAGGGATCGGTCTATCCGAGTAGTTCTGGATATTAATGCCAGGGTCGGTGCTTTCGGCAACACTCTTCTTGCTGCATATTAATGATCTGCTTAAACCCGGTACCTTTGGGTATGCAGACGACAGCACTGTTGCTGAGAGATACGTGTCCGACGCACGAGCTGGTGGGTCGCAGATCCGGTCTCTCCGGGAGGCTATGGTTGAGCGCTTGAATGTGTCCTTACAGGCTGTCTCTGAATGGGGTGATGCCAATCTGGTCAAGTTCAATGCTGCTAAGACCCAAGCGTGTCTATTTTCCGCCAAAAGGAGCCAATTCCACCCAGCTCCATCTTTCCGAGTGCCGATAACCGACCAACTTGAACTTCTTGGGGTTACATTAACATCTACTCTCAATTTTGGCCCTTTCATAGAGGCAAAAGCTCAAGTGGCTGCAAGGAAGTTGGGGATCCTAGCAAAGGTGAGACGGTACTTCACGCCGGAACAGCTGCTCAAACTCTGTCAAGCGCAAGTTCGATCGTGTATGGAATATTGCTCTCATCTTTGGGACGGATCTGCCAGATACCAGCTTGATGCCCTTGAGTCAATTGAGAAACGAGCCAAGAGGACCATTGACAATGAGAGGCTCGTCGCGACGGAGCTCCAAAGTCTTGAGCATCGACGACGAGTTGCTAGCTTGTCGGTTTTCTACCGGTTGCATTTTGTGGAATGTGCGACGGAATTGCATAATTTAATTCCACCAAGCCCGTTCCATCATCGGACCACAAGACGAACGGCGATGCGCCACCGGTACATGGTGGACATCCCACCCACACGCACAAAACGTTTTGGGAACACATTCATAATGCGTACAGCTAAGGAGTGGAATTCCCTGCCGGAGTCTGTGTTTCCCGATAGCTACAACCTGGGAGTCTTTAAGTCAAGAGTGAATAGGTTACTTCTAGGCAAGTGTGCTCCATCTTCGACCACATCATCGCTTACCATCAGGTAAGACGGTGATAAAGCGCGTGCCAAAAAAAAATGTGTTGGCTTCTTATAACAATTCCTCGCTAAACTATTTGGAAAAATTACGAATAAAAGTTTAAATGTTGTTGTTCGCAAAAAACTTACTACATTATTATTTTCACAATATTATGGTGAAAAAATACAGTTCAAAAGTTTAAAAAAATACAAAAATAATAACTGTAGCTGAGAATCGAACCATGGGCCAATTGTCGTGCAAAACAGTTTTTTTTTTTGTAAGTAATGGGTTTGCTCTTGACTCTAATCTATGTCAGAGATGACAGAGACAAAGTCTACGATAGAGCGAGCCTACCCAGAAGGAGCCTGTTCACTCTAACTTTGAAAAGATTAGGGTTGTAAGCTTTTGGAAATACAGACGCAGGCAGAGAGTTCCACTCCTTTGCTGTGCGCATTATAAAAGACGTTTGAAAACGCTTAGTGCGAATTGGTGGAATAGCCACAAGGTAGGGATGGTAAGATGCAGTGCGTCTGGATGTCCGATGGTAGAAGGGGGCCGGTGGGATGAGATCGTGGAGTTCTTGGGCACACTCATCGAAGTACAATCTGTAGAAGACCGACAAGCAGGCAACCTTACGGCGATGAGCCAAGCTATGTAGCTTGGCATCCACCAGTTTTACGTCGCCGATGAGCCTCTTAGCTCTGCGTTCCACCGAGTCAAGCGCGGCAAGCTGATACTTAGCTGAGTCATCCCAAATGTGGCTACAATACTCCATACAGGATCGGACTTGTGCTTTGTTAAGGGTTAAAAGCTGTCCAGGTCTAAAGTATCGCTTCACCCTATTAAGGATGCCCAGCTTTTTGGCCGCAGTTTGGGCTTTGTACTTGATGGTGGCGCCGAAGTTGAGACTGGATGTCAACTCCATGCCTACCCCTCATCCCCCAAGACACATAGCGTGTCCTATAATCCAATAACCTGACCGTACCTTTGAGGATTATTTGTATAAACTGAGATACGTTTGAAAGCTGTTGGAGGGTGTTTGGGTGGTCCTTTGAAAAAAATCTTTTCAGTAGTTTTCTCGCCAATTGGAAACATACACCTTACGATTTACTATATGTATAGAAAATCCCGTTTTTTTTACTTTGACCTCTAAGTTTGTTTCGGTGTTTTTTCTCAGGGTTCTAGTCTCCTAGCTAACTAATAAGAAATATTGACGTGTAAAAGAGTAAGGTACTTGTTATTTGCAAAAAATATCATTTAACATGCAGCTGTTATTAGCCACCAGGTCCCCAATACCCAGCCGCCGCAACAGAAGAAGACGCCCCGGGCGTCTGGAGTCGTAGGACGATTCTCGGCCATCGTAGGCGCGAGTCTGCGGTGGGTGAGCATTGGGTGGCTCGCCGTCTGATCAGAACCAGGTAGTCTATTCTGTAAGTAACCATTTCGATATCGAGCTTCACCTCACAAAGTGAGCTTTGTGTGTAAAAAGCTCTTACGTTAGACATAATTTGATACTCACCTATGATTCCGCTGTCGAGACACGAAAATATTGTTACAGAATAGGGGTACAGGCCGGGGTCAACGGCGCGCTGTGTTCCACGTACGCCTCAAACAGCGGTCAGCATAAAAGACGGGGCGCGCTAGGGCTGCGGACTTGGTTCGAAACAGGCACTGTACCCTGGAACGCAAAGGGCACTAAGAGGAACTCGGATAGGTTTTAGTCAGTAAGAGTCTGACACTCCCTCCTGCTTTACCCACAGCGAGAGGAGTCATTTGATGATTACCAAACCTAAAAAAAAAGTCCCTAATACAAGCTTATGCTAAGCAGGAATTTAAAATAAAGATAAAATATATGTATTTAAATAACTTACATTTATTTAAGTAATTAGTCAATAAAGTTAATACCTAGATTACATCTTAACAAAATTTTGTTTTAGATTTAATTAAATAATAAACCGAAAAGTGCAAGTGGAAATGAGCGTTCCGTACTTAATAATTTTATTTTTATTGGAAAGAAAGTACATAGTAGTAGGTAGAAAATTATATAATGTATTTAAAAAAACTACTTAACAAGTAACGAAACTGTCAAGAATACTATAATCATAACTTTAGTTTAATCTACCTAAACCATTTTTTCTATAATCATGGTATTTTTCAGATTGTCTGTTCTTACAGCGGAATTAGGCGGAAATCACTGTTTCCTTAATTAATTTTGATTTTATTTGATAATCCACTTAATTATGTGGAAACTTTTTTTAAGTTTCAATGTTCCTTTGAAATGCAGAAACAGTAATTAGGGGTAATCACACTGTTCTTTTATTACATCTGTATAGATTAGGACACCGAAATGAGTGTCCCGTTTTGATAATTTTAACACAGAACACTAATTTGAAAATCTTACAGGAGCTTAGACTATCTTAAAATAAATTAAGTTAAAGTTTGAACAACTAGTTATAACGAAGCGCAACGAGTCTGCAGCCACCGTGTCAGGCTCACATCTGAAAAGAGAAAAGGTACAATTAAAATTTTACGCTTAAGATTTATATATTTTAATAGCACTTCACCCGCGACTTCGTTCGCGCGCGTTTAGTATTGCAATTATTTTCGTAGGGATCTCTATTTACTCTAGTCACCAATTTAGCTTATGACACTCACAAATAACGTGACTTTCTATTGGTAGATCCAGAGATTACCCCTTATAACCTTACAAACAACCTCACAAACTTTCCCTCTTTATAATATTTTAACTAGCACTTCGCCCGCGATTTCGTTCGCTCTGGTACTCCACAAATTTCGTCTTCCTTCTACCGTCTTAAAGCCACTAAACGAAGGGCTCAAACCGCAACATTTTTCTTACATTGAGTATTTTTATACCCGTCGTAACTTTTAAACGAAAGGTCTGATTTGAATAATATAAAGTGTAATTTACATGTACATAACCAACCTTAATTATAAAACAATTTATATAGAAAAGGATATACGATATCATGTGATACTAAAATGAACACTAATACAAATGATAATTTGAACAAAAAGTGGTCATTGTGATTTAACTTTAATAGTTAGATATATATACACTTGCGGAATTTTTTGTAGATATTGATGTCTTCTATAAAACTGTAGTACATTACTTTGCTCTATTGTTAATAGTTTTCGAAGCGTACGGGATATAAGAATCGTTTTTGGTATATTTGTTAACACCTTAGGTTACATTATCGAAGTTTTCATTCGTATCCCTAACTTTTTGAAATATTCTTTAGTCTATGTTTATCGGGGATAATCATAACGGGGATAAATAAACAAATCTTAATCTTTCGTCTTTAGATAGATATAATTATTAATATTATAATTATATGATAAATAAATATATACCTAAGTATACATTTTACGATTATTATCTACGGTTTGGCAAAATGTTTGGAATTGGGGTTTCCTCTCTGGAATTTGCCAATGACAGCCCGGAGTCTGGATTATGGCCGGATATGATGACAAAGGTTCAATCCCGTTACATGAGACTTTAGCATTACGGACTGCCGAAATTTTGATGAACCTAGAATTGGGAAATCATCAAAGGACTCCTCCCGCTCTAGGCGAAGCAGAATTAAGTGTCAGACTCTTACTGACTAAAACCCATCCGTACTCCTCCTAATGCCCTTTGCGTTCCAGGCCCGTGGTTACTCTTTCGAACAAATTCCGCAACATAGGGCCTTACGATGCGGGGAATAGAGGCGTGACATCATGTTATCTTTACAAAAATATAATCTTCTGTATATTTGAATATCACTGAATGGATGGACCGATTTTGATGATACTTTTTGTGTGTTTGGGTAAGTCTTTGGATGGTGAAGACAAAAAATTGATACTCGGCAGTTGGCACCGCAATTGGATTCTAGATTCTTTACTTACGAAAAGTTAACGTCCGGGCAACTCAAGGATTATCAGGGTCGCTAGTTTAATATAGTAATTACAGTAAAACCAGCTGAATTTGAAATTGAGGCAAGTTTTCATACATTTGTACGATTCGTTATCCTATTTAATACGTCATCTGTACAGGTGTGTTATCTTGGCGGCGATGCGCCACCGGTACATGTTGGACATCCCACCCACACGCGCAAAATGTTTTAGGAACACATTCATTGTGCAAGTTAAAAAAAAAAATAACTAAGGACTGGAATTCCCTGCCAGAGTCTACAACCTTTGAGTCTTTAATTCAAGAGTGAATAGGTTACTTCTAGGAAAGTGTGCTCCAACTTCGACCACGTCATCGCTTACCATCAGGTGAGATAGTGCCTATCAATAGTAAAAATAAAGTCTTAACACAGACCAAATCAGTATTTTTAGTAAATTGATGCCAGATAAATCCTATGTCTTCAAAAGAGAAACCATATGCCATAGTGGCAAAGCAAGTAAAGAGAGACTGACTGTCTTGGCATATGCCAATTTTGATGGGTCGGAAAAGTTGCAGTTTGCTAGTGATTGGTAAATAACGTAAGATCTTGGATGACTGGCCTTCGTATCATCAACTGGTTAATAGCTTTAGATTAAATTAGTGCATAAGATACCTAATACGTTTTATTTTCCATATCCCGTACAATACGCTTTCTTGTTTGGCTAGATCTCTTTGAAATCGTCTTAAACGGGTTTACTGTACATATTGATGTGACAATACACCCGCGAAGGATAAATTAGCAAGACAGCTCTTTTGCACTTCGACGCGAAAACGGTTTTTGCTAGTAATTTATTACCATATAGGGAACAGAGCCCATGTTTATGGTAGCTAATTGCTAAAGGTTGCTTACTCGGTGAAATGTCTTTGTCAATTTGACTTGAGAGATAATACTGAATTATCTGAACGTGGCCGTGAGTTCAACCAGAGGCTATCTTAGGTACAAAAATAAAGCTAATCTTCCTACACTGTATTTTAATTAATCCGCTATTGGTCAAAAATCCGGTATTTATAAGAAATTTATACCCTCACTAGCCCGCGACTTCGTACGCTCATATCCCGTTTTTTTCCGTTCCATAAAACTATCCTATCTTTTAAGTTGGATTAAATAACAGATAGTTACGAAGTTTGATCAAAATCGGTTCAGTAGTTTCAGAAAGTGAAGTAAAGATCCTACTCATTATCATCATCATCATATCAGCTGAAAGACGTCAACTGCTGGACATAGGTCTCCCTAAGTGTCACCACATCGACCGGTCCTGTGCGTCTCGCATCCATTGGCATCCCGCGACTCTCACCAGGTCATCGGTCCACCTTATGGGAGGCCATTCAACGTTGCGTCTTCTGTTACGCGGTCGCCACTCTAGAATTTTTCGGCCCCATCGACCTTCGTTCTACGTCTCTACGAGCAATGTGCTCTGCCTACTGCCACTTCACTTTGGCGATCCTTCGGGCTACGTTGGATCATACACCCCCAGGACTTATCTCCAAAAGTCCAGTCGGCTAATGACGGTTTTACAGAGAACAAAGATACATACGTAACAGCACGTGACTCCCAAATGCCGTTGATTCGGACAAAGGTTGGCGCCCCGGAGCGGGATTTTCTCAGGGTCGCAGTCATCAGAGCGCACGCACAGACCTCCTTGCAGAACACACGGCTCTTCCAGCTGGATTACTGAAACGACAGCATTCATCATTAGTAACGTACCCTAATACTTACTCTTCTTCTTCTTGTTTTAGAGACCCGTTGGGTAACCATCAGTGCGAGTGCGGTGCCCCCGCTCAGAATATGAGCTAAATATTGGAGTTCCCCTAAGTGCCCTTACTCTGGGAAGTAACGTACTTTGAACGATTTAATAAATACTACTGATGCTGCAATCAACGTAGCCACTTACTGGGCCCAGATAATCTTAAGAATTAACCATCGACTTGAAAAGGAGGAGAAGAAGGTATCTACCTACTCTAGTAGTCTATGATCAGAGCATGTTTCTCTTCAGAAAGCACATAGTAACTCAAAGGGCAGTGGAGCTATCTATGTTCGGAGTTTTCATGCATTATCAAAACAGAAATTAAGAGGTCCGAAGGCGAAGATAACCCGAACAATAACCAAAGTGTTATTGGGTAAAGCACATTGCTCGCAGAACGGATGTTGATGAAGTTGAATGATTCTAGAGTAGCGAAAAGTGCACCGTTAGGTGCCCCACAAGGTGGAAAAACGACCTGATAAAGACCCCAGGAACCCATTGAATGCCACAGCGTAAGTATGACGTTTATAGAAACCTTACGTTAGTAGTAAGTGTATCTCGGTGGATGAAAACACGATTTGGCGACGAGACGGGAACCCTAAGGAAACTTATCAAGAAAAAGTGTTTGACTATGAATGTGTACAAAATGAGTAGACTGTTTGAAAATTGATATTTTAGCAAGAAAGGAGGCGACTACAGAGATAACGGCAAATAGAGATGCATGGATAAGGAATACATACTGAAAAGACACGAAACTTTAAATAAAGGCAGCAGTATGATGGTAATACTCCTCATTTGTTATTTAAATATTTTTTTAGAGTAATTAATGTCTATTGAAACGCGAGTGACCCGTCAGGTAAAGTATTGTAGATATAATCAAGGTACCAAAAGTTGGAAGAATATTTAGTTAAAATGAAAAGTTTCGCGTTTATTCGTATCTACTGTAGATATATAAACTGCAACATAGGTAAACACAGCAGTTGCAATTATAAGCAGACATCAATAAAGATAGCTACAGACAGCTTACAGTAGGTAATCCGCGAAAAGGTTATCAAGAAGTGACCCGAATGTTGTTATCAAGTATTTTATCAAACTTTCTCTAAACATCATTTGAACAAACAACAAAGTAAAACATACGCATAAAGGCTCTTACACACTACGCACGGGCAACGGGCATGCCGTCATTCCTTTATTATTGTGTGCAAATCCTCATGGATGATCGCCGCCTTGTGGCGCTGCAGCTACCATTGGCTGGAGTCACGTTTCCCCAGCCAGGTTTTTTGCTCGTATGAATACATACGCGCCGCCACCGTCTGACAAAAAGACTATCAAAAGAAGGAGGAGGAAAGGAAGGAGTGTCAAAAGGACTGACTCCCTAAATCTGTCACCTTCAGGCCATTTAACATGACCCCTACTGGCAGTTGCTTCTACTAAGACAAAGCTAGCTACGACGCTGCTGCGAACATGCTACACTACTAATACACTGCTACGAAAACGCTACGACACTACAATAAAGCTCCAACTGTGCTAAGAAAAGGCTACGGTACCACGACAATGCTACGATGCTATTACGAAAATCTTTTTTAAGAAAATACAACCGACTTCCAAAAACAAAACACTACAAGGTACAAAATAACTTCGGAAGAAAGAAAAAAGTTTAAATTTCTGAAGTCGGTGTTTTGGTTATTTTCTCGTTTTTTGAAACCGACTTCCGAAATTAAAGTTTTTTTTCTTCAGGAACATCCTCTACAACGCTATCTACGATCAAATTAACAAGTATGAGAAATTAACAGCACGGTTGTAGAAGCAAGAGGTCAATTGATAAAAATCTCCTAATTCTGGTTGATTATATCCATAGAATAGAAAAAATTATATCTCTTCCAGGATGGACCGCGGGCGTCAGATAGACGTACTTCATTTCGATTTCCGGAAGGCGTTTGATAGGGTTAACAATGACACGCTGCTGATGAAACTTAAGAAACTCAGATTCTCCCCGACTCTTCTCCACTCTTTGCAGACTATCTACGCGATCGTCAGCAGTTTGTTAGGCTCGGCATGTACGAATCTGGTGCCTATCACACGTGCTCCGATGTGAGTCAAGGCTCAATTTTGGGGCCATTGCTATTTTTAAAAAGGTCAATTCGTGCTAGATGTTTCTTATATCGGACGACTTGAAACTGTACCTTGCAATAAACTCGAGAGTTTGACTGTTTGACACTGCAGCAAGACATAGACGTGATTACAAGTGAAGCGTTGACAATAAGATGGACTGTAACTCCTCTAAGTGCTTAGCTATGGCTTTCAGACAAATGCGGCACCCAGTGAATGTTTTATACAATAGGGAAGATGCAAATACAGAATTTATGAGAATTTTGTCAGTAAAATGATAAAAAAGTATAAAATAAAGGCAACGTTTTTACTTTGGTTAATATCGATTTTTAACAAAAATAATGAATTAAAGTAACGTGAAACGGAACGTATTTAAAAAAAACAATCAGCGTTTAGTGACGTATCTGCTGTTATGAAAAGGCAACCTTATGTCTTTGAGTTAGGACAGTTCTTGACCTGTGATAGACACGAGTGACGTCATCGTCCGTTTTCGCGCGAACCTTTAAACTGTCGGTTTCAAAACGCAATTTTGGCAATAAATTAAAACTTTTCATTTCTTATTTATGTGGTGGCCTATTCTAGATGGAGTTCTTTAAAATTAAAGCAAAAATGGAAATATTGCATGTTCCCTATTAAAATAATACACCTATCACAAAAACCACAAACATGAAGGATCATGGAGTCACAATCTGATGATGATGATTCTGAAGGATCTAGGACTTATTACCTACGAGTATTGTAACGTACTCGTAAATGTTCGATTATGTAAAATTATATAGAAAAGAAAAGGTTTTCTGTTAATTGTCACCAGAACGCGCATATAACATATAAAAATTTCAATACAAATTGACATTTACGCTAACGCGCGTAGGCCTCTGAATACAAGTATTTTACACAGAGCGATTGCATATCCGGCCTCCACAACCACGTCACGAAAAACTAAACATGCTTGTTATTTTGTCAGACTATTGGGATTGAAACTATTCGGTCGGAAACATTGTTTGCAAACGTTTGCATCAACACGCCGAGTTTCCGGCCATGTTCAGTACACCGGTGTCACTACGCGCACAAAGGGTAGCACCTATTGTGTAGGTGTATGTGTACTACGAGTACCTGTACAGTACTCGTAGTACCTATTAACAAAACACGAAAAACATAATTTTTATATATCATCCAGCCACGTGTTTTGATTTTCATGTCTCTGAGAAAACACCAGATTTTTTATAGCTAAAAACTTTCAACTCCTATTTGACCCTATTGCGAGTGACGTTCTACGAGTAGGTAGAATTATTTTTAATCAAAAGCTGTTACTTTATTTATTACTAAAAATCATTTTATTTCTAACCAATCAAATTAGGATAAGGAACCTATTTTATCTACCGAAAAGATTGTTAAAATTGTTAATACCTCCAAAGAGAAACCTTTTAGTGTAATAAGCCCGACTAAAGCTGCTTTGAAATAAGCAACCCAAAAATATCTAACGACTGACTTGTCAAAAGATGTCTGTCTGCCGCTTAACGACCTTTTAAAAATATTGACTTTAGATTGTAGAATAATGCGATACAGCGACGGTGTTGTCTAAAAGAAGATGTAGTATCTGAACTTGACAAAAGTATGCTCTGATGTTGAGAGGACGAATGAAAGGCAACTCACAAAAGGTATTTGAGGTAACAAGGCGAGTGGAAATGCCTGAAGAGGACGCCCAAGAAGGATACACAGTTATTCTTCAGAAAGGCCAGGTCCGTAGTACCTGCAACTGGCGTGGACAACATGTATGAACGTAACAAAAGGAGCATCTGAAGATCGTAGCAGGTGGTGTTCTGTAGTTATAATAATTCGCGGAGCAGAGCGCTAGCATGATCTTGTATCAAACAAAATTTCCCTCTCGTCTTACTGAAAATTCATAATTATAAAATAAGCACAACTTTTGTTTTGTCCTATTTAGGGTTCCGAACAAAAAACGGAACCCATCTCGGGTCTGTCTGTCACAGCCAGTTTTCTCCGGATCCTCTGGACTGATTCTGTTGAAATTTGGTCACTTCTGTGACCCAAACACGGACGTGTTACGTAAATTACTCGTATTAAATTTTTAGTATGGAGGTCACTTTTGGGGAATAAAAAGATTTTTGAACAATATTGTGTGACATATATTATAAAAGGGCTTACTGTGAGGGTCTTATTTTTATTTTTTTCATAATTTTAAAATTAATGATTTTGAAGTTATTCAAGAAATTAGACGAAAAAAGACCACCCCTTATCTCCAAAACTTCTGAGCAAAAAATTAAAAAAAGAGAATAATTTAAAACATGATAATCTTTACCTATAGATTACAGATAAATCTATAAGAAGTCTATAGTGATAAAATAACATCTTAAAAAAAATATTCGTTCGGAACCCTTTGCACGCGAGTCTAACTCGCACTTGGCCAGTTTTTTATCCTATACAACAGGGATGGCCAACCGGTTGATTAGCCCATCGATATCTCGAAGGCCTTTGACAGGCTCTGGTACGCAGGTCTACTCAGCAAGCTTCCTGCTTATGGTATCCCAGCTGGTTTTTGTAGCTGGATATCAGACTTCCTAAGTGAACGCCTGCTCCTCTGATCTCATAGCTATTGATGCCGGAGTTCCTCAGGGGTCTGTTCTCTCTGCAACTATTTTCCTGCTGCACAAATATTACCTACTTCAGCCTGGTCTTTTTGAGTACGCAGATGACAGTACGGTTTCAGAGATATACTTGTCCAGCGCAACAACCGGCGGGGATGAAATCCGTTTCTTGAGAGAGGCGATGGTAGAGCGGACAAATTTGACCTTAAGCTTTATCTCCCAGTGGGGTGATGACAATTTGGTCACTTTTAACGCCACCAAAACACAGGTGTTTCTTTTTACCGCAAAAAGGAATCGTTTTGACCAATGTCCTACTTTTCGAGGTGCATCTGTTCCTGTGACTGATCGGCTCGAGTTCCTAGGCATGGAGTTCACATCCAGTCTCAACTTCGGCGCCACCATCGAGTACAAAGCCCAACCTGTGGCCAAATAGCTGCATGGGCATCCTAAATAGGGTGAAACGATATTTCAGGCTAGGACAGCGTTTAACCCTATACAAAGCACAAGTCCGATCCTACAGGGAGTATTGTAGCCACCTTTGGGATGGCTCAGCTAAGTATCAGCTTGCCGCGCTTGACTCGGTGGAACGCAGAGCTAAGAGGCTCATCGTCGACGTAAAACTGGTGGATGACAAGCTACATAGCTTGGCTCATCGCCGTAAGGTTGCCTGCTTGTCTGTCTTTTACAGATTGTACTTCGGCGAGTGTGCCCAAGAACTCCACGACCTCATCCCACCGGCCCCCTTCTACCATCGGACATCCAGACGCACTGCATCTTACCATCCCTAACTTGTGGCTATTCCACCAATTCGCACTAAGCGTTTTCAAACGTCTTTTATAATGCGCACAGCAAAGGAGTGGAACTCTCTGCCTGCGTCTGTATTTCCAAAAGCTTACAACCGTAATCTCTTCAAAGTTAGAGTGAACAGGCTCCTTCTGGGTAGGCTCGCTCCATCGTAGACTTTGTCTCTGTCATCTCTGACATAGACTAGAGTCAAGAGCAAACCCATCACAAATAAAAAAAAAACTTCGTAACGACTGCCAAAGATCTACAAATGACAGCCAGGACCAACAACTTAACGTGCTTTTCACGGCACGGAGGAAACTCGGTATGTTAAGATGGTCACCCATCCACAAACCAACCTTGGCGAGCATTGCTTAACCTTGAAGATCGACCCGTGCGGCTGTTGCTATCCAGACAGGAACTCCTCTTCATTAAATATTGTGCCGACTCCAAATAAATTGGTGTAAGGACAAGAAAATGAGTAATTTCGTTCATTCAATTACATTTTAAGTTACGCCAGCGATTGTTTTTTCAAAATCTGTTCTTTTTTCATCTCATTGGTGTTGTTTCTAAATCTCAATCTTCACGCGTCCGAGACTGGCCATTGACGTAAGAGAAATTAAAGTGTACTCAACGTTATTTAGAGCGATCATAACATCCGACTCTATTTATGGCAAGCGGGTCAATGTCGGCTCTGGCTTACTTCACGAAATCCATTGGATGTAATAAAAACGCATGTAAATCATTCGACATTGGCCTGTTTAAAAATCACTGTTATCTACATGAGGAATTGGGTCTAGGCGAAAAATATGCGCGATGTAAAAGCAGGAAGTAAAAATTGTACCTAAATTTTCTTATTTTCCTTTTCTTATATTGTTTTTTTTTTAGTTTTCGTAAACGCCGTCTGTATGCACGTAAACATCAATGTGACAGATGAGAGATAGTAAAACAGAACAGAAATAATAAAACACTTTTTACAAAAAAATACAATCGACTTCCACTGACTTCCGAAATTAAAGTTATTTTATACTTTGTAGTGTTTTTTGTAAGTCAGTTGTATTTTTTTGTAAAAATGTTTAATTTGTCACTTTTTAGGTGACAACTAAATTGAGATTGAAATGTGCGTAGCCCTTCACAACCTACCGGCGTGATTACTTGCGTATGTTATGAACTGGTGTAAACAACAGACAGACATGAGATTGGGGAGTTCCGTTGCCTATCTCCGAAGTGTGCCTATAAAATTTGAAAAGTTCTCTCTATTTCTCCAAGATCCCGTCATCAGATACTGACTTGATGATCATGAGACCACCTGGGAAGTCTGCCCTTTAAAACAAAAAAGAATTTTCCAAATCGGTACAAGCATCTTTGAGTAATCGGGGAACATACTCGTACATAAAAAAGAAAGTACCGGCGAATTGAGAACCTCCTCCTTTTTGAAGTCGTTTAAAAAAGGGATACAGATAATAAATCGTAATAAGGACTGTACAGTGCAATCCAAGCTTTCACAAATACTATGATCGTATGTTGTTCTGATGCAGTTTGGAGCAATAACCAGAGGGATGAGAGATGTTTTGAATTCGTGTTCTCATATACCAGTCTTATCTTGGATGTTTTTAGGGTATAGTACAGAAGAGTAACGAACGGAACTCTATTACTAAGATTTCGCTATGTCTATAAATAAGTGGGTCTGTCAATCAGCGGGCTGTACCTACCTATCTCATGAATAGCAAAAATTAGACAGTTAAAATGTTCACAGAGTGTGTATTTCTGTTTCTGCTAAAACATAAAATTTACGCCATACAAATCCCCATACAATCTTAGATTATGGTACTAAATTCTTCGTCGGTTATATATAATCTGAAGTGGTTATATAATAAAAAAGACAACTAGGTACCTACAGGACTTCTAGGTCGTCATGTTTACTCCCGTTGTAGCAGTTCTAAGAATGCCAAGCATCCAAATTACCCAAGATGACGAAGTTTTTAGATAACAGCTCGATATCAATACATTCCCACGTGATGTCATTTATTATAAATTACTTTTAAGTAAACAATTCGTGTAAATTTTATGTACTTGTTGTACTTACTGACTGATAAATACTGGCACAGTTTATTTGAAAATAATTTAACGTTATGTGGACGGATATATCTACTATCTACTTATTATATGTAAATATATTTAGTTATTAATGTTTTGTTAAGTATGCGTTGGTTGGCAGTGAATTTATTATCGTTCTAAGAACAAATAAATTAATGACGTATTCGTTTATTGCGATTAGACAACAAGCCACCTTAGCACGAGTTTTTTGAAAGTCAATTTGTATTGAAACTTAAGGAAAAACAATTTGACATAAGCGATGTTTAGGTTAACGCGATCAAATACATTAAAAAACTCGCTCTAAGCCCGTTGATGATGCAGATAATGATGATGATGAATGATTAAGACTCCCAGCCGCAGTTATTAGAGACTAACTGAGAGCTAAAAATGTATTTTGATTATTGAATGAAATCTCTAAAAGTACTGATCCGTTTACGAAGATTCTTGGAACTTCTATGAAGCTACACTAGTACTGGTTGCCACTAGCTAATTTGTATCCTGAAAACCTGCACGGCTCCTTAGGAGCAAGCGACGCGCGACGGGACCAATGCCGCGTGAAATATTATTTCACTGAGGTTCTGATATACATATTAAGTATATCAAAATTCTTGTCATTTCGTTATAAGCAAGTACCAGAGTGCACATTCTACTAAATTTTAAGCAACGTTCGCATTCGCATGTCAATTCTGTCAAAAAAGCCTCAATTTCCATCCACTTTTGACAGATTGCGATGAACATGCGAAAACGTTGTTGAAAAATTTGTAGCATTGGCTCTCTGGTATACAGAGAAAAAATCGATTCTTGAAAGATTAGAGAAGCTAATGGCCCAGCTGTGAACGGTCCTCGATTGGAAGAATAAACATACAAGCCTTGCTATCTCATGTTTTTGTTAATAGAGTAGTACGTAAGAGTTATTAGCACTGAGCCAAAATGTGTATGCTTTGAAATAAGCCTGCCTAAACTATGCAAAACACGTAGGTACTACACAGTTCTGAAATGTCGTTATGAGAAAGGCATTGCTAATTTTAATGTTGTGTTAGCTTTTAGCGTGACAAATGCTGCTAATTAAAAGTTCGACAACATTAAAAATAGTTTTTTTTTTCATGTTTCACCCCTAGCCTTTTCAACCCCAGACCAAAAGGACCCCCCCCCTCCTTTTATAAATTTTATCTAATAACCGTCTGTTTGGTAATATTGATAAATAACAAATAGTTATTATTTTACTAGGCATATAGGCATGTAGGTGTAATTCTGTAAGTAGGAAAGAGATCACAAATTTTATAAATTTGACTGATGTTATATAGAGGAAAGATTCGTAGGTATGTTTGTAACGAATAAACTCAATAACTACTGGAGTGATTTGAAAAATTCTTTCACCATTAGAATGCTTAACCACTCCTGAGTAACATAGGCTATATTTATTACAAGGATAAATTAGGGATCCTTAAATATAAAAATGGAGTCGCGGGTGGTGCTAGTAGTAGTATTTGACAAAAAACACGCGATGTTTTCGATCACTACGTAAGTGTCATCGAGATTATCTGCTTAGATTCTCGTTTTTTTTTTCAGCAGGCATGTTTTCAATCTCTCAAAATTCAAATAATATCTACCTAACTCCGTAGGTCCACCGGAGCTTACCTATCTATGTTTAGTCAGGGAAGTAACTGAACGTACTCGTAGATAGGTAAGCTCCGGTTTCTTTTGCACTGCTTGCACTCATCGCAGTAAGGCTTATTGCGCTTCAGCGCAGTAGGTACCTAATGTATCTTATTTCAAACATTGGTAAAGACATAATTATGAGTGATCGTATCAAATAAGTTTCATCATCATAACCTTTTAGCCCTTTTCTCATGTTACTTTTATTAAATAACTATTTATAAACAGTACCTACCTATCTACTCTCAAATTAAAAAAATGCAACATTTACACGAATTCGCTAGCAGCTACACTTTATGATCTATCATTGATGGTAAATATTTCAGGAAATTTGGAAAGGCATAGGAACAGGCAGGACTAAGCACAGTAAGAAAATAATAAAAACTCCTCAAAATAAATTCTACTAATTTAAGATGAAACACCTAACTGACATACCTAGTCTGATTGCAGTGCAAATAATTAAAAAACTTACTTTGGATGGCCTCAACTTTCTGCTGCACCGGACTCGCTCTGACGGCGACCAGCAGTAGGGCGAACAGGGCTGACACAACAACTTTCAGCATCTTCATTTTTGAATGAACTTGAACGATTTGCCGCGTATTACTAGCGAGCTACGAGTATATCGCGGTAATGTATGAGCAAGCCGGTCCGATCGCACGCTTATATAGAACCGCAATGATAAACAACACGCCCGCCACTCCGTGCTATGTATGTACGTATTCAACTCCGACTCAGTGTTTTTATTGTTTTCGTTTTTCACGGTACACTCAAATCCGCAAACTCAAGAAGTTTGTGCATTTGATCCTCTTCCCATAGAAATCTATGGAGCCATATTGTTGTTTATAAAACAAAGATCTTTCGCGAAAATTACTTCGCGTCACGTGCGTGGTTATCGTTAACAATTAAAATGTATTTACCAACGTATAAATAGTTTCGATTGATGGTACCTACTACATAAACAAATATGACAGTTTTTCGTAAATAGGTTTGTGTAGCGAACTTTTCCGTGCCAAGATCAATGAGAACTCTGAGTATATACCTACCTATTTGTTGAGTTAATTAAGTTTTCTTAGAAACTTTTGTGTTCGGATACCTTTCAGAAGCAAGCTGTTCAAGGGCAAGTGCAGTAGGTACTTTCGCTACAAAAGTTACGGCTATCGACAGCTTCGTTGAAACCCGGATCGGATATAAAAGAGTGTATAAGACAACAAAACAATTGTTAGGTAACCGTTTGATTGGCCGAGCTCGCACTTGACCTTGAAACAAATTTGTTTGTCGCCGGCTTGGGGTGACCTGTGAACCGTAGCGCTCATGTGACGATTTTATTAAGCAATTTATATATACAGTGTAGATTAAGTATGCGACTCGCAATATCATTCCGGGAACTATTCGGTGTCAAGTTTCTTACAGTCGTGGTCATGCATCGTCCCGATTGCGACCACATTACATGATTTTGCTAGAGCAGCCATCACGTCACTTGAATCTGATCACAAAATTGTTCTTATCTGTACCAAATATTTACGATCTGCTGCGAAAACTCCTTCGTTCAGGAATTGGGTCAGGGCTTTCGATTAACTACATTATTTTTAAAGTTTCCGTGAAGAATGTTGGGTGTATTTTATACATAGTAATTAAGAAGGAGGGTTTATTTTACTTAGTGGTTATCGAAGGCCGTTCGATGTATTTGTATACAGTCCAGTGTGAGGAGAATGCTGTGTTAATTTATTAGATGAGTTTTAATTCCTGTCTGTTAGGTAAACTGGCTGGCTGTTGTTTAGGTAGGTTATGGAATGAGATAGACTGCATTGGTACCTAAGTACTAACAGGACTTGGGATCATACAGCTAGTAAATGCAATATTACGCTACGCATCCACCAGAGATGTAAGAGGATGCGAAGCGAGGGATATGTCTGTTAAGAATCAATAGAATGGCTTACGCTGAGCGAGGCTAGGTAAATGAAGACCTCTGGAAAAACACACCCTTAGGTAATTAATGACGTGAGGCTCAAATTGGGGGGTTGTGAAAAAATCGCGAAATATCACAAGGTCGAAGGGCGTATAGTATCACGTGTATTTATTTTAACGTTGAACGCGTATTTTCCAGAATTGAATAAAATAATCCCTGCATTTTAAGATAATAATTAATTCTGATTCTGAGTTACGGAACCTCTTTCGAACATATTCCGCAGCCCCAGCAGGCACCTGCCCTAGCGGGCCCCGTCTTCCACGCTGACATCTGTTTGAGGCGCGCTGGGATCGCAGCGCGCCGCCGACCCGGGAAGTATTGTAGCTATGGTTAAATCATACGTTACGTTACCATACGTCAAAAATATTCGTGCTAGGATGTGCTAGGACTACTGTTATGCCGATTGAATTGACAGATCATTTCACCGGTTTTCATGGTGAGGTTTAGATACAGAAGAACGTCATCTTTTCTATCTATCTTGCAGGCCCGTCACGTTTTAGTGAATGATCAGACGGCGAGCCACCCACTGCTCGGCGTCCGCAGGCCCGCGCCTACGACGGCCGGAAATCGTCCTGCGACTCCCGACGCCTGGGGCGTCTTCTTCTGTTGCGGCGACTGGGGCGTGAGGTTTCCCTCTCTCTCACACGTTAGGCCTCCTTTGCTATCATTACTGCTTCGCAGAAGGAGGTGACCGCTTCCCATGCCCCCTCGCTCCGGACCATAGATTAAACCAAGGCCGGTCGCGAGAGGTCGCCGCCGCCGATCGCCTCGACAAGGACCCGGCGGTGCTCCGCCCAAATCTTCAAATGACTCCTTCCGCTCTGAAGGAGTCATTTGAATATTTCCACACCCTTAAAAAAAAGGGAGAATAAGTACATGGATTGACAGCTCACTTAGCGGTCACTTCACATCGACATAAACAGAATCGGCTGGCTGAATTTGATGAACTCATCGTGTACACTACAACTCAAAACAATAAATGAAGATCGGATTGCTGCTTTCCCGCCTATTTAGTTTATTTTTTACTAGTTGACCCGCGCAACTTCGTCTGCGTCACAATTTTCACTACTGCTCCGCTCCTATTGGTCTTAGCGTGATGATATATAGCCTATAGCCTTCCTCGATAAATAGGCTATCTAACACTGAAAGAATTTTTCAAATCGGACCAGTAGTTCCTGAGATTAGCGCGTTCAAGTAAACAAACAAAGAAACTCTTCAGCTTTATTATATTAGTATAGATTTCAGCCATTATGTTACATTTTCATAATTGAGAAATGGTCATTATTTTGCCCAAATCTATGTTATTTTAAAGAAACAGTTGAAAGTAAATTATAAAAAAGTTATTTCAAAATATAATCTTTAATAATAATTAATACTCATCTTTATGTTATTTCAATTTTACATCGAGCTGTAATTGAGAGGCTGTACTTATAGAAAGTCGTTTAGAGAAGTGTTTTTATAATGTGACGGCTGTCAGTTGAAAACAATTCTCCCTAGGGCTGAAAAGTAAAACTTTCAACCCGCTCTTTAGCAACTACAGGAAAAGAATTCTTAGCCCTATTTACCTTATGTAGTAAAGCTTTATTACCAAGAATGTAGTCCATGTAACCTTGTCGCCTGAAAGTACGGGGTAGTTTGCGTTAAATCCGGTAGTTCTGATCTTTTGCAGACTGCGCCGAACGCAACTTTCTCAAAAATCGAATAAACACCAAAAATTTTAGATCGTTTCCAGATTTGGGCGATTATAGCCATAAAGGACTATTTTAAAAGCTTTTATTTGACTTGCAATGTATCTATGTATGTTTGTTCGGTTGGAATCTTGCTACTCAATTTTGAATCATATATCTTCAACCGATTGAGCTGAAACTTTGTATACACGTTTAGTTTGGATGACAATATACGATAAGCTGTGTGACGTCATTCTAAATCCAATATGGCGGAATAGTTAATATTTTGATCGTACCATCTTAGAACGTTTTTAAAGTAAACTAATTTTCTACAATATGAGCCTAGACTTGGTCTCTGTAGACCCAATAGTTCCAAAGATAAAGCTTTTCAAAATTCATAATTTTTTCGCAATTTTTTTCACTATTTCAGACGTCACACGAACCGCTCTATTGGGATTTAGTCCCAAAAATGTGGAAGAGGCAAAGTTATAAATCCTCATTGAAACTACAGCTTTTCCTTCTTTATCGACGTCTAAAATATTGCGAAGTTCATAGCATATTAGCATCGTAGATAAGGATGACATACAGTGCAAGTCACTGGATCTTATCTTTCATTTTAGCGCTACCAGACGGTGCGTTGCGTCGGCGTGCAACGTACAAAGGCTGTGTTTTACAAATGAAATCAGTCACTCGTGAGCGTGACGCATCTCAATTCACTCGAACTTCGAACAGGCATGCCAGTAAGCCATGTTGGCTGGACCTGGCTTCTATAGGTATGTCTTCAACGGTTCCGACTGATAATCGGAATGAAGACAGGATTGTAGCAGGGACGTCCGTTGGACACCGGATATAGCCCGCAGGCAAGTTCATTTATTGAATACCCCCACGCTTTAGAGTGGGGCGATAAAGGTCAAAACACACCGAAATGGCACGTCATGGCAAAGCAGCGGCGAGCAGTTTGTTTCAAAGCATTAAAACGCTTTGATACTGAAACTGCTAGCCGTCCTATTATATATATATTTATATATATTTCGGTGGATTTTGAGAATATTTTTTTTTACTATTGATAGGCATATACGTTTGAGCACTATCTCACCTGATGGTAAGCAGCGATGATGCGGTCGAAGATGGAGCACGCTTGCCTAGAAGTAACCTATTCCCTCTTGACTTAAAGTCTCCCAGGTTGTAGCTATCAGGAAACACAGACTCTGTCAGGGAATTCGACTTCACTCAATTGTCTCAAGGGCATCAAGCTGGTATCTGGCAGACCCGTAATTAACCCCCCCCCCCCCAATAATTAAATTAATTTATTTCGAGTAACGGAGACTCATATCTCTCACAAACATAAAATACAACACAAAAAAAAAATAAAAAACATATACATAAAACAGTTACAGACAGGACTAAGCAAAAACATAAAACACATATACATAAAACAGTTACAGACAGGACTAAGCAAAAACGAACACGAACATTCACACCGTAACAATTGTTTGCTACAGCATTGCCGGATGTAGGGGAAATCCAGTCTGTTAGCGATCATTGCCAGGACTGTGTTGGTGCTGCCCCGCACTCTGCGCACCAAAGACGCGCACCGTTTGCGCATCGTCGCATGAAAGCAGTCGGTGCGCGCCTCCGCGAACATGCCCGAGCCGCTGCAGTGTCGGGGCAGCCTCAACACCGCCCTAAACGCGTTATTGAACTGGACGCGGAGGGCGCTGTATGCCGCTCGAGCATACTTTGCCCTCAGACTGCACGTGTAGAGGGATGTACAATAAGCTCTAAAGAGCCTCCCTCGAACAACGCACAAACCTACGAGCAATCGCATGCTGTATACCTACTTGATGCATGCTGCATGCACGGTGTATGTTTGTTTGAATAATTTTGTCTGTTAACCCCATCGCCATTTCCCGCCACTACAGCTTCGCGGGGCTCCGTCGACTGGGCCCGAATGAAAACCCATTGTTTTTGTGAACGCGAGTATGCACATGGACAAAGGGGGAATTGATATTAATAAAAATCGATGATTTAAATTTATTCAAAGTATGTAATTATTCTGCATATTGATTATTCTATGAAATGATACTCGTATTAAGAGTACCTAAAATGTTTTTATGAAATTCTTACACCCCACCTCGGACGGATTTCATTACGTCACCCGTTTAGGGGTGACACCCGATAGTGAACAAAAGTCAGCCAACGGACAAGTGTTACATGCAGAAAACCTCAAGAATAAAAGAATTTTTTGCATCCCGTCTCGGAAGGGTTTATTGTCTTTTAATCATTCATACTTAAATAGAAGTCTTTTGTTCATTTATACAGAAGAGCTCATGAAAATAGTGCAAAATGCAAGAACGAGCGAAGCGAGCTCAAATTTTTTTTCAGACCACTCCCGACAGGTTTCATGGCGTCAAATGCTTAGGGAAAAAACCAGTCAACGATCGCTACGCTACTGCCGTCTTACCTTTCTGGCAACCACTGTAGCCTTTGCCTCTATGAATGGCCAAAATTAGTGCGTAATGTTAACGTTACACCAAGAATCTCAAGTCGTTCGGTCATTGGCACGGCTACACCTCGGAAAGATGGGAGCTAGGTGGAATGGGCTCTTGTTAACGGAAAAAAACACACTTAGGTCGGAGCAGTATTTAACTTGATCAGTTTTGCATCGCCCCATTCAGAGACAACCTGTAAGGACAAGTTCAAACGCTCAACCATAGCCTCCCGGAGAGACCGGATCTGCGACCCACCAGCTCGTGCACAGAACACGTATCTCTTAGGAACAGTGCTGTCGTCTACATTTATCCAACTTTTTCTCGATAGCCTCACTCCAGATGTGAATGGCATACGCAAGAAGATCCCTATTTCACAGATTTCGATATTGTCGGTCTCTAAGGATATCGTTCGCTTCTAGGTATGCCAGGAGCTTACGATTCAGCACGCGTTCACTTCTTTTACAGAGTATGGACGTTACCGAGATGGGTCTATAATTAAACTGAACCTTCGGTCTTGTGATCGGAACGAACAACGCTGCGGTGTGCGGTGACGGAAATCTTCCTCACCGCTGACGCAGTCTTGCGACGGAAATGCAGTGCGATTCCTTAAACATCTCAGGGTGAAAGCTTAGGTGCAGTGAACGTGAAGTGAGGTGACAATCCAAACAAACAAGATGGAATGACAGTTCACCTTATGTTGTGTGTACCCCTCCAACTAAATTTGCGCCTTACAAGGTGAGATGTTGATAGAATGAACCGACAGAATACCTTTCGTGACGTTTTTATACGATTAACGCGTCCGACACCGCATACCGACCCTAACATTCTATTGCTACCTACTTATTATAAACTAGCTGTACACGCGATTTTGTCCGCTAATTAGTGTTATCTTGCACCATTTAAAAATCTAAATATTCCAAGCTAATAGTAGAGACAGAGAGACTTTGATGTAAGACTTTGAAGTGGGCCGGCCATGTTTGTAGACGGATAGACGGTCGACGGAGCAAACATATGTTAGAGTAAAGACCGCGTATGGGCAAACGTAGTGTGAGACACCCTGCGTCACGATGGATCGATCGATCGATCGAGGTGGCTGGCAGCAGATGGATGCGGACTGCTCAAGACCGGTATGGTTGGCGCTTTTTGGGGGGAGGCTTACGTTCAGCAGCAATTGTCTGAAATTATGAAAATGATGGAAGTATACTGCGCTTTATTTCACCTCCTAGCTTCTGAACTTTCCTTATTACGAAAATTCTATATTGTTTATGGAAATTAAAAACAAAAAACCGTAAAGGATACGCACAGCGCTATACAACGGAGCGGGTGTTAAAATAGGTACTTGGTGATAGTACCTATTATACCGCACGTTCCATTGCATGTTGCGTAATTTTTAACTTTCGAACAATGTATACAGGCTTCGTAAATGCATTTTTTGGGCAAGTGTGTTGAAATTGTTTTAGTGCAGGAAAACCCATTTATCGAGGAATGTGTAAATATAGACTATTACATCACGCTACAACCAATAGGAGCGGAGCATTAATGAAAATTAATACGCAGACGTAGTCGGCAAGTAGGAAATAAAACAAAACGAAGTCCTCTTTTTACAGTTTATTTATTAATGAATTTTGTCTTCAGCACACAGACTCCATTTACTTACAGATACTGATTGTTTACAATAAAACTTCGTATTGACTAAGCTACCTATGTTCTGCGACGGCTGCGACATCATCCAGCTTGTTTCAAGTCATTTCGTCTGTTCAGACAAACATACCGCAGGACATTTGTTGCCTAATGAAGACGAGGGTTACATGGTTTAGCACTATCCAGTAGTATTCAGTGCTATTGATAATACAAATAGGTATTTTATAACATAATTGCTCGTTTTAAATCTACAAACTAAGTTACATAAGCGTTAAGATATTGAAATATTTAATGCGACGCAGAAACATAACCAACAAAACATTGTGCGTTTTCAGGCACCACTTACATAACGCCAATCAATTAGGTACATTGAAATTCAAAGAAATGTGCATTAAGAGATTCCATGACCATAATTACATTTGGCAGAATAAATTATGACTTACATATATAGGTAACAGGCTCCGTAGAACCAATATTAAACAATAATGTTACATGAATATTTTGCGATAATATTCACCATCATAAATTATTACATTTAAATTTTATCTAACAATTCAATTTAGTATACGAATAATATAGCACACTGAAAATAGGTACGCCACCATCAGATTTAATAATAGGGGTTGAAACATCGTTGGATAGGTTAACTTTATTCTTAAGAAATATGTATATATATAGTGCAAAAGGCAAAGTTTTAGAATACTTATTCATCACCATCCTTACTTCCATACTAATATTATAAATGCAAAAGTAACTCTGTCTGTCTGTCGCGCTTTCACGCCAAAACTACAGAACCGATTTAAATGAAATTTGGAACACAGAGGTTTAGAGGCTGAGAAAGGACATAGGCTACTTTTCATCCCGGGATTATGTTCCCTAGGGACCACGCGGGCGATGCCGCTGACGGAAGCTTAGTTATAAATATACAAAGCTTAGAATAATTTGTAGACAGCAGATGGTCTCACTTTACTTTCGTATAAAAATAAAAGCGGGGGATTTCCCACTACGTCTATTCCCTCACTAGTATTATGCTAATGATTTAACTGATAATCAAGCGAAACGACTACAGTCCTTTCACAATTATTCTGCCTCAGATAGGATTATACATATTATGAACCTGTAACACTAACTAATAAAGCTCACTGAGATGCAAAAAAAAAACGGTACGGAACCCTAAAAAAAGGCAATATAAACTACTAAGTTATAGTGTTATTTGTTTTTCTTGCAACAGCTACTGAAAGGGATTATTAAAAATTCAAAGTGGGTTCATACATTCTCAAACATTTTGTCTTTTTATATGCCGCATGGTTTTCGATTTATGAAGAAAAATGTTTAAAAATTGACGATTCCGGTAACTCCGAAGTTTGCATAGAGAAAAAATCTGAAATTATTCTATATGATAGAAGTTTATGTAAAGATAACAGGAAAAATAAAAAGATTTCATTCAAGAGCACACTTTTTCGGAAACGACTCATCTTTCGAAATAGAAGACTAAGAGCGGATTTCACCAATGAAACTAAACGATCTGCTGGTCGCGATCAGTTTTGTTGACAAACCACGTTTACGAGCTGTCAGTGTCGTATTTTCTGTGGAATATTGGCACTGACAACTCTTGAACGCAGTTCAGATGATCGCGATCAGTTTGAATTGGTGAAAATGGCCCATAAGTACTAAGGGCGAATTTCACCAAAAAAAACTGATCGCGATCACAAACCACGTTTACGAGCTGTCAGTGTCGGTATTTTCTGTGGAATATTGACACTGACAGCTCTTGGACGAGTTCAGTTTGGCTTGATCGCGATCAGTTTGAATTGATGAAAATGGCCCTTATGTACTTCGTATTACGTCTTTAAACAAATTTCATGATACCTGATTCTAAATTCAAATACCCAAATCATATTAGTCAATCTTAATAATCCTGGCTGGTCAGTAGAGTCAGCGACAAAATTGGATGAGCATCTAAAAGTTCCAAAGTGGCCAACCCCTTAAAACATCAAAGTGACTAAATAGCAATGGACCCAAATACGGTGATTAAGGTTGCAAATAGAATCCAATCCGCAAAAATGTCAGTTTATAATATTTTGTGACTTTGTTTAGTTTATTTCTCATTGACTTGTTACTGTGTTTAAAATGTAGAGCTAGTTTTCTTGGTAAAGTTTATCTAATCATTTCGGTTAGCCCATAACTGGGAAAAGTTCAAGGACAGGCATCCAGTTATCACAATGTCGCATTCAAGATAAAAATATGTAAAAACATTTTATTTTTTATAAACAGTGGTGATTGGACACGAGGACGAGGATTTTTTATTAGGAATAACCTGAGTCATTTTTATTGAAGAAGTTATTCTTTTAATATGACCCGAGGGCACAATGTTTTGACGTATAATGTTACAGTACCGTTAACGTGAGCGAATTGTGAAAATAAAAACACAACCCAATAGTATTTTTTTATGTAATTTTATGCGACATACTTACCTATTTTATCATACAAAAATATGAATATAGTAACCAAATCAAATTATCTAATATCTTTAAACGAGCAATTCTTTGTATACAGGGTTATCTTAAAAATAGGTACACATGATTATAAACTACTTTTTTTTGAGAAAACCCCGAAACCTCGAAAAAAATATCAGCTGTTTCATACAAAATGGAATATTTAGCCAATGAAAATGTATGAAACAGCTGATATTTTTTTAGAGTTTTTGGGGTTTTCTCAAAGTAAAGGAGATGTTTCAAAATGGGCCAGGTCTATGTACATTACCTCATAAAAAAGAGAAAAATCCGTAGAATTCGGAAAAAATACACTTAATTCATTTAAATGTTTACTGTTGTGGTAGTTAATTGATGTTTATAAATTACTTTTATCAATTTTCAACATGGCGTCGCACCGATTTAGTTACAGATCATAGACTAATAACTGTCAGCTGTCATAACAATGTCACTTTAGTCACTTTCGTCTCATTGCCGGATAATAAATATGTCAGAAATAAATGTCAAACGTCATTAATCAATCAAAATGACAGCTTACCGCCATGACGGGTTTTTGTTGCGTGTTGCAATTTCAAGTGTTATTTCTTTTGTTTTACCAGCAAACAAAGCCATTTTAAAGAAATTGGACAGTCGAGAACTGTTTTAAATATATTTCTCTATTTTTAAGTATAGTGTACAAGGACATGGCCAAGGGTCCATACATTTTGGAACATCTCCTTTGTTTACAATCGTGTGTACTTTCACTGCCCAAGAGGTAGTTGATGTTTTACAAATAACCCTTTATATCTACCTATATATATATATTCTAAATCTCAGAAACGGCTCCAACCATTTTCATGAAATTTAGCATGCAGGGGATTTCGGGAGCGATGAATCGATCTAGCTAGGTTTCATTTTTAGAAAACGTCGTAAGAAAGAAACCGAGCTAAACTCGGTCATCCAGGTACTAAATATTATAGTTATAGTGGTTTTTTTTTTTCAATTTGCTGTACCCTCTTTATTTTTGGTTTACATGAAAAAAGAAAAAAAAATACGTGTCCAATATTTTTTGAAAATCTATCAGAACTTATTAGATTTTGTAGCAAAATACTGTATTCAAGATTGAATGCCGCTGAATGATATTGCGACTTCAAATTTAAACGGGAATTGGCCTTCACAAAGAATTTCGACCTTTACATCGCATTCCCGGTGCAAATCACAGTAGATTCCCAACTATGATTAATGTAAGTGATATGTGTAATTAACAACGTGTATTCACATTGATCTTTGTAAAGGGTTTCAGGGATTTCTGTAGAGATTGCGTCATATCAAAGATCTAATTATCTTATTCGTCACGACCTCATGAGTCATGCACAGCGGGGTTAATTTTATCTACTTTTATGTCTTTAGCGGAGATAGCAAGGCACAACACAGCGCATGTATACCTACCAACTTGGTATTTGAAGCGTCATTGGTAAAACAGAATTTAGATAAAGATATTTTTGTAAAGCTACGAGTTCTGGAAACACTGAGCTAACATACTGATTAACAAGTACTTGACATACCATATTATTGTAATCAAAATCCTTATTTTACAATTTTTACTTGCTTTAGAGCCGCTTGCACAAACCTCTTTTCACTTCAAATTGTTGCCAAAACAACTAGGAGTTGAAAGATAATCCTGATTTGTGCCAGTGGGCCTTATCGGGCGAGTACTTATTTGGAATCATCATCATCATCTGTCTAGCCTTTTCCCAACTACATTGGGGTCGGTTACTAGTCAAACCGGATTCAACTGAATATCAGTGTTTTACGTGGAGTGGCTGCCTACCAGACCTCCACAACCCAATAAGTGGGTAACACGGTACATCTTGGCAAGACTGGAGTCAGATTTACTGGCTTCTGAGAATACGTAACAACTGCCAAAGATTTACAAATGACAGCCGGAACCAACGGCTTAACGTGCTTTCCGAGCCACGGAGGAAACTCGGTATACTAAGATGGTCACCCATCCACAGACCAAAAGCAACGCTTGCCAAGGCAAGCGTTGCTTAACCTTCAGATGGACCCGTGCGGCTGTTATTATTTAGCCACGAGCTCCTGGATTGAAAAAATATGTTCTGGGTTCACCAATCAGAAGTCGTTAAGGCATAAAGCATGCAAGTTATTTACACACTTGTACGAGTTACAGGCTGGGTTTTACAGTTACAGTTTTTGAATACTATATTAAGATCACTTATAAACTAGAATACAATCATATGATATTTTAACTGTCATAAGAATTATCCTAGAAAAAACAAAGTGATATGGTGAATATTTGGACGAATACTGATTTCTTTTTCGAGAGGACAGGTCATTGGCGCAAAAAGGAAGAAAGACCCTCATACTATTATGGATTACTTATAATAAAGTTAGCAATGGACGACAGTGCTTGAGTTAGCTACGGGCTCTAACAAACTACCTCAGTACTGAGATAGGCCTACATCAGGTAGATGACAACTGCAAGCATACTGTTTAAATCAGCAATAACTACTACGATATGATAATACACAACACTCATATAGGCATAGTGGGTAAGTCATGCCCGGTTTTTGATGTAAAGTACATCAAAACCCCCGAAATCATTTTCACCAATCGGTCGTTTATCTGTCTGTTAACGCTGTGTCATAACCAGAGGTCGGAATTAGGTAGGGTTATTTATGCAGTTACATTGATTTCACACAGCGAAATGTGATTTATTAAATAAAAAAGTTATATACTTTTACACAATTTAAACCACACTGCACGCGCGTCGTTGCCAAATTTACATCAACGAGATCGGATTTCCTAAGATGCAAAATTCCAATGCGCAAACGCGCTATGTTGCCACATTTATAGTGGAACAAAAGAAATCAATAGCGGAAATGCGGAGCTCTCTCCGCTTAACGAAATGAACTAGATCCCGGAAAGATTCGTATTAATATCAACATTTCGATGCAAGTACAGAAATAACTATCTAATTCGGAACTCTGGTCAGAACGCTATTGGTTGGTTGGTGGTTAACGGACAGATAAACGTCCGATAAAGTACCTCAGAAACCGGGCATTACTGACTTATCTGTCTCTAATACGTTACAAGGAGAAAAACATATTCAAATAGTTATCAAGATTAGTAATAGAGGAAGTAATTTCCCTTATATTTAAGAGACATACTCCAAAAAAGCCAGCTTAAAATTAGTCAACGACTCGCAACTTCCATCAGCACTTAGTAGAATATAAGAGTCAGCACACACCAAGACGCTAAATTACGCGAAGAACGTTTTAACAAATAGTCAAAATCTAGACTAGCTTTAAAATACGCAACATTTACTATACAACAAGATATTCCCAGTCTGTTTCCTGTTATCTACAACCTGGGGGTCTTTAAGTCAAGAATAGGTTACTTCAACGCAAGACAATCAGGTGAGATTGCGGCCCAATGAATAAAAAAAAATACAACAATAAAACATTTGTACGAGATTTCGAATACACCCCGCGCAATTCAAATAATAAGAAGTATTCGTAGCGCCGCATAGCGTCTTGGTGTAACCCAACATTATTTTAAATGTGATTTTCATCCGTCCTAAAGTTACAATAAAATTGCTGTACAGCTATTGATCATAATATGAATCAGCAAGCTACATTACTTACGTCTTCAGTCAATTCGTTCGTACAGTCTTAGTCTCACAATACGGTTGTAGTCAAATCACTTTCGTTGACATTCTTTGCTTGTCACTAACACTTGGTGACACACCAAAAAGAATGCCTAAAAAGCACACTGATGGATTTTAACGCTCAGCTCAGCACAATGAAAACTGTTACATACAATAAAACTGAGAGCCAATCTATTAATTTTAAAGCAACGTTAATTTTGACAAATTGTGACTGAGATGCGAATGCGTAAGTTGCTTAAAAATTACGAATATTCCCAGTCCACATGGGTTGCCACTATTTGGCAATCGAAAATAAAGTTGTTGCCCCCACTTCTAATCGCTGTCCACTGCAGCGTAGATCGCTAACCCCCCTCATCGCTGTCTATCTTACGGCCGCGGTGAGCAACTACGATGAAGAAAATGTATTTGTATGTGCCTAATATGACTTACCTACTAATAAAACCACATTTGAAAAGTTTGATCGCCAGCCACCTCATCGTCATCGCCACCCGGCGGCAACTGGGAATTTTATTCCTGATCGCCAACTATTGGCAATCCATATGGGGGGACTGGGAATATTCGAAACATTTGTAGAATTAGCCCTCTGTTCTTCAAGATACAGATTTTTTTCTAGTTTGAAGAACAGGGGTCTCACTTATTGGTTATAGTGGTAACAACTATAATGTAACCTAGACTAATAATTTCATTAAGGGCCTGTCTCACGATGTCGAATAGCGACTACTTAAGGTGAATGTTACGGGTTGCTCATTGCCATTTTCCCGTGAGATGGCGCTGAAGTCAACATTTTCAGTTTTATTTGTTTCGAGTGTAATTGGAACAATATTAAGTCGCAGAAATAATGGAGCGACAATAGGATATTCCATTTTATCGAAATTAGTCAAAATACGGCATAAAAACCCTTCTGATTCGCCATACTTCACGAAAATAATATCTAACTCGCTTATAGTACTGTTTACACACACATAGACATGATTGAAAGTATGATTTGAAGTATGGCGAATCAGAAGGGTTTTTATGCCGTATTTTGACTAATTTCGATAAAGTGGAATATCCGATTGTCGCACCATTATTTCTGCGACTTAATATTGTTCTAATTACACTCGAAACAAAATAAAACTGAAAATGTTGACTTCAGCGCCATCTCGCGGGAAAATAGCAGTGAGCAACCCGTAACATTCACCTTAATGAATAAATTAAAAACCAAACAGAATTTCTATTAAATTATCTGTCAAGTTAAGGTAGTGAAACAGTGCAAAAATAATTAGGCGTTTATTTTACTTAGGGGCCACACGAGCGAGAGAATCGCCGCGAGTTGACGATTTTTCACTCGGCGAATCGCCGTGTGGAGACACGTTCATAGAGTAATAGAAATACGTGACAAGGACGATAATATCGCCGCGATTCTCTCGCTCGTAGAGACGGCCCCTTAGTGAAAACAAGCATAATTGATGCGTCATTATTTACCTTAACACATTAGGTCAGCCTATTTCTGGCCGACCCAAATCAACCTGCTCTTTCCAGCCCTATTTATCTTTGTCACAATTCTTCTTTCTTATTCTGACAAAGAATGTCTCGAGCGACAGAAAGGGATAAAACTAAGGGAAAACGCGCGAATACGTGCCAACAGGTCCACATGTCGTTAGTGTACATACTTTTTAAATTCTCTTTATGTTACACTGGCACAGTATCTACTTAATCTACTTATCACATACTTTTAGTAATGTTGATACAATCATAGGATGTCTGGCCATTGATAGCTATTCGAACTGCGCTAAGTACGCTCATTTAGAACTTAACTTGTATAGCGATTAAAAAACTATGTAGTTAAAAATGTAACTAGATTTAAGTTATGGGTAGGCAGGATACTAATACAAGCATCATCTGCCTAGCCTCTTCCAACTGTATTGAGGTCGGCTTCCAGTCAAGCCGGATTTAGCTGAATACCAGTATTTTACAAGAAGCGGCTGCCTACCAGACCTCCACCACACCCCAAACTGTGCCCATTAACTGTGTAACACGGTACTTTATGGCAAGAGTGGAGTCAGATATACTGGCTTCTGACTTTCCGTAACGACTGCTAAAGATCTACAAATGACAGCCGGGACCAACGGCTTAACGTGCTTTCCGAGGCACGGTGGAATCTCGGTATTTTAAGATGATCACCCATCCACAGACCAACCTGGGCAAGCGTTGTTTAACCTTGAAGATCGACCCGTGTGGCTGTTATTATCCAGTCACGAGCTTCTCCTAATATAAGCATAAGTGAAAAAAAATACATCAATGAAAACTAACTGAAAGATATTAAAAAGCACGAGTAATACTAATTTATTCATCAAATGTTCTTTAAATTAATACTAAAATTCCACATTAAGTATGCTTTCAAACTTCCCATTAAAAACACATAACCTTGAAATTAATCAACTTTTCCCGAAACAAACTTACCGTAACAAAAAATTTCTATAATATTTTTATTACCCTGTATATGCAAATTCATGCATGTACACCTGATACTATAATTAAATAAATCATATAATACCTAATAAATAGATCGTACTAAAATAATACTTAAAAATCCTGTTTTACTTTTATTTAAAGATTCCAACTAAATTCTTTGTAGGTACTAGGTCTGATTCTGTTCCCTATTTTTTTTTTAGAAATGACAACTCCTGGTTTGTATTATGACCGTTATAATTTCAAATGTGTGTCACAAAACTGAACTTTATCTATTATTACCGGTACATTAACAATTAATAAGATTAGTGATACAGGTGCAAAAGTGTCACCCAGATATAAAGTTTATTCCGGGTGACGTACCGAATATTTCGTAGTATCTTTGTCGCAAGAGGTTTTTTGCTCATGTGGCAAATATGGCGCCCGCACCAGCAGCCACAGCGAAATCCACGAAAACAATGGACGTAGAAACACTAAAACCGCTTTCTGAAAGCGATTTTTAAACGTCCATCATTGCATTCCATCATTGAATTTTTTTTCCGGTTCCAGTTTACACCCTGTACAGCATAAGTGTGCAGATTTAGAACAATGTATGGTAGATAAACTTATGAGTACTAAGAATACAGACTACCTAAATATCTTTAATACTATTACAGTGGTGATTGTTACATGAGATGTAGGAACTTCTGTGAACGGAATATAACAACTATGATTTTATTATTTTGAATTTCACATGTTGTAGAAAAAATAATACTGTTGTTTACAGTTACAATAAAATAGTTTTATTGCAACTTTTAAGATATTTGCCACTAAGGAGTTATTAAGAAAATTTAGAAGGACCTTTGTCTCTGTTCTTACACCATTCAGGAGGTATTTTATTCATCAGCTTGGAACATCATACACACACATGGTTGTTGGTCCAGAAACAGCATTGATAGCACGCAGGGGTAACAAGCCTACATGATCATACATTTTTTTTTAATAATATGGTTATCTTTGATGATAAGCCTCCACAACTAAAATGTAAAGTTGCAACAATAACGAAGGAATGTTAAAGTAATAATTAAGAATTTAATTCAATTTGACCACCACTGGACTAACTTAAGAATGATTCTTCAATATTCAGATCATGATCCATACAATTACAAAAATGTGTAAAGAGTAAATGTGTTTTGGCTTAGGGCGAGGCCACAACACTGCGTTGCGACGTCGTATCGCAAAAATGACGTCACTCAGCAATACAATGCGATTGCAATGCGTCGTAGATTTTTACGATGCGACGCCGCAACGCAATGTTGTGGCCTCGCCCTTAGTGTCAACGTAAGTTTTGTAAATAGGTTTGAAGTTATTTCTATGGAAACTGGCACAGCACTCCCGCTGCCATTTTGACTTTTTCAAAGTTGCAGCGCACGATCTCGGACGCATAAATGATTTTCTTTATTCTCACATGGCGACTTTACCTTCAAATATTTCGTAAACGTGACACTTTAGGGCACGATGTTTCATACATTTTTTGTTTGTATAAGTGTCCTCTACCCATAAGATAAGATAAGATAAGATATCTCACTATACATAAGATCGTGCGCCGCAACTTTGAAAAAAAGAAGAACATGGCGGCGGGGAGGCCATGACACAAAAGTTCTATCCCCTTTAATTAAAAACTTCTCTATATTTTTAAATTGACTTTAGATATGGCAGGAATCCTAACATCAATTTTATACCGTATGAAGTTTTAATGAGAATACAATACTGACTCCTATACAGACTGCGCGTCGTGTCGGTAGAATCATTCGCTAGGCAAAGGCGCCCAGCGGTATCGCATTCTGCATACAGAATGTACTCGTCTCACAGGCGACAGGCAGACTTCTACTCACAAAACAAAATATTAATTTACTCCATATAAATAGTAACAAAATAAATTACGTATAGCTTTTCAATGATTACTCTTTGTACATTATTCATAATTAGTATTTTTTTAATTAAATAAGATGATTAACTCTGAGTTCGTCTAGAAACTATGGTTATACCCGGAGAGGCCGGTGTTTCAGTTATTTGAAATGCTTACATTGTAATTTAGGGACTTATGATTATAACCAGTAAAATATCGAATACTGAATGATGCTTTAAGCCTACGATGCAAGGAACACGTGAAGATATGTATGGTAATAGTAGTTACTAGTCCTAAAAATAACCAGATTTTACACATCCGTGGCTAAAATGGCGACTCATTCATTTACAGTAATCATTATAAATCAATAAAACAATTTAAACTTTACGAATATGCTAACGCATACGAAGTAACAAAACAAACAATATCTTATCAACTACTCATCAAAACGTCAATTAAGTTTTAAGACTAAAAATCTTTGGGTCGATGGAAAAAAATGGCCAATTAATAACACAACATACAAATGGAAATTAAATTACCGTCATTTTATGAATCCTTCACATTCTAGCACCATAAACAAATCCAAGTACATTTAGCTAGACGCTAGCCACACATCACTTCGCCTCTTACACGATACTGTTCAACCCTGATGTCCTTACTCAATTATTGATATTTGCGCAAATCCTACCAGTGTTTTGTCGTCGAAGTCCTCATTGGGGCTAACAGAGTTCTGCAAAAAAACCGTTTAAAGTTAGTTAAACCAATTACATGCGTCTTAATATGCGACGTGACACACAAAACCTAGAACGGTTCTCAAATTGTCGGTAAGCACAAAGGAACAATCCGAAACACCGGACCCTGTTAAGCGGAAAAGATCCAACCAACATTTTTTGTAAAATCGAGTTATCTACGTTAATAATTAATAATTTATATGTTTATGTTAATAATTTATATGTTATGGCCTATTACACTGGTAACTTTCAAATGGATACTTTATCATACGATTTTTTATTCTCTGTCTAACACTAAACTGCATTTACTGAAAAGTAATGAAACGTTGGTTGGATCTTTTCTGCATAACAGGGTCCCATTAAGGTCCTTGCTAGTAGATTGCTCTATCTTAGCCTCTAATTTATTTTTTCTCTAGGTAATTTACTAAAAAATCTAATTAGTTCATCAGATAGATTTTCAAAAAATTTGGACAAGATATATTTTTTTTTTTTCACGTAAACAAATAATGGAGACGATACAGTGAGTTGAAGACACGTGTGATAAGAAAAAATACGTGTCCAATACTTTTGAAAATCTATCTGACAGACAATTTTTTTTTTTTTTGTTGTAAAATACCCTATTAGAGGCTAAGCACGCAGTGTTCAAAAACGAAACAACCAAAACACCGACTTCAGAAATTAAAGTTATTTTTACTTTGTAGTGTTTTTGAAAGTCGGTTTTATTTTTGCAAAGTTTTTTTTTATTATTGTATTGAAAGAAATCGTTACCAGATGGAATGTAACCGCCTTAGGCGAGGAGTTGCTGAGCAACTGCGAGTCCAGCAGCTTGGCGAGGTTGATGGAGATGGGCACGGAGTCGTGCGGGTCCACGAGGCCCGCGCCCACCAGTTCCATCGCGATGCCCTCGGCCGTGTCCTTGCCCACGATGTACTCGAAGCGAATGTCGTTGAGCTCGCGCCGGGAATTCCTGTAACATTCGTAAAGACTCGATTATCCGGACTACGATTGCGAGCCATACGCGGGTCGGTTACATAACGTTATCATATTAAAATTAAAATGTAATACGATTTGACTTAGATTAAAATATTATTATTATATTATTGTTTTTTTTTACATTTGATTTGAATTTTACATAATTTAGACATGTATTGTAATTTTAATATTTTACATAGATTTAGCATTTTTTTACTAATAATTTTTAACTTTGTTTACTATTGATATTTGTAACTATCATGTTTTACATTCATTTGTAATTATTAATTTTTGCGCACCATAGTATGTGGGAAACGTGTCTGACTTCTCGTTAGATAAGATATAATTATTATATACTTTATGGTACACATATTAAAAACAGGACAAGCATTTATAAAAACAACGTAAAAATGCGCGGTCTTATCGCACAAGACAATATCTTACAGACAACCTTAAGACACTTGTCTCACCGCCGGCGATCAGACAGCTTCAAACTCCAAACGAGTTGGCGAGCAGCGAGTAGCTCGGCTTTCAGCGAGTGCTTTTTGCGACGAGCTTTTACTTGCAATACTCGCTCCGGCCGGCAGTATAGGTAGAGATTACCGCTGTTTGGTGAGTTCTAACGGCAAGCGAGCATCGCCGAGCGATGGTTGCTGAACGAGTACAATCTTTGATAGCTCTTGTCGCAGCGATCAACTAGAGGTAAGAGCCGCTCGCCGGCAGTGTGAACAGTCAGCTATCGACTATGAATGTATGTGTCTCTTTTACTCACACGAGACCGATATGTCCCTTTACTCAGCGAGCAAATAGTCGATAGCTACTCGCTTTAACGATAGTAACGCTGCGCCACGACAATCGTCGCGCGCGACGCGGCGATGCCACCCGCGGGCTCCATTAATAAGAATAGAATTTAGTATTAGTTACACTCACCTTAATCGTAATACTAGATTTATTACAGTTGGCTCGCCTTCAACGGACTTCATTGCAAGTCGATCCGGTGCAGCTTCTTGAGGCGCTGCTGCTGGTGGAGCGGCCGTCTGCACCGGCGCTGGCTTTGGCTGCTTAGGAGGCTCCTGCAACCGAAGTAGTATCATTCCATTAGTACAAATCGAACCGTTTCGGGAACACATTCATAGTGCGTACAGCTAAGGATTGGAATTCCCTGCCGGAGTCTGTGCTTCGTGATAGCTACGACCTGGGAATCTTTAAGTAAAGAGTGAATAGGTTACTTCTAGGCAGGCGTGCTCCATCTTCGACTACATCATCGCTTACCAACAGGTGAGATAGTGGTCAAACGTGTACCTATCAATAGTAAAAACAGACCAAAGCAATATATTTATTACATTGATGCCAGATAAATCCTATGTCTTCGAAAGAGAAACCATAAGCCATAGTGGCAAAGCAAGTAAAGAGAGACTGACTGTCTTGGCCTGTGCCAATTCTGATGGGTCGGAAAAGTTACATTTGCTAGTGATTGGTAAATAACGTAAGATCTGAATGACTGGCCTTCGTAAAATCAACTGGTTAATAGCTTTAGATGAAATTAGTACATAAGATACCTAATACGTTATATTTTCCATATCCCGCTCAATAAGCTTTCTCGTTTGGCTAGGTCTCGAAAACTCGTTGATAAAACACACATTGATTGATTGAAATTAGATGTTGAACGTTTTGGGAACACATTTATAGTGTGTACACGTACAGACAGCTAAGGATTGGAATTCCCTGCCGGAGTCTGTGTTTCCTGATGGCTACAAAACCTGGGAGTCTTAAAATCAAGAGAGAATAGGTTACTTCTAGGCAAGCGTGCTACATCTTCGACCACATCATCGCTTACCAACAGGTGTGTTAGTGGTCATACGCGCGCCTATCAATAGTAAAAAGGTTTGAACTTTTGAACAAAAATCTTATTTATTTGGCTCATGTTAAACTGATATTCGATCAGTTTTTGAATTGTTATCGATCGTATACCAATATACCTTTTTAAAAGTAAACCCGCAAACAGATAGACAAATATTTATGTTTATTATACCTACTCTTCTTTTTCGTCGTCACTCTTAGTAAAGTAGTCGTGGTCATCACATTTAGTGGCGGATTAAATGTTGCCAGCGCCCTAGGCAAACCTCATCGGCGCCCTTAAGGTAAGGCCACAAAATTTCGATCCCGGGGTGTGGGAGAAAACTTGTCTATACATATAAGGAGGGGGTGAGTTATTGAAAAAAAAAATGCAGGTTGACAATTTATACGTAAGAAAATTATAGCGAGGGTAGCAGGCACGAATCCAGGACCATGGTGTCTTAGCCGTTGGTTGTGACTTGTGACCACAAGACCAACGATTCAGTCATAAGCAAGAGGAGCTACTGTCAATGTCATAAAACAGTTGGCAGATTTTTTGAATCGGGCCATATAGGAGTAATCAAGTAGAGAGCAGTGGTGGCCCGGTGGTAGAGAGCAGTGGTGGCTGTGACTTACGAGGCAGGCGTTTTACTTTGTATAAATTATTTCATCACCACTGCTCTCAAAACGGTGAAGGAAAACATCGTGATGAAACCGGAATATCCTAGAACAAAAAATTCGAAGACATGTGACATCTACCTAACCGCACTGGGCCCCCGCGTGGTGGATTACCGCCCAGTCGCTCTCACCGAGAGGAGGCCTATGTCCCCGCAGTGGGAACATTATATGCTGATAATGCTTATACTAATTAGTTATATGGGCGTCTTTCGTTATCTCTCTACGAATTATGATCTTTTAATTAAATTATTTAAGTATTTATTACTTTTTTGTAGTGTTATTATTCCTCGTGCGCTCTTTTGTAATCTGGCGCTTCTGGCACGTGCCTACTTTGTCTTTAGGATAATCCGCCCCTGATCATATCGGTGGTGGTGACAATCTTAACAATCCGCCGCCATTCCTCCCGTATTGTAGTTCTTCTTTTACATTCGTGGACCATTGACTGCAGGCTTGACACGGTGGATCCAAATCCAACGCATCGGTGACCTGCCGCGCACTCTTTTGCCTTCAACTTATCCCTGCACTACAAGTCTTTCTCAAAGAAAGTGAGACACCAACATTGGTCGATGGAAGAAACACGCTGTTTGATACAGAGCTCTTAGGGGATTGAGGCGTAGGTTTAGAACTGTATCCAGGTTATGCCAAGCATTCTTCTCCAGCACCGTATTTTTAAAGAGTCTATTTCAAGGATTCTTCTCCAGCACCGTATTTCTAAACTGTCTATTTTTTTAAATATATATTTCTAACTCTCCATGTCTCATTCGCTCGCGACTTCGTGCTACGTACTAAATACACGCGTATTTAGTTGGTAGTCCGCGATCTTCGTTTCCCCCCCTCTACCCCCTTAATAGGGTTATGTGTAAATTACTTATTAATAGACTAAACGAAGGGCAGTTCACTCAAACTGCCACATTTTTCTTACTTAGAGTATTTTTATACCCGTCGTAACTTTTAAAAGAAAGGTCCGATTTGAATAATTTAAAGTATAATTTACACATGTACATAACCAACCTTAATTATCAAACAGTTTAAATGAATAAGGGCTAATATCATGATACCAAAATCACCACCCACTTGGATTTTTTGGGATTACCACAAACAGGATTAATTTTCAAAAACAGCCAGCAGGGGAATCATCCGATCACCTCAAAGCTTAAGTTTTATTTTTCATTTTGTGCCCGTTTCTAAACAGAACAGTCAAATATCGGGATAGTTCCGGGATCTCGGAATCACACATCAAATACCCCACAATACCAGGATTTAAAAATGCGGTATTCTATTCTCTACTTGTGACCATCACCGCCGGCTATTAAGACCTAGGCCTGTGCAGATTTCAACTAGTTGCAATTTCAAGCGGAGGCTTCGTAATGGGATTCCACTGGTGACCCATCGGTTTCGGCACCGTATTAAAATCTAACAGACTTTCTAAAAGGAGAACTCCCACTATTTCTCAAACGGACAATTATGGACATGTGTATTCTCCACAATCTTTTTTTTTTACTATTGATAAGTTCTCGTTTGACCACTTCCTCACCGCGTTTCTCCCCATTCGCACCTCACATATAGTGCACAAACCTGGTCTTTGAAACTGCAGAAGAGGTCCAAACTAGAGGTTTGCGAGCGAGCCAAGAAACATAGTAACCTGGGGTCCGTTTCTCGAACCACGCGTAAGGAACAGAACACTGCGCTCCAAAACGAAAATCACGGACGTTGCCCAAAGGCCGCTAAGCTAAAGTGGGACTGGGCCGGAAACTTCTGCCGCATGTTGACTAGAAATAGGCAAAAAATCACTGAATGGCTCCCAATAAATGCAAAAAGACACCGCGACAGACCAAGACGAACATGGCGGGACGAGATCGACTCTTGCCGAAAGTACTGGCCCAACATAGCAAATGACAGTGTTGTGTGGAAAAGGGAGAGGAAGGCCTTTGTCCAGCAGTGGGACAAACAAAATAGGCTAGATAGATAGAAAAATCTAACAAATCTGACAGTTAAACAATCCATATCTTCAAACTTGCCTCATTGCCTTCATTATCACTGCCGCTGGAGTCGGCCTTCTGCAGCTGGTTCATGGGCCGCATGTCTTCGTTGTAAGACGGCTCCTCATCAGACTCGGGCGCCTCGGGGGAATGCTGCTCTTCCTCCTCGCTCCACACCCACTCGCCCGTCACCGTGCGGTGCAGCCTGCCCGACGCACCCTTCGAATGTTTACTTGCCTGGAAGATGTTTAGTGTATTTTAAAATAGACAAATATTACTCTCCCAGGGCAGTTGAGTAAAACATACCATAACTAATTTGACAAGTAGTGAAATATACTAGGTCAGGGATGGCGAACCTTTTTTGGTGCTCGTGTCATTTTCATAAAAATAATACCTAATAAAGAATGCAAGAAAGAAAGAAAGAGTATTTATTTAGCACATACATGAAACACGCACGGTACATAAAAATAACAAATATTGGTAGGGAAGCCAAAAACTAAGTGTGTCTAACGGCTGCACTAAAAAGGTTCATTTCAGCGATATGTCAGACAGCCTGAGACTGTCTGACGCTGGTTTTCTAATGAACCTTAAGGATGAGTGGCGGTTCAGTTGAATCAAAATGATCTCTAAAATCTATCATAAAAAAAACGTACATAAAAGAATAAACAGATATAATGAATATTGAGCAATTATACAAGAAATAAAAACAAAGTTAAGAAGATATTATATGAATTTGTATAACAGTGCTTGTGTGTACGTGTATTAATTATAATAAATACCTAAATAGTTTTCCACCGTTGGAAACAAAATAAACTATTCGGCTAACTATGCCACACACACTACAATAACCTGATTCTGTGACACTTATATCCGGGCAGGGTGTCTCACTAAGCGATGCAGACCGCCGAGCGCAACAGACATACCACCGAACATTAAAATTAATCGAAATAACCACGATTGTCTCCCGTATTTTGAAAATAATTGATTTCAAGACTAAAAAACTAATTGAACATATTATTTAAGAGTGATGTTAAGAGAACTATTGATAAAAAGTGCAGCGGAGATGGATGAAAGGTAGGTGTATTTTACTACCTTTATATATACCTATGTGTATTTACCTTAAAAGTTTATATGTATTACCAAAACTTGTCTTTTCCTTCCAGTTTGTCCTAATATAGCCATGACGTGCCGCAAAAATACTTGACTTGGTGATTCGATGGACATAAAGTAAGAGAGTAGTAGAGAGAGAGTTAATAGCATCTTACGCTATTAACTTAATTATTTTTTTGTAACTTTAAATTCATAAAGCCACCTTAATGTTATCCGCATTATTTAAAGTAAGTTTTTGTTGTATTAGCAACAACACTACTGAACTTTAACTTTCATCATGAGTATTCTTATATCGGCGTGCCCAAATTATTTCGTTGGGTGCCGTTACTGGCACGCGTGCCATAGGTTCGCTATCCCTGTACTAGGTTAAAAGTACCTAATCACTTTAGGTTAACAGTCAAACACGTCCCATATTCGGGCCGTGCACGGACGTGTGTGCGAACGAGATCATCAGAATCATGGTCCCAGAATATTCATCTCCTAGCCTAAAGGCTAAACCCAACAATATTGGGGTCGGCTTCCAGTCAAGCCGGATTTAGCTGAATACCAGTGTTTTACGAGGAGAGGCTGCCTACCAGACCTCCACAACCCATTAACTGGGTAACACGGTAACTCATGGCAAGACTGGAGTTAGATTTACTGGCTTCTGACAACCGGGACCAACGGCTTAACGTGCTTTCCGGGGCACGGAGGAAACTCGTTATGTTAAGATGGACATGGTCCCAGAATATTGTCAATCCTAAATGCTTAACAAGATTCGTTCAGAGTGCCTTCGCTTTTGACGTTTCGCGCTGCAGATACCGCTGCTGCACTTTTATCGCAATACTATCGATCACATCACATCCTGTTGACGCGGCAATATCATCGCGCAAGCGATTGCACCTTTAACTTTCTGACACAGAATTAGCCGTAATTCATCAATAACAACATGGTAGCTTTATGACGAACCAATTCCCAACAGTAAATATAAGCAAATAGAGAAGTTCGTGGCTTAATAATAACAGCGGCATATCTGTGGATGGTTCTCCTCTGTGCTTCGGAAAGCATGTTAAGGCGGGGGGGGGGGGTTCTGGCTGTCATTTGTCGATCTTTAACAGTTGTAATGACGACCAGAAGCTAGAAAATCAGACTCCAATCTTGCCAAGACGTATCATTTTACTATACTGTAAAATACTGGTATTTAGCTGCATCTAGTTTTACTGGAAGCCGACCTCAATATAATTGGGAAATAGGTATGCATATTTAAATACAAGCAATCTTTCAAATACCTTATGCACCCTAGTTTCCATACTTGGGCCAATAGCTACTAGAGTTTGTGTTAAATATTTTCTGTCCTTTGCCTTCTTGAAGAATGGATGTTTTAGTAACTCTGTAGCTGTTGGTCTTTTCGACGGGTCTTTTTGCAAACAATCTATTATCATTTTCCTAAAGGTTTTTCCATAAGCTTTGTATTGCTCTTTCTCATCGGCACCTGTAATTAAAAACCATTTATGTGAGTAACAAGAAAATTCTGTGATGAATATTAAATAGGTTAATATTTTATTTATGAGGATAGATTTTTATAATGAGACAGTCATGTGTCATAATGTGAAACATGACAAAATTAAGACAAAGCTGTCCTGAATCGACTTGTATTGTGATCCTTTACATTCTCTAGTAATGAAAAAGCTTCATAACATATTGTGCAGGTATCTGCGTATATTGGAAACTTTATCTGGTGCCTACTAGGTCTTCAAAAGTATTTCACCTTACCAGTGTCTAAATTAGGTGGATCATTCTGTAGCGTCAGCATCAACACTTTCATTGGTGGGTACTTGTGATACGGCGCCGTGCCCGTCGCCATTTCTATAGCAGTTATGCCGAAAGACCAGATGTCGGCTTTAAAATCGTAACCATGATCCTGCAAATCAATTTTTTTGTGTAATAATTGCTTTTTTGATATAATTAGTGCAAAATTAAAAAAAGCCGTGTGGCACTCGGAGACTGCCGCGGTAAAGCTATTGCATAGCATTTTTTATCAACTTATGCAATTATAATTATATATTTATTTTAATTATGCAGTATTTTTTTTTTCTTTGATATTAATTCAAGTTACACTTTGAGCGTGGTGACCGATAAAAAAACTAAAAAGTATCACCGCTGTGCCGGTCGGAGTGGGGGGTGTTAGGTTTTTTTCGTTACGGAATTTCTGGATTCGGTCTCCACTCCACGCTCAAAGCCCGCGATAGAAGCTAAGCAATAGGTAGCTTAAAAACTACTTTAGCAAATAACTCTAAAATGCAGGATATTATTATAGTTTACAATAAAAACAGGGCGAGCTGTATGTATCCGTACTGTAAAGTAATATGACACGATCCTACAATTCAGACATTTAGTTTTAGTAGATAAGCAGTTTTGTGTAATCATTAACAAATAGAGATTTGCTGATATGACGCCTGGGTTTTATATGAATATTCTCATGTTAACTCTGATGCTTTAAACTTTCCTTTGGGTTTTTCTATGTATCACTATAGTAGGAAATAAAAAATCATTAACAGGAAATAGTGCAATCTAAATATGATATATTCCTAAATGAATGATTTAATTGACTATCTAATGGTTAGTAAAATAAAACAAACAAAAAGTATTAGTAGTGTTAGAATCATACAACTCTCACTTGTTCCATCACTTCTGGGGCCATCCAACATGGTGTGCCCACAAATGTATGTCTGACTTTTTGTCTGGATATATCTCTGCCAGTGGCCAGCCACGCAGATACGCCAAAGTCAGCTATTTGTACTGTACCATCTTCCCCTAACAATATATTTCCAGCCTTTATATCCCTGTGAAAAGAATGCATTGGTGACTATCTACAACTAAACTTTATGGATGATTTTGTCTATGAGCGGACAACAAAGGTCGGCCATATTAGGCGCAAAATATGAAAAAAGTATGCATAGTTACTACAATAGGTACTAATTAAATTCGACACATGTCAAGTGACATAAATCTTTTGCAATAATTTCCACATCATCGAATATCATTTGTATCCTTCGCTTTTGAAACGCAAGCAATAATAATATTATTCTTGATCTAGATAAAACACAGTAACTTGAGCTGAAGAACAACGTCGGTATCCAATGAAGTAGTACACAGAAATATATTTTGCAACTGCACCAATTATCTGCTCTACTGTACCTATTATTGCATTACAATAATTATACTGCACAAAATTTATTTGCTAGCACTCGCATAACAGAATGTCTACGTGAGATCTATCATGCTAATTGGCAAAGAGGCATATTGCATAGAAACACTATAATAATACAAAAAGAGATTTGTTTTTATCCAGCCATAGCTGTGTCAATGCTAGTATACCAGTCAGGCTCCGCAAAATTTAAAGACAATAGTAACACAATAGATAGTTGTCCCGAATGCGACTTAAGGAGACTGAATATAGTACTTGCTTTTAGCAATTTCATGTTATTTTTCTACACTTAAATGACTATTACTTTCTTAATGTAAAGAGTTATGACGATCAAGCAAGCAAGCAAGCAACTATGGTGTTGTTAACCTAGATATTTAATTTCCGCCTTGTTGTAATGAAATAAATGGTTCGCTTTGCAAAAAAAAACTACAGATGACATAAACAGACAAGACATAAGACTTCCAAAACATACAACACAAAAAATTGCTTTAAAACAGAAAATTAATTTGAGCCTTGACATAGCATAAACCTAGAGATTACCATTGCCAAAATATTTTCAATAATGAGCGCTAAGCAAGAACTATAAAGGGTTTTAAGAATTTTAGAGTAATAAAATACCTGTGAATTTGTCCATTACTGTGAAAATATTCTAATCCTCTGAGGACTTCCTTGAGAACCGTAGCAATAGTGGCCTCATCAAATACACCGTGTTTGCAGTTTGCCACTTTCATCTTGTGTTTTATCACATCAAGCAAACTGCCTCCTGAAAAATTTTGATACAAAAACTTAAAACTATTTATCAGTTTTATACAATACCAGTTTTTTTCCTGTGAGTCTGCTCACATGGCCTATATCACAAGAACCATGAGTTTGTCTGGAATTAAAAGGAAGCCTATGACACCCAGCAAGTAGTTTTCAGTCATCATACCAGATCATCAGTGAAAGAATGTTTGTAATCAGAACCGTGAATCCCAGAGAACTGTCAGCAATAAAATTTGACTAACTACATTCGGAATTTCTGAATCTTGATTATTGAGCAAAATAATTGATTGTAATTAGAAGTTATTGAAAGAATAATTATGCACTTTGATATGAAATGGTAAAACCAGTATATCAGACCAGCAGTTTACACATCCCAACTTCAACCTCCTTTCAACAAAATTTATGTGCACAGGCAAAATTTCAAATATTGCTTAGGTTCATTGATTTCTGCACTTTAAACAAATAAGAATTTAACATTATTTTCAAAGTCGAAGTAATAAATAATAGTATGTATATATTGGCCCACAAGACAGGTAAAATTGTCACTGTCAGAGTAATATAGTTTGTTAAAGCATTGTCTGCCAGACAAATTGACACAATAGAAAATGTATTGTTTGTCGGTCACCGGTGACCGGCGCAGTAGTGAATGTTTTAAATATAACATTGCAAATTAACCACGTAATACATACTGTATAACTACATGATTGACCACAGACTTTGTATATTCTAATAAACTTTTGTTTTGCAGGACACCACATAGGTTTATAAGAAAAAAGCTTAGAAATGTTAACATTTTTATGCTTCGGTTGACTGGACCTCATTGGTTACACACAACTTAGTTACCATAGCTTGTTATTTTAGTCTTCACACTTTGAGCATAAATTAATAGATTAATTCATGAGAAAACATTCACCTTCAAGGAGCCTCAGGACCAGCCAAAGCTCATCGTGTACTACAAAACTAGTGTAGTAAGTCACCACATTTTCATGATTACAGCTTGACATAGCCTGGAAAAAAACTTATTGGTAAGAGTTTTACATTCCTAACAGAGCCTAATATGCGGTTGTTGAGACAAGGCCCATATAATTTATCGAATAATTTACCAGTTATAATATTGACTTAGGTGTTTGTTTACCTGTATTTCTTTCAATAATTCATCCATGGATGTATTCCATTTTTCCAAGTTAATACGTTTTATGGCACATTTCTCACCGCGCGGTGCACAAAAGGCCGCGTGAACCACGGCCGTGGCTCCGACACCTGGAATCAACAAATAAGGACACGTTCAAGTTCAATGCGGCTATGGGTTCAAGCTGTATTTTATAATACACTGAAATTTTGTACATAAACGAAATTGTTGAGAGGTACGTTTATGCTAGCAGTTTTTTTCTATGAATGCATCACCACCCCTAAGATGACCCACTGACCAAATATTTTCATAAATATGTCCAGAAAACTCGAAGAAAATCATTGACATTTCGTGGATCATATGGAATTTGACAGACGGACCCAACTTAGCAGTCACCTTGAATGCGGTTTTGTGAATATTTACAAAACACAAAAATGAACAAAAAAGCCTGACGATTATAAAATTATATAGTTTCATAAAAAACTTACCGATAACATCTCGTAATTCATAATCATTTTGACTATTTGGCCATGGACACAAGTTGTTTGCAGTACCAGCAGTCGCCATTTTGCGAGTGAATAAATTTCCGATCCCTGCCGCGGCCGTTCCGATCGACAGGCGAGCGGCCCGCGCGTATGACGACAATGCGTTTTTCTGACGATCGCATGCCCCGAATGATTTCTGCAAAACGCAAGGTAAACAAAGCTAGACATCTAATTTATATTATTTAATTGGGTAATCAATAAAAATTTAATCGCTCATAATAATTATAAAATTAATTCGAAATTCAATAGTTCAATACTAACGTCATCTATTAATTTGTTTACACAACTTTTAAAGGCCTGCCTCAAAAAATTAACAGATGGCACAATCTACAATTCCTACAGATCAACAATATGAGTAGGTATAGGCGCCAGGTAAACGTGCAATAAAGTAGGTACCGTAAAATAACGAACGTGGACTTTTTTTTTCGTATATCTGAACCTATTTATTATTATGATTTCAAGTGATTTTTACATGGAAAATAGACCTTATGTCTCGCACGATAGAATCCAAATCTTTGAAATTAATTCTGTTTTTTTGAGTTTTAAGAACCTACTCAAAGACGTTGGCAAAGTTGTACGCACCAAAAAAAAAGACACAACTTTGCCTAGAATAGAAGGATAACTCAATACATACCTACATTTTGTAGGGTAGACCGGGGACAATTAAAACAATTTTACTTAAAACTTGTGCAGTGAAGTCTCTATAGTACCTACCCATATCCTTCGCTTATATATCGTTGAATGAGTCGTTGCTAGCTGTTATTATAATTGTATATATATTTATCTATTATGTATTTATTTATATAAATCGTACACCTAAGACTACCTGCAGTACTGTACTTCCGTTATCTTTGAAATCCATCCAAAGGTTGTCTTGAAAATATCGTTTTTAGCAATATGACCGCCCATTGTGTCACCCTATGTAATGTTTTCTACATCTACCTATCTTTTCTGTAACTTATATGGTGTACATAATAAAGAGTATTCTATTCTATTCTATTCTATTCTATTCTATTCTATTCTATTCTATTCTATTCTATTCTATTCTATTCTATTCTATTCTATTCTATTCTATTCTATTCTATTCTATTCTATTCTATTCTATTCTATTCTATTCTATTCTATTCTATTCTATTCTATTCTATTCTATTCTATTCTATTCTATTCTATTCTATTCTACATAAAAAGAAGGTAGGTACCTACCTAATCTAGTCTTATACAAAACAGCTTGTTGAAAATCATAACAATGTTTCAATAATGACAATGTTTCAATCATAACAATCGTTTTTTGAACCCATTGATCACTAATATTAGTGATCGATGGTTGAACCGTATAGGTTTGACTCTTCTTGTTTTTGTGATGGATGATCAATCTTTCTAGTGAATCTTACAATTAATTACCATAATTATATCCGCGGTCTGTTGTTGATTTTCGGCCTTACGTATCGGTGTACCAAATCTTTCATGGAATTATATTTACTATCGTCCAATCTTCTATCTGAAGATATAGAGACTCTTCCTCATTTTCTGATGCAGACTAAATCACATCAAAGATCGGACCGAGAAACCATCGAGCGTTTAATTCTTCGAACGTATGAAAATAGGAAAACCAACAAATCGAATTTATTTATTTATTATAATAAACATTATAATAATTTAATATCATGAAATTCGGAATTTTTAAAAAATCGGTACATTGAAATTCGGAAAAGAGTAAGTATTTCGGTGTTCCCGCTCATTTCATCCGTCTGATGAGCACTATTCATTGTGGTTGGGAACAAGGGTCTGATGATGTAGGTCAGAAAGATGGATAGTGGATCTCTTCAACTTGCAATTTTTATTATCATGCGACCCAACACTGGATATGACATTGAATTGTATCCACACGTAAGCACCTTTGAAATGAGCTCAAACACGATGTGTGTAAGGAGCCAAATAAAAGATCCTATTGGATCTCTTAGTTGGCTCGCCTTTGTGTGTTTCAGGTCTCCCCATCATAAGAACCTTTTTAGCAGCTAAAATAAATAGTACCTACTTGTTAGGAAAATAAAGAGCCCACACACTATGAGTATAATAATAGGCTACTAAGAGAGCCACTACTCACTTACAAGAAAACAGAAACGTTGCATGTGGGAGCAGCGTAGGGGCAGTGTATACCATAAGACACAAAAAGATTAGATCGTTTTTGTTTTCCTCGTTGGGAAATCAGCATCCCCGAAACCAAGAATGTCCAGTTTGAGGATAATAGTTCGCTTTCATTACATTACCTACCTTAGGTGATGCTTGGTGTTAGTTACAGAAAGGGTGTCGTGAAAACGCGACCCTACAATAGTATTCGTAGACTCGCAAGAAAATTGAAAAGATCAAGGTCTTATGCCTTGATCTTTCAACCCTTACCTACCTCTGCCACCACACGAATGCTACTGCGCGGCGACCTACAGAGTGTTCCGAGCCACGATTAGGTTTGATTCTCCATTTAACTTGCGTCTTGCGTGCCTTTCTAAACTATCTATCCATGTTTTCATGAAGTTGACTTTGATACTTTTGTGTAAGCTACTGAAATACTTTTGTGTACCTAAGCTACTAAAGGAACCTAACATTAATGGCATGACGGGAGCTAAGTTCGCTCGATCTAAAATACCATTAAAACCTGGCGGTCGATTCTGTAAACATGTCGAAGTGAAGGCTTGGGTGACGTGATCACGAAGTGAGCTGTCAATCCGTGTAATCAAGATCGGATCGTGTCGGTAAGCCCTAAGCTCCCCCCTGCTCTATGTTCAGCTTCTTGGCTAGGTAAGAAAATCCGAGAAATTTTAGAACCGTAGTAACATGTGGTTAGTTTTGTCGGTTCACAATTTCTCGGAACGACTTCGAAAGAAGATTATCAAATTTTGACGCGTAAAAATGTACTTATTTCAACTATTCAGTTGACATTGGATCGAGTGTTTACAATCTCTCAAGATATTTTATAATCTTACGGAGTTTGCATTTTTCCGGTGACATATTCACACGGTGCCATTTTAGTCGTGTTACAAAATACATGAGCACTATGAGAGGATTTCCCGAATTTTCTTCGGAAACGGGAAAGCAAGAGATGTGCACTACGAAGTCGCGGGCAAAAGGTACTAAAAATAAAGAAAAAGAATCAACAAAGAGTCGAATCGGACTTGCGCACCGAGGGTTCCGTAACTACCATCATATAAAACGAGAAATGTTTTTAAAATTTTAACTGGCGAGGCCTATACTTATTCGTCAGAGAATTTTAACACGGCGTTGTACGAGTATATTGCAATTTGAAATCAGCGCCATCCCTTGCCCGATAGTGGAACTAATGTAATTTTGTTGATGTTTTCTGAACAAGTGTGCCATTTAGAGACATCGTATTATTTTTTTCTGTTATATTTACATAAATTCAATCACACAGAATTATTTCAGATTTTTCTCTATGCAAACTTCGGAGATAAGAGGGGGGGGGGAACAGTCATATCTTTTCATTATTCGTCAAAATTCGAAAACTATGCGGCATAAAAAAGTGTTTGAGAATGTGCATATAGTGCTCTTTCATATGATACCCCACATGCCCTAGTAGCCCACTTTGAATTTTTAAGACTCGCTTTCAAGCGCTGTTGCGAAAAATACTATACCTATATTATAACCCTTATTTTTATTCCTTTCTTATTTGCAAAACAGTTAAACAAACGTCATCTAAAACTATTCCCATGTTGATGGCATTAATAGTTCTTGAGACATCCAGCTGTGACAGATGGACAGACTGAGTCACACCCGTCGCACCATAAGGCTGCCTGTCCATTGCGGAGTGGAGAAACGGAGAAATATTAACCAATGGAATTGCACAATATGTCAGTGACTCATAGGGTTGCCAACCTTACTCTAAAATAGAGTATTGTAGGATGTAGGTGTACCATAGAGGAATATAATATATCGGAGGTGTACTCTATAGTATATAACACTAGTATAGTATACTAAAATATTCCTTTTTACACAATTTTGCTACAACGCAACAATGCTTTGTTGTTTGCTGCGCAATGTTTTGTTTTGTTATTGTTATAATAGTAAACTATAGTTTGGTCTCGGAGACTTTACAAGTGCAAATTGCAAACTGGATTTCGATAGCATTTAAGTCAGTTTTGTCATTTGCAGTTGTCAATTTTATCTCCGTGATTAAAAAAACAGACATTAGTGCCAGTCATGTAATATTATTATGCAAACCCAAAACCATAACCAAAAAAGTCGACCGCCACTTCAGCATTTACTGAGAGAGTCTTTTCGGTCATGAATGATGAAAAAAAAACAGAGCTTCATTGAAATTGATTAAAAATGTGCTCTTGATCTAAATAAATTTAGAGTTAGCTATGAAAAATTGTTGTGCTGCAAAAAGTACAACAAAATACCTTTTAAAAAAGTAAAATAAATGATACTCTTTTTTGAAAGTCCGTACTCTTTATTTACTTACCTCCTTTGAAATCAGATATTTATAGTCTACTTTCACGTGGTGCGGAAATTTTGTGCTATTCTATTGGTTATTTCTTCGATTCTCCGCTCTGCTGAAAGGGACAGGCATAAGGGTTCCTTTTTTACTAATTTGGTAAGGAACCTGTAAAAATTGAAGAGGAAGGATACTTTTTACTGACTATAAGAAAAAGATCTTAAGATAATGAAAGGCATACCTGTCTAAAGACTCCTTGTGCCCCGGGAGAAATAATATCGCCCGGCATATTTCTGCAAACGAGACATTTAACTTTTGACATTACTTATTATTTTAACTATATAAGTACTCGTATCATACACACATAGCATACACACATCAAAAAAATTTTGCGATCACTAGCATAAGCTGTTATATTTTTTTAAATTTAACTTTGTAAAGAAAAAAAAAATTGTTGTGTATTTTCTTTAAATAGAAAAACCCTGTTTTAAATTAAAAATAAAACTTATTTTTCATTAACAAAAATTTAGTAATTAATCAGAATGTAATTATAACAGGAGAACGGGGACGAGGACTTAAGCGAGCTATTTGGCACTGTCAGCCACGTCTCCAGATAGCGCCAGAGCCCAGGGAAGCCGCTATTTAAGAATGGCACAGGTAACCCAAGAAATGCTGGATAACTTGATCCTCAGCTTGCTCAGAAGGATCTCAGTGTGTGTCCGAGCCAGGCGAGGAGTTATATTATATTAAATATAAACATTTTATTAATAAATTGTTGTTTAAGTTGGCAAAACAGTGTTTTCCTTTCCATAAAATTCCTGTTGCAATTACATTTTGATCAATTACTCAATTTTTGTTAATAATTTTTTTTTTCAACCATAGTTTTTGTATTTAAAGAAAATACAGAACAATTTTTTTCTTGATAAACTTAAAAAAGAAAAACCGGTCAAGAGCGAGTCGGACTCGCGCACCGAGGGTTCCGTACAAATTTGTAGGTACGTATTATAAATAGTTCAGGAATCAAGTCTCGCAGTTTTTTCCGAGCGGACAAAAGCAGATACTTATCAAGTAAGACCTACAACGCTGCACTGTTACAAATCGTGTGAGGCCAGTTATTATATATTAGTCTATGGTGTGAGGATCGTTCTCCAATGGAAAATATTAACACTGTGATTCAGAAAAAACGCGTCATCAGTGCAGCGCCATTTATCGACCATTTCGTAAACTGACAAGGTAAAGATTTGGCAGCGGAAGACGTTAAAGAACGTATGTTACGATTAATAATGATAAGATATTAATTAATTAATACCTTCACTATTATTTTGGCACGTATTAAAAGTTTAACAAATAACTCAACAATTTGTTTGGGGTTATTTTCATGCTTTCGTGCATTTTATTTTATCTCAATAGATGGCGCTATGACTTATTAGAATGCATCAGGAAGTTTCTTTTTAAACAAAAATTCAATATCTTTTGATTTTGTGGGTCGATTTTGATGAAACAAACGTTTAATGTTACTCGGGATAACACTTAATTTGTTTAAGGTGGATGCTCCAGGGTGGCCCGCGAAATTCAAATATTTTTATGTTTTTTGCAATTTGCCGGTCAGTGTGAAGCTGTATGTGGACCAAATGCGATCTGCGACCGTAACGCGTATTTATCTAAAGAATTATAACCATTTTAATCATCAATATAGCCCTCTAAGTTCATGTAATTCGAAAGAATGATTATTTCTGAAATATTAAGTATCTAGATTTTGAATCCAATCAGTGGCTCATTAAGCTCGATGATTGATTACATACTTTAAATAAAGGCTATATTTTTATGATTTAATCACAAATGCATAGTTTTTAGACTTTTTTCACAAATTTCATAGTTCTAGATCAATGGGAAACACCCTATGAATTTCAATTCCCATGAGAGTGCCGAAAAATTCGTTTTTTTTGCGGCAGAAACGGCCATATCTTTCTTTATATTAACTTATAAAAATGATTTTGTACAGCTTCAAGGGACCGTAGCCCTGAGTACATGGTTTAAATTCCAACTCGATTCCTCAACACGCTCCCGAGATAAAAATTCTTGACAGACAGACGGGCGGACAACAAAGTGATCCAATAAGGGTTCCGTTTCTTCCTTTTGAGGCACGGAACCCTATAAATAACACAGCTTATGCTAGTAATCGCAATTTTATGTGTGTAGGTAGGTATTTTGTTTTTATATACCTAATTAATACAACATTCGTTTTAAGAGACATGGTACCTACAACTCAAACATATATGTGCATAGAGCTTAAAAAATGTTTGTAACATTGCGTTCTTGTACCTAATACTACACTCTATCGGCGCGGGAGATATCATAGTGCACACGTGTGTGCGTAATAGAAGTTGCACCGAACTGGGAATCGAACTCAAGACACGTGATGACGTGAAGACTCGCCCGAGACATAGGAATCGAAACGACAGCCCCTAGCGATGGGTCGCATAGTATGAATTTCTGATCACTTCTGATGATGACATGAATTTGATGGAAACGGACGATGAATTAAAGTTGTGCAATAAATCTGCATTTTCTCAAAGATAATACCTATCTTGTTTCTCGAATGGAAAAAAGCTCAATAATAAAAAAAATGTGGAATGGGAATAGGTTTGTTGTATCAACCATTATTATAATATGATAAACACGTAAGTGTTTAATTTATTCATGACGGTTTCCAGGAAAATTTACGGCACCAGTTGGCGCCACATATACGCGAGAAGTCCTCTTCCGTAAAAACCAGCTAAGTGCGGGCGGACTCGCACACGGGTCACGTACCATAAACCTAAATTTTTGTTATTTGTTGTTATAGCGGCAATAGAAATCAGTGTGTCACAATCTGTGAAAATTTCAGCTCTCTACCTATTACGGTTCTTAAGATACAGCCCGCTGACAGACGGACGGACAGCGGAGACTTATATATAATAGGGTTAATATGTAATAGGGTTCCGTTGGTTACCCTTCGGGTACGGAACGCTAAAAAAGTGACATCGACTTAAAAATGGCATTGATGTCAATTATTGAACAAATGTCAGAACATATTAGCGTTCTGACAGTTGCCTAGTCCATCGCGCATCCACAGGACGCCTGAGTGCTGCCACTTGGTGGCCTTGGTGCTCATCATTTCAGGGGTTTAGTCTCATCTCTTCCCTTTTCCCATCTCATCCTATGTGATTTGCCTACAAACAATCCCACCTCTATGACACAGCCCTAGAGGAAGAGATGGGAAGGGGAAGGGATGGGATTAATCCATTTTAGGAATCCGTCATTAAGTAGGTACCTACAGAAATAAACTATAATTATACCTACCTAATGAAGTTGACAAACGGACGACTTCAAGGTTCCGCTGTAAAGATCTACCTACCTACCTGCGGATTATATCAGTGAAACTCCAAAAAAGTATCTAAAGCAATCTTCAAAAAGCTTAATAGGTCTATTAGAAACATTTTATAAAAATCATTCCAAAACAGTCTCACAATTGATCATACTTAAACCATTAGCAAAATGAAAAATTCTAAGAAAAGTAACATTTAACCGCCTGAAAGTCCGACTATCTACGTAAATAAAAGTTATTTTGTTTGATTTAGTTAATGACGCGGATCGAGTTATTATCAGAGGCTGACATTTTAGTATGATTGTCCTTTGTCGGGAATAATCAGAGAGTATCCCGGTGTTATCTCTGTATTAATCTCTCTGTTGTTAAAACTGGCAACTAATATAGAAAATTATTTTTGTTGTTGACGTTCGGAAAATGTGGATGGAACTGAATTTTTACCTTCTTGGAAAATATGGGAATTTTCGTAACTTTTGTGATATCCAGCAAGTCTCAGTAGTGACTCCACCTCGAACCATCAAATTTACAGATACTTTTAGCTTGATGTTTATTGATATGAGGATTTTTGACCGTTTTTTGCGGCAACTGACACAAGTAGGTAGAGGTACCGTAAAGAAACTTTGAATATCTCAGTCATCTGAGTTGAATATGGACATTTTTCTCGACGTGCAACCCGACAACCGACCCGGCAACCCGGCTAGGAAGTAATAAAAATAAAAAAATGCTGTTAACAGGACCGTCACTTTATGTCAATGTGTCAAAATGATCTGCGATCGAGGTGATTGCAGATCGATTAATTAAGGGCTCATCATCATCTGCCTAGCCTTTTCCCAACTATATTGGGGTCGGCTTCCAGTCAAACCGGATACAGCTGAATACCAGTGTTTTACGTGGAGCGGCTGCCTACCAGACCTCCACAACCAATTAACTGGGTAACACGGTACTTCTTGGCAAGACTGGAGTCAGATTTACTGGCTTCTGACAATCCTTAACGACTGCCAAAGATCTACAAACGACAGCCGGGACCAACGGCTTAACGTGCTTTCCGAGGCACGGAGGAAACTCGGTATATTAAGATGGTCACCCATCCACAGACCAACCCGATCTTTACACGGGTGTAAAGATCGACCCGTGCGGCTGTTATTATTTAGCCACGAGTTCCTCATATTAAGAGCTATAGGTAAATTTTGTCTAATTTTCTCAGGTTTTTTTTTCGCAGGTATGCTGGAAGAGATTTCTTTTGAAATAAGCATCACCTTTGTGCTTATTTTTCTGTTTCTTTCTTCTTATCCTATTAAATGTGTGTACATAAATTGTTAAATAAATAAATAAATAAATAAATACTATCTTTTTCACTGATCGTCATGTTTTCCAAAAATAAATCCATACTATTCTCTACACAAAGCTTTACCTGGACGATTTAATTAAAACACTTGGACAGTTAGAACGGATTAAGATAATTCGCGATATAAAAAGAGTTTCTGACTGGCAAAATCATTCATTAACCCGACAGGTCTTGATCTGTTACCACCAGGAATCGCCGGGAGAAGTTCAGAGGTCCAAGATGGCAGTCAGGCATTTCATCATTAAGGTAACTAATTATTTTTTATTTTTTTGGTTTTTCTTTTGACCAGCAGTGGTCTGCGAGAGTTTGTTTTAATTTGTGTAGGTACGTTCAAGTCTAGCTACGTTTTAATCTGTTCGTGCTGTGCTGGTAAATACTTACCAAGGTACCTACATTTTTGACGAGAAATTTAAACAAAGTAAGCAATAAGTTTTCTCGTCGAAGTACCTAGTCACATTAAAATTCTTATAAATAAAGTCACTTCATTATTTAATAAGTTATACAACGTGTAACAGAATAAACGCGATACCTCTTAAGGGGTCATTGTACTCATCATTATGATGTCGAAAAAATCGAAAAAAAAATCGTCTCCCCATACATTTTTGTGCGCCTAACTCGACAAAATGTACCGAACAGCTGATTTTTTTTCGCTATTTCGTTATTGGTCCCATAGTAAAAGTTGTTCATAATGATGAGTACAATGACCCCTTAAGAGGTATCGCGTTTATAACAATAACGAAATCGCGAAAAAAAAACAGCTGTTCGGTACATTTTGTCGAGCAAAAATGTATGGGGAGACGAAATTTTTTCGCGATTTCAATGTTGGTCCCATAGTAAAAGTTGTTCATAATTATGAGTACAATGACCCCTTAATATGTATCGGGTTTATTCTGTTACACGTTGTATATAAATCTTCAGCTCCGTTTGTAATATATTATTTGCGGTTTGCTCGCCCATATGAAAAACCTCATACTTATATGCGAGCCTAAACTCGATTAGTTTTAAAACTGATTACAAATGATTCTAAATTCAAATTCTTTATACACAATTTAAATTTAAAATCTGCTAATCAGTACCTATTTAAACAAAATATTGCTGTAATTTGAAGATCTTTGGCTTGGCAGTCGTTACCGATTGTCAGAAGCCAATAAATCTGACTCCAGTCTTGCCAAGAAGTACCTGTTACCCTGTTAATGGGTGGTGGAGGTCTGGTAGGCAGCTGCTCCACGTAAAATACTGATATTTAGCTAAGTTCGGTTTGACAGGAAGCCGACCCAATATACTTGGGAAAAGGCTAGGCAGATGAGGTGATGAGTATTTAAACTAATGATAACGGTCGGATTAAAAAAAATAAGACTAAATGTCTGCACACGTCTTTAGCTTGTTACAATAACAAAACATGCATGTTGTATGCGCCTATGAGCTCCGATATGTAGACCCTGACCTGACTTTTGCAAAGGATGAAAGGAATCAGTAAATTGGCCGTTATTACGAATGACAGGTATCTAAAAATCAGGCCAAGTACAAATCCAACGAGATAGTACTGGCTAAAGGGTACGGGTTTGTGGGTCAAACGATTGATGATCATAGACCAAACAAAAGAGATACCGAATTTAGTAAATTCTTTTGATATCGAGGTTTGATATTGAGACTATTGACCGCACTAGTCGCAATTTTGGATTCATTTGGTAGGTACCGACTTCAGAAGAATGACAGGATAATTTCTTGGGAGAATCCATTTGAATGATTTCTTAACTTTACACAAGGTATTATTCACCGATATTCACAGTTGACCATAATACCTATTTACGCGGCTGCTCTCCGCCCTTCATCTCAAAAACGGTTGAGCGCATGATATTAGTGTTCGTTACAAAAAATTTTGCAAATTTTACGTTCTACAATTTTGATAGGTGCTTACGTCATTGGAGCTACAGAACCCGATAAAATTGTAAAAACGTGTTAGCAGCTCATTATTTATCATTCCGAGGTGAAATGCTAATTTGACTGGACTGTCACTATCAACCTTCAAAGTGCAAACATAACTTTATTCGAAATAGAAAGCTTACTTTGCATATTTAATGAGTGCAAGCGAATATAAACGGATACAGCGAAACCTTCAGCAAAACTAATTTTGGTCACCGACTAACCTCAATATTCCGTTCAAAAATAACTTAAAATCAATGGACTGTGATGGCGTCTGGATTTGTATTGGTTTGCTGTATACTCGCTGTGGAAATGCTGGAAAGCTCGAGAAGAAATGGCATGTGATTTAAAGTTAGTTTGGCTATTTGCATTATTAAGAAAAAGGCTTTGGATTGAGTTATACATAGACGGAAACAGAAAAATACCGTTGCGTTTAATGTCAAAAATATCAATGAAAATCGCGGGTGATCTATTAACTGGAGACCTCACATACTTACTTATTAAATGAATGTGATGCGACTAGCATAGGTAATTTTAAGAAAACGGTTATTTTTCAGCCTAGGGTTATCTATAAGGAACATATTTATTGCAAGCAATATTTATTGTACTTAAATAAAAAATATGTAAAGTAGGTACAACGTCGCAAAGCCGTCAGTCTCTTAGGCACGTACAACCAGCTGACAGCGCGCGTTGGGGACGAACTCCTTGTTTAAGTTTGTTGTTAGTTTAGTTTGTTTGATGCGAAAGTTGGGATGAATGGATGGACGGATATTTGGAACGGCTGTACAGATCGGAATGAAATTTGGCACAGAGATAGATCAGATTTCCTGATTTTGTACTCCGGGGTATGTTGCCTTAGAATAATTTCCGATATGCAGGCGGGCGAAGCCAGGTTTAAATAAATTTTGTTACATACCCGTCTCCAATGTGCGACATTTTGTACAGGGTTCCGGTTTCTGGGACTGACTCCATGCGGAAAACGCCGCGATGTCTGCGACGCATCTCCGCTTTGCGGGTGCTGGGAACGAGAACTTGTATCAAATACACGAACTGCTTACTCGGTTGATCGGATTATTTTACGATGATTGTATAAAATAATCGTAATTTGATTCTTAATCAAAATACCGACGGCTTGTATTAGGTACCTACTGTTTTTGTGGGGTTCATGTCATAAAATTATCAAAAGACTTGTTATCCAGCAGTATCATAAAATTCCCTCTACACAGGTTGTCCTGATAAAAAAAAACTTTATTCTACCTATCATGGATCTAGATCTGGTATTATTTTAATAATTTTCTTAACATACAGAGTTTCCTCCATGCCTCGGAAAGCACGTTAAGTCGTTGGCCCCGGCTATCATTTGAAGATCTTTAGTAGTCGTTACGGATAGTCAATAACCAGTAAATCTGACTCCAATCTTGCCATGAAGTACCGTGTTACCTAGTTAATGTGTTGTGGAGGTCTGGAAGGCAGCCCCTCCACGAAAAATAATGGTATTCAGCTAAATCCGGTTTGACTGGAAGCCGACCCCAATATACCTAGTTGGGAAAAGGCTAGGCAGATGATGATGACGTTCAATCTTGCTCGCATGAACGTAAAAACATCGAGGATAAACGCACATGTGGACTAGGTAAGCATAAGATTGTAGTAGGTAACCTAGTGTCATTTTGAAATAGGAATAAGAAACAGATCAGTGCAACAACGGACCCCATACCTATTCTAGTGAACGTTCACTTGTATTGTATTGTATTGAAGCATATAAAAGGTATTCAATCATGCGGTGACCTAAATTGACACCAATTTTCTCTTAAAGATGTTGGTAGTTCATCTGCATCAATCGGGGAGAGTGAATCAATTATTGCAAATTTCAGAATGCATCACAAAATATAACGTCAATAAAAGTACTTATAGTTCTTAGGTTTTCTATAAAATTCTCTCATTACTGAAAAGAAAACTCGATCAAGGAGTTCGATAAATACCGTCTGAGTAGTCGTCCCATTTCTTTTACCGTCTCGTCTCACTTTTTCCACTTATTATTATTGAAACACCACGAAACCGCTCACACTTATAAAAACCATGAAACTAAATCACTGAACAATACGGTACGCCTTTATAGAAGTTATCGAACGTTTCCACGCAAACTGTACCTAAGAAAACTACGTAGATTAAAACGTCAATGCAATCTCTAGGAAAACCAATACATTCTGTATGAATTAAGCGTATCTTAGCGTGAACTGCTTATCGGATAAATTTACGTCATGTGGGTAGTGCCTACGCTATAAGATCTGACATAATTACTTTTCTACCCGTTATTGCTCCACTTTGGTTCTAATTTTTTTTTTATCAAACTTGTGTACCTTGTCTTTGAAAATCTGTCATTAAACAGTTTAATTTATTCATATACCTACCCTCAGAAATTTTGGAAACCTCTGATTCTTTATTTAAATTCCCTAGGCCCGTTTTCACCAGTCAGAGTTTTCTTATGTACCCATGTATGATTTTTTTTTACTAAACGCCTTGCTAGCAACTAGCTCATAGATAAGTAAGTATACTATTTTACCACTTAGTACCTACCTCAACAAGTGAAATAATCTGCGGATGTTTCATACAATAACACAGACACAGAAAAAACAGTCCTCCGTTGATCTGTCAAACTTATTGATAAGAGTCAGCTCCACACACGGTAAGTAAAACAATTTATAATCTGTGTGTCATCAGCATCACAGCATCTCAGCAGTTTAGCTTAAACTAACCCGACCGCTAGAGGTGCCAGACAAAACTGAAGGGCCTATACCGGACCACCGACCTATATCTAAGGTCGTGCATTAGAGCTAACATCTCGCAAGGTTGCAAAAATATTGTTATGTAGGTAAACAAATTAAGGTATTCTAATAGCTTGTAGACAACTGTCGAGATAAAGTATCTTACTTACTACATAAAAGGCACTTACAACTCATAATATCTAAGACGGCTGAATAAACGGTATAATAAATACAGTAAGTTAGTGCTCTTCTCAGCACTAGCACAGTACCTACAAGGTATCTTTACCGTGGCACTAGTTTATTTCCAAATCAACTTCAATTTTGGAGGGACAATGGCTACTAAATATCTTAGATTTGAACGAAGTGCGGTACCCTTTGGTTTGTCATATTTTGCAGGATACGAGGTCACTCCTCATTGGGCCAGTATAGGAAATAACACCATTCAATTCATTGTGTTAAATAAAAATAGCGCTCTTTTGTACTACAATAAAATGTATTGTATGTCCGCTGTAAAGGCCAAATGACGTTTTACTATTATATTCTACTTTATAATAGAATATTAAAGAGGTGACATTTTGTAGGTAGATAGCATTAAAACTATTTATTGCAAAAAGATTAAAGTTGAAATGAAAAGTTAGTAAGTAGATAAAAGTACTATAATAATAATCATAGTTTAGCATAACGAACGCGCCAGCAGCTAATGTATAGTTTTTGACATTATCTAGGTATATAAACATAACCTATGTACCTATTAGGGATGCAACTGGTAAATATTAGAGAGTATTATGTTCTTATAAAACACAAACTTACCCTTCAAGCGATGGGGATAAAAAAAATATTATTTCCGCCGACATGGGATGTGTTGCGTTAAATTCAGCACAAAAGTGTTCCGAGTATCACCACTAATTATCTCACAGAACGTCAAAAATCATGAACATATATTTTGTACTCAAATAAACAAAAACAAAAGCAGGGTGGCATAATGTACGCATGTTACATCGCCCGTGATACGAGCCAAGAGCCAAGTGTACGGTCGCGGGCCAAAGCGGAAGCCTCAGGGCTCAACCACACGACAATCGGCGGCGCTTGGTAATATAAATATTTGGTCTACTTATAAAGTATCTGTTATTCTATCTATATGTAAGTATGTGTTATTCTATTATAGAGTATCTGGATAGTAAGTATTATGTGTACTTTAGATCCCATCATAAAGACTGACGTCGGCCTCGCCTCAATAAAATTATAAACAAACATTTTGCCTATTTTAGATTTAAACCTGTCTGTCAACTGGCTATCTTGAATTATTGAATGAAATGGTCATAATCCGCATAATTTAGCGTTGGTCAACTTAGTCCCTATATAGCACTGAAGCGTATAAAATATTGAAATTTCGGCAAAAATTGTCACAACTTTTTTTAAGAGAGTAATTTCAAAATTCTAATCCAATCTAATAAGCCCATTATGACCTACAGCCGGGCAAAGGGCTCCTCCCTCTTCTTTTTCTACAAACGTCTGTACTCTGCCATTCATTAATGCTCATAGAAATTCATTATAATTTTCGGTCCAAGTGTCCAAGTAGCCTTTAACTTTACAAGCCTAAGTACTTACAATGTGTAGGTACAATACTGCATTCAAAAATGAAATCCTGCAAATATAGCTAATGTGCAACAATGTTCACAACCTCTGGGACCCAGCACGGCGCGGCTGTACCCGAGATGTACGAATGGCTGCCAATCAGAGCGTTTGCCGGTCATGCTCTCGACTAATCAGCTGAATAGCTCTTATTTGTGTCTCGCTGCTGGCTGGCAAACGTCATCTCATCGACTTACCTCCTTAATAATGTAATAGTGCACACTGGGACAAATCTGACCACTAGACACACGGTTGCAAAATTTCTGCGAAAGACCCTATGAACAGTGTCTAAGACTGTTGATAGGGTCTAACACTGCTGATAGGGTGTCCAATACTGGTGATAGAGCTAACCCATATTATTGTGATGTACCGGATAATAGGGACCTAAAACTTTAACAAAGAATGCTAGGGTCAATAATTAACAATTTGGGCGTCCTACATACAAAATCACTTGGACTTTTCTCTCAAATTTTTTGAACGAACGATGTTTCGTGATTAAAAGCAAATAGTGCGACTTCTACTCGTAGCTCAGAGCAAGCATGATTCAGTAGATGACTGAACGTTAATTCGATTTAAGTGGATATCATTACTTGTAGTGTTCCCATGACCTAGCGTCCTTGGATGATGACTATTGACTAGGTTTGAATATTTTTATTTGTAGATACGTAGTTTTGCAGTCCTGGGACTGCAAAACTACGTATCTTTAGGTTATTAAACGTTAATTACGTTTAGGTTAACAGATGATTCATATAACAAATCTTAATGGTAAATTAATAAGTCAGCTATTTCTTATAAATTCGTTATTCCAACACGATCCCATTGTCATTTTGCTATATGTTCGTAATCTGCTAATTCATAATGGTCGATCACTGGTCGGTCAACGGTCTCGTAATAGAATCGTGGTAGAAAAACATTTTCGTATTGCCATTATTATAAAACCCGTTAGTAGAAATGATTTTCGAAAAACGACTACTACGAGCATTAAGTTATGCCAGATTTATTTTATATAAATTATTTATTCATTTGTCATTATTTACGATATTACCATTCTATGCCATTTCTTTCAATGGAGTGTCAGTGGTTGACCATTGGAAAGTCATAATGTACCAAACTTGTCAAAATCAACAATTATGAAATCAATGATAGACCATTCTGACACTACTGTAGGCCCTAATGTGTTGCTGGGGAATTTTTTATGCCACTTCTTCTTCCCAACTAAAACAAAATAAGAAGTGATGACAGGGGCACGTTTAGGTGCTGTCTTTGTGTAAAATTGACGTTAAAGAAGTGCTCTCCACCTAATTTTTTATTTAAAATGACTTTCGATATTGATTTGAAAGAATATAAATGACGTGAATGAAATTAAATCATTTACACAGGGTTTAAAAAAATGTGTGGCAATTAAACTTCGATGAAAACAATTATCAATTTCGATGGCGCAATTTTTTTTCATATTTTGTCCGTTCCATAAGCCTGATGTTCTGCTGTTTACAAAAAACGTTTTTTTTTTTTCACTTTTTGGTGGTACTGGTGGGCTGTTAATGGGTACGCAGGTACATTTGCTATATTTATTGAAGAGTTCCGTTGCCTACCTCCGAAGTTCTTCATCAGGTCTTCACCAAATTTAAATGGGACCAGTTCAGGAAAATACTCTTCCAAACAAACAAGAAAAGAATCATCCAAATCGGCTGACAATTGGCGAAAATATCGTTGAACAAACATTTTTCATGATCTCATCATCAGATCCTTATTTTTACCTTCCATCATCAGTTCAGTACTAGGCACAAAATATCTACATTGCGTTAGAAAGTTTATGAAAAACATTGTATGTGCCTATCAAAAATTGAGGTTTAACCTCGATTTTCATGGGATTCCATCATCAGGTGAGATGGTGGTCAAGCGCGTGCCTATTATTAGTAAAAAGAAAAATAAAAAGATTCTGACTTGGTGACAATGGGACTAATCGAAAAGTATATACTTTCAGATAAAACAAGATTTTTTTTTTCAAATCGGTTCATAATTGACAGATTTATGAGGTGAGAAACATAAAAAAATACATCCGAATTGAGAATCTCCTTTTTTGAAGTCGGTTAAAAAGTTAAGAAACTCTTTGAACAATTTAAACGACAACCAGAGCCAAAGGCTTACGTAGGAATCTCGATAAATATGAAAGCTATGGTCACCCATCCTTGGACAGATCTCGTGTTAGGTTAGCAACGGTCTACTCCTGACGAAGACCTCCACATAACATACATTCTTAAAAAATGATTTTTTTTTCAGGCGCTCTGCGTTACTTTATGCCTGGCCTATAACTCGCCATCATCCAACGAAGAATCAGCTCGGGAGTTTATAGAACACGTACTGCGGATCCCCAATCCGGACAGGATACTGAACTCAGCGCGGGACAGGCTTGAGAAGGGCAGGCAGGAGGAGATAATGAGACATCGTGTCTCTTTGGATGCTGACTGTGAAGACCCCACCGAGGTAACCGGAACTCATATTTAATCTTACTCATTTCCCGACGATGTTGGGTTGGCTTGGGATGCAGCTGAGTACCAGTATTTTACTAAGAACCACTACCTGTATGACCTCCATAAACCATTGGTCGTAGCACACGTATCAACTCGGAAAGGGATCATCACCGAATCAACTCGAGCCGTTCATTATTATTTGTATGAAACCTACTGCAACGCACACGAACCGCGGTGCGGTGCGTGGTCGACTTGAAGTTCCTGCGCTTACGGCTCTCCGTACCCTAGCTTACGTCTCTTCGTCCACGTCCGTCCCGCGGTCTGAACTAGTGCCGCCGAGCCCTCAACCTGCCGTCGTCGGCGAGCCGTAAGCGCGGCGTCGCCTAGTTGTAGCCGAGTCGACGTGCCGGAGCTTCTGATCCTCTTACGTTACGTCGTTACGTTACGTGGTCGCCTATTTGACGCCAAGGGAAAAGGCGAGATGGTGACGATCCCTTTCCGAGTTGATACGTGTGCTACGACCTTAAGGTAATATATCTACCAATGAAAGCCGGAACTAGCAGCTTGACGTGCTTTCCGAGGCACAGAGGAATCCAGGACGACCTCGGCTGCTATTACTAGCCTAAACTTAAATTTATATGAAGAATGGTTTACAAGATGTTATCTCAGAAAGTAGTGATCCAATTACAAAATCTTTCACTGATAGCTGCATTACCATTGTGTGGCCACGTTTTATCCCCAAAAAATGCAAATAATAAAACTAGGTATATTGTGATATGGCGTTGCAAGGCGTTTGTGAGGCATGTACCTTCTCGTAAATACTTATTCGAAAAGAGGTCAGTTCTATGACATAACGTTCCACTCCTGGTCTATTTCCCAAAGAGAAAAAGGTGCAAAGACAGTTTGGATATTTTTCATCTCCTTTCAACTTTGCATTCCATCTTTCACTGTCCGAAGCTAGCAAGGATCAATGTTTTTAGAAACCTTGCTCGTACTATTCGAATCCAACCATCTCCATCGAGTGTGCAGCGATCGGGTCTATCGGATCATAAATCTAAACTCCAGACTGATACAGAACCATCTACCGAAGGTTGTTGAAGTCAAAGACTCTAAGCTGGTTCTGTAGCCTATTTGAATTGTTTCAGCTGTTGCCTGAATACACCGCAGCATTAAAGGGATCTCGGGAACTGCGGCATTTGGGAACACAGGTAACTTTGCAGGTTTTATTTTAAAGTCCACCTCGGGGCTCCTGTAGGTAGGCAGCTCGGGTGTCTGTCTGTCTGCCCGTCTGTCACAGCCAGCTTTCTCCGGATCTACTGAACCGGTTCTATTGAAATTTGGTACACATATGTACTTTTGTGACCCAAACACGGACGTGTTACGTAAATAAATATATTTTGAGAATGGGGGTCAATTTTGGTGTTCAAACTAGAAAATTAAAAAAAAACTACCTATCGTGTGACATATCAAATGAAACGGCTTTTTGTGAAGGTTGTACTTAATTATATTTTTTTCATAATTTTTAAATAAACAGTTTATTATTCAAGAAATAATACCAAAAATGTTTATTCCCACCCATATCTCCAAAACTAAGCCTAAAATTTCGAAAAAAATGCAGATAATAGTTGTTAACCCATAGATTAGGTACTGAAAAACCTATAAGAAGTCTATAGTGTTAAAATAACATGTTACAAAATGAAATTGGTTCGAAACCCTTTGCACGCGACTCCGACTCGCACTTGGCCAGTTTTTCAAAGATTGAAGATCACTTGTTAGGGTTCGTGCCAAAATGGTAAAAAGGAACCCTCATGGTGTGACTAAGTCTGTCCGTTGGCACAGCTTGATATCTCAAGAACTCTATCTACTCATTTGGAATAGTTTTAGATGACGTTTGTTCAACTATTTTGCAAATAAGAAAGTATTAAAAATTCGTAAATTTTGTTTTGCAACATCGACAGAAAATTTTTCGCGGTTCTATGCGAGCCAGCCGCACGTTTGAGGTGTCGGAAGACGCGTCTCGGCGCGGGCGAGCTAGCTAGACCGTTTTCAGAATTCCTTAAAAATTCAAAGTGGGCTACTACTCTAGTACTGTGGGGTATCATTATGAATGAACGCTATTTGCACATTCTCACTTTTTTCTTTTTTTAATTTTCGACTTTTGACGGAAAGGAGATGTTCCAAAATGTATGGACCCTGGGCCATGTCCTTGTACACTATACTTAAAAATAGAGAAATATATTTAAAACAGTTCTCAACTGTCCAATTTCCTTAAAATGGCTTTGTTTGCTGGTAAAACAAAATAAATTACACTTGAAATTGTAACACGCAACAAAAACCCGTCATGGCGGTAAGCTGTCATTTTTATTGATTTGATGTTTGACATTTATTTCTGACATATTTATTTACCGGCAACGAGACGAAAGTGACATTGTTATGACAGCTGACAGTTATTTTTCTATGATCTGTAACTAAGTCGGTGCGACGCCATGTTGAAAATCGATAAAAGTAATTTATAAACATCAATTAATTACCACAACAGTAAACATTTAAATGAATTAAATGTATTTTTCCCTAATTCTACGGATTTTTCTCTTTTTTATGAGGTAATGTACATAGACATGGCCCATTTTGAAACATCTCCTTTGTAAAACTTTACCAGTCGCCCCCATATCTCCGAAAGGACATGTCTGGTGGAGCAATGGGCGATGGTCTAGGTAGTTAAACAACATTTTGTTTAATGATTTACACGTGACCTGATATAAAATTCGTAAGACGTCAGGACACTACGTATTCAAGTTTTCACTTCTGCCGGCACTCCCGGAGTGCAACCCGCTGTACTTCGTTTGTGATGGCTGTTGTGGTCCTTGTAATATGGGCAATGTAGGTGATTTTGCTCAGGTTTACTGTTTTCATTCCTATATTTTGTGTGATTTTCTAGAATAGATTTCACTGTAAACCAAACAGCCTTTATAGTTCGCAGGGTGACTTCCTTGACACAGTGCACGTATGGCCGGGGAGTTTTTATTTTATATGCACGTTCCAAAGCGTACCTATATATCTCTATGGAGAAGAACGTGCAAGTAACTTAAAAATAATAAATTGTTACAAAGTTTTGTTTACATCAAGTTGAAATTATACACACATGTGAGAACGATGTAAAAGACGAACAGGTTAAAAGCGTCCGCAAAAAAAGGAACAATTCAAAGATATAATTAAAATAACCCATGGCAGCTGAGAAATGACCAGTCCCAACTGACGGCGCCCGTTCACGAACATGACGCAAGCGCTAGCACCGTTCGGTTCAACCATTTTGAAGGGACCCAAATGATCCAACGCATACGCCACTATCAGCTAGACTTGAGTGAGCATGACACTCCCAACTGCCAGGGTACACTCAAGTCAAAAATAAACTTAAAGTACCGTGTTACCCAGTTAATGGGTTTTGTGGAGGTCTGGTAGGCAGCCGCTCCTCGTAAAATACTGGTATTCAGCTAAATCCGGCTTGATTGGAAGCCGACCTCAATATAGTTGGGAAAAAGCTAGGCAGACGATGATGATATATTACAAGGTTATTTGTAAAACACCGGCAACCTCTTAGGCAGTGAAAGTACACATGATCATTAGCAACTTTTACTTTGAGAAAAACCCGAAATCTCGAGATAAATATCAGTTGTTTCATACATTTTCATTGGCTAAATACTGCATTTTGTATGAAACAGCTGATATTTTTTTCGAGATTTCGAGGTTTTCCCAAAATAGTATAATAGAATAAATAAGTTTTTTTTTCCCAGCCTCCACTTGAACTTTGTGGCGCTTCATCTTCGTCAATTTTTATTGATATACCTATATCTTTAATAAAAAAATAACTGACGGGGTAAAGAAGCAACTTTCTTTTACTCAGGAATTACCCCTTTTACGGCTACTCTTAAAAAAATAACCGTTGGCCAATTCTCGCATTTCTAGGGAGTTGCATCGCAGTCGCAAGCTATGCAGAACATCTCAAATTTCCCTTCATTTTGCTTCATGATACTGTTAATGTCATTTGAACGCTTTTTAGTACCTACCTACCTACGAAAATTGGCTTCCAGTTCAGTACGTGGGTCTGCGCTGGTTTAGAAATTAACCTCTTGTACTTAGGAACTTCTTCGATCAACCATTAGTTAACCTGAATGAAGTATACAGCAAATTCTCGTAGCCATAAGGTTGCTGTCAGAGTTAAAATAACTGTGAACGCACTATAAAAGACTGAACTGCATGTCGATGTCGTATTCATTCAGAAAAACACTGTAACAGGAAGTGAGGTCAAATTACAAAATGTCATTAATATTTGCAGGTTGGTCTCAGTGTTAAGTCAACGTCAAAATTAGTCATCCAATTGACACTGCAGTCCGTGTTTCATGTTCTTGACTCACGCGTCAGGACACTAAGCTAAACGGATCACGATGCGATTCTTGAAATTCTCGTATGATAATGAATAGATCTTCAGACAGATCACAAAAATGCAGAATACCATCATTATCAATTAGTACCTATAAGTCAAAGAAACAATTGGATAGGTAAATTATTGTTAGGTACCTACACAAATGAATGCATTTATTTTGAATAACATAGGTACGTATACGTATGTACCTACAAAACTGTTAGCGACTTGTCTGTACCTACGAGTGTGGGGAAAAATAAGTTGGATTTACGAAGTTATAATAATAGTTTAGTAAAAGTCATTGTTTAGTAGAGCATTTAGCCTGCTCTAAGAGTATAAGCGTGTCCTATTGTTCGGATTTCGAAATTAATTCGAACATATCTACTGCTTTCATAGATATGCCAAATAGTGGTTATCTAAAAAAGCAATGATTTTCAAGGGATCGTAACTATTATCATAATTGAACATGTAAATAAGCGTCACCAAACATGTACGTTTATATCCGTCGTATTAATCAATGAACTCGGTTAATTACGTAGTCTTTAGTTTGAATTGAACTTCTTAATTGATAATCAAGCTAATTAGACGTTGCATTCTGTGTTCAAGCAAGAAAATAAAATAATGTTTTAATAAAACACTACGAAATAACTAAAAGTTGGGTGTGGCGCAGTATTTGCAAATTTCAAATTTGACGCTCCAAAACATGGTTAACGGGGGAACGATTTCGGTATTGTATCTAATATGTCCTGCTAAATCCTCTCTAGACAGAAATTATTTATCAATACTTAGGAATTATACTTCACCCCATAATGAGAAATCCCCATGATAAATGTAAACAGCTAAAGTAAGCGCCATTATCAGATCACACGGTCAACTTATTCTGAAGTAACATAGTACAAAAAAAAATAGAAAATGGTTGTAGTTGCTAAACATATTTCATCTATTTTTAGTCTCACCCGTTTTATTAGCACAGTGAGCACTTTTCGTGCAATCATTGAGCAATCTAACGATTGTTGTACCTATTCGGTGATAGTAAATATAATATGTGGCCACGCCAAGACGCAAACGCATGCCATCAAATGGAAATTTACCAAAACCTAGATAATCCGTTGACCTCAGCAAAGAGAATAACATTAAAACATGGTGTTTCTCAACTTCTGGTTTAAGCTGGTTTGATATCAGTGTTGCCTAAATGTTTATTTAATAATCTAGACCAGGCTAATGTTGAATTTTCTTTCACACTTATCATATTTTTTTTTAATTTAGCTAAAAACATTTAAACTATAACCAGAGACTTACCGTATGGAAAATTTATGTACCTACAGGGTTATTTTTAAATGACTAGTCAGTGTTTTTCCTGGCATCAGAGGCAATTTGTACAAAAATAAGACACGATTTATATAAAAATACACTCTCAAAAAAAGAATAGAAAATCTGGTGTTTAGTACACTTTGGAGTAGGTAGTCAAAAAATAATAAATTGTATTTTATTATTAGTAGGTAAACTTGAGGAGCTCGTGGCTAGATAATAATAGCTGCACCGGTCAATCTTCGAGGTTAAGCAACGTTTGCCAAGGTTGGTCTCTGGATGGGTGACCATCTTAACATACCGAGTTTCCTCCGTGCCTCGGAAAGCACGTTAAGCCGTTGGTCTCGGCTGTCATTTGTAGATCTTTGGCAGTCGTTACGGATAGTCAGAAGCCAGTAAATCTGACTCCAATCTTGCCATGAAGTACCGTGTTACCCAGTTAATGGGTTGTGGAGGTCTGGTAGGCAGCCGCTCCACGTAAAATACTGGTATTCAGCTAAAATCCGGTTTGACTGGAAGCCGACCCCAATATAGTTGGGAAAAGGCTAGGCAGATGATGATGATGTTTAGTAGGTAAACCTGAACCTGTGATTAAGAGCCTAAGTTAGGTCCACTAGGCGCTACTTTCACACTAGGTAAATATGTAAATATTCAACTCAACAAGTCAGCAGTAAGTTGCATTCAGTAGCGAAAACTAAAAAAAAATACATAGAAGACATTGGTCCAGTGCAAATAGGTTTAGGTATATTTTTTAAATCTTTATTTTAGTTTCTAAAACTGAAAGCAAACATTGAATCAGCTACGAGAAGGTATGTAACGAGGTATCCAGGAACAAAGTTAAGCCGATGAACGTTTAGTGATAAAGAAAAATAATAAGTTCTCACTTTGAAGTTGTATAGCAAATAAGCATTCCTGTGACAAAACGACCTACCTCAATAGATCCTATTCCGTATGCCTGGGCAGAGGAGAAAACATTTCCTCTGCCCAGGTCAGGTAGGCAACTACATAAGTTTTGCGTATACCTAGAAAGAATATATCCGTCCTAATATTATATAGCTGACGAGTTGGTTGTTTTGTAGGTTGAACGCGCTCGTCTCAGAAACTACTGGTTCGAAATTCGAATTGAAAAATTATTTTAGTGTTGGATTTTAGCCCATTTATCGAGGAAGGCTATAAGGCTATTTGTAAATAGGTTATAAACATTAATACGGAAGATTGATGAAAAATGTTGCGCAGATGAAGTAGCGCGGGCTAGCTAGTCAACTTATAAAACTGAACCTCACAAGACAAGACCCCATACAGCAAACATACCATACATCTGAAGGATGGGGGTGGATGCACCAGTGGGCGCAAACCAAGCATCGTATCTTATACTAATATATAAAGCTGAAGAGTTTGTTTGTTTGTTTGTTTACTTGAACGCGCTAATCTCAGGAACCACTGGTCCGATTTGAAAAATTCTTTCAGTGTTAGATAGCCCATTTATCGAGGAAGGCTATAGGCTATATCATCACGCTAAGACCAATAGGAGCGGAGCAGACGAAGTTGCGCGGGTCAACTAGTTACTAAATATATGCGAGTACAGACAGAACAATATTTTAAAATGTTTTGGCCTGTCTGTTTGTTTCGGCTAGTCTCCGATACGACTGGTCCGCTGTTGACTGGTCTTCACTGGCAGACAACTGATATTAAAAGGAGATAGGTACTATTGTTTTATAAAGATTAGATTTCCTTACAAAAAAAAATTCTTTTGCTAACGCGGATGAAACTGCGGTTTGAAGCTAGTGTATCATAAATAGGAAAAAGTAGATGTTGCTGAAACCTAATAATCGTTATTAAATTGTTAATAGGTATTGGTTTTGTGTGAAGTAGTATCTGAACTTATTGAGAAATATATTTTTAGGGCAAAACATCTTTAGTAAGACGCGAGGTCATCAACACTATTTACCCGGATGTCCAAATTACCTCTTTATTTATTTATAAAAACTCCTAACATGTTTTTGTTCAAAGCCCTTGCGAAGGCTGATTTTTTTGTTGATCACCTTTTGATAAAGTTAGAAGGCAAAATCTGCTGGCCAAGTGCGAGTCGGACTCACGTACAAAGGGTTCCGAACAAAATTATTATTTTTTGTGTTATAGATAAAGAATATACATACAAACATGTTACTTATCTGCGCTTTGTTCAAAATTTTAGGCTCAGGGTCTGGTAATTTTAAAACTAAATTAAAAAAAATTAAAAGCCCCGGATAAGAAAAAAACTTTAAAAAGTATAAAATAATACGTATTGATCCATTTAGTTTAATATAGGTTCGATTCTTTGGGCCAAGCGTCTTCGCCTCGGGAGACCGCAATTTGTTGTATTTGTTAAGTACTTACCTATATTATTAGCGGTTCGCTGACGCGATGACGCTCGGCCTAAGTAATACTAATAAATTTAATGGATCAATAAGTCTTATTTTTTAATTTTTTAATATTTTTTTCTTATCGGGGGTTTTTCAAATTATTGATTTAATTTTTATTTCATGCTTTTTAAACTTAATTTACCTAATAGGGACCACTAGATACTAGAAAACCTATCATCTCATCATCTTCCTGCCCTTATCCCACATTACTTGGGGTCCGTGCAACACATTTTTTACTTCCCTTCTGTCCTATAAGCCGTCACGCTATCACTAACTCCCTTTTCTTTCATATTGCTCCTCGCAAAATCCATCCATCCACATATTATTATGATCTACACTACATCCTACATCGTAAACCAATCAATCGGTATACAATTATCATATCGGTAGAACGAGTGAAAGTACCTTCGCATCTCTCACCAATGTATACACTCATTTCTCTTTTCTGCTTCATCATCAGACCCTGATCGCAATCTATTTATAATCTATTCATTGCGACCATTTAAATGAATACGAAAACGGAAGGTCTGCTGTAAGTAAGTGAGTGATGCTTCAGCATCAGGTTAAGGTTACTGATCTAAAATAATATAATCTGTTCATTGAAACTATTCCAGTGAGTATGATACCTCTGCTGTAACTTAGTGAGGAGTTGGGTATTCTGAAGACCTCAGGTTATGCTACAGCATCAGGTCTATAACCAAGTTCTTGCAATGTCATTAAAGTATCAGAATACCAAATTTCACTTCGATCAGACCCGTAAAAGCTGATTAAATGTCTTCATCAACTAGAAAAGAGCTGATGATCTTCAAACGACTCAACCGGTTTTGATAAAACGTGTCACCCACCACTAGAAAACCTGCTTCCTAATAAAAAAAAACCGCATCCAAATCGGTTCATTCGTTTAAGAGCTAAGGTGCCACAGACAGACACAGATAGCAGTCAAACTTATAACACCCCTCTTTTTGGTCAGGGTTAAAAAAATATGAAAAAATAAAATTTAAACCCACCTCACAGTATATAAGCCCTTTCATTGATATATCACTCGATACAGTTAAAAACCTTTTTTTTAATTTTCTGGTTTGACCCCCAAAAGTGACCCCCTTACTAAACAATTATTTACTTTTTATTATATTTAACATTATTATTATTATATATTTATTTTTATTTATTTAGTTACAAAAGTACATAAGTATGTATGTTATAGTCAAAGGTCGATATACAGTCTCTTCCCCGTAAGACTAGCCTTTGGGGAAAACCCGAATTAAATTCCATTTTCGGCCTTTGACTGAAGTATTTTTAGTCAAACCTAGAAGTTCCTAACTTATCAGTCAAACGTCGAAAGAAAAATAATCTGTTTCGGGCTTCGCCTAGTCGATCCTAGAAGCAACATGTTTATCAGGTTCTCTTACGGTGTTTCGATCCGATAAATTATTTTGTCAGTCATTTTATTTTTGTACTTTGGTGTTTCAAACAGTGTTGTTACTGAAAACGCGGATAAAAAAGCTTTAAAAGTGAAGTTTAAAGAGAAAATAAAGATAAGTGTTCATTACATACACCTAAGACATAAAGAGATGTATGAGCAGATTATCTGTGAGGTAGAATCAGCTAAAGCAGCAATAAAGACAATTTATTTACAGTATCGCCGTCTCAAACGTTGCGTGTTTACGGACGAAAAAAATTTGATTAAGCCATTATCAGATGCAAAAAATATACAATACTACGTTACAGACGGCGAGTTGTTCGATGTTATTGATCAATAAATTGAAAAATGTAGTTTTATTACACCTAATGTAACAAACTATGACATTCTGATACCTAATTGAAGTTTGGCTGGTCAAAACCCGATTTCATGAACCTGACCAAATTGGTCTCTCCTAGGTTTGACGAAAATTGTTAAGTATTTATTTGGGGTTTGACTAAGACCTTAAGTCAGACCTGATGATTGACTAGTCAAACCTAGGAGCGCCGCAGCTTCGAGGTTTGACTATAACATGCCAAATTTCAACAGAATCGATTCCATAAATCCGTAGAAACCTGGCTATGACAGACAGACAGATACCCGAGATCCTATAAGGGTTACGTCGTTTCTTCTTGTGTTAATATAAACTTAGGGTTCAGTTAACTTAAGCATTTATCAAAGATAAATGCTTATGTTAATTGACTTTTACAACCTGCGTGCCATTTTATTGGCAGCCATTATGACACATTGTAAGCAGCCAATCCCTTTAACTTGTATTTCATTTGTAAAACGTGCATTGTTTCCTGCGACCGGGACCGCAATTAACTGGAACTGGAACTTCCGGCGACTGGGACACGTAAATGAAAAAAAAAACTATTGTTCAAACCAATACAATACAGTCAAACGAAAAAAGGTTTAAAAACTCTAAATTTTTTTTAAATAACAAGAACGTAGAATTATTATATAAATGATATTTTTAATAAAAAGAGATTTTTTTAAATTATTACTTTAAAAATTCATTCGTTTGACTGCCCTGGTCTTACATTAGTCGCCGAAAGAAAAAAAAAATGAAATGTATCAGGCGCGGCAACCGATTACCTATTTCTGTCCAGAAACCAGGGATAACAGTTCTCAAATCAATTACTTTCTTTTTCAGAAACATTACCCAATCTGTCACATAGAAAGGAATATTAGAAAATTGAACACCAACGAGTATGAATACCGACCAGCTTTCTATGAAGAGGTCCGTTGTACCATGACGTCAAGCGACGATGCTGGGGACTCTAATGAGGTATGTCTCCGGCACAGAATGGCGGATTACATATTTATTCACATCTCCCTCAATATGGGTATCAAACGAAAGGGCTTGACTAGTAGACTACTATATACCATGACAAATTTCAAATCCAAGATGGCGAATATATTTTTTTTCACAACTCCCTCAATATGAGTATCAAATGAAAGGGTTTGACTAGTTGAATAATATACTTACACTATAATGCAACAGAATGAGGAATATCAAGTAACGAAATGAAAATTAAATTTAAAAAGCATTAAATAAAAATTAAATTAAAAATTTTAAAACGCCCGACAAAAAAGAAACTTTAAAAAATAAAAAAATATTTCTATTGATCCTTTTAGTTTAATGAAGGTACGGTTATTTGGGCCAAGCTCAATCGCGTCGGGAGACCGCTAATAATTTGTACTTGTACCTATTAGTGAATACAAAAGATTTGTCGCTGATTGTCAGAGCAGTCAGCTAGGAAACACCGGCCTCATCTAGTTTAAACCGACCAAAAAAAAGATAGACGTGTAAAAATGTGTTCTAACTAAGTACTTTGTAAACTAGATCATTTAATCCTTACCGCACCTAATTAACAATATACATATTAAAATTAACATGTACTGTCCTCCAAAATTTGATAATACTTATGCACATTATCCGCAAGAAATTCAAATGCAAACAACTTTCTAAATATTGATGACAAACATTAAATAAGTTATTTTTTTTGCGTTGGTATTTTCAATCAAGGTCTAATGCACTTTGGCCTGTATTTCGTATTTATTTAGCCAAAGCAGCTGACATTAGATTTAAAGCAAGTGCTGGACTTTGGACTATGAACGTTTAGAAGGGGGAGCACACAATGATCGCCCGATGACGAATGATGTTCCAACAGAATCATTCGAGACTATTTCTTGATGCTCAAAGGCTTTTTTGACAGTGGATGCCATTACGTAAATACGAATTTTACAGTAGAGTAGAAATAAGCCACGAGAGAGCGTTTTAACGGTTTCGTCGTACTTTATAGCAAACCCTTTTTATTAAGACGTGATAAAGGGATTCATAATGGTTTTAAGACATCATGGTAGCCGTAGCTACATCGTGGCTAACTTTATTTTTTTGTAAGAATATAATATAATGATAATGAGAGAGGAGAACAATGACTGTTTTTATTCACAGATCGTTCTAAAAATGCGCGGTGATGTTTCAGATCTGTTCGAGCCTCGGATTTGCATGTGTCCAATGGAACAAAACTCTCCATTTGACGAGAAGACGATATACCAGGTAAAAATACACTAGATAGGTAATAAAGAAAAGATGGCTAGATTATGTGAGCGATAATATGGCTAGAAAGAAGGTTTCCACTGACATGACTGCGATTACAGATACTGTATGGCGATAAATTGGGTTGACGACAGAAAGATAATGATGACGTACCACCGTTACTACCTGGGCCCTCGGCACTGTTTAATATTACTGACATTACGACAAATTCGTCAAAAACATACACACACATAATTATCACACTTTGGCTACAGGTGTTGTTAAAAAAAGCAGAGAATGATATTAACGTACAAAATTGTATAATTGCTAAATGGTCGCTTATCACCAGTCAGTTTTAATAAATAAGCTCCTTCTTTGCCACTATAAGGGTGCACTCGAAGAGTAAACAAAGGAAGGAACAACCCTATTACTACGCCTCCGTGGTCCGTCCATCTGTCTGTCAACGAGCTGTATCTATTAAGATCAAAATAGTAATAAAAATATTGTTTATTCCTGAAACGTGATGTTTCCGTTAGTTATGTGGTAGGTACCAAACCCTTCTTGTGCTTGTCCGTCCCGCACTTGATCGGTTTTATTCTTTAAGAAGAACCAAGTCCAGAACTTGTTGGTGAATAGGGGCCTTAACATCAGCAGCGCTCTACAATGTAAAGAAGCACATGGTATTGATGGAATGCAAATGATTGTCACGTTTATTGACAAGTGACAATAAAATTTATCAAGAAACAATTGAACGTTTCTCCATCCTAGTATGTCGTGTGTTTACACGTGTGTTACTCTATCGCGCTTGGCTAGGATTTGAATGGAGTATGATACATATACTCCATCCAAACCTAGCAGTGCGTCTTTTGGCTGAAATGATGATGCTGATATACTCGTAGGTGCTGGTAGACCTTGGCCCATTGTTGACGTTTATGACGATTCTAAATTATAGAGGATCTGCATATCGGTCCTCAACCAAACGAAGGAAACATCCAATCTGCTTGTTTTGGAATTTCTTCCAAAGAGTCACCACGGCCCTGGAAGTCATAGAGCATTAGAAGGAACACTGACGGGTTTTAGTCAGTAAGAGTCTGACACTTCCATCCGCTCCGCCCAGAGTGGAAGGAGTCCTTTGGTGGTTACTTATACCTTAAAAAAATGCAGTCACGACTGTGTAGGTTGAACCATGCGCTCAAAATATATTGAAGAGGCTTCTTAATTCTTTCATCATCATTCAAGCGTTAAGAAAAAAAAACGACTAAGCATTAACTAAATGTCAAAGGTTGTGGACAGACTGGTTACTTCATTCAATCTGAGTCAGCCGAAAGATTAATAAATCAAGGCGATCGATACGAGATACGAAATAAGTATCGGTTTAATATACTATGTCATTGCATTTTAGCATGGCTATAGCGGTCGTTCTTCTTCTTATCGTGTGGGCAGTAAGGTCTAATGACCCCACACACCTTAGTGTCACAATTTCTAAACCGCATTAAGGGCCTCTGACATGGTTTTGACGACCGCCATATGGAGGTCGGGATAACCGGCTTATACGTGCCTTCCGAATCCCGAAATCATCTTTTCAAGTCAGCCCCTCCGTACATACATATGTACGGCGTAAGTACTTAAGTGTCACATGTAGGTAGGTAGACATTGAATTGTTATAAAGGCTGCTTATTTTTTTAAGCAGTTCTTTAGCAGAGTTTAGCATTTTAATGGACGTCGTCCTTCCTTTGAAAAACAACACAAATCCGGTTTAACGAAAACGAAAAAAGGTGGAGATTCTCAAGTCGACCTTTATACATATTTTTTATTACAAATCATTACTTTGAAATTCACCAACACAACTTAAACAAAGAAATAATGAAGTTCGTGAACTCCACAACGGCTTAAGTACAGTAGTTATTTTTTGTTTTTAGGGTTCCGAACATCCGCAACAAACAGAATTACAGAACCCTTATAGGATCACTCGGGTGTCTGTCTGTATGTCAAAAAAGTTTTTCAAACTGTATCGTTTGACATAACAAATGAAAGGGCTTTCTGTGAGGGTTTTAATTATTTTTGTTTCATAATTTTAAAAGAAGTCGGTTAATAAATCGTTTTGAAGTTATTCAAGAAATTAGACCAAACATAAACATGGCCATAGTTTTCTTTTTGATATCCTGGTTACCACTATCTCAACTGATCATCATCATCTTTTTCCCAACTATATTGGGGTCGGCTTCCAGTCAAGCCAGATTAAGCTGAATACCAGTATTTTACGAGGAGTGGCTGCCTACCAGACCTCCACAACCCATTAACTGGGTAATACGGTACTTCATGGCAAGACTGGAGTCAGATTTAATGGCTTCTGACTATCCGTAACAACTGCCAAAGATCTACAAATGATAGCCGGGACCAACGGCTTAACGTGCTTTCCGAGGCACGGAGAAAACTCGGTATGTTAAGATGGTCACCCATCCACAGACCAACCTTGGCAAGCGTTGCTTAACCTTGAAGATCGACCCGTGCGGCTGTTATTATCTAGCCACGAGCTCCTCTCAATTGATGATAAGCGATAATGTGGTTGATGACGGAGTTCGGTAGCCAAGTAACCAACGCTATCGCAAGTGGGTGCCAAACGCTAAACTCAACGTAATCATTTACTTGTCCGTATGTTTGACAACGACATTACAATACACAATTCCCGTCTTATTTTTCTCTTTTAGGTGAAAACATTCATTTAAATATGAGGTCACTTTTGAATATCTGTATGCCAATTCTAATAATTTTAAAGCAACCTTTGCATTCGCAATCTGTCAAAAATGTATGGAATTTGAGGCTGTTTTGACAGATTTCGACTGTTATGCCAATGGAAACTGGCCTTTAGGGCCATTACTAAAAGTTCTTCTTTACTTAAATACTAGCACATCGCCCGCGACTTCGTTCGCGCGTTTTTTTAGGTACTCCACGAGCTTCACCTCCATAAGTCCTCTCTCTCTAAAGGGTAACGTGTAAACTGTAAATTGCTTATTAATAAGTAAAAGTCAAAGCGAACGTCATTCACATTTCAAATAATATGAAATTCTAAAGTGACTCTACCATTCATTATTAATAGACTCCCCTTCTTCTTAATCTTAACGTGTGGGCAGTAAGGACTAACGACACACACCCCTGGTGTCAGAGTTTCTAAACCACCTCAAACGAGTGTTTTTATACCCGTCGTAATTTTTAAACGAAGGGTCTGATTTGCATAATTAAATTTGTAATTTACGTACACATAACCAACCTAAATTACCAAACCATTTAAATGGATAAGGATTAATATCATGATACCAAAATAACGACTATACCATTCCACCCAGGTTTTGATCGAATAATTTGAACAAAAAGCGGTTATTGTGACTTAACCATGACAGTTAGGTATATGCCATCTCGGACTTTTTTTTGGATATTGATGTCCTCTATAAAACTGTAGTAGGTAAATCACTTTGCTGTATTTTCAATAGTTTACGCAGCGTACCTACGCGATGTAAGGACTTTTTTGGTATTTTTTCACACTATCGAAGTTTTCATAGGTACGAATCACTAACTTTTTTGAGAATTTTCTATAGCCTATGGTCATCAGGGATAATGTAGGATTCTAATGGTGATATAATTTTTAAAATCGGTCCGGTAGTTTCGGAGCTTATTCAATTCAAACAAACAAACAAATCTTTCCTCTTTATAATATTAGTGTAGATTGCAGGAAAACCTAGAAGAAATTTATAGTTTCAAAATAGCATGTTACAAAATTAGGATTCGATCGGAAAAAATTGCACCCAAGTGCACTTGACCGTATTTTACAATATATTTCATTTTCCAGTGACTGCTGGGAAACGAGCACCATGGTGATACCAGCGGGCTGCGAGTGCATGTGGCCAGTTCACCGCCTGGGCGACATGAACCTTCGAATGTAATCAAACAGTAGTAGGCCAGACCCTCCGTCCCAAAACAGAAAATGACTCTCGAATTACTTATGTTTATCCAAAACATGGTGCTGTACTGTGTACCTAGTATAGCAATTTCGTTTTAGCGTGGCAATATCGGTCATTGACCCGCCTTCATATTTTTCATCCTAATAATATTTTGACATCTATCATGTCTCCTCAACATTTTTTCAAAAGGTAATGTTCAATTATTTTTCGGGTTCTACTGAGAGACATTGAAAAGGTCAATTACCACTATTACCATGCTGACACTTAACAACTATATATTACATATAATGCATTTCTACTTAGTCTCAGAATACCGGTTCTCTATTACAAAATAATAATCAGAATACCTATTGTAACCTATTCTGAATATAGCTATGTAATCGGCTCTAGCCATTAGGCACTGCGCCATATGATTACCGTCAGCGTGCTATTATTCTTGTGGGTATCATCATACAAAAAACCAGGTTGTACAAATGTAGCCAAAATGAACGATAGAACACTAGTTACCTGCCTAATGTAACCGATATAATCTACCTCTAGGCGCGATTATTGTTTTGAAATAATTCATTAACACAATCAATAAAAATGAATATCTACTGCATTAGAATTATGATACACCCTGTTAATAATGTTAATTATCAAAACAATGTCACTGTTCCATTCCGCGCCGTCCTTGGAACACAAGGCTCGGAGTTCACTCGCTCCTGGATGTTCCAAACTACGTCATGTGTCATGATAATTAATAATATTTTCTATTTTTTTTTTAAATAATTCAATAATGTTCATAAATAACATTTCTTTTTAAATGAATGAGTAGTCATTAGTTAGATGAAGTGGGCTGCCATTATAAAATGGCACCGTGTACTTAAACATGTCACCGAAAAATTGCAAACGCCGCAGAATTGTAAAATATCGCGTAAAATTGTGTCATATTATTTTTTCTTAATAAGGCACGGACATACTTAATGGAAACTATTCAATTTGGGTAGGATTTATTGTAAGTAGGCATCAAAAACGATTTCTTCATAATAAATATATCGAGAAATCACAATCTTGTACTTAAAGATTTTTTACAATCTTACTTACGGAGTCCGTAATTTTCCGGTGACATACGCAAACCTTCCTCGTTTCTCGCTCTTTCATTTTAACCCCCGACGACGCAAAAAGAAGGGTGTTATAAGTTTGACCGCTCTGCGTGTGTGTCTGTCTGTCCATGTGTAGGGCACCATAGCTTAAGAGCTACGGGTAACTGCGGGTACGGGGCTAACGGGTGAACCTATTTGGATGCGGTTTTTTTATTTGAAAGCAGGTTTTTTTCCTCTGGTTCTTCGGCATATTTTGCATGTAGTTGACAGGTATGAGGCTTTTCTACTTGATGAAGGGATGTGAGCAACTTCCACAGTTCTAATCGATGTGAAATTTGGTATTCTGTTACTACTGTTCAACATAATTATTGTAAGAACATGGTAACCTTATCTGATGCTACAGCATGATCTGCATAATACCCAACTCCTCGCTTGGTTACAGCAGAGGTGACATGTATTGACTCACTGGAACGGTTTCAATGAACAGATAATAGAAAGATAAGTAACCTTGACCTGAAGCTGCAGCTGACCTGGAATCTGCAGGATACCCATCCCTCATTTACCTACGTACAGCAGACGGTTTGTGTTTGGGCTCATTTAAAAGGTCTAAAAATAAGGTTATAAATAGATTGTTGTCAGGGTCTGATGATGAAGTTGAAAAGAGAAATGAGAGAATACATACCAATTTATACACTCATTTATCTTTTGTCGTGACTTTGTAGCTGAGCATCGCTCATCAGCGCCATGCCCAGCTACAACCTCTCTCATCATCGATATGATATTTGGGTATACCATGTAGTGCCGTTTAGGTGAGTGTAGATCGTAGGATTTCTAGTAGTAACTAATGTGTAAAAGTAGTAAAAACATAAAATAAAAATTAAATTACAGTCGGCGATTACTTAAATTTTAAATTTTTATTATCAAGTTCTGCTGAAGAACTTAGCGAAGAAACAGAGACACATAGCAACTTCTAATCTAGTCACATCTTTATTATTCGTCACCATTAATATTCTGTTAAACTGTAGCCATAGACATCTCTAATCTTATGTCATTTTAATCTTTCCTCCGTTCATCCAGCGGCTTGTGGTGTCCATCGCATAACATAACCTCCGTGTGTCCTACCACCACCTACTCTATAGTTGTCAATGAAGGTTTTCATTTAAAGGAAATGTTTCATTTTTGTATGAGACGCCGGCCATAACTTGTACCTTTTAGCGAAGCTGAAAACCAAACTTATGAAAACAAAAAATACTTTATTCTATTCAGGAATAGAATAAAATATAATTTTTTTCATAATAAGTATAAATTTTTTTTATGTACATAATAATAATAAAAATGTTTGACATTTTCGAGACTGATACAGACGTGTATGTGTTTATGTCAAAACATTCATTTTGAATTTTTCGTTCAGAAATGGTTCAGAAAAAACACTTCAGAAAAATTTATTAAATATTTTTATAACTATGTGATCGTCAAAAATGTAATCGTTAATAATAATAAGTTTTAATACTACAACGTCAACGTGATATTAGGTTTTGATGTAATATGAAAAAACGAAAGCAGGCTATGCAAACTATGAGACGCCATGTTGAATATGGCAATAATTGAAAAACGATTACTTTTTGTTCACGACAACTCCGGCTTAAATTCACGAAAGAACAGTTTTCCTCAATTCGTAGTATTTTTCTCTCTTATTCGGTAAATGCGTACATCTGATGACCGAAAATGAAACATCTCCTTAACGCCGCCATTTGGCACCAATTAATTACCTAGGTGAAAGGTCCTCTTCTTTGAAAACGGATTTGTGGCGTTACAATTTAAGTAATGTCGACACACATAAGCATTTTGAGTGGTGCCTGGATCTGACGCTTCAGTGCTGTGCTGCCACTCGCCAACCTTAATTTGCTGTCTCCACTCAAGTACACATCTCGTCTAGTCCTGTACCCCTATTCTGTAACAATAATTTCGTGTCTCGACAGCGGAATCCGAGGTGAGTATCAAATTACGTCAAACATAAGACCTTGATATGTCGTGTGCAATAACTCACTTTGTGAAGTTTGTCACATAGGTGAAGCTCGATATCGAAATGGTTACTTACAGAATAGACTAGCTGCTCCATTTGCTGTCTCCACTCAAGTACACACCTCATCTAGCCCTGCTCTATTCGCTGTCTCCACTCAAGTACACATCTCGTCTAGCCCTGCTCTATTCGCTGTCTCCACTCAAGAACACATCTCGTCTAGCCCTGCTCTATTCGCTGTCTCCACTCAAGTACACATCTCGTCTAGCCCTGCTCTATTCGCTGTCTCCACTCAAGGACACATCTCGTCTAGTCCTGCTCTATTCGCTGTCACCACTCAAGCACGCATCTCGTCTAGTCCTGCTCTATTCGCTGTCTCCACTCAAGTACACATCTCGTCTAGCCCTGCTCTATTCGCTGTCTCCACTCAAGAACACATCTCGTCTAGCCCTGCTCTATTCGCTGTCTCCACTCAAGAACACATCTCGTCTAGCCCTGCTCTATTCGCTGTCTCCACTCAAGTACACATCTCGTCTAGCCCTGCTCTATTCGCTGTCTCCACTCAAGTACCCATCTCGTCTAGCCCTGCTCTATTCGCTGTCTTCACTCAAGTAAACATCTCGTCTAGCCCTGCTCTATTTGCTGTCTCCACTCAAGCACACATCTCGTCTAGGCCTACTTTATTCACTGTCTCTACTCAAGAACACATCTCGTCTAGCCCTGCTCTATTCGCTGTCTCCACTCAAGCACACATCTCGTCTAGCCCTGCTCTATTCGCTGTCTCCACTCAAGTACACATCTCGTCTAGGCCTGCTCTACTCGCTGTCTCTACTCAAGAACACATCTCGTCTAGCCCTGCTCTATTCGCTGTCTCCACTCAAGCACACATCTCGTCTAGCCCTGCTCTATTCGCTGTCTCCACTCAAGCACACATCTCGTCTAGGCCTGCTCTATTCGCTGTCTCTACTCAAGAACACATCTCGTCTAGCCCTGCTCTATTCGCTGTCTCCACTCAAGTACACATCTCGTCTAGTCCTGCTCTATTCGCTGTCTCTACTCAAGAACACATCTCGTCTAGCCCTGCTCTATTCGCTGTCTCCACTCAAGTACACATCTCGTCTAGCCCTGCTCTATTCGCTGTCTCCACTCAAGTACACATCTAGTCTAGCCCTGCTCCATCGCTGTCTCCACTCATGTACACAGTCATCTCGCCTAGATCCTCTTCTTACGATCTTAAAAGTCAATCTGTCTAGCATTTTCCGAACCATGTTGTGTCTTGCAGTCTACCGTCTGAATAGTCATTGTATTTATTATGCAATATCTATCATAGAGTAAAGCGAGAAACACACTGGTCCTACGTACGCAACGTATGCAACGCTTTTTTATCGTATCGTATCTTGCGTTGCATACGATAAGTGTGTTTCTGCTGAATAGTTTGTTATATAAAATCAAGAGTCCAGATATCATAATGCGTTGCATACGTTGCGTACATGGGACCAGATTGTCTCTAGGTTTAGTGCATACCTAGTCAATTTAACGTAAATCTTTTAAAGGGGAAAATTTGAAGAAACAGTCATTTTGATGCAGCAAAGCTAAGGGTCTTACGCCCATATTCCAAGTCAGTATGAAGAACCCCCAGTGAAGGAAATAACACTCGATTCATTTCAATACATAACAAGCTACAGTTACCTTACAGTCGATTTGACTATGACGCTTCGAGATGGAGTCGAGATTGAAAACATGACTTAAAATATGACATAATTATATTCATAAGACTGGTTCAGACTAATGTCCTTTAAAGATTTGGGGATTGCGCAAACTTAAGAGCTTAAATAAATATTGCGTGCCGACTTACTCGTGTAAACCAGACACCTAGACCCGCACATAAATAAATGTTATCCACATAATATTTTTAACGCCATTCGCACCTTTTTATATAGGTGAACAAATATTATTATAAGATTTATAAATTTCTGAATGTTTTTATTTTTGAATTATCAATATCTATGCGTAGTACGAGTAAATCTGTTCTTTATTTATTTAACAGTTTAACAAACAGTCGAAAAATAGGTAGAAACGTGATGCTTGATAAGTAAATTAGTGTTTATTACATAGTTTAGTAGTTACATTATATAGTAGACTGATACAAGGTCATTTTAAAGTATAAGTACAGCTACATTTGGTTTCCGCTATTTTTTTTTTAAAGGTTACCATCAATATGGGTCGATTTATCGATTAATAGAGTTGAATAAAAACTTTTGAGGATGTTTGTAAAACCAGTCAACGTTAATTTGATGATTTATTTAGATATAACTATGTATGTTACCAAAGCATTTAAGCAATCCAAAGTTGTTTACGGAATTCAGGTTTTTAAAAGATCACTACCTAGGCATATGTTTGTAGGTAGGTATAATAGACAAGATGTTGATCCTGGCAGATGGGTACCTACGTTACCTCTTTTAAACTATTTTATTTACGTCATAAATGACCTTGATTACGTTAATAGACCATTTTCCAGAAGAGTTCAGAAACCGCTAGGATTGTGGCTAAGTTCTAAGATTGACTGTATTTTAATTATGTAGTTTCCTACTCGTCTATGTAAGTATGATCACAAATAAAAGTGACTTAAAAGTATTAATTTACATTATTATAACTAATAATAATACTGATAATAAACGAATTTCGCAAATAAATCAAATTGTTTTTCTCGTCTAACATTTCCGATCCACGTAACATAGTGATTTCATAACGCACGGTCAGACGTCTAACCGAAAATTGGTTAAAACACAGACCAAACCAGAAAAGTTCAAAGTTTGGTTTGTAGAGTTACGGTATTTAACTTTTGTTTGCGTTCTTCAAGCCATTAACACGTTTGAGTTCAATATTAGCTCAAGCTCCCGTTTGTGTAGGCCTAGTCGAACGCGTGGTGGCGAGGCGAGGTGACGCCCGCGCCGACTCGATGGTCGCGATGTTGACCCTATCTCGTGTACCTTCACACCGTGGAGGTTTTGTGACCATCGCTTGCCATCTCTAAGACGCCGCGCCCGCGCCGCCAAGCACTCAGTCCGCAGCGACAAGTGCGTGAAGGAGGCTGTCCCTCACGCCGTGCTTACCGCGCCTACTGCTCCACAAGTCCGCATCATCGTCACAAAATCAGTAAGTTTGTAACTCTAAGTTGCCTTACGAAATCGAAACAGATCGACGAAATTTCGCTGTTATTGGTGCGCTCTTTGTTACACAAATAAATTGTTACATCACTGTTGAACTAATTTGTTGAGGAACTTTATTGATTGCCGCGTAAACAATAACAACTCATCAAGATGACAATCATCAATGACTTTGAGTTCAGTAATGATCAACGAGTTTTTCACGGTGTTTCTAACAAACCTTCAAGGAAGTCTTAAGGTTTTATCATTCGCATTAATCCACTGAAAATGTATTAAGAGGCCTATTACAATTTGACTGTGTTTTTTGCGTAAAATGACCAACTTTGGCTTTTATATTCTCAGAAACTGAAATATTTAGGCAACTTTGGCTTATTGGGTGGTTGAGAATAGTTATTAGTATTGAACATAGCGGCCTCACTTTTCGCATTTTTCTCTTATCTATTTGTAAAAAGCCAAAATTCCGAAGTAAGTTTCTCATGAAAAGCGCGACAGCACTTTTTTGGGCTCGTGGATTGAACTACTGTATGAACCAAATGAAATGAACAATACACTCGTATCATAATATTCCTTATATAATGTACAATGGTTTCGTGCATAGCGGCCTCAGAAATTTGAAATAAGAATGGAATATCCGTAAACAAAAATCCATTCAAATCCATGAAGACTACTAAATACACTCAGAATTAACTGTAAATTTCTCCTTAATACATTAATATTGTTACGTAGACTTTATACCAATATAGACCAAAGTTAATAAAAAAATGAACATTTAATAAATATTCAAATAAATTAATAATAAAACCTAAAATAAACGTAAGTGCAAGTGCGTTTTGCGAGTGCAAACTCAATTGTGTGATAGTGCTCTTAATTAGGTACCAATTTCATGTCAGTGCACCAACCTCATTTTTAGAATAACCTCATTGGCCAGCACGATCACAGAATGAAAAAAAAACTTTCGAAAATTTTCTTCACTTTATTCAATACACTTTGCATAATTTTGGTTTGTTTTTTGATAAAATCGTAAGTAATCATAAAAGCGAGCGCAGCAGCGACGAAGATAAATACACCTGCGGAGTTAGCGCAAGCGGTACATAATGCCGAATTGAGTTTTCTTCCGGAAAAATCGCGCGAAATGAACATAAAACCGAACAATTTGTTCAATGCATGGAGACATTCTAAAAACGCAAAAACGTTACTTACATAACATCATCAGGATTTATAAAGGAATCTGTAGAAAACAAGTGAAAATTGTGCAAGGGCATCGTTGGAGGTATAAACAATCTTGCCCAGGATCGTTGGACTCGTCCTTCAACCTCCAAAGGCAGTAAGATAGGAAATCGTTTTCAATCGCCTACAAACCCGTCTGTGTCTCCAACATTCACAATGGAATCCAATGAAATTGAGCAATTTTAACCCTAGTAGGTAAATAGTACACAAGTAATAAACACAATCGTAACAGTTCCAAAAAAGAAACTTTCAATACCTACTACCAATTGCAGCAATTTTACTTTTAATTTTTAAATTAAATAAACACTCATTTGTATAGGTACCGTTTTCCACCTACCATGGTGAAATCAATTGGAATCCGTCGCTACGCTCAGGATTAAATACAAGTACTTACTTGCGCCAGAAAACAACATTACAGCCCTGCATAACTAACTAACTATACAATTGCTCACAAACATTATTGTATATATAAGCAAAGGTTGTTTTAGAAGTACATTTACAACAGTCAGTCTTCAGGTGCTAAAACGTAATTATCATGTTAACCTTAAGAGCCCTATCACAAAATTGCGTTTTCACTCACAAAACTGCTGACTCATCGCATTATGTACAAATTAAGGAGTTGCAATTACGTTTATTTTATGGTTTATTATTAATTTATTTAAAGAATATTTATTAAATTTTCATATCTTATGAACTATGGTATATATTGGTATAAATTTTACATTAATTTACCGTCATTTTTAAGATTTATGCTTAGTTCTTCTTAACAGTGAATTCCACGGTAAAAGACAATTAGTTCACTTTAAAAAAAGATAAAATTTACTACAATTTGAAGGCAACCGTAGGTACATCTGAGGGTGTAAAAGATATTTAGGTTCTGCACTTCAAAGTCACTCACATAACAAAGTAATTATCACAAGAATGTATTTAGGAACTACTTAAACACAAGAATGTATTTAGGAACTACATTAACACAAGGTTAAGAAAACTTGACAAAATGAGGTGCTTAAGAGTACGTGACGATCTTGTGAATAGCTATAATATAATATAAGTAACATATATTTCTATGGTAACATACTACAATTTATTATCTTTGGTTATATACAACATTATTAGTGCTGCCCTGCTATAGTGCTGCCCTATTCAATTATTTTATGTCATTTGACTATAGAGTATACCATAGCTAATTATTGGCAATAAACTTCAAAAACAACAGACGAACAGACGAAATCATAAGCGTTCCCTTTTTGGCAATGGCTACGGAACACGAAAAATATATAGGTACATTAAAATACATGCACATGGTTTTTCACAGACACAAAAAAAGAGAAGAAGAGTGTTTTGGAAGTTATATTTTTGTGTCTGGGAAGTTATATTCAAGTAAACAATAAGCTTCAATTAAATTCACAAATCGTAGGTACTTTTTAGCAATTTAGTTCTCTGTTTTATTTTGTCTACAAAAGTACAATAATAGAGTTATAATATAAGCATTTTATGCAAAAAAATAATTAAATAAATTAAAAATAAAAGAAATAGTAATGTGTAAAGTTAACATTAGATAATGGTATGTATCTAATGTCATGTTTATAATATTATGTAGTATTATGTTGTTTTAATCGGATAAGTAATTTATCCATCTGCCTAGCCTATTTCCAACTACATTGGGGTCGGCTTCCAGTCAAACCGGATTCAGCTGAATACCATTGTTTTACGTGGAGCGGCCGCCTACCAGACCTCCACAATCCATTGACTGGGTAACACGGTACATCTTGGCAAGACTGGAGTCAGATTTACTGGCTTCTGACGAGCCGTAACGACTGCCAAAGATCTACAATTAATGACAGCCGGGATCAACGGCTGTACGTGCTTTCCGAGGCACGGAGGAAACCCATTATGTTACCCATCCACAGACACACCTTGCTTGCAAGCGCAGCTTTACCTTCAAGATAGACCCGTGCCTTCAAGATCGGCTGTTATTATTTAGCCACGAGCTCCTATATTAAATTCAAAGGATTAATACGTTTTTTTTTTGTAGGGGGTTTTTTAATTATTTTTTCTTAATCATATCTTAAGATTTATTGCCAGTTCTAACACAAGCATGCAGTTTTTTTGTGATAACGTCTAACATTCTTTTCCTGTGACATACAAAATAAATTATCTTGTTTTAATTTGCAACTGCATTTTCCCAAGAATCATCGCAAACGACAGCAATTCGCTTAGTAATCCTTAATGAATGCACTATTTGCACTGCAGTCATAATTGTACACTCAATGGACGACCCTTTTCCTCGTTTATTCGTTTCAAACTGTAATTAAATTATCTTATTATCCACGGTCTGCACGCAATATTTTTTTTTGCTTGCTGTGGGTTTGTTTTTGACTCTATTCTAGATCAAAGTGGTTGTTTTTAGAGATATAACAAATATAAAAGGAAAACTATCATAAGCTAAGTAGGTTTTACAAGTTAACAAGTGCCTAATAGACAACCAACCTATAAAATGTACTTGGGGAAGGAAAATTTCGTACAAATTTCATGGAAACTCGGCAACTATGACGCACTGAGTTGGGCCGGACACGCACTTGGCCGGTTTTTATTTTAGGCGAGAGCCAAACCTCGAATTATGACTTTTCCATACAAAGTCTATCCGCCCGCATTCCCTCTAATTAGGTACCTACGCAATTACTGCTGACATTTTTCCGATAACCCTAGATGATAGCGTGTAAGTAGAGTAAATATTTTGATTTTATAGAAAACAATAAATTAATAAAATTAAAAAAATATCACAAACCTAAGTAAACAAATTAAAAAGTTATAGACAGTCAAACTCGCGGGTGGGACAAAAATGGGACAGCGGCGTTTCTTTTGGTTAAGTTTCCACAATTAAAATAAAATAAATGCTTGAATAATTTACACAGGGTAGGTAACCTAACCTAAACATTACACTCAATTAAGAAATAAAATATGAAAAGAAAAATTAAGAAAGAAAATAAATAATAAATAAGATATAAATAAGAAAAAATAAGAAAAAAACACGAAAAGAACCTCTATAAAATAAAAATCAAAATATGTAATTTTTGTTGATGATTATATTAATTATGTTCGAGTTGTCTTTTTGCCGGTGTTTTTTAATTATTAATTTCATGCTTTTGACAGGTAGGTGCTTAATTAATTTTATGTAAATAAGTGAGGAGTTGCATATCTTCAACAACTAGAAAAGAGCTGATGATCTGCTGATGACGGCAGAATTCGCTTGAATCATTTCTAAGAACATAAGTCTACTCGATTTTCAGTCAAAAAAATAATGTAAATCGAATTCGGTTCATGGGTTCATCCGTTCAATACTTACAGATACACGCAACATACCTGTATAATATCGTATAGTCTGTCTGGGCACACACGTTAAAATAATAACACGCCTCATTTTGGAAGGAGATTAAAAATCCGAACAACAAATAAGGAATAACTAAGCAACATCTTTTTTTTTATAAGTTACCTAGTACTTGCTCTGCGAATTACTTACCAAAGTTTTTTATTTGCGTTCTCTAATTTTTATGAAAAATTTAAAGCTTTGCGAATTCCGTGCGATTGTGAACTATAATGCCTTTTTATGCTTATTTATTAAAATAGTATAATTTTGTCTCTTCGCGTGACGTAACAGCTGGCTTTTACATCGGACAAAGGATACATTGCCATACTATGTGGCAAAGCGTTTTTTGACGCCATATTTCATATTATTTTTAGTTAGTTAAGAGATATGTAGTAAATAAAATGTCTCTCTATTTTTAGTTCCCTATCTTCGAAACATTTATTTAATCACAAATGGCTGAGTAATGTACGGACATGGCATGTTTGAGTGTTCCGTTTTTTGGCATTCGGGTGAGAAAATTAAACAAAATTAAGTTTTCTGGAATCTGGAATCCAAAAACAGTATTTGTGATAAATCATAGCTAACCTTTGAAATAACACTCAAATTTCATTGAAAAAAAACCGTATGGACCGTAAAAAATCCGTAGGGATCCGCAGTAGCACGTCACAAATAAAGGTTGGTCGACTATTACTTGTTGCTATACCCCATACCAATCTCCAACTTTTTAATCAGTTGCGTAGCTAGTCTCGAAGGGGGTTTTAGGGGTATCTCTGATACGGCTGATAGGTACGGCGGTAGCTACGTCCCTGTTTATAATGCTAAGCGTCTCTGACCTAATCCGCGGACTGACAGACGGACATGGTGGAACTATAAGGGTTCCTTGTTGACTACGGAATCCTAATTACTTAATTACTTCAGATGCAACCCCGACATAAAAAAAACAAGAATTATGAATCGAATCATCAGTAAATCCGTAATTATGAAGGCATAACTAACATGGTAATAAAAAAGAAAATCTGAGCGTTGTCGCGGGATAAAACTAGTCATATCTGATCCACGTCAATGGAAACAGCCAAGCAATCTCTTGCCGCATTATATTCTCCTGGTAGCACAATTTTGTGAGCGACTTCGCAAGTATGGGGAGAGAAGTACCAGGGCTGCGGCTCAAAGGGGGTGGAGGGCGGAAAATCAATACTGCACCTGCGCACATTGAAAGTGAAAGGAGACGTGACGTCATTCTGCGTAGACATTGCTTCGTACGGCACGAGAATTTTCACGTTCGCTATCTGGGGTATTTTGCAGTTCACCAAGAGGACCATAGAAATGTATAATATATCTATGTACGGAACTCTCGGTGGGCGAGTCCGGCTCGCATTTAACAGGCATATTTCTAGAAGACACCGTAGGTAAATACGTCTTTTCCGTTGTGTCAGAATAACTTCGTGCAACTATTACAAAATCTCACGGTTGCATTAGAAGGCCATTAATTCAGAATTTTCGTAAAGTGTTATTTAACAGTTTAACAACACACAAACGACTGCACAAATTGTACTGACTCTCTCACTAACACTACACAATCGTTTTTCGAAGCACCAAAGACAATATCTTACCTAAAATTGTATGAATGTCTGGGTGCGACATGTACAGTCAAAAAAGCTATTCAGTATACAGGTAAAAATGTTAATTTTTCCACAGCACTGCCATAGTTTATTTCTAATGTGTGAATTATATTTTTTTTAAACTTTTGTCATACTTACGAGTGTGTTGTACAATAATTGTCTACTCAGCACACTCACAACATTGTTTAAAACTAGTTGAAAATTAGCTGCCTGCATACCTAATAGGTTTGTTGACTGTAGGTACATATAATTTCAAAGACTTTCCAACCTGCTTTCTTTCTTCGAATGTACTTTATAAAATTCTCAACACCAATAGGATTTGTCACATCCATGTGTGTTCAATAACTAATTGAGATCAACGAGTAGACAGACATAATATTCTACTACTGAATGAAAATGGAAATACTAGAAAATGGGGTCACTTTTTGTGGGAAAATTTCCAACTCTACCGTGTGGCATGTCAAATCAAAAGGCTCATTGTAAGGGTCCCAAAATATTCGTCTTATAATCTTAAAATATTCCATTCCGAAGTTATTAAAAGAATTCTTGAAAGAATTCTAACGCCTCAACATATGTGGTAGACACGTTCATAGAGTCGATATCATATCTATACTAATATTAAAAGCTGAAGAGTTTGTTTATTTGTACGCGCTAATCTCAGGAACTACTGGTCCGATTGGAAAAATTCTTTCAGTGTTAGATAGCCCATATATCATCACGATAAGATCAATAGGAGCGGAGCAGTAATGGAAATTTTGACGCAGACGAAGTTGCGCGGGGTCAACTAGTATAATATAATAAACAAGGAGATTTATGCCCGATAGACGAAAATGTATCGGAACCGGTGTCTCCAGTGTTCCCCTTCCATACTATATACTCGTAGAATGAAGTGGCAGGACGATAACATCGCTGCAGTCACTTGCTCATTGAGGGGACTTTAAAAAATAGATTGCCAAGACCCAGATACTAGAAGCGATTGCTGTCGGGCAGTTACATAGTAAAATCTCTAAATTCATTCATATTTTGCACTTGTACGCACAGCCTAAGCTAGACATAGATGCATTTGCACAAGTGTTCCTTGTAAGTATGTTATTTGGTATGTATATCGAAGGGCAAGCACGTGGATATTTTTAACATTCATCCCTAACAGGATAATAGAAGATGTAGTTTTTATGGAAGTCCGTCATTTTAGCTGATAAGTAATCCCATCGGCAGCAAGACTTGTAAAGTAAGACTCAAAAAACAATTAATATAGTATGAAAGGATTTGCCAGCTAGGCTCTGCGCTAACGAGCTTGCCGCCAAGGCTTTGGAATCGCAGTGCGATATAGGTACATAGGTATTTAAAATATCTGAAAACCTTAGGTGATATAAAAAGGTTCTAAATACCTACACAAAATGTGATTCCATCGGTGAAAGCGATTGTCGCAACGTCCAAAAAGTTTGTAATTGACAAGCGACGCAGAAATGTCACGTGTAAACCCTTCGTTTCGTCTATCGCTATCGCTATCGCTGATTTTATCTAATTGTCACTGTGTCTAGAGCCAGTAACCTAGGTTCTAACATAATTATACAGAGCGCCATGCCATGACGTGACCAAGGTGATGATCCTCTGATTTCAACGGCCAAGAAACACATAAAAATAATTAAAACGACTTCTGTACATTCTGAACGTAATTACACAATGTAATTAAAGTTACTCACACAAGAAGCCATGCCACTTAATTTACTTTTCAAGCAATTCTTGTCTTTAACGCATTTTCCTGTTTAACTTCTAAACAATGTTGTGGATTTGTTATAAAACTAGTTTTCCGACAACATAACGCCTCCTTAACTCGGCACTATACCGAGGACATCCCAGACGTCAGCCTGTATGAGATTAGGATAGCTCTGAAGCAGCTTAAGAACAACAGGGCGTCGGGTGAGGACGGAATTATGGCCGAACTCCTGGGAGGCGGAAGGAAGACCGGTACTTAAGACCCTTCAGGAACTGTTCAATTCCATCATACTCGAGGGAAAACGCCACAGGCATGGAGCAGAGGTGTGTGGGGTCGTACTCTTCTTTAAGAAGGGCGAAAATGCCCTGCTGAAGATCTATAGGCTCATCTCACTTCTGAACCATGTCTACAAGCTGTTTTCCAGAGTCATCACGATCCAAAGGAAACTCGCACGCAGGTTTGACGATTTTCATCGAGGTGCTGAAATGTTTGTACAAAAACGCCACCATGTCAGTCCGACTTCAAGATCAAACCTCGAAACCTATCCTCCTGCAGCGGGGTGTGAGGCAGGGATACGTCATTTCTCCGAAACTGTTCACGGCCGCAATGGAGGATTTCTTTAAAGTTTTGGACTGGAGAAGGCTGGGCATTAATGTCAATGGCAGTACATCAGCCACCTTCGATTTGCTGACGATATAGTCGTCATGGCTGAGACTATGGAGGACCCTAGTACAATGCTCGATGACCTCAGTAGAGCTTCCGAAAGAGTGGGTCTCAAAATTAACATGGGCAAAACCAAGGTAAATACCCATGTAGCACCCACTCCCATCACGATCGGAAACTATACACTCGAAGTTATAAACGAGTACGTCTACCTAGGACAAACAGTCCAACGAATCTTAACATTAATCACACAGCAATCTGTCAAATTTAATTTTCATCTGTATCGCTATCGCATTAGGTACAATGTTGATTGGTAAAACTTGACTGCTGTAGGTTGACGTTGACAATGAGGGGCCGGGCCAGCGTTGCCAGACGTCCCGATTTTCATGTGTCGTGGAAGATGTCCCGCGCGGGATAGGCTCAGTCCCGCTTTACGGGTAAAACTCGACCACAGCATAAATATCTACCGCGAAAACGCACGATTACGTACGAAGGAATATCGAATACCTATTCAAGAGGAAGAAGTCAACAACCTAACGATAGGACAAATCTGATTTAAAGATAGTAGTTTTATTAAAAAAAAAATTTCAATGGCTGTTTTTGCTATCTATTGTCATGTAAACGGAATTTAAAACTCAAATACAAAGATAAATATTTTAAACCTTCCAATTTTTAACCGACTTCAAAATAAGGAGGAGGTTCTCAATTCGGTTGTATTATTAATTTTTTTTATGTTTGTTATCTCATAACTCCGTCATTTATGAACCGATTTGAAAAAATTTTGTTTCATCTGAAAGGGTATACTTCTCAATTGGTCCCATTGTCACCATGTCATAATCTGATGATGGGATCCCACGAAAATCGAGGGCAGCCCTCAAATTTTATAGGCATATACAATGTTTTTCTTGGTTTTTTTAACGCAATTCAGATATTTGTGACTGGTAATCATCATTTCATATTGCTGAGCTGATGATGAAAGGTATACATTAGGATCTAATGATGAGATTCCATGAAAAATATTTGTTCAGCGATACTTTAGCCAATTGTCAGCCGATTTGGATGATTCTTTTTTTGTTTGAATGAGTATTTTCCTGGACTGGTCTCGTTTCAGTTTGGTGAAGATCTGACGAAGAACTTCGGAGATAGGCAACGGAACTCTTCAATATATGACATCAAAGGGATCGGGATTGCTGAAATCGCATGTTTTTTTAGTGTTTACACCAGTTCTTAACATAACATTGCGCCGGTACGCTGTTAATGGGTACGCAGGTACCTAGGTACCACTAAAAAGTGAAAAATAAAAACCTTTTTTACAAAAAATACAACCGACTTCCAAAAACAAACACTACAAGGTACATAATAATTAAAACTTTTATAAAATTTCGGAAGTCGGTGTCAAAAAACGAAAAAATAACCAAAAACACCGACACCGACATCCGAAATTAAAGTTTTTTCTTTCTTCTGAAATTATTTTGTGTTTAGTTTTTGGAAGTCGGTTGTATTTTTTGTAAAAAAGTTTTTTATTGTACTAAGTATGTCCCGCTTTCGACGAAATAATCCCGCTTTTTTTCAATCAAAAAGGTTCAAAGTACCGACTTGCCAACAAAAAAATCTGGCAACTCTTGGCCGGGCCCAAATGGGATTCGAAATGGAAAGAAAGTTTTTTTTTTACTACATGCCGCCCGACAGAAGACTATTTTCTTTATAAGTCAGCCAAAGAAGCGCTTCTTTAGTGATCGGTTCAAGGCCGCACCGTCGGCGCACCGCCGCCGCTGTGAAAATTTACCTCCACGCCGCCGCCTTGAAAACTCGCCACGGCGCTCATATCTATATGTAGTGTTAAAAAGTCATGTTTAAAAATTTAAATTAAACCCTTTGCACGCGAGTCCGACTCGCACTTGGCCAGTTTTTTTTAACTCTTTTTATCATTTTTCATGTCATCGGTGATAGAATATTAAGTAACTACTAGCTGACTATCAAACCATTTAAATAACAAGAAGTAAATAACAGGGTTGCAATTATTTTATTCTTTACAAGTTTTTTGCCGATCATCCTCATAAATCTTTTCAACACTGGTTTTGGTGACTTAGGTAGGTACTCGAAAACTGGCTCTTATTGCAATGATTTTTAGGCCTTGTATTTTACACACGTTTTTTTTTAATTTTCTTATCTGCTCTCGTGTGTTCTGTTCTGTTCCGTGGTTCTGGCCATTGTCCAACGTGGTCCAACGCCTAAAAGCGAAACAATAATATTATTTTTATAGTCAATTCCATAAGCACAAGATCAAAGTAATCCACTAAGCGTTCACAATTCTACTAAAATCCATATGAGAAATGGTCAAGGTCGAAAAATGTTGACAAAGTGCTATTTTATCTTGTACCAGTCTACTTTACCTTGAGTTTCGACAGTGCAAGTTGAACCACATACTTGTGTCCGTGCAGGAATCTGTCCCACCGCCGACGATCACCGAGAAGCGAGTAGAGTTAGCGACTAGAAAGAAACAAAGAAGCACACTCCACACACACATACTTTTGATCCCGATGATCTGAAGTCCATGCGTACAAAAACACGGGCAAAAGCATATACATTTACTAGTTGACTCGCGCAACTTCGTCGGCGTCACAATTTTCATTACTGCTCCGCTCCTATTGGCCTTAGCGTGATGATATATAGCCTATAGCCTTCCTCGATAAATGGGCTATCCAACACTGAAATAAATTTTCAAATCTGACCAGTAGCTCCTGAGATTAGCGCGTTCAAGCAAACACACAAACTCTTCCGCTTTATATATCAGTATAGATTGTGCGAGAAAACAGTCAGTCGTTTCCACCTTCCACGCCGACAGTAGGACATTGCTCTTACCTACTGATATTTGAGAGTAGATAGACCAGCCGTTATACTCGAACATCGGCCAGTCATGGTTAGAAAGTAAAGCATTATTTTCGGCACTGCTCCATCAGAATCATGTAAGTTTTCCTTTGTATTGGTTAATTGTTCAAATAAAACAGTTGTTTTGTCACCTCACGTAATATTTGCTTCACTAATTGAACTTTCTAATGGAATTTGGCACCGAAACCTTGGGAGACGTTTTATTTTATTTGATTTGACATATTCTTCCTAATAAGTCGACCCTGGTATAATTGGGAAAATGCTAGGCAACCATTGAGCTGACAGAGTTGCGAAAATGTTAGTTAGAGTTATCGCGTCCTTGGAATGCAAAAATTTAAGTCTGACAGTGAGTCTGACGAGATTTCTGACACTCTTGCATTAACTTTATCCGCTCCGCCCATAGCGGGAGAAGTCATTTGATTATTTCTCAACCATAAAAAACGGCATTTAGATAAATAGGCTCTGTTTTTAATGTGCGAATTTTAATGAAACACAAAAATCTTTTAAGGGTTATTCGCAATGCCTTTGGAAGGTCACCTTATCTCAGTTCGGAACTCTTGGTTGTTGACCTACGCATAATGTTTTTACCAGTTCCGTTTAAGCTTGTTTGTTTTACCTTCCAACAGGTCAACAAATAATTTTGGTTCGGGCAAAGTTGTTTTATTTGGTGTAACCTTTTTGGATTCCGACTACCTACGAGTATATCTTCAGGATTTTTTTAGAATTGAAAGGCTTTGACAACTGCCTGCACTGCAATTATTTGAGCTTAGGTGAAGTGAACGAGAGCTGACAGTCCATACAGTAAAGATGGAATGAACGATTCTGCGCACCCATCCCATAAGAAGGTACATTTTAGAGAGACTGTGAAATTCTTTGTTTAAATTGTAATTCAACACTATCGTTTAGTAACTTCTCCATATTAAATATGTAACCTTAACTTTCACTGTTGTCACTAATTAAGAAGCATATTAGATATTGAGCGCTGTGTACAGTAATAATTGGGTTCAGATTTATTTATAGTATGTTGTCATAGCTGTGCTGAATTGTCTTAGTCTGTAGTTTGTCACTGTACTTATTAAAATAAATAAATAAACAATGTGACAGACGGGCAGACACACAGACATACCCCCGAGTGATTCTATAAGGGTTCCGTTCCCCGATCAAAAAGAGATTTGTCTCAGTGTCTGTCTGTGGCACCGTAGCTCTTAAACGGGTGAACCGATCTGGATGCGTTTCTTTTGGTTTGAAATTTATTTTAATTAAGAGTGTTCTTAGCTATGATTCACGAAAATTGATTCAGCCGTTTGAAGATCATCACCTTTTTTCTAGTTGGTGAAGGGATGTAGGCAACTTCTTTCTTTTAAAGGCTTGATCGATACAAAATTTGGTATTCCGTTACTTTAATGTTATTGCAAGATCATTATACCATTAATCTAGCTGACCCATGTCCACTTCGTTGGTTGGTTTTATCGGGTTAATAGCTTATGACACTCACAAATAACGTGGCTTTCTATTGGTATAATAATTTTCAAAGTCGGTTCAGTAGAGTCAGAGGTTTCAGGGGGTACCCTGAAACCTCACAAACTCACATATCACATATATAGACTAAAAGGACCAATACAAATTATATCTTTACTTTTTAAAGTTTTTTTTTTATATTTTAATTTAATTTTTATTACTGTAGTTCGGAACCCTAAAAAATACTGACAGTCGAACGCCTCCTTTTTTGAAACTGTTTAAAAATGATAGACGAAATAAGGTATATTCTAGAATCACAAGTTGCAATAACACTGTTGAATGAATTAAATATACCTACCTAGCTATTAAGTCACTCAGTTAAGTATTAGGGTCAATGACTGTACGCGTCATGATCAATGCAACGCTGGACGCTGAGGCTGGCTGGCATTGACGCACCAGGCTGATTTTGATCTGTTTTTTATGACAGTGACTAAGCTGCTCTAGTTTTTGGTAATAAAATAAAAAAAAAAGTTCGACTGTGGACTTTGAACTATGAATAACTCTACCTGTATTATTGTAAATTTGTCTAGTCTTTTCTAGAGATTACAGTACAAGGAGCTCGTGGCTAAATAATAACAGTCGCACGGGTCGATCTTCTAGGTTAAGCAACGCTTGCCAAGGTTGGTCTGTGGATGGGTGACCATCTTAACATACCGAGTTTCCTCCGTGCCTCGGAAAGCACGTTAAGCCGTTGGACCCGGCTGTCATTTGTAGATCTTTAGCAGTTATTTCGAATGGTCAGCAGCCAGCAAATATGACCCCAGTCTTGCCATGAAGTACCGTGTTACCAGTTAATGAGTTGTTGAGGTCTGTTAGGCAGCCGCTCCTCGTAAAATCCGGCTTGACTGGAAGCCGACCTCTATATAGTTGGGAAAAGGCTAGGTAAATGATGATTGTAGTACAATAGTTTAGTTAAGAAAACAATGAAGTGGTTTCGTAGCGATGTTGTCTTCAATCTGGTGAGTGATGCACTGTCATCTGGTGGGTGCTAGCTAAAATATAATAAAACCTGTATTAAGGAGTAACAGTCCTAAACCCCTTTTATTACAAACTATGTTGGGCTCGGCTTCCAGTCTAAACGAATGTAATAAAATACTATGTTATGTGTAGCAATCTAGCCAGATCCAAAATAAGGTAAATAAAAAGCCAAAAATAAAAGGTTTTTTTAGTAAGTAGCCAAACTATTGCCTCGATTTTGATGAATGAAATGTGAATCGATTCACAATAATTTAGACCGAGTGCCAAAAAAATTCTACAGAAATAATAAAACTGAGGGTTGACTTGAACTTCTGATTTCAAATGAAAGGAAAGTTCTGAGTTCTAAGAATGTGCAAGATTAAATTAGACATGAGATATTATTATATTTCATTGTTTACGAATTTAATAGTGCTATTTATCGGCAATTCTGAATTTCAATCGTGTTTTTTTCCGTCCGGAAAAAACCACTACGAAAAAAATAACCTGCAGCAGATCGCAGCATTAATTGTGTAATATAATATATTCATTTCATAAATGCTAAAAGCAGATTAAAAACATACCTTTTTATTTTTAAATTACTTTTAACATTAATTTATGTTAATGAATTAAGTGCTTATTCATCAATATATTAGAAGAGTTAAAAAGCATTAGATATTTCGAAATAAAATAAATTTATTGCACATTCTAAAGCTTAAATCTGTATGGGGAAGAACGTGCAAAAACTCCATCGATAATCTTTTAAATCATGTTAAATTACTTAATTATTGTTATTAGTGTCACTTTTTTGGCTTCTTTCCCAAAGATTAACAATAGAATCCTTAACTTACTTACTAAACCTCAGCTGCCCGTCGGTATGTTCGTCAGCGGGCGGTATCACATGAACCGTAGTACTAGAGTAGAGTAGGAACTTCATTTTCCACGCTTAGACTCCCATCGTCGTTTTGTTAGTCATAGATGTAGACTTGACAATGTAATTTGACTGCCTGCAGTTGTACCTACCTCTTGACTATTAGTTCAGTTGATCTCTGGAGAATCCAAAACAGAAACTGTGAGAAAGGTAGGGGAGGAGTGGGTACAGGCCTAGCACTACCATCTAGGAACCTTTCTTTGCATATTCGAGATCCACTGTGCCCCTTTATCCACTGGAGGGTGATTCTCTAAAACCGCGGTATACTCTCCAAAGCAAGGTGACACTCAACAATTAATTTACTGTTAGTTTGTTTGTTTTCTAGGGCTATGAGCATAGCCAGACTGCTAGATACGAATTTAATTCCCTAGCACCGTAACAAGAACAGTTCAAATATTCACAGTGTTTTAATATTATCTATTGTCGCTTTAACAACAAACGTCATTTGTTCGGTTTTTGATACGCAAACCTTCGTTTGTGAGTCCAACTCGCTCTTGGCTGGTTTTTCTATTTTCACTATCTCGAAATAGGTAAAAACCTCGGCCTTCAAAATCCTATCTATGTTTGTTGTTGAACATGCAAATAAACTTAAAACAAAGAAACTTTACATTTACAAGTTAAAGCCTTCACTTGCCTGAAAAGGCTCGTTAGGAAAATAAACCCGTTATAAGTATCCATTTGCAAAGGAAGTAAACACAAGTTCTTTTTTCTAAGAAACTTTGAAAATCTAACTATGTCAATCAAAGTCGACTATGTTGGAGTCGGCTTGCTGTTTAACCGAATGCTTATAATACGACCTTCACAGCTCAGTGCTGAGTAACACGATACCCTTTAGACGAGTGTCAGATTTCTAGACTGCCTGAAACTGTCAAAGAATGACAGAAATAATAACTGTGTCTGTTCTGTCACTTTTCTATCTCATCTTTGACCTTGCAAGCCACTGCTTGCACGATTCGAAAAAGCCAATGTACTTAATTGCACGTTTATCTAGCGCCGATCATCACTATGGTAGGCGCCAGATAAACGTGTTTTTTTCCTAATATCCCTGCGAACAATAAATTATGAACGTTAAGGATCACAATACAAGTATAGCTTATGTCCTTATTTCTGTTTTTGATATTTAGAAACACATTAAATGTATATGGGTCAATGACCGTTATTGCACGGGTCTCCCATAGCTAGTTTTTATCTGCTCATTAACAGCCTCTCCAATCTTATTTAAACCTGAATTTATTATTTATTGAATTCATTATTTATTCGAAATTAATAATTTGAACCCATCGCCACTATAGACTCCAATAATGTACGAGGAAGTGACCACTTGTATATAAATGCCCTATAAAGTTTGTGGGTTATAATGTTTGAAATCTGTCGCGAATTATAAAGAATTGTCGTTCTGAATCAAATCTCATATTCTGAATTCAGGTATATAAGATATTGCCATGATTACTCATAGCAGTGTTTCCTAACGTCTCATAGGCTGATTCTAGCTTAGCAGATTATACTAATTTCAGACAGATACCTAATTATTTTCATAGCCACAATCTAGCGATTCTAACTATCTTGCGGTACACCAATGTGCTAGGCGTTCTGAATAGACCCACCGGACATTAGTGAGATTTAAGTACCGGCTGCGACATGGACGGATGACATTGTTGCCATCACAGGAGAAACCTGGATGAGGCTGGCACAGGAGCGTGGAGTTTTGCACAAGAAAAGAGAGGCTTCAGCAGTGGGCAATGATGAAGTACCTACATGGTTTTGCGGTTGCGCTTCGCAGACATTACAATCTCTCCCTAATCAGAAAAGAACAGAAAACATTTAATTAACACATACACAACATAAAGTTAAGAAATGCGCGGAGCGTATTAATAACGTGCCATCTTAGTAGCAAATGCTGACCACCGGGCGTCAGACAACCAGCGCTGGTTTTCAATAAATTTATTTTTATGCACTTCAAAAATGTGACGTTAGCCCCATTACTCACACGGTATTTAAAGTAAAGCTTAAAAATCGTAATTAAAATTAAGTGGCTCTAAATTACATATGAAAAACAATAAAGACTTCACGGTGCATTAACAAAAAGTAACAAAATAATTATGCAAGCGTTTAGCAAACAAAAGTAATGCAACACTTGTGAATTGTTTAGCTGGTATCTATCCATACAAACATTTTACTATTTCGATGTATCTATCAAGGGTTCTGCAGCCCAATCCCTCCTCAACACTCGTCGGTCATTTACTGTTGGCGATCGTGACTTCTCTTTGGTTTTGTACTTTTCCCGATTGATTCATCCACTAGCTAGTGGACCATTTAAGGCACCTGCGAGTAGCTGATTTTAAAATGAGAATCACGTCTAAACGGCTAGTTGTTATTTTTTGGAAAAATATGTTTCGTTAGACTATTTTCAAAAATTGTGTTTTATTCGTTCAACATAGTGTTATTAATTTAATCTAATCTAATTAGTCCGTCTGATTTTCAAAAAATATTGGACACGTATTTTTTTCTTTTTCTCGTAAACTATAAGTAAAAAGGTACAATTTTACCAAGCTAATGTCACGCGTGTCTTCAACTCGCTGTATCCTCTTTACTTTTTGTTTATGTGAAAAAAGAAAAAATACGTGTTCAATATTTTTTGAAAATCTATCAGACGGACTAATTAGGTTTTTTTAGTAAAATACCCCATTATAGGTAAATACTATGTCCACCTGTGAAAATACATGAAAATCCATTCAGTTTTATCAAAGATCAACATTTACATACGTGTCTATTTGCTGTCATCTCCATAGTCACTTTTTCTCCAACCATATTTCTGTGACAACGAGTGAGAAGTGACATTCTGTCAGCAGTAGCGTGACATAAGCGATTGTCTTAACGTCAAAATATTATGGGATTGACAACCGGTCTCGGAACACGTCATCGATCCCTTACATTTTGCATTTGGACAATCGCATTCGCTGATATAACGTCACACTTTGTCTAGAGCCTCTGATCATCTTTCACACAAATCTATCCATCGTTTATTTGGTCTTCATCTATCCTTAAGCCACCTATAATCTGAAGAATGCTCTCACAGGCCAAATTCTAGCTACTAGAATTTGGCCTGTGCCACATTTACCACACCAAAACGTCCTTACATATCTTTTCTAGGCTTCCGTGCCCAAAGGTCCCTATTGCTAAGCCTCCGCTGTCCGTCCGTCCTCCTGTCTGTCGGCGGGCTGTATCTCAAGAACCTTAATAGATAGATAGTTGAAATTTTCACAGCTTGTGTACCTATTTCTATTGCCGCTATAACAACAAATAATAAGAATTAAGGCCTATGGTACGGAGCCGTTCGTGTGCGAGTTCAACTTCCACGTGGCCGGTTTTTTAAGAAGGGAAATCATCAAATGACTCCTTCCGCTCTGAGCGGAGTGGAAGGAAAGTTTCATACTCTTACTGACTAAAACTTCCTCCTAATGCAAAGGGCATGAGGGGGAAACACGGATGGGCGTTCCACGGCCGCGGTGACTCCTTCCATGGCTTGCCCACATCTATCTAATTTCTTTCGGTCTTCTCTATTTTGCCTGTCACAATGTATCCATTCACTCTCTCGATTGTGGCCAAAACCCTTTAAAATTCTGTGCATATCTTTAGAGGACAAAAACCACGTGAAACAGTAGCACGTCATTTGACATAATTTCATAACATTTTGGACTTTTAACAATCGAAAATATCAAAGTCACTTTGTTTAGGCCCATTCGGCCTTATGTTTTATCAGGGCTTATTGTTTTATTTTACTTATGTAGGTACTAGGTACGCAAAAATTATTACTAAAACATTTTTTTTAAGGTAACGTCATGCGGAACCCAAAAAAATACTATTATTGTAACTCGGTAGTTATATTAATTAGTTATGTGCTTATTTATTCAAACTGTGCTTCTAGACATGACGTTGGTAATTTGGGTAACGTTTACTTTTGCTTGCAAAAATATTCGTGTTGACTGAAATGTATAAAAAAGATGACGAGACGACATTCGGACGAATTTCTCCAAATACTTAATGTATTTAAATAGCCATTACCGCCATAATGGTGCGATATATAAAGTATCATTCGTAGTTATTGCCGTCTGAAAATGACACTTGTGTATTTCGTCTTGTCATTTGCAGGATGAGACAGACGCGACGCGTGATTTTGGATATAAGCAGCCTTTTTCAACCACCTTTTGTGTATCAAAACACATTAATTATATATCTCTAGAAAAAATTATGACACTAATTACTTATTTTAAGATAAAACCTTTTCTCATTTACTCTAATGCAGTCATCACGCCATTACCTCCATAGGGCCCGGGAGCCACGAAACCCTAAAGACACGGTCACTCAGCGGAACTAATGATCCAAAAGTAACGGTATCTTATCTACCGCATTTCGTATACGTTGCACCAATACTAAGTATGTATGTACCTATTATCTTTTGAATAAGTGAATATAACTTTCGAGAAAATGAGAAAACTTCTAAGTAACCACAACAATATCCAAGTTATGGGTCCACAAACCGAAGCTTCGCCTCCCACAATCAGTCCGTGGTGTACCTTGAAGAACACTCACAACAATCAGAGAGACTTGCGTTAGTTACTCAGAAACCATGATAGTCTGACAAGTGACCCAGAAAATGGGAGTAGGTTAGATAGTGCACAATATTATTGGACAGGATGGGAAGCTCGTAATATGAGAGGAGGCCTTGGCTAAATAGTATCAGCCGCACGGGCCGACCCTCAAGGTTAAGTAATGCTTGCCGAGGTCGTTCCGTGAATGGGTGATTATACATTATGCTGTTGGTCGCACCCGTCTGTTATTTAAAAGAGAGAAAATTTTGTTTTTGGCAGTATAAAAAACAGAAAAATATTAAACAAAATAAATAAGCAAAATTATTAATACCAAAAGGGCCTCAGCCATAATGCCAGATGGCAACACAAGGTACCTATTCCACCTGGCGCTGATTGTCAGCTGCAGTCCACAAGTGCCACGCTCGAAAACATAAACACAAAGGTATTTGTAAACCTTTGACAGTCGTTATAGGTAGTTAGAACTAGGAAAGCTGCCATCAGTGCCAAAGGGAGTGTCGGTGTAACCGAGTTAATGGAGGCGGAGCCTAGAGACCAGATGCCCATCTGGTCTCCACGTAAAATACTAGTAATGAGCTGCATCTGGGGCACTGGAAGCTGACCCCAACAGAGTTGGGAAAAGCTACGACTAGGCCGATTAATAGAAAGCTTGTATAATTCTTCTGCTCGCATCATATTTTATTTGCGTAGGTATTTTGTCTACTTCGCGGACGGTAAAAGTGTGTCGCATCTGATCTAGGCCCACTCAGGTTGTGAAAAAGGCAGGCAGACGATGATGTGGTAAACAAAGATATATATATATCTCTAATGACCACTTTTTACTAACACAACAAAATATTGGCATGTTTTTAACAAAATTCAGATGGTCATATGGTCATGTGGTCTGATGCTCATTAATCATTCTTTATAGCATCGACGTGCTCAGAGGCCTCTGCAGCCTTAAGGCACGGCCACACTGCGCATAATCACCTTTTTTATTTTATTTAATTGAAATATTCCTTTACATGTAATCCTGTATAGTTATGTATTGTCCGAAACGCATTTCGTCGTGTTTTAGAAAATATATATGCTTAAAAGTAAAAGTGACTTCATTTCACAAAATCGGTTAGCCACTGCGTAGGAACTCGTACAATCATGGTGAGAGCGTGTCGTGTGTACAACGCATACGCAACCTGCCGGGAAGCTGATATGGACATATTCTATACTAGTGTTGCTAAATTAAAAAAATATATATCTGATAGCTTCTTCGAGAATAAATAGTCTATTTTCTGTTTTATGCTAAACTTACATAGTACGAAATCTACTGTCTATTTCATTATATTTTTTATAACAAAAACTAGTAATTGGCCTTTTTGTTCAAATATTTATTAGTGTTGTTTAGCTGTAAGTTTTCCAAAAAATATTAAAGATATGAAAATACTTTTCATATCATACTACTATTCTTTGAAAAAATAGAAAATTCCAGAAAATTGCAAAGAAAAACTAAAATTAACTTCAAATAAACACACCTACTTATATCTATTTTGCTACAAGTTCCTACATCTTAAATTAATTATTCTCAGTAAGTAAAGGCAAGCACTCAGCCGCGAACTCTTTGTCAAGTGCGTGCGAGGCTTTAAGGCCACGCCTTTACAACAGCTCTATAAATAGAAGCATTTTAATCATGTCGTAATTATAGCTCAGCTAAGTTAAAAATAAAAGAACCAGTTGGGCATGTGGAATATTTTTATTGTGTAATCTTAAAATGGAAACCTCAATTTCGCGGTGTTTTTGATTACGTTATGATTACGGTGCCATAGCGCCTATGAGAACGTCCGAGGTCAATGGCTTGGAACGTAAATAGACCCTGTTTTGTATCAGAAAGTAGTTTTTTGTGAATAGATTTGCATTGCGGATGCTTCGTAATCACGACTATTTAGCTTGTTGAACCAATAATAAAGACTTATCTAATCCCAACTGCTATCAAAACAGTACAGTCTCAGTAATCGGCACTTCAGTACTTCGGCACATCCAGCAATCCGGCACCCTCTCCCCGCGCCTACTCGACCACTTATTTCACATGCCCTTTACAAATGAGTACTTTCTGAAGTGCTTTATTTATGTTATCTTGTTACTTTCTAAGCAATGTAGTAGGCTGAACATACCAATAATCCGGCACATCATGGTTTTTAATATTGTCGGATTAGTGAGAATGTACGGTATTGTTTTCTCTAGCATGTGTTAGAGTGACTCCAGTCTTGCTATGAAGTACCGTGTTACCCAGTTAATGGGTTGTGGAGGTCTGGTAGGCAGCCACTCCTCGTAAAATACTGGTATTCAGCTAAATCCGGCTTGACTGGAAGCCGACCCCAATATAGTTGGGAAAAGGCTAGGCAGATGATGATGTGTTAGGGTGCGTTCATGAAGAGCGTTATTTTTAGTGAATGAATCTATCAATTTGATATAGGCAGGTCGCCTTGTAGAACACGATCTTGTGAAAATTTCGCAAACGCTAACAGTTAGGCTAGATAGGTACTTAAGATCAGGGCATCGGTTACATTTAAGTGCAAGTTCGACCACGACTGGAGTAGGTACTGCTTTAAGGCAAGCTTGCTCCATCATTGACCACATCATCGCTTACCATCAGATGATTACCTATACTTACCATGAGGTATAGGTATATAAAATGTGAGATTATCAATACCAACAATTTAAAAAATAATATCTACAAATGGCTACTTTTGATTTAATCAACTCGAGTGATTCGGTTCATCAAAATCAGAAATTTATCTCAAACCAACATCCTACTCGTTTGCGGTTGTTTCCTCAACATCATTCATCTGCCTAGCCTTTTTCAACTATATTGGGGACGGCTTCCAGTCAAGCCGGATTTATCTGAATACCAGTATTTTACGAGGAGCGGCTGCCTACCAGACCTCCACAACCCATTAACTGGGTAACACGGCACTTCATGGCAAGACTGGAGTTAGATTTACTGGCTTCTGACTATCCCTAACGACTCTCAAAGATCTACAAATGACAGCCGGGAACAACAGCTTAACGTGCTTTCCGAGGCACGGAGGAAACTCGGAATGTTAAGATGGTCACCCATCCTTGGCAAGCGTTGCTTAACCTTGAAGATCGACCCGTGCGGCTGTTATTATCTAGCCACGAGCTCCTCGTGTCCTCAAGATCATGCTAAAGATGATAATATCTTTGAAATGTGTGGCGCAATGTCAGGTGTTAATGCTGTATATTATGTAGTAGATACTTCAAGCGATATTGTAACCTTGGGTGACAACAAATTATTATTTACTTACGCGAGTTATATATAAGTTCACAGTGTTGCTCCATATGCTGATGAAATATTTAAATCACCGTGAGGCTCCTTATATCTTTACGGTGATAGCGATATTGCTTCCCTGCTGTATTGTGGCTGCACAAGTGCAAACAAACAGCTAATGGCAAACGAAGGGAACGGCATACCCTTAGGCTAATTGAAGTACCAATATTAGCAGAGTGGCTGTTTTCACCTGGGTCAAACAAACTAGCTGTAAATCGAGAATTAAAATATGGCGCCAGATTGTTGTCCAATTTTTTCTTCCTAGCAGCCATACCCGACTTAGCACGCTTACAATTTATCTACACGTACAAAGTTGCCCCTCCCATTTCATCTGCCCAGTCTTTTCCCAAACTATATTGGGGTCGGCTTCCAGTCCAACCAGATTTAGCTGAATACTAGTATTTTACGTAGAGCGGCTGGCTACCAAACCTCCACAACCCATTTACTGGGGTAGCACGGTACTTCATGGCAAGACTGGAGTCAGATTTACTGGCTTCTGACTATCCGGAACCACTGCCATAGCCCCATCTACAAATGACAGCCGGGACCCAGGTATAGGTAGGTCTAGGTATAAGATGGTCACCCATCCACAGACCAACCTTGGCAAGCGTCGCTTAACCTTGAAGATCGACCCGTTTGGCTGTTATTATCTAGCCACGAGCTCCTCGTTGCAATTTCCCCACCCATTTACCCCTTCAAAGTAAATTTTCCAAAATTCCTTTCTTAGCGGCGGTTTTAAAAGTTAATAAGTACTTAAAAAAACTGGAAGTATGTCCCCCTCTTCTACCTAGATTTACAAATTTTGGCTGTGCATTGGTGTCAGGAGTTCAGGACAAACTATTTTAAGTATAAGTGACCTCTTCAAGGCATTTGCAACATCATAAGTCCGAAGGTTGTCAAAAACATCGACTACTAACTAAGGTAAATTATTTAACTACATAAACAAATATCATTGATTGTCACACTCCAACATGTTGTTTGAGAATTTGTTTGCATAAAAAATAGTACCTACTTATTTAGGTAGTGTTACAAAAGAATTTTTAAACGGTATGCTATCAACTAAATCTTATTTAAAACAGTATTCACGCAACACCGGACAATCCCACAAGATGTAAAGATAGTCAAGTAATTTATGCGTGGATGCTTGACACACAATACGCACATACATTCGAGTTTTATGCTACATTGCCACTACACAAAATTGTCCCCTGACACTTAACCTTCATACCCTATTGCTTAACTGAGTGAGCTGTTTACGTAAACCAGATAACTTAAGTATATATTTCAGAATGTGTACTCCAACTCGACTCCAAGACGAGGGTGCACCTTTGTTCGGCTAATTTATTTGCCAGCGGTACCAACAGACATGCTGTCATAAAAACTTGGAAGAACCCATCTCGCGTTCGGTTACACCAGAGTGCAGAGCTTCCACAACTTTTTTTTTCTCGTAAACCACTTTCAAAATTTAACTTTTTTTTCGTGGTGGACCCCTTTATTTGAATGGAAAATCATCTAATGTCTCTGTCTCTCTGGGCGGAGCGGAGGGAAGTGTCAGCCTGTTCCTACCTACTGCATATTAAAAAAGCTTTCGAACGAAGCCGCAACCAAAGACTATAATATATTCTCTATGGCCGCAACCCTTGCCGGCGCTGGCTCTTGCGGATCTTAAGGCCCTGTCCATCATGCAGACATCTCTTTGAGACACCTCTTAACAATACTACCTAAGTGTGTAGGTACTCACTGTGTTTTCATAAATGATATTGTTGTGTAGCTAGAGAGTCCAAATAGTTTTATATCCAACATGTGTCGAAGCTCAAAAAGGGGCAGGTTCTATTTTCGTTTGTATGTATTTTTTTTATAAAACTCTCGATCGCGCACCGCTTACATCACAACTATAAAATAAACAACATAATAGGTAGTGGAAACAATATAATGTTTTAAACGTTTCTAGGGTTCCGAACATCAGTAAAAAACGGAATCCTTGTAGGATCACTTGGGTGTCTGTCTGTCTGTCACAGCCAGTTTTCTCCAACCAATGGACCAATCCTGTTGAAATTTGGTATATATACATATAGACTTCTGTGACCCAAACACGGACGCATTACATAATTAAATAAATTTTTAGTATGGGAGTCACTTTTGGGGGTAAAACACAAATATAACATTTTAACAAAATAGAAAAATTAAAAAAAAAGTTTATCAAACTGTATCGTGTGACATATCAAATAAAAGGGCTTACTGTGAGGATTTTAATAATATTTTTTTTCATTATTTTAAAATACTTAAAGATTTTTGAAGTTATTCAAGAAATAAGACCAAAAAATACCATTATCTCCGACACTGATTAGCCTAAAATTTTGAAACCTACCTAAATATTTCAGGAAAACCTATATGAACTTTGTAGTGTTAAAATAACACGTTAAAAAAATAAATTGGTTCGGAACCCTTTGCAAGCGTGCCGACTCGCATTTGACCAGTTTTTTTTATTAGGTAGGCAGTTTGTAAAAACAATTAAATTATTTTATCAGTTTTTCATTTTTAACTTTAAGTTTTATTTTTTCATCTAAACAGTTTATTTGCTCTAATTAGTTTTATATATAAGTTACTAAAACTAAGTTAAAATAACTATCAAGTTTCACTGTAGATTTGCATACCTACTTACAATATTAGTCATTATATACTACTACCTGCTCCTACCTTATTTTGTTTGTACCATCCCTAGGCATCCGCAGATTTTATCGCGCACTGTTGTCAACTTTGTGTAACGAGACTTGTCTATGTGAGGGTAGTTTCACATTAGTAATATTAAAGTGAACAGTCCATAGATAAGTCTTCTCATAGTCGAATTACATCGGTGTCATTTCGACACATTAAACGTCACTGACAGGTTGTCATATCATTTTGACATCGAAATGAATGGTCGGTTAACAAGTGGCCAACAGGAGGCATTCTTGAACGAGGCAAAAAAAATTAAGTGATAAGTTTAAGGGTAGGAAAATGGTGTTAAGGTGTTTAATAATTAAGAGTAAATATGTTATTGCGTTGATTTATTTGTTGTTTGAATTCTATGATTCCTTTTTGAGTCCAGTTTACATTTGCGACCATGTTCAAAAACTTCTTTTATTTAAATAACCAACTATATACACTTACTATACTCCCTGGAAGTGAGCCCAAAAGACTGGCGGCATTGCCACGTTGTATGGCAATGCTAATCCTCTGTCCGAGATAAAAGGCAGCCCTTGGGCCACGCGAAGCGTCAACTAAACGTTTAGCTAGGAAGATGGGATGGCGCAAGAGTATCGACACAAGTAGCGTCCCACACTAAAGGCCTACCCATCTTCCAAGGAAATAAAGACATACCGTCCGGTCGCTTGCTACCGTCACGTGCTAGGCCAATGGGTTCTAGTAGTGATGTTCAAAAGGTTTTATTTTTTTAGGAATGTGCTTGCTCTTGACCGCAATCACGCCTGATGGAAAGTGATAGATGAGGTCTATGATGGAGCGAGCGTGCCCAGAAGATGCCTGATCAGGATCACTCTTGAGGTTTTACCACACCATGCGGTCTATCGTAAATCGATCACAATATTCGACGTTCTTCGTCGAATTGGGTCGGTCGGCCGGTCGATTGGTGCGGGTGTAATAACTATTACCTAACTGTCAAACGAAGTCGACTGATCGTGTCTACCATCGATCGATACCTTGACCTAGTGAACCTTGATCAGCATCAAGAGCAAACTCATCTCAAATAAAAATAACCGGCCAAGTGCGAGTCAGACTCGCCCACCGAGGGTTCCGTACAAATTTTTAGCTACAAATAAATGACTTTAAATAAAGACTATCTATCTTCTTGTGATTTAATTACAAATGCATAGTTTTAAGACTTTTCCCCATACTTAGAACTGAAACTCAATTTTTTTTTTCATCAAACCCTTACATGTGGGATTTCTATGGATAGGTCTTCAAAAATGATATTGAGTTTTCTATATTTTTTTTCTAAATTGAATAGTTTGCGCGAGAGATACTTCAAAAGTGGTAAAATGTGTCCCCCCCCCCCCTGTAACTTCTAAAATAAGAGAATGAAAAATCTAAAAAAGAAATATATGATGTACTACATTACCATGCAAACTTCCACCTAAAATTGGTTTGAACGAGATCTAGTTAATAGTTTTTTTTTTAATACGTCATAAATCGGAAATCGCAATTTACCTTTCATTCAATCAACTTAAATATAAAAAATAAGTTTTATGGCACGGAACCCTTCGTGTGCGAGTCCGACTCGCACTTGGCCTTTTTTCTATTTTTGTGTGAAACAGAATACATCTACTTGCCAAGTTTCAACAGTATAGTTCATATAGTTTCGGAAAAAAAGTATCTGTGACATACGGATGGACAGACAGACAAACAGACAGACATGACGAATCTATAAGGATTTCGTTTTTTGCCAATTGGCTACGGAACTCTATAAACAATAGAAATGTATTGGAACAATAACCATCCTCAACTGAGATTTCAATTTGTTTCCAGAAATGGCGCCCCCCTCAATCCGAGACTTCTACAGAGGGAGGAACATCCTCGTCACAGGTGGTACCGGGTTCATGGGCAAGGTGCTCATAGAAAAAGTTCTGTACTCTGTACCCGACGTCGGCAACATCTACATACTGATGAGGCCTAAGAGAGGGAAGTCTATTGGGCAGAGGATTGAAGATATGCAGCGGTTGAAGGTATTGTACACACATCCCGCCTTTCATTTGTACATATTTGACAGTCGTAATGGGTAGCAGGAGCGGATTATCCTTAAGGCAAAATAGGCACGTGCCTAGCGACGCCAGATAACAAAAGGGGGGCACGAGGGAAATTACATTACACGAAAAAAAAAGTACTTAATAGGTACATAGGTACGTGCACAAACTAAAAATCATCATTTGTAAACAGATTCCGAAGTACGTCCCTGTTACTACTTGATTACTCCTACATGATACGATTCCAAAAATCAACCATCTGCCAACTGTTTTACGACATTCATAATATCTCTCTCTTGCTTATGGCTGTCTCGTTGGTCTCGTGGTTACAAACCTCGGCTGCTAAGCGTGATGTCCTGGATTCGGTTCTAGGGTTGGGCTAAGTGTCATTCTGTTTTTTAATAGTAATTTTTCTACTACTACGCGCTACGCTCGCACAAATTATTTTTGTGTACAAATTTTGCTTGTGTACAAATTTTCAAGTGGCATTTTTTTTCAATAAAATAATCTATCTATATGCGGCGAGCCACCTACTCCACATATAGACAAATTTCCCCCCAGCCCCCTAAGCGAAATTTATGATCCGCGCCTGCTCGTGCCTTACCTTAAGGGCGCCGATGAGGTTTGCCTAGGGCGCTGGCAACATTTAATCCGCCTCTAATGGGTAGGATAGTCAGAAGCCAGACAATTTGAAACCAGTCTGGCTTAGGGGTATCATATCGAGAAGTCACTGGGTTAGTAGAGGTATAATGGGCAGTCGCTTAATGTAAGATATTGGCAATTGGCTGCATCTGGTAAGACGGGAACCCGACTTTTAATTGCGAGAAAAAATCATGAGTAGTATAACTTCCCAGAAGATGCGGGTAACTTTGTGTACATGCCTAGTTGACCCGCGCAACTTCGTCTACGTCACAATTTCCATGACTGCTTCGCTCTTTATAGTCAAAGTGTGATGATATATAGCCTATAGCTTTCCTCAATAAATGGGCTATCTAACACTGAAAGAATGAAGAACTTTTTCAAATCGGACCAGTAGATCCTGAGATTAGCGCGTTCAAGCAAACAAACAAACTCTTCAGCTTAATATATTAGTACATATAGATACCTACAGATTTAGTTATTGTGTAAGTAGTGCACAAAACTAGTTTCAGCTGCAGCTGCAGTATATAAGAGTTTCAAAACGACGACGAAACTTATGGTAATATCAACAGTCTTTTTACCTTACAGCTCTTCGACCGCTTAAGATCCGAAAAACCCAACGCTTTAAAAAAAATGAAGCCTTTGCAAGGTGATGTTCTAATGGAACAAATGGGACTATCTGAAGCAGACATAGAGATGTTATCAAATGAAGTGTCTATGGTCTTCCATTTTGCGGCCACTTTGAGGCTGGAGGCTCCGCTGAAGGATAATGTCAGTATGAACACTGTCGGGACTCAGAGAGCGTTGGACATGGCGAAGAGATTCAAGAATCTTGTTGTCTTTGTGCACTTGTCAACGGCTTTCTGTTATCCTGACTACGAAGTACTGGACGAGAGAGTAAGATGTTTTTTGTTTTAAACAATACCTACTTTTTATTATCCACTGAAGTCGAATCAAACACACTTACTTGAATCAACAAAATAATTATTATTACTCACACTAACATTTCTTTTGCAATAACATGAGGAACGTGGAAGCTGAATGGTATTTCTTGCCCAAGTGATTCCTAATAGCTACAATCTGAGGGTCTAGCTAGTGAATAGGTTACTTCTCTTCTATTCAAGCGTGTTCTTTCGTCGACCACATCATCACTTACCATCGGGTGCGTGTGTAGTAAAACGATAGCCTATTAATCAAAAAACAAAGTGATCCTACAAGGTCCCCGTTTTTTTGTTTGCATGTAGCACTCCGTAGCCACCGCTGTAAATTCTAGATTTATCTTTCGCATTTTTCCATGCTCTACTTTATAACCTCCAAAAAATAAATTGGTACTGCTTATTTATTGGAAACCAGCTCTTCAAACTCGAAACTAATGGCATTTTTTAAAGATGGGAATCATCAAATGACCGCTCTGGGTGAAGCAGAAGGGAGTGTCAGACTCTTACTGACTAAAACCCATCCGTGTTCCTTCTAATGCCCTTTGCGTTCCAGAGCCGTGGTGACTCTTTCGTACAAATTCCGCAACCCCGGCAGGCACTGGCCCTAGCGGGCCCGTCTTCTATGCTGACATCTCTTTGAGGCGCGCGTAGAAGACAGCTCACCATCGACCCAGGCCTGGTTCTGATCGGACGGCGAGCCACCCAATGCTCGCGTCTGCTTCTGTTGCGGCAGCAGGGGCGTGAGGTTTCCTTCTCTCTCACGCGTTCGGCCTCCCCCTTTGCTAGCATTACAGCTTCGCAGAAAGAGGTGACCGCTTCCCATGCCCCCTCGCTCTGGACCATGGATTGAACCAGGGCCGGACGCGAGAGATCGCCGCCTTCGATCACCTCGACGAGGACACGGCGTTGCTACGCCCAAGCAGGGCAGACCTCCACCGTATTCTCCACCGGGTCTTCCGAGCGAAACCCGTGTGTATCCTCCCGCCGAATTTGAAACAGGTATCTCCCGAAACAACCGTGTCCGGTGAATACCTGCGTCAAGCGAAAGGTGAGGACGCCGTGGCGCCGCTCTAGCCACTCCTCAAAGATATGCATCCTTATAGCCTGGATTGTGGCGTGCCCAGGAAAGTAATGACTACCATATTAGGCGATGGCTACGAAATTCTACGAGGTGCTACACGTTGCTACGAGCTACGGCTACGACATATGATATATTTTGCCATGTTTTTCAAAAGAAATGTAGACATACGGTGCGCAAACAAATATCACGTCCTGTCCTACCTGTATGTAAAAGGAAAGTTATTTTTTTTTTGGAATAAGGATTATTAAAATTGTTGTCTATGCATGTCCTCATAGTGTCACGCCCCGCCAGTGAAACCCGAAAATGTTATGAAGCTCATTCAGTGGCTGAACGACAAACAGCTGGCCCTATTGACGCCCTCGCTGCTCGGACCCCACCCTAACTGCTACACTTTCTCTAAGCGACTCGCCGAAAATCTGGTCGAACAAGCTCACCCAGATATGCCCGTCGTCATCGCACGTCCTAGCATAGGTAATGTTTTTGCTTATATTCGTATTTTTTATCACCTTCGACACCGGATGAGGAGCTCGTGGCTAGATAATAACAGCCGCACGGGTCGACCTTCAAGGTCAAGCAACGCTTGCCAAGGTTGGTCTGTGGATGGATGACTATCTTAACATAACGAGTTTCCTCCGTGCCTCGGAAAGCACGTTAAGCCGTTGGTCCCGGCTATCATTTGTAGATCTTTGGCAGCCGTTACGGATAGTCGGAAGCCAGTAAATCTGACTCCAGTCTTGCCATGAAGTACGGTGTTACCCACTTAATGGGTTGCAGAGGTCTGGTAGGCAGCCGCTCCTTGTAAAATACTGGTATTCAGCTAAATCCGGCTTGACTGGAACCCGACCCCAATATACCTAGTTGGGAAAAGGCTAGGCAGCTGATGACAACCTTCGACACCAGCCTGTATAATTAGGTACCTATTGCCAATGGCACGAGCCCTTTAGCATCTCTTTAGCCGCTCTCATCCAACTTTTCAGGTTTAAAAAAAAGTGTAGAAGATATGTACCGATGCACCTACCTTAAAACACGGTGACTGATGGACCAAATAACCAAACAACTGCAGATACAGAATAACACGACTCTACAGTCCACTCACTTCACACATTTACAGGTGGAAATAAGTCGAGTTATCAGCACAATAATTACTTACACTTCTCAATTTTACCTGAACAAAATGCATTACATGAGAACAAGATGCATTACATGAATCGTGTGCGATACGTTACTGACATATTAACAAACTGGTGCTAAATTATTTAGATAGCCATTCATCATGTCTTGTCTACCTCGGCTACTAGGCACACTGGCGCTGCTCCGCTCAGCACTGGACTGACGGTCTAGTCCAACGGGTCAAAAGGCCTCTGTAGTAGAAGCAGCTAGCACATCAAGTTACCCGAAATTGTAAAATTTTCCCAATCAACCTTGAACCTAATGCTTTTAGTGCAGGAAAATTGTAGTGGTTGGCAACAGGTGCCAAGTTAACGCGTTGATATAAATCCTAATGGACTATGATTCCAGAGCCTCAGTAACAAAATGTGTTGGCAAAGTCTAGATGCGACTTGAACATTATTTTTTTGAGAATAAAATAGCACAATAGGTATTAGAAAAATCATAGACATGTATGTTAAGGCGTGTCTCTGCAAAAGAAATATATCAATAAGATAGATAGTGTGCTTTTAATATAAGTTCTAAATCTTTCATTTAATTTGAGAATGTCACAAGGTAACATTTAACACAGTACCTACCCCATGAAAGATTTCCGTACTTTGGCTTATCTATAAAATGGTTGATCAAATTTATTTCTATATCAATAATTAAACTGCCTAAAGAGATGTCGATTTTTCCTTACATACCTACTTTGAATAGCCGAAACTAACTTATCTAAACTAACTAGATAGTTTGCTTATTTTTGCGCAAGTAACCCCTCGTCGTATGACTTAAGTGAAGCTAGAACGTCAGAACAGGCAATTACGTATCGTTAGAACTTAAAAAGAAAGTAAGCTGTGCAAAGAAAGCTTAACTTGAAGATGCTAGAGATGAAAAAAAATGTAGATAGGCAACGGTAAAAATATTTCAGATTATAGGAAAAGAGAAGAAACACAGTGGGAGAAGTCGGACTGTGGATGATCGTGTTTACCCAAAGATAACGTAGCAATAAAAATAACTGAAGTAGCTTACTTACAATCAGCAAACGTGTTTTCTCTGTATAGGAGATGAAAGGAAATCCCTCGACACTAACCCGTCGTAGAAAATTATAAACGAACAACAACTAATTAGCCTTTTTCAACTATATTGAGGTGGGCTTCCAGCCAAACTGGATGCATTTGAATACAGTATTTTACATGGAGAGCCCTCACAACACAGTATGATATTATACCACAGTATCTTTTAGCAAGACTGGAATCAGACTTTCTGGCTTCTTACAAACTGCAAACAGAGCCGTAGATCTACAAAAGATATTCGGACCAGTAGCTCGTGCTTTCCAAGACACAGAGAAGTCTTGCTAGGTAATGGATATAGTTACTTACTTACAGGTAGTAGTAATATAATATGATGGTAGATAATGGATATAGATACCCATCCACAAACCAACCTCAGCGAGTGTTGTTTAACTTTGAAGATCAACCCATGCGGCTGTTTATATAAAGCCACGAGTTCCAATTAAAAAAGAGAATCCTACAAGCTGACGTTACCTTATTCCATAATGAAGCTCGTTTAAAATCTTGCCATTGGCAAGGCAGAAAATTAATCCAAAAATTCCCAAAGACGATAGTTAGGTAGAAACCACACTCCCATATTCTCTAATATACTCGTAAGTATCTATGTTTTTTCCAGTGTGTCCAGCATTGAAAGAACCTATGCCTGGCTGGGTGGACAACCTGAACGGGCCAGTAGGAGTGATGCTGGGGGCTGGCAAAGGTGTCATCAGGTCCATGCTGTGCAATGGCTCACTCGTGGCGCAAGTCACCCCCGTCGATATCGCAACAAACGCCATCATTGCCATTGGAATGCTTGAAGGAAGCAGGACTGAAAAGTAAGCACCAAACGCTTACAACCCTAATCTCTTCAAAGTTAGAGTGAACAGGCTCCTTCTGCGTATACTCGCTCCATCGTAGACTTAGTCTCTGTCATCTCTGACCTAGACTAGAGTCAAGAGCAAACCCATAAGAAATAAAGAAAAAACAAATAATCGCAGATCTAGATATCAGACTATATTCGCTTATTTCTTGATGACTCGAAACTATTATGTGTTTGTGTTCTCTAAATGGCTGAAAGACCGTTTTCGTTACCTTATAGTACATGCGAGCTCTATAGACCAAGGAAAATGATCCCAAAGCGTAAAACGAGCTGAATTCTCAGTCTTCTTCTTTTCGTGTTCCTTTTTCGAAATTTGTTAAACAAATAGGCCGCTGTTATGAGGCCTGGTAACTAATCCACTAGAAGCGAGGAATACCAAAAAAACTCCTCCGTGTAACGTCGCCAATCTCTAGGCGACGCTACACGAAGGCCTACATCCTGCAGTGGACGTCTTACTACTGAAACTCTTACTGATAATGATGATGATAAAGTTATTCATTGTTTTTCTTCTAATTTATTCTAGGCCAGAATCGTTGCCGGTATACAACGTAAACAACGGCCACCAGAAGCCTACGACCTGGGGTGACGTCCTCAATGTCGCCAAGGCGTACGGCCGTTTGTACCCGCTGTCATGGCCGCTGTGGTATCCCAACGGGGACATTACCACCAACAAATTCTTGCACGAGTACCGCAGAATCTGCTACCATCTTGTGCCTGCCTACTTCATCGACTTACTTCTGTTCTTATTGGGACAGAAGAGAATGTGAGTACGATTCGAATTACAAATTAATCCCGCTCTCTGTCTAGGAGCATGGAGGTCGTGTAAAACGGTTTTTATTTTGACCCACAGTGATAAAATTCACACTCATTTTGAGAAGTGATTTATTTAGAGAAGTGCATATTTTGCCAAGTGCACATTTTGCGAAGTGCACATTCTGCTCCAAACCCAATATGTCGAATGTCAGATGATCGCGCTGGAAAATTTAAATGTGAAAGTGATGTTGTTGAAGTCTGCGCCTTAAATCTTTTTGCGAGTTATTATGACTTTTAAACAGACAAAAATAGGAGCCTAAAATTAGAAACATGAACATTGGCTCATGTTGCCCCCGATTTTTCCTAAGAGGAGGCAAGTCAACCCCGCTGGCTTAATAGGGTCTCTCAGGCATAACGAAGAGCCAATCAATTTACCAGCTAAATGTAATGACAGCAGGAACGACCTCCCCGTCCTATGGCTCATACTTTACTATACCTACTTTTAGGGGCTTGCAGCTTTTTGCGGCAACCATTTCCACTTCTCAATTCAAAAAAAAATATTTTTTCACAGAATGGTGAGAATCCAGGAAAGAATATCCCAAGGATTGGAAGTGCTACAATACTTTACGATGCGACCCTGGAACTTCCCTTGCGCCAACTACGATGCTGTTAGACAGAAACTGAGTGCAGAAGAGCAAGTTATTTTTAACACGGACATAAGCGATGCAGACAGGGACGATTATATGAAAGATTGCGTGGAAGGAGGCCGAGTCTTCTGCTTCAAAGAAGATCCTAATAAAACCACTATGAATAGAAGTTATCATAATTTGTAAGTATCTACTTGTTTTACGTTACTTATATGTATAAGTATCATTTGTTATATTTATTTATTAAAACTTGATGCACTAGTAAAAATACTGTACAAAGGCGGACTTAATGCCTTAGGCATTTTCTACCAGTCGACCTTAGGATGGTGCACAGACAACATGGTAGGTGCAACTTAAAGGAAAGACAATCGGAGTGGAATACAATCATAAATACATAAACACAATTTTTTTTATATACACATAAAAAAATAACAACGTTATATTGTTAATGTGAAAATCAGTGATGTCTGTCTATCAATCACATTTTAACCGCCGAACGGATAATGGTTATGTTCGGAACTCAGGTAGAACATGGCCAGGATAAAGTGAAAAAAATGTATATATTTATGAACATTTGAATTATTTAGAAAACGAAAATGTTATTTATTATCATGACTCATAACGTAGTTTGAAACATCTAGGAGCAAGCGCAGTCATGTAATTGTTATTCACATGAATCAATGAACATTTTTAACAGGGCATTTCATAAATCCAATCAATTTACATTCAGGTACGTTAAGTGGGCCGCCTTTGTAAGCCGACTAAAATGGCACCATGTATCATTTTCATCCGTAAAAGGTCGCTGAGGGTAACTAGTAATTAATAACAGTATTGTATAAATGTATACAGCTTTATTCTAGAAAATCTGCCACTAGTTTTGCCAAAGGGTATCGTATGAACTAGTAACCGGGTTGTGAAGTTGAAACAATCGATCCATGTACAATGGCACCGTGTAGGTATCAAAGTGTAACAGACTAACCAACCCAAAGGTTGACTGGTAAAGAATGCTTGTTGCGTTAAGTCCGCCCATGTACCACTATAATATTGTACCGACATAAAGTATAACCTGTGATTTGTCGTCGGCACACCTGTGTGCCATTGGGAGTCAACTGAAATTGACGCTTAATGGCATCCCACATGCCATACCAAATCACGCAGCTTAAACTTTCATTTTTTTTAAAACGCAGTGTTTAATATCCTATGGTCCCCCATCGACCAATAAACGGCTGCCGATTTTTTTACAATAAAACTATTCAATTGTTGTGGCGTCGCAACACCAGGTGATCACAGGTATAATAATATCTCATGGGATCACTGTGCTCATCATCATGAAGAACTTTTACTATCGGACAAATCCCGAAATAGCGAAAAAAAATCAACTGTTCAGTACATTTTGTCGAGATATGCGCACAGAAATGGACATTTTTTATCGCGATTTCAGTGTTGGTACTAAACATTGTTCATAATGGTGAGTTTGAACCCTTAAGAGGTATTGCGTTGATTTTATTATATGGAGATTATAATTTCTTCAGCAGTCCAGTCTAATATATTGATTTGGTGTGGAGATTCTTGCTTGCCCCGTTGGTGAGCCCAGCCATCATATCGAAAAGCAGATATAATCAAATAGTCATACGAAACTTGATAGAGGATCTATCACGTTAGTAAAAGCGGATTTGTAAATATTTAATAAATTACGAAACACTAGAATAAAAAGCCGGTCCAGAGTAAGTCGCAATCGCGCACCGAGGGTTCCGTACCATCATAAAAAACTTGAAATGTTTTTAAATTTCCATCGGCGAAGCCTATATTATTTTGTCAGAGAATTTTAACACTGCGATGTATATTGCTGTTTTAGATCAGCGCCATCTCTTGACCGTTAGTGAAACTAATGTAATGTTTGTTGATGGTTTCTGAAAATGGGTGCTATTTTTTTTCTGTAATCGTTACATAAACTTCTATGGCATAGAATTATTTCAGATTTTTCTCTATGCAAACTTCGGAGATAAGGGGGATTGTTAATTTTTTTGTAATTTTTCATCAAAACTCGAAAACCCACATCAAAACCGAGGCCGCATGGCCTCGGCTCACCCGCCCCCCTTATATATGCCTCTATGAGTGTACCCACGCGCCTAGCAATAAACGCTGGCATCCAAGTTATTTATGGCACGATATTATGAATCCCATCGGTCTAAAGCAGCTGAACGCAAAAGGCAATAAAGGCTCATTCTCTTACCATGAACAAAAGGAAATATAAATTCATGCGATTTCAGAAAAGGCATCACGTATATGCACACAGATTGTCAGCCAAATTGCCTGCTGTGATTGACTGACTTTAAGGGTGGTCTCTCGAAAAGGCTTAAAAATAGCGATAGCGTGCATATGAAGCAGTTTTTCTTCGGCATTTACTGAGAAACTACATCTAAAAGAATAGGTAGTAATCTATATGATATTGCACGTTAATTGGTTTAGCCAGAATTTATGTATTGGTGTCACATAATAGGAAAAAAAATCACCAAATCAACTCCAAATCGTTGAGATGAAACCATTTTACTCCTTCATTTTTTGACAAAAGACTAAAAAAATTATATCTACTGCTGTGCAATACAAACAAAAATAACTTGGTTTTGTTACTTTTTTAAAATATGTATTTGTTTTATTATAAAAAATTAAAAACACGGGTAGCGGAGTGGCACGCCGAGGTGTAGATAGCTCCATTTGTATGCACAAGGTCATTGGCATGTATACGATCCTTAATAACTCTTTTTAGCACACCTATTCGAAAACTGGCTCCCATCCCCGCTTTTAAGTAGGTACGCAGAGGTGATTTTTGTACTAGTTCGAAAACGTATGCTGGTCAGCCCTTATTGGTAGGTACTTATAGACGCCAGGCAGCACCCACTGGTCGTCAAACAGTCTCAACGACAATCGAGTCCTTCCCAAAAAAAATCCTCAAATCGTTTGATAGGTTCACGTAGGAACTGCTGTTGCAGTATTCCGGCTCCATAGCAGCATCGCCTTCTGTTCGGGCGTCTATTTCGCCTCTGCTACAATAACAGTTTTCCCTCTTGCATTAATTAAAACGTAGGTAGGTACTATTGTACTAGGTAACACTTTTATTTTTATTTATTTTTTCAGCCTTTACGTACTCGACTGGTTCGTGAAGATCATGTTCTGGCTGTTTGTGCTGTCGTGCCTGGCAGCGTGGTTCCCGCCAATCAAGACACTCTTCGCCATTGGAGAACCAGTAGTCAGGCACCTGCCTTTCTTGGGCAAAGTAGTTTGCAAATATGAAGAACTATGAATTTAACCATCTCTTTATTTACTTTTAGCACAGTTCTGGTGAAGGACCTAAGATATAGGATTATACAAGAAAATTATGTATATATATTTTGTACTAGCCCAAACTTAAACCTTTGCAAAGCAGGTACTACCCGTACCAGCTAGTCTATTCTGTAAATAACCATTTCTATATCGAGCTTCACCTGAGTATCAAACCTCACAAAGTGAGCTTTATTGCACACGACATAAAGGTCTTACGTTTGACGTAATTTGATACTCACCTCGGATTCCGCTGTCGAGACACGAAAATGCTGTTACAGAATAGGGGTACTGCTTTGCAAAGGTTTAAGTTTTTCTAGATGTATGTATGTACCTACTTTTATGATTTGCTATGTTAAAAAACATGCCTTTTTGCACAGAATTGTGGCGGTTGGCAGGGATTTCAATATAATAGTAATTAATTAATTATGAGGGTATTAACTAGTCACCTAAGATCTGGAAAAGATTCCTGCACAACAATTACTGCTAGGACTACCGCCCAATATCTAAATGGCTTTTACCTAATATTATTATTAGGGCTTTGGCATCTTTAAACATTGTCAAACCTCCCAGGCCGTAGCCCGATGGTCCGGTACAAATAGAATCGACGTTTGTCATTACGGGGCGGAATAGTGAGCCATACTCAATTTCTCATAAACATGTATGTATAAAAATAGTTTCTTCGCAAATATGTTGACGAACATCGTCAGTTTCGGCTCCATCGTCAATCCCACCTCGACTGCAATGGTTAAACTTCGCCCAGTTATATCGAAATGTATTATAGTTAGGATGTAAAGGCTCCTTCCTACACACAATGCCAGCGGGTATTCGGCTTGCCGCACACACGTGCCGCCGCCGGCATTGCCGGCGGCTCGTGTTTGCAGCATGTGCTGTGTATCATTTTAGGTGTACTTAGGCTTTGGTAGAGTAATTAAGGGATTGTGGCAATTTATATTTAAAATATTTGCTTTGGTATGGTAACTCCCAAAACTTTAGCGTATCTATCTATCTTACTAGCCAATAAATTACAGTGCAACCAGCTGAGCCATTTCTTGCCACTCTAGGCATTTAAAGAAACTAAAATGTTAGTGAAGATTAGCGCACATTCGCTTTATAGACAGCAGTATAGCTCAAGCAGTTTGAGGCACAGAAAATAACAAGTCTATAAGTTGGCTTCAGTAATGTAACTACAAATCTCAGAAACTACTGCTCCGACTTGAAAATTTCTTTCAGTGTTGGATAGCCCATTTATCGAGGTAGGCTATATATCATCACGCTAAGACCAATAGGAGCGGAGCAGCAATGAAAATTGTGACGCAGACGAAGTTGCGCGGGTCAACTAGTATTTGATATATGCTACTTATTTTCTTCTTGGATTTAAACTGGGATTAGATAAAACGCAGCAAATCAATGGAATACAATATATTTTAAATATAATAAAGTTTCATTTGTGTTTTGAAAAATAAACTTTAAAAATAGGTAGAACAAGGAATAAATAATATTTCATTTTGTAAAAGGTTTTTTGATCAATCTTAATAACATTTGCAAAAGGGACGTTCGTCTTTTCCAGCGACACTTCCGAGAGTTTTATTTGTTATTTTTTACGATTACTTCACAGTCGCAAAAAGAAGAATATTCCAAAAGCAAATAAAAAAACGTTATCCTAAAAAGTCCATGATTGATAACATCCTATTCATAAATAAGCTTAAAACAAAATTATAATAGTAAACGCGATGCGCAAGCGATCTGGTACACACAACTACATCTACTTGGTAGCATTGACGATGTCAACAAATTCTGGCTTGAGGCTGGCGCCCCCAACAAGGAATCCGTCGATGTCGGGGCAGGCAGCCAGCTCCTTCGCGTTGGCGGCGGTCACGGAGCCTCCGTACTGGATGCGCACGGACGCTGCTACGTCAGCTGACGCGTTTGTGGACAGCCAGTTGCGCAGAGAAGCGTGGACGTCTTGTGCCTGTGAAAAAATTTAAAATATTTACATTGTATAAGAATATATTTGTGACAGCACGGTTTGTATGGTTCGTATGTACACAATTTCCTATCTGTCAATAAAATCTGTGTAGTCCAAACATTTACTAGGTTCCTATTTGAATGCTGTCTCAAAATTTTCCTAAATCATATTTAGACTGACCATAGTAAAACTTCAAACACCAAAACAGTCTTGTTTTATATTTTGTTCAGATGTAAGTATAATCTTTAACAGTATGCCAGTAACAGTGGATAATCAAAACTAATATTTGCATTTGTTGATATGGCAGCAATCCTTACTAATATTATAAATGCGAAAGTAACTCTGTCTGTCTGTCTGTCGCGCTTTCACACCAAAACTACTGATTCGATTTAAATTAAATTTGGTATAGAGATATTCTAGAGCCTGAGAAAGGACATAGACTACTTTTTTATCCCAGGAGCATATCCCCTAGGGACCACGCGGGCGAAGCCGCTGGCAGAAGCCAGTAAACCAATAAAGTTGATAGCAACAGTCACATTGACACATTCATTAATAACAAAATTGTGGTTATATAATATGTACAACAAACTCGTCAACATTATTTACTTTAATTGATTAAAATAATTAAATTTAGTTTTTTTTTTTTTTTAAGAAAATAAAATCTGACGTTTTATAAAATAAGGAGTGGGTTTTTGCAGGAAAATATAATCTGGAGTTTCTTAAGTAGGTAATAATTATCTTTTAACAACTCGCTTGCAAGCTTAACGGTCACATGGTTGATCACCTATTCAATGATGCATCATTATGAAACCACAACCACTCTATGTGTGTGGAGAGGAATAGTCACTTATTTACCTGCTGAGGAGAGGCAGTCTTGCCTGTGCCTATAGCCCACACTGGCTCATAAGCAAGGACCACATTTGCCCAATTGTTGCCAATAGCGGGCAGGAGGGCTTTTGTCTGCCGGAAGACTACTTCCTCAGTCTTGCCAGCCTCTCTCTCTTCAAGAGTCTCACCAATGCATGCGATGACCTTCAGGCCATTTTCAAGAGCATGGGCAACCTAATGAAATATAAATAAGTATTATTTCTACTTCAAAAATGTATGTCATTTGTGTAAACAAACTGTTGTTTCAAACATACTTTTTCTGCAACAAGTTCGTCCTTCTCTCCGAAGATTGTTCTCCTTTCTGAATGTCCGAGGATGACCCAGTTGGCACCAATATCTTTAATCATAGCTGGAGAGATTTCACCTGAAAACAACAAGTTATGTTGTAATACTTACATGGAAATAAAGATAATTTTATACAGGAATGTGTGGATAGTTTCTTACCAGTAAAAGCACCCTTTGCACTTTTCCAACAGTTTTGTGCGGCAACACTGATTGTACCAGGAATGATTGACTGAACATATTCAAGGTAGATAGCCGGGACACCCACGACAACCTGAGAACATGTGCACAGTGCAAAGATTATGTTTATCATGGAAACAATGATATTAGTACATTATATTTGATTTGTCAGCTTCATTGTCAAATAACTGTTTGGTTTAAATGAGTGCATGAATAATAGCAAACATAAAAAAAACATTACATTCCTTGATATTTCTTATCCCTTACTGACTTCTGAATTAAAACAGGTATCAAATACAGAGGCTAATGATAATACTTTACCTCAACATTGGGGTCCAATGGGCCCTTTTTCAGTGTCTCAACAATTTCGGCGACTTGTTTCTTGTCTCCGTTCATCTTCCAGTTACCACCAACAACGAATTTGCGACCCATATTGCTGAGTTTTTAGTCTAAAATAAAATCATAAGTAATTTTCACTTAAGTAAGAATGTGATTAGGTGTTTCAATATAACTTTCAGTGGTTTCTAGGTACAAAACGGAAAAAGGTGTGAATTAAAAATGTGTTTGTTGGTGACTTCTTCAGGTTTGTCATGTACCGAAATATTAGAGATAATACGAAAAGTGAAGGTGAGCACGTCGGAATGTAATCAGTCTTTTGTTTTATTTAATCAGTAGTTACTTTTTACATAAATATGATAATGACTGCTATCGTAAAAAAGCAACTCGCTTTTCTCGCGACATTGACTCTTGGTGACCTATTTGACCGCCTTAACCTAGGCTACACTGAGAAATTAAGTATATTTGACGATATAGCTGCTTTTTTTTTAACAACAATCATTCATAAAAAGGTTTAAAAACTACTTTAGTGGTTACCGAGGGTACGCCCCGGTAAAACTCTTTTACTCAAATAATAAGTAGGTATAGGTAGATTATTGTTCCCAATACGCTAGTGATAATATTTTATGTTCAATTTAATAGAAATTGAAGAAGACAGCACATATTTCAGTAAACTAGAATAATTTTACATAATCTTCTAATTTTACCTAAAACAATAGAAGTAATTGCATCATAATTATTTAGATGGAAAAGCCTCATCTCGTAAAAAAGGAAAAAGCAGTTAATATTTACTAATTATTCGCTTATAATTTATGCTAATAAACACTCACCTGATTTTATAATATAAATGATTTGGAAATTTTAACAAACTTCTTCCCTTCACCGCTAGCGGGAAACCGGAATCCTGTAATCGGTAATCACACAAAACTCGTTCTCTTTGCCAAAAAAATATAATCTTACTTAATTCATGCTATCATTGGTTATATAAAAATTTACTCCAATGACATTCAAACGATTTAAAGTACATTGTGTTTTTGCACCAATCAGAAGTCACCAACAAAACTGTTTCTATTTGTGTGTCAGAGAAAACCAACTGAACGGTATGACCTCTGTGACATTGAGATTCTTTCTTAATTTCACAGAAACCGAACTTCTGAAATCTAGTCTTTAGGCACAAATAATTTTTGAACTGTTGAAAGTATTTATATAGATATTTACAAATATGTGAGTAAGATTCATTTATATATCTATGGTGAAAATCGTTACTAATATTATATGGCAGAATCTAGTACTCACTAAACTAAACACATACACATTATACTCATTTTCGCCCGAGCCTATAGTTTTGGCTTGCATTGTCTATCTATATGGACTGGATCCGGGATTGCTAAAAATTCAAGCGCCCGTATTCTAAAACACCGGCTTAGAGCGAGTCGTTTCCGTACCATAAACCGAAAAAAAAAGTTTCTTGTAAGGACTCCCATACAAAAAACTTTTATGCAATTCTTAATTTCATTTCTTTTTTATTATTTTTCGTTATCGTGGAAATAGAAATACACTCTGTCAAAACTTCAACTGTCCACCTATTACGGCTCTTAAGATACACCCCGCTGACAGACAGATGAACGGACGGTCGGACAGCGGAGACTAAGCGGGTTCCGTTGGTTACGGAACCCTAATAAAAATTAACGAAATCGGTAACGTATAGGTACAGATCTTCTGGTTTCAGGGGTTCTGTGAAATGAATGAATTTTAAACAAAAAGAACAATATGACGCTCGCCGTAAGATTAGTAAAGTTGTCGTGACATGTTTTTATATCGAAATAAAAGGCTCGAGAGGACGTTTCCAAATGTAACTTACTAAAATGCAGTAAATAAAACTATTACTAAAGTATTTCTAGTAAAATTGAACTAACCGACTCGCACTTGGCCGGTTTTTCTTAATTTTAGAGCACAGTAGCGCTCACCAGCCACTGCGTCAACTGCTTGCGCTATCCGTAACGACGGCCAAAGATCTACAAATGACAGTCGGGACCAACAGCTTAACGTGCTTTCCGAGGCACGGAGGAAAATCGGTATGTTAAGATGGTCACCCATCCACAGACCAACCTTGGCAAGCGTTGCTTAACCTTGAAGATCGATCTGTGCGGCTGTTATTCTTTAGCAATGAGCTCCTCGCAAAGAAACAAGTATATACATGTTACTGTAAAAGCTCGAACTACGGTTAATCCTAAGATTTTCCAGTAAAACCTAAGATTTACTAATTCTTAATGATAAAAGTCCGAACAGATTTGCGATTCGAACTTTTATCACCATTCACTTGGTAAATCTTAGGATTTACATAAAGACACGGTAAATGTTGAAAAATACATGTCACACACACACAAGACAAGTCACAAGTACGAGAATCGTCTAGTACTTGTGACTTGTACCGTCTCCGCCAAAGTGGTCAGAGGGCTTGAAATTCATCTAGGCGTATTGCGAGAGAATTAAATGCTCCCCCTTTGGATGAGAAATCATCAAATGCCTCCTCCCGCTTTGGGCAAAGCAGAAGAATGTGTCAGACTCTTACTGACTAAAACCCATTCGTGTTACTCCTAGTGGCCTTTGCGTTCCAGGGCCGCGGTGACTCTTTCGAACAAATTCCGCAACCCTGGCAGGCACTGGCCCTAGCGGACCCCTTGTTCTATGCTGACATCTCTTTGATGCGCGCGTGGAACACAACGCGCCGTCAACCCGGGCCTGGTTCTGATCGGAGAGCGAGCCACTCAACGCTTACCGTTCGCAGGCACGCGCCTACAGTGGCCGGGAATCACCCTGTGACTTACAACGCCCGGGACGTCTTCTTGTGTTGCGGCGGCTGGGGCGTGAGGTTTCCCTCTCTCTCACAACCACCTTGACCAGCTCCTTCGCTAGCATTAGATACTGCTTCGCAGAAGGAGGTGACCTCCTTGCTCCAGACCATAGATTGAACCAGGGCCGGTCGCGAGGTCGCCGCCGCCGATCACCTCTACGAAGACACGGCGGTGCTCCACCCAACTAGGGCAGATGTTCACCGTATGTTCCACCGTGTCCTCGGCTGGCCCTCACAGTGTTGACACCCGGGCGTGTCCTCCCGCTGAATTCGAAACAGGTATCTCCCGAAATAACCGTGTCCGGTGAGTACATGCGTCAAGCAGAAGGTGAGAACGCCGTGGCGCCGCGCCGCTCTAGGCACTGCTCAAAGAGGGAACTTTTACCGCCGCAATTCCCCCTACGAAGCAATGTTTGGTAGTCCAATGAAACTGGGCATTGCGGCGTTAGCAATTCCTAACGAAATTATTGAACTATTAAGATCTGAAGATTTGGAGAATTTGTTGCATTTCCAAAACAATACGAAACAAAATATTAACGATTTAGTCGTTGTTTTATTTCCGAAACCAACATTTACCAGCCGTCAGTGGCAAAACCTAGCATGTACAAAATTTTGATGGTAAAAGCCCGAAAAAAATTTCCCATTTTCATAAATCCTTACATTTACCAACGCATGTCGGTAAATCCTAAGACTTACTCTTAAATCTTAAGATTTACCGTGGTTCGAGCTTTTACAGTAACATACATATATAAATATATAATACAAAGAAAATATAGCGTTTCCGAGACAATGTACTAATTTTTTTTTCGGACCCACTTCGCCCGTTCTAGCATCTTCCTTAGCTCTCCAGTTTACGCTTAAATTAACAAAAAAAAACAACATTTGTGTCATAATAAGAAGTTTATGAGTCAAGGAATTTTTCGGGTTAGCTTCGCTGACCCTGAGCGAGCTGAGCTGAGCCTTCTAAGTTCATGAAGCTCGACAGAATGATTATTTCATGAAAAATTCATTCTTGATAGAAACATGAACTTAGAGGGCTATATTGATGATTAAAATGGTTATAATTCTTTAGATAAATACGTGTTACGGTCGCGAATCGTATTTGGTCCACATACAGCTTCACACTGACCGGCAAATTGCAAAAAACATAAAAATATTTGAATTTCGCGGGCTACCCTGGCGCATTCACCTTAAGTTGACATAAAAACAATGTGTGTATGGATGTAAAGATAAGAAGAAAATTAGCGTTTCTGAGTCATGGGATTAAAATTTTTGGGGCTTGCTTCGCTCGCCCTAGCATCCTTAGCTCTCCGGGTTATACATAAGTCTACAAAAAAACATACGTATGGGTGATAAAAAGAAAATGTAACGTATCCGAAGCAAGGTATCGTATTAAATTTTATTGAGCTCGCTTCGCTCACTCTAGCATCCGTACTTCTGCACCTTAGGCTACATCTATTTGTGTTATACATATGATGGGAAACATATCTAAGATAACCGAGACAACGTGCTAAAATTTTCGAGCTCGCTTCGCTCGCTCATACATTGTACGTTCTCTTCGGGCTAATGTTTTCTGCAATAGTCACAAAACAACTTTTTTTTAGGCTTGATTCGCGTTCGCCCCAGTCGTCTCCCGTTAGTTTCATGACTTTATGAGTTTGTAATTTTATTACCTCGTGCAAAAATCCCCAAGTTTCTCGACTCAATTAAGGTATTCATGTGACCTGACCCCCAAAAGTTTATTTATGGCTGCAACCGCGCCCGATTGTGGGGAGCTGGGACCGCCTTCTGACTATGACTGGCCTTATATTCCATTTTTAATCGTGCACATCGCAACGATTTTTCTTCTCGTGTAGAAGTGTTAAATTTTTTTCAAAATATATATCATTTTTCATTGGGCGTCGCATCTCGGGTTGGGGGCCAGGCCCCCCCTAGAAAAAAACCCTAGATACGCCAATGATCCTTGATATTGATGGTCTAGATGATAAACGTCCTAATTACCTGATCTAGAAATTATTCAGGAGGACAGATTTAGTTAATTTATGTTTTATAAGCTGAAACTCAGAACTGTACCTATGAAGTGCATGCGGTATAGTCTCCGTATATTCTTCTTCTGAACATAATCCATCAAATGACAAAAGGAAAATTGGAAAGAAATATTGTCGAACAGTCGTATTGAATTATAAATAAATTTAATGAAAGTAAGTTGTAATCTATTGTAGTACGATAATGTGCAATCTCTTCAAACTTACAGTGAATGGGCTCCTGGGTAAGCTCGCTCCATTGTAGACTTTGTCTCTGTAAACAGCAAAACCACATATTTTGTCAAAGGCGTAGAGATGTTACGCCTTTGACAAAATATGTGGTTTTGCTGTTTTATTACTACAAGAACTACTGTATAGGTAGCTGCACGGCGTTGACTATGCCATCTAGTAGTCTGCTTCTGTGCTGCCTCTGTACACTCAGTTAAGGGGAAAGTGCGCGAAGAAGACTTTGCCATGTAGCGCAGCTATCTCGAATTTTATACTTGACAGTGATATTTCTGCACGCTTCATAGAACAGAAAAGTAATGAACGGTGTAATTTTTTTTCAACTTATGCCCATATGAATATAGCGAAATGGCCAAGCCACATAAATATTTTGACTATAAATTACCAAGAAATCCCCAAAAAATCGATATTTTGATACATAACGTTTGGTTTTCATCGATACAACTAAAGGCCTTACCCCAGCCTCTATAGCAATAGCAAAGCTTAGTTGTCAATTGTCATTGTCATGTCATGTCACTATAAATGCTGATACCTTATATTGTGATAAGCAAAACTTGCAATATAATACAATTAGTTTTTTTTTTTTAATAAATATAAGAATTAAACAAAAGGTGCTGTATTCGTCGGTCATGGATCGAAACATATTTTGGGGGGTGAGTAGTAGTCAAACTTTATATTTTTTTATTTTTTTTGGGTACTTATAATCCTAAAGTATTAAATTGTACTTTTGCTTATAATTATATTTGTCTGTAAATGATGGTGCAACTTTTTATAGCGTGATAAATAAAATAACATTGTAAAAGTGCAGTCTAAACTTAGGTCCTGTCGCGAAAACAGGTTATTTACGTAGCTATTTAAAATGCAGAGGCGTTGTTGAAAGTCAGCCGGCTAGATATCAGCGTACCTACACCATGCGGCGCGAACGATGACAAATTGAGCGTGTCCTGTTCTGAAATATTTTGTTTTCTTGCATAATTGCACATATTGTCTTGTTATTTCCAAGGTGAAGTGGAAGTAGAAATAACATTAAATCAGCATCTCAATCAACCCACGTCGACAATCTAGACTAGGGTCACATGCTAGTATCCTGTCACATATTTTTAATTTGCTGTTTTTTCGTAACAACTACACACTTTGTAGGGTTCCTTTACATTTTGTTCTCAAAGAATTAACCTGTAAGATTCCAATAAAGTCAGTTTGGTGAATTTACTAAAGCTTGATTCCTAGTAAGCCTTGTGTACAAATTGTGTAGAGTTGTTCTAGAGTTAGTAAGCCAGATAAAATCACAGTAGTTAAATACTTTTAGGGTAGTTATGGCTAGGGCATGCAAACCGGTTTCACCAAAAACTGAAAAACCGGTTTTTCGGCATAGTTTTTGTGACTAAAAACCTACTACCTATGTTTTTTTTGTATATAACATAATGTGATTATTCCACCGAATAATAATCTATTTTGATGATTCTTTTTTTTTGTATATCAAACTTCATAGGTGCCATAAAATTTCCATCAAAATCGGTTTAGTAGTTTTGCTTTTAAATCAAAAAGCTAGAATTAGTTTACTTTGTAAAGTAGGTATTTGTTTGTCATCCAAGTAAATTAAATATCTTATTTGGCTTTCCTGGGACTTTTCAGTAGTGTTGTTAGGTGTGGAATAGCATTAAAAAGTGAAAAATTAAAAACTTTTTTATTTATTCTTTGTAGTATTTTTTTATTCGGAAGTTGATAGTATTTTTTACTAAAAAGTTTTCATTGAAATTATTTATTTTAAAAAGATCTTTCTATAGAATACTTGAAAACATGCAAGATGTAAGCAGTCTCTAAATTATATAATAATTTATAAACTTATTTTCAAACCGAGTCTTTTGTACAGAACCCAAAAAAGAAACGGGTTTAATTTTGGCCAGTTTTACATTCTCTAGTTATGGGGGTAGTAGGCGTTTTCTTTTAATATAGAATCTCACAGTAAGCAAGCATTAGCTGTTAGACTTTCCTACTACACTAATTCCCATCACCTAAAAATTTAATGAATTGCATCTTTTTTTAAATTCCATCTTCCATCTGGTTTCTGGAAGCTTGCTGAAATATCTTGTTAGCTGTTAAAGACTTAGTGAAGAGAATACTAACAAACAGTTGGCTAACTTGAAATTACTAACTAGAAACTAGGAAGAAGTCTAGAATTCTACAGTAAAGATATAAGTTTTATTTATTTATTTTTTTAGAAGTAATTTTAAAATTATTCTTTTCTTACAGATATTGTTGCTGTTATGTTTAGTTCTAGTAAAAGAGTCTGTGCAAGTAAAGAAACAAAAAACTGCAGTTGTAACAGATATAGGTGATATAAAAGAGTTTAAGAAACTTTTAAGAACTAAGACTAATGTATTAATATTATTTGTCAATGAGCCGAAGAATTCTCATTCCATCATGGATGTATTTAAAGATACTGCCGATTCTATGAAAGGGCAAGCAACTCTTGCCATTATAGACTGCAATAATAGGTAAGATGCTACTCTTATGAGTTTTTGTGATTTCTCACCAAGGAGATGGTACAATAACCTGAATGTCTTCCTTAAGAATTGGAAGGAAGAGGCATCATATTGGGACATTGGAAGGAATAGAAAGACCTTTGCCCAGCAGTGATAAATTTTCGTCTACATTCGTGTTGACTCGAGTCTTTGTCACACACACAGTGCCGTCGGCATTAGTCAAAAGGCGTGCATCGCCCTTTGACTAATGCCGACGACACGTGTAAGATAGAGGTAATTTTTAATTCGGTAACCTGTTTTAATACTGGTTGTATTCTATTTAAGAAATAAAGTTTACCTTTAAAAAAATGTTTTTACCAAATCTGTTCATAATGCTTTCAGTCCCTGCTAAATATCACCCACATTGAACTCCAAGGTTCAATGCTTGCCATGGTCGTTTTGTAAAAGGGTGACCATTTATATACAAATACCGACTCAAAAAGCGTAGTCCTGGCTGCCATTTGAAGATATTTAAAAGTCATAATGGGTAGTTATAGTCAAAACTGGTGACAGGAAATCTGTCACCAGTATTGCCAAGTGGTATTGTGTTACACAGTTACTGAGTTCGGCCAGCCAGACAGGCAGGCATTCCGTGTAAAACACTCAGCTGCATTCAGTTAGACTGGAAGCCAATCCCAATATACTTGGGAAAAGGCTAGGCAGATTGCTTGTTCTCCTTTGCTTCTCTCTAGACTAGAAGTAAGCCGCCTGTTAGTGCGTATTTTGTCCCTAACGAAACTGTAACATACATATTATGCAACCAAACAAACCAACGAATAAACTCTTCCGCTTTATATATTAGTTAGTATAGATAGATTATTTTCATCACTAGTTAATCCGTGCAACTTCGTCTGCTCCGCTCCTATTGGTCTTAGCGTGATGATATTGATATAGCCTATAGCCTTCCTCGATAAACGGGCTATCTAACATATAATCTCCTGAGATTAGAGCGTTCAAGTAAATAAACAAACAAACTCTTCATCTTTATTTATTAGTATAGATAATAATGTTGCAGCCCTGAAAGTTATTATATTCCTTGTTATTTTCTAGTGATGGTAAGAAGCTGTGTAAGAAACTGAAGATATCTTCACACAAAGCCTACTATCTGAAGCATTATAAAGATGGCGAATTCCACAAGGACTATGACAGGAACGAGTCAGTTAATTCGCTGTGTAACTTCCTAAGAGACCCGACTGGAGACCTGCCATGGGATGAAGATCCTACTGCCACTGATATCTTTCATCTCCAAGATGGCGAGGTTTTTATTCTTTGATTATTTAAGAACATTGAAGTGTACTTAGCTTTTTAATGATTTGAAAGAGAAGGTGATCCTAGGTGTTACTTATTCATTATTCTTTATAGAGAAGGTAGCTTAATTTAGAACTAAATAAAAAAAAAAACAACTACTACTTATTTGTCGTTTAGACTTTAGATACAAAATAATAATGTGGATTTAACAAAAAAAAATATTGTAGTTGAAAAATACACTTATCAACATACCGTTATCAGTTACAAATAATAGGCATGAGTACACTGATTATGAATAATGAGCATTGCGAACATTGTTTATAATTTTAAAAAGGCATGGTGAATTTCATTTCACTTTACCTTTTTATGCCTTACAAGCATAAACACATAGAACTAAGTATAACCTAGCAAACCTGTAGTAATGGGTACCTAAAAAAACATTGTACGAACTACTCAATAACCTAACTGCCTACATTTAAGGCAATTTACATTGCTGCGAAAATGAATGAATGTAACAGAATTTTTGTAACGAAATTGTACACAATGTTAATTGTGTAACGTACTGACTAAATACTAGCCATAAAGAGGTCGCGCGTCTTCCGAGGAATTCTCGAGGATTTCCGTAGCTACTGTCGTCGAAGTCTGGAATACGCGGGAAGTGGTAGTGGTACCTAGGAAGTTAAAGTTCTAGATTAAATGACTGAACGTCCTCCATCCAGCCTTAAGACACAGCAGCGTGAATTGTCGAGCATTCTCGTGAATTCGCGCGTTTTCTGTTGCGTTCCGCGGCAATGTAAATTGAACCTTAGTCGCCAGCGCGACGTCTGAGCTTGTGTTTATCCCTGAATAGTGCAGTTATTGGGGTTTTCCGTTAGAAGTTTCTCAGCCGTACCACAAAGATTCGTGCTACTACCCAAAATGTGGCCTGTTTTAAAATTGAACTTGTGCCGTATAACTGACCTAGTCTACATATCTTTATTGACAATAAAGATGCCATGTTGATAATTATCTTTTTTGTCTAGATATTGAAAGAGACACAAAATATGGTCTTGGACATGATATGAGTTTGTCACACATTTGGCCGTATCCAGGCAGAGCGTAGCCAAGAAAAGAAGACTTTATTGCCCCCAAAACCTGCATGTCCGCGATAGGCAGACGCAGGTGCGACTTAACGGTGGTTGAGCTAAGGGTGCTACCGCACCGATGGGTCTTCGATCCAAACTAGAATGGATCTGTGGACTTTAATTGACCTACTAAAGTCTGTTTTTAATCAGAGACTAAATTGACAAGTGAAAATGGCAAACTGACATAGATTTCATTAGCATTTAAGTCAGTTTTGACATTTGAAGTTATCAATTTAGTCTCCGAGATTAAAAAACAGACAGCACAAAACACGATCAATCGAGTGGTGGTTGCCCTGGTCTCACACACGCTAGCGTAGTGTATTACCAGCCTAACTTCTTAAACTAAAGCATAGCAAATGTATGGCAAAATGTTATTGTATCCGCCATAGTTTATGATAACAACATCTGATATCATCAACTGAACAATGTTAATCACATTCTTGTTTAGATTTCCTGAGTTTGTTTTAAAAATAAAATCTGCTCAGTGCAATATTATCGTCAATGGAGTTTTAACATTATAAATATGATATTGTTTCCATTCTTTCCGGTATACCTACTAAGTAATTTACATTTTTATTAGACAAGTATCTTCGCATTGAGATAAAGCTTTCAGTCCAATTGTTTATGACTAGCACTTCGCCCGCGACTTTGTTCGCGCGGGTTTAATAGGTACCTACTCCACGAACTTCATCTCCTATAAAGGTACTTAAACCCTCAATAAAGAGTTACGTGTAAATTTCTTATTAATAGACTAAACGTAGGGCAGTTCGCTCAAACCGCAAAATTTTTCTTCCTTGGTTTTTTTTTTAATATCCGTCGTAACTTTTAAACGAATGGTCTCATTTGCACAATTTAAAGTGTAATTTACGTGTACCTAACCAACCTAAACCAAAATTATAAAACTATTTAAATTGATAAGGATTAATATTATGATACCAAAATTACCACTATTACATTCTTTTGATTGAATAATTTAATCAAAAAGCGGCCTTAACCATAATAGTTAGATATAAACAATCGCGTACTTTTTGTGGATATTAATGTCCTCTATAAAACTGTATTACATCACTTTGCTCTATTTTCAATATTACCGCAGCGTACGCGTTACATTATCGAAGTTGTCATACGGATCCCTGACTTTTTTGAAAATATTATATAGCCTATGTTCATCGGGAATAATGTAGGATTCTAATCGTGAAAGAATTTTTCAAATCGGTCCAGAAGTTTCGGAGCCAATTCAATTCAAACAAACAAACAAATCTTTCCTCTTAATAATCTTAGTGTAGATTAGTGTAGACCCTACTGTATCTACCGTAAGATCAGTTTGTCGTTCTTGTTACAGGCATTCATATTCTGGCCCGTAATACAGAATAAATTGTGTGTACAAGAGAGAGGAGAGGAGATCTTTTACAAGCATTATTGGGACAAAATAGGCTAGAAAGATAGAAATGCAAAGCAGCTTTCAATAGCTGTTGTCCGAGAATTTGTTGGTAATGTTGGTATCAGTAATTTTGCTTGCTGGACTTATTAATGGAGTTAGTTTAGTTTCGAATCTCTATTCTCACTGCTATAGATACGGACTTCGGCAAATTGTTGGTAATACCCCGTTATTCCACACCGTTCTCCATAATGGCGATTGTAACATAAACAATTGATAAAAACTTATAATGATTAATTTTGTGTTGCGAAATAGAAATTACGAGTAATATACTTTTTAATAGTATAACAGCGAATTTTTATGTTCAATTTATTATTGTTTAATACTTTACGTGATCACGGCCAGACATCATAGATATGTTTATGTCATTATTATAATATTTATAGGTGTGCAGTCTTAAAAATAATTTAGGGTTCCTCTAAGCCTCCGTTATCCGTTCTTCTGTCTGTAAGCGGGCTGTATATTAAGAACCGTAATAGTAGACAGTTGAAAATTTCACAGATTGTGTATTTCTATTGCCGCTATAACAACAAATAATAACAATTAAATTTAATAAAAAAAATAGGGGGGGGGGGGTGCTCCCATACAAGAAACGTGTTATTTTCGGTTCATTGTACGGAACTCTTATAGGATCGGGTGTCTGTCTGTCACAGCCAGTTTTCTCCAGATCCATCGGACCGATTCTATTAAAATTTGGTACACATATGGACTTCTGTGAGTCAAACACAGAATTATAAAATTGTTAAAAATGGGGTCACTTTTAGGGGCCAAACTAGGAAATTTCAAAAAGAAGTTTATTAAACAATGTCGTGTGACATATCAAATGAAAGGGCTTACTGTGAAAGTTTCAGTTTTTTCTGTTTTTTTCTTAATATTGAAATAAATAGTTTCGAAGTTATTCAAGAAATTAGACCAAAAATGACAAAATCTCCAAAACTACTGAATTTTGAAAATGGAGTTCTATAGTGTTAAAATAACGTGTCAAAAAAAAAGAAATTCTTCGGAACCCTTTGCACGCGAGTCCGAATCGCACTTGCAAGTTTTTTATTTAGCGTACACTTTTCCACAGTAGGCCAGAGGCCTCCCCCAATTTCATCGAATGTTAAAAAACTTTATATTTAACTTGATGTCCACTTATTAAAGTGAACAATGAGAGTATGTACTGGACGTGTTGTACCGTTACCGTGAAGCGGTTGATAAATATGCATTGCATTGGGTTGACTTTGTTCCAAATTGTTGTTAGCATTGATGAATTACTAGCTCTGCACTGAGTCGAGGGTTGATAATATCTCTGGTCTCTCTATCGGTGCTTTTTATATTGGGAATTGTATAGAGAACTTGCAGGAACTGTAGGTGGCAGTACAGAATTGTTATTGTCAAGTATATTTTACTTACAAGGTTCGAAATCGCATCAATAGATGGCACAATCTACTTCGCGCACGTTACCCTAAACGGAGCGTGCAAGAACTAAAGGTGGCAGCACGTCAAGTATTCTTAGCATTATAGTTTCGAATATGCAACACTAGATGGCATGGCACCGTGCACGTGCCCTGTAACTGAAAACTAGCATATCATTCTTGAGTTTTTCTGTTTTAGGCTTTGAACAAGTTCCTAAAGAAGGGTGCTGGCGCCTACAAGAAATCTATGATAATGTTCTATGCTCCATGGTGTGGTTACTGCAAGACTTTAAAACCAGACTATGTCAACGCTGCTGCTGAATTGAAGGTAAGAACTGAATGTGACAGACAGGAAGGAATGTCTCAGAGGCTCACCCACGTCCAAAAAGCACGGATTCGCTGTGCCAGCCGAACTAGAGCACACAGCGCTTTCTGACCTCGAATATCGGCTGCCATAGACAATCTGCCTAGTATTTGCTCCTACTATGTTGCGTTTGGCTTCTAGTCTAATCGGCAGCTGAGTATTAAAAGTAATGGGGAGCGACTGCCTATCTGACCACCATGACCTAGTAACTGGGTAACACGCTACGCTTTGGCAAAACTGGTGTCAGATTTTTCTGGACTCGTAACGACATTTATATATCTACCAATAATGAAATGATAGCCGGGGCCAACGGCTTAAAGTGCTTATCGGGGCACGCTAAGTTTCAAATCCAGGGTCCGGGCTCAGCAAGCGTTGCCAGCACTATGAAGTTCGACTCGTGCGGCTGTTATTGTTTAGCCACGAGCTCCTCCTCATTCGGTTCTCAGAGCCGTAGTAATAATTGTCACGGACCTTCAATTTCTCCAGCCAATTTCTCCAATCGGTGCAGTTGTAAATACTACATACATACATAGGTATGGTTACAGACTATATACTATCTGTAATCATACCCATACATTTGACGAAATAAATTATTGATTGATTGTACTTGAGTTATAAATGGTGTATTTAACCCGACTTTGTTTTATATATTTAGATAAAGGTCACTAATCTACTTCATGTATATTGTTGATGTAATAGAGGTCACACAGTAAATATAAAATAGTAGACATAGTGGTCCACGGCAGACGTTGTGTGAAGTATTAAAAAAGAAAAATATTAATCAACAGTCACTAAAAATTCAGTGTTAATAATAAAGAAAAAATAATCACTTCTGAATCTAAACTGAATGTTGCTTTTTTGTCGAATTGAAGAAGTTTTGCAGTAAGGTGTAACAAAACAAACCATTTTCTTTTATCTTATGATGCTGAATTTTTAATTAACCGGTTTCCTCACAAAATATGTTTATGTATCATTTCAGGGTGAATCACTACTTGCTGCCATTGATGTGTCTAAACCAGGAAACTCTAAAATAAGACAACTGTATAACATAACTGGATTCCCTACCTTATTATATTATGAGTAAGTACCGATTATTTATATTATGACCTTTCCCCTGTCCTCGGCAATTTTGGGCCAGTCCTTTGAAAAGGAGTCCAGTTCACCCCGCCGAAGAGACCTTTATCTCTTCTGCGGGTGGAACTGGATGTTTGGACTTCTTCTAAAAGCAGCCAGAGCTGTCTGGCACGCCAGAGCAACCAGTTACTCTGGGATCGTATACGACATAGGGTACATTGGACTGTTTAGGTGCTGAGGCCCATTCTAAGCATTCCGAAGCCAAACTATAGATACGGAATGGAATAATTTGATACTGACTACCTGTGCACACAACTACTGTACTCGGGGCCTACTGGCGGGCACTATATCGACGAAATAGCATCACGCATGTATATACATTAATCTATCTATCGAATATTGTTCAAAATTCAGTCTCACTACACAAATCTGTTTGTGATTACCATGCTGCTCACTATTTAACATTACATTATCTTAATTGCAGAAAAGGGCAGTACAAGTTACCATACAATGGCGAGAACAAAAAACAAGCGATAGTAGACTTTATGAGAGACCCTACTACTGCCATGCAGCAGAAGAAGAAGGAAGTGGTGGATGACAGCTGGCCTGAAGACTCGGATGTGGTGCATCTAACCGGTGAGTTCAGATTTTAACCAATAGTCTTGACAAAATTCAAACTATATAGCGCAAGTTCGATCTTGTATGGAGTATTGCTCTCATCTTTGAGACGGATCTGCCAGGTACCAGCTTGATGTCCTTGAGTCAATTGAGAAATGAGCCAAGGGGATCATCGGCAATGATAGGCTCGTCGAGCCGGAGTCCAAAATCTTGAGCATCGACGCCGAGTTCCTAGCATGTCGGTTTTCTATCGGTTGCATTTAGGGGAGTGTGCGACGGAATAGGGAATATGCATGCGATTTTTTTATTTGCAAAATAAAATACTTATCAGCTCTAGTAAAACATCATGAAATAATTTTTCAAATACCTTCATCAGCGGTGAAGTTATAAAGCTTCAAAGATTACAATTAGAAAGAGAAGTCCGATGTAAACTTTGACGTCATCGTCCATGACGCCTATACAGTCGCCATAGAAAACAGCGTTTTCGCGAGAGGGACAGACATATTTGTTTTAAATAATTATATCTCCTTCGTTTTTCGAGTAATTTTGATTCTATTTTCAAAAATATAATACTAACAGTATTATATTTTTGTATATTTTTAGATAAATTGTGTAGATGGTAAATATCTTTTTCATGCATATTCCCTATTGCATAATTTCACCTAGCCCGTTCCATCATCGGACCGCGGACATCCCACCCACACACACGAAACGTTTTGGGAACACATTCTTTGTGCGTACCTACAGCTAAAGAGTGGAATTCCCTGCCAGAGTCTGTGTTTCCTGATATCGACAAGCTGGGAGAGACAAGAGTGAATAGGTTACTTCTAAGCAAGCGTGCTCCATCTTCGACATGGTCGTTTACCATCAGGTGAGATAGTGGTCAAACGCGTGCCTATCAATAGTAAAGAAAAACTACTCCGGCAAATCAGAAACTATCCTTGGCACCATCAGTAACAGGTACAGAGCGTAGCTGGCCTGTCTTGGGAGCTGGGGTGTGTCAAACGAATCCCAGCCGTACGCAAAATAGGCTCTTCGGCATGTTGTTGCTGACCCTGGCTCCATATATAACACAACTCTTATCTAGACAAGGAATACATACCCCTTACTTCACTTTTGAGAAATGATCTAAGGTGTGGCTGGAGAAAGGTGTTGTGTAGGAATCTTACGATGTCATCACTTCGCCCACTGCTGGGCATAGGCCTCTCTTTTCTGTACCTAGTTCTACACTACTGTATCACTCTCATCCAAGTTCTACCATTTTGACCTTGACATAAGTGGACATCCCACTCACACGCACAAAACGTTTTGGGAACACATTCATAATGCGTGCAGCTAAGGAGTGGAATTCCATGCCGGAATCTGTGTTCCCTGATAGCTACAAATTGGGAGTCTTTTAGTCAAGAGTGAATAGGTTACTTTTAGGCAAGCGTGCTCCATCTTCGACATCATCGCTTACCATCAGGTGAGATAGTGGTCAAACGCGTGCCTATCAATAGTAAAAAAATAGTGATGGCAACGATGTCAGCTGGTGATCTCTGTACGGGACAACCAACATAACTTCTCGACTCCTTGGACGTCACTCAGTCACTGTCCTACTTAAATTAAAATGAAGATCATTTAAAAACACCTAATATCTGTTTTTTGTATTTGCAAAAACAAACCAAGAAAGTCAAAGATAGAGTTTCTTTATTGTAATAGATAACAACTACCTGTGGTACAATGCACGATCTTATCACTAAAATACAGTCATTGGAACAAAATTGTGCAAGAAAAGATAGCGGGAAGTTCGCGGTGTTCATTATAGAAAAATGATAATTGAAGAATTCAATTTAGCACTTTGATAAGTAAGTAATTAAACGATAATGCGCACGATTAACTGATACCTGACCGTTGTTTATTATTATTAATCTTGATCCTTAGTGCGTTAACTTCTTACGCTATTTCATACAAACTCCAAGAAAATGTTTAGTTATCTGCTACCCAATATATGTCGGGCCACGCGCAGTGTAGCGTTCCGTAGTTGCACGTCACAATTACCGACTTAGAATGGTGCTTTTTCTGAGATTTTTTGAAATGAATCCATTTACTCCCTTTTTACGTAACTAACAAGTTTATCTAACTGATTTTCGCCAAGTACATTTAATAGGTTAGTCGACTATTACTCGTTAACTTGTAAAGCCTACTTAGCTGTGAAAGTTTTACTTTTATTTCGTTATCTATGCTACTACTATGTTTTATTCGCGTCTGCAAGAACAACAGTTTAGCTGGCAGAGGGGCTTGTCTAACAAAAATTTTAGTATAAGGCCGTTTTCCGTTTTAGCGTTTCTTGTTTGGTACAGGAATGTGAGATTACCGTATATGCTTTTTGACCATATGATCTTGTATCCAACTGAAGGAATTCACGATACGAAGAAATTTTCTCCATAGAAAAAAAAAACACAAAGTTCGAAATATCTTTTTACTTTTTTTAGCTACAAGACGCAACGCTTTAGATTGATCCTATGAAAATCACTTTAAATGCATATAGGTACAGTAAAAACTAATAGTTTAGCCGTTTAAAGATAAATTTAGTGTTAAAATTTGCCTGCACCATGTGACTGTGTGTTCTTATGACCTTGAACAAAATAAAACGTAATATTTTTCTATCCGCACTAATTATTTAACTATCCATAAAATTGGTATAAATAGAAGAGCAAAACTAAATAAAGTACAACGTCGTTGGGAGTTTCTACCTGAAGGCGACAATGGACTCGTTTTCCAGGAAATGAATAGCAACGGCTTGAAGAAAATAACGTCTCCAAGTCATCACTTTTACTAGTATGTACGTACTAGATCCTCCAATGTTTTCATCTCACAAAGCAATATTAGGTAAACATTTTATTTTCTATATTAGAGTGTCTGTTTATACAGCGTTAATCTTACATTTTTACTCAAGACACACGCTAAAATAAATGTTTTTATTTTAGCATTGAAATAAATGTCAAACATCAATGTGTTAAATGTCAAAGGCAAAAAGCCTAGGGATGATGATGGAGTCGCGTTTGAATTGTGAAAAAATGTGATGAGTAAATACTAGCTTTTCACCTAGACTTGTCTGCGTGGCTTTTATAAGTTCCAGAAATAAATTAAAAATATGTAATCCTACTAATGTTATAAATATAAATCAATATTATATTGAAATAGTTGTTAGCCCAATTTTACTTTGTCATTATTTAGGACTCCTGATATTTTGTGACCCCTCATCATTCCAGCCTTACATCATCTCGTACCACAGACATATTTTTCATAGTTCAATTTAATTGAAAATGACGCATTTTCAACGTCTCATTAGATATATCGCCTATAAAACAGCATGTAAATCGGGTGTTGATAGCGAAAAAATAAATATAACATTTTACCGTCCAAATTGTTTATAACGCTTACTTTCTTTCGCTTTTACGATACGTCACGCTCCGATAATATCAGTCGTCATATGATCGTTTCGGCTTTGGATCAACTTCTTCCTGCCATATCCCACATCGTTAACTTTTCTCTTTACTCTGGTACGTTTCCTTCCCTGTGGCATAAAGCTCATGTCCGGCCCCTGCCTAAGATTCCCAATCACTTTCGTCCAATTTCCATCCTTCCGTTTCTGTCCAAGGTGCTCGAGGCCTGTGTTCATAAACAGTTTTCCAATAATATTTTTTACAACTCTCTCATCAGCCCGTTTCAATCCGGTTTCAGGCCCGGGCATAGTACCGTAACAACCCTCCTTATTGTGACTGACGATATTAGGCGGGGAATGGAAGACGTTACTGCTTTGGTGTTGATCGACTTCTCCAATGCGTTTAATACCGTCAGTCACGAAGTCCTCTTGTCTATCCTTTCATATCTCATGGTCTCTCCCGAAGCGCTTCAATGGTTTTCCTCTTCTCTTCGGGGGCGTCAGCAGTCGGTTCGTGCTGGAGACACTTCGTCCGGGTGGTGTGAACTCGCTGCTGGCGTCCCTCAAGGCGGTATTTTATCTCCTCTTTTGTTTTCCGTCTTTATTAATCTTATAACTACTGAACTTCATTGTGCGTATCATCTCTATGCTGACGATCTTCAGCTGTATTGTCAAGCAGGTGTTGACAAATTATCGGATGCAATTGAGAAGCTCAACCAAGAGTTAAAATTGATTAAGAGCTGGCCAGACCGATTTGGGGTGGCAGTTAACCCATCAAAGTGTCAGGCTATCATAATTGGGAGTCCCTATAGCTTGAGAAAGCTGAATGGCTTAACTGTACCACCCGTAATCTTTGACAACACAGTCATTCCGTTTGGTTCCGACGTTAAGGATCTTGGTCTGCATGTCGACACCTGTCTTGACTGGCGAAAGCAGGTCGCGAGTGCCGGTCAAAAAGTCACCGAAACGTTGCGGTCGCTTTATCGTCTGAAAAACCTTCTCCCCGCTCACATAAAGGCAATGCTTGTACAGTCCCTAATTTTTCTCATGATTGACTATGGTGATGTGTGCTACTACGACCTGAATGCAGATCTCCTCAATAAACTTGACCGCCTTCTAAATAACTGCATTCGATTCGTCTTCAACCTCCGTAAGTATGATCATGTGTCCGCGCATCGTTCATTATTAAAATGGTTACCCATTCGTCAGCGCAGAGCGCTGAGGGCCTTGACTAGTCTGTTTTCCTTTCTTAATAATCCTTCTCCCTCTTATCTAACTTTACAAATTCAATTCATCTGCTCTGCACACAGTAAAAATCTTCGCTCTTCAAATAATCTCCTTCTACGCTGTCCCACACACCGCTCTGGGTTTATCAACTCCTCTTTTTTGTCCAAGCAATCTTCCTTTGGAATGCGCTTCCTCTAAACATCAGGGCCCCTAGTCTGCTAATTTTTATAAATTCGTCATTCCAACACGATGCCATTGTCATTTTGCTAAAAGTTCGTAATCTGCTAAATTCATAATGATCCTTCACTGATCGTTCAGTAGCATGTCAGTGGTCTCGTAATGAAATTGTAGTGGAATGACAGTGTCGTATTGCCATTATTATAAAACCCGTTTGGAGAAATAATTTTCGAAAAACTGCTATTAAATTTGAACATTAATTTATGCCAGATTGCTATTGTATATAATTTTACATATTATTTATTAGTGTTCTATGAAATCTGAAGTAGTAACAATGTCGTAAATAGCAAATACGTAATGAAACTCATTTATATTTTATCCGTTTTGCTGTCAAAGTCAAATGTGACATTAGTGACATTAGGTACTGTTTACTTTACTGACGTCGACGACTGTTTTTATTTGTTTTGAAGCGACCGGTGTTTTGCAAAGAGCTAATTGAATTTTAACGTGAGCGTCATTAAAAAATCAAATAATTAATAGATTTGTTTATTGCTCTGTTTTATTTCTCAATAACGACATCATGAGACTGTGCATCAATTGCGGAATAGCAACGGAACGCTGCAATACAATAGGAAGTTGAATATTGGAAATGGATCATTCTTCCTATTGTACAGGAATGGGTGGGTTAGTATCTGATATTTCTATATCGTAAACATTTAACATTTTTGTACGTAATATTTAATGTAAACAAACTAAATGGTGTAATAGGTTCTGTTAAGTTTTCTTTTAATGGTTTTATTTTTAAAAATTAACCAGAATGTGCAACAAATTCAAATTCAAAACATCACCAATCCAGACTAAATCTGTATGGTCAATTACAACCTATTCTCCCTCTCAGAGGGGAGGCCAGCGTCCCTTCAATGGAAATGTAATATGGCCACTTATGTTTACCAAAAATAGCCACTCAGATGTTTATTTCTAAATGCTAGTGCTAGACCTAATAGTCGAATGAAAATTGTTTGTTTCAGATAAATGAAAATGACTTCATCTTTCAAGCTTGCTCTTGATGAAAGTAGTCCAGATGGAAATGAACAGACACTAGGACACCGATGAGTGTTATTCAATGTGTATGTTGTCTTCTGAAAAAAGTTTGTCCTCATCAACTTTTACAGTACAGAACTGGTACAGTGCAAGAGTGTAATATAATGGATTCTGCCGTGCTTGGTTAGTTTACTAGTTTTATTCACGGGTTATGAAAAACATTATTTAGTTTAGTTTTGTTAACGAGGGCATAGAGAGTGTTATTTTCACTATCTATCTATACTTATATATAAAGCTGAAGAGTTTGTTTGTTTGTTAACTTGAACGAGCTAATCTCAGGAACTACTGGTGTGATTTGAAAAATTTTTTCAGTGTTAGATAGCCCATTTATTGAGGTAGGCTGTAGGCTGTATATCATCACGCTAAGACCAACAAGAGCGGAGCAGTAATGAAAATTGTGACGCAGATGAAGTTGCGGGTCAACTAGTACTAATATTATAAAGCTGAAGAGTTAGTTTGTTTACTTGAACGCGCTAATCTCAGGAACTACTGGTCCGATTTTAAAAATTCTATCAGTGTTAGATAGCCCATTTATCGAGGAAGGCTATTGGCTATATTATCACGCTAAGACCAACAGGAGCGGAGCAGTAACGAAAATTGTGAGGCAAACGAAGTTGCGCAGGTCAATTAGTATTTAATATTAGTCAAGCTCTTAACATCAACATTTCTCATTTGCAGGATTTCATTAATTCAGTCATTTTCAAAATGGGCACACACATACACAATGTCTCTGTGTAATGGCTTCCTGTAATGTGGATAAATTATTTTCAGGTGGGTGCTTCAAGTGTGCTTCTTTTGATGGGTGCGAGCAAATAGAGCAACCCGGTATTTCCATTCAGGCCCCTCACCATCTGGGGCATCTTCATCAGCTGTCAATGAGCGGAACAGTCAAGACATTCCTCATTTAGAAGAACCTACTTACACACATATTATGATAATCCTAATGAAGAAGATGATTAAAACGATTTACTTACTGCTATGTTTTATTTTTATTTTAATATAATACTATTTCTTATTACTGTACCTGATATAAGTTAGCACCCTATTAAATACAATATAAGCAAAAGCAAGCCAGAAGTGATGCACATGGCCCTTGTCTAAAAATATAGTTTTCTGAAAACTTCAGCTTAAAGAAACTGAAAGCCTGAGCACTTTTATAAAAAATCATCATTATAGGATGCAAGCACTGCAGCATAGCTGCAAGTGCATTCTAGAGTATAATATAGTCTTAGATCTCTATAACGACGAATGTTTGATAATATTTAGTGTAGGAAATATAGCCACAAATATGCATTTTTCGTTTGAACGAGCTAATCTCTGGAATCAGTCAGATTTGAAAAAATATTTTTATATTGTTAGGCTATACGGGAACAGAAAAAACGAGATATGAGCGTACAAAGTCGCGAGCTAAAGCTAGTAACTACTAACTAGTATTTAAAAATAATAACCTAAAATATGGGCAAATATTATCTGATTTGGTCAGTGGGTCAAAATTGGGCTCGTGAAACCTTCCTAAATGCTCTAATTTATGGCGAAATCCAGCTCTGTAACGCCAGGCCCAAGTTTTTATGGAGTTACGGTTTCTCCTTTCGGCTCTCATTGAGTTTCTCGAAAACCACTGACACCTGGCGCTTGGCTACAGCAGCCGCACCAATGAAGGGCGAAGTTTGTCCAAAAAATATTGGATATAAAACGCCGGTAGAATGGCGCAGTGACTGGAAAAGCAATGACTACACAATTACGTAGGTCACTGATCGATGGAACTGTCAAAATTTTAGCAGATTACCGCATACGACTGTCATTATGTACGAGATTACCATTTTATGCCATTTCGTTCAGTGGAGTGTCAGTGATTGTTCATTGGAAAGTCATAATGACACTATTATGTTAGTAGATTGCCAAACTTGTCAAAATCAACAATTATGAGATCAGTGATCGACCATTCTGACACTATTGTAATAGCAGACTTGGGGCCCAGGACGGCAACCAGTCGGTTGTCCTTTAAGGTGAAGGCACGTGAGCACATTCGCAAGAAGTTGGTAGAATCAACACAGCGCGCTGTGTTGAATATGTTTTTTTCTAAACGTCCTTATTATTTTATTTTTTTTATATGTATATATGTATCTATGTATTTATGATGTAATTCTTTTCCTCTCTGTTTGTCTTTCCTGTTGCACCTGCCATGTTGTCTCTGCACCATCCTAAGGTCGACTGGTAGAAAATGCCTAAGGCATTAAGTCCGCCTTTGTACAGTATTTTTACTAGTGCATCAAGTTTTAATAAATAAATAAACATAACAAGCATCAGAATAAGGTTAATATTTTTCCCCCTTTCCAAACTGTCAAAGTCTTGGTAGGTATAGTTTACGAAGCCAATAACAAAGATTTTCTAAATTCTAAGTGTTTTTCCATGATTTGGAATAAGTCTTGAAGATGTCCCGTGGATGAAATAACAACCAGGATGAAACTATGTATTACTTGGCAATATGGGCCTGAGGATGAAACCGGGGTTATCCTACAGCCCCGTATTTGAAATGCCGCATATAATAGCAGCGGCGCTCATGTATACGTCCGATGGAAGTTTACTGAAAAGGTAATTGCAACACATTTAGGTTTTCATATTGGTTAACTAGGTATTGAGTCTGAAATAAAGTTAAGTTTATTCTATTTTATCTACGTCTCAAATCACTGTTTATAAGAGTTCTGATTTGTGTTAATATTTTAACAGAAGAAGTTTATGAAGTTTGCGTGCGAGCAACACTAAATCAGTTGGCGGTTTGTATTAATTTGATGTTGTGACGCTAGGTTCGATATTTCAAACTTTCTGAAGGTGAGGTGAAATTGTTTATTTTTTTACTATTGGTAGGCACGCATTTGAACACTATCTCACCTGATGGTAAGCGATGATGTGGTCGAAGATGGAGCACGCTTGCCTAGAAGTAATCTATTCACTCTTGACTTAAAGACTCCCAGGTTGTAGCTATCAGGAAACACAGACTCCGGCAGGGAATTCCACTCCTTAGCTGTACGCATTATGAATGTGTTCCCAAAACGTTTTGTGCTTGTGGGTGGGATGTCCATTTCTGTCAAGGTCAAAATGGTAGAACTTGGATGAGAGTGATACAGTAGTGTAGAACTAGGTACAGAAAAGAGAGGCCTATGCCCAGCAGTGGGCGAAGTGATGACATCGTAAGATTCCTGTGTGGGTGGGATGTCCACCATGTACCGGTGGCGCATCGCCGTTCATCTTATGGTCCGATGATGGAACGGGCTTGGTGGAATTAAATTATGCAATTCCGTCGCACATTCCCCAAAATGCAACCGGTAGAAAACCGACAGGCTAGTAACTCATCGTCGATGCTCAAGACTTTGGAGCTTCATTGCCGATGATCCTCTTGGTTCGTTTCTCAATTGACTCAAGGGCATCAAGCTGGTATCTGGCAGATCCGTCACAAAGATGGGAGCAGTATTTCATACACGATCGAACTTGCGCTTTATAGAGTTTGAGCAGCTATTCCGGCGTGAAGTACCGTTTCACCTTTGCTGGGATCCCCAACTTCTTTGCAGCCAATTCAGCTTTTGCCTCTATGAAAGGGCCAAAGTTGAGAGTAGATGTTAATGTAACCCCAAAAAGCTCATGTTGGTCGGTTATCGGCACGGTTGCACCTCGGAAAAACGGAGCTGGGTGGAATTGGCTTCTTTTGGCGGAAAACTGTCCTGCGCTGTATTAATATGTATAATACCAAATTCCAACTTTTTAGTGCTAAGCGTCTCTGAGCTGAACCGTGGACAGACAGATAGACAGACGGACATGGCGAATCCATAAAAGTTCCTTGTTGCCTACGGAACTCAAAAACCGACTTTTCTCAAAAAGGATTTCAAACCAAACTGTTTACTGTCAGGAAATTGTCAAGAATTTTCGCTGTCATCTTTGTGGCTGTCAATTCTTTCAGTTGGTGTCAACCAAACGTTTTTTTACAAGCTTTTATTAATAATTAATTTGGTATATATGTCAGTTATAAACCGTTCATGTTGCGGTGTAACATAAATCTCGCAATATGCACTTGCAGAAATGGTCGATTGCCAAATTATTGAAAGGTATTCATGAATAATGTGGGTAGTACATAGACCAGATAAGAGAAGCTCGTGGCTAGATAATAACAGCCGCTCGGGTCGATTTTTAAGGTTAAGCAACGCTTGCCAAGGTTGGTCTGTGGATGGGTGACCATCTTAACATACCGAGTTTCCTCCGTGCCACGGAAAGCACGTTAAGCCGTTGGTACCGGCTGTCATTTGTAGATCTTTGACAGTCGTTACGGATAGTCAGAAGCCAGTAAATCCGACTCCAGTCTTGCCATAAAGTACCGTGTTATTCAGTTAATGGGTTGTGGAGGTCTGGTAGGCATCCGCTCCTCGTAAAATACTGGTATTCAGCTAAATCCGGCTTGACTGGAAGCCGACCCCAATATAGTTGGGAAAAGCCTAGGCAGATGGTACAGTACATAGACCAGATCATTTAGACTTCTTGTTATTTAATCCTCAAATAGGGTGAAGTGATAAAGATGCTCGTCTATATCGTTGGAATTGCATAGTACGAAACAAATAATAATAATGTTTATTTAAATAAAGCAGAAACTTGACATAAATTACAAAACATTATTTTAACCGGATTTAGAAGAGATTAAATGGTGTAGTTATCTGTAGCCGAACTAGGCAGAACCTGTATTTCGGCTATCAGTCCCAAACCCCTCGATTATTATACGAATATAATAGCCAAAAACAGGTTTTCAATTTAATCATATTAATAAACTACTATAAATAGATGGGCTTGATTTGTATAAATATTATAGATTTCTTCAGAATAGGATTTTGTTTATAGGTTTCGCGCCGTATCCGCGCGTATAGAAAATAAATTGTCGATGGTCTGATGCTGACTATCCGGGCTCGAACAGCATTGGCTGCTTACATCGACCACTAACAGCATCTGCCACTATCAAATATCATATCAGATACTCGCAGTCGCGGATAGTTAATAAACTGAATCATTAAAAAAAACTACGTTACTGTAACAGTAAAAATCAATACATACATACAAAACTCTTTCGTTACTCAGTGACTGACAGACAACGCACAGCCGAAACAACTGTCGGAGAAAGCTGAATTTTTTCATGTAGGTTCGTTGGTGAGTGTAAGGGAGCACTAAGAGGATTTCGGGAAATTCACAAGGGTACGGGAAAAAACGGGATATACGCAAACGAAGTAATACAAGTTATTACAAGTTTATTTATTAATTTTAATTCATAGTGTGTGTGACTATTTAATAATAAGTTTAATTGAATGGCTTTTACCTATATTTTGTATGCATTCCTTTTTATATATACTCATGTTTTTACAAATAAATGTCTTGTCTTGAAGTCATGGGCATAAGCTACTGGTCCAATAAATTCAAAAATAAATATTTGTATGTTCTTAGGAACAGTCAACAAAGCTATTCGGTATGCAGTCAGCTAACTTGCAACTACTTTTAAACAATGTTGTGAATGTGCTGAGTAGACAATTATTATACACCACACTCGTGAGCACACCAATGTCATAAGCTTAAAAAGTTATAATGCACACATTAGAAATAAATATTGGCAGGTCCGGTGGAAAAAAATGTTTTTGCCTGTATACTAAATAGCTTTGTTGACCGTACCTACCACTTTAGGATCATCATCGTCATCATATCAGCCGAAAGACGTCCACTGCTGGACATAGGCCTCCTTCAAGTGTCGCCACAACAACCGGTCCAGTGCGTCTCGCATCCACCGGCTACCCGCGACCCTTACCAGGTCATCGATCCAGTTTGTGGGAAGCCTTCCAACGTTGCGACTTTCGGTACGGGTCGCCACTCCAAAAATTTTTGGCCCCATCGACCATCTGTTCTGCGAGAAATTTGCCCTGCCCTCTGCCAATTCAGTTTGGCGATCCTTCGGGCTATAACCTTAGTTCTTTTGCGGATATCATCACTCCTGATTTGAACGCGCGAGGAATTTCCAAGCATTGCCCTCTCCATTGCACTTGGAGGGACTTTAAGCCTTCTGATGAGGTCCAGTGTGAGCGACCATGTTTTGGTTTAACTTTAGGATATTTTTTAATTTAGTTATAAAGACAAGAACTTTTGCAAGTTAATTTAATCTTGGCTTCATAAGCCTCGTCCCTCGTTTTGACTTGTAAAATCCATTTATTTCGTTTTTGTTCCAGCTGCCAATTTTGATGAAACTCTTGCGAATGCTAAAAACGCACTCGTAGTCTTTTATGCTCCTTGGTGTGGACATTGCAAACGAATTAAACCAGAGTTCGAGAAAGCAGCAAAAACGATAAAAGCAGAAAAGGTGTGTGGATTAAGTAAGATACTATAAAAGTTGAATCGTTGTTGGATAAGTATAGATAAATGTTGCACAAAGTAGTGACGTTTTAGGTATGATTTCGCTAAACTGTACCCTTTCTAGTAGAACTTAGAGTGGATTTCACCAATGAAACTGAACGCGATCAGTGCATCTAAACTACGTTCAAGAGCTGTCAGTGTCAATATTCCACAGGAAATATTTAAAAGTGACAGCTCGTAAACGGGGATATAAACCACGTTTCGAGCTGATCACGTTCAGTTTCATTGTTGAAATCCGCCCTTAGTCAAACTTTAACAGACCGGCCCTGGCCGTTGTTACGTTTAAGGCTGCGTTTTCACCAGGGATCTAGCAGTATTCGTAGCGATGGATGTGTTTGTTAGGAACCAACAAAATCGCTGCATTTACCTAGCCTCGCTCAGCGCAAGCGTTGTTATTGATTCTTAACCAACGCATCTCCTCACCACGCAGTCCCGCACATAGAGATGTGCAAGGATTCGTAGTGGCAGTAAGGCGTCGTCTTAACACAAAGCGATAATCGCGCGAATACGCGATAATCTCTTTCATTTTTATGGCAAACACGATCGCGCTTTGCGCCTGCTGAGGGCACCATCGGATGGGGTCTTAAGGAATTTAGTCAACCTTTGAAAATTTTATTAAACTGAACCTGATATGTTGTTTATTAGCTCTACTGTAGCTCATTTAAAACAAAACACTCTATCACTATTCATAAGTGCATTTCTGTCTATATTTGACGCTATTTTCTCTCTTCAAAGATTAAATAATTACTTTCAGATCGACGGTATCTTGGCCGCAGTGGACGCGACGAAGCAGCCGGATCTCGCTTCTCGCTTCGGCGTTAAAGGCTATCCTACGCTAAAGTATTTTAGCAAAGGCGAGTACCAGTTCGATGCGGGTCATGCTAGGCAAGAAGAGCAAATTATTAGTTTTATTAAGGTAAGTAGATGTTTTAAAGTTAATCACCTTTTTCTTCTTCTTTTCGAGTCAATGGTTAAGTCCTTAGATTGTTTGGGTCTAGTTTGTGGCTAAGTTCTTTGCAGCATCGATGGCCTCCAAAGTGTAGGTGTGTGGGCATTTGCATTGTAGGTATTTGGGGCATTCCGAAGTGTGTTTACCTTATAAAACGCTTCCAGAAAACCTACTATAGTTTTAAACGGCGTGTAATGTTAGGCATGCTTAACTATTTTTAATATACGAGTAACAACGAACGGTATAATTTTCATTTGTTACAATCATCTATCTACATATTGATATAACAACCTATGATGATGTACATCCTTGGATATCAATTCATTTTATATTAGCTTCAGTTGACATACCTATTACACTTATTTTATTTTACTTTATTGGGACATAAAACAGTTACACATTTTAATACACGTGTGACAGAATCAAAACACATTCCCCGGGCGCTGGGAGTCGCAGGGCGATTCCCGGCCACCGCAGGCGCGTGCCTGCGGACGGCAAGCGTTGTGTGGCTCGCTATCCGATTAGAGCTACTTAGTCTTGCCAACCAGTGTAACACCCAGTAACAATTGTGTCTTTTGGTAGGTCAAGTTCTGTTGCATCCGGTTAGACTGCAAGTCAATCCCAACATATTTGAAAAAAACTAGGCAGATGATGGCAGAAAGTTTAGGTATGAAATGAGTACCTTTGCCTAATAGTTCCCCTCTCATAAGCCTCCCTTAGCCTTGCAGAAGGACAGTAAGAGGATAAAAGTTTGATTATCCACATATATTGTTGTCAGGACCCTCAGGAGCCACCACCGCCGCCGCCCCCGGAAAAGCCGTGGTCGGAAGAGGAGTCGCCCGTGCGCCACCTCGACTCCTCGACTTTCAGAAACACACTGCGCAAAGTCAAACACGCCATCATTATGTTCTACGCGCCCTGTAAGTAGTATTCAATTCAATTCAAAAGCACTTTATTTAGAATTTACCATTCACAGGCACTTTTGAAACGTCAAGGTCAGTCAGTCAAAAACATGGAAGCTTTTGCACGTTCCAAAGCGTAAATCTCTATGGAGAAGAACGTGCAAGAAACTCCACGGACACTCTTTTAAACCATGTGAAGTATTACAAGTATCTTATTAACATTATCTTTGATTGCTTCTATATGTGAGGACAATGCAAAGAACAAAAAAAATATGAATAATAGGAAACATGCAATATTTCTATTTTTGCTCTTATTTCAAAGAACTCCGTCTAGAATAGACCACAACTTAAATAAAAAATGAAAACGCAAAATATTAAATCTGCATCTTCCCTATTCAAAATGTTCACAATAAAATTACTAAAGGCCTATATACCTAATACACACACACATCTGTCGCGTCTCCTCGTTCAGTCCTGATTGTGTGACGCAACCTCCTTGGGCGAATGAATAGTGGCGATATTATCGCTGCTATTCGATAAGTGACATTGACGAGCAAAGCTTCAAACAAGCCGCGCGTCCGTCGCCAAACATTGTGCCTCTGGGCTGCCAAAAGTTATGGGGTCCATCCCAAAAATGCTTGGTATTTCGGCAATTGCTATCGAGTATTACATCACTGAGTTTGCTTCGGCCACGTTTAAACTCATTACAATAGTTGTAAACAGTGGCACGGGACGGAATGCTAATCGAAGTGTACCGTGACATTGTTGTTGAGTAAGACCGCACCAAAAGCCACAGTAAATCATTCTCAAATCCATTTCTACGCACGACAGAAACATCTACCGATTCCCAAAGAGTTCCTGTTTCTAAACTTTCTTTCAGATAAATTTTTCATCGGCTGCTTTTCTTACTTATTTATTCTAAAAACTTTCCGTGTAATCCACTTAGAATGTCACTTAGTTTAGCAAACTTTCCAGCGCAGTCTCTTTAAAACATTTTTAACCGACTTCAAAAAAAGGAGGAGGTTCTCAATTCGGTTGTTTTTTTTTTTTTTGTTACCTCATAACTCATAATTTCGGAAGTCGGTGTCAAAAAACGAAAAAATAACCAAAAACACCGACACCGACTTCCAAAATTAAAGTTTTTTTTTTCTTCCGAAGTTATTTTGTACATTGTAGTGTTTTGGTTTTGGAAGTCGGTTGTATTTTTTGTCAAAAAGTTTTTTATTGTCAAAACAAATGTTTGATTTCTTGTGCAAATAAGTTGTGATTCGAGACTGGGCGTTTTGCAGTCACGCGGTGGATAAATAGTCATGTCGTGGAGATTGCCTGACGAAAGCAAGGCGGACTCGCGGCGATACACTCGCTCATGGAAGTGGCACCTATAACAATGACTAAGATGGTCTAACCTGTGGGTCTAAAAAGGCCACTTTACGCTACCCGTCACTGTCATTGTCCCAACTAACCTTGAACCTAATGCGTAAGCGATAAAGATGAAAATGAAATTTGACAGATTGTTGTGTGATTAATATTATGATTTTTAAATGATTCTGCTAAACGGGCCTTTTATGACCCCTGTGGGGCCGATGACCTGCGACTTTACGAAGCTATACTTTTTGATGTGACTGATCAGATGAAATTAAAGTTATTGCACTTTGAAGTGTATTTTTTTTTAAGTTTTTGTATCATATAGTAATATGGCTTGCAATCTAAATTATTAAAAAACTAATTTGTTTATGAATACTTTAATATACAATTTATAAATTTAGCGGTAATGGTGTGGTTGTGCCTTCTCTGTTTTTTTCTTCAGTTTCGATTTCAAGATCACTTCTGTATGGCAAAAAAGGAGGATCTCATGGGTTAACAATGTCAGTCGCACTAGTCACAACGCTAGCCGAGGTCTGTCTAAGACCATGGGTGACATATCGAACCCCTTCGTGTTCCAGAAAGCTGACGTGCTTTCTTTCTTTTCTGTCTTTTACTGTAAAGTTCAAGCTGAAGATCGAAAACTTGAACACCTGTCTTTGCTATGGCTTACCGATGTACCTGCGCAGAAGACGAATTTTCAAAGCGCGGGAAATGCTATTGACCAATCGGCACGCTCCATGCACCGCACTTCTTTTTCCTGTACCGCTATTGGTCGGCAGCCGCCGCCATGTTAGCGTGCGCCGCGTGACATGCACGTGACTTGCGAGTGAGACGGAACTAACAGCTGCAGTGTATTATGAACCTTATAGAAGCGATCTAAGGTTGATTGTAAGTTTTAAGCATTCTTTCGTAATCTTCGGGTCATACTTTCTTTTCTGTGCGAACGAAGATTCACGACGCGCCTTATTAGTTGGGTACCACTGTTCCCAGTTAATTAGACTTGAAGCCGACATAATTGAGAAAAAGCTAAGCAGATTGACTTATATCTCATGAGAAACTTCCCATTTCCAGGGTGTGGCCACTGCAAAAGTACTAAGCCAGAGTTTGTGAGGGCTGCCGAAAAGTTCGCTGATGAGCTGATGGTGGCCTTCGGCGCCGTGGACTGCACTAGCGACCAGGAACTGTGCGCCAACTACGATGTCAAGGGATACCCTACGATCAAATACTTTAGCTACTACGATAAAGTCGTGAAGGAATACACTGGCGGCAGAAAGGTAATATTAAACCTATAGTGGTTCTTGTGCGCTAGCTATCGACTATTCTTAGATAGCCCCTAGATTCCTTATGTCAGATATTTCTTCTCGAAATTCCGATTACTGACTGTGCCTGGCTAAAATAGCAGAAAAGCGATGCACTGTATTTTGACTGACCCTGCCAATAGAACCGAACCAGATAGGAGCAGCAATTCTAATAAGTGTTAGGACGGTTACAAACAGTTAGTTTCGTTGATTGGCAGGCCAATAGAGCAGATGCACAGTGGTATTATCAGCTGTACCACAGGATGTGGAGAAGTGAAATTATCCTGGCCCTGTCCATTTAGGGCACCTTCAAATTAGTCGCTAAGTGCCTCGCGGCAACAGCGCGGCCGTCGAGCTGCTTTGTTAATCTATACAATCAATAAACGCAAAGAGCTGCGCGGCGCGTTTTTATTTGTATAGATAACAAAGCAGCGCGGCACTTAGCGACTAAATTGAAGGTGCCCTAAATGGACAGGGCCAGGATGAATAGTGTGTAGAGTTTGCAAAGCATATTCCAGTGAGCAAGCTGTAAAGATAAGCAGTTACGCGCTTTTTTAATATTCACCCCATATTTTCATATCATAACGGCTAAAGCTGAATGTTTGCTTCCACAGGAAGGGGACTTTGTCTCATTCATACAAGGCCAAGCGAACGTGCAACAATCCTCTGCGAAAGTGATGACCGCACAGAAAGCCGGCTTCGGAACTAACGTGCGCATGACTAGCGACTCCGACTTCGAGACAGTGATCAGCGCGAGCAGCCCGACTTTCGTTATGTTCTATGCATCCTGTAAGTTTTAAATTCGCCTTTTTTCGAGTTTACGGGTATTAAGGTGGAAACGCCAAGGTAGCCCGCAAAATCCAAATATTTTTATGTTTTTTTGCAATTCGCCGGTCAGTATGAAGCTAAATTATAACCATTTTAATCATCAATATAGCCCTCTAAGTTCATGAAGCCCTATAGAAAGGTTATTAGAATGGGGCTACCCTGACGCAACCACCTTAAGGCTGACTTTCCACATATTAAGGTGGATGCTCCAGGGTAGCCCGCGAAATTCAAATATTTTTATGTTTTTTGCAATTTGCCGGTCAGTGTGAAGCTGTATGTGGACCAAATGCGATCTGCGACCGTAACGCGTATTTATCTAAAGAATTATAACCATTTTAATCATCAATATAGCCCTCTAAGTTCATGTAGTTCGAAAGAATGATTATTTCTGAAATATTCATTCTTGGTACCCTGGAGCATCCACCTTAACCAATAGAGTTGCGTAAAATCTCGGTGACTGACGTGGAATGGAAGTTTTATGCAATTCCATTGGTGGATTTTTCTCCGTTCCTCTCCTTTCAGCTCCAGTAGACAGTCAGCCTTAGGGCGTATACTGATGCAAATGCCCTTTATACAAGCGTGTTCACAGTGTATTGTGAATGACGTGAATGTTATCGTGTAGCAGAACAGGGATCGTAACACTTTAGGGACTTTTGATTGTGAGCTTAATGTACATAAAAAAACGTGCCTTGGCTTTAAGATTGAATAGGGAACATGCAATATTTCCATTATTGCTTTAATTTTAAAGAACTTCATCTAGAATAGACCACCACATAAATAAAAAAACGAAAACGCTTTAATTTATTGCCAAAATTGCGTTTTTAAACCAACAGTTTAAAGGTTCGCGCGAAAACGGACGATAACGTCACTTGTGTCTATCACTGGTCAAGAACTGTCCCAACTCAAAGACATAAGGTTGCCTTTTCGTTGGCATAACAGAAGATACGTCACTAAACGGTGATTGTTGTTTTTAGATACGTTCCGTTTCACGTTACTTTAATTCATTGTTTTTGCTTAAAATCGATATTAACCAAAATAAAAACTTTGTAATGGCCTTTATTTTATACTTTTTTATCATTTTACTGCCAACATTCTCATAAATTCTGTATTTGCATCTTCCCTATTATGACGTTTTATAATGCCATGGAGGACAAAAACGGAGCTATACAATGCTATGATTCTTAAAACAAAACTGCGTAAATAGGCTCTCATTGTTGACCGAACCATACAGTAAATACCTCAGGAGCCCTATGTTCTGATGTCAGGCGAACGCGTTGTTTACAATACTTTAGGGAACGTGTACGGCGTTGACTATGCCATCTAGTGTTGCATATTCGAAACTTTAACGTTAAGAATATTATGACATCGACACTTCTGTGCTGCCACCTATAGTTATATAGTTATACTAGCTGACCCGCGCGGCTTCGCTCCCGTCAATTGGCCTACCTACCCTACCCGACCTACCCTACCCTACCCTACCCTACCCTACCCTACCTACCCTACCCTACCCTACCCTACCCTACCCTACCTACCCTACCCGACCTACCCTACCCTACCCTACCCTACCCTACCTACCCTACCTACCCTACCCTACCCTACCCTACCCTACCCTACCCTACCCTACCATACCCTACCTACCCTACCCTACCCTACCCTACCCTACCCTACCTACTCTACCCGACCTACCCTACCCTACCCTACCCTACCCTACCCTAACCTACAAAAAAAAAAAAATAGATGTTTGCCGATTCTCAGACCTACTCAATATGCTCACAAAACTTCATGAGAATCGGTCAAGCCGTTTCGGAGGAGTACGGGAACGAACATTGTGACCCGAGAATTTTATAGGGTAGATATAGGGCAACGTGCGCGAAGTAGACTGCCATAGCTAGCGTTGCAATTTCGAAAATTACGTAAAATATACTTGACAATGACACTTCTTCAAGTTGAAGATCGAGCAAAGTGGAGGAAGCTCAGTCGGAAGGCGGACCCTGGCAATGGCCGGAATTAACGCCAGGTGGAAGATGAAAACTTGACTATGACACTTCTGTGCTGCCACCTATAGCTTCTGCGCGTTCCCTATACTTTAATTTATTTAGAAATGTATCCAAAATAATTAATGCTCACGCGCGTTTCTCTCAAAGCTTTCACTGTTAGCGTGCACTAAACGCGCAACAATCGCCTGCCATCTGTACACAAGACACTGATAGAAATCTCTCAAATACAAATACACAGAGGTGTAATAATAAGCTTAATTAGGTAGGCGTGTGAGTTTCTCGAGAGTTTAAAGGTTATCTCAAAATGTATTTTGTCTTTTGTGAACCCGGGCCCACGGTATGTTCCGACACTGACGATAAAGTGTCATTACGTATGTAATGGCAATAATGTGTCCCTCTCATACTTTTTGATCTTACATGTAGGTATATACTTATAGGCTTGTAATTATAAGCTGTACCCTTCTGATACGCCATACTTCACGAAAATCATATCTAACTCGCTTATAGTACCGTTTACACACACATAGACATGATTGTAAGTATGATTTGAAGTATGGCGAATCAGAAGGGTTTTTATGCCGTATTTTGACTAATTTCGATAAAGTGGAATATCCGATTGTCGCACCATTATTTCTGAGACTTAATATTGTTCCAATTACACTCGAAACAAAATAAAACCGAAAATGTTGACTTCAGCGCCATCTCGCGGGAAAATGGCAATGAGCAACCCGTAACATTCACCTTAAGTACATGGTGATAGTTGGTATATTATATTCCCGTTTTGATAGATTTCAAGACAAACTCGTATCTACTATAGTGTATTTACTATCGAACAAAACCATCCGCCTAGGATCTGAAGGGTTCGGAAAATTTTATGGTCTTGATTCGAACCACTTTCCGAGTGAGGCGCTTGTGGCTAGATAATTACAGCCGCACGGGTAAATCTTCCAGGTTAAGCAACGCTCGCCAAGGTTGGGCTGTGGATGGGTGACCATCTTAACAGACAGAGACCGTAAAATACTGGTATTCAGCTAAATCCGGCTTGACTGGAAGCCGACCCCTATACAGTTGGGAAAAGGCTAGGCAGATGGTAATGGTTCGGACCACTTTCCTTTGTCTGGCTTCTTTTAGCATCGACGGATAACTCCCTAGATCGTTTGGGTCTAGTTGGTGGCTACATTAATTGCAGCGTCGGTGGCATTCATTAAATCCCCCAAAGTGCAGTCGGCACATGGGCGGGCTCTTGGGCACTCGAACATGTGGCTCATATTCTGAACAGGGGCCGAACTCACATTGAGTAACCAACGGGTCTATGAAACCCTATCTTGCAATTTGTGTTTGCAGCGGCCCAACTGGGTGAGCTAATGGTACAAAGCTTTCCAAACAGGCCACTGCAATTCACTACCTGGAGGCAACAGTTCTTTGGGCTTCATAAAATCGTGATGCGGTGGATACTTGTCTTCCGACAGTTTGCCTCTCTTTTGATGGCCTATCCTGGATTGCCTCTGTGTGTCGAAGGAAGCTTTTGGGACTTTTTAGTTTACCTGAGGTTGACGTTTGGCCCTAGAGATGTCGGAAATCTGTTTCCTGGTCTTTTTTTTGAGGCGCGTATGCAATATACCTTCTTACGGCTGGTAATGCGATGCCTGCATTGTCTGGCTGGTTTAGTAAGATTAATTGAAGTGACTAACAATTATTTTTGTTCAGGGTGTGGTCACTGCGTAGAGGCGAAGCCGGAGTTTAGTCGAGCGGCTGATAAGCTTGCGGAGAACAGCAATGTGAAGCTGTACGCTGTCGACGCGTCAGAGAACGCCAAGGTGGCAGACCTCGCGACCATACAGACTCTGCCCACGTTCAAGCTGTACGTCAGCGGGGCAGAGGTCGCCGCCTACGGGGGTCCCCGCACCGCCGACGATATGATCGAATTCTGCAAAAGCCACGACAAGGTGAAAGACGAGTTGTGATCCTAGTAAATATTCTAAATATTTTATATTTTATCACCCATTTATTTTTATCGTCGAATCATTAACCTTAGTTGTATCCATGCATTTATCTAGCGTAATGTCTCACTATCTCTTGTGTGAAACCGAAAACATCAATTTAGTGTAGACAGATATCAAATTATTGTTTGCTCATTCATTATTTTCGTTCTCGCACCATTTAGATACCGTAGCGTAAACTGTGAAATGAACATTTCGAACTAGTATACAATTATTTCAATAACGAGACTTTGAATATAATGACAATACACATACAATCTACCTAGTGGCTTGGTTTTATTATAAGAAGATTTATATATTTTTGCTATGTTGTTTCGAGCCGGGTGTAGACTCGAGTTGAGTTAGCTAATGATAAATAGCTGTGAATTACTTAAAAGACTAATGAAACATATTCTAATAAAAAGTAAAATTAGTAAAAATAAATATTCAATTGTTATAATGTACGAGTTATTTTTCTACGCATAAGAGAAACGTAGTCAAAATGTATATTATGTAGAAAAGATTTTATTATATAAACGTATTACGCATAATAATCTGAATAAAATCATAGAAATGAAATAGAACCATCGAAATATACAATGAAAACTAAGCTAACGAAAATAGTATGAAGTTGATATACGTAGCAGTTTATATATAATTATGTAGTTAGTATTAATATATTGTACTACTTTATGCTTATTACGAGATCTTCCATTTTGCGCATTGTGATTTAGTTAGCGGTTAATAAGATTCCTCTTGTCAAAGGTCGACTTACATATTAGGATGTTTTCCTAGATTTTTAATTAGCCCGTCCTTTACATTTTCAAAAAATATTAGAAACGATTTTTTTCCATTTCCAATCGATAAAAACAATAAAGATAATGTGTCAAAGTTCCAGAGAGGATGCTAGTCCTAAAATGTGACTACGTTTTAGTAAAAAGTGTACTATCGCGTGACTTCCCACGTGTTTCAACGCTCTTACTTTTTTGTTTACATGTAAAAGGAAAAATACGTGTCGAATTTTTTTTTACGGGTTGATTAGATTTTCTTCAGTGAAATACTATGTTTTGCTAAAAGCATAGCTGGATTACAAGCCTGTTTTTTTACTTAATATTTACTCAGATCTGATGAGTTGAACTTTTCAACAGATGGCCTTTGATCAGAGGCGTTTTGATTTAAAGTTATATTATTATACAACCGCAAGCACGTCAAGGTACCCAAAACTGTCAGATTATCCCAATCAATCTTGAACCTAATGATTTAGCGATAAAGTTGAAAATCCATTGAAGAAATTTGAAAGATTGTTGTAGCTTGATGTGCTGTCGTCTGTAGGTTATCAGGCATTGTGCTAACGCAAAGCGATCGTTGTTTGGATACTTGCTTGCTTGCTTGCTTTGTTCGGTTTTGTTTTTCAACGGTTGTATTTAATTTGTATTAAAGCCACAATTATATTAAATTGCTGTGCCCGACAGCCATGTGAGCTGTAAAACTATAGTTAAGATCTTATTAAAAACAGAAGACTTGATCGCTTTGTTATAGGAGCATGCCTCAGGGCTTACCTCCTAAACTTACTGTCAGACAGTTATTCAACGTGTTTTAAATATCATTTTTACGTAAAATCCATAAAGAAATTGTGCTTCAGAGGTGTTTTTCTATTAATTTATTTAAAACAAATGAAACACAGTTATGTTGTAGGTAATAATCTTCGAATGTTGCTCCACGTAACGTTGATTAGTATGGATATGTCACCGGACTATTGCAGACTCCGTGACATTGTAATACATCTTTATTAAATTATAAATTCTCGATATATTATGAAAAAATCGTGTTATATGTACAATAAATTCTATCCAAATACAATAGTTTCTAATATATCCGTGTCTTGTTAAAGCCCCGTATCCACTAGGCGCGCAACACGTGACGCTCAACATGTTCAGCAACGTTTCACAACAACGCGCGACGTTGCCAGCAGGCATTGATAATGTTTTAACTACATACATAAAAGTTCCTCGTTGCCGTTCAACATGATGAGCAACTTATTGTGCATCATGTCACGCGTCAAATGTTGCCTAGTGGATACGAGGCATAAGAAAAACATGTCTACAATTTCACGCGATATTTTATAATGTTACGGTTTTGTAATTTTCTGGTGACATAATTATATATTTAAGGATTTACTATGTTTCAGATAATACTATATTTTTTGTATTACTATTTATAGTAGGGGCACGAGTCTCGACATTCATTGTACTTACATAGTTTAAATTATGTTTACAGTAATAATATAGCATTGAAATTATATCGGCTACAGTTTAAGTGCTGTATTTGGTGAGCTCCATTCTCATTGAGTAGTTTGAACCCTAGTTACTGTAATATTTTAGATTAAACATTTCATCACAATGATGTGCCTAGGCATGTATCCGCGCTGCTATTGGTGTATTCAAATAGAAGTAAACTTAATTACTAATTATATCAAAACGCCAATAGGGTATTTTACTGAAAAAGACTAATACCTAAGTCCGTTAGATAGATTTCGAAAAATATTGGACACGTATTTTTTTCTTTTTGCGTTGAAAGCTCGCGTGACGTCACTACGATAGTAAATTTACTAGCGACGTGACTTCACCAGTACCCGTTCTTGAATTTTGATGCGCTTTATCTTTCTCAATTTTAATTGATATGAAATGGCAAAAATTCGAGTCCAATATTTTTTTAAAATTTAACAGACGTACTAAACATGTGTATTCTTTCTATGTAGCTAGTAAAATATAATATCCTATTCTCGTACGTAAAGGTGGCAACTTCACTTGGCGTTTTAGTCTAAATATTCGCGTTACTTGGATAATAGAACATATATCCTAAAATCATAATAATAATATTCCACACAACTATCACACAACGCCATCTAGTCCCAAGCTAAGCAGAGCTTGTGTTATGGGTACTAGACAACTGATAAACATACTTATATATTTCTAAATACATACATATTATAGATAAACTACACACAGACACAGAACAAATGATCATGCTCATCACACAAACATTTGTCCTGGGTGGGAATCGAACCCACAACCTCTGGCATAGCAGTCAGGGTCACTAACCACTAGACCAACAGGCCAGTCGAAATCATAGAGATAGAGATTTTAAAAGATAAGGCGAATATTTACTACAATTACTCCTATGCGAAGTAACGTGTGCATAAGAAACGATCGAAGTAAGTCGAAATATCATATCATCTACAAACAATGTATCAAAATGTAAGGAGCTATTTTTAATAGATTGCGATTACATAGCGAGAATTCTTTAAAGCAACGGATTTCTTAAATCGTCTTGAATTGTGTTCAAAGCTAAAATAACGCTATCCAGCTAGCCGGCCATCTCATGTAGTGTGATTTTAAATACTAGATTCATTCCAGAATGTTCTAGCTCAATTGTCAGGGTGAACGAGGCGCTACAGTGCTATTTTTTAGAGTTCCGTATTAAAAGAAGTAACTCCCATAGCTTTTCTTTCAATAGGGTAGGCACAGTTACGTAAAGTATTTGTAAATTAAAAATACGAGATTGCTTTTGCTTGTTGTAAGGTCAGATTAATAATTGGGGCTTCCATTATATCTGTCATTATACATATTTTACTTACAGATATGAATAGAATTTAATCGTAATAATATATTGCTAAGTTTTTTTTTTATATTTTTTAGTGTTTATCTTAACATTGGTCTTTTTATGAGAACGCATAGCGCTGCGATATGTGGTGCCAGACAAACAAGAGGTGGATGTCTGGAATCGTCTTCCGTTCCCTCGTCCCAATATGCGTCTGTGGTGAGAAGAATTATGAGCTCGCTATGTTGTGCGAACCAAGAGACCGAGGCTATACAGGTGAGTCTTTATAATGTGCACATATTAAAATGAGGGGAACTATGCTTAATTTTATTAAAGGAAAAAACGTTTTAAGAAACCTATTTTATTATATTAAAAAATAAATGTTAGCTACTGTGACCCTAGTGTAAACAAAACGATGGTCTGTCGCGATGAAACAAACTCCATAATGATCGGAACTAATTAGGCGTCCTCATAAAATGAAAAAAGTGGACAAAGAACTACCCTCAATTGAAAATAAACATGTTTTTTTAGCACGAATCTTTTTTTTCATCAATTTTATGTAAAATTTCTCAATAACAAAAATAAACTAAAGTAATAAAAATACCTTTTTTATTACTTTAATTTATCTTTCATCGTATAAGCTACGTAATAGTAAAAATTAAATGTTTATTCCTCAAACATAACATATTCTATCAAGTGTCAAAAGATGGCACTCCGAATGCGTCACGTCGCGTCGTTTGTTCTCTATAGGATGTTTTATTAATCACGAATACTGTGCACATTCACAACAAAATTTACAATAAAAATGGCTATCATCCTGCTTAACAATGAGCGTAACCGTGCGCTGGGCCTTTCTCTAACAGTTGATAGATGTGCTGGAATTAGTTAAGAACATGCAATTTTTGCCATTAGGTTGCTAATGCAATGAAGAATAACTTAGTCATAAAAAAGGTAGGCAATGAGGGCGACCTATTGAAACATTTTACGATCCTTATAAAAAAGGATGAAAAAAAAAACAGATTTTTGCCAAAAAGGTTTTTTTTTCAATTGAGGCCTTATTACTTCCGATCATAATGGAGTTTGTTTCACTGGGGTCAGTTGCAAACAAAATTAAAAAAAAAAAACATAAAAAAATATAAATGAAATTTGATTTTTTAATACATTTTCCCCCGATAAAATTAAGTTTAGTTTCCCTCATTTTAGTATATATAGTACAATTTATAAAGACTCACTGTATACATCACACTCTTTGACACCTAGAATTGCAATAATTTCATGTAAGCCTGAAATCGTCACCCCGCTCTTAAACAAGCTCGTGCCGTCTCAGTCTTTGGATTAATTCAAAGCGATCATCGCGCGTATAATCGATGATCTAAAAGCACCCCCGTGGGTACGGCGACGCATTCGCGTTTGCCATACAAATGAACGCGACGATCGCGTATTCCTGCGACGATCGCTTTGTATTAAGACGACCCCTGAGATGATGATGTGAGAAGTGGTACCTACAGTAACCGGTGTTTTTATATACTAGATATATTTCCTATATGCATTTATATCATATGAAGTTGAGCATATTTGTTTTACGCAAATCGTATTATCAAATTACAGACGTGACAATCTAACGATACTAACGCTTCATTGGAGTTAAGCCATAAGAAGACGACAGTTTTTTGAACAAATAATATCGTTGTTGAAAGTTAACTAATATGAGCTTAAAATGAGAATACCTAATAATCTCATGATTCTTGGTTATTTTAATGCGTTACATTTGAATGTTCGTGCGAAATAAAACTCATTTTCTGTATTTCTGTTTTATTTTTCATCAAAGTTGTCCCTGACTGGCGTGTGCAGCGGCGTTGACTATGCTATCTGAGTGTCGCATATTCGAAATTTTAAGGTTCAGAATACTTGACATTGCAGACTTGAAATTAAATACGCTTCTGTGCTGCTACCTGCGGTTCCTGCACGCTCAGTTTAGGGGAACGTGCGCGAAGAAGACTGCCATCTAGCGTTGCCATTTCGAGATTTAAATATTCTTGCCAAGGACATACATGTGTGCTGCTAGCCATAGTTTCTGCACGTGTGGCTTCTTACGAAAGAAATCGATAAAATTAAAACGACAGTGGGTCGACCCAGTACAGGTTCAGTCCAGGAGCTAGATCGAAGGATTGATAATTTATCTCTCTGACAATTCTACGCACTTCAGACCGATAAAACTAGAAGTATAATTCACATATTAATAGTAATATTGTGTTTTGGCAGTTTGTTCTCTTCCATCTACCTCTTGGACTATCTTAAAAAATGGAACTCTTTATATCTTCTAAACTAAGACTAAATCTGTGACTTGGCGAAAACTTGCGACAAATTAGCGATAAAATTTGGGAGAGAAAACAGATCTTCGCTAGGTGCCCTAGCTTTTGAGATTTAAATGGACCAAGCTGGTGTAGGCGCACCCCAGATCGGCCCGCTATAAACCCTTATAACTTTTGAATGAGTGTTCTGATATTTGGCGACTAATTAGTGTCATTTTTTTTATTTTATCTAAATTAAATTCCCTGATGGTGGGCATGCCATTGTCAGTTACACAAGAAGTCATGAACCATCCGTGTACAGCGCTGTTCCGCCGCGTACGACGCTGAATGCGGCGAATCAGCGCTGAACGCGGCGGAACAGTGCTGGACGCTGCGGAACAGCGCTGAACTCGTATCTATAGCACTCGAATCTATAGCACTCGAATGATAATAACAGATTTGTCCTCATTTTATACTTGTTTGCCGCGAAAGCTGAATAGACGCGGAAAGCTGAATTGATGCGTACGCATCTCTATACAAAATCGTTGTTTTCTATGGGTATAAGCTGAAGAGCTGAAAAAGTGTGAGTACTCCCTTAATCTGAAACCTGGAAAACAGCCTAAGCTGTTGCTCTGGCTGCACTGTCGCTTGCAACCAGCGGGGTTCAGAATCATACCATATCTGGTGGAAAAGCAGCCTGCGTTTCCACCAGAGATGTGCGAGGATGTTTGTTAAGAACCAATACAATCACTTCATTTATCTAGCCCCAGCACGGCCATGCTTCTGGGTAAGCTCGCTCCATCGTAGACTTAGTCTCTGTCATCTCTGACCTAGACTAGAGTCAAGAGCAAACCGATCACACAGAAAAAAAATGTATCTCGTCACGGCAATAGGCCAGCCAAATTAGTTTTGAACCTTGCAAACATTCGTATTTAACTATTTTTTTAAATCGTGTATTCGATCTGATCTATTCTAAGATTCATAAAATTAAACATTTTTCATATCGGGTTCATGGTACTTACATAAAAACGAAAAAAATTGGTTACTTAGTTGTTTATTTTTTTAAGTTAATTATCAGGAATTTATTTCTTTTATTTTATTTAAAAGCCTTAAAACTATTCTGTAAATCGATTAGATGGTCGGTCGAGAAATGATGTTTCAAGAAAATGGGCCTATCGCGCTGCCGCGCTGCCGATGCTTCGAGCTTATAGTTATACCAGATTTTGATGCGTCGAAGTAGTTAACTGTCGCGCTCATAATTTATCGAGTAAATGTTATTCAATCTCACGTCATTCGATTTTAAGTGGGGGAACCCTAACTAGAAATTATTTTCCTGGTTTGCAATGTATTCAGTAAGTATCTAGTCGCTATTTGGAAACAGGCAGGCAGGCCCTTGTTGAGTATTGTCAATTTGTCCAGTTAAAAGGTGCTACTTGAGATTAACTGAACAATCTGGCACTCTGGGTTTTTGTATCAATATTGATAATACTTACTCAAGTATCTAGCTACGGTGGTCGTCGAGGAGCTTTAGATGCCGTCCTAATACGCGGCGGCCGCGTGTCTCTTATTGGTATGGATTAACAAAGCAGCGCGACAGCCGCGCGGCACTTTGGGACAATTTGAAAGCGCCCTTAAGACAACGCCTCAGTGCTCTGAGGGAAAGCCGAAGGAAATAATACCAACTGTTGTATTACTACCTACGTAATACAATGACTCCTTTATTATTATGATAAAATCTTATAGATAATGCTACGATTATACTGCAGCTGTGATTAAAATTAGATTACATCGATTAAAACTTGTGTAATTATGATGAATGGCCAGTTACTGAATTATGAAATTAAAGTCAAAATTGTAGACAAAATCTTGGCATTACAGTACCATTTCTTCTTCGTGTCGTTGGTATGACAGTACCACTAAGGATTTGACACGTTTTAACTCTAAATTCAGAATCGGTGTAGGTAGGTATATACTCGTAATAAGATAAATAGATAAATAGCTGAAAAGTTCACCGTGGTGACTACAAGCGTATAAAACATTTCAAAAGTTGCACAGTCGTAGCGTTTAAATCGCTTCTCGTTAAATCCCTGTAGTTCAAAACCCATTTGTCATTTTTCTTCTATTCATGAGAGGAGGAGTTGCGAGTACAACTGGCACGACACTGCCACGGTATAACGTTTAACGTTACTTTTTAAAATTAAATTCTGGTACAATATGCACATGCCAAGAGATAACGTCGTATTGTGAACTAGTGAATATTGCTTCCTTCTTTAGGTCACTTAAAATAAATGATGTTCCGAGTGATGCTAGGTACCTACCTATATATTAATTTTCATACAACGTTTTTTCTAATCCACTTTTGAAATCCAAATTTTTCATTTTTGAAAAGCACAGCATTTGCATTTGGCTTGTGTCGTGCAACTCATCCTGTAATGAATAGGGTACCTACCTTAACTAAATGAGGACCATGCATTTTTTTTTCTTAATATTATTTTAAATTAATTCTCATTTTTTTTATAGTTATGAACTATTTGGTAATTTGAAACAATGTTTTGAAAAACTTTGAGTTAATTTTTGTTCCCGCAAAGTTTAGAAATGCCAACAAAAATTTTCTCGTACTCAATCGACTTGTACTCGATTAGTCAAACTCACTGGATATGCTGACTTAGAGTCACGTTTCGAAAATATGAATAAAATGTGTAATCATCAATCCACTTCCAAGGAAGGAACAGGATTAACAAAAAATAAATTTAATGCCCGCCGTGTCCAGCAGGTTCAATACCCATGGTTTAGGCAGTAGCTCCATGTAAGATTTTGGTTTTCATATCGTGTTCAGCTGCGTCGTTACCGTTAAGGCGGATACAGACATTGCGAGCATGCGCAGCGCACGGCGCTCATCCCATGCTTCGCAATGTGTGCACGTTCATACTCGTGATGAGGCATATGACATATGCCTCATCACGAATATGAACGTGCACACATTGTTCTACCGAGGCAAATTTTGAAATATATCGAAGCGTTTCGAGGCGTTCTCGGCGCATGCCACGCAACGTCTGAATCCGCCTTTAGTCGAAGTAGTTAGACTGGAGGCCGACCTCGTAGTCGGAAGTAGGCTTGGCAGATTGAATACCAAAATAATTGGTTAGAATTTGTTTGTGCATGATCCTCATTATATGCAAAAGCCCTTGAACTATTCAGTCGTACAGATTTATGTCTGTTCCTACACTACAGGGCAAACCTACACTAAAAAAACTTTTACAAAAAATACAGCCGACTTCCAAATAAAAAAAAACACTACAAAGTTAAAAAATCTTGATTTATGTGAAAGGATATACTTCCTGATTGGTCCCATCTAAATTTCATCAAAATCGGTTTAGTAGTACTTGGACGACATATTTTGTCATTCAAGTAAACGTTGACAGCGTTTTTATACGCGTTTGTACATAATTTCGTGTTAATTAGTGTATATAGTTAGCTAAGTATTTATTATAGCAGTTGTAAAAATCAATAAAAATGATTAAAATTTATTATGTAGGTAAAAAAAAGTCAAACGTTTTGTAATGGGACCAACCGGGATAAGTTTACCCTTTCCCATCGTCAGTCGAGGCATCTTCGAGTAATCGGGGAGATACAAAAAAAAGGTTCCGATGAGTTGAGAACTTCCTCCTTTTTGAAGTCGGTTAAAAAAAAATCTCGGAGCTTCTTAGATTCCGAGTCGTTCCATGGTGCGAGATAGGAAGTTCATGGCGATCATTTGGTCTAGCGGGATCGCGGTATTCTCGGGCGACGGCGGACGGGGCAGGGGGGCGGGGCCGACCTCGTAGCTTCCCTCCGGCTGCGGCGGCTCCAGCTCCAGATTGATCGATGCCCGCACAGCTGCTGCCTGCGCCGCTGCTCGGCGCCTGTCCTTCTTCCTCCTATTGCGGCGAGTACGGCTGGGCGCCGCTGCTGCTTCATCTTCTGCGGAACACCAGAAGGCCAGCCTTATCAGATAGTAGACCACGAGATTTAGTTATAACTACATGCATTATTATAATTATTATATGCCCAGTTTCACAACTTTAAAATCATCTATAGGTAGGTACCATCAAGATTTCTGCTTCGTCCCTTGAGATTAATTTCCAAAAAAAAAAACAACGGTTGCACTCCAAGAGTGCCGGCAGAAGTGAAAACGTGCTTCTCTCCCTCCGTCTTACGAATTTTTGATCAGGTCACGTGTCCTGACGATCGATTAGATCACAAAAAAGTGCACTACGTCGCTAAAGAAGTTTTCACTTCAAAAAAACCATCAATGAATAGTGTTAACAATGGATACTAGCAGAACGAAGCATTGAATTTGTACTATTGAAAGCCGGTGCCGGTAGAGCGACGCGTTATCACAACTTGTTTTTATATATGAATAGGAAATATGGAAAATTGTTTTTGGATAGGTCACCTAAGTCACCGGAAAATGGAAAACGCCGTAAGATTGTAAAATATGGCATGGATTTGCAAACAATTTTTTTCAAAATAATAGGTACACGAATGATAATGTTGGAAACTATTGAATTTTGATGGGATATTGTATACAAAACAATTTTTTCATAATTTATCGAGAAATTATAATCTTATAAAGATTTATAACAATCTTACGGAGTCTGCAATTGTACGGTGACATATACTTATTTATGACTAGCCGTGCCCGCGATGTCGTTCGCGTGCGCTTAGGTCGATGCCAGCCTGTTATCTTACTTCTAATTTTTGTTTACTAATAAATGCGAAAGTTTGGCTAGCTGGATGTTTCTTACTCAATTACGACAATTCGGCTGAACGGATCTGGATGAAATTTCGCACAGAGGTATTACTGGAATACCACATAAGCATTCTTATCTCGGGAGTACCTACTTTGGGAGATATTCAAGATTCAAACCATTTATTTACAGGTAGGTAGATACCTACTTTTGAATTGTTAAGATCAGTCTGTCAAAAAACATGAAGCTATTTGGGATTTTTTAAACGTAAGTAGATCACTGTGAAAAAGAACGTGCAAGAAACTACGGCCAGTCTTTTATATCATAATAAGTACCTACCTATTATAAAAATACACGTTGTACGGACAATTAACGAATCCAATAGCAGACAACACAGAGAACAGCGATATTGGTAATTTAGACCCTAACAAAGACTTTCAAGACCTATAATATTAGAGACCGAACCCAAACATCTAGACTGTGATCGAAAATCGTGTGAGGGTCGTTCTCCAGCAGAAAAACTTAACACCACAATTCAGAAAAACGCGTCATCAGTGCAACGCCATCTATCGACCAAGTAAGTAAACTGACAAAATGTTTAGCATTGGAAGACGTTGAATAAGGAGCCCGTATGACAACATTAAGGTATTAAAATGTTCACTTTTATTTTGCTACGTATAAAAGTTTCACAAATAACTCAACAATATGTTATGTGTATGTGTGTATGTTGTTGTTGTATTCATGCTTTCATGCATTTTATTTTTCTCAATAGATGGTGCTTTGCCTAATCACAATACATTAGGAAGTTTCCTACTAAACTTAAAAATTCAATATATTTTGATTTGTGGATCGGTTGTTATGATAATAAATACCGATAAGGTGTAAAAATGTTCAATTTTATTTTGCCACGTAGATATTAAAAGTTTCACACATAACTCTACAATTAGTCGGATTATCAGAATACATGAGGAACAGAATACATGAGGAACAGAATACATTAGGAAGTTTCTTACTAAACTTAAAAATTCAATATCTTTTGATTTTGTGGGTCGATTTTGATGAAATAAACGCTAAATGTTACTCGGATTATCACTTAATATTTTTAAGTACCTAGATTTGGAACCCAATCTGTAGTTTATGTGTGATGCTCCCTCAAACGCACAGACAAACAGACAAAAAATTTAAAAATAGCATTTTTGTGTTTTGTATCTTTTTCCTAACTTTTCTATGTAATTTTTGTTCAAAAATATTCAATGTACAGACACGGTTGGTTTACGATTTTATTATATGTATAGAATAGATATAGAAGATAGCCACTATCATGAGGAAGGCAGCAAAAAACGGGATATGCGCGTACAAAGTCGCGGACAAAAGCTAGTAAGTAGTAGGTTGATATAGTGCGATCGTGGTTTGTGTTAATCTTACCTATTAAATAATTCTTTGAAAGATATTATTTTTTCTTCGGCAATCGGTTACCATTTTCGTTGGCTATTTATATTAATGAAAAGTAATTGCCTATGTTTAGTATCTCTACTCTTCCGGGAAGTACCTTTCACCTAATACATTTACTAAAACCTAGCTAGGTTGTCTAAGCAATAAGTCATTGTATATGGCATAAAGTTATTGGTAGATATTTGGTAGAACTTACGCAGCTCCTCCTGGTTATTAGGTTGGTCATCAGCATTATCTTCATCAGATGTCGGCTCCATGGCTCTCTCGTAGGCGCGGCAAATCACATCATCCTGTAAAGATAATACACTCTTCAAAATCAACCATATTAGCCCATTGGAAATTAACATTTAATTCGCAAAGCAAGATGTAGTTCTGCATTTTTGATATAATTATGTTGTACAGATCAGTTAGGGTGATGTCAATCCAAATTTGCAACTTCGAAAAGCTTGTGCTCGCTGCGCGGCACGCGATAAACTGACCTTCTTTTCACTTTTTGTTCTAAAAGTCATAAATTTTGCATTTTCTACTAGTAATATTCAGCATTTGTAAAAAGACACCTAAATTTCCAATAATTTCAGCCTAATCGTAGCTCTATGAACCTTATAGGGACCAAGGTATGGCCCTTCAAAGATGGTAATTTTTTCTCTAAATTTGTAAGTTTAAGCTTGCTCCGGTACCTTGCAAAGTATTGGCAAATCGTATACGTGACGTAGATTGCTACAATCGCCTGTATAGATGAGTTTTGATGCCAGATGACAGTATCCAAGAGGTATCCCCCATCCACCACTACATATGTGTTGGAATTTAGGGACGCGTTTTCAGAGGCTGGGGTGAAAGCCTCGTAAAACTTTGATTTGACCCCCTTTCATGCCCTCTTCATTAAATAACGCCATTAAGTAAGGGGTCAATTCGCATTTGAATTTTTTATTCGCAATTGCTCTTTCAATTGCTGGTTTGATTGCTTCTTTATTCATGGGATGAGCGATTTGCCAATTTTTTACTTCGGACGGGAGCAAAACTTAAAATTTACAATTTTCGAAAAAAATGGCCGTCATTCTAGGGCCATATCTTGGTCCCTATGAGGTTCATAGAGCTGCGTTTGGTCATAAATTGTTGCAAGTTTAAGTATGAATACGGAATGATTTTTTGACGAAAATGCATATTTTTTGACTTTGAGAGCAAAATTCAAAAACGTCCCAAAATTTCGCAGATTATCGTGTGGTGCGCAGCAAGCACAAGTTAATCGAAGTTGAAAAGGATTCACACTAGGTTATACAACATACCAAAAAACCAGAACTACATCCATTTTTTAGCGTCGATATCAACTAGGCTAATAAAAAGTGCCTGCATATATTATTGTTTGAACATACACGCATATCTACTGAAACCATACGTATATGTACGACGGGAGATATCTCTAAGAGGAATCTTACTTCTTGAAAATCGGGTGCATACAGGTGACCGCGCAGATGTCTGTATATCTGCTCAGCGGCCAGATTATGAGCGATCCTCCTTGAAGGGCCGGTAGCGATACGCTCGACGTAGCCGAGGCGCGCTTTCACGGTGAAGTTGGTCGTCTGGCCGGCAGGGTCCGCAAACACAAGGTACTCGACCGGGTCCAGGCGAAACCGGTCACATAGTTCTTTGAGAAGAACGACGAAGCTGTGCGTTGGCAGACCAACCTGGTCCTGCAAAAACGCACACATTTAGAACTACGTAGGTACATTTTTCTCTTTACTCATCCATTTATCTCGGAGATCCGTTTTGTTTATGAAATTACTTGATTAAGTACAGTTAGATATTTTTTTTAACCTTGATCAACAACCTTTGATTGAACGCACTAATCTCAGGAACTAGTAGTTGAAAAAATATTTTAGTGTTGTATAGCCCATTTATCGAGAAAGGTATAGGTATAACATAACGCTACAACCAATCGGAGCGGAGCATTAATTATAATTGAAACGCATATAACGTTGCGCGGGTCAGTTAGTATTCAATTCACCTGCATCAATTTTACATTCAGCTGCGGGTATAAAAAGGCCACTTTAGCAGATTCATATTAGAATCATGATATTAACCACACAAAAGTCTGTTAAATTTAATTTCCATCTTTATCGCTATCGCTTTAGATTCAAGATTGATTGGGAAAATCTTGTTGTGATAAATTGACAAACGGATTTGTTCTACAGTATTTTACCATTAGAATCTCCATTGCGTGTGGACTCGCAAATTCAGCCGGCACTATGTATCCACGCATAGACAGTTGTGCGAGCATCAGCTTAGCGACCATCTGTTTCGCTTCCGACTTGGAGCGCCCCATACCAATCACGGTTTCATTCATGGCAAAGCAACGAAACCTAAACCAGGGCTTGTGCGCCTTCCCAAACTGTAAAAAAAAATCAAGCACATCACTATAATAAGAACGCCATGCCTCTTAAGGTTTACGCAACTTAGTAATAGGGAACATGCAATATTACCATTTTTGCTTCAATTTAAAAAACTCGCATCTAGAATAGACCACCACATACGAGTTATAAGAAATGAAAACGCTTAAATTTATTGCCAAAAATGCGTTTTCAAACTGACAGTTTAAATTTTCGCGCGAAAATCGACGATAACGTCACTCCTGTCTGTCACTGGTCATGAACTGTCCTAACTAAAAAAACACAAGGTTGCCTTTTCGTTGTCATAACAGCAATGATGTCACTAAACGCTGATGGTTGTTTTTAAATACGTTCCGTTGCCCGTTACATTAATTAATTATTTTTGTTAAAAAACGTTGCAATGGCCTTCATTTTATAATTTTTAACAATTTATTAATAACATTCTCATAAATTCTGTACTTGCATCTTCCCTATTAAGTCGCAGTCGTAGTAGACGCCGATCTGATAACCGCAAGTATCGCGAGGCTTCGGTCCAAATACCTATAAGGTCCTGACCATGTACTTACCACTAGCAGCAGAATTGGTATCAGCGTATTATAATTAAGTATAAACATACACAACAATCACAAAGGCATAAGCAACCGAGAAGGACAAGTCTCTTTCATAGTTCCGCAGGGCAGTATACTCGGACCGATCCTTTTTGCTTGTGACGAAATACATAAATATTAAAACGCAAATAAGTTATAATAGGGAATATGCATACGATTTTTTATTTGCAAAATGAAATACTTATTAGCTCTTTGTAAACTATCATGAAATTATTATTTTAATATCATTATAGGCGATACTTCAATGATTACAATGAGAAAGAGAAGTCTGTTATGAACTTTGACGTCAAAATCCGTGACAGCTGCCATATAATACAGCGTTTTCGCGAGAGATAATGATTAGTAACTTGTCAAAAATATTCCTGTCGCGGCTATATCGCAGAATTAGCCATTTCATGAAATGTCCACCTCAAACTTAAGGTCGATGCCTATTTCTGGAGATTTTTCCTGGGGCTCCTATTTCTGCCTGTAACGGAAGCAAAGTTCGCTCGCTTTGCTCGCTATTTCTCGCTCCCGTCATACCATCTCCGCCAAATAAGCTCTAATGACGCGGCGGAGGTAGGGAAGCACTTGATGACGGCGCAGTGCCTCCCGAACACAACTCCATGGCAGGGTGTTGAAGGCGTTGGAGATGTCGAAGGACATCGCCAACATTACCCCGCCCCGGGACACTGCTTCCTCCGTCAGGACTCTCACCCGCAATATCGCCGTGATAGTGAAGCGCCCGTGCCGAAACCCGAACTGGCATTTGGCCAGGTCCGAATACCATTCGAGTCTAACCTAACCTATCCGTATCGAGGTGCACTAAGCTCCCTGTGCCCTAAGTTCCACTAATTAGCTGGGCAAGCCATTAAAACGCCTAGTAACATTTAAGGCGAATCAAAGTAGTTATGCTAACCTTTGCGTTATGCCAAAGTATAATTATACTAATAAAAGTTATGTCAAAAATCCCTTAAAATTTTATGCGACTAGCGGGTTTCCCTAATAAATTAGAACATAGTTGTAGAATACTACCTACTGATCGGTTACTGCACTGCGTAAGCTACGACTACAGACCTAAGTAGCAAAGTTGTTAGGCTGCCAAACAGACGCCACACAAAATTGTTAGGCTGCAAAACAGACGCTACACAAAGTTGTTAGGCTGCCAAACAGACGTCACACAAATTAGTTAGGCTGCCAAACATGCCACACAAAGTTGTTAGGCTGCAAAACAGACGCCACACCAAGCTGTTAAACTGCGAAACAGACGTCACACAAAGTTGTTAGGCTGCGAAACAGATGTCACACAAAGTTGTTAGGCTGCCAAACAGATGCCACACATAGTTGTTAGGCTGCGAAACAGATGCCACACAAAGTTGTTAGGCTGCAAAACAGACGCCACACCAAGCTGTTAAACTGCGAAACAGACGTCACACAAAGTTGTTAGGCTGCGAAACAGATGTCACACAAAGTTGTTAGGCTGCCAAACAGATGCCACACATAGTTGTTAGGCTGCGAAACAGATGCCACACAAAGTTGTTAGGCTGCAAAACAGACGCCACACCAAGCTGTTAAACTGCGAAACAGACGTCACACAAAGTTGTTAGGCTGCGAAACAGATGTCACATAAAGTTGTTAGGCTGCCAAACAGATGCCACACATAGTTGTTAGGCTGCGAAACAGATGCCACACAAAGTTGTTAGGCTGCAAAACAGATGTCACACAAAGTTGTTAGGCTGCGAAACAGACGTCATACAAAGTTTTTAGGCTGCGAAACAGATGTCACACAAAGTTGTTAGGCTGCCAAACAGATGCCACACATAGTTGTTAGGCTGCCAAACACACAAAGTTAAAACACCCAGAAATACCTACTAACATGCCAAAAGAAGTAGGTATTCCACAAACACAGAAACATGGAAAACAAGTAATGCTTTAGGTAGGAGAACATTGAAGGCTTGTTTAACAGTATTCGGATGGGAAGTTTATATTAGATACATTAAAAGATGTGTCTTTTTAGATTGCAGATGGTCAAACAGGCTGCGAAACCTAAAAGCAGAAGAGCGCTACGCAACACATTAATATTGATAAATGGATTATGAATGACAACCCCGGAGAGGACTACTTTATTTGATTTGGTGCTTACATACTCGTAAAGTGGGGAAGTGCCTCTACTGAAAAGATCAAATACCTATAAATTTAATTGAAATTTTTACTCAATTTAATTTTTTTATAACAGCCTCAAATTGTCTCACACATTGAGTTTCAGTGCTCTCGACTCGTAAGTCGTAACTATAAAATAGAATTGATTTCATGTAGATGAAGAGAATTATTCTTTTAACTAGATATTCAAATTAATGAACATTCAATTTTAAGAGCCGGATTAGCCAATTGTCAGGTATGACAAATGCTACGGGTTCCGCGTTTGGCAGTAGGTAGACATGAGCCGCAACATTTTTGATCTTGCTTGAGTCGCTCTTGCATTCTTATTCCCGTAGCTCTTAAGTTTCTTCTACAAGGTCCATAAAGAAATTCTCAAACAATCTCTGTATGAGACAATTGAAAAGAAAAACTAAATTATCTGAGGACTGAAAATGTTCGAATAGACTTCGCTCGTTCTTGCACCGGCCTTAGCTATGCAAACAGTCAATCATTTAGGATCTTACAGAAGTGATTAGCCTATAAAAACCTTGATCTGTATTTACCAAAAAGAAACTTCATTCAAGTTCATCTTTCCCACTGAGGAGCTCTTTTTATAGGATTTGCTACAGGCTCTGCGCTGATTGAATTCGGCACTATTAATCGATTATAATTTCAAATAAATAGTTAGTACTATTTTAAACATTTGCAAGATATACCTATGCATATTGATTTTATGGAGGTACCTAATTGAGACAATTCGTCTTTCTTTCAAATAATTTGATTCAGTCTTCTTTCTGATAGTTTATAAATTAAGAACTAATAGTCCGGTCAATTTAGACATTCGAAGTTACATAAAGTCCCAACAAGCTGAAAATCAGTGAAATTGTTCAAAACATAATTATAAACAATGTTTAAAAGTTCCCCAAGTTTTTTATTCAAGTTCAAAGGTCAAAAAAATAAGTTTTTCGCGATTTTCAGCAAAACGGTAAGTTTTATCGTAAGAGTACTTATGACAATTGTAGATCATAAAATTATCTATAAAAAATTATCAATACTTTTTTCCTGCGAGCCACCGTTTCTGAGATATAACGATTCAAAAAGTTATAAAAGTTTTTATCGTCATAATATGCATGAGTACCTACGCCACGTATATACATCTCTAGAGTTGAGTTGAGTTGTGTTGTTGATATGAGCTCTTGGCTAGATAATAACAGCCGCACGGGCCGACGATAAAATAAATTGTTATAAAGTTCGTGAAGTTGGACTTGCTTTTTTACACGGAGCTCCTAAAAAACTACCTGTTTAAATAAGCATCGATAAGCATGTTTCGTTAAAAATACTAAAAATAAAAACAAGTTCAATTAGCTTGTCTTCCTCCACCCTCAGTTGCTGCTCGTCAACATCTTTTTCGGGTGTATTACCAAGTTCAAGTGTGGCTTGGTTATCAGCTAGACCCTACGACTGGGGTTGGAAGTTGGTCAACAATATATTAGAGCCAGTTCAAACTTTACTCCCACCTGCGCCGGAAATACTGCTGAACACAATTTTTTGCAACTGCAAAAAGGGATGCAGTGCTAAATATGGTTGCAAAAAGTCGAGACTGTTTTGATCTCTGGCATACACAAATTTTCAAGGCCAGTCGTGCTCTAATGTTGAATCACAAACAATGGAGGATTCGTTTGATTCCGACGAAGTGTCATGCGATACATCGCTATTGACGCAATTTACTTGAATCCAAAATGAAGATGAAGAAGAAGCAGGAGAAGAAGAAGAATAAGAAGAATTTGAAACTTACGAATCAGGCGAATGAACTTCACCACTTTTTTTTAAATTACATCGCTTTTATCTTTTCCAATCTTTGAAAATTTCCGTTATTTTGCAATAGTTTCACATTAAACAGGATCAAAACTGACCCGTGGAGTAGGCCTACTGGGGAAACCACGTTAAAAAAACGCGCTAAGTATACGAGTACCACCTCATAGGTGGCGTGGACACGTGTGCATATTAATATGACGATAACAACTTTTATAACTTTTTGAATCGTTATATCTCAGAAACGGTGGCTCGTAGAAAAAGAGTATTAATAATTTTTTATAGATAATTTTATGATCTACAATTTTTGTCTAAGGTACTTTTATGATAAATCTTACCGTTTTGCTGAAAATCGCGAAAAACTCATTTTCTTGACCTTTGACGTTGAATATTTTTTTTTCCATTCACGGGAATGATGGGGAACTTTTACATATAATTTATAATTATGTTTTGAACAATTTTACTGATTTTCAGCTTGTTGGGACTTTATGTAACTTCACTCTCATTTTTTGGTCTAAATTGACCGGACTATAAGGAGTTATTATTAATTGCATCCGGAAAATAGATGGATAATGTTTATTCAAAAAATAAAAATGAGATGAGAAAACCATGATAACTATAAATGACAAGATAACATTAAACCGCTACAATATTTGTAGGTACCTTGTTCAAGAACTCATATACTGGAACACCTTGTCGTTTAGACATAAAAGTAAGAAGCGCATCTACGGCAGTTATTTTTTCTTTGTTCATTGTTGTTGAATTTATCTGAAAAACGTTGAAATGCCTAATGTACCTAAATACTGAATTATTCAAATCTCATTAGTCTCTTGGCTTGGATCATTAACCTTTACCTTTTTATGTGGATGGGAAATCGTATAATGATTCCTTACACACCAGGCGCGGAGCGGGAGGTAGTGTCAGACTCTAAGGCTGACTGTCCACTGGAGCGGAGAGGGATTGCATAAAATCTCAGTGACTTAGAGCGATTTTATGAAATTCCATTGGTTAATATTTCTCCGCTGTGAACCCACCCATAATCAGCCTATAATGTTCCCACTGCGGGGACACAGGCCTCCTCTCGGTGAGAGGGAGTGGGCCGTAATCCACCACGCGGGCCCAGTGCGGGTTGGTAGATGTCACATGTCTTCGAATTTTTGGTTCTAGGACATACCGGTTTCCTCACGATGTTTTCCTTCACCGTTTTGAGAGCAGTGGTGATGGAATAATTTACACAAAGTAAAGCGCCTGCCTGGGTTCGCACTAACAACCACCCGTGTTCCTTCAACGCCCTGGAACGCGAAGGGCATCCTTTCGCGGGCTTTCCAGGGCCGCGGTAACTCTTCGAACCATTCGGCAACCCTGGCTACTTTGTTATACTTGCAACCTAGTTTGTGGATTCAGAAGTACGCAGATACATTGATCCAACTGGCTCATAAGATCTATCATGTAGTTACAAAGTACCTACTGCGGTTGATCTATTGTCACAGACAGGACTATTGTTGCTAATGTACTCGTATCTGATATTCTGATACATGGCGTCTAGTTGGTATAGATAATTCCTGCGCTTGCCTGAGCTTTGTTGTAACCGATGGGTAAAGTCAAGGTGCTGATACACTTGAGCATTCACTTGTAACAGAAGATTGAGCATTTTAAATTTGTCGAACTGAACAACGAACAGAGTCGAATATACCTAGAGCCAAACATTGCCACGAATGTTTTTCGGATCATTCTAGCGAACTAGAGCTTTCGCTAGAATTATCGTCACGAAGATGTTAAACAACAAGGACAAAACTGCTCGGCTCGCTAGAAAGCTCGAAGCAAATTTACTGTCGTTCGCTAGAATGGTCGCCAGAACATTCGCTAGAATATTCGCTAAAACGCTCCTGTTTATTTTAAAGTAAATAACATTCGCTAGCAATGAAGTGAAGTGAAGTGAAGTGAATGATCAAGTTTATCAACGGCTTTAAACGAATCAAATTAAACTGGTATAGCGGCAGGAGTTGTATGTGTATCCATCGCCCGTCGATCTCCTGGTCGCAAACGCCACTACCGAGCCTCGTCCAAGGTTCGATTCTTAGGTCGGACAAAAGTGTAATTGGGTTTTCCCATGAGGGATTTCTCAGTTACAGCCTGGAGTGTGGAAGTTGGTGGTTTGAGGCCCACGTCCCTCGGGAAATACGTTGAGCTGTTGGTCCGGCGTCTGATCTCCCCTGGCCGTGTCGATTTGTGTCCTATCGGACTATGACAGCGGTGGAACAGAGAGAACACCTGTGTTTGCGCACACACTCGCGCACTGTATTGTCCTGCGTCATGGCCAACCTCCGTTGAGCTTGGACACTGTGATTGAATCCGTTCTGGGGGACCATTATCTATATATATAATTATGTGTCTGTGGGAGACTAAGTATAACATAGTCAGCCTGTAATGTTCCCAGTTACACCAACCCACCACTGAGGCCCAATGCGTGGCATGTCGTGGATGTCGTATATTTTCGAATTTTGGGTCCTAGCCCTAGGACATGCTGGTTTCCCAGAGAAATTGGGTTCAGGGCAGGAAGGCGATGATGAGGACATGTCGGTTTCCTCACGAAGTTCTGGTGTTCTTTAGCCATTTGAGAGTGATGAAATAAATTACTTACACAAAAGTGCCTTCCAGCATTCGAACCCACGCACGACCTATACGTCAGTCGCTATACCATTGCTACTGAGCTACAATTCTTTTGTGGGATACTTATGGACTCGGAATCACGTCCCTGATAGACTTAAGGAAGCTAACCCACCGCTGACGAGGGAGCGACTAGCTGTCGGATATTTACTCGCTTCAGACAGTACCTTTAATAGAAGTAAATTAATGGCCGTATGTCCCGTATCAGATGAAGGGATACTTTTACTTATTAATCGTTGGTTGCTGACTGCTTATTCTCCTTCTCCATTTCTACTCATTGACAATAGCTATGAAGGAAGAAACTCGCTAAGTGCCGCGCTCAGGCCAATCGCTACTAGTTTTTAGTTGTTAGCTATATTCGCTTTACGGTAATCGTCGACGGTGGGTTGGCAGGACTATGATCATAGTTCCTGCCCGCGTTTTCACTGATTAAGCGACTCCTAAATTAATTGTGTGTGTGTGTGTAGAATATGTTTTTAATAACATGCAATATTCGTAAAAATCACCTATGTATATAAGCGATCTCTGTGCCTTCGTAAATAAATTATCTATTTCTACCCAAAAACAGGAACAGCGCGCCAGGCCGCCAGCTAGAGTTAAGATAGTCGAAAAATAAAAAATAAACCAACAATTTTAAGGGGAATATAAAAAAAAATAAACACGTCGTTCTTCTTAAAAGTAGGTAAGTAGGTACTTAAGTCTATTCACTTAAAAATAAAACAAAAAAAAAGCTATATAAAAAAAAAACTAAAAAATTGGTAAGTAGGTACCTAACTAATACTTAGTCCAAAAAATAAAGAATGGTTGAAACGTCTTTACCTGAGCTTCCGATGAATATTCCTGCAGCGGAGATGATAAACAGTGACCGATACAATTTCTATTTGCACCGATAATATTATTGAGCCGGCAACAAATTGTTGCTTTGTTTGGAGCGTCAAGCGCGGACTCGTACACCCGCGGACCGTTCGCGCCAAAGTACGCGTCACAGACACGGAACTGTACGGATTGTGGCACATCCGCGACGCGCAGGCGCGGTTCAAGGCGGGAACCTTCCACAGACAAAATCAATACTACCCAGGACTGCGGCTGGTCCACATACTAGCCTAGAGCAGCAGCTAATTCTTGGAAATGGCGCTTATGCCGCCCTGCTCTAGAGAACTTTTTGATTGGTTCTGTTTTGTTTCTATAGTATGTTCGACAGTCGGACTCAGATAGGTTAACAACTCCATATTATAAGACGATGACGGATGGATGCTTGAAACTTAACAAAACGAGTATTTTGGCATACAATCACTACATAGTATGTATAAGAAAGTCGCTTCCCGCTGTCTGTTTGTGCCTATGTATGCTTAACTACGCAACGGATTTTGATGCGGTTTTCTACACTTATATTAATAAGGATAGATTTGTTTGTTTATATGTTTGTTTGAATTTCATAGGCTCGGAAACTACTGCACCGATTTGAAAAATTATTTCAACATTAGAATCCTACATTATCCCTGATGAACATAGACTACAGAGTATTTTTAAAAAAGTTAAAGGGTTTGTATGAAAATTACGATAATGTAACCCAAGGTGTGAAAAAAATGCCAAATAAGATCCTTATATCCCGTACGCTGCGGAAACTATTGACAATAGAGCAAAGTGATTTTCTACAGTTTTAGAGAGGACATCAATATCTACAAAAATCCGCGACGGCATATATTTAGATATATACCCAAAAGCGGTCCTTGTGTCACTGGTTAAGTCACAATGGTCGCTTTTTGTTCAAATAATTCAATTAAAACCCGGGTGAAATGGAATAGGTAGTGTAGATTTTAGTATCATGATATTCATCCTTATCTATTAAAATTTTAATGTTTAATAATTAAGGTTGTTATGTACAAGTAAATTACACTTTAAATTATTCAAATCGGACCATTCGTTTAAAAGTTATGATGGTTATAAAAAAACTCCAAGTTAGAAAAAAGTTGCAGTTTGCGCGAACTACCGTCGTGGAACGTTTAGTCTATTAATAAGTAATTTACACGGGGAGAGGAAGTTCGTGGAGTACTACCTAAACCCGCGCGATCGAAGTCGCGGGCGAAGTGCTAGTTTTTAGGGTTCCGTAGCCAAACGGCAAAAAACGGAACCCTTATGAATATTCATGTCTGTTTGTCTGTCCGTACGTCACAGCCACTTTTCTCCGAAAATTGGTCAGTAGATGTATTTTGTGAACCGCATTAAGATTTTCACACAAAAAGAGAAAAAAAAAGTTTTTGGGGTTCCCCATACCTACTTAGAACTGAAACTCATTTTTTTTTATCAAACCCATTTGTGGAGTATCTATGGATAGGTCTTCAAAAATGATATTCAGGTTTCTATTATATATTTTTTCTAAATTGAATAGTTTGCGCGAGAGACACTTCCAAAGTGGTAAAATGTGTCCCCCCCCTGTAACTTCTAAAATAAGAGAATGACAAAACTAAAAAAATATATGATGTACATTACCATACAAACTTACACCGAAAATTGGTTTGAACGAGGTCTAGTTAGTAGTTTTTTTTATTAAACACGTCATTAATCGTAAACCGCAATTTACCTTTCATTCAATCAACTCAAATATAAAAAAAAATAAGGTTTATGGTACGGAACCCTTCATGTGCGAGTCCGACTCGCACTTGGCCGGTTATTTAATAAATTTAGTGACTCAAGAGGATGGTTTTTGTATAACACATTGTAATAAAGTTTGTTGATAGGAGAGAAACACATTTTTTTCGTGATCAAGTCGTCAAAAATATTGATTTCCGTAATCTTTCATGGCGTACGCTGGCTAAACCTTGAGGTATATAAGATAAAATATTCTAAACAATTGTAGTTCTTAAAAAAAGCTAGAGAAAACTCCGCGATAGCATATGTCTATCTCCTGAGGTAGACTCAAAGTAGCTATCATTATCTTTAAAAAAAATATTAAAACTACTAGCGACCCGCCCGGCTTCGCTCGAGTCCCATTTAGAACAAAAAAGAAGTGCGCTTATTGTGAAATTATTTTGTAACGCGGGTGCCTTTATTTTATAGTAATTCCATTTTTTGGGTGGTAAAATCATCAAACGAGTCCTCCCGCCCTGGGTGGAGCGGAAGGGACTGTCAGACTTACTGACTAAAACCGCCTGTTTCGGTTGTACTTTGCGTTCTACCCCGGCAGTTGCGATAACTCCTATATTCATTTAAATTAAATAGTGTTTAGGGTAAATCACAACATAGTATAAAACAAAGTGATCATCTGCCTAGCCTTTTCCCAACTATATTGGGGTCGGCTTCCAGTCAAACCGGATTCAGCTGAATACCAGTATTCAGTATAAAACAAATTAGTCACTAAAATTGTGCTTCATCTGTTGCTTTCGTTTAAAATATAAAATTAAGCAGTGATCACCTGCATCTTAAATAGTTACTGGAATTTGTCAACAGTCATGTAAGACTGTAAACAATATAATAATTTGTGGTGCTAACTAACTAGGAACATTGAAACAACGACGGTTCCTTCAGCTGATCTTTTTAATGCTCCCTGTAGTGTTCTTATTACATAAGTTGAGCATTTGATAAACATTCAGCTCTCTTGTGTGACTTTGGTATTCATCAAAAAACTCTGCATCATTACAATATTCGTCATCGATCATCATTTCATATGGCTCCCCTGAACATTCTGAGTATATAGGATGATAGTACTGATAGTAGCAAAAATACGTGATGGTCAAACCCAGTACAGATCCCACGAGGACATCTTCCCAATGATGATGGTTGTCGCAGAGTCGGCTCATGGCCACTGCAGTCGCTAGCACGAATGGAACGAGGCAGATAATCACTCCGCAAGCATTTCCCCGGTTCTGAGACAGCACGCCGAGCTTCCCACTCAACCACATACTTAAGAACCCCAAAGAGCAAAATGCGAAACTGCTGTGTCCACTGGGGAAGGACTTCCTGCCTTCTATGACGTCGTAAACGTCGCCGGTGCAGCGCAGCCCCGGTGTCGCCTGACCGTTCGGGAAGCAGCGCCAGAAGTAGTCGGGTCGAGGCCGGCCTATCATCAACTTAATCGATTCTGTCAGGACAGCGTTTATTGTCAGCGCGAGTGTCCATGCTAGTAGCGCTTGCACAGTGTCCACGAAGTTTCTTGTCAACATAATAAGGAAACAGATACAACAGAGGGGCACGAAAACTATTAATACTACTAAAGCCCATGCTGGCACGTAAGACTCGTGGCGGGGTCGCTTGTAGTCGCTCAGCAGCTCAGCTTCCGTGATGTGCCGCATATAAGGCTGGGCCTTTAACTGACATATACACACCACCGCCAGAAATGTAACTCGCAATAAAATTTCCGAAAACAAACTATTTAGAACGTATTGAGCTCTCTGCCACATCACTTATTAAAGTAATATCATAATATATCCATTTACTGCCACTTGAATTTGTTCAAATTTATTTGGGAATATTGTCTTGCCGATGACAGATGTTTTTGAACTGACGATGACTTGAAGTCTAATATTACTGTACTCTATGACTTTAATACAGCAAAAACTTCAACCTAGTCTTCAGTATTGTCTATTTTAACCGTGTAGCCACGGTTAAAATAGACAATACAGGGACCACCATTCTCATAAAGAATGAACAAAGGTTTAAGGACTTATTCTGGGGCCGATTAAGTATTACGTCTTACGTACGCTCGTGTCTTGGCTTACCAAAAGGAGAACGAAGTCGAGAGCGGGTCCAACTAAGAATCTTTGCTTTTTAATAAAACAAGGCTTAGAGGCCAATAACATTTCCCAAGCTTTCCTTAAATAGCGAAGTCAAACAAGGCAAAATGTAATCTGCATAAAATAAGCAACTCGATAAATAGTCCAGATAAATAGATACAGACAAGTGAGTACCTATCTCAGTTATAGCAACAGTAAAACGTGCGCAGATGGAGTTTTAGGAACCTGTTTGAGCCCCTACACTGCACGTTTCCTTATTTCCGGAGTGCAGCACACAAGAGCACTGGCCGGCACTTTCTACTTTGTCTCCGTGTGCGCGACCAGTTTTACGCACCACAACATTCGTCCATAATCCACAATCTGCGCAGTTTTGCAAAACAGCGACTTTAGTTTGCAGGTTCTTTATCGCCATCTGATCAGTTGAGACCTGATCTCATTTTTAGTTCAGTCTCTTGGCAGAGGCAATACAGGGGTGTGTTGCCTCTTAGGCCGCGGACACAAACTCAGCGGGCTGTGTAATGTAACTACCCGCGACGCCGCCGCGCCGCTCCTTGCCCGCTGTGTTCGTGTCCGCGGTCTTACGGACAGTGTAGGTATAACTATAAACGCACTACGCTGCACTGTGCTGCTGCTGTGCTGTGCGTAGGAAACGGTTGGGTCATGGTGGTATTGATGTCCTTTTTCAGTGTACCAACTATAATTGAATCAAACGGAACTTGCCGCCCAGTATTTGTTTATTTGAAACTCTCACGTTTAAGCGTTCTTGTTTATTCCGGCCAGAAATCAGGGAAGATGGGCTTCAAAACTGAACTTGTCAAATTGATATTAAAGATAAGGTCACACACGTGCTCCGGGCGCAGGGCAACTTATGCAACTGAAGCTGATATTTCCTCTCTAAAAATAAAAGTGAACGTGACTTGAACTCACGTAATCGCTGCCACATAATCATTTGTGTTATAAACACAAACTCCAAGTCAAATTAAACGGTTCGCGATGTACCGTTGTTAAAGTCTGTTATAGCAGTGTGGTAAGAGCTAGTTTCGCACGGTCATCCTCGACGATTCGTATAGCTTTTTTTTAATGAGGTTTTTTTGCCGTATTTTCTGTTAGTTCAATGACAATGAACCGCAATGATGACGAGTGATGTCCGAAAGAAACAAGTTTCGTGTAACGTGTTCAACTACCCAAATATGAACAATACTTTAGCATGTAATTTAAAGTTAAGAATGAGTGAGAGTAAATAATGAAAAGTGGAAAAAACGGTAAATGCACTGGTTCATAGGTAAAACCGTAGTGGTAAACTACAGTCCCTACTCCTCCATGTTTATTCCTGATGTTGCATTACTCTTACCCACAATCAAGTTGTCGAATGGTCTTCTGACCTTCCTCGAGCGTTAACGGACTTAGTTGACCTTCGATGAGTCTCATTAGGTAACGAATGGTCACCCATCCACGGGCCGTCCTTGTCAAGCACCGCATAACCTCAAGTTTCGACTTAAGGATGTTATTATTTCTCCTACTTTTCTCTATTCTGTTCCTTCTACTTGTAGGACTGGAACAAGTTTAAAAGGACGATGCCAGGGTTTGTATGAACTCTGGTCCCAGCCTCCAATAGTATTTTTGAGCTGAACTTAGATTACTCGATTGATACTTAGATTGACATCTTATCGAATCTAATCTAACTAATAGGTATTATAATTAATGTGATAGTTTGGATGGATGGATGTTTGTTACTCAATTGCGCCAGAACGGCTGAACGGATTGGGATGAAATTTGGAACCACAGATAGATTATAGTCTGGAATAGCACATAGGCTACTTTTGATCCCTTGAATATGTTCCTTAGGGATCCCTAAGGAACATATTCAAGGGAGCGGCTTCACCCGCGTGATCACGCGGGTGAAGCCGCTGGCAAAGCTAGTGTTTAATAAAGTATAACTCTGAATGGACTAACATAAAACTTGGCGTCATAGAAACTTTATTGAGCTCAAAAACACCTATCCAGCGATGTATTTTCTGAAGCTACTGGAGGGACAAAAATTGGCACCATCCTTCTCGACGCATTTTGGTAATTTACAGTCTTGGTATCTGTTATTGTCGGATCTTGGGTATTACATAAGTTGTAAAAAACATTCACCATACCAGATTGGTTTGGTTCTATTTATAATATCGACTCAATAGTTGCAGTAGGTATGCAAATGTGTTGTTGGTTGATATTGTGGGCTGACATCTTTGAACTTCCGGTCTGTTTCAGACTTTCTTTAGGTATAGCGCTATATGACCTAAGCTTATACGGAATCAATAATACAAATACAAATACAAATACAAATAATTTATTTGCTGAAATATGGGTACATACATGTGATGTTACAAACAACAAAAGTTCTGCCATATTTTACCTCAACAGGTGTGCAAATGTCTAATAAGTACATGCAATTGTCCATAATTTTTCATATTATTATTATTATAGATTACAATTTTTAGCAAAATGTCAAGAAAATACAATACACATGTTAATAAAAAAATACAAATCTCAACAAAAAAAAAAAAACAGAAAATTAAATTAGAAATGTCAACAATTTAAATAAAAAAAAAAACGTCAACAAATTTAAATAGAAATGTGAACAAAATAAATTAAAAATGTCAGATAATTCAATAAGATGTCAACAAAATGAAAGAATTAAAATGTCAATAAATTATATTATCTTAACTTTCAATAAATTACATCACAAAAAAATAAATAAAAACAAAATAAGACTTGCAATAAAAAGTAAAGATATAGATGGGAATAAATCAGACAAAGAAGCCGCCTACTCGTACACCCCATTACTAGAAAGTATTGTCATTAAGAAAATCTTTAATTGTATAGTAACACTTGTCTAGTAGCCGTTTTGTTAACTGTTTTTTAAAAACTTGTATGGGTAATTCTTTCATATGTATCGGTAGTTTGTTGTATATAAGAGGACCCATGGTTAAAATATTCTTTTTAAGTAAAGACGTTTGATAACCCCCTGTGTAAAGAAGATTTTGATATTGAGATCTTATTGGTCCGGAGCGTTGTCTTTTATCTACTACTGATGTAAACAGGTGCTTGTTCGTCCTAACGAATAGGGCTACTTCAAGAATATACAATGATGGCAACGTAAGTAATCTTAGAGCTTTAAAAACAGGTTGACAGCTTTCTGTAGTTTTAAGACCTGTCATTGATCGAAGGCAACGTTTTTGGGCCCTAAATACTCTTTCTCTTTCACTGCAGTTTCCCCAAAAAATGACACCAAATCTTAGCGAGGAAGCAACTAAACCATGATAAGCTGTCACTAATGTACTTATGTTAACTTTTTTTGAAAGACTATAGAGTACATATGCCGTTTTACTTAATTTATTGCAAACGTTTTCAGCATGATGTTTCCATGTTAGTTTATTGTCGATGTGAACTCCTAAGAATTTTGTTACTATTGTTGTATCTACGTTTTGGTCATTATATTTAATTATAATATTTTCTGGCTCTAGTCGCTGGTAGAAATGCATGACCTGAGTTTTATTTAAATTTATCACTAGATTATTTTTATTAAACCATTCTATCATACTTTTAAGGGTGTTGTTTATATCTTTTTTGTATTCCGTTTTGTCTTTGCATTCAATTATCACTGTGCTATCATCCGCAAATAATGTCATTGGCTTATGAATTTGACGCGGTAGATCGTTAATGTAAAGCAGAAATAATAATGGCCCGAGTACACTACCTTGTGGAACCCCAAACTTAGGTATTCTACTGGACGATAGATATTTAAATTCACGCTTGGTTTTAGTACATACTCTCGATATTTCTGTGTATTGTTTTCGATCAGTGAGGTAAGATTTTATTAGGTTTAGTACGTTGCCTCTTATACCATAGCCTTCAAGCTTATTTAATAGCGTGTCATGTTTTACATAATCGAAAGCTTTTGTCATGTCGGTGAAAATTGCACATACAGGGTTTTTCTTATCAACATTATTCATTATCACTTTTATAAGATCAAATATTGCCATGCTAATATTTTTATTTTTCCTAAAGCCCTTTTGCTCTTCGCATAATATATTATTTTTAATAACAAATGTGTAAACAGATTCATATATAATCTTTTCGAATATCTTAGAAAACACTGAAATCAAAGCTACTGGTCTATAATTTGACATGTCCTCCTTAGTGTTTTTTTTATGTAGCGGTTTTATGACAACAGTTTTCAATTGATCTGGAAATATACCTGAGCTTATAGATGCGTTTATTATGTGGCTCAACGGTTTCGCTATAATTTCTGAAACAAATTTTACTGCCGCGGTAGACACTTCGTCGTATCCAAAACTTTTTTTATTTTTTAAATGTTTTATTACACGTAGTATATCTTGAGGTACTACCGGAGACATGAATAAAGAATTTCTGATATTTATATTGCCACTTGTCTTGCCCAGATGTTTGTTAGTTACATTCTGTACCTAATCAACGAAGAAATCGTTAAATGACTCGGCAAGTTCCTTAGGATTTTTTACTAGTTTATTATCTTTATTTATTTGCAAAATAGGTTCTTTCAAGCGATTGTTATCATTTATTATCTGCCATGATGTCTTTGATTTATTTTGAGAACAATTAATAAGGTAATTATTCTGAGCTTTTTGAGTGAGATTTATAATTGTTTTTAGTCTCCGTGAATAATTTTTAAATATAGTTTTACTTTCACTTGAAGGTGCTTTTCTATATTTCCAAAGTAGGTTTCTTTGTTTCCTGCTAGAAATCCTTATTCCACGCGAAATCCATTTTACTTTTTTATCAGGTTTTACATTGATTAATTGTTTTGGCAAGCATAGATCATAAAATAAACGAAATAGATCTATAAACTTATCGTATGCCTCATTAGGGTTGTCTGTTTCGAATACTTCTGAAAAAGACAGACATTGAAGGTGTTTTTTGAATAATATTAAATTTTGTTTGGATAAGTTACGTTTATGAATGTGCCAAGAATTTAGTATACATGTTTTGTTCACCTGTATTTTTAAAATCTGAGCAGTGTGGTCAGATAACGCAAAATCGATTACTTCACTCACACATTTTTGTCTGGAGTTATGAGCAAAGTTATCTAGACAAGTGCCGCTTTTAAGTCTAGTCGGTTGTTTGAATTCCAATTTAAGATTATAGGAAAGTAATAAATTTTCAAAGTCTAATGTTAAGTTATTCCTTTTTTTTCCCCAATTATATAATGTTCCCCATTTATACTGAATGTACGAATACTATTGTTACGTGTGCTTCTTTATATTTCTCGATAATGTTAGGTCATTCACGCAGCAAATAAATGGAGTGCTCCACAATTCAGTGCTTGGTTTAACTCTTTCTACAACTGGAATTTAGTAATTAATATAACACTTCCTTTATATTTTAAAGAATAGTTACCATTTAAACTAGTGGCCAGCGATGCAGACGAATTTACGCCATATTTTAGATTATTTATAGTTTTAGTTGGTTAAGAGTTTTTATTTAAGGTTGATTTATTTATGTCAATGTTTTATGCACAGGTACAGTATTATATTATCTGTGATACAAGTAACCTAAAGTTAACTACTAAATACTTATAAACCTTTCCTTTATTTTTGACTAGCGACCCGCCCCGGCTTCGCACGGGTGCAAATTATATACTAAAACTTACCTCAAGAACCACTCTATCTATTAAAAAAACCCGCATCAAAATCCGTTGCGTAGTTTTAAAAATCGTAGCATCCAAAGGGACAGTCAGACAGCGGAAGCGACTTTGTTTTAAACTATGTAGTGATAATGAATCCAGGATTGAAATGTTACCATATAAAAAAATCGTAAGTGTCAAAATTGCGTACTAGAATTTTTTTATTAATTTCTCACGATGACCTTTCCGACATCTTTGATTTACCGGAACGGAAACCGACCCACTGCTCGAGCTGGGAATCGAATTAACGACCGATTCACCGATTATATCACCAGGTTACTCAGTTACGGATGTTTCTTTGGTGTATTCAGACCCACAAGTACTCAGTTTGTGGTGAGATGGTGACCGCTTGACCGCGATTTGAAGAGTGTATTATTTTGTATCTAAATATGTAAGGTTTTCTAATCATCACGAAGACTTTTGAAATGTTTTCGATGATTTTCCAAATCTGAACGATGATTCACATCAGGTCGATCTCGTATTAAAACGCGTCATTCACCAACAGCACAGCTCTACAAAACAGTACAAGCACTATCGACACTAATCGGAGCCTAAGATCGTACGCAAGCTATAGGGTCGCGCTCGCGGCCAGTTTGTTTTTGCGTTGCCGGTACAGAATGCCGGCAACGTAATTTTAGTTTACTCAGATATATATCATTGTCTATGGTGGTCAAAGATGTTCTAGCACTGTAGACTAGTAGGATCAGAGCTTCGCGCTAGCCACACAAATTTATACCAATCGAGATACTAACACTTCGCCCGAGACTTCGTTCGCGCGGGTTTGGTAAGTACTCGTAGTCTTCGAACTCCATCTCCTATACCTCCCTCTTTATAGGGTAAATTAATTAAATTAATTAGACTCAACGTAGAGCAGTTCGCTCTAATCGCAACATTTTTCATATTTGGAGCATTTTATAATACCCGTCGTAATTTTTTAAACGAAAGGTCAGATTTGAATAATCAATCATCAATATATACCTATAAAATTCTTCCGTTACTGACTGAATGAGTGACTGACAGACAACGCACATCCGAAACTACTAGTCGTAGGAAGTTGAAATTTGGCATGGAAAAAAAGGGATATGCGCATACAAAGTCGCGGGCAAAAGCTAGTTTTTAGGCTTCCGTACCCAAAGGGCTACAAACGGAACCCAATTACTAAGCCTCCGCTGTCCGTCAGTCCGTCCGTCCGTACGTCCATCCGTCCATCCGTCCGTCTATCTGTCAGCGGGCTGTATCTCAAGAACTGTAATAGCTAGACAGTTGAAATTTGTAGACATTGTAGACAAGACAATTGTAGACAAACCCTAAAATAATAGTAACATACCGCTGAGACAATTTTGATATCAAACACAAGGCCACGTGTGTCATAGAACAAAACAGATACCTACGTAGACAAGTTTGGGAATAATCTTCAGTTTCATCAAAACTAGATGTCAGATTCTGGAGTGATCTAGAATCAAAATGTGAATTTATTTATTTAATGACTTTTTCATGAAATAACTATTCTATAGGGCTTCATGAACTTAGATTGATGATTAAAATGATCATAATTCTTTATATGAATACCCGTTACGGCTGCATATCGTATTTTGATCAACATACAGCTTCACATTGACCGGTAAATAGCAAAAAACTGTCGCAACCACCGTAAAGCAAAAAATGTATAGAGGCGGACTTAATGCCATTGGCAGAGAATGGTGGTAGGTGCAATCTATACTAAATAATATTATTTATTTAATTATTTCTACTTACATCTATCATTAGGTACAGGCTTAACCCAATGCGATAAATGCGCTTATCCTAACTTATACTAACATCTATAACTAATTATAAATAATGCATTATTTGTGAACTCACCCAGAGTACAACAAAATAGGTCCGTCTCATTAGCAATCAGGTTAAGTCGCTCACTTAATTATAAAGCTGAAGAGTATGTTTGTTTGTTTGGTTGAACGCGTTTATCTCAGGAACTGACTCGAATTTAAAAACTCTTGTGGGTTTGGATAACCCATTTACCGGTGAGGATCAAGTATGAAGAAAAAGCGATTATCATTTATTGAAATAGACATACATTTTTAATAAATAATAAATATTCAAATTAATAAGATAAATACACAATATATTTAAGTAATTAGTAATTGGAAAACATCAGAGCTGTGATGATACTATTGCCGAACTTCTTACGAACGAACGTGTTCGCGAACTTTACCTTTGAAGGTAAATCGGTTGGTGGCCATCCTCATTTCCGGGGTAGCTTAGCTTAGTTCTTACAGAAAAAGACTGAACGCAGAAAGAAGTATGAATTCCTGGACGAATAGCTTTTAAGTTGAGGGGCGATAAGTAAAACCAATCAAAATATATATGGAAGAGTATGAAATTTAGAATTGTTAAAGTTTTATATTAACACTATCTGACTCGGCAATCGTTGTTTTGTCTTTTCTCAGACCTACCCAATATACCCAAAAAATATTCATAAAAATTGGTCAAGCCGTTTACGTACGAGTGCGATAACAAACAACGTGACACGAGATTTTTATATATTAGATTAGACAGATTAGATATCAATTTTACCTATAGCAAATTTCATAAAAAAAACTTAATTTTTTAAAAATTAATGTTTAAAAAATAGAAGTTTAAAAAAAACATTAAATTAACAAAAAAAAACATTACACACACTATCATGTGTTTAACACACACCATGCGTTCGATACTAATATACTCTTTTTTATATTGTTTTTTTTTTATGTGGTCAAATACAAATAGGTATCTACTCATTTACTTAGAATTTAAATGAATTATGGTCGAATTTCAACCACTGGGCGACCACTCGTGTAAGTAAATATGTGGTACATGAATGTTGACGAAGTGGAGGAAATGTTGAGGAGCTCGTGGCTAGATAATAACAGACGCACGGGTCGATCTTCAAGGTTAAGCAACTCTTGCCAAGGCTGGCCTGTGGATGTTTGACCATCTTAACATACCGAGTTTCCTCCGTGCCTCGGAAAGCACGTTAAGCCGTTGGTCCCGGCTGTCATTTGTAGATCTTTGGCAGTCGTTACGGATAGTCAGAAGCCAGTAAATCTGACTCCAGTCTTGCCATGAAGTAACATGTTACCCAGGTAATGGGTTGTGGAGGTCTGGTAGGCAGCCGCTCCTCGTAAAATATTGGTATTCAGCTAAATCCGACTTGACAGGAAGCCGACCCCAATCCATTTGGGAAAAGGCTAGGCAGATGATGAGGATGATGAATGTTGACGAAGTAACATTAGAAGCAGTGTTCTCATATTGACCATTGCTGGTATGCAAAACTTTACTTAAAACATAATCTACTAATTACGCCTCGACTTTCGAAGCAGGCGGAGTTCTAATTTAACCACATCGCGGTACCAACGTTCACGTTGAACTACATAATACTTAATTATGATAACTGCGGTGTGGGTTGACCGTACTGTAAATACTTCAACCTCTGACTTCACTTACATAATAAATACAAATGAATGGCTGTAGAAACCGAATTTTAGTTCAAAAGGAAAAGTTACGCGTGTAATCACACATCAATATCTGGTATTGTAGCGGCAGACTTACCTGACCTCGGTAACTCAATATGGCGGATATCGATCAATTGAACGCTCCTTAGACCAAGATTGAAAAAGGCTCCCAACAAGTTCTACAAATAGACTGCTGCAGTGTTGAATATTTAATAAACTGTGTGGCACGTTTTCGCGCAAGTTTTCTATATTGCTTTTTTATTGGAATGATTGAACATTTCCTTTGCAAAAATTTACGTTATGAAGTCGTTACAATTTGAGGTCAAATGAAGACGAAATTGACGAAAAATCATCATGACTATCATTAGGAGGTTTATTTCCGTCAGTACTGAAATGTCAAAGGAGGTAACAGTTAAGTGGAAGGCTGCTGTGAACTCTATTACCTAATGATTTGTGGCAGTGACGATCAAGTCTCTGACCTTTATTGAAGCTCAGTAGCTTTCTCACAGAGTAATGAAGGAAATTACATACATTTTGAGTAAAATAAGAAACACAATTTTAAGGTTTTTCGTGTTCAAACATACTTTAAATAAAGTATGTTCCCAGTTCTCAATAAATGGTGGCTGTGAACAATGTAAGTAGGCCCTGACCTTGGTTGCCAGGTAGTTATGGACCAGGGCACTAGTCCATTCTGTCCAAGTTATTACCAGAACTCATCGCAGTGAAATCTGATACAAGGTGATAGGGTGTGTAGGACCGTAGGTAGGTACTAGATGCAGTTGTCCTCAGATGGGCGAGCACTACTGACAACGACTATATTATTCATGCAGACACGCGATGCTCAGCGATATGAGTGGCTAAAATGCGTTCCCAAAGAGGTGTTGAATCTTTGATGTGTTAACAGTTAGCACCCCATTTATTGCTAATGCGCTCCTTCACGGCACCTAACGATCAATTAGCACGGCGGCTGATGAGGCACAAGACCCCAAACTCTTTCACCATGTCGAAATCGTATTCCATAACAATTTTTTATAACGATTCTTCCATTGCCTCATAAGAGCGTTGGCGTGGGTTAATGACCTATTGGCTGAACGCAGATTATACAGGCTTCTACATTCTTGCCAATTTAAATATCTGTAGCCATTAATCCGCTCAATCTCGGCTATCGTGATTACTTGTGTGGCTAATTGTTCCGCATTGCGAAATATAACCAAACTATTATATCTTATGCACTTTTTCTTAATAATTTGTTAAGTACTTAAATATATGAAAAAATAAATGCTGCTTATTAAATTACCTCATTAACTTTGCATATCTTGATTGCAGTTAGTGGTTGTTTTAACGAGCTTTTTGCTGTGTCATGCAAATACCTATAACGCACATATTCTAAATGAAGACTATCAATTAGTTCTGTACATTGATTCGATGGCCGGGCTCATATTCCATATTGCACAGTATGATGTAAGAATGTGAGATGCAACACTTTTACCAATAAGCTCTCCAAGAAAATGTCGAGTGATAAGTAAACTCGACGGACTTGGGTTATGTGTGTCTGTTACATAATATACGAACTATACATAGTGTACACTTACCTATCAGTCATAAATTTTGATCTCACGAATGCTTTCTTTGTAGCATAAATTGCCTTTGAGGAAGAACCTAGATCCCCGCGCCAGCGCAGTCTATTGTGTCTAAACGATCTTGTGTGTAATATAATAATGCATTGAATTAGCATCTAGCCTTCTTAAAAACCTACTTGCCTTGGTAATTATCTTATAATGTTGCTTTCTTTTTGACGAGCTCGTTATTGTTATTATTTAGCTGAGTCTCACGCGTCACAAGCGCCAACTTACTTATCGCAGATCTCGGAAACAAGCAGAGGAAGGAAGCGATCTCATGTGACTATCGTTATTATTATGAGCCTTTAAAGTAAATTTATCTATATATTTTGCACACCGGTGAACTGTAGTACTGTACACCCTTAATTGGTATGATTTTAACTTTTTTTGTTGTGCGTAAACCACCACAAGTATTTTCCGAAACTAACGTTCGGCAATGTTTAGCACTTTCATAGATATAGTACAGATATACATATAGAAAAGCAACGCTTGACTAATTGAACTAAATCCTACCTAATCCTAGCTACTCTGAGAAGAAATACCGAAACAAACTCATAGGACACTTGAACCTCTTTTAAATTCCTTGTAATCAATGTTAGGGTCAGATCATATGAGAAGCATGTACGTCAGCGCCATCAGCTACGTCAGCGACATCTGTGTGCTCTCTTCTACCACACTATGTCGAATCTTGTTTCGTCGGATCGTTGAATTCAATAAATGAGTTGAGCAACACAATAACTGCTTGTTCTGTGTGATCAAGTCCATCAGACAGTGCAATGCAAGTCCTTGCCGGTAATCGAGTAGCCTCCCACCCCTCTGTCCAGATTTTCCAGTATTTTTAGGGCTCCGTACCACAAATGGAAAAAAAGCGGACCCCTTATAGCATCACTTTGTTGTCCGTCCGTCCTTCCGTCTGTCAAGACAATTTGTCTCGAGAACGCGTGGAGGTGTCGAGTTGAAATTAAACCATAATATACACAGAGGTCTACAGTTGGTCCTTTGAAGCTGTGAATAAATTAAAAACTCTGAATTAATGTAAAAACAAGATACGGCCGTTTATGCCGCAAAAAACGTATATTCCGATACTGTCATGGGAATCAAAATTTATTATAGGGTATTTTCCGTTGAACTATGAAAGACAAGTAATACCGTTTTATACTACAAGTATAGGGATAAACCTGAAAACTTTACATTTGTAATTAAATCATAAAAAGTATAGTCTTTATTTAAAGTAATATGTACCGGAACCCTCGGTGGGCGAGTCTGACTCGTATACTTGTCGGGTTGTTTCTTTATTTACAGCACAATCAAGAAAAAAAAATTGCTCCAGCTTAGATCAAATAAATACAACATGATACGTACTGATAGATGTTCTTTTACTTTTGTTAAGAATTTCAGCTCGTTGTCATTATAACGTCTGCGTTTCTTTGATCTTTTAAAAAAACGATATAAGGTATTAAGATATTTTTTACAGGAAAACGGTTTCCTGTACAAAATACCTTACTCACACTATTTAGACTGGTTGACACTATTTATTTAGACACACAAATAAATAGCGACATCCAATAACACATACTGGACGCGTTTTGGATTATGGTCAAGCCCACTCATAGAGAAAAGGCCTTTGTCCCAAGAGTGGAAACTTAACTGTTCAACTATGAACAAGGAAGACAGAAGATCGCAAATAAAAAGATAACCATAAATTGAATCAAAACACGCTCCATGAACAAATTAATATTGTTAAAGTATAAAAACTGATCTTAATATTTAAAACACTCATATTTCGGTATTGTTATTACTGGCTGTATAAACATAGGAAGCTTATGCCACGATAATAACTAAAGATAAAGAAGTGTGTTTAAAATATAATGCTTGTGACCTCGTTCGTGTGAATTTTTTAATTATTTTTTAAATGGGCATATTTATATGGGTAAGCACAGTGTGCATTGACAAAGTAAATATAAGAGTTTGGATACTGAAAAGTACTTAAAATGTTTTGTACCCAAAAAACTAATATTTTAAAATAAAAACTCTTTACTAAAATATGGCGTCAATAATTTATCCGCATCGCTGTCGATTGGGGGAGAGCCCGAAAGACTGGCGACAACGTTGTATGGCAATGGTCATCCTTTATCCGAGGTAAAAGCCAGACTTTGATTTTACAGTGTTTCAAAACAAACAGAATCTCACTTTCTAATATTATAACAGATCTCACTTTTATAAAATCTTTTTTTTTTACAACTTTGTAATGATATCATTGTCATGCAAATCTGTTTTATTCAGTATTTTAAGTAAAAAGAGTTTTTCGAAAACACTAACATCTATAAAAGTTTTATGAGTAAAACTAGCTGACCCGCGCAACTTCGTCTGCGTTACAATTTTTCCGAGCTTTGCCGAGCTAAGGATCTATCGCGGAGGCTTAATATAGGTAGTAGAGTCCCGTCAGCAGCTTTGGTACGGAACAGTACAGGCCCTGAATCGCGGAGGCTTAATACAGTAGGGTCCCGTCAGCACATTTGGTACGGAACCCTACAGGCCTGACCCACAAGTCGAACCGTCCAGTACTTCGGAAGTACCAAATTAGTTCAAGATAGTTCTACGACGACAAATGCACAATTAACGAACCAGAACAAATCAGGGATTTTACGAGTTTATATATTCTGTGATGTGGACCCTAGCAGAGACTTTTAAGAAACCGAACCTCTTCTAAAGAATAACAGTTATAACCATTTTAATCATCAATATACCCTCTAAGTTCGGAAAGCCCTACTGAATCACTTTTTCATGAAATAACCGTTCAGTAGGGCTTTATGAACTTAGAGTATTGATGATTAAAATGGTTATAACTGTTTAGATAAATACGCGTTACGGCCGCGAATCGTATTTTGTTCAATATACAGCTTCACACTGACCGGCAAATAGCAAATAACATATTTGAATTTCGCGAGCTACCCTGGCGCTTCCACCTTAAATAAAGTTAAAAGTTTTACAAACAACCCAATAATTTGTTTCAGTGCTTTTTTCATGCTTTCGTGCCTTTTTATTTTTTTCTCAATAGATGGCGCTCTGACTGGTAAGAATACAAATTCCATGGTCTCGAAATATGGAATATGGCCGTCTTATACTACAAGTATAGGGAAAATTCTAAAAAGTATACATTTGTAATTAAATCATAAAAAATGTCTTTTTTAAAGCATTTAATCTATCACCGAGATTAAGCAACGGTATGTGCGGTCATAATAAGCCATTGATTCGATTCAAAACTTAAAAATATGAAGTGTTATCCCGAATAACATCTATCATTTATTTCATCAAAATCGACCCACAAAATCAAAAGATATTGGTTTTTAAGTTTATTAAGAAACTTCCTTAAGTATTCAACGGGAAATACCCTATACATTTTGATTTTGATTCTCTTGAGAGTGTCGAAATATACGTTTTTTGCGCCATCAATAGCCGTATCCTTTTTTAACGTTAACTTAGAAGTTTGATCTTTTCACAGCTTCAAGGGACTGTAGACCTGAGTATATGGTTTTAATTTCAAATCGATACCTGCGTTCGCGTACGCGTTCGTGTTCCCGATACAAAGGGTCTTGACAAACAGACGGACGGACAACAAAGTGATCCTATAAGGGTTCCGCTTTTTCCGTTTGAGGTCGAATTGAGAACGAAATCGCTATTCTCTTTGTGGTTACGCAATTAATTCCAGTTTTGCTTGACTTATTAATATTGTCAGCATTATAGGGCTTAACAGCAGAGGAAGTGCAAGGTTTTGTAAAAATTCAGACTGGATTTGATCAACATTACAATTCTCTTTAAACACCAAGTTTTTACACTAAATGTTGTTGTTTTAACAAAAACATTCATGTCAATAAAACAATTTATATTGAATCAAGACGTATATTTATTTAAACCATTTGATTTGGTTTTAGTATTTATAAAACACATATTATTAAGAGTAAAAACAACAGGAGCAGGGTTGAAGCTACCGGTGATAGGGAACCTGACGGTGACAATTGTATCAAGAAGTACCTTTTACCTTTTGAATCAGATCCTTGAAACAAACGCGCAACGAAAGCCAGGAAACATGTTCGTTGAGTCTTTTTACCAAAGCCATTGGTAGTAACGACAATCATCACAATGACGGCTGGGTCCTCATTTCACGTGCCGTCAACATTGTGAGATAGGTCTCGATATTCGATTTGTTCCTCTTTCTAAGCTTTCACGAGGTTCTCGTCGTGCGGGATGGTAACGTCAACTTACTATCATTCACAGCGCGCTAATCGATCTATCTCTACATATATATACCAGGCTTATCCATAGACCGATCCCAGTACAGCGTGATATCGAAATTTTTCGAGGGGTCGGACACATACTCGCTCGTACCTACTAGTAATCTCAAACTCTCTCTGAGGAGGTTCTATGTTCGTCTGTATGTATGTCTTTTTTATGTATGTTACCCGCCACCTATTTCTCCGGCAATTGTGGACCGATTTAAATTAATTTTTTTTATAAACGAAAGCCTCACATCCTAAGGTCCCATTGTCACCAAGTCAGAATCTGATGATGAGAATCCATGAAAATCGAGGGAAACCCTCGTATTTTATAGGCACATACAATGATTTTCATAAACTTTCTATCGCAATTCAGATATTTGTGCCTGTGTAATCATCATCTCATGTTGCTAAGCTGATGATGGAAGTAAAATTAGGATCTGATGATGGGATCCCATGAAAAATGTTTGTTCAGCGATATTTTTGCCAATAATTGTTAACCGATTTGAATGATTATTTTTTTTTGGAAGAGTATTTTCCGGGACTGGTCTCATTTCAATTTGGTGAAGATCTGATGAAGAACTTGGGAGGCAGGCATCGGAAATCTTTAATGAATGATAGCAAACGGATCGGGATTGCTGAAATCGCATGTCTGTTTATTGTTTACACCAGTTCATAACAAGCGTGACATAGGTACACAGGTACCTTTAAAAAGTGAAAAATAAAAAAAAAATTACAAAAATAAAACACAACCGACTTCTAAAAACAAAACACTACAAAGTATAAAATAACTTTAATTTCTGAAGTCGGTGTCAAAAAAACGAAATAACCAAAACAGAAATTAAAGTTATTTTAAAATACAACCATATTTTTTTTGTAAAAAAGTTGTTATTATTAAAAGCAAGTTACTAATGAAAATTATAGCTAGTTGGTTTTGCTTGTTTAGGTACCTACTCGCGAAGCGGAAGATTGGGTCACTGGGGTCACTATTGACCGAAAGCATGCAATTCGACAAGCTGTATTAGCTTGTACCTCTACAGGTATATTCCCTCTAGACCTGTTTCGGTTAAGCTAACTCTAAACGAGTACTAGTGTGATGCGTGTCTTTGTATTTCAAGTCAATATGTAACGTCCTTGACGTTATCGAGAGCTACTTTGCATAAAGTTAAGAAGAAGGTTCACCAATCTATACTTACTTATATATAAAGCTGAAGAGTTTGTTTGTTTGTTTGCCTGAACGCGCTAATCACAGGAACTACTGGTCCGATTTGAAAAATTCTTTCAGGGTTAGATAGCCCATTTATCGAGAAAGGCTATATATAGGCTTATATATCATCACGCTAAGAACAACAGGAGCGGAGCAGTTATGAAAATTGTGACCCAGACGAATTTGCGCGGGTCAACTAGTTATTTATAAATTTTCAACAAATACGCAACAAGTAGATGGAATTTTCAGTACCTAAGTAGTAAAGAGTAGTTACAGTCCCGACTTACGAGTAGGTCGTGGATTCGAATCCAGAGAGGCGCATTTTATTGTATTATTTATAACATCACCATTGCTCTCAAACCATCGTTAGGAAACCGGCATGTCTTACGATAAAATTCGAACACACAAAGGGCAAGGTGATCGTTTCTTGTATTTCTGAGCGGTGGCACACCCACACGAACACGAACACGTGTAAATTTGATTGGTCTTTATGATCGGATTTGTGCCCGATCGATAGCAAAAGGCTCATCCCCAATTACGTGGGGCTGAAAAATAATTGGCGACATATGGGTGCCCTGATACGATCTATTTAAGATTTATTTATTTCTCACCACTAAGCAGTAATATTACAATTTTGAGTAACTTATTTCGAAATACTTAATACCTAAAATTACTTTACAATATCATTTGGTGGCTGTGATAGTTGCCAAGAAGATTAGACCCTATTCCCTGAACACTAGGTGGTAACCTGTATCTCAGGGGTGTGTATCTCACCGAGTGCCACTACTATTTAGATGATACGGTAGTGAAAGTGTGAGAATATCTGAGGATGTGGTGGATGAAAAAGTGCCATGTGGTGTGAAGTGTATTTGAAGAGTGTGGTGTGTAAGTGAGTATGAAGTTTGTGTAGGTAAGTGGTGTTGATAGTTAAGGTTATGAAAGGTAATGAGATCTTCAATTTCCAAGTAATCTAATTCCAATAAGAACCTCCTAACCACAACTTGCTTCACCCTTCAGAAAATACAAGAAAGTTATCTTAATAATCTATTTTTTTCGATGCTCATTGCCAATACAGTTTATAATATCTTAGGATCATAATGTATAAATGTGACTATGACCTAAATGTTTTTCTTTAAACATCGGCAATTAAATATATGGCAGAGAGTTGCTGAAAATTCAATATGACAGAATAGTATACCTATAACATCTATCCATGTGGTAGTTCCTGAACAGATAACTTGTAACCAGCCTGCCCCATAAGCATGGTTATGTCTCTACCCCATTGTGCATGTCAACGGCACATTCATCAACTCGATCTTCTTCTTCTTCTCGTGTGGGCAGTAAGGTCTAACCCACCCTAGTGTCAGAGTTTCTTAACCGCCTCAAGGGCCGAACACGGTAATAGGACGATTCTACACCAGTAGATACGTGATTCAGGGGGTTTTCAGCCCCTGAACAGGTACGTAGCTGTCAATTCAGACGAAAGACGTCCACTTTTTTTTTATTTTTTTGACTATACATAGGCACGCGTTTGACCACTATCTCACCTGATGGTAAGCGATGATGTGGTCGAAGATGGAGCACGCTTGCCTAGAAATAACCTATTCACTCTTGACTTAAAGACTCCCAGGAAATGAGAATGGAATGGAAATGAGATTCTCCAAGCGTCACCACGTCGACCGATCCTGCGCCTCTCTCATCCAGCGGATGACCGCAGCCTGCGCCACGAGAACGGGCGGACTTGTGCCGAACGACTGAGTCTTCACTTTTTTCACTTTCAACGCTGAGTCTTCGGTTCCATGGCTGCCACTCCAGAACCTTTAATAGCAAATATTTGTATACGCTGCAACCGTAGTATTACGTAGTACATTGTGCCAATATCTCGTCGGCAACTGTTGAACAGGGACACATGCGCTTCCCTTGAGGTACTGGTGACATCGATCGGTAAGGAAAAATTATGCTACTGATAATATTGATGATAATTAGTCACGCATTATGAGTAGTTACTATACTTTTGATCTGATTGCTTCCAAGTCAGCACTTTGAATTAATAATTCTACAAGTATTGTCAAAGACCCTCCTCTCCACTCTCATAATGTCACGCTTGTCACATGTCACAAAATACGAGTACCATAACTATTCGTATTGTTCTCGAATTCGAAAAGAAATTGTATTCAATTTGTCTGGTGGTTCGCTGCTTATGAATTAAACAAACAAGTTTAAAATATCGCTTATTATGCTTGTTAAATATAACGTTATGCAATATCGGAAGTTTTTTGCAACAACTCTTTAGCGTGTTTTTCTAGGACGAAAATAGCTTATTTCCCATTTTGTCGTGGGTGTCAATAAATTAACGGCATCTTCACTATTTCAAATTGGAAAACTTACTTAGCCAGCCAGTAATGCAAGCTGCCCTAGAGAAATACTCTAAGATAAGTGACATTGAGAAGCGAATACATATATATATTAAGTTTCTCCTTGCGGGAACATTTACAGAAGTGCTAATAACTTATTACTTCCATTTTATCTTCAGACACTTCCCGATCGTCTGGACCAAACCTTTTACTAAACCTAGAATAAACCGTGACTATCGGACATTCAATCCACATGAAAAGCTTTGCATTACACATACACATATAGTGTATAATATGTACAACAAGCTGTTATGTTACACAAAGCGTTTATGGGAGAACTCCATTCATGGTTACGTCTGGTTACGTAACGTACTGGACTCGGATTGCCGGACTATCTTAATATCATAATAATTACGTGGTTATATGTACGATTCGATCACTTCGATCGTATTGATGATTACTCCTGTTATTCAGGTTACGGATGGATTCCTCCTGTTTTTGTATGCTGCCTGCCAACCCTTTATGCCAAACCTAGGAACACCTGCCGCAAGTCCGCAACAAGTATTAATAGTCTTAACTTTTAAATCAAAGAAAAGTAGAGCAGATTAATAAAGCTTTTTGGAACAGTGGCGTGTTTATAAGTAATTAAACAGCGCGGTTCATAAACAGAAATAAAAATACGAGTACATAGTCTAGATAATCGTGTTCGCAGCCCCTAGTTCAAGAAACAATAACACCGACCAATCCAACAAACGTGTGTGGAAGAAATTCTGTAAGCATAATTTGCCATAATACCTTCAAATAGACAAATCTTTAATTATAAATTTATATTATCAATATAAAATAAACCGCATGGAGTAGGGGTTGTGTACATTCACTGTCATATAAAAGGCTTACTCGATGGAGGCAGCTCATAAGAATAGTTTCGTTCGTTCCGTCAGCATCAGAGAAGCGAGAAGGCGACCTCTGACCAGCTTCACTCCCACGCAGCATGGCTTCCCGATTAGCCGTGAGTAACATCTCTACTTGCGCGACATTGCGAACATTTTCGTAGACGAGAGCGTACCTCGGACGCGTGCGATCATGCACCCATTACTGTGACCTATCGTTATCAACCATAACGATGAAACAAGTGACAAGTTACCGACAAAAGTTCAATCTTAGTGCTACCGTGGTTCAGCAGTGATTTAGTACACCTTATTTATGATGATATGTTGTTAATTGAATATGAACAACAAGTGAAATAAAGGCATCAAAACATTCCGTTCCGTAATCTGTTAATAAACATTATTTTAAGGAAATAAAATTAGAGAGAAACGTGTTTAATTCATGTGGACGGATTCATAAGGTCTCATTAGAGAGTTTTGATTGCGGGCTGCAGCTTTACGTAACGCAATTGTTATGGGCACCTGCACTATCTCACATCTCACGAGTTTATTATAACAGACTACATCTGCACATAAACTGCACTGACCACTTTCATTTTCGTACTTAACATATCCGCACAGTAATCAGGGACCAGGGTACACTCGTAAACATGTAATGCATGGGAATTATGCAAAACTAAATGAATATTTACTGTTATACTTTCAGCTGAGCTGCTTCCTACTGGCTAGCGTTGGCGTCTGCCTGGCGACTTTTGGTGGACATGAACAGTTAGTATTACTATGTTCCCTTATCTCGAAAGATTTCTCCATCTCTATACAAGTTTGTGCGCGGTGCTATCAGTGATAAAACTATTAGTTACGCTACAAGACGATGGCACCGCAAAAAATATAGTGGATGGAGCAATTTGGTTGTGATTTCTATAACGATTCTCACGCTTCTTCATTGCGGTAAATGGTGAAAACCGAGCTATTGTGTTTTAATGATAGACCTACCCTTGCACTAGGTTTTCACTGTACCACGTTTGACCTGCTGCTATGCGATCTATTGTTCCTCATTTATGTTCATCGTGTATTTGTCGGCGCTCTAGCACCTGTATCGATGCGAAAATAATTTTAAATACCCAGACTGTCTCTTGTTGTTTGTATGGATATGTAACAATGAATATTTCTATTTGTTGCAGCGTTCATATTCGGGTGCATATACCTGAAGAGCATCACTCATCTAAAGAGGTGGTGATACATGAGCACCATGATGACCATGGCCACGGCGGGGGCGGCGGCGGGTACGGAGGCGGTGGTGGCGGACACGGTGGCGGACATGGGGGCGGCCATGGGGGCGGTGGCGGCGGCGGCCACGGAGGGTCCATCGTTGAACATTTACACGGAGGATTTGCCGATTACTTGAAAGGCGGTGGAGGCCATGGCGGCGGTGGCCACGGTGGGCACGGCGGTGGCTACGGCGGCGGTTCCGGCGGCGGGTTTGGAGGTGGACACGGTGGTGGCCATGGAGGACACGATTTTGGCGGGGGCCATGGAGGATTCGACTTGGGTGGCCACGGAGGAGGGGACTTAGGAGGTCACGGAGGTGGGGACTTCGGAGGACACGGAGGAGGTGACTTTGGAGGCGGTGGTGACTTTGGCGGCCATGGCGGCGGTGACTTCGGAGGCGGACACGGAGGATACGACCTTGGCGGTGGACACGGCGGCGGCGGTGGGGGCGGTGGAGGATTCGGAGGCGGCCACGGTGGAGGCTTCGGAGGCGACCACGGTGGCGATGATCACGGTCACGGCAGTCTGGGCGGTGGTTTTGGCGGTGGTTTTGGCGGCGGCTTCGGCGGCGGGCACGGCGGCGGCGGAGGTGGACACGATGAACATGACCATGGAGGTGGTTTCGGAGGTGGATTTGGAGGTGGATTCGGAGGTGGATTTGGAGGTGGCCATGGAGGAGGTGGCGGCGGAGGACACGACGAACATGACCACGGTGGATCAATAGGAGGCGGATTAGGTGGAGGCTTCGGAGGAGGTCACGGTGGATCGGGAGGTGACTACGGCGGCGGTGGCCATGGAGGTGGCTTTAGTGCCAGTTTTGGTGGATTTGGGGGTGGACTCGGAGGAGGTGACGACCACGGTAGCAGCTTTTCCGGAGGCCATGACAGTTACAGTGGAGGAGGCGGAGGTGGATATTCATCGGGAGGACACGGCAGTTCTGGTCTAGGAGGCTTCGGTGGTCACGGCGGTGGAGGTCATGACAGCTATAGCATAGGAGGTCACGGAGGAGGCGGCGGCGGAGGACACGATAGCTATAGTATCGGCGGTCATGGCGGCGGCGGAGGAGGCAGCGGATTCGACAGCTACAGCATCGGGGGTCACGGCGGCGGCGGGGGCGGCGGAGGTCACGACAGTTACTCCAGTGTTAGCTTTGATTCTTTCGGCGGAGGTGGCGGCGGTCACGGCGGCGGTCACGGTGGCGGTCACGGCGGCGGTGATAGCTACAGCATCGGCGGAGGTCACGGGGGCGGCGGATTCGGAGGCGGCGACAGCTACAGTGTCGGCTTCGGCGGCCACGGGTCGGGAGGCGACCACGGCGGCGGTGGCGGACACGGCGGCGGTGGCGGACATGGCGGCTTCAGCATAGGAGACATCGGCGGGGGTCACGGAGGCGGAGGCTTTGGCGGTGACAGCTACACAAACGCCATAGGAGCGGGCCACGGCGGCGGCCCCTACCATAAACGGAAGTAGCCACTTCCGTAGTATTAATAAAACAACTAAGTCATAGTCCTCAGACGCCGTTGGATCGTGTATCCAGTGCTATATAGTACAAGTTTTGTTATTGTAAATAGGTTATAGGCTAAGTTATTGTTGTCTGTTTAATTAAAAGTTATTTAATTTTTTACATCGCTTTTATCTTTACCTTGACTCTATACACTACAAGTACTAGTAAGAAATAAAAAACAGGACACGACCTCAACTTGTGCAAAGTCTATGATGACTCAGAACTTGAACTATAAACACAAGCTATCAATAACAATGCAAAAAGTGACATCGAAATGATCCTACAAAAGGCTAAAAAAAGAGACCATACATAATAATCTAATAACGTGTCTGAATCTAGAGGCGTGACGTAATGGACTGCCAATGTTACATCTGTAAGCTCAGAGCTTTGTCTTCTACTAATTGACCCACAGATATTCAGATAACAATTGTATCCAGCTGACTAATGGTTGTTGAGCAATGGTTACGACACACACTCGCTGGAAATTAAAGAGGAAATGATGCATGAGACTGACTTGCGCACGAGTTGATGCTAAGACAACAGGAAGAATGTGCACGCAACCTCAGTTTCACTCTCGTGTGAACAGACATTAATTACGTAAACTACTTATTATCAACGTTTTGCATTCAGTTGTTTATTGCAAGCTGGAGATTAATTTGACATGCTATTAAAGGAGCTCAATTTTCATAAATTCTCGATTCATAACCGATGCAAAATACACAGTGAATAAATTACAGTTACGTATTCATTTCTGCGTCATTAAGTCGATAGCTCGATACTATTTTTAGTTCAGAGCTTTTTTAGAAAAATACTTGTCAAGTGCGAGTCGGACTCGCGTGCAAAGGGGTCCAAACGAATTTCGTTTCTTTAAACATGTTATTTTAACACTATAGAATTCTTATAGATTTTCTTGTAATCTATAGGTAAAGGTCATCATTTAGATTTAGATCTTCATTTTTTTCCAAAATTTTAGGCTCAGTAGTTTCAGAGATAGGGGGAATGGTCTTTTCGTCTAATTTCTTGAATAACTTATAAACCATTTATTTAAAAATTATATTATAAAAAAATATGATTAAAACCCTCACAGTAAGCCCTTTCATTTGATATGTCTCAAGATATTGTTCAAAAAACTTTTTTTTAATTTTCTAGTTTGACCCCCACAAGTGACCCCCATACTAAAAAAAATAAAATTTACGTAACGCTTCCGTGTTTGGGTCACAGAAGTCCATATGTGTACTAATTTTCAATAGAATCGGTCCAGTGGATCCGGAGAAAACTGGCTTAATTTTTTGATCACAGAAGGGTTTAATTTTTTGTTCGGAACCCTAAAAAGACATCTTCAGTATAGCGTTATTATTATTATGTTTTAAAATATTCAGAAATGATTGTGAAAAATACTCGATCTTAAATAAGAATTATTTTCAAATTTACAGTTACTCGTACGACGTAGCCAATTCATCTCAGAAATAAATATTGAGCGAGTGTATACAATATGTTCGCAATCAGGAATTCATTGATCTCGACTGAATCGTTATATAACGAACCCTGTTGGGCCGCCCTTCACCGCAGGCGCACTTCCGCGTCACTTTTACGATCTCACAAGTACGTTTATATTGACATTAACAGTTTTTACTATGAGTACGTCCATTTACGATCAGGGAAGTGAAGTAATGCGAATAGGCAGATGGCGTCGATACGCGACCAGTGCGTCACATGAATCATTGTTGATAGTATGTGTGCAAATCGATGGATTGACAGACTATCGTGTATTTTTGCTTGCATTTGCATTGCAAAATTTTGCACATTACTTATATTCAGCAAGCAGGCAAAGTTTTTGATGGTAGTTTATTATTAAAATTTTCAAAAGAAGGCAAAAGTCTAGATAGGTATATCGCCAAAATTTGTTTTGATGTTATTTTCTAACAAGTTCTTAAGTTAATAATTACTTTATCATTTGGAAACGTTTTTAAAGAATTCGTGGCTGTCGCGGGTCGTTTGCTATTACAAAGATTCAAACTTAAACAGGAAAAGTAAACCTGATTGATTGTATTCATATTTTTGGACTTAGCTTTAATATTTTCAAGAGATGTTTGACTGATAGTTCTCCTTGTAAATGTTTATTTAAAATAACTTACCTGTTTGATAGCGCGATGCCTGCTCATAGTCGGTAGCAATCTACCTTTACCTTGCACAACTCTACGCTGTAGCGGTTAGGCGCTTGTGTTGTATAAAAGTCACTACACAACCTGTAACTTGACTGGCGTATGAAATTATTACTCTATCTGGAATCATTTATAGATTTTATAGATTGCATTAAGAAATAAAATTCATTGTTTTTAATTTTATTTTATATTTTAACTTCGTCTAAAGATTCGTATAAAATGCATGAATACCATCATCGTTCGCGCTCTATTAATTAATAGCTTATAACCAAAGTCAGACTGTAGCTGCAAAGACAGTATAAATAATAGAAATATTCACAGTAGTAACAACAGACGGAAACTCACTTCACTCTCGGCATTCAGCATTCAGTGCAACACTCACAACTAAGATCACGGACTTAAAAAACTAAATAGCACTAAGTTCGTTCGTTACTGTTCAAATTTTGTCACCGTATTTGAGTTTCCCCGTGGCACTCGATGCATCCGCGCCGTGTTTGTAATAATGTTCGGAGTCGTGCGACTCAGTCGGCTGCAAAGCTATTATTTTGTACCTGGGCTTGTGTTCTTTATGCGGACTTAGAACGTCAGAATGTTTGTCCATGGGCGCGTTCCTAGGCCTTGTCTCATAAGTTGTAGCTTCTGTTGTGATAGCTTCCTCACCCTGTATGTCATAATATTCTTGCGCAGGAGCAGTGGTGGTCGCTACCGTGGCCACGTAAGGGGTTGTCGAAGGGGACGGTGGCGCTTCAGCGTACTGGTAATTGTCATTAGAAGCCTCAGCAAACGAAAGCTGGTCTCCGTGTAGGGCTTTCACTGCCATGGCAGAGTAGTATGGATGCACTGGAGAACTTTCTCGTATAGTGAAAGCTGTTGATGGAGCTGATTCCAAAGGCTTCGGCTGAGCGTAGCTGTTGTAGTTGCCTATGGCTGACGGAGGGGCCGCGTTGGCCGCGTTAAGAGACGTCGCTGAAACACCGGAATCTTCTAAATGATCTACCGTTGTCTGATGGTCTAACCCACCAAAGTGAATATTCTGTGTGGATATGGATTTTTTTTTGCCTTTTTTAACTTGATAATTTAGAGCGGTACTATCGGGGGCATATAAACTAGACGAAGACGAAGCATACGAATCGAATTCATAGTTACTCGGATAGTTGTATATGTTTTTATTAAATTTAGACAAGCCTACCGTGTCGACAGTGTGTCCCGGGTAGTGTTTCGGCTTGTAGTCGTGCACGACGGTGGACGACACGGAGTACGGCGCCGGCCCACTGGCCCCCTGGAGTCGGTAGTCAGACACTTGTTTTCCGTTTCCAAAATATAGTGCTGGTACTACGTTGCGAGTCTTGATGTTGCCTTTATCTTTTAGTTTGAAATGGGGAATAGGCCTGTAATCTTCCAAACTCTGCTCTGGTACAGGCTCAAAGGGCGTTGGGATCGTTGGCTTCTGATTACGAAGCTTGTGATATGGGGTATATATATTTTCATAGTACGTAAAATCTGTTAAATGAGTCGGTTTAGGCTGTGGTTTCAAATACTTGTGTGAGTACTTGCTTTTAAGTCCCTTATTACCGCCCAGCCCTATGCGCAACCCTTGGCTGTTATAAGTCATTCTCGGTGGGTACGCCATGTGCTCCTTCGTGATATCAACGTCGGAGGGGATCTCCCCGTGGTCATGGAAGATGTGATCGTGAGTGACTTCTCGCGGATTGTAAGCAGCGTACTCTAGATGCCCCGGGGTCCCCATGGAGCCAACTGATGTGAAACCAGTGAGTGTGTCTGATGGAATTGCTAATAGGGCCTGCGAATTCTTCAGAGGTATGAGAGGGTGCGAAGCGGTGAGCGCAGACATGCTGCCGTCCGGCTCGTACACGAGCTTGTGAATGTGCTCCTCGCTGTAGGTGTGAATATGTTCGGTATCACCGTCGATTATTTTTTCTACTCGTTGCGGCTTTTTTATTTTCCTGATAGTCCCCGAACCATCCAAGTCAGAATAAAACTGTTCATGGAATGTCGACACCGGATGTTCCTCCTCTGCTTGGCCTGGTTTTCCTCGTACTAATACTCGTTTCGGCTTTACCTTTCTGGCTTTCTTTCGCGGGGGCTCATTGACTTTTACGATTTTAACTCTCTTTGGGGGGTAGTTAGGTGGAGCAGTTGGCGCCGCTGATGGAGCTGAGAAGGCAGTGGGTATATAAGGTCCGTCCGTCGGATCTGCGGGAGGAGCGAGGTCGTACTCCTGGTCGTCCCACTCGTGCGGGGTGGGTCCGTAGTAGCCGCGCGCGCGGTACAGTGGTAGCAGCTTGGATGCGGCCGACGCGACGCCGGGCAGGCGCGCGGGCGCCTCGTCGTACAGCTCCACGGAGCTCAGCGGCAGCACGCTCGCCACGGCCGGCATCGCGACGTTGCTCGGCACTGCCACCGCACCTTCAGCGCTCGGCATGAAAGCCGGTGCATACTGGGAGGATGCTGGATGATTCGTTATGTAGATCTTCTTGTGGTGGTGAATGTGTTTCACTTTTTGTGGTAGATGTATGCGGATCTTTTTCCTGCAACAAGAAAAAATAACAGTGCCGGTATTCTGTGATGAGGTAATCGATCGCATGCATGTTGAGCGACGGAGTTTTTCTGCTAGTTGTTCCGTCTAGTGCAGTGTCATTGGCATGGACGCGTGACTCGGTAGCGCGCGGCTTTCGCCGTCGCGTCGGGGGCGCGACGTCGCCGGCGCGGCCGCAGCGCGCTACCTGTCCGCACTCCGTCACACTCGACATACGACTCACAATTCGACTTGTGTCATTTATTTTTCGTAACGTGTAACGTACGACAACGACGACGATGAGGATCGACTTGCACTTTCTAATAGGCAGGCGCTTATTATGCGCCTGGTTGGAGCTGGTTCAACGTTCAAGCAATTATCGCTAAGCGGTGAAACAACAATTTGATCACAGTCGCCGGCACACTGACATTGAAAATGCTTACAGTACAAGTCGCACAGCGTGTAATCAGCACACTTTCGCTAGCCTATGGGACAGCTGAGTGTCCTTCATCATTTTAATTATGGGCACAAATATAATTATCAATTCAAATATCAAAGTTGGGGTACATATAGAAATAACAAAATCTATTTGTTTAGAATTGGATGAAATCCAACATCGGATCGCTAGCAAAGCTATATCTATAAATACTGTGAAGGTGTGAGATAATATTGTGTCATGGCATACGTAAGACTGTAAGATAATGTTAAAAACATGGTATTGCAGAACAAATATATGAACATAACAGTCAGCTGACAGAAAGGTCAACAACCAGTCACCGAGGAGTCGTGAGGCGGAGGGGAGTGCCCGTTAGTCAGCGAAATAGAGAAGCAATGGTAGGACAAACATCAGTAAACAGTAGTCTGAGGATAATACTCACTTAGGCGCATCTGCCGTGATCTGAACTGATGCCACAGCTACCAGAAGAGCGAACTGTAACAAAGAAACAGAACATTGAACTAAGTTATCTATATCAACACACATAACTAAGGTTCCAACATGGTTAAGGTAAAACAGATACTGAAGAAGAAATGGCGTTAACTTTCGAAAAGACCAGACTAGGGCCTGCAGTCTCAACATTACATATATTCGGTAGATGAAATCGGTATCATTTGGTAGAAATTACCGAAATCGCTACCAATGTCAACACTGCAGGCCCTGAGGCATTGTATCCATTCTATCAGCAAATGCATCTGTCGAGATGCCAACATATAAAGGAAATTTCTCCAGCATTTATCAATTCCATACGTTTTGACAATCGTTTTCACCACGCTACCACTATACTTGTCTCCAGCCTCTGTGCTCCAGCAGTTGGCTATTAAGGAGCCTGCCCATTGCGAGCGAGCAAGGCAGCGGAGCGGAGAAAAGGAGAAATATTAACCAATCCTGTCAGTTAAAATGTCAGTGACTCACGTGTTACGGAGATTTTATGTTACTCCATCAGTCAACAAAGTATAACTAAACGGCAAAGTATAATCGGTCCTTAGCGTGCGTAACCTAGCCTCGCTCAGCGTAAGCGATTCTATTGGGATTTAACAAACGCATCCCTCGCTATGCATTCTCGCACATCTTAGAGGAAACGCACCCTAAGGACCTTACCTTTATATGTTTCACCTTGTTTGTTATTAACTTAGTTTTGTAAACATTATATGTATATCGATGTGAACCTTTGTGAAGAGTGAAATAAAGATATTTTAATTTTTGAAATACGGGTAGGTACGTCGTCCGTGCTCTTGCCATCTGAAGCTTCAGCAATTCCTGGCAATTTTTTTTTTTTACTTTCGTGGCTAATGTGTGCATTTAAAATTGAGGAGGCGATTAAATTATTTGTCATAAAGGACATCTAAGAAGAGCTCTTGTGACAAATCCTCTTGTGACATAATTTGATCAACAATCAATAACGTTTTGTTATATCTTTGCTTAGTGATCTACAAGTATTTGCGATGTGATGACATGTTTTTTTTTCTAAAAGACATGCTATAATTGTATCCTTTTGACCAAATTTGCCTTAAGATGCCTGGTTGTCAATTTATGTAATTTCAGCTGGTGGCGTTTTTGTAAGGCTGAATATAATTAACTAAAAAAAAATGATTTTGGTTGTTTATGTCCTCACTAGTTAACCCACGCCACGTTGTCTGCTCCGCTCCTATTAGTCTTAGCGTGATGATATAAAGCCTAAGCCTGAGATTAGCGCGTTCAAGCAAACAAACAAACATGCAATCTCTTTTGCTTTATATATTAGTTTAAATGTATACATAAAATTCATTCCATTATGAGTTTAAAACTCTTGTTTTATTATTAATTTCAAAAGACACTACTCTAGTTTAATACATTCATTATTTCACCACATTTCATTATTTGTTATTTTGCTCAATAGAAGAATAAATGTATTTATTTTAAATTGTATTTCTTAAATAATCTATCGGTTCCTATTGATTTTTAAATCGGACCAGTAGTTCCTGAGATTAGCGCGTTCAAGCAAACAAACAAACTATTCAGCTTTATATATTGGTATAGATAGATTCATGTTACTGAATGATAAAGAAAGTTTGTCATTTGATTATTTTCCATTTTTTCTAAATAATTCAGATTTATAACTAGGTTTTATACGTTAATTACTGGATTTGTGTCTTTTAAGCTATCTTTTATACTTTTATTCTCTGTTACTTGAACCTGAGGCGCTTGAGTTAAACTATTAAATGTGAGAAGCCACATTTTGTTTCAAAGATTGACACTTTTTCACAATAAGTAATCATTTTATCATTCGAAAATATTTTATGGGTAAAAATAAGATTGGAGCCGACTTTGTGTTTTTTTTAACTTGCACTGCATAAATTAATCAAAAGAATTTTTTCGTAAAACTTGAATCAACTGATCACTTATGATGCCACAAAAAAACATCATACTTTAGTTCACATTCACAGTCCGCGAAAACAAAATTGGAGGATCACCGTCACAAAATCATTAGGCACAGTTCACACTATCATGAGGTCACTAAAACACAATATATTATCAGCTAGGTTCACGAGATACCGACCAATTTCAACCAATCCATTGCCGCTTCTTCCGTTGACGGACGACACACAAGTTCAAATAAACTTTTTCTTAATTTTCTTTTTTTTTAGAATTTTAGCACAAGTGGAAACCGCACTGGCCTTCAAGCTCATATGATAATTGTTTGCGGTGTGCCTGATTATTTATAACATTCATTTTCACGCCTGAAAGAGTCCCGAGCGGTGCATGTGTGTGTAATGGACTGCACACTAGTTGCACATTGCACAGCACACTGCAACGCGCAGCATTGTGGACGGCCATTGATATGATCGGGCTGTTAATCTATATTTTGCCACTATTACACACATCATTTTTGTTCATAATAAGGCGTATGTTAACACCACTTGACGTGCTGAATTGATCCAGGTTCTTGTTCCTTCCTTTTCGTCTTGCTTCACTAAGTACTGAATACGAGATCTGAAAACAAATCAGTTGGTTAACTACATCACAATCCATACGTCTATTATCCATACCAATATGTATTTCCTATAAATGCGACGGCAACTCTGTATGCCTGTCTGTATGGTTGCCAGGTCTTCAAACCAAAAAGCCGGACAGACCAGCCAGCCGTAGCTAGTTTAGCCGGACATTCGGACACCCTTAATTTTAGTTTTTATATATGACGATAATATTTTTAAAATTCGAATGAATCAACAATAAAATCGAATGAATCAGCTTTCTTGATTAGTAGTAAGGTGAGGTAGGCGGAGGGAAAATCAACACATGACAAGCGTAAAAAAGTGCTCTTATTCAAAAAGACTAATAAACAGGCCAGGCCGGAGACCGTCTAATTTTGCCGAACCCGCTACCAAAAAGGCTGACTGTCTCCGGTTTTAACCGGACGCCTGAAAACACTACCTATTTATAACATATCTGTCTGTTTGTTTAAAGGCTGAACGGAAACTTGCACAATGATAGCCCATTTCCCGAAATAGGACCTAGGACCTAGGACCTAGGTTTCTTTCACAATAGGAGTATGTTCTCTTGAGATAATAATAATCGACTATAACGTGGGCGAAGTCACTCGCAGAAGCAATAGATAACTCCTTCTATTGCTTTCCAGTTATGCTGAAAAAGGAATATGTTAGTCATCAAGTTAATTTCCTTCACTGGCTTCTTTTTAATCAACGTGCAGTCTTTCATTACGATGAGTTCTTTATTGCTTAGCATCTGCAAGGTCGGTGTCTTTTTACTCAGAAGTAAAGAATATTTATCCATCCAAGTCAGCCGTATGGCCGACGGGATTATTTCTATACGATTTAGGTACAATTTGTTTGCATAACGAATTAAAAATGCTTCGTCAATAATGAAAATTAGATAAGTAGAACTTTGTAAACCTGACGTTGTAATTTTTAGTTCACGAAAACTGCGTTTTTAACTTAAAAAAGATAGGGCCGTTTATGCCGCAAAAAACATATATTTCGTCACTCTCAAGGGAATCATATAGGGTATTTTCCGTTGACCTGGAACTATGGCATGTAACTGTTTTTTGTCCCAAACAAATAAAATAAAATAAAATAAAACTATAAAATTTCTCTAGTAATAGATACCGTCTTATAATACAGGTATAGGGAAAAGCCTGACAACTACATTTGTAATTAAATTATACCAAAAAATATAGTCTTTATTTAAAATAATATGTACCTTCAAATTTGTACGGAACTCCAAGAGATCCGTACAAATTAATTAAGACTTTTGTAGGTTTCTCAGTCTAAAAGTGTTATCTGCAAATTGCCAAAGTGTCGTGTATCAATGTATCGACTGTCAGTGTCGATGTTGTTAGTGTCATACAGGTGATTGTGACATAGTATTAAACAGAGAAACATTATTAGAATTTGCCGATAAAACGGTTTTCCTGGGAATTACGCTTCACCCAAGGCTACAATGGGGCCCGCATATAACATCTCTTTCAGTACTGCTAAGTTCAGCACCATATGCTGTTAGGAAAATCCGCCAGTTAACAGATGTCGATACCGCGAGACTGGTCTATTTTAGTTACTTTCACTATATCATGTCTTACGGTATTTTTCTACGGGGACGGGCTGCAGACATAGAGTCTATTTTTATTCTGCAGAAAAGAGCCATCAAAGCGATATACAATCTCCGCCGGCGCGATTCTCTAAGGGAACTGTTTAAAAGTATTAACATCATGATGGTACCTTATCAATACATTTACGAAAACATCATGTATGTCAGAAAAAAGATTTCTATTAAAAGAGGCGGCAGTCATAAATGATACTAGAAATTAGTTCAACCAGGTTTCAGACTGGTCAAAGTAGCCTCATTTTTCATGGGGTACTATTTAAAATGTTATAATAAGATAGCTCCTCATATATTAGAACATAATGAGAGAAAATTTAAATCTTGTATTAAACGCACACTTTGCAGGCAAGCATATTATAAGTTGGGAGATTATATTGAAGATAAAATGCTTGGTTGAATGCTGGTCCTGCTTCACAGCCATTAGGGCACACAAAACTAATCTGTTAGCATTTGGAAACATGGACCGGCTGAAGATTGGAAGAAAGCAATATTTGCATTGTATAGACTCAATCAATTTAGCATTGTATAATTCTATCCATTAGCGGCACATATGTGAGTTCTGATCAGTTTCAGGTTTGTTTTTGACTTGAATGTACCCTGGCGGTTGGGAGTGTCATGCTCACTCAAAAGTCTAGCTGATGGTGGCGTATGCGTTGGATTATTTGGGTCAATCAATTATGGCAAAGGTTTCATACGTGTTAATTCATAGTATTTCATAGGCCACTTTTTACCATGTCCTTTTTTTGTTTTTTTTTTGGACCGAAATGCTCCAAAACTACTGGGCCGATTTTAATCAACCAATAGAAAGCTAAATTATCGGGAAGTATTAGTAGTACGCTATAATTTATATTCGAATAAATGGATTATCCCTACGAAGATTGCAAAACCGCGAACGAAACGCGGTAGAAGTACTATTTTAAAATTAAAATCAAAATCTTTCATTGACAGAATGCGACACTAAGCTGAGTAGGGTGTCGTAGAACACATAACATAATATATTATGTCAAAGAAACCGGTCAAGTGCGAGTCGGACTCGCTCACCAAGGGTTCCGTACCATAAACCTTAATTTTTATTATTTGTCGCAATAGAGGCAATAGAAATACGCAATCTGTCAAAATGTCAACTGTCTGCCTATTACGGTTCTTGAAATACAGCCCGCTGACAGACGGACGAACGGATGGACCGACGGATGGATGGACTGCGGAGGCTAAGTAATAGGGTTCCGTTGGTTACACTATAACAGCATATACCGTCTTCTGGCTATAAAAGACTTTTTTATACTGATAGGCACGCGCTTGACCACCATCTCACCTGATGGTAAGCGATGATGTGGTCGAATATGGAGCACGCTTACCTAGAAGCAACCTACTCACTCTTGACTTAAAGACTCCCAGGTTGTAGCTATCAGGAAACACAGACTCCGGCAGGCAATTCCACTCCTTAGCTGTACGCACTATGAATGTGTTCCCAGAACGTTTTGTGCGTGTGGGTGGGATTTCCAGCATGTACCGGTGGCGCATCGCCGTTCGTCTTGTGGTCCGATGATGGAACGGGCTGAGCGGAATTAAATTATGCAATTCCGTCGCACATTCCCCATAATGCAACTGGTAGAAAGCCGACAGGCTAGCAACTCGTCGTCGATGCTCAAGACTTTGCAGGTTCGTCGCGACGTGCCTCTCATTGCCGATGATCCTCTTGGCTCGTTTCTCAATTGACTCAAGGGCATCAAGCTGGTATCTGGCAGATCCGTCCCAAAGATGAGAACAATATCTCATACACGATCGAACTTGCGCTTGATACAGTTTGAGCAGCTGTTCCGGCGTGAAGTACCGTCTCACCTTTGCTAGGATCCCCAACTTCCTTGCAGCCACTTGAGCTTTTGCCTCTATAAAAGGGACTTTGGGCAGCATCACTACCACTAAATTCAAATGAAAAAAAAAAAAACATATAAATTCAGCGACATCGCCGTCACTACGATAAAGCTTTACTTTATCGTAGTGACGGCGATGTCGAAAAGTAAAGTAAGAATCACAGCTATCAACGCCCATCTAAACGAGAATACAACTGTCCCAGACTTAAACTATTACTGTGAAGCGTTTTGCAGTACTATAAGTTGGGTCGTAGAGTATCTGTTTGTGTTTCCTGAGTACAGTCTGTAGTACGAAGAGCTGCCTTACTGTGAGGACCTTGCAAAGTGGACAGTTTTCTTTGCAGACCATTCTAGTCGTAGCATGGTAGTTTTGTGCGCTCTAACCCACGTGGTCACGCAATACCCAAGGACTGAATGAGCAAGAGCAAGATAGATAGTTATCAGATATTTGAAGTCAGCAACCCCTCTAAGTTTTTTAGATACACATTTGACTGTAGAGTCGATTTGCATTTTAGGAGACTGTCGATGATTACTCCAACGGTATTTATCGATAATTCGACATAATTCGTCATTAACCAGCCTATCGGTAAATATGCCTGAAATTATAAATTGATTGTAAGTTAATTTGCAATAATAATGGCTGCGTAAGGAAACTTATGCCAGTTTGTGTGTGTGTGTGTGCTCACAAATGAGCCGTAACATATCTATTCAAGTAAACGTGCCAGTATACTTATCCGCCAGTAAAGTAAAGCAAGTCGTAATGAAATCAGTTCGTTGCTAATTTTAATATTTCATTTAGGTTACGAACGTGACGAAAACTGTAACACTAAAACGTGACGGGCCTGCAAGATAGATAGAAAAGATGACGTTCTTCTGTAAACCTCACCATGAAAACCAGTGAAATGATCTGTCAATTCAATCGGCATAACAATAGTCCTAGCACATCCTAGCACGAATATTTTTGACGTATAGTAACGTAACGTATGATTTTACCATAGCTACAATACTTCCCTGGTCGGCGGCGCGCTGCGATCCCCGCGCGCCTCAAAGATCTGTCAGCATGGAAGACGTGGCCCGCTAGGGCAGGTGCCTGCTGGGGCTGCGGAATTTGTTCCAAAGAGGTACCGTAGCTCTGGAACACAAAGGACACTAGGAGGAACGCGGATGGGTTTTAGTCAGTAAGAGTCTAACACTCCCTCCTGCTTCACCTAGAGCGGGAGGAGTCATTTGACGATTTCACATCCTTAAAAATGAAAAGCTATAATACTTGTTTCGCACATAATTTTTTTTTTTTACTAGATATTATATTCATATTTTTGAGTGATATAAATTGGGTATGTTCCGTAAAATTAAACCAAAATACTATGGGGTTGTAGTTTTTCACATTCAAAATTCACTTACGTTAACGTTAATATACGTCAAAATATTCGTGCTAAACCCTCTGCTCGCTTAAACTCACTTAAATCACATAAGTTTTTACGGTACGATGAATCTAAGAATACAAGTAGACCAGCGCAACTTCGTCTGCGTCACAATTTTCATTACTGCTCCACTCCTATTGGTCTTAACCTATAGCCTTCCTCGATAAATGGGCTAATAATTTTTCAAATCGGACCAGTAGTTCTTGAGATTAGCGCGTTCAAGTAAACAAACAAACAAACTCTTCAGCTTTATATATTAGTACTAGTTGTCCTGCGCAACTTCGTTTGCGTCACAATTTTTATTACTGCTCCGCTCCTATTGGTCTTAGCCTTCCTCGATAAATGTGCTATCTAACACTGAAATAATTTTTCAAATCGGACTAGTAGTTATTGAGATTAGCGCGTTCAAGTAAACAAACAAACAAACTCTTCAGCTTTATATGAGTATATTAGTATAGATACCAGCTGGTTCCAATAGTACGATCTTTAAAGTCTGATTATGTGTTGCACGTACATCGCCTTTGTAGAAAAGCAGTCGTTTACACTCAACTGCGTCAAAAGGATAATATTTCCCCGGGACTCCAACAAAGCACTAGATTGAAAATTCCATAAAGTCATCCATGTCAGAAGAATGTCACTAACAGGGTAGCTTACAAAGCTTAATGAGTCTGCAGCGAGGGCGACAAGGGCGTTGTCAAACAACCGGGCAACCGTCCGCGTCAGTACTTGAGCGAATAACTTGCAACCTGACATCGGATATTTTTTTTTTTTTTTTTTACTATTGATAGGCACGCGTTTGACCACTATCTCACCTGATGGTAAGCGAGGATGTGGTCGAAGATGGAGCACGCTTGCCTAGAAATAACCTATTCACTCTTGATTTAAAGACTCCCAGGTTGTAGCTATCACTATCAGGAAACACAGACTCCGGCAGGGAATTCCACTCCTTAGCTGTACGCACTATGAATGTGTTCCCAAAACGTTTTGTGCGTATGGGTGGGATGTCCACCATATAACGGTGGCTCATCGCCGTTCGTCTTGTGGTCCGATGATGGAACGGGCTTGGCGGAATTAAATTATGCAATTCCGTCGCACATTCCCCAAAATGCAACCGGTAAAAAACCGACAGGCTAGCAACTCGTCGTCGATGTTCAAGACTTTGGAGCTTCGTCGCGACGAGCCTCTCATTGCCGATGATCCTCTTGGCTCGTTTCTCAATTGACTCATTGATATTAATATCAGTCCTAGCTTTGAGCTCTTCCGCCAGGGTTGCTCGTTGAAACGTGCGGAGTGGCGGTTGAAACGTGCTTTTAATTTGCCATGATAATGATAAAAGGCCCTCGTGCAGTGTATTTACTTATTTAGCTTTGAAAACTCGGCCTTTATTAAGGTTCTTTTAGGTGTCAGCCAAGATGTTTTTATTCAGGTTTGCGTCTGTATATTCAACATTAATGTTTTCCTACATAGGTATAACTTTTTCCGGTATCATGTAGAGTTCCATTTCGGTTTTCTTGATGTTATCCATAAACTTTAGCAAACGCTTTAACAGCTTAAGCAAATCAAATCAAACAAAGGAAGCCGTACTTAAAAAGGCTCCGTTACAAAGATATTTGTAATTTCATTTAATTGAACTATGCAGTATGAAAGGTTTTTCTTCTTCGTCGTTTCACTCTTGACAGTGTGGTCGTGGTCGTCTTTAAGATTGTGTAGCATGCTTGACAATCCGTCGCCACTCTTCACGCACCTTAGCCTTTCTGTGCACTCGTACAAGGGACCATTGTCCAATACTATCTTAATGTGGTCGGTCCAGCGCACAGGCGATCTACCACGTGCTCGTTTGCCCTCGACGTTTCCTTGCACCAAAAGGCGCTCTATATGACATCTCCACGTCTTGATAAGTGCCCGAAGAAAGTGAGATTCGAGCTTAGCTTACGATAGAAGATTGGCGCTGCTTGATACCTAGATCTTGTAAAATGGACAGATTGGTTCTATGCTGGGTACAAGATATCTTAAGCATCCTCCTCCAACACCACATTTCAAGAGCATATATTTTCTTTTTGTCACTCTCACTCTCTCAATGTCCAGGTCTCAGCGGCGTACAGACAATATGGGAAACACTAGTTCTCTGACTAACCGAATTTTCGTGACTTTTGTGATGTTCCGGTTTCCCCATATCTTTTTGAGCCTATCCATGGCAGCCATACAAGCTCTTGGCGCGGTCGACAATCATAAACTTTGTCTTACTTCGGTTGATTTTCAGATCAAATTCAAGACTAGTTCGCTCCATTTCACTCATGAGTTGTCACCTTGTTCATTTGGCCTTGTTCATTTCCTTGACCATTTGGCCGAAGCTCGTCGAGAACAAGGGTCAACAGGGGAGAACAAGAAAGGGTCTTAGTGCAATTAAAATGAAAAATCTATCAAATGCTATTCGGATAAGGAGGCATGCATATCGGATGATTTACTTCAAGGTATTTAGTTTGTATGAAAATTAACAAAAAACATAAAAATAAGTTATTTATATTTTATTTTTATTTATTAAAACTTGATGCACTAGTAAAAATACTGTACAAAGGTGGACTTAATGCCTTAGGCATTTTTTACCAGTCGACCTTAGGGTAGTGCAGAGACAATATGGCAGGTGCAAGTTATAGGAAAGACAAAACAGAGAGAGAAAAAAAAAACATACAATCATAAATACATACACGTACATAAAATTCACAACGTTATTATGCGAGAGCGAAACCAACGAATGAACGCTGTGATGATTCTACCAACTTCTTTAAATGAATGTGTCCATAGTGAAAAATGCTTATTTTCGCGTTCTGAATATCCGGTCGAAGTTTATGTACATCGTCCGCCACACGGTGTATAAACCTAACGCCTGGAAAAGCTTTAGATACTGATAAAAGAAATCAATCAATCTACCTGACATTTACTCAACTATTTTGGGGTCAGCTTCCAGTTTGACCGGATGCAGCTGACTCCCAATATTTTACATGGACCGACTGTGCATGTGATCTCTACAACTCAGTGACGGAGTAAAACCATACTTCTTGATAAGACTGTTCTCAGATTTTCTGGCCTTCGACCCTTTTCAATGAAAAGTCAAAAGTACCTGTAAATGACTTAATTGAAATAATAGTACCTACATTACTGCAGCGGCCAGCAAAAGAGACATTGATGGACAAACGTGAATTCAATGCCTAGTTGAGGCCAAGACTTGTATAGTACTTTTCTCAAATAATGCGCGGAAATTGAAATACAATTACTTTTCATAATCAATGACGAACAAGAACGTTGTTCGCAGGAAAAAAATATTATTATTATTATTTTTTATTATTTTTTTATTATTATTATTTTTTCAATAAACAGCTTTCTATTGGCAAACCAGTTCGAAATTTAAATAAAACTTTGGTAAGTTACCTCTTTGATTGCCATGTTTCGAAGTAAAAAATCGTTTAAATTACACGACAGATATGAGTTTACTAAGTAATTTATTTGGTCGGTAAACCACGACCGATATTGTATTTTCATACAACTTTTGCCGGCCGATGCTCGCATGTATTTGACTAGAACAGCAATTTCGATTTATCTCGAATAAGGTTGTCAGAATAATGCTCAAATTTACAAGCATGTTTGAGAAAATGATTTTATTTGAGTTAGAGTTTGACCACCTGCTATGCAACGACTGTCAAAATTGATACAAATTTCTCATAGTTCCTAAATATTCCTACCTGAGCGAGCATTAATTAATCATTGTAATAGTCATGTATTTTTTTAAATTAAACAGTTATAAACTGCCAGGAAATACTGGTTACTGTTATTATAATAAAAGTAAATAAAAAGTCTAAATATCATGACTTTTTCATAAAACAAATGCTTATATTGAGGTATTATTTATATTGCCAGATTTCATTAACTGTAATGAAAGTGAACAAACGGCAACAATAATTTTATATAACAAAATATTGTGTTCAATCAATGTTAAAATACGAGGAGCATACCAGGCCATACTCGTAGTTTGTAGGCAGAACCTATAACCAAAACTTATTAAAACCTAAAGTTTTTAAGTATAAGGTTCTGAGATCGATCAGATGTAAATCGTTTCCCTCATCGAGCTCCATAACTTAGTTTTGTTTTTGCGAATTTGATCAAAGCAGCCACTTTTTAATCGACTTCCAAAAAAAAGAGGAGCTTTTCAATTTGGTTGTATTTTTTTTATGTGAAAGGATATACTTACCAATTGGTCCTATTTAAACATCAAAATCGGTTTAGTATCGATTTTCTAATCAAAATAGCTGGAATTCGTTTACTTAGATGACGTATTTGGTTTGTCATCCAAGTAAACCAAATTACGTATTTTGCTTTCCTGCGACTTCTATTCCGGTATGGGGTAGCTACCACTGAAAAGTGAAAAATAAAAAATACGTATGTATGATGTTAAAATATGAAGAAACAACCAAAATTACCGACTTCCGAAATTAAAATTATTTTATACTTTGTAGTGTTTTTTTTTATTTGGCAGTCGATTGTATTTTAAAATATTAAGTAGGTAAGAACTAAGATCATAAGTTATAGCTAACCACATAATATGTTCAAATTTCGCTGCAGGTGTTGTTTAACAAAGCAGAAATGTATGAAATAAACATGTCATCAGTCAGTTTCATTAAATAGGTCTCAGACTGTCTAAATATTCGAGTAACAGTAGAGTGTACGCTCGGGCATTCCCCAAGGCATTGTCGTTACTCATAAACTGTTATTTATTAATGTTGCCATTCAACAAACAATCCTCGCAGCTATTCATAAATTCTAAGTTTTTCATTCAACACCCACGTATAGGTAATGAATTAATTAATAATGAATTAGGAATTAAGAACATGATCTAATATGAGAGGCTTCGGAACGAATCGCATGCGTCGATACACGCAACCTATCTGCATCCGCATTTTAAAACTACCCAACAATAACAAATCGTTTGTTTTCGAGGAAATTCTACACCTAATAACATTTTGATTAATTAATATTACACTAGCTGTGTCCAACAGCTATATGTATCATTGTCATAATGAATGTATTTTCTGGGGAGTTTAAGTTGTTGAACAGAACGATTCATGCTTCAAGAAGTTTTTGGTTATGCCTCGACGATGATTGAGTGTTTAATTTGTTTAGTTATGGGTACAAAATTATGAGAGTTGAGCTCTAGTTTTCTGTGTAAATTAACACGAAGGTACACAGGTAAAGTCTACAGTTTAAATGTCGTGTAAGAAGCTTTTAAGTTTTTCGATTATTGATAAAAATTTATAAGCTTAAGCCCAGGTATACTTAAATATCTTCCCTCGCTCGTCGTTTGGGAGCGTCGAAAGCTCGTCGTTTGGGAGACGTTGTATCAGCAACTTGTATTACCATATTTTAATTCAAGCAATCATAATGCCTTATCCTTTTTTATTATTGATAGGCATGCGTTTGACCACTATCTCACCTGATTGTAAGCTATGATCTTGTCTCAAGGTTATGTTGGAGTCGGCTGCAACCGGATATTGCTGAGTACCAGTATAAGCGACTCTCGCGCCTGTATCGACCATATTGCTTATCGGGAGCACAACTCGGGGTGACACGGAACACCTTGCCTAGACTGGTGACCGATCCTCGAATGACAGTCATGGCGAACAAGGCTTAAGTGAGAAATAGACCGGTACTACGTACGCAACGTATGCAACGCTTTTGTATGATATTGTACTTTGCGTTGCATACGATAGGTGTGTTTCTACTGCATAGATTTTCATATAAAACCAAGAGTCAAGATAACATAATGCGTTGCATACGTTGCGTACGTGGGACCCAGTTTGTCTCTAGTTTTAACGTACTTTCCAAGGTATGTATCGGAAATAAATACCGACCAAGGAAAGCGTTATTATTTAGCCACTAGTTCCTATTATCCACTATGAGGAGCTCGTGGCTAAATAATAACAGCCACACGGGTAGATCTTCAAGGTTAAGCAACGCTTGCCAAGGTTGGTCTGTGGATGGGTGACCATCTTAACATACCGAGTTCCCTCCGTGCCTCGGAAAGCACGTTAAGCCGTTGGTCCCGGCAGTCATTTGTACATCTTTGGCAGTCGTTACGGATTGTCAGAAGCCAGTAAATCTGACTCCAGTCTTGCCAAGATGTGCCGTATTACCCAGTAAATGGGTTGTGGGGGTCTAGTAGGCAGCCGCTCCACGTAAAATACTGGTATTCAGCTGAATCCGGTTTGACTGGAAGCTGATCCCAATATAGTTGGGAAAAGGCTAGGAAAATGAGTTCCTATTACCTCCTATGTGCTGTATATCTCGATTTAATTAATTAGAAATAATGCACTACCGTATAGCCATTGCACTGGACACACATACGAACCAAGCCAGTCTATCCCAAGTTTGTAAAACGACGTTTTGTCGTACATCGAAAATTGAGTTTCATTAATTTTTTTCATTATCAAATCAGCCAAAAGTCGTCTACTGCTGGACATAGGCCTCCCCCAAGCGTCGCCACGACGACCGGTCTTGCCCGTCTCGCAGCCATCGACTACCCGCGACCTTCACCAGGTCAATAGTCCAACGGATCCGGATCGGTCAGGTTGGATTTTAAGTATAACAAATCTTTATTTGTTTAGTTTTTAGGGTTCCATACTCAAAGGGTAGTCAACGGAACCCTATTACTAAGCCTCCGCTGTCCGTTCGTCCGTCCGCCCGTCCGTCTGTCAGCGGGTTGTATCTTAAGAACCGTAGACAGTTGAAATTCAATTTCACAGATTGTGTATTTCTATTGTCGCTATAACAATTTATACTAATATATAAAGCTGAAGAGTTTGTTTGTTAACTTGAACGCGCTAATCTCAGGAACTACTGGTCCGATTTGAAAAATTCTTTCAGTGTTAGATAGCCCATTTACCGAGGAAGGCTATAGACTATATATCATCACGCTTAAACCAATAGGAGCGGAGCAGTTATGAAAATTGTGACGCAGACGAAGTTGCGTGGGTCAACTAGTAAATAATAAAAATTAAGGTTCATGGTACGGGACCCTTTGTGTGCGAGTCCGACTCGCACTTGGCCGGTTTTTTTTCTGGTGCATGGTTTTTGTTATGGTGGCGAAAACATAAGATGCTATTTGTTTTATTGAGCGAACCACCGATACGCTTGGATTAATATTCATTACGTTCACAACTCGCCTAGAATTTCGCGAAGGGGTCGCGAGATGTAGAGATATATATGTGTACAATATTGCAATTTGTACATCCTACCTATTATCAACAATATGAAGCTCCATCGACCCCTCCGCGCATGTGCATAGCAAACTTTGTTCTAGACAAGTGGAGTCGAGTCGTTATTCGATCTGAGATTCCAAGGGCCATTGATATTTGATATTGATTACTTCTAGGCAAGCGTACCCCAACTTCGATAAAATTGATGATGAATGGACTTACCTGGGTTTCATATCTATATGTTTATATGTAACTCTAGGAATAGCAAATATGATACGAAGTTTACCGTAGTCAACCGTTATCTAAAACATTACTTTACAAAAGGATACTGCAGCCTTTTTTTTACAAACGTGTATAATAAATCGCATTACGAAGAGAGAGCGGCAAATAAAACGGGTCAGGTCATCTCCAGTAATTTTCTAGTCGCTGCCAGTGATTAGATTGCATCAGATGACGCCGTTGAAATTTGGACTCTACAGTGTTGATCTTAAATTTTGATACGCAATGCTTTCTCTGTTTTTAGGGTTCAGAACAAAAAATGGAACCCTTATGGGATCACTCGGGTGACTGTCTGTCTGTCTGACCGTCTGTCTGTCTGTCAGTCCGTCTGTCACAGCCAGTTTTATCCGGATCCACTGGACCGATTCTGTTGAATTTTGGTACACATTATGGACTTCTGTGAACCAAATATGAAAGTGATACGTAAATAATTAAATTTTTAGTATGGGGTAAAACTAGAGATTAAAAAAAAAAGTTTTTTGAACAATATCGTGTGCATCAAATGAAAGGGCTTACCGTGAGGGTTTTAATTATACTCTTTTCATAATTTTAAAATAAATGGTTTTGAAGTTATTCAAGAAATTAGACTAAAAATGACCATGATAAGGGGGGGCCTTATCTTCGAAACTACTGAATCTAAAATTTTGAAAAAATGGAGATAATAGCTCTTTACCTATAGATTACAGGAAAATCTATAAGAATTCTGTAGTGCTAAAATAACATGTTAAAAAAAAGAAATTCGTTCGGAACCCTTTGCACGCGAGTTCGACTCGCACGTGGCCAGTTTTTCCTGAATAGAACGACATTATTTGGAAATCACGAGCAAGATTCGTCAGTGCTGTGGTCAAAACTTCCTTTTACATAGAAGGTCGGGGTTTCAAATCCTCCACAAGTTGGCCGTCTAATATTTCTTACTATTTTTCTTTTGGTATAATAGGCTTGTCCACTGAAAAAAAACTAATTAGTCCATCAGTTAGATTATCAAAGAATATTTGACCAGTTTTTTTCTTTTGTTACATAAACCAAAATTGACGAAGATACGACGCTTTTCAAATACTCTATACGTCACGCGGTGGTATAATTTTAAGTGCGTTCTGACGTCACGAGCCCCCACTCCTGAACTTAAAAGCGTTTTATCTTTGTCAATATTCATTGATTTACAAAAACAAAACCTACGTGTCCATTATTTTTTGGTGTCGAAATTGCGGTGTTTATAATTATGTTTATTAACAAAATTGTTTTGTTTGGAAGTCGGTTATATTTATTCGAATTTTATTTTTTACCTTAAAGTGGTGATATCTACTTGGAAGACGTCATCGTCTACGCCGAAATATGCAGAAATGCTCATACAATATAAAATGTTGAGCCAAACTTAATTAATTTTTTACGGCACCAAATGGCAGGAATCGAACATCGAACTCAAAAAGAATCACAGAAATCGAATCAGAAACCTCGGAGTAATCGGTGTATCTGTACATACATTAAAATACGGAACCCTAAAAACAACAAATAAATACCAAACGAATTAAGAACCTCCTCCTTTTTTGGAAGTCGGTTAAAAATAATTTCTAACTTTTAATATTGTGTGGAACAAATATGGTAAAGGCACGAAAAGTAAGATTGAGTATACCTTATAAGACTCGACTCTCCAAACTAATTCTATGAAAAGAGCTTTACGTATACAGTTTATTGAAAGGAAGGAATTGGGATTGCCAGATGATGACAACTGGGCTTTTCTTGAATATTCTTTATTATTATTGGTGGGCTCGAGAATGAAAACTGGGCCTTTCTTGAATATTCTTTATTATTATTGGTGGGCTCGAGAATGAAAACTGGGCTTTTCTTGAATATTCTTTATTATTATTGGTGGGCTCGAGAATGAAAACTGGGCTTTTCTTGAATATTCTTTATTATTATTGGTAGGCTCGATAATGAAAACTGGGCTTTTCTTGAATATTCATTATTATTATTGGTGGGCTCGAGAATGAATACTGGGCTTTTCTTAAATATTCTTTATTATTATTGGTTTATCCGTTTTCACTGGAAGCCGACCCCAATGTAGTTGGGAAAAGGCTAGGCAGATGATGATGATTATTGGTCAAAGTCAAAGTCAAAGTCAAAAACGTTTATTTCAATTAGGCCATTAAACGGCACTTTTGAACGTCATCATTACATTTAAAATAACATAGTGGCTCTACTGTCCATTCGGAAGGGTAGATTCTTATGGAGAAGAACGGACAAGAAACTCCATAGTTACTCTTTTCAAATCAATGTTTTACATGTGCTGTGGTATACAAAACTTCTGTTAATATATGTGAGGACCATGAACCTAGAGTATGCAGAGGTTGACTTATTAATTTTTAAATAAGTACATGGTACTCACACTTCTACATAAGTACATGGTACTCACATATTTACAAATATTGGAACCATTAATTAACAGAGTGTGAGTGAACAAAACAATGAAAACCCAACAATGAAACTGTAGGTACAAAAGTAAATACATAAACTAACTAGTTTGATCTTGTCTCCACCATTAATTGTCCTATGGAGCAGGACCAGCATGTTTCTAAGCATTCTTATCCTAAATGTAATCTTCTAATTTGTAATATGCTTGTTTACAAAGTGTGCTTTTAACTTAGGTTTTAAATTTTCTTTCATTTAGTTCTTATGTCACAAGGTATTTTATTGTAACATTTAACACAGTACCCCATGAAAGATGAGTGTACTTTAGCTAATCTGTAAAATGGTTGATCTAATTTATCGTTTTTTCTAGTATTCATATTATGTCTATCACTAACTTTACTAAAAAGATGACGATTTTTCCGTACACACATAATATTTTCATATATGAATTGGCAAGGGACTGTCATAATATTAATCTTTTTAAAAAGTTTCCTTAGAGAATCGCGACGACGCAGATTATAAAGAGCTCTGACAGCTCTCTTTTGTAAAATAAATATGGATTCAATGTCAGCAGCCTGACTCCACAGCAAAATACCGTACGACATAATGCTGTGGAAGTAGCTAAAATAGACAGAACGTGCGGTTTCTACGTCTGTTAGCTGACAGTCTTCCTAACAGCATAAGCGGCTGAGCTTAAACGCCCCGCTAGAGATGTTATATGAGGTCCCCATTGTAATTTCTCGTCTAAAGTGATTCCCAGGAAAACCGTGTGATTAAAAAACTCCAATTTTTCTTCATTCAATATAATGTCACTTTCGCTACTTCTAACATTTGGTAAAGTAAATCTAATACATTTGGTTTTTTTTTCATTGAATACCAAGTTGTTTGCCGTAAACCAATTTTGAACTTGAAGAATTACTATTGCCCCCTACTTAGCTGTCATATTTAATACTAGTGTAGACCAAGGAGTATTACTCGACCTTATGAAACACAGTAAAGTAGTTCCTTTGTTCAAATCGGGTGATAATCAGGAACTCAATAATTAAAGACCGGTGTCAATTCTGCCAGTCCTCAGTAAGGTGTTTGAAAAGTTAATGCTTAATCAGATGTTACTTCACTTAAATAAAAAAATTATCAAATTATTGACGACGTCAAGATTTTGTGACCGTCGCTCTATTTTAAATATCAATGATGTGTCATCGCGAATAACACCATCTTTGGGTGATTTTGAAATAATTGGGGCAAATCATTTATGTAAACTAGAAAAAGGAATGGACCCAATATTGAGCCTTGCGGAACGCTCATTGTCATTTCAGACCCTAGTGAGTTTACACCGTTTATCTGAATTTTAACCCTCTGGTCTGTCCGTCAAGTATGACCTAAGTAACTCAAGGGCTGTAAAATGTGTTCTAATCCCATAGTGCTCAAGTTTCAACAAAAGTTGACTAACACAATCGAACGCCTTCGAAAGGTCACAGAATATTCCAATAGCGTCTTGCGATTCTTCCCAGGCGGTAAAGATATTCTTTATGAGGGTAACACCGGCGTCAGTTGTACAACGCCCGTTGGTGAAACCGTATTGTTGTTCATGAAAGATGGAGTTTTTATTAAAGTGTAGTAACATCTGATTAAGCATTAACTTTTCAAACACCTTACTGAGGACTGACAGAATTGACACAGGCCTATAATTATTGGGTTCTTGACTATCACCCGATTTGAATAATGGAACTACTTTACTGTGTTTCATAAGATCCGGAAATACTCCTCGGTCTACACTAGTGTTAAATATGACAGTTAAGTAGGGGGCAATAGTTTCAATAACAGATCTACAGACTTTGACAGACATTCCCCAAAGATCTTCTGTTGATTTAATTTTAAGATCTTTAAAAGCTTTTATAATTGGTGGGCTCGAGAATGAAAACTGGGCTTTTCTTAAATATTCTTTATTATTATTGGTGGGCTCAAGAATGAAAACTGGGCTTTTCTTGAATATTCTTTATTATTATTGGTGGGCTCGAGAATGAAAACTGGGTTTTTCTTGAATATTCTTTATTATTATTGGTGGGCACGAGAATGAAAACTGGGCTTTGCTTGAATATTCTTTATTATTATTGGTGGGCCCGAGAATGAAAACTGGGCTTTTCTAGAATATTCTTTATTATTATTGGTGGGCTCGAGAATGAAAACTGGGCTTTTCTTGAATATTCTTTATTATTATTGGTAGGCTCGAGAATGTAAACTGGGCTTTTCTTGAATATTCTTTATTGTTATTGGTGGGCTCAAGAATGATAACTGGGCTTATCTTTAATATTCTTTATTGTTATTGGTGATCTCGAGATGGAAAACTGGGCTTTTCTTGAATATTCTTTATTGTTATTGGTGGGCTCGAGAATGAAAACTGGACTAATATTGAATATTCTTTTTTGTTATTGGTGGGCTCAAGAATGAAAACTGGGATTTTCTTGAATATTCTTTATTATTATTGATGGGCTCGGACAACAATCTCACCCTGATGAACCACCATAATATGTGGTCGACGATGAACGATGCTTGCCTAGACTTCACCTATTTATATTTATAACCTATCGATGTTAAATATTTTAAGCGATAAAACATAATTTATTAGCACCGATTTGTTCCGTAACAGCTCCATTTGAGATTTGGATACGGTGCTTAAGCTCGGTTAATCTACGGTTAATGCAACCTCTCGGTTAACTGAGCATTGCACTCGTTGAAGTCTTTTGTTCGCGGTTAAGCTATTTTGAGAGGTTAAAGGAAGTGGCTAAATATAACATTACTAGCTTTTCCCCGCGACACATATACGATGTACGTTCGTAGGCGCATATACCATTTATTCCCGTTCCCGTAGGACTTTCGGGAAATTATCTCTTAGTGCTTCCTTACACTCCCCAAGGAACCTACATGGCAATTTTCAGCTTTGTATGACGAGCAGTTTCGGCTGTACATTGTTTGTCAGTCAGTCAGTCACTCACTCACTAACGGAAGAATTTTATATACTTATTAGGATTATTATATCTATTTTTGTGTAGCTTTTAATTAACATGGGAGTGAAGGGAGTACCAAACTCTTACTGACTAACCCACCCGTTTTCCTCTTAATGCCTTTGCGTACCAGGACTGCGGTGACTCTTTCGAAAAAATTCCGCCACCATGGCAGGACAAAAATGTTTCATGGTAATAATGACATAGGTCTCCCCCAAAAGGAGGGGGGGTTACCATATTCGCCACGCTTGGCGAGTTAGCGATCGCAATGTATGCTGTTGCGTTTTATAGAGAACGCTGCTGCGCATTCTCTAGTGAGTCCCTTAGTCGCTTTTTACGACACCTACGACGATAATGTTTATCCTTGGATTACTTTTAACGTAGGATAACTTTCGAATTTGACAAACGCCATTATTATAAATATTTGAGTGAAATATGAAAATGACCAGGCTATTCACACTACAGCTTGTTCAATTTGTGCTTAATCCGACAATTAGGTAGTCAGCCTCACCTCATTCTTGATAAATTATTTTATTTTATATAACGTGTACGAAAGAATAACGTAAATACCAAACACGTTGCACAACAAAACTCTTTAAACCATGCCTTTACATAATAAGCCCAACGGCATTTCCTCTAAAAAAAAAAAAAACTGGCTTGTATAAATTCCTTGGTTACGATAAATACGGAGATATAAGGAACGATTACGTGGCGCGGTATTAGGCTCGTCAGCTATCCGTGACCGTGGACGGGGAGCCTTGCACTTGCTCGTAGTGCACGCTCCGCTGCACTACGCTAATGCATTAGTGCACTTCGGTGCTATACTTGTGTTAAGCTACTGAATGAAGAAAGTATTCTTTTTAATGCGACTGTTCTTGGTTTGGAATGAGGTCATAAAAATGTACTAATTAAGATCGTGGGAATAATTATTTTGGTAGGTAATTGAATGGTGTTTTTTTTATAAACTTCACCTAATAAAAAACCCAAAAACAAATTCTAAACAATAACTTGTTTTAAACCAATGTCATGACTTTACACCTACAATAAAGTACAGATAAATAAAGTTACTTGAATGCAGTCACTTTCTCGTGTGAGAACCATTTCTGCGGCGGTTTACATTCCCGAGTCGTATAATACTATCAGAGCCTGACAAGTGGACAAACCGGCCGGGCACAAGCATAGCTCGAAGCTATGCTCCACAAATTCGATGCTATGCTTCTAGAATAGCATCTAAAACGCTTTCACGTCCGGCACACACCGCATTATCGGTTATAAACGGTTGCATTAAGCGCTGGTGTAACAAACCGTTTACTTTGTCGTGCCGTGTGAGACCCGACATGGCCGACATGCGACGAGCGGCGTCTTATGTAACTCTCTGTAAGACGGTATTACGGTACGACGGACCGACCGACGCGGCGACGCTTGATAACATGTAATTTATTTGTTACGACGAACAAGGGATTTTGTTTGTGAAATAGACGTCTCTATTTAATTGTTTCGAGTTAGAGGTTTAGTTTCAATGATTTTGGGTTGGTGTTTGTTAGTTTTGCTTTGAAAGTTTGATTTGGCTAATTGGCTTTGAGAAATTAGGATGTTTTGATTTCCGAGTGTTCGTCGTATGTCGCCTTTTAAGGATCGCGCCTACGACTGTCTAGATGCCGATATTTTAAGTCCACCATTCATCATCTTTTAAGTTCATCATTCCATCTCTCAGTTACCCTAAATTCAGAAAAACAATGACTTTAGGCATTCGTGAGGCAACCCCATCTGACTGGTTAACTAGCCACCAAAGACGCGGAGACGTCAAAATAATATTTGATGAATCGCTTCTAATTACTGCACTAATAATAGGTTTAGATAAACAATTTGTGTAACCTACATTCCCAATAAACAATATGCCGAGTGAATATGCCGGCACAGCTTAGTTGTTTTTATCCAAGTATTGAGTAAACGTCGGCTTCCCACTTCCTAGTGTTTGTTGCTTGCCTACTGTCCATCAAGTAGCATCAGGCCGGCCACTTAAAAAAGCAAACCAGCCTCGCTTCCTTAAATAGCAATGTTTATAAATTATTATTTCCCTGAGTTTAATATTCGATAGCGAAAATTAATGAGTTTATAATAAATCAGGATATTGTTATTAACATATGGGCGTTGGAATACTATAAATCAATAGCATTAATCGGAAAAGAGAAAATTGTAAGCAATTAAAACATAGCAATAAAGATATTTTATTGTAATTTTTATATTGTGCATAATTTTTCATCACTCATTAATTTTATTAAAATGATAATGGCATTTGATAATGGTTATTTGAACGTAAAAGTTAAAAAGCAAGCCTCTTAAGTGGGCGAAAGACGTACGAACTTAAAGAACCTACGCGGTTTTTAAGTTCGTGAATTTACTCGGTTCGACGTCGGTGACACACGTGAAGCTTGCTCATGACTCTGGTAGCAGGAGGACCGCGATGTCGTCAATGGAGGAAGCATTTTGTTATTCAGGAATAATATTTTATTATAGCCGGATAAGATACTGGTATGAGTGAAGCAATTTCACATTGACGAACCTGGAACCTGTTACAATCGTGTTCCTAAAATATTTTTTTTTTTTCAGGAATACGTATGATTAGCTTCGAAAATAATTTTGTAACTCAATAGCACCGATGTGTCACAAAACAGAATGATGGCTCGCGGCGTTGACAGACGTGAGAGCTGAGTCGAACTACGAGCACAATTTCTAACCCGTTGGATCGCTAACGAACTTACTCGGTGGTTTTGAAGTACGCGTATTTAGGGTGACACACGTGCGGAAAGGTCGTCGAGCCATAAGTACGCGTACTTGCTCGTACGTCCGTCACCCACTTTATGGCGACAAGTTTGACGTGACTGGAACGCAATTACCAGTCAACCTATATATTATAATATACCAAGGACGTCGCATAAAATAGCTGATTTGTAGCATACATTTGTGTTTTCTGGTTTGACACTCTGTTTGAGCTATACCACGGAAAGAAAACAACAACAATAAAAAGGTCTGAACGAAAGATAATTTTATTTAAAAAGGGGTTTCAACGCCCTCTACGTTAAGAGGTCACACACTTACCGATATCCATCGGCCATCGCTTACACAAGCCCCCCGCGCCGCGTGAGTATCACAAGTACCAGTCTCCTCACTTATACAGTTTCACCTGTTTGTTCCCACACTAAATGGGAACTCGCTATTAAAATGTTACGAGGCAGTAAGCAGGGTAATTGTGACCAATTTTTGAACGTTTTTATTACCCATGCAACTATCAAATTGTTATCTAGAGCAGTTAAGGTGGGTGCCACGCTTCAGTGATTCATTTTTTAGTACAAAGGATATCGATGCCGCGGGCTTAACGCTCTTAGATTGTCGGTAAGGGATCAATGACGTTTGGAGATCATAAAAACAATTTGCGAAGACTATGGTGAATGAGGAGAATTTGAATTCGATTCGAGATTTTGTACCGTTGGATTTTGTTAATTGTCCACCAAAATAGGTATGATAAAAGAAAATATCAAAGGCCCGAAAAATATATTGTCAGAGAAACGACCCATATACATATTTAAACATTATTAAAGAAACAAAAACACAAGTAAACAAATAGGTCCAAATTAAATAAAAATCTTCTATCAATCTAGTGTAACAAAGCAATTTTTGGTTGAATTAATAAATCACTTTCGCGATCGCATTTCCCTGATTGGCGGCGCATTTCATGAGTTTCACCGGCGCGGGCGCAGCGTAATGCAGGAAATACGACGGACTGGCACGCAACGATCAGGACGCTCAGCTACGCGCGAAACAAAAACTATGTGCTTACTTTGTGCGATAACTCTTTTATTACAATTCGATTATGAATAAATGACAGTGACACTGTTTCGCTGCTGGAAAAATATTATTTTTTCGGTCTTGTCTTCCTTTTTAGGCTTTCTTATCCGAAGGGTAACCGACGGAATCCTATTACTAAGCCTGCGCTGTCTGTCCGCCCGTCCGTCCGTCCATTTGTCTGTCTGTCAGCGGGCTGTATCTCAAGAACCGTAAATGTAGAGAGCTGATATTTTACAAATTGTGTATTTCTATTGCCGCTATAACAATAAATAATCTAAATTAAGGTTTATGGTACGGAACCCTTCGTGTGCGAGTCCGACTCGCACTTGGCCGGTTTTTTTTTGCTGGTGTATACGTATAAACACAAAAGCCTTGGGTAAGGAGAAATTACAGCCAGTCTATTCTGTAAACATTACACTTTGAAAAGTTGGTGGAATGAGTTTAAAGTGAACTGACGGCTTAGGTGTACGTCATGTGCTTCTGTTTTCACATTGAGGGTTTTACAGAATGCCACGATCCTTACCATATTTTCTTAATGTCTCTCGGTAAACTTCGTGTTTCGTCAGTCGTCGGATTTCTATCAGTTGCCCTTTGCACTTGGTGCAAACCGGACGCTCTCAATCAACTCGGAAGTACATAGAGTTGTTAATGCTCTTTTAACTTAATTTAAGTTATTTTTAAAATGGGAGGAAATTCGTTTGTGTCATTCGGAAATGCGATGATTGCCGAGGAAAATAGTTTTACTGTACGCACTTCGGTTGCACTATGCAAAGCACCTGACCTTTCTGTAGAACACAAATATTTAGGTTGGTGTCTCCTTCCAGTTCTAATAACAAAGCAAGCAAGTTGCAAGTAAAACTTTAGTTAACAACTAAAAAAATAAATTTTAAACTTTTTTTTTTAAGTTTTCATACATTTTTTAACTACAGTCGCTAGCGAGTCATCGTCATCTGCCTAGCCATTTCCCAACTATATTGGGGTCGGCTTCCAGTCATTACGGATTTCGCTGAATACCAGAATTTTACGAGGAGCGGCTGTCTACCAAACCTCCACAACCCATTGAATGGGTAACGGGGTACTTCGTGGCAAGCAGTCGCTAGCGAGCATAGATTGATAAAACTCATGTACTGGGTTCGTTTGTAATGAGTTTCTAAGATTTTAACACACAACAAGTCTCTCGGTTGTGTTTTTGACATATATTTTGATGTAAGTGGGCAAAGGGGTTCGAACTCTTTTTTATTGGAGCTGGCATTTTTTTTTTTTTTTTTTAATTTGCGGCGATTGCACTTATGGATAGAAGACCTTTCAACAATACAGGGTTATTTGTAAAACACCAATAACCTCTTAGGGAGTGGAAGTATTCCTGATTATAAACCACTTTTAGTTTGAGATGAAACCTGAAAACTCGGAAAAATTATCAGCTGTTTCAAACAAAATGCATTATTTAACCGACGAAAATGTATGAAAAAGCAGATTATTTTTCAAAGTAAAAGTTGTTTATAATCATGTGTACTTTCAATCCCTCTCCCTATTCATGGCGACTTGACCTTCAAATATCTCAGCAACGTGACACTTTAGGACATCATGTTGCTGACATTTTTTGTTTGTTTGTTTGTGTATCCTCTACCCAATATCAGCATCTTAAATAGTACGCCACAACTTGGAAAAATAAATTCGTTGTGTGCAAAGATAATTTTACGTGAAAACGTCATAAAAAACTATTGAACGTGCGGAACGTGACTGTGACACCTTGTCGTGCGTGCAGCCGGTTTTCATCAATTTCTATGATTATTATCACGTCAAAAACCTCTAAGTGGTGGCGAAGGGGTATAATGCCAGCTCCTACAGAACGAACCCCTTTTTAAAATCAGTCTTGTAGGATTATGCAATACAGTAACTATTTCCTCTAAGATGTGTGATATATATGATCCGCTAATGGCTTCCGAGTGTTGTGATAAATCTTTGCGCTGGACAAGCTGATGTGGTATATATAACATCGTGCAAAAGGAAACGAATGCATCCATGGTTTATTTCCTGACTATTACTTTTATATCTAGAAAGCAAAAGAGATAAGTTTAAAGTAAATGTAAATGTTAAGAACTTTTTTTTTAGTGATGATAGGCACGCGTTTGACCACTATCTCAACTGTTGGTAAGTGATGATGTGGTCGAAGATGTAGCACGCCTGCCTAGAAGTAACCTATTCACTCTTGACTTAAAGACTCCCAGGTTGTAGGTATCAGAAAACACAGACTCCGGCAGGGAATTCCACTCCTTAGCTGTACGCGTTATTAATGTGTTACCAAAATATTTAGTGCGCGTGGGTGGGATGTCCACCATGTACCGGTGGCGCATCGCCGTTCGTCTTGTAGTCCGATGGTGAAACGGGCTTGGCGGAATTAAATTATGCAATTCCGTCGCACAGTCCCCAAAATGCAACTGGTGGAAAACTGACAGGCTAGTAACTCGTCGTCGATGCTCAAGACTTTGGAGACTTGTCGCGACGGGCCTATCATTGCCGATGATCCTCTTGGCTCGTTTTTCAATTGACTCAATGGCATCAAGCTGGTATCTGGCAGATCCGTCCCAAAGATGAGAGCAGTACTCCATACACGATCGAACTTGCGCTTGATAGAGTTTGAGCAGCTGTTCCGGTGTGAAGTACCGTCTCACCTTTGCTAGGATCTCCAACTTCTTTGCAGCCACTTAAGCTTTTGCCTCTTTGAACGGGCCAAAATTGAGAGTAGATGTTAATGTAACCCCAAGAAGCTCAAGTTGGTCGGTAATCGCCACGGTTGCACCCCGGAAAGATGGAGCTGTGTGGTATTGGCTGCTTATAGCGGGAAACAGACACGCTGGGGTCTTAGCAGCATTAAACTTGAACAGATTAGCATCGCCTTATTCAGAGACAGCCTTTAAGGACACGTTCAAGCGCTCAACCATAGCCTCCCAGAGAGACCGGATCTGCGACCCGATGACCCGACCCGATGAACAACAGTGCTGTCGTCTGCATTCCCCAAAGGGTTTAAGCAGATCATTAATATGCAGCAAGAACAATTTTGCCGAAACCACCGACCCCTGAGGAACCCCGGCATTAATATCCAGCAGTCCAGACGAACAGCCATCTATGACTACTCGGATAGATCGATCCCTCAATCCCTCAAGAAATCCGCGAACCAATCACACAATCCGGCGGGCAGATCGAATGATGGAAGCTTACCAATAAGGCCATCGTGCCAAACCCTGTCGAAGGCCTTCGAGATGTCAAGGGAGACCACTAGTGCCTCTCTGTGCAAAAGTGTCAAGTGATAGAGAGGCACGATCGGCCTAAGTTCGGCTTGTTTATTAAGAGTTCAATTGTTTACTTATGACGTTATCAAGTAAAATTTATCGTCCGCAAACTGACTTTACAGACAGCCAATTTTTTCCATCTATCTTCTCTGTAACATATATGGTATACGTAATAAAGAGTACCTATTCTATTTTAATTAAACAATTAGATTAAATAATGTATGAAGGTGTTGAGTCGTTAGCGCAGTAGATTAGAGAACCTACATAATTCAACTCTAAAACAAAGTTTTAAGTTAGAATAGGTGTAATTTTTTACCGCACATACTACTTGTCAATATAAGGACTTTTTCAGTATATTTTATTACATTATCAAAGAGTTGCGACCTATTTAACAAAACCAAAAAGCACTGCTTTGAAAAATAACGTCACCTGATAAAATAACGGATAAACCATCCCACGCATTTAATACACATTAGAAACAAATAGTCGTTAAAAAAACCGTATCCATAAGAGAAACACGTGGATATTTGAGTTCATTCACTGGGTCGCGCATTCCCCAACTTTTAACGGTCCAGGGCCCTTATTACGAGAGGCAATATTCAAACTAAGATAAAAGGTAAAAAAGGGCCGATACGAGTTGCCTACGCAGTCCGAGAGGCATCAATCTGGGGCCATCCGCTATGCTAAAGCCCACCGGCACACTCCGGCCTGTTTTTTTCTTCAGATTATTAGGCCACATTAAAATATCGGCCAGTGAGTGTAAAAGTTTTGTTTTAAGTGCTGTGTTGTTTTGATTCGCTATGACCAATGTTAGGGTATAAAATATCGCTTGTCATTGCTGGTATTGGGAAATTTGTAGATATAAACCTTATCTTATTATTCCTATATTTCAGTATAATGGTAACAGTGACATTATTTCTATCAAAGTATTCCTCGGCCTACAAAGAAAATTATTTTAAACGACTCTAACAAAACCTACAAAAGTTCACGAGGAATATTTATAAACATCATCTTATAAATGATCACCTCTCCCGACAGCGGTACAGTTATAAATGTCTTGATATCTCCTGCGCCACAATCCCTATTTATTATAATGAAACCGAGAATCCCATTTATAATACTTTATCTCAACACAATTATCAAACATTGGGAACCGCTTCATTTGAGCAGGTCTCCTTAAGATTTATTATGTACAAGGAAGAAGGCTCGGTTGTCTAGTAGGGTTTATTAGAAAGTCGGCTTATCTGAACATTTTTTGTGTTACGGTAAATCGGCTTGTCGGTCGTTTCCTCGGCGGGCCCTGCCGCGCGGGTCCTGCGCTGGGTCGGACGAGCGGTGCAACTACTACTTGTAGCTACACCATGTGTTACTATAGTTAATGTTTGGAACCTTATACCCTTAAAACATTCACTGCCGCGTCGGTCACCGGTGCATTTGCATTTGTCTGGCAGACAATGTGTTAAGCAAGTTTCTATTGTACGAAGGCAGTTATCCATTTAGTTTGCAGCACCATCGACGACATGTACCATTGACGATATTGATTCTGTGAAATAAATAAAAACCTACAGTTTTATGACCAATTTTATATTTTATGAAGGCTGGAATCCAAGGTTTACACTTTGCAGGCAAATCAATGAGATGTAAGTAGAGCAACGGTGCTGTTACTGTGGAATAAATAAAATACCTCACAGATTGATGAGCAAATACTATTTCAAGAAGGCAGATATCCGTACATTCAAGCATACACAGAGATTGTCAGATTTTGGAAATAAATATCATATTGTTAGTCATCCACTTCCACAGTATATAATATCGCCATCTATGCAATGAATAGCGAATCTTCGCAACGTGACCGTGGGCGATACTTTCGCTAGCTAGTTGAGACTGCGCCTGCGCCGCTATGCCTCTATCACTCGAAGCTACTAACAGTACTCAACAGTCAGCTGTTTGACAGTAAACCTGCTTTCACGATCTTTATACCACGTTTCAGATCTAGGTGGTGCTGTCGCTAGGTTTGCCTGCAAAATACAATGAATTCCTCATGCGAAAATCGAAGCTAGCATTGTACAGAGGCCTGGAAAATATTAATTGATTACATATTATATTTCATTAGCCAGAAGCACAACTGCAGTTTATGCTCTTAGCAGAGCTCTCAATAATGTATTCGATAAGGACCAGGAGACCCGAAGCACAGGTTTAACTTAATATTTGCCTTTGTCTTTGTCTCCCATCTTCCAACATTTTCAATGTAAACTGCTTTAAAATTGTCAATTACGGGAGAAAATAAATAAATGTTAATCTTCTTCTTCTACCTGGCGTTAATCCCGGCTATTGCCAGGGTCCGCCTTCCTACTTAGCTTCCTCCACTTTGCCCGATCTTGAACATCCTTCTCAGTTAGGCCATTGGCTCTCATGTCGGACTTAACGACGTCCAACCAGCGCTTGCGAGGGCGACCTCGGGACCTAGCCCCAAGAACAGCCATATTCATGCATCCCCGACCAACGTTCTCCATAGGGCGGCGCATGATGTGGCCATACCATCGCAGACGACACTCTTGCAGTTTTTCCCCCACGTCACGGACACCAAGACTACCTAAGAGTTGCGTATGCGATCGGATCGCGTTACGCCACTCATCCACCTCAGCATCTTCATCTCCGTGACGCGAAGCTCCTGGGTGTGTCTGCTTAGTGCTGGCCAACATTCACCGCCGTACAGTAGGACAGGCCGTATGATGCATTTATATATCTGCCCCTTGAGCTTCGGAGGCATTTTGCGGTCGCATACAACGCCCGTTACCTCGCGCCACTTCGCCCAAGCCGCGCCTATACGTGCTTGGACATCGTCGTCCACGTTGCCAGACTCGTGCAGCACGGATCCAAGGTACCTGAACGTATCGGACTTTCTGATCAGGTCCGAACCTATTCGGATGAACCTATTTGAATCCGTGCCGCCACAGGACATGTACTCAGTCTTCGCCACATTTAGTCTCAGACCACCGTTTTCAAGCGTGTCCTTCCAAATGTTGACTTTGCGCTCAAGATGGGCTTTGTTCTGATTAGCGAGGGCGATGTCATCGGCATACATCATTAGCCATGGGGGCTTATCTTGGATGTTTGCCGTAACTACATCGAGCACTACGTTAAACAAGAACGGGCTAAGAGCCGAGCCTTGGTGAACGCCAACAGATATTGGGAAGCCATTCGATTCGCCATCAGCGGTCTGGACAGAGGACACGGAATTGCGGTACATGTCTCTGATAATGTCAATATAGGCCTCGGGAACGCCCTTGAAGCGCAGTGCCCACCAGATGGACTGCCGAGGTATACAGTCGAAGGCCTTCTGCAGGTCTAAAAAGGCCATATGCAAAGCTCTCCTTCTCTCTCTGTAAGCCTCAGCCAGATTCCGTAAGGCGAATACTGCGTCCATGGTGCTGTTACCCGCCCGGAAGCCATATTGACACTCAGAGACAGTACACTCGCTACGGAGCCGTGTGTCAATGATGCGCTCGAAGAGCTTCATGGTGTGGCACATGATCTTGATACCGCGGTAGCTACTACAATCCTGTACGCTACCTTTGCCTTTGTATACAGGGATAATCAGGCTAAATCGCCACTGGTTCGGCATTTCCTTGGTGATCAGGATGCGGTTAAAAAGATCCGTCAGAAGGTCCACGCCATGTGGGCCCATCGCCTTCCACACTTCAATTGGCACATTGTCAGGCCCGACCGCTTTCCGGTTCTTCATGTGGCGAAGAGCAATGCGGGTTTCGTCGGGGGAAATAGGGGAAATAAGTCCAAGGTTAGGAGGCGGTTCGGGAGGAAGGATATGGGGATGCTGTTTGTTAGACAGCTCCGCGAAGTATGTACACCATCTCTCCTTAACAGAGGGGGCATCGTAGAGCAGCTTACCCTGGGCGTCCCTTACACAGAGACATTTGCTAATGTCCCGTGTAGCTTTCTCCCGGGCACGCGCCAGCTTAAAAATAAGCTTTTGCCCCTCCGCAGTTTCCAGCTTGTCGTACAAGGGCGCCAGACTTTTGCTGCGGGCTCTGGCTACAGCTTTTTTGCAAGCGCGCTTAGCCGCTCCATATGCCTCTCTGTCATCCGGAGAGTTGGACCCTTGCCACTGTTTAAATAAAACCTTTTTCTTCCGAGTCGCCTCCTGCACCCCGTCATCCCACCACCACGTCTCCTTTTCTATGGTGTGGCCACCACGAGAAGTGCCAAGGACGCGCTTACCCGCATCGGTGATTGCTGAATGGATCCTACTCCAGATCTCTTGAGCGGACTCATGCGGAGCACTGATCTCGAGATGCTCGACCTCCGCGATGAAGTCCGACTGCCTAGGACCATCAAGCAACCACGACTTTGTGCGGGGTTTGCGTTTTTCGGTCACTTTCTTTTTCGGTACAACCGCAAAGTCCAGGACAAGGAGGCGGTGTTGAGCCGTTAGGCTTTCACCTGGGATGACTTTGTAGTTGGTAACCTTGCCAATGTGGCACCGTCGCACCAGCAGGTAATCTATTTGGGTTGAGTAGGCACCACCACGGTACGTAATAAGATGCTGGGGCTTGTTCTGAAAGAACGTGTTCGCGATGGCTAGGTCAGACAAAGCGCAGGTGCTGAGTATACTGACTCCCTCTGCATTTAGCTGGCCATATCCAAAACCACCGTGAACACGTCCGTACTCTCCAGCAAACTGACCTACGTGACCGTTGAGATCCCCCCCAACCAAAACAACTTCGGAATTCGGAATAGCGCGTAGTACGTCCTCGAACTCATCCCAGAAGGCCTCCTTTTCAGACTCACAGCAACCAGTTTGAGGAGCATAGGCGCTGATTAGGTTCGTTACCGACCCTTCGATCAGCACCCTAACTCGCATCAACCGGTCGCTGCATCGGTCTACTTCAAGGAGTCCATCCTGAAGGTCCTTAGACAGCACCACGGCCACTCCGCCCCTGCCCGTTGGTGATCCGGTGTACCTACACTAGCCGGTACCCCTGCCCGATGTCACGTGACTTATTTCCCTTCCAGCGCGTCTCCTGAAGGAAGGCGCACTGGACCCGACGCTTCGCAAGTACGTCCGCGAATTCTCGGCAACGTCCGGTTAGGGAGCCAATGTTCCAGGTGGCAAAGCGGAACTTCTTCTTGGGTACTATCCTCTTTAGCCGTGCCCGTACTCGACACGGTAGCCCTAGCCCACTTATCGCAGGTTTAGGGCGATGTGCCTGCGCGTCGTTATGCGGCGACGCTCTAGCCCGAGTACCCGTTTTCAACTTCTTGTCCATTTTAATATTTGGCTGAAGTTGGTTTTACGTGGGGCGACCAGCCGTCTGACCCCCACAACCCTACGAGAGGGAAACCAGGTTCGCTAGAGCCTCGTCCGTTGGACAGCAGGGTGCACCGCTAGCAGGTGAGGTTGGCTTGGGTCTTAAGATGGTAACAGACTCCATGCACCCCCCAAATAAATGTTAATAGTTGCCTATTATTATGGATATTAAAACAAACAGTAAACACAACAAAAATGGTCATGGGCCCTAAATTAGGCACAGCCTATATTCTGGTTGCCCAAAAGTTAGAGTGAATGTTTGCGATAGGAATATTCAATTGTATGAGGTTTCAGACTAGGAAATTTACTATTATTGAAGTAGCTAGCCCAAATAAAAACGAAGTACTTACATTGCAAGTTATTCACAGGAAGTACCTAAATTGCACCATCTCAGACAAAGAAACGATTCTATAAAAACAGAAGAAGTTTTTAATAGCTTATCAATCACGAACGAGACCAAAGGAACACAGCATATAAACTGTCAAAATAATAAAATGCCTCTTAAAACGACGCAGGTATAGATTAAAAATTACTGTACCTATCTAATATCACAGAGGAGGTACCGAAGGGATACATAACCTGCCGTTACCGTTATGGGAGACATTCCTTATGAAGCAATAAAACCGTCGTTGCCATTCAACAAATGACTACCGTCAGGATCCGAGGCTTAATTAATTATAATAGTTAAGAGAGATTGGATGATATTACATAAACTGTCTGGGAATCGCTGGGCCTGGTCCACGGCCGCGCGGGGCTCTATCCGTAGCTACAGTATACCACCCACCTGGACTCGAATGAGTATCGTAAACAAAAATATGAGGAAGCAATATTCTGTTTTAAGAGCCACTTATTTATCATAATAATAAGAATCAAGGACTGACTACGATTTACAGACTTCGTTTGTTGCTTTTATATTATTCACTTTTATTTAGTGTACAATCGAGTGAATTTTAGTAATCAATTCTTTTACACTATTTACGTGATTAATTTTTCAACATTCTTTTTTTTAACATTCAGTAAAATAGGGAGAGAGAAAAAAAAGCTTGTAACAAAACAATATGTAAACATTCTTCGGAACAACAAAACATACTGTTTGTAAAATGAGATATTACTATAGCTCCTTTATTGGCTCTAACAATTTCCTGGTCAGAAAAATAAAATAAATGATTTATATGAAATTGCTTTTCTATAAAAATTTCAGATTAACTACACAATACAATAACTAAGTATTGGCTTTACTACCTAGACAAAACCTTGAAATGTCTTTTCCATCAGCTGAAAATGTTTCAGTAATCCGGGCTGTAAGCCAGTAGGAAACCCCGATACTCCACATCGGGGGTTTTTAAACAACACTACCACCTTTTTGCCAGTTATTTCTATCCTATTATATTATTTACATAAATGTAAGTGACAATCGCTACTCGGTATGTTCAACATCTATTCAATTTATTGAATCTCCCCGGTTGCAATTTAAATCGCACACATGTATAGATACAGGTACTATATGAGTACTATAGATAGTTGCGTTGTATCCTCAGTCACAACGAGGGGTAGATTTGAAGGGTCCGACGGCGACCCCAGACAGTTGCATCGATTTTAATGTTGTTTTGGTTTTGATTTGACAGAATGATTCGAGCTTCCAGTGTTTCGTAAAAATGTCCGTTTCGTCTTTTATGCACATGCTTAAAGTTTGTAAGAATTGATACGATGAATTTTCATTAAATTTAAATTTGTTACACTAAGTTTATTTATTGAATCGTTTTGCCGGCTTGAAGGCGGGAATTCCTAGACGGGAATGTATTGTCGTATGCGGAAATTCGTCTATATCACTTCAGCTTCAGCGAGATTTATTTGTGTTATTATGTGTATAATGTTTGGTCTATGTATTTTTAATAGGTATAACAACTATTCTATAATAACTTCTAAGGATATAATTTCACTTCTTAAATAATGATTAAAAGTTATTATGTTCATTTTGAATAAGATATCTTTGATCTAATGATCATTATAATAATTATAAGCCATTAGCTTAAACTAACGAAAGTCGACGAAGCCCCGCTGCGTGGGTTTGCTATTTTCCGAGATTCCATCATTAAATCCTGACCCGATGACCATGGGACCACCTGGAAAGTTTAGCCTTTTAAACAAAAAAAATAATCTTAGTACTGACGACCTGATCAACTGTTCGGGGACTAGACTTAGACATTAAAGTATCGGCCAAGTGCGAGTCGGACTCGCACACGAAGGCTTCATACCACAAACACAAAAAAAAACACGCTTCTTGTATGGGAGCCCCCTTTAATGTTCAATTCATTTCATTTTTTATTGATATAGCGGCAATAGATATACACAATCTGTGAAAAATTCAAGTCTTCCTATTATGGTTCTTGAGATACAGCCCGCTGACGGACGAAAGGACGTTTGGATAGCGGAGGCTTTGTAATAGGGTTCCGTTGGTAATCTTTTGGGTACGGAACCCTTAACTAAAAGATTCCGACGAATTGAGAGCCTTCTCCTTTTTTGAAGTCGGTTAACGATTTTTGAACATACTTGAAACTTTTTACAAATACGGGCCAAAGTAAATAATAGACGTTGTAATTTTTAGGTTTTCACGATTACCTCCAAAAGATGATTTACGGGGGGTTTGTATGGAATTCTTTGGGAATTTGTATCCTTGGGATATTTCTGACTTTCACGCGGGCGAAGCCGCTAGCTAGATATTTTACAGACTTTTTTGTGAAGGAACCAATCGCATTGGCTAAACTTCGCAGAAATTCCGTTTCCTTTCAAGAATTAAAAAATAATAAGCAATCTAGTTAATTTCTCCGAAAACCATCGTTTTGCTTATCACTCATATTAAAGGGCTTTTAAACAGCCAGCACAAATTGCTTCAGCAAGAAGTTCGCATTTACTAATTATTGGCGGCTGGCTTGATTGAAAACTATTGATTGATTTCAGATGAAATTATTTTAAGTGCTCTAGCTAACAGATTTTTCTTTTAGCTGGCCTCCGATTGTATTTGGGGTGTTAGTATTAGACTCCCATTCTTATTGGTCCCTTATGCGGTTAATACAGCCACACCAAGCACAGAGATGCTTCCTGGTAGCCTCGCAGGGTTCGTTCGCAGAATGACCTCACTGTTCCGAAGGTTTGTGCACAAAGGCTAAAAGGGGAAAAGGCTAGGCAGATGATGATGGAAGCCACGGCCTCGAATCTCTCAGTACAGGATGACTGGGCGGGAGATTTACTTGGGTTTTGAAAATTATATGAAAAATAAAAGTAGCTAAAAAGACCCTACGAGGGGTGTTTGTCCCGATATATATTCGACAACCGCAAGTATTTCGTGTAAATAAAGGTGCCAATTAAAGTGTTAAGCTTTTCCTCGTGATACTCGTAGAATTTGACGAAAAATATACTTAATATGGGAAAAGAAAAATAGCAAAAATGCTACAACGGCCAACTCGTGCAGGATTTGAACCTGCGACCATCTCTAAGAAGAGACGTTCTGACCACTGAACTAACGAGTCTTACTGGAGTTTGTGAAATAGCGGTTCCTGTTCAGGAAAATCAGGGGAAAACGAAGCAAATTTAAACCTAGGATCAAAACAGTAAAGTCTAGATTTCAACGGTGCCATCTGATGCAGTCTACGTCACACGTAGCGACTATTGAAACTATGGAGACGCGTTGTTGCTAAAAAAAATTTCAATTTCTGTTGCATATCTTTAAAATGAGTGAGTTCAGAGTTTGAGCCCTAATATATACAGAAAAAGAAGTGCACTGGGGCAAAGCAACCGAGAGACACGGCGAGGCACTTGCTGTCTCTCTTGCTGCTTGCGTGATGCTTTATATCTCAAAGGTCTTTGACAGGGTCTGGCACGCAACCTGATTTTTGTGGCTTGATATCCTACTTCCTTAGTGAACGGTCGATCTGAGTAGTCGTTGACGGCTGCTCCTCTGACCTCATGGCTATGATGCCGGAAATCCACAGGAGTCTGTTATCTTTGCAACTCTTTTTCTGCTGCACATCAATGACCTACCATCATGCCTGGTCTTGTTAGGTCCGCAGATGACAGTACGGTTTCAGTCCAGCGCAACAACCAGCGGGGATGAAGTTCGTTCCTTGAGAGAGGTCATGATAGAGTGGACAAATTTGACCTTAAGCCTTGTCTCCCAGTGGGATGACGACAATCTGGTCTCATTTAACGTCGTTTGTTGCTGTTCCACCAATTCGCACTAAGCGTTTTTCATAATGCGCACAGCAAAGGAGTAAAATTCTCTTCCTGCGTCGGTGTTTCCGAACGCTTACAGCGTTAGAGTGAACAGCTGCTACTTCTGGGTAAGCTCGCTCCATCGTAGACTTTGTCTCTGTCATCTCTGACATAGACTAGAGTCAAGAGCAAACCCATTACAAATAATAAAAAAAGAAAAAACTTTGCAACGTGCTACTGAATAATGGGAATACTGTTTGTGTTGAGTACGAGATTCTTATTCCTATTTATTTACGGCATAACACAAACCCAAACAATAAAGGAACTTTTCTACTAACGTTCGAAATTATATTTTTGTTTTTTTTTCCTACTCCTCCGCTGTACTTTTCTGATTAATTTCGTTGCAGGATCCAAGACAGTTGAATCGTTTCTCCGGGACTCGTCGGATTTCATTGGCTCGGCGATTTTCTGGTGGTCGCCACTGTTGATTCTGGCTTTCAGGAGTTGCAGTGGTTGGGAATGTGTGGCGGGCTTGAGGTTGTTGACGTTCGAAAGCAGAGGCAATTCTCATAGAGAAATGTAAGAAACATTAAGCATTTGTGTCTCAGTCTTAGTTCGTCAAAAACACCTGAAAATTCCTTACAGCTTCAGGACTTTTTGTTGTTGGTTGTCGTTGAGCTGATATTACAGCTTGAAAAATTTGAACGCTTTATAAGAAAAACTGTATCATATTAACTGAAATTTCAGAAGGTACCAAAAAGTTATGTAAATTAATAATAGTCCTTTATCAGTCACTTCCATCGATATCAGTGTTGTCTAAAATATTGTTTTGATAAGAGGTAAAGGGTACGATGAGGCTGGCATATCTGTATAGACAAAGCCCAAAAAAAAAACTAAAAAGAAAAAAAAATGAAATTTAAATAGTAGTAATGGAGGCTGCACTATTTTTGACTGGAACTAAGCCCGCCCTGCACATGCGCGAAGTGTTCGGCGGAGGGTTCGGCGGAGCTTTCGGTAAGCTTCGGGTTATCATAATATTTTACGCAACAATTTGTCAAATTTCACTTTCACCTGAATCGCTACCGAATTAGGTTCAAGGCTGATTGGAAAAATTTTACAGTGACAGGTAGAGTGATTTGCTTTCGGATTCTGCCAAAGTGGCTTTTTTAGACCCGCAGGTTGCAGGACGTTTCTTTGAAATGTTAACAGTCGTTTATCGATCTAGTGTCCGCAACTCTAAGTACGTATTTAGAGGGCGATGGCTAAATTGTGTGAGTGTTACAAAAACCTCGTTGTACCTGAATCTATGGAAACGTCGGATACTTAGGGTTATACTTGTCTATTTATTCTCGAACTAGTTGACCTGCGCAACTTCGTCTGCGTCACAATTTTCATTACTGCTCCGCTCCTATTGGTCTTAGCGTGATAATTTATAGACTATTGCCTTCCTGGATAAATGGGCTATCTAACACTGAATTTTTTTTTCAAATCGGACAAACAAGCAAACTCTTTAGCTTTATATATTAGTATAGATAAATCTTTCTTTTATTTAACATCGAAAAATAATGGTCACAGCCCTTTCAAAATTAACCCGACTCCGACAGAAATCACACATATCCTAATTTGTTTGTCGTCTGAAACATGAGAGAAATACTTTATAGTTTTTTTTTTTCGAATTCGTCGGCGAACACTTAAATTGGTTTTGAAAGTTCGTTCGAGCGAAGTATAGAAATGCTATTTTTCGAGTGTTACCTGACTTCGAAAAGTGTAACACCGAATAACACGTCTACGTAAGTTTACTAATACGAGAACTTGACAACGAATGCACGCTACCTCGAAAAACTTAACACCGTAGCCATGCGATCTCGAATAACCAAATCTCTAAATTCACCAATTCTAATCACTTAACAACGAATGCACGCTACCTCGAAAAACTTATCGCCGAAGCACGACCTCGTTTAACCAAACCTCTAACGAAAAAATAAAATTACTCTTTGAAACGATAACTTGTAAATCTTTAGCGCTCACAATTCTAGCCCCAAAAATACTTCGACATGTTTCTGGTCTCCTGGTACTTAGTTGAGGTCACAAGTTTTCGATCAGAAGAGTAATTTTATTTTAAGACCACAACTGGGCATAAGTCTATTCTTTGGCGCCAATTTTCACGCACCTGTGCCACAAGATGACTACGTGTGTAGTACTTACAAGTATTTGGTCAAAATCAAAATCCCCGGACTGTCTCACACATATTTGTAGCAAACAAAATATGTACATTATTATGTACATAAAATTCCGCTTTACACCTGAACTGAGAATTATGTATATTAGTGGTACTTTATGTCACATCACAATTTATGGCTATCTTAATATAATCTCATAAAAATCTCCAACCCATTAAATGCCCAGATTGACATTAATTGGCATTGATACCGTCATATTATTGTATACTTTACATCAATAAAGTCAAGTCGATGTCAAATATTTTACATAATTATCTACTTTATTATAGTATGTAGGTATATTCCACATACCTGTCGGAAGTAGGGTTTTTTGAGCTCGCTTTTTTCGCTCTCTCTTGCATTTTGCACTCTCCGACTTCCTGAGCTTTTCTGTATAAATCAACAAAAAGCTTCCATTTCAGTATGAAAGATCAAAGTACAATAAAATCCTCCCGAGATGATGTGAAAAAAATTCTTTAGTTGTTCAGGTTTTCTGCATTTAGGGGTGACACTCGTTCGTTGACTTTTTGTCACGGTCGGGGGTCCCTCCGTAACGGGCGACATAATGAAACCCGTCCGTGGTGGGGTGTAAAAAACTTCGAGCTCGCTGTTATATTCTTGTACAACTTAACGAAATTATTGTTTATGTATGAAATTATCAAAACAAAATAAAACCTTTCGGGAGTTGGGACGCATGAATTTTCGAGCTTTGCTGTCCTCTCTCAGTTAATGAGCTTTCTTGCATCACTCCATAAAGTTATTTCTATTTAAGTATAAATGATCAATAAAAAATAAAACCTATCCGAGGTGAGATACAAACATTTTCAAGCTCGCTTTGCTCGCTCTTGTGTTCTGCTCTCTTCTACTTCTTAAGCTTACTTGCATTACTCAACAAAATTGAGTTTAGATAATAAAGAAAACTGTAAGTATGATGTTAGAACATTCCTGAAAATATCTGAAGCGCAAATCGCAAACTTCGCCCCCCTTCCGAAAAAGGGGTGTGTTCATTTGTGGGATGACACCACATTATACGCCCGGGTGTCACCCATGCTAGCTACGCTCATCATCTACCTAGCCTATCCCAACTATATTGTGGTCGGCTTCCAGTCAAACCGGATTCAGCTGAATGTTAGCAGTATTTTACGCGAAGCGGCTGCCTACCAGACCTCCACAACCCATTAAATGGGTAACACGGTATTTCTTGGCAAGACTAGAGTCAGATTTACTGGCTTCTGACAATCCGTAACGACTACCAAAGTTCTACAAATGACAGCCGGGACCAACAGCTTAACGTGCTTTCCGAGGCACGGAGAAAAATCGTTATGTTAAGATTGTCACCCATCCACAGACCAACCTTGGCAAGCGTTGCTTAACCTTGAAGATCGACCTTTGCGGCTGTTATTCTTTAGCCACGAACTCCTCCCATGCTAGCTACGCTACTGGTGCGAAACTCACGCTCAGTGGGTGGCCGGCGACTTCGCGGTAGGCGCAGACGGAGATGATGCAACTCTTTGGACTCGGTTGAGTCTTAAGCTAGAGATAAACTGGTCCCAAGTACGCAACGTTTACAAAGCATAATGTTTTCTGGACTCTTGATTTTATATGAAGAACTAGAAACATACTGATCGTATGCAACGCAACATACGATACGATACAAAAGCGTTGCATACGTTGCTTACGTAGGACCAGTGTGTTTCTAGCTTTAATTGTTTATGTATTTTGTATTCAAAGAGTGCCAAAAAGTTGCGACTCCACATTACCTCCTCGCTAATCTCCTCCTTTTCACTGCAGGTGAAAAATCCATGCAGTAGGTAAAATAATAACATACATAGTTCAAGAAAAGGGCAGCAAAATATCAGTTAAAATTATTTACTTAATATGCGACAACCATGTGGTCAGGTCCGAATCAATAGAGCATTATAAATGTTGAAGCTCTATAAACGTATTACAGTTTTTAAACTTATTTCTATCTTCTAATAGAGGAGTTATAGTTCATAGAAATACCTTTCATTTGAATAATCACGATATTATGATTAACTGAACCCGTTCATCCGACCGTGGATACCTACAGTTATGTACTTTTTTGCGATAATCCATTTAAAATCCGCCAAAACTTACATATATTGTAAAATACTCTGGAGTAGCGCTTAAAATAGAATTTTTTGAATATTTATGCAAATGAATAAACAATTTACAAACCGATCTGAAGCAATTAAGTTACCCGCCATGCAACAGGCACCTTTGAGATTTGCGTCTGTTCGAAAAGTTTTGTACGATTCCTCGTTTAGAACAAATCTGCTACCTTATTATCATTTCAATAAGGTAGCAGATTTAATCAAATGCATTTTTTAAACAACTTTTCCATGAGTAAATTGCAAGCGTGTTTTTCGCCATGGATCGTTATGATGTACTTGCATACATTGTCAGGTGTGCATGTTCGGCCCAGACAAATTAAGATTTTTTAGAAAGATCATCCATATTCTAAGTCATTTTCTATTGTCGACTTACCTTAACTCAATGACATCATGACAGTTATGGCATGTGATCCTATTTTCTTATAAGTAAGAAAATAGGATCACATGCCATAACTGTCACTTACACAGTGAGTCTTTATAATGCGTAAGCGCACCGCCTCCCTACTGAGCAGAGTGCGGGGCAGCACAAACAATATCCTTACCTACCCTACCCTACCTACCCTACCTACCCTACCTACCCTGCCTACCCTACCTACCCTGCCTACCCTACCTACCCTGCCTACCCTACCTACCCTGCCTACCCTGCCTACCCTGCCTACCCTGCCTACCCTGCCTACCCTGCCTACCCTGCCTACCCTGCCTACCCTGCCTACCCTGCCTACCCTGCCTACCCTGCCTACCCTGCCTACCCTGCCTACCCTGCCTACCCTGCCTACCCTGCCTACCCTGCCTACCCTGCCTACCCTGCCTACCCTGCCTACCCTGCCTACCCTGCCTACCCTGCCTACCCTGCCTACCCTGCCTACCCTGCCGACCCTGCCTACCCTGCCTACCCTGCCTACCCTGCCTACCCTGCCTACCCTGCCTACCCTGCCTACCCTGCCTACCCTGCCTACCCTGCCTACCCTGCCTACCCTGCCTACCCTGCCTACCCTGCCTACCCTGCCTACCCTGCCTACCCTGCCTACCCTGTCTACCCTACCTACCCTGCCTACCCTGCCTACCCTCCCTACCCTACCTACCCTACCTACCCTACCTACCCTACCTACCCTACCTACCCTACCTACCCTACCTACCCTAGCTTCCCTACCTTCCCTACCTTCCCTACCTTCCCTACCTTCCCTACCTTCCCTACCTACCCTCCCTACCCTACCTACCCTGCCTACCCCACCTACCCTGCCTACCCCACCTACCCCACCTACCCTACCTACCCCACCTACCCTACCTACCCCACCTACCCTACTATACTATACTATTTCTAAAAACCATCCAGGGTGCCACCCAAATGCACACAAAAAAAATCATTCAAATTGGTCCAGCCGTTTAGGAGGAGTTCAGTGACCTACACACGTACAGTAGAATTATATATAAAAAGAAGATAAATGCCAAAGGTTACGAGGATGGATGGATGGATGTTTGTTACTCTTGACGTCAGAACGGCTGAACGGATCTGGATGAAATTTGGAACAGAGATAGATTATAGTCTAGAATAGAACGCTAGGCTATTTTATCCCGGGAGTACGTTCCCTAGGGATCGTACATAGAGAAACGTAATAGTTTACGTTGGTGTTTTATCAGTTCTGTGAGTTTAACAAATCGAGAAGTCGTAAAACCTGAATGTGTTGTTGATTTTTCCTTAGAACAAAGTGCAAACTCTAGCCACACTCGTCCTTTTATGTCCACCTGAGGGCAGCATGCAGTTTTTGCGATCTACTTAATAAGGGGTCGTCCATTAATCACGTGAGGCTCCAAAGGAGTGTGAGAGTGAGGACGGATGGGTGCGTAGTGAGATATCAGGTGTATTTATTTTAACGCTGAACGCGTATTTTCAGAATTGAATAAGATAATCCCTGCATTTTAAGATAAAAAAGTATTCTGATTTTAAGATAAAAAGTATTCTGATTTTAAGAAACAAAAAGTATTCTGATTTTAAGATAAAAAGTATTCCGATTTTAAGATAAAAAAGTATTCCGATTTTAAGATAAAAAAGTATTCTGATTTTAAGATAAAAAAGTATTCTGATTTTAAGATAAAAAAGTATTCTGATTTTAAGATAAAATAGTATTCTGATTTTAAGATAAAAAAGAATTCTGATTTTAAGATAAAAAGTATTCTGATTTTAAGATACAAATAGTATTCTGATTTTAAGATAAAAAAGTATTCTGATTTTAAGATAAAAAAGGAATCTGATTTTAAGATAAAAAAGTATTCTGATTTTAAGATAAAAAAGTATTCTGATTTTAAGATAAAAAAGTATTCTGATTTTAAGATACAAAAAGTATTCTGATTTTAAGATAAGAAAGTATTCTGATTTTAAGATAAAAAGGTATTCTGATTTTAAGATACTGTCTTACAAAAAATACACGTGATTATGGGAAGGGGGGATATTTTACTATAAACCTCGCCAGGTATTACCAGGGGGAGGGGGGCTAAAAATTTGCTAAAAAAAAACTTCACGTGATTAATGCACGACCCCTAACGCAACAGGTTTTCCATTGACGCGGGAAGATCTTCCCAGCAGTAGTTACAGTACACCACATCCTCCAGTAAGCTAGAAAGTATCTTCATGGTCCGGTATTCATCACAGATAATCTTGCTATTGATTACATTGGCATTCAGTCGTATAGCCCCTAAATGTTTTGTATTCAAAAAGATAGTTCAGAATAATGCTCTTTGAAAGAACAAGTTAATAAATTGATACTTCCTTTGGTATCAAGTGAAGTTATCTTGAAATAAGGAGTGTTTGTAATACATCATACAACTCCTTATTCCAAAATACACCGCGACATAATACATTTGTATCTTGATGGATGTAGTTATGTCCCTTAGTTGCGCTTAAGCGGGTGGAAGTGGGCGGAAATCAATAAAGTCTCTTTAAAAATAGATCTGGGGTGCTGTTCATGCAGCATTCGTACGAAATTTGATAGGTTTTTAAGTTTTGTTGGATGTTTAAACCAAGCTTTCTGTTTTGTTGGCTGCCTCTCTGGTGAAGTGGCTACAAGTGTAACTGCTTGAGATGCTAGTTAATACCCTGCTCGAGTATGGTCTTATTGGGTTTCTGCATTCTATGAGAATTTCTAAGAAGTATTTACCCAGGTTAAGTCCTATAGGACTGAAACATTACTGGAAAAATCTGGGTATACACCCCCATGACACCTCTTCACAATTTGGAGAAAACAAGCGCAATATCAATGTTTTCTTTTTTTGAAACCAGTCTTTTATTAGCAAAATAAATCAAATCAAAAAAAGTTTAATAATATCTACCTGTCTAAATCTTGCTATAATGCAGGATGATACGTCACTCATCAAGGTGAATGTTCTGCGCACACATCGTCAATAGATCCTATCGCCAGTCTCTGTAAACGTAACATTAGTTGTATAACTGTACAATCTGCTGTGGATATCCTCGCCATGATTGATTTCCGAGACAGCTCAGAGACCTTCCGCAATTCCGACATTATTTTAGTTAAATAAGCGTACTGCGCTCCATAAGTAAAGTCAAAGATTTTGGGGAAAAAACAGCCAGGCTGAAGTGGGAGTGGACTGGCCACGTCGCACGATACCATGTGGAGTGATGGGTGAAGATCGTCACTCACTGGACGTCTGAAGAAGGACGTCGTCGTTGAGATCGACCGCGGCGAAGGAGGTAGAGAGCCCAGGACGCCTTTGCCCAGCAGTGGGACACAAGTGCAGGCTAACGAAAAAAAATATATGTATAAGTGGGTTTCCTAAACAAGATATGAATGTGTAGTGAGGACTATACAAGATAAATAGGAATATCGTCAATCGGTTTCATTTTTATTAACCGACTTCTTCAAAAAGGAGGAGGTTCTATATTCAACGATTTCTCCGTCAATTGCGGACCGATTTTAAAAATATTTTTTTATTCGAAAGCCTATACTCCTGAGGTTGACCCATTGTTTATCTTAATGGCATGCCATTAGAGAGGGCATACAACTTTAAATATCTTGGCCATATAAATGGCCAATCTTCTCTTCTGATCTTCGGATCTTACCCCTGATCTCAGAGTTAATGACGACATTGAGCGCGCGCGGAGGGCGCGCTTTTCAGAGCGTACTGCACTGCGTTTTACACGAGCAACCTGTGGCTCAGATACGTTTGTTGTTATTGTATGTGCTGCGTTATTTGTTGTGAATAGAATAATCTTAATAACTAACATAGTATAAGTTTGTTTGCTAACAAATGAGTTATAGTTACTTGATAAATAAATAAAATAAATTGAATTGAATTGATTGTCACCATCTGATGATGGGGTCCCAAGAAAATCGAGGGAAACACTACAATTTTATAGGCACATACAATGTTTTTCATCAACTTTCTAACGCAATTCAAATATTTGTGCCTGGTAATTATCATCTCATGTTGCTGAGCGATGATGGAAGGTATAAGTTAGGATCTGATGATGGATTCCCGGTAAAAATGTTCGTTAAGCGATATTTTCGCCAATTATCAACCGATTTGGATGAATCTTTTTTGTTTGGATGAGTATTTCCCCGGACTGCTCCCATTTCAATTTGGTGAAGTTCTGATGAAGGGCTTTGGAGGTAGGCAACAGAACTCTTCAATAAATAATAGCAAATGGATCGGGATTGCTGAAATCGCATGTCTGTTTATTGTTTACACCAGTTCATAACATAACATCACGCCGGTACGTTGGGAATAGGTACGCAGGTGTAAAAAGTGAAAAATATTTTTTTTTACAAAAATTTGGTTGTTTTTTTGTACAAATGTTTTTTATTACCTGCTATATAATTTGCTAGCTTGTATGTATGTATGTATGTATGTATGTAAATCGGGCGGGTTTCCGCAACTCCACGACTAAGCGCGTATTTTGTGTGCAGGTGGGACAAATGCGTCATTCGATCCACCCCAGCTCCCCAAGGAAGGCCAGCAACGCCTTGGTGTTACTAACTATCTCGCAGAGGGTACCTGGATTTCCGAAGTACTTTGCCCTGTAATCCGCAACTACCGGGCAGCTTAGAAGCAGGTGTGCTGCTGTCTCATTCTCCTCCATGCAGGCTCTGCATAGCGGGCTGTCAGTGACTCCTATAGCATAGAGGTGTTTATTAAAAGACCCGTGGCCAGTTGTTACGGCTGTGACTGAACGCAACTGTTGTTTAGTCAGTCTTAGGGCTTGTTTTGTGAAACGGCCATTTATAGAGGGAAGTGCCTCTTTGGCCTGCCTACACTCACTATGGTCAACCCATAGCTTGTGATGTTTATCTCCGGTGCGTTTCCTTACCAGATTGCGTAAGTACCCGAAAGGCAGCGGCACGATGGGCTCAGGTCCCATCGCTGACAAACTCGACCCCCTTCGGGCGAGTTCATCCGCAGCGTCGTTGCCTCGAGATTCACTGTGTCCCTTGATCCATTGAATGGTTACTTTGTTGTGTCTACCAACCTGGTTGAGACGTTGGTGACACTCGAGAATCAACCCAGAGTTCACTGTGTGGCTGTTCAGAGCTTGCAGGACGGCCATGCTGTCCGAGAGTATGCGTATTGAGTGGTCCTTAACTTCCCTGGTTAGGATGGCTGATGCCGCCAGAGAAATGCCCATGCATTCAGCCTGGAACACTGTGTTGTGGACCCTTAATGGTGTGGCTATGTGGATATTGAGATCCTCTGAGAAGATTCCCGCACCAGTACCTGTACCTGTTTTTGATCCATCGGTGAAGATCCGCAGCTCGGCGGGGCAGAGCCCCTCGCACCGATGATCCTCATGCAATTGGATTTTGTATTTTTTATCGAAGATAAATTGCTTGGGTACCCGGTCATTGATTGCTTTTGTTATGGGGAGTTCATTGTTGAGCTCCTCGAGCAGAGCGGTGTGTCGTGTGTCTGTCTTACTCCAGAGGCCTAATGTTTTAAGGCGTACTGCTGCCATCGTCGCTTCCTGTTGTATAAACAAGTGTAGCGGAGGGAGCCCCAGCATGGCTTCCAGCGCCGCAGTTGGAGTAGTCCTCATGCAGCCCGTCGTTGCCATGCAGGCCAGCCTTTGCATGTGTTGTAACTTGTTTACGGCTGTAGCTAGCTTTGAGCGTGGCCACCACACCACGGCCCCGTAGGTTAGCATGGGCCGAATTACTGCGCTGTACAGCCATAGTATTATTTTGGAAGATAGGCCCCACTTCTTCCCTATCATTTTCCTGCATTGCCAGAAGGTAATGCAGGCCCTGTTTAGTTTGTAGTCTAGGTAATCACCTAGACTCCAGCTTAACTTACTGTCTAGGATGACGCCTAGATACTTTACCTCGTTAGACAGCTGGAGCTCTGTGTTGAAGAGCATAGGTAGCCGGTAGTGGCCTAGTGTTCGCTTTTGAGTGAACATGACTAATTCAGTTTTCGTGGGGTTTACCGACAGATCATATTCGTCGCACCATCTTTCCACGATGCGTAGTGCTTGTTGAGTGAGGTTGCAGATCGTTCCAGTCACTTTCCCTGACACTAGGATTGCGAGATCGTCAGCATAACCTATTGTGTAGTAACGATGTGCGTTGAGTTTGGTGATAAGGTCATTAATTACCAGATTCCACAGAAGAGGGGAGAGCACACCCTGCGGGCAGCCTCTGGCTATCAGAGCCAACTGCTGCTCTTCCTCAAGGCGAACCACTCGTTTGCTTAACATATTAGTTATCCAGTCAGTTAGTACCTGTTCCACACCGTGTTTGGAGAGAGCGGCACTAATACTGGAAAAGTTTGTCTTGTCGAAGGCTCCTTCGATGTCTATGAATGTGCCCAGGCAGGACCCTTTCTGTTGAATCGCTTCCTCAACCTGGTTCACCACCAGATGAAGAGCGGACACTGTCGACTTACCCGAGCTGTATGCGTGTTGGTTACCATGCAGTGGTAATGGTTTAAAAAAAAAAAAAAGATTTGCTAGCTTAACTACTTACTTAATTAATCCCCGAAAGAGCTGATGAAATTTGTACGTTAAGTGACTTACTAAACTGATGTGAGCCAGTTTACTGTGAACACTTCACTCAGATGCTTTTTGAATACCTACTTAGTTTTGACGTACAGTACAACTATTGTCTTAATTTCTCTTAGTAGCAATCATCGCATTTCAGAATATAAACGAATTACTATTACATTACACCAAGAAAAATATCCACACAGAGATGATATTTATATTTACAAGATTGGTTTAGAGTCATCTTATGCCTTATCGCATTCCGCGATCTCTTTCAGGCGATATTACGCCTAAGTGCAAAGGGCTGATAGAAATCCGACGACTGACAAAACACGAAGTTCTCGAGGGACAAAATAGTAGTATTGTTTAAAAGTAGGTAAGTATACCTATTTCATTTTTTAAAGATGGGAAATCATCAAATGACTCCTTCCGCCCTGGGTGAAGCAGGAGGGAGTGTCAGACTCTTACTGACTAAAACCCATCCGTGTTCCTCCCAGTGCCCTTTGCGTTCCAGGGCTGCGGTACCTCTTTCGAACAGATTCCGCAGCCCCAGTCGGCACTTGCCCTAGGGGGCCCGTCTTCTGTGCTAACAGTACTTTGAAGAGCGCGAGGATCACAGCGCGCCGTCGACTCGGGCCTGGTTCTGATCAGACGGCGAGCCACCCAATGCTCGCCGTCCGCAGGCCTCTGAGGTAAGTATACCTAGTGGTCGAATCTGCAAAAAGGCGAAAGTCTTCTCGAAACCCCCAACTATAAACAATTTTAAATCTTAATAACATGTTAGGAACATAATTATGAGTAGGTACCTGAAACTATAACTTAACCAAGTTTCGTAATATTATTGTTATGTACTACAGAACGATAATATCAGTGAGATGATTGTGTTCGCTCTCCACTCATAACCCACTTAATTGTAATTTTAATTGTACTTTTCTTTGACACTGTGTGTCGTAGTGTCCTATTGAGAACGGACCCCCATTATGAAAGCTTCTACAGTGTTTACACAGTTATATAACTGGCACGCAAGTTGCGTATGTAGGTATCAAATACTATTCTTCTTTTTTGACTACGTTGACGTAGTAAAAAAAATAGAATAGACTAGTAGATTTTTTGTATATATTTCGTTTATTTGATTGAATGCTGAAATCAGACTCGTAATAAAATACCCTGGAAGTTGTTATTCCTAACTATCATAACATTGACTTTTAGTCAATAAGCTAAAGTAACTAAATACAGTTTTAAAAAAGCATAATTCTTCGGCAAAGATTCCTAAAAGCAAAAGGTAACAAGTGAATTATTGGCTAGTTTGATCGAAACCATTGAATACTTTCAGGCTAAGGCAGTAACAAAAACGCTCGGCCTGAAGTTTCTACGGGTAATCCAGATTCGTACAACGCTCTGAAGTAGTAGTCTTAACTTAGCTTAACACTGAAAGCTTTCCTAAAATATAATTTTAGACTACTTGTGAATAAAAAGTCTTTTATCGTCGGACGTAAAGACCAAGGTAAGTTTACATCCAGATTTCGCCCAACAGTGGAATGAAACAAGCTATCGGTATTCAGACTAAGTTCCTAACCACACCAAGAACTGAGAGTCAATAAATGTATTTAGAAATGCAATCACCGTTCAATTTTAAGCAGGAAATGTGATGCTGGTCCCATTTCCTCCTATCAATAATCCAATATCCGCGGTCTGTGGCTGTTGCAAATAGATCACCGCATATAGGATCCACATGTTTACAAGGTACTTCGATTACTGATCCAGTAGCTCATCATCATCAATACAGCAGAGAGACGTCCACAGCTGGACGTAGACCTCCATCAACCTCTACCAGTTCTGTGCTTCTCGCATTCAGCGGACACCCAGGGTCGGCTGAATGCGAGAAGCCAGGCCCTCCTTGTCGCGGTCGCCATCCAAGATCCTTTACGTTATGCGCCCCTTTCGGACCATATCAGCTACCTATCGGTTCTCTTGCTTAGGTATCTCTTCATTCCTGGTTCGATCACGCAGGAAATGTCCTAGCAAAGCGGTTTATTGCTCTTTCTCTTTCAGTCTTCCGATAAAGCCTGGTGATTTATTTCAATAAGTCATCACCGGCAACACGCGTTCCATATAGCGATGGAATTTTTCGACAGTTCAAACTGCGTTAAATAAAATATAGCAAGTTAGCGGACTCGGTGCTCAAGGAGCGTCCGAATATAAACGAGCATGAAAACAATGTTTCAATATAACACCACCCTTAAGTTGATCAAGTAGTAATCGTCTGCGAATAATGTTGAGGAACAGTCCACTCATATAGGTTTACTTCCTTAACATACATACTTTAGTATTCTCATGTATTATACAATATGTATGTAAATGAATGCTTGCACGCAGACAACGATCTAATCTTGGCGAATAATCAAAGTGTAACGCGTTGGAGCCTTTCTTGCCTTCTTACGTGTGGATGAAATAGATGTTTGGACGCTGAATAGTGAAACTATTTTTGTGAGGTTAGGAAACGTGGGTATTTCCTCAATTGACCTTCCGCTGGACATAGGAAACTCCGTTTCGAGTCGAATGCTTCAGACGTTACGGACGAGTGGGCGGATATCGTTAGGCTTGATGTCACCAGACATGCTCATATACCTACTATTAACTATTTTTAGGTACCTATACCTTAGGAAGTGTCAAATTCACAAAAAAAAAATATTGAAATTAAGTGTTCGTTTAACTGTAAAGATTTATTCATAGAATTAAATTAACGAATGACTGGATGTCTTCAATGGACGTTCTAACTCCAAATTTCTGTTTGTTAATACTTAAAATTCATGCTTTATTTAACACACTTGTAAGGTTAGTAGTGTATGAAATTAGCAATTAGCATAAATATTTCAATGTCAAGTTATCAGTATTATCAAAGAAAACTTCGCATTCAATTGGAGGAGAAATGACACAATTTGTATCAACTTACTATAAAAGAAAATGGTCATTTCACTGAGGCTTTATTATGACCGTATTATTACTGGTTGTAAAACCTCAACTGTTGGACATTGACCTTCCTCATAGATTTCGAAAACTGACCCAAGTAGCCAAGGTCGCGGACGCGGACGCCCTTTCGTAAAAGTCTGTTTATTTTGTTTTTAAAAGGTTACATAGTAACTTTAACATTGAGGTAGAGCCGGCTTCCATAGGCACTTCTATCCACATAAATTCAAAAATAGGTCAGTAGCACCCCGGTCCTTTTTTCGACCTAAGAATCAGCAGAGCCACTCAAACGTGGCAATAGCATAAGCATAAGCATAATCAGCCTATAATGTTCACACTGCTGGGACACAGGCCTCCTCTCGGTGAGAGGGAGTGGGCCGTAATCCACCACGCGGGCCCAGTGCGAGTTGATAGATGTCATATGTCTTCGAATTTTTGGTTCTAGGACATGCCGGTTTCCTCACTATGTTTTCCTTCACCGTTTTGAGATGGCGCCTGACTGGGTTCGAAACTACGACCTACAACACGTAAGTCTCAGCCATTACCACCGGGCCACCACTGCACGTGGCAATGCTGACGGTATATTGGTATTTATACCGATCGCAACATTGTGGACGAATTTTTGTTGCAGTATTCCTCTTCACCTTCTTAAAGTTCCGTACCCAAAGGGTAACCAACGGAACCCTGTTACTAAGCCTCCGCTGTCCGTCCCTCCGTCCGTACGTCTGTCTGTCTGTCAGCGGGCTGTAATAGGTAGACAGTTAAAATTTTCACAGATTGTGTATTTCTTCTATTGCCGCTATAACAACAAATAATAAAAATTATGGTACGGAACCCTTCGTGTGCGAGACCAACTCGCACTTGGCCAGTTTTTTTTATTAATATTTACATACCTATTCAAAATTTACTAGTACCTAGCTGTTGCTAAGCTGAAGCCCTCAAGAATCTGTGTACTAACTGCATGTTACGGATCCTTCTAGAATACGAGTAGTGATCGCAATATTATATAGCTGTTATAATCTCATCAGATTCCCTTTCGATGAATGATAGTAAAAGTGACTCGGCTCCATTCGCCGACGTCGGCGCTCGCGCATCTACATTGCAACTTAGTTTTGCTTTATGTGTATGTAATACGTGTGTTGTATGTATGTATGTGGGTATACGCATTCTTCCTGTTTTACTTTTTTGTTTGCATGCGCGGATTGAATAACAGCTGCAGTAGCTTTTATCAGAAATAATATACCTGCCTCGAAAGATGGAGTTGATAATTATAACCACAGGGATTCTGATTACTAACCCATTTCAAGCAAAATTTGTATGAAACTTATTGCCTTAGACTTTTTAGTAGTTAAGAGTTTTCCTGAAGTCAATTGTTTTTCTTAATTTAACATTTATCCTGAAATTAAGTTACCTAAGAACTTTCAAAAATAACTCTAGTTTCGAAACCAGTTTTATGTAAGTCCTGCGAAGGGCGTGTAGAACTCATAATAATTAACCGTTCGTTTCTCTGTCATCAACTAAACTTTAATCTCCATATCCTCAGAGAAAAGTACCGAAACATCATTAAAACATGTCTGGAGGGCAAATAAAGTAATAAACTTGTTCTGTTCCGGAGCAACGGACCCGGGACCCGGGACCCGGCACACTCGCGGTCATAAATAATGCCTTAATAACGGCTTTTTCAATAAAACAAACTCGGATGTTGGTCTTATTGGTGCTATATTTATTGCTTGGTATCACTGCCCCATACTTGGCATCAATCCTGCCCCATAAACATGATATCAATCTAGCCCCAAGTAGCCTTTGACGTACCTCACTCCTCACTCCTCGCCCGTCGTACGCCCGAGATCTCGAACATCATTGTCATCTCAGAACCACAAACGAATTTGCACTCTAACAACACATTGTAAATTGTATATTCAATGTAATGATACAGTTTTGAAGATATCCACGAAGAAAACCATCTATTCGAATATGAACCTAGCAAATAAATATATTCGAGTTTAAAATCGATTGCAACAGTGCAGTTTTTGTGAGGAGAATGTTAGCTTGGCATACTGTGTTTTGGTTTGTGGAGATAGAGTTAAAATTGGAATGGCAATAGTCGGCCGCACATTTGATCGAAGTCGCTGAGAGGCAGTGTCGCGAAACGCGACCACGTTGCGATATAAAAGGAAGTTTTGTTTAAATTTCTTTATCACACACCAAGTGCCTGTACCCGCGTTCGGTCACTCACCGCTCTATCTACTTACACCATGTCTGCCCGTCTTCTGGTGAGTTCAGATATTTAATTAATGCACATACACATACACAACTATCATTCACGGTGACACGCGAAACTGGAACATGTTTGTTATTCCGGACATCCGTTACATAACAGTAAAACCACCTGTTCTGTGTCTGAAATAGTTTATTTACCAAATTTTTTCACTAATTCTACATTGAGTACTTACTTGAGATATTTCAGTTGTTTTACAATACTCTCCTTGTCGATAAAACACATTTGCGAAATATGAAATAGACTGGCTTATTATATACCAATTCACGTTTACAATAACTAAAATTTCACAACAAACAAGAAAAAAGGTTTAAAACAGCTAATGGAGGCGGGAACTGATTGCGATCCAATCAAAGTTGCCTCATTGGCCGACAATGCAGAAAACTGTCGATATCTAATTAAGAACTTTGACACAATTTCTCTCCACGTCATCGATGTAATTCACATCTATTGTTATAGCCTTGTTTAAGTAAATGAGTTTCTAATTTATGTGAAAATTCATCGTAAAGTTGGGAAATTATAAACAGTATAATGCATTCAGAGAATAAAGACTCAAACATTTGGACAAGTTCAAAGAGTTTTCATGAACAGAATGTGTCCACTTTTGCTCAGCAGTGATTCCAAATAGATAGGTAATAGCCGTTTGCACCGAGAGGGAGATATTTTCATTGTTACTCGTTATTTAGGTACCCACAATCGTTACTCCGTCCGTTAGAAAGTCGTCTCGAACGTCACGTTCCAGCCAAGGTTTTTTTTCAGTTATTATTTATTTAGCGATTATTCACAGTACCTTGTTATGATTTTCTCTTTAAAGTTTAAGGTACTTGTTTTTCGTTAAAGAGCGATGCCCTCATGCCTTGCGAAGTTTTCTACTAATGCTTGCCTTTGCCATTGTGTTTCCGTTTCCGTGTATGTATTTCCTACGAGTGAAATTGTAGCCAGGTGCAGACATTATAGCGCTGCACTTAATCAACGCTATAGTTTAGTTTATGTAAATCTAATGCATTATCCAGGGGATTATATGAGGATAGGACCTCGTGGCTAAATAATAACACCCGCACGGGGCAATCTTCAGGGTTTGGAATTCCGAGGGGTTGCCGAGGTCGGGCCGTGGATGGGTGACCATCTTAATATACGGAGGCTCCTCTGTGCCTCGGAAAGCACGTTAAACCGTTGGTTTCTGGCTGTCATTTGTAGATCTTTGACAATCGTTAAGGTTAGTCAGAAGCTAGACAGGAGATATGCTGTACTAGGTTGTGGAGATTGGATACGTTGTTTCTCCATCCGAATACTGGTATTCAGAAGATTCAAGCTGACCCTAACATAGTTGGGAAAAGGTTTAGCAGATTGATTCATTCTCAGAATGATTATTCAGACTTATAGTATACCGAGATTTAGCTAGTTATCTCCCAATTAGCAGCTTATCGCACACTTCCAGTGGTGGTTTAATTAAAGCTTATATAGTTCAGTTCAGCATTTAGGTCGGTATCACTGCTTAGCTAAATGTAAAGGCGCAGTAAAGTAAGTAGGTAGTTGCAGAACGTAATTATACGACTAATAAATTGTGACTCATGTCAATGCACCTTACAATTTGGCAAAAACGAAGAGTCCCACCATTGGTAAAAAGAAATTCAAAATCTTGCCCACCTGATTCTCTTGAACATTTGTCAGACACACTAACAAAAATAAATTCTAATGGTTAAGTTTCCACTACTGGAAAAAAGGCCTCCTCTCTACTTGAGGAAACGGTCCGAAGCCGCAATCCACCCAGTCCGCATTGGTCACGAATTCTTGTGTCTTGGATATACCGGTTTCCTCACAATATTTTCCTTCACCGTCTTGAGAGCCACCACAACAACACACTTAACAAATTTTTTTATTTGTAACTCCTAATACTAAAGAACCATCTCCATTTTCCAGTTGGCGTTAGTCTGCATGGCTGAGCTGGCGTCGCTGATCGCGGCGGGTGGCGGCGGTGGCGGTCACAAGAAGGTCATCATCCACGTGCCCCTGTTCGTCAAGCACCACCACCACAAGCACACCATCGTCAAGCACATCCACCACAAGAGCGGCGGCGGTGGTGGTGACGACCACTACGAGGTCCTGGGATACACTTATGGAGAACCGAAACCGGCGCCGCATTTTGGAGGAGGTAAGGACCACTGTGTTGGTTAGTTTTTGTGTCATCGTCGATGAGAATCGAAAGATCTGTTGCTTCAACTGTTTCATTTTTGAGGAGGTGTTGGTGGAAGACCGCAGACATCTTGGTGTCGCTGGTAATAAACGGAAGCTTTGAAAAGTTCTAATGTGGTACTGAAAAAAAAGTCAGATGATAAAATAAGATAGAAAAGAAAACACTTTGGAACACACAGAGATAGCACGCACAATTAACGTAAGACAAACGAAGGCTTCACAAACAATGAGACTTCTATCTAAATCGCTAATGTTTTTATAATGACTTGACATCATGTTGATGTGTTATCTTTCACATAAGTGATACAAATGGTTGTGTATGTTCCAGGACACGGTTGGGGTGCGGCCGAGGAGTCTCACGGTGATGGAGGCTACGGAGACTCTCCCGTCAGCTTCGAGGGTGGAGACCATTCGGGATATGCTCTCTCAGGCGGAGAAGAAGAGTCGTACGGAGGAGACTCAGGCCATGGAGGTTACTAAACACGAACACACAAATAATTCTGTACATATAGCTTAAACATTATGGTTGTAACATGGTATCAGGAGTGGATTCATTGACGAAAGTGTACACGAGATGATTCGTGTTCCACAATTTGACCACAGCATTGACATATTAGTACAAATTTTAAAAACACTCGTACAGCCTCAAATACTCCTTGTAAGTTTAAAGGTCTAGTGAACACTTATAGCCTCATTATATTTACAACGTTGTGAAGGTTTGCCTTGAATGTATTGTATGTAGCTTTACAGTTTGACTGTAGCCGTGTAGTCCGTCTGTCTGTATGTATGATTGTCTGTTAGCTTTAAGTTCTAGTTGTAAGGAACCGTTGTTGTGAAATTTATCCCGGTTTAAGCGGGAATTTGTTAATAATATTATCTGTTGTTATTTAAAAAAAAAGTACCATTTCCAATCGTGTATTATTTCCTCCTTTTTCCTCGCATATCCTGGAGACACTTCCTCTATTGTAGTTGTAAACTGCGTGTCAATGTTCACGTGTCTGTCTGTTATAAATCACACAATATTTTAGTACGCACAGCAGAAGTATAAAATTAAATAAAAACAAAATAAACGGAGTCGCTGTTGGCATTTGCTGCAAAAAAACAAACAGCGACTGTAGACTTTCGAACATAGCAACATCTTTGTTCGTTTTGTGATTTTCCGTGTCTGGATGCTCAAACGTAACTAAAATCAACTTGATCTTTTTGTTTCCTACATAGATTTGTTCCGGAACCTCAAATGCGGTCTTCTCTGTATTATTATTTGCGTTCTCCTGTGTGGGGCAAGACGCGTAGGTAAGTTGCATGCATGAGGCTGCATTTGTTTTTATTTTATTTGTAAGTTTCGCAACGCATTGCACTCGATTCGATGTACTTTCATCGTAATTATCATATACAACGGATCTTATTCTGATTCACGAGTACGTCTGAGTAGGTATGTAGGTAGCATAGGAAGTCACTGAAAATTAAGAAACTACCTAGGTACTTAAGCGTAGTTCATTCATTTAATTTAACCATATAAATATTTGCATAATAAGTCGAACTAGAGTATATTATCTACATCAGAACCAACTCTACCGATGCAAGTAAACAAATGTCAAAACGTAACACAACACATTTTAAGGTAGCTAAATGAAGAACGAATTAATCCATTTTTCTTACTCCCCACCATTGACTTTTTTTTTTTTTTTTGGTCGATGGCCACTCGCAGTTTCAACCTCAGAGGGTTGCAACTACTAAACCGGACTTGCCTGTGTGGGCCTCAAATGAATTTAAGGCCCCCAGCCGAGGCTACACCATTGACGTCAACCTTATTAATAATGAACGTTTTTAGTATTTTACCGATGTAACCTATATTATCGTACCTACGGTTTATAGTATTTACGTTGTTTCAAAACCACCTTCAACGTAAAGTTTGTTCTTAGACTATCTTCCTCGTACTAAAGTTACGTTAGTACGTTATCAATCCCCGATACGAGTGTTCCAGTCATTAGCTGAGAATTAACTCATATTTCAGTTTTCAACTTTTTACTTTAATGAACAAGATTTTCCTTAGAACTAGATTCTGACTGGATCTTGTTTACTTTCTGGTTTAATTAACTATTGCAAAATAAATAAGGTACATTATTCTCGTAAATTAAATAATCTTTAATAGTACAGACCTACCTTTAATTTTTAGGGTTCCGAACGTCCGTAACAACGGAACCCTTATAGGTGTCTGTCTGTCTGTCCGTCTGTTACAGCAAGTTTTCTCCGGATGTACTAACCCAATTCTGTTCAAATTTGGTACACATATAGACTTCTGTGACGCAAATACGGACGCGTTACGTAAATAGATACATTTTGAGCATGGACCCTCATCCTCAAAATGTATTTCTTTTTTGGGGGTAAAACTAGAAATATTCACAAAAAAAGTTGTTCAAAATGTATCGTGTGGTAAATGAAATGGGCTGAGGTACTGTGAGGGTTTTAATTAAATTCTCTTGCGTGATATAAGAAAATAATAATTTTGAAGTTATTCAAGAAATTAGACCAAAAATTACCACTCATTTATCTCCGAAACTACTGAGCCTAAAATGACTTTACGGTTAAGTACCGAATACTTTTACAGCTTTACAAGAGAATATCTCAATCGAAATGGAAACTGTCCAAACAGTTTTTATAGAAAATTTCTCTTATCGTTTTCCGTTCCCTTGCACCGTGAGAAAAGTCATCAACAACGGTTGATGTATTCTCTTCACGTCAGTACCTATCAATCAATGCCATTCATTGTAGTAAGTACAGTTAGGAATTTTTCGCCCCTCCCTTAAATGTATGCACATTTACATCGGTTGGTTTTTTAATTCATATTTTTTTTAAAGTAACTCTAGCTTATTATTTTTAGTAACGTTAGATACTGTCAACATTTATCTTGGGTTTTTAAGTTTTGACACTTTTTAAATAAATAAATAATTAATAAAGTTTTGGCGGTATTATAAAGGGGATAGAACTGTTGTGGCATAGGCTCCCAGGCGCCATTTTTTTTTTCAATGGGACCGCGCATGGTATAGTATGCATATATGTATGAGTAGAGAACACTTCAACAAGTTAAGGAACATGTTGCTTTAAAGTATCACGTTGCCGAGATATTTAGTATGAGGATTTGAGGTAAATTCACTATGTGACAATCATGGCGAACATTAATAATGACTTAATTGCTTATATGCATTAAATTAAATTTAATTAATATTTCCCAGCTTGATTTAATCATTTACTGGAAGAAATTAAAAATAAGAACAAGCGAAAACAACTTTATTAATAACAACTTGCCTTTTTATGCAAAAATATACTTACTTTTTTCAAGAAATATATTTTTTCATGATCCTTTCCTTGATCTGTTTTATTATTATATTGTATTTATCCTGCGTTTTTAAATTTGTAATACTTATAAAGGAAAAAATCATGCATTTGAACCAAGGTACCTAATAATAGTCAAGGCGTGCTCTCATCAATCATGTCCAAGGTCAGCTAACTTGTGCAGATGAGGTCGAAGACAGCTAAAAAATAGATAGTTTTAACAAATAAGGTAAAAATGGAGTAGTTACCTTACCAATCGTTGATTTAGTGGCTCTCCAAAACATAAAAACCTGTTTAATGTATTTTGATCTTTATAGCAGAACAAGCTTCGGCCAACGCAGCGTCACGATCTCCGTGTAATTCGAAAATGTTCCCAAAGGAACATATAGGCCCGGTAAAGAAGTCCTGTCCTATGATATTTTTTTCTATTCGTGTGCCAATTTTCATCCAAACCCGTTGAGCCTAGTAACTTTCGCATTTATAATATTGGTATGGATATTTATTTGTAGGCATGTTTTTACTGGCTTCTACTGCCCCACAGCCAGATAGAGGACTCATTAAGTTTTTTTTCCCGCACCACGTTTCAAACCAGCCCTCAATACCTCGTTTTGATCTTCCGAACATCATTTACTAGATCGGCCTTGTTGAAGTCCTTCACTGTTGAATCTTGCATGCATATTAACATATTAACATATTCTGAAACCGATAGGCGCTTTTCTACACAATACTTTGGCGATAGTTAGGATTGCATTGCATGCAAAGGGCGCCTTGTACGTACCTATGCGTAAGTAATCGCTGTCTGGCTCATCTATACTACCTGCTAAAAAGAACATTATTTAAATCAGTCGATATTCCGTCGGCTCGAACATTGCCGAAGCGTCACCGAACCCTCAGCGCATGTGCAAGGTGAATTTTGTTGCCGCCAACATGGAGTGGAGTCGCTAAGATTTTTATTTTTTTTTAAGTTATTCTTTCTGGTCTATTAGTATCGGTTATTGACGTAAGTGGATTTGACGAGCTTTTATGAATTAAATTAAATACTGATAAAAGGTCTGCTCAAATCTAATATGGATCAGACGAGAAGGCCATAATTATTATACTTAAAAGGCGTTTAAAGTCAATTCAATTTGTAGGTTTCATCCTCAATGGCTCCATGAATAGAATTTTGCCAATTCAAATCACATTATCATCTCGGCGACACTCACTGTCAAAAAACCGTAAACTTTGGAATAAGATGTGTTTTTGACAGTAGCGATGCCAATAGGAACGTACCTTAAAATACGAGTGGCCTCTGGTGTAAATGAAAACGCGGTGTGAAAGGATCGCAGCAGCCGATCTACTGCCGATCGATTCTGTAAACATGTCGAAGTAAACGCTCGGGTGAAGTGACCACAAAGTGAGCTGTCAATTTATATAATCACGATGGCATGACAGCTCACTTCACCCAAGCTATCACTTCGACATGTTTACAGAATCGACTGGCTGACAACGTTTCACCGTGTGGACATAAGTAAAGTGAGCGTGGAGTGGAGTGCTTTCATTTCATCTTGTTTTTCATGGATTGACAGCTCACTTCATCTGCACTTCACCTACGTTTAGACGTTGAAATGTTTACAGAATCGCACTGCAGGCGGCGTTCTGTAGTTTTTGTGTATGTTCACATCTTCTCCCAAAAGCTTCATTATATATACAATCTATACTAATATATAAAGCTGAAGAGTTAATAACCCATTTATCGAGGAAGGCTCTAGGCTATATATCATCACGCTAAGACAAATAGGAGCGGAGCAGACGGAGTTGCGCGGGTCAACTAGTAAGGGTATAAACCCTTACTGTAGCCATCTCACTTTCATTGGACATGGATGGACTATATTGCCTTAATAAAAATGTTAGGGAATAGGACATTGATACTTTTACCTTATTTATTTCATAGGTAGATATTTCTGGCACTGAAACTGAAACTTCTAGTAACGAGTTATCTCCACAGCTTTTTTGTCGTAAACCTGTGATGTAGACTGCATTAGAGCGCCGTTGAAATCTAGACTCTACAGTGTGGATTATAGATTGTAATATTCAACGTTTATCTCTGTATTTCTGATTAGGAATCCGTATGTGGAAGTCTTCAGCTAGGCTCGTTACTTTCGTAGTTAGGACGTCCTTTTACAGAGACGGTCGGGGTTCAAATCCGAGCAGGCCGTTGTAGCACTTTCCGCTACATTTCTTTTTATTAATAATATTGAACGTTTCAGTTTTAGGGATCCGTAAAACAAATTTATATACTCGTATTAAGTAGGTAAATCAAATTTATACAAAATTACTCAAATTAAAATGACAATAACCTCAAAACATAATCATAATAAAATCACAGTCAATAATAATAAATAATTAATCAATTGGTGAGCCAGACATGATCATCATTCCTGTCATCTTACCCTGGACACCGGCAACCTTGCGCTAGTTCACTTGGATAGGGCAAGATACCGTTGCTGCTGTCTCTCACGCAGTTGAAAACAAAAGCGACCTCCTTGCGAATAACCGCTTCAAATCCGTCTGTGCGCGCCCCCGCAAACATTGCAGATACACTGCACTAACGTAACGAGGCAGGCGCAACAGCATCCTGAATATGTTGCTGTACTGAACTCTAATGACATTGGCGGCCCGCCGGGTATGACTCATACATAGGCTGCCCGCGTAGAAGGATTGGCAGTATAGGATTTTTACTTCTACCGAACATCGCGCAAATCTTTGTGCAACCATATTCCATCGCACCGCCAATGCCCTTCATTTTTTTTCGTTTGTTTTTTTATAATCTCTATTTTTATTTTTATATTCCAGGATTTTAAGCAGATAAAGTAATATTTAGCCTAAAAAACACCACCTACTGGGTCACTTTTGTAAAAGAAGAATTTGTTAATCGAAAGATTCAAGTCACTAACAGGCTCAAATAGAGTCGGAGCAAGTTGTACTTAGTTAATTTTCCTAAATACTATGAAACAATATTTAGATCAATTCTACAGAAAAATCAGTACCTACATAAAATACACTCATGGATTATGTATCGATTTTTCGTACCTTTCGTAAAACATTCATTAACGTTGTGGTATTAGTTCAAGGAACTACTGGATAAATTCAAGTTTTTAAAACTTAACAGACAGATAAATATGTTGTTGGGGTATAGTTTGTTGGCCACTTCTTCCTCTCAGCTAAAACACTAGGAAGTGGTGACGGGCGGGCGTTTTGGGGGACTGCCTTTATGTAGAGTAATGGAATTCTCTGCCAGAGTCTGTGTTTCTTGATAGCTACAACCTCTTTGGACGAGTCTTTGAGCCAAGACTGAATAGGTTAGGTACGTCTAGGCAAAAATGCTTTCCATCAGGTGAGATAGTAGTCAAACGTATGCTTATCAATAGTACAAAAAAAACTTTGACCTTAGGTACCGTTTCAAAGTAACAAAGCTGATACAAAGTGAAAGAACGAAAATCGTAGTAAGAACTTATACTATCTGTAGTACCCCCTTTAGGAAAGCAAAACTGAGATCGATGTCCTAAAGGGCCTTTAAAAAAGTACGAACTGAAATTAAACTTTTTTTAAGATGCAATCACGAGATAAAATAATAAAACAAAACGACTTTATTTGTCTTTATTTTAGGTAACAACAACAAATAAAATTAACAATAACGATAACAAGTTAGTAAAAATATTTAAAAAATACTTAATTAACGATTCATTGGTCTAATTAGAAGGGGTTACAAAATATACCTAACAATAGAATCCTATGCATGGACTATAAGCGGATTACAGCCTAGATTCCTTGTGAAATAAAAGCCTTATAAATTATTCACTCGTAGACAGCGGACAGAGATTTTACACAATTCCTTTTATTAGTTACAGTTAGTTAAATGAGCTTTCACACACTTTTCTCTGATCTGAGGAGCTCGTGGCTAGATAATAACAGCCACACGGGTCGATCTTCAAGATTAAGTAACGCTTGCCAAGGTTGGTCTGTGGATGGGTGACCATGTTAACATACCGAGTTACCTCCGTGTCTCGGAAAACACGTTAAGCCGTTGGTCCCGGCTGTCATTTTTTGATCTTTAGCAGTCGTTACGGATAGCCAGAAGCCAGTAAATCTGACTCCAGTCTTGTCATGAAGTACCGTGTTACCCAGTTAATGGGTTGTGGAGGTCTAGTAGGCAGCCGCTCCACGTAAAACATTGGTATTCAGCTGAATCCGGTTTGACTGGAAGCCGACCCCAATATAGTTGGGAAAAGGCTAGGCAGATGATGAGTAAATTGAGCATTCACAGAGATTTTATTTCATAAAGGTTCGAAAGATTGGATGGAATAGAAATTCTTCCGAGCTTATAGAAAATAAATAAGTAATAGTAGGAAATTAAGTCAATGTTCCCCGGACGCAATTATTGAATGATTTCTCAACGGTTGCGCAACACTCAAGTAAAGATAGTTTTTTTCTTATTAAATTATTCCGTTACAGTTACGTTGACACTTTAAACGTTTTTTTTTTTTCAGCTTGCGCAATTCCGAATCTAGGGCGCATCGAATCAACTGGCGTCGTTCACAATTTGGGCTGTAGTAAATTACAATGTAAGTAGTTTGATGACATAAGAGCTTTCAATAACTAAGCAGATAGTTACACTGCCTTATCTAATGATAACAATGTAGTGGAAACATTTCTCAGAACAATGGGTAATTTATATAACTTATAACTACTTTGTTTGTTTTCTAAACTCTTGAGGACATCTGTATCGGCGAAGGACATCTACTTAATGTGGTTGCGCCAGGTTAGCCCGCGAAATTGAAATATTTTTTTATTTTTTTTGCAATTTGCTAGTCAGTGTGAAGCTGTATGTTTAAGAAAATACGATTCACGGCCGTAACACGTATTTATCTAAATAATTATAACCATTTTAATCATTAATACAGCCCTTTAAGTTCATGAAGCACTATAGAATGACTTCTTCATGAAATAATCATTATATTTCGAAATTCGCGGGCTACCCTGGCGCATTCACCTTAAATATAAACATATAATTTAACAGTAACTGGGTATGGTTTGTACTTACAACTTAACATTACATACTCAATACTGAGTAGTAGGCCTCATAAATTAAAAAATCTATTTAAATTACTTACGAATCTAATACACAAGGGTTTCAACATTACCGGTGTTGGTAGTCTGTTGTATGCCAGCCTCTCTGGTGAACGACACCGGAGTATCATCATTCAGAGTATTCTCCTCATTAGATATGAAAGATCCATCTTTACCATCTGATCCTGTGAATGAGTTCAGTTGGCCGTCGAAGCCGTCCCCTTGGAAGGTCACTGGATAGTCAACCGACGGCTGAACACTGGGAAGGCCTATACTTTGAGTTGGGGCTGACGACGCAAAGGGGTCACTCTGAGCCGTTGAAAAGCTCTCCAATCCCCCAGATAAGGCTGTAGTTGGTACCGGGGCAGCAGCAAAGTGTGTTGGGAGAGCGCCTTGTGAAGTTAGCTCGGAGTAAGGATCGTTCGTGGGCTCCGGCGCAGCGCTCCGAACATAGCCGAACGTGGCCGGGAACCTGTTCTGCAGTTGGTTGACAGTTGTGAACACGTCATCTTCGTCCTCGCCCTCTTCTGTCACTTCATAACCATGACCAACACCTTTGGCGACGTTTGGTAACACTCCCGGCAGTGAGTCAAACACCTTCACTTGTTTTACAGTATGCGTGACTCCATGCACTCGCGGTGACTGGGGAGATGAGAAGCCTGAGCTTCCGTATCCACCACCGTAAGCTGGTACTGACGGAGAATATGAGGGGGAGTAGTCGTCTTCGTAGGAAGGCACGGAGCTAGGCGAGTAACTGAAGCTAGGTACGACTGGTTCGTCGTGGTGGTGACCGTGGTGACCATGCCCGTGATGGCCGTGATGACCATGGTGACCGTGGTGACCATGATGCCCGTGGTGTTTAGCGTGATGATGCCCATGCTTCGCACCCTTCGTCTCTGTAAGAGTCTTTGTCGCCACTTTCTTATGGTGATGATGGTAGTGGTGACCGTGCGGGATCTGAGGCTTGTGGTGGTGGTGGTGATGATGATGAGTCTCTTTCTTTGGCTTATGATGATGATGATGAATAGTTATCACTTTTTTATGGTGATCATGATGAATGAACTCCGGAATGTGTATTCGCACGTGGTCACTGAAAACAGATTATTAGTTATGACTTAGAGTGTAAAAATATTGAAACAACATTGTCTTAAAGTAATTGAATACAATTAACTACAGTAGAAATTCAAAAAATCGCTGGAGCAAAGCATCAAATCAAAACAGTAAAATAATAATCATTATTAGCTCTCTTGGAGCATGAAACCACGATGACCTAATTTCAAAGTGAATAGACCATCGCATAGCTTAAATCATTTCGCTTAATCTTGATTCACAAATAATAGCTACAAATACTATCTATATTTATTTATAATTTTTATCAAATCCATTTGCTACAGATTTAAAAGCACAATAATGTACTGAGTAGCAGCTTCTAATTTAAAGGTTAATCGTAAAGCAAGTTATAAATAGGTCACAGCAATAGCTAAGATATATATGCATCCTTACTGGTGTTTCCCTCCGCCGCCACCGGTCTCGCCACCCTCCAGGCACAGCACCAGCAGCACCGCCAGGTACTTAGCCACATCCATGATAGCAGCACGAGAAATGAGCACGAGTCAAAAGGCACGACAACAGTCCACAACACGCGGTGACCAGTACAGCTGAACTAAAATCACCAACGAACCAATCCACGTTCACATCTTGCTTTACATCACTGCCAATACTTTCTTTCCTTCCAGACTTTTAATTTTATTTTAGATCAGTGGAGCGACGAGCATCACGAGCCAGCACCGCACTGTCGCACGCCGCAGTGGATTGAGTCGCGCAACATCGCGAGATGACCATTTATCCAATTTCACTTAAATAAACCCGTAATGTCAACAAAAAGACCACAATTGCCATTGTCGACGAAGCATGCCAAAAGACATAGTGGGCGTCGCCACCTCACGATTGTCGCTCTAATTTCTATCGAAGCAGAGTTCGTTTCGCCGCCCGGAAATAAGGTGGTCGCTGCATTTTTTTGTGGGCACTGTGTGTTATAACTATTTCACTACCGCTGCCGCTGCGAGCGCCGCATTCTTTCTGACCGCAAGGTAGATGCTGTAATACAGTTACGATTACGCTATTACTACTGGTCAGCTGTCACTTTTCAGCTTGAATTTTTCTAGATAACCCAGTTTATTGGAATGTGCACGCTTAGCCATTGTAAGTATAATAACGTCGCATTCATTCTCCATTCAACTAAAGTTTGGGTCTCCCGTTGAATGAACTCAATAAAAATAGAAGATGCATTGAGTAAGGTCGATTACATCGATTAGTTATTTCTATAAGTGCGGGGTGGCGTGTCATAAATAAAACTTGTAAGGGCCAGATCGTGTTCATAAATAACTCCTAGAGTGCGCCCATTAAAATTTAATCACTCCTTACGATTGAATTTATTGATTTTGTGGTATTGACTAATCTTTTTTGTTTGTTCTAGGTTTTTGATTACTCTGTGTTTCAAAGGAATACATGGTATTTACACTGGATATGAGTGTATCCATTTATTATTTGCTCAATTAGATATGCTTCATGTAGGTGAGTTTTAGACCTATACTTAAGTAAACTGATCGTTAAAATTGTAATAAAAATTTCGTTAAAACGTAAATAAATTTTAGTTCGACAACTAGTCAAGCTAATAACTAATCGAAACACACATTTTGACGATATTTAAACCACAACTTAATATCAAACTCTAAATAATTAAATGTGATTCATTGTAAAAGAATTTTCCTCAGAGATTGGTTCATCATCATCTGCCTTGCCTTTTCCCAATTAGGTATATTGGGGTCGGCTTCCAGTCAAACCAGATTTCGCTGAATATCAGTGTTTTACGTGGAGCGGCTGCCTACCAGACCTCCACAACCCATTAACTGGGTAACACGGTACATCATGGCAAGACTGGAGTCAGATTTGCTGGCTTCTGACTATCCGTAACTACTGCCAAAGATCCACAAATGACAGCCGGGACCAACGGCTTAACGTGCTTTCCGAGGCACGGAGGAAACTCGGTATGTTAAGATGGTCACCCATCCACAGACCAATCTTGGCAAGCGTTGCTTAACCTTGAAGAGCGACCCGTGCGGCTGTTATTATCTAGCCACAAGCTCTTGACATCAGAGATATTTCATCAGAGATGGATTAATCTAAAGAAATAATCCTAATATTTAAAACTAGTTGACTCGCGCAACTTCGTCTGCGTCACAATTTTCATTACTGCACCGCTCCTATTGGTCTTAGCGTGATGATATATAGCCTATAGCCTTCCTCGATAAATGGGCTATCTAATACTGAAATAATTTTTCAAATCGTACTAGCAGTTCCTGAGATTAGCGCGTTCAAGTAAACAAACAAACAAACTCTTCAGCTTTTCAGTATAGGTTATTCCGTTACTGACTGAGTTTTCATCAAAAACGAGCTCGAGACTCCTTTCAGTTTTATTTTTATATTCCTTACAGTTTCGGATTTGGCCATAAAGGCACACTTTAAAAATTCACCCTGTATCAAACTTAAATAAAAAACTCTTAAGTAACTAAAACTAAAAATAATCTAAAATTTTAAATGTGATTCATTCACTATTATGAGCTACATTTAATTATTGGAGTTTATCGGCCTCCATTCAACTAGAACTTACATAACAGCTATCAGATTTATTATGTCATTGATTTTTTAAATTGAAAAGAAGTAGGTTGTACCGGCTGGCACATTTAATTTGAAAAAAAGAGAAAAACTATTTCCATTTCGATTCGTATTCGCAAGTTTTTTACCTTGGCTACAAGTATGTACTTGTAGCCAAGGTAATAAACTTGCTTCTAAATATTCCTTGCTTCTGAATCTCAAGTAATGTTTTGGTGGATTGAAGTACTTACCTCTCAAACAAAACCAAATAATGGATAGCAAAAATACAATATGTTTCAGGAAATGGTTTAACATTCTGAGATTTCTGACTCTGATAAATTAATGCTCAATAGCTGGAACGAAAATAATCTCAAAATTAATTGAAAACTTGTCGCGCGTAAACTTCAGTCATTAGATGAATAACTTGTCAACAGACAATCGCAATAATTCACTTAACTTGCGAAGTTGCGGGTAATTTTACAAAATAAGTCTTGTTGTGCGCTCAATTAGTAAGTGGAATAAACGTTTTGACTTTGACTTTGAATTCCTTGCCGCAGTCTATGATTTCTGTTAGCTACAACCTGGTATGGATGTACCTATAATTAAAAATAAATATAACTTGTATGCCAGCGTGCTTCACCGGCGACCACACCACGGTTTCATGACAGCGGTAAGACAGCGCTCAAACGCAAGACTAGCCAGTATACTATAGTAGTCTTTGCGCAAGACTATCAAACGATACTAATATATAAAATTCTTCCGTTACTGACTGGAGTGACTGACAGACAACACTCTAACACACATCTGAAACTACTGGTTGTAGAAAGCTGAAATGTAGCATGTAGGTTCGTTGGCGAGTGCAGGGGAGCACTAAGAGAGGTTTTCCCTAAATTCTTTCGGGAATGGGAAAAAATGGTCATTACATTAATAAAAACTTAATATTTTCATTTTGGGTGTCATGGCCACATCCATAGGTTTAAATAAAATAATATACCAATCAAAATTTCCTTCATTTATTATAATTTTACCTAAGGTTATAATAAATTTTATATCTACATACTTAAGCATATTTCTAAAAACTATTACAAATATACATTAAGCAAGTAATGAATTCACAAGGTGGCAAAATTAGATAGAATTTAACCTAAAGTTATATAATTTAATCACGTTAGGAAAACCCTCAGTTTTAATATTTGACATACATGTCATTGTTCTAGAAAAAAAAAAAACTACAATATATTCTCATAAAATATTATACTATTGATTTCTTAATTTCAATTTATAAGATTAAAAATACAAGAGGAGTATGTTTAGCTTGTTAACTAAGATAACTATGCGTGGTTCCAAATATACCATTTTCAACTCTTTTTAGATTTAAAAACATAATCAGGGGCGAATTTCACCAACGAAACTGATCGCGATCAAAGCTGATGACGATCACAAACCACGTTTACGACACTGACAGCTCTTGAACGCAGTTCAGATGTATGTACTGATCGCGATTAGATTTGAATTGATGAAAATGGCCCTAAGTTGTATCTGCCTGCTTTAATCTGGATTTGTTTTTCTTTGGTGATCCATCTTAAACGTATCGTTGCGTGGACGCTGTTTTAAGAGGAAATGCGGGCGGATAGACTTTGTATGTAGTCATAATTCCAGGTTTGGCTCTCGACTGTTTCTTCCTCCAATATTGGACCAATTTAATATATAACTCACAAACTGAATAAGGAAGTTTACTGTGTCCCTGTTTTTCTTTTTCATTAATAGTTGCTAAACTTGTACAAAAAAACAAACTTGGCTATGTTGGTAGCGGATTACCGGCAAATTTTATGCATTTTTTTGGGTTCTAGTGCATATAAGGTTAATATCAATAAAGAAAACAGGGACACGGTTTATATTAATCTTATAGTTTATGAAATATCTTCTAAATCGTTCCAATACTGGAGGAGGAAACAGGTGAGAGCCAAACCTCGAAGTATGACTTTTTACATACAAAGTCACTCCGCCCGCGGTTCCTCTTACGTTACAACCTAAAGATCCTACGAGTACGCTACGAATTCGTTATGTGCCGCTACGATTATGCTACGCACACGCTACTATTGTGCTACGCGCACGCTACTATTGTGCTACGCGCACGCTACTATTATGCTACGCACATGATGTGCGAAACGCATAGTAGTGCTATTCTGTAACAAAATGTTCGTGTCTCGAGTTTTCGACGGCGGAATCCGAGGTGAAATATGAAACGTATTAATATAACACTTATACTGTGTGTGATAAAGCTCACTTAGTGCTTTGTTACTCAGGTGAAGCTCGATTTCGAAATAATTATTTACAGAATAGCACTGCTAGACCGGTCACTTGGAGGAGCCTTATGTCCAGCAGTAGACGTCTTTTGGCTGGTATAATGATGATGATGATGATGATGTTTTTTTTTCTTATTTATGAGTTGGTGAATCGTAGTCACCTACTCATAAATAAGAAAAAAAAACGTCGAGTGCCATGTTCACACAGGTTACAATTCTGCTAGGCTCAGGCTACAACATCGTTACGACTACGTAACGTTCCTTTTTAACCGACTTCTTCAAAAATGAGGAGGTTCTATGTTCGGCTGTAAGTATGTATTTTTTTAATGTATTTTCACCGATTTCTCCGCCAATTGTGGAGCGATAAACAAAGATAATTTTTGTTCACTTTTATCATTGTCATTGGATTTAAGTAATGCATACAATCATCAGCGTGGATGGCAATGTCGGCTTTGACCGACAACGATCTTTGATTTATATAAAACTACTATTTTTAAGTTTTATGAGTCAGCTAAGAAATATTAAATAACCCAAAATAAATAAAACATTAAGGAAATCTTTACAAAGAATAATTTAAGCTCTATCTAAATAGTTCCTTTTAACAAAGTATCAGTCGAAAGGTGCAGTCAGTCTTCAGTTTACAGAGAGGGCGGAGAGGTCTACAATGTAAGTATTGTTAATATTTATTTGTACAATGTTTAGATTCCCTACATTCGCTTATTAACTATTCGATAACAATTCTGGAGGGAAAATCTCTTTTTAGATTAACAGTTTGTAAAGTATTCACACTCATCAAAAACTGCAGCACATTAATATACTTTGAGTTAGGTACAATCATCATCTGCCTAGCCTTTTACAATAATTAAGTAAAATGATTACCTAAAAATATTTCACGCGCAAACGTCAAAGCATGTTTCCTTTGAAAGTCAGGACTCTTCTCTGTGGAAAGGTGGTTTGCGGCATTGAAATGAAGTGCAAAACCATAGATTTAAATGGTAAAGATACGGTTATCCAAACATTAGCATGCGCGTTCACCATATCAGAAACACGCATTTTAATGTTTGGCACACACAACCGCTGTCAAAAATAGCCGACCACGTGACGAGTTTGCTTCGGTCTATGGTAGGCGCCAAATAAATGAGAAATAAGTCACTGACCTTCATACATTGGGCCCAATCTGTAGCCGCTCTGAGCAAAAATAATATTCGCCGCTCTTTACACTAACACCATCCCACATACATTGGGCCCGATCTGTAGCCACTCCGGGCAAAAATAATATTGGCCGCTATTTACACTAACACCATCCCACATACATTGGGCCCGATCTGTAGCCACTCCGGGCAAAAATAATATTGGCCGCTCTTTACACTAACACCATCCCACATACATTGGGCCCGATCTGTAGCCACTCCGGGCAACATCGAGGTCGGGTCGACGATGACATACCTGGGTCTCGTCCTCGATAGCCGGTGGAACTTCGTCGAGCATTTCCGACGTTTGGCTCCCAGACTGGGGCGGGCCGGAGCTGCCTTTAAGCGGCTTCTGCCCAATCTAGGGGGACCAAACGGCTCCTGCCGGAGGCTTTACGCGGGGGTTGTGCGTTCCATGGCCCTTTATGGGGCGCCTGTTTGGGCGCCTACTTTGAGGAAGCGACCTGCCCGTTACCTCAACGCGTCCCAGAGGGTCATGGCCATCCGGCTGGCCCGGGGATACCGCACGGTCTCTGGCGAGGCGAGAGCCTTCTTGCTGGACTGCCACCATGGGATCTGGAGGCGAGAGCCCTCGCGCTCATTTACGAGTGGCGCGTGGAGGCGCAACGCCAAGGCGAGACTCCTCTGCCGCGGCAAATTGCAGCAAGGCGGACGGAGCTCCGGCAGGATCTCATGGCGGTATGGAGACAGCGACTGTCGCAACCCAGCGCTGGGCATGCTACAATCCAGGCAATTAGTCCCCTCTTTGAGGAGTGGCTGGAGCGGCGCCACGGCGTCCTCACTTTCCGCCTGACGCAGATACTCACCGGACACGGTTGTTTCGGGAGATACCTGTTTCGGATTCGGCGGGAGGATACGCCCGGGTGTCATCACTGTGAGGATCGCCCGGAGGACACGGTGGAGCATACGGTGGAGGTCTGCCCTGCTTGGGCGGAGAACCGCCGGGTCCTTGTTGAGGCGATCGGCGGCAGCGACCTCTCGCGACCGGCCCTAGTACAATCTATGGTCCAGAGCGAAGAGGCATGGGAAGCGGTCACCTCCTTCTGCGAAACAGTAATGCTAGCGAAGGAGGATGCCGAACGTGTGAGAGAGAGGGAAACCTCACGACCCAGCCGCCGCAACAGAAGAAGACGCCCCAGGCGTCGGGAGTCGCAGGGCGATTTCCGGCCACCGTAGGCGCGGGCCTGCGGACGGCGAGCATTGGGTGGCTCGCCGTCCGATCAGAACCAGGCCCGGGTCGGCGGCGCGCTGTGTTCCACGCGCGCCTTAAGGAGATGTCAGCATGGGAGACGGGGCCCGCTAGGGCCAGTGCCTGCCGGGGTGCGGAATCCGTTCGAAAGAGACGCCGCAGCCCTGGAACGCAAAGGGCATTGGGAGGAGCACGGATGGGTTTTAGTCAGTAAGAGTCTGACACTCCCTTCCGCCTCGCCCAGAACGGAAGGAGTCATTTGATGATTTCCCATCCTAAAAAAAAAAAAAAAAAAAAAAAAGCCACTCCGGGCAAAAATAATATTGGCCGCTCTTTACACTAACACCATCCCACATACATTGGGCCCGATCTGTAGCCACTCCAGGCAAACATAATATTGGCCGCTCTTTACACTAACACCATCCCACATACATTGGGCCCGATCTGTAGCCACTCCGGGCAAAAATAATATTGGCCGCTCTTTACACTAACACCATCCCACATACATTGGGCCCGATCTGTAGCCACTTCGGGCAAACATAATATTCGCCACCCTTTACACTAACACCATATAAGTCTTGAGCTTGCTATTGCAAAGATGGGATGGTATTGTGATGTTCATAAATGTAAAATCGGTAAAAAAATCGGGAGAACTTCTTTGTATTCTCAAGCCGAAAATCATTTCTTACATAAAGGAAAAATTGGTTCGTTCTTTCCTATTTACGTATTTCTTCTTCTTTCTTTCGGCTTGTCTTGCTTAAATGCTGTCTGGCCCTTAAGGCGGTTTAGAAATTCTGACACTAGGATGTGTGAGGGTCGTTAGACCTTACTGCCCACACGATAAGAAGAAGTGCTGTCTTATAATTTTCTTAGGAGACAGCATTAAGAAAATTATAAAACAAGACAGAACTTTTAAATATGTTGGTCCGTCTAAGGGTTTATTGACGCTAAAGTAGAATTTGTTGTAAAAGAAAACCTTAAAAAATACTATTTTATCGGGCTGCTCGGCATGGTAATTTTTATTAGATGTTTCACTCCTATAGATAAATTTGAGGACTTCGTGCAACCGTCCGGCACATCAATTTTGCCACCCCTCATTTTTGCGGTTCTGGGCATTTGCCCAGCTTGACCCCTTAGATCGGGCCCTGTGCATTTATTGACTTCTATCGTGATCATTTACGGTTTCCATTAATGAAAATGTTTCATATAAATTTATTGTTCGGATATAGACTACTCTTACGAAGGAATTTAAGGCTTGTATTCATCCCAATTACCTTGTGCATACAAACGGAGCTAATTACGCTTCTACGCGCCACTCCGCTTCCCACATTTTTAATTTTTTACTATAAAAATAATACATATTTTTAAAAAGTAACAAAACCAAATTATTTTCGTTTGTATTGAAAAGCAGTACTTAAATATTTTTTGAAACTCTTTTGATAAAAAATTAAAATAAAATCGTTTGGATTTGGAGGTGATTTAGTGGTTTTTTTTCTTATTATGCGATACCGATAGACATATTCTGGCTAAACCAAATTACGAGTCATATCATGTGTAGATTACTGACTATTTTTTCAGATGTAATTTCTGTGTTAGTGCCGACGAAAAACTGCTTCATCTGCACGCTATTTTAAGCTTTTTTCGAGAGAGCAGCCTTAAGGAAAGATCAATGAACACGATTGTAAGTTTATCTGGCACCTACCATGGTCGGAACAATTTGAAGCGTCAGAAAAACGAGCGGTCCGCCCTATCTATTGGTACCATGTAAGTCAATATGCAGAACATATTTTTGGATCAGTGTACATACAACGATGTCTTTATATGATTTAATGTTTTGTTTTTAAACAGGACGTTATGTATTAACGTTTTTTGCTTAAGCACATCTTTGTAGGTTTTTTATGGCTTGCCGCATCCCGTGTTAATGTCTCAATGCGTACCTGCAACAAAAACAACTACTTAATTCTCTGTTCTAATTTAGTAGATACTTACGAATGATTTAATGAGTTCAATTAGATACTGCAGTTTGTATACACTGTCATAATTCTGTTTCCATCAAGCCCTGTGGTTGAGCCACAAAACAATAAAAGAAATGCCATAATATACGTATTATACTATGTCTACCATTTCTGCCTAATATTTTCCAACTATATTAGGCTTGGCTTCCAGTATAACTGGATGCAACTACCTACCAGATTTTTACATAGAACGACTGCCTGTCTGACCCCTACAACCCCGTAGGCTAGGCGATACGACAGTACGACACTCCTTGGCAAGACTGGTGACAAATTGCCTGGGTTTCTGACTACCCTTTATAATAGGGAAGATGTAAGTACAGAATGTATGAGAATTTTTTTAATAAAATGATAACAAATAAAAACTTTGCCATTGCAACGTTTTCATTTTAGTAAATATAGATGGTTAACAAAAATAATAAATTAAAGTAACGTGAAACGGAATGTATTTAAAAACAACAATTAGCGTTTAGTGACGTCACTGCCGTTATGACAACGAAAAGGCTGTATATTTTTGACTTAGGACAGTTCATGACAAGTGTCAGATAGGAATGACTCAACTGCCTTTGTCGGGCAAACGGTCAGTTTAAAACCGCAATTTTGAAAAGAAAGCACTTAATTTTTTTTATTTGTTATGGTTTTGCTCTTGACTCTAGTCTATGTCAGAGATGACAGAGACAAAGTCTGCGATGGAGCGAGCCTACCCAGAAGGAGCCTGTTCACTCTAACTTTGAAGAGATTAGGGTTGTATGCTTTTGGAAACACAGACGCTGGCAGAGAGTTCCACTCCTTTGTTGTGCGCATATAAAAAACGTTTGGAAACGCTTAGTGCGAATTGGTGGAATAGCTACAAGGTAGGGATGGTAAGATGCAGTGCGTCTATGCGTTTTTTAAATTTAAATATGGTCTATTTTACATAGAATTCATTAAAATGGAAGCAAGATGAAAATATTGCATGTACTGTCAAAGATCTACATATGAAAGCCTGTGTTGGTTCCGGCTCTCATTAGGCGCTCTTTGACAGTTGTTACGTGCTTAGGTCTAAAATAATACGGGAATTGGTGTCGAGTATTATTAGATCCAAAATTAGAATACCCGGAGCCACCGTGTCAGTGGGCCAGCCATGTTTATCGAAGAACTGATAGCCGGTGGAACAGAGAAGTGCTGGAGACGAGACTGGTATCGCGTTTCTACAAGCGCAGCGTAGGACGCCTCTCAGTAGTGGACCAAACAGCCAAATGGTTGAAAGAGACTGGATATGGAAGGAGGAGGTCTTGGTGGTTTTTAAACAGTTTGTGAGAGTTCGTTATCGGGCTTTGGACTGCAATGGCTGACTGTAGTATTACTGTTTCATTTACGCAGTCTAAGATGGCAGTAGATTTTATTCAGGCGAGATGGCAGTTCCTAACACGATTTAGATAGCCGCTCGTTCAGACCGCTTTCAAAAACAAAATTCAGGCCGCCCTAGACCTGCCGTCTGAAAAAATATAATTAAAACCCTCACAGTAATCCCTTTCATTTGATATGTCGTTTGTTGTTTGATACAGTTAGAAAAACTATTTTTTTTTTCAATTTTTCTAGTTTGACTCCCAAAAGTGAACCCCTTACAATTTTTTTATTTTTTATTTACGTAACTCTTCCATGTTTGGGTTACAGAAATCCATATGTATACCAAATTTCAACAGAATCGGTCCAGTAGATCTGGAGAAAACTGGCTGTGACAGACGGACAGACCGGCAGACAGACCGACAGACACCCGGGTGATCCCATAATAGTTCCGTTTTTTACGGATATTCGGAACCTTAAAAACGCAGATTCGTCTAGACGTTACAAATACCACCACTAGTAGGTACTTCTGCTTCTCTTTCACTCACCTAATTCCTTCTATAAAGAGGCACGATATGACGGGTTGGCAGACCAGTGATCTCGTGTGGGGGTACATCGGGGATCGCCAGCCCGACGTCTAGCGGGACATCTGGCAGGAACTCTGGGATGCCGATCCCGGGCACTGGCTGGCTGTGCTGCCCCACGGGCGGCTCATCGTGGATGTGCATGTGGTGGAAGTGTTCGTGTTCCTCGGTGGCGGCCAGGCTGTGGTCCATGTGCGGATCGCGATGCGTGTGGTGGTGGTGGATGGTCTTGTACACCGTGTGCGTGTGCTTTATCTTCTTCACCTTGTAGGGCACGTGGATCACCACCTTTTTATTGCGTCTGTAGATACAAAAATAATTGTTTTATAAAGAATTAGTTTCTGTCCGCATAGTCCGCGCGGGCTGTCATGAAGCGAATGTCAGAAATTATTTCAAGGGAACATAATCATAGAATGAAAAGTATTTTATGTACAATAGTACATAATACAATTCAGCCGTTAAGACGTGAAAAGGTAATAAACAAAAAGATGTGGACACAGTTACTTTCTCATTTACTCATATAATATTTGTATGGATAAAATATATCCGAATCTTCTCAACTCAAAGACATGTAACACCCACCAATCCGAACTGCGGCCGCGAGGTGTAACAAGACTCAGCAAGATCTTTGGGTTCGGACAGAGACGTCTCTATCAATCACACCCGACAATCTAACCATAAATAGACGTGTCATATAACAACGAGCTGCGAACAGTACTTTGATTAGGAATCACATAATAATAGTGCAATTATCAGTAGGTACACTACATTTGCGGTTATGACAAACGAATGCCTTGTTACGATATTACCGCCGCGCTCAAAAAATGTGAGCTATTATCACATGCATGTCATTTAGTTGTGATAGCTAGAGATGTACCTACTAACTAATCACCGACTAATCTGCGCTAGTGATGGGTCGTTGAAGGTTTTTCCGTCAACGAAACGTTAACGTTGAATTGTGTTTGTCAACTAGTTGATCAACTAGTTAATTTCGTCAACGAGTTAACGTGTTACGAACGTCAACTTGCATGAACGATAAACGGTTAAGGTGAATGCTCCAGGGTAGCCCGCGAAATTCAAATATTTTTATGTTTTTTGCAATTTGCCGGTCAGTGTGAAGCTGTATGTGGACCAAATGCGATCTGCGACCGTAACGCGTATTTATCTAAAGAATTATAACCATTTTAATCATCAATATAGCCCTCTAAGTTCATGTAGTTCGAAAGAAAGAATATTTCAGAAATAATCATTCTTTCGAACTACATGAACTTAGAGGGCTATATATGTTATGGTCGCAGATCGCATTTGGTCCACATACAGCTTCACACTGACCGGCAAATTGCAAAAAACATAAAAATATTTGAATTTCGCGGGCTACCCTGGAGCATCCACCTTACGCTTTTATTAACGTATGCTGTTGTAATGTTAATTTACGAACAATTTGATGCAGTTTACCTAATGAAAGATTTATAAGAAATCTTTTCTTTACATATATTACGAGTACAACTAGCTTTCCCACTATCAGCTTTCTCAAAATGAAAGATGATAGATACAATTTACGTACGTTGAAAATAACAAAACGTTGGGTTCATTTTCTCGTTTCGTCAAACGAGTTGAATTCATAAACGTCGTTGTCTCGTAACTCGTTGACGAATTCAACGAGTTGATTTGTACACGGTCAACGTTAATCCCGTTGAAGACACATCAACGTTGATTCAACTAGTTCGTTGATTCAACGCCCATCACTAGTCTGCGCATAGACAAAATAACATTTTTAGGGTTCCGTACCAAAATGGTAAAAGGGGATCCTTTTTATGGTGCGACTGAGTCTGTCTGTCCGTCTGTTACAGCTGGATATCTCAAGATCTACTAAAGCTATCAACTTGAAATTTTGAACAGTTTTAAATGACGATTGCCCAGCTATTTTGCATTTAAAATGTTTATTTTTTGCAACAGGGACAGAAGTGGTCTTATAAATTCGAAGTAGGTCTACTAGACATTTGTACATTCTCATACATGTGAAGGTTTCGTTTCCACCTGACATGGTGCGATAATGCGTAGCGATGGATGTATTTCTTAAGAACCAATATAATTGCATGCCCCGAGCGAGGCTAAGTAAATTAAGCGATTCTATTTATTGGTTACTTACAAGGTTTGTATGAAAAACCAATGTATTTCATACAAAACTTCTAAGTCCTTTGAAGAAATTAATGAACCGTTTTTAAATAAACTTGATAAGCTTACGTAAAATACGTAAAACCACAGATGTTTCTTATTCTATGCGTAAGACTAAACTCTTTTTTAAAAAGAAGAGCAAGTGAGAGTGATATTTCAGTAGTAAACTTCAAATTTGTCTCTCTGGCTCTCTAAGTTCTACTAGCTAGCTCTGTAAACAAACTGACTTTTTAGACCTTGTAATATTATTTAATGTCTTATAATATTATTTTAGTCCAAAAACCTTGTAATAGTCAATATAATTTCCATGAATAAGGACTCGCGAGTTTCTATAAAATACTGGGAAAATCTTCATTAAGCCCGCATGGTCGGATAATTTATTTCCTATGAAAATATATTATTAGAGCATTTCAAATGCTTAGAAAACTATAAGCTCTATAGCTCTCAGTGCGCCAATTAAAATTATAGCGAGAATTCTCGGAATTTAGCTTATACTTCAGAATAAGACTACTTTCCAGTTTCCTGAAATTATACTCAAAGCTGCAGTAATGACTTAGTTTCCTCGAAGCTCAATGTTCGCCAGTATATTAATTATTTCACCGGATAATTATTCGGGTGCGGCGGATCGGCCCGCACTAAATTCAAACATATGGTGTTGTATGACAGCGTTTACGGAGAAGCGATTTTACACGCGTTTGCTTAAAATGCATGTCTTGTGGAGCCCGCCGATGGCAACAGCACGTGACACGCGGCGGAGCCCGCGGCGTTGCGCGCGGCAATTCAAAAATACGGCAATACCGGCCCGCACTCCCAATGTCCACTTTATCTGCCGCGGCAATGCCCGCCGCGTGCTACGCCACGGGCGCAGCGGCGGGCACCCCTACTCTGCACGCGCCGCACCACGCGCCGCGTCACGCCCCGCGTCTACATAAGCAACATCATACATTGCCATATTATGTTTGTGTTGGCACTTGTGATGATGCGGCCCGATGCACGAACCGCCTCTCCGTGAACAGAAAAAAAACATCCGACGCCCCGCGAGACGCCACGCGCCCACGCAGCTAACGCGCGACGCGCGACGCCTCACGTCTCCGTAAATGAGCACAAAAAGGTATCCTGGGTCTCGATGGGATATCCTATAAAACTTATAATTCAACGTCCAAAAATTATTTTTTAACCCTGTACACTTTAGTGTTAAAATATGATTTTTAAACGCGATGTACAGTCGAAGAAAGATAAAGATAGGGTCTTGCTGTTCTGCCTCCTGCTGATATCGATGAAAATGGAGTTTTGTTTTGTTCCTGTGCTGTTCCTTTCTGATTAATTTCGTTGCGGGATCCAAGATAGTTGAACTGTTTCTCCGGGACTCGTCGAACTTCATTGAGACGGCGTTTTTCTGGTGGTCGCCACTGTTGTTTCTGGATCTCAAGATTTGCAGTGATTGGGCAAAGTTTAGCGGGCATATCACAAAAAATTAAGACTACTCGGTCGTTTGAGTGCTAACTAGTCAACGAGTCGGCCAAGTCTAGTCTTCTATAGATATTACCGTAACAAGCCACTTGGTCATCGTCTGTCAGCCGTTCTGCAGAGCGCGTGTAATGCAATTGAGATAATAGCGATACTGGTACAGTTTACATATGGTTTACAAAGCGCGCTTTTCCGTCATAGGCCAGTAATTTCGGGAGTTTCCTACTTCGATGCGCGTGAGTTGATTTCAGCGTTTCCTGTTACATAGGTATTACGTTGGATTTCAAATTGTATTTCTTCTCACGTATTGGCAACAACTGAGTCAGGACGGTTCTTGTCGTGGAAAAATATTAGATAGTCAGCACGATTGTAGTGGGTTTATTTGCATGCATAGATAACTTAGATTTGACAACTTTTGAACAGCCTGGAGATAAGCAGTGTTAGACCATGGGACCTACTCATAACCTACCTAGGTTAGACACAGATTTTTTAACAGATTACTAGTGGTAATGTTGGCATCATTATCGCTATATGTTCGCCAACAAAAGATTCTTTGGATCTCATAAACTTCCTAAACTATTCAACACCGAACTAACACTTAAAGAAGTCAAGTACTTAGGAATGATTCTTGATAGCAAATTTCTCTGGAATAAGCATCTTGAATACAAACTTAACAAAAGAACAATCGCACTTTACTAATGCATAAAAAATGTAAGGAAAAACTTGGGGGCTGTCTCCAAAGAAGAAAAACGAAATAAGCATCTATACAGATGGCTCAAAAACTCAAAACGGTTCGGGGCTAGCGAATATAGCTCGTTTTCCCAATGCGAGTGTGTCTCCATAACACAAGCCGCAACAGCAGTATCGTCTAGGGATACACAACTACGCAATAAGATTCGTATCTGATAGCCTAGCTGTGATAAAACCCTAGAAAACAAACGAACCAACAGAAAATTAATCTTTAAATGTCACCTCGCCCTGGAGAGTATATCACTGTGTAACCGAATCACCCTCCAGTGGATCAAAGGGCACAGTGGATCCTTAGGCAACGATGCCGCAGACGAACTTCCGAAGAGAGGTTACGTCCGAGGTTGAGGTTAGGTCCGAGATGGCAGTGCTAGTCCTGTAACCACTCCTCCCCTACCTTTCTCGCAGTTTCGTTCATGGATACGCCTGAGATCAGCTGAACTTCATAATAACAAATGGTCACAGGCTACAGACTACAGACAGTCAAAAATGGCAGAGCCAAGTCTACATCCGCGACTAGCAACACGACTACTCAACCGAAGTACAAATAACCTCAGAAAAATCATAAGAACATTAGCGGGCCATTGCCCCCTAAACAAACATCTCTTTAACATCGGCGCCACAGACAGCCAGTAGGCTGCCTGTGCTCAGAGTGCTGCTGGGGCTGCTTTGATGACGAAGAATCAGCCGCCCATGTCATCCTGGAATGCGAGGCCGTGGCTACCCAACGTCAACTAATCCTCGGAACGGTAAGGTCACTCCGCGAAGCCTGTTAATGCTCCCAGGAAACGTCTGTGCTTCTGGGCGGAGCTAGGCTGGCTAACGTAGCCAGGAGAACCACGCACAACGGACCGAATGAGAGTCTAAGTGTAGAGAATGGAGTCCCTACTCTACTCTACTGCTCTACTGGCATCGTTATCGTTTGTTAGAAAAATAATTTTATAACCCTGTCCCGCGCTTCGTCTCCGTCAAATTTTTCATGAACGCTCTGCTCCAATACGAGCGGTCGTAGCGTGATTTTATAATAACCTATAGCCTTCCTCGATAATTGGGCAAGGGCAATAGACCATTAAAATTCATAAGAGTAGTTCTTGAGATTAACGTGTTCAACCAAACCAATAAAATCTTCAGCGTTACAATCTTCAAAAACATAAAAAGCTCGTGTCACGACTCACGGTGTTTGTTACCGAACTCCTCCGAAACGGCTCGACCTATTTTCATGAAACTTGTATGTATATTCGGTAGGTATGAGAATAGGTGGTAGGGTACTTTTTTTAAAGTTCGAAAATGGTTAAATTTACAGAAAAATGCTAGAGGCATTTTTTGTAGATGATTTCACGACGAACAATTTTTAAAATTACCTCTATTGACCTCCGACCAATAAATCGCGAGATATTCGCGAAAAACTAATTTTCGTGACCTTTTGACCTTTATAACTTTTTTAGCCGACACGATATCAAATCAATGTCGATTTTTCATATCTTCATTATAACGCCGTAATATAGACCAGGTGTGTACAAAAATTTTTCAAGAATTTTTTCGCAGGTTGGGGTTTAAAATGCCTAAAATGACTGGGCTATCAGTCAGTTAGTTGATACCTATCTATACGTAACACGAAATTGATGGAGACAGTCTTTAGAAATAGTGAGGAATATGATGAGTAAAAGATGATAATATGAATGGGAAGAGAGTGAATGATTTTGTGACTAGTGATGAAGAAGAAATTAAAACGAAGATACTTTGCGGCGACCTCGAGTAGAAACCTTTTTTACGTCTGGGAAATCTATCAAATGACTCTTACAGACTAAAACCCATCCGTTCATCTCAATGTCCTTTGCGTTCCTGGGCCGCGGTGACTCTTTCGAACTAATTCCTCAACCTTGGCAGGCAGAGTACGTACCAAAGTTGGGACTAAAATAAGTATTTTTTAATGATTTGCTAGCCTAGACCTATTCACTTTTAACTTAAAACGGCTAAAGATATTGGATGATGAGTTGGTGTTTGGACGGTGGACCATCAGGGTCTGAACTTTGTTGCCGAGTGAGAGAAAGACACAATAAGGGCCTACGCACACCGGGACAGAATCGCAGACGATTTTGCCATCGGTCAGCGCACAAGCCTAGCCTAGATGCTAACTGTAGCGTTCCGGCGGCCTACCAAGACATGCCGCGACGTGCCGCGGCATCCCACCGTGAGATCCCTAGAGCGCTCTCCAATGCCGTGTGAAGAATACCTTTCAGTGGAAAGGGATTCTTGACGCATTGGAGAGCGTCACTAAGCGGAATCAAATTATAACATTGGCATTTATGTCGTATTCCGACTAGATAAGTTTGATTACCTTTGGTAAAAAATTAAATACATTTCCATTCCGTCCTGGTATGCGTAGGCCATAATACGGGACGAGTGGTTCTATACCTTGAAGGAACACCTACTCTGGCAGAGAATTGAGTATTTTACTAAAAAAATCGAATGAGTCCGTCCGTACGTCATCTGGCTTGGTAAATTTGGTACATTTTTACCAAGCCAGATGACGTCACGCGTGTCTTGAACTCGCTGTATCCTCTTTATTTTTTTGAAAAATAAAAAAATACGTTCTAATACTTTTTGATAATCCATCAGATGGACTAATTAGATTTTTTTAGTAAAATACCCCATTGAACTCCTTAGCTGGTCACATAATGATATAAGTAAGTTGAATGTTAGACTCACCCTTCGGTATTCGCAACAAGCATTGCTAACAGCGCAACAAGGCAAAGCAGAACCTGGAAACAAAATGCACTTAGATAAATAGATATACAAACTCTTATGGCCAATTTCTACACCTACACACATAATATGATTAAGTTCCCATTTAAATTGCTAGGTAAATAGTTTCATACAAATTCTGTTCCATTTATAGGATTCCGTACCCAAAGGGTAACCAACGGAACCCTATTACTAAGCCTCCACTGTCCGTCCGTCCGTCCGTCTGTCTGTCAGTCAGCAGACTGTATCTTAAGAGCCGTAACAGGTACAGTTGAAATTTTCACAGATTGTGAATGTCTATTGCTGCTATAACACCAAATAATAGAAATTAAGGTTCATGGCACGGAACCCTTCGTGTGAGATACCAACTCGCATTTGGCCGGCTTTTTTATTTATTCAGTACTAACACTTTACCCGCGACTTCGTCCACGTTGCAATTTTCTTAAGGATCCCTATTTTTTCTGGTAATAAATATAGCCTATGTTAGTCAGGAATAATATAGCATTCTAATGGTAAAAGAAATTTTGAAATTGGTCTAGAAGTTTTTGAGTTTGTTCGTTACAAACATATAAATTTTTCCTCTTTTTAATTTAGTGTAGGTAGACTAGTGGTGGACAACGCGAAACAGGCCCTTAGTCTGTAAAAATCTTATCACAAGGCTCAGGTCATTTCACACTTTGATAATTTCTTCGCATGCTTCGTTTTTAACGTGGGCTAAAGGCAACTTCAATACTGAGACGTAAGTTGTTCAAGTACAAACATATCAACGAAAAAAGACTACTCTAACAAATCTGAGTGGTGTATTTCCCTGTAGTTGTAGTAGCACGCGCAGATAAAATAGTTCGCCACTTAATTTAATACTTGGTTCCAAATAGAACATTATTCATTAGAACACTATTCTACATGAAATGTTTACAAATGTTGGCATTATTAAGTATTTTTAGAGTTCTTAAAAACAACGCCGGGAAGTCACATCATGATAAGCGGCGATAAAGAAAATGTGGAAATGGTTTATTTCCGACATTTCGCTTATATTCTAGTTAGTTCTAGTCTGTCACCACGTCACGCAATGCTCTACTTTTATAACAATTATGAGGTAAGAAGCCAAAATTAAATTTAAAACGATTAATTTTATAATAACTGTGCAACATGCAACTTATACACTTCTTATATAGTAAAGCAAATTGCGCTTAAAATATAAATAAAGTAGGTAATCAATCAATTTACGCTGCTATGCGTGTCTATGTTGGTCATGGTAGGGAAGATCAGGTAGATGGCATGAGGACAATTATAACTTATAGCATTGGCTGCAAATTAGTCAACTTAACACATCATCAATTAGTGCTAATTAATTAAAAACGTGAGAGTAGCGCAAAACAAATCGTCTGCTGACTAATGAGTCGCTAACATATTGCTGAACAAGTTAATGAGTGACATGCAAATTGACGAACGTTCTCATCGGTGCTAGAAAAACTTACCGCACTTCTACAATCCATAATCGTATCTATTGTTGTATAACAATGTAGTGAAAAGCACAGCAGCCGAACATGTGTCGCTTGTCGCAAGAAACGTCGGAAAAACGGCGCGGAGAGATGCGCGTGTGAAATGATTCGCTGAATGACGCGTGCGCACTAGACTTACGGAAAATTCGCACTTTCCCACCGCGATACGATGCGCCCGAGTCTAACCACAAACTAGCAATGAAGCCGATGCGCCTATCAATACTTATATATGGCATACATTAACACTATGTACGGGTACTCCGGCCGAGCGTCCCGTATCTGAAGCTCTGCACCGCTTGCAGCTGACTCTCTCTAAAGTCTAGAAACATCTGACAAACTACGTGGTTGTTTATGGTTAAAGCACTGATCCTAGCTATCATTTGTAGATATTTCTTTGAGAATTGTGCTGTACGTGTCGTCAGAAGCCGAAAATTTTAAACCACCCTTGCCAAGTTACCAGAGTGTCCAGTTTACTCGTATGGCGGGCAAGCAGGCATTCGCTCCATGTAAAATAAGTACAATCAGCTGTATCCGGTTAGACTCGGGAGTTCAACACCATTGTGCTTGGTACATGTGTTAGAATGGAGACCGCGTATGGGCCAACGTAGTTTGGGACGCCCTGCGGCACGATGGGTCGATGATTTAATGAAGGTGGTTGTCAGCGGATGGATGTGGACTGCTCAGGACCGGAATGGTTGGCGCTCTTTGGGGGAGGCTTACGTTCAGCAGTGGGCGATAATTGGCTGATATGGTGAGTCTTATAACTAGGAGCCACACTTTACCTGAGAGTGCTTGGTGAAAGACAAGTCCGCGGACTTATCTAAATAGTCACTGGACTCAACTGACCAGTTGAGTCGTTGGATCGGTGGTGGACGAAGTGACGTACTTCTTATAAAAGATAATTAAAAAAACCCGTTGATGCTCTTCTAATCTGTATCTTATGAACATAAACTAAACAAACCGAGTACCTATGTAAGGGTCGCAGCAGGTAGCGTTCTGTAGTTTCTGCCTTAACATGCATTGCCATGTGGGTACATGGAATTAAATCGTCAGTTAATGTATACACGTGTAAAAAATATTCTCCAAAATTCTATACGCAGCTAAGAGGTGGCTATAACGAAAACTATTAACAAAGAATGAGGAGATGATTGCTTGGAAATTCAAGGACAGAGTTCCAAAAAATACCTTTTTGAAGTCCTCAAATAGTGTCTGAAATCGAATATGTCTCGAGGTGATAGTGCACTTGACCTTAAAACATCGATACATATTTTAAAGCTGGTAATGACTTTGAAAATCCAATGATCTAGTTTTAGTATCCGTCAAAATAGGGCACGAAACTCATTTGAGCACTTTCCCCATTGCTCATAGTTTCATAGGATATGGCCGATCCACACCCCATTGAAAACCGCAAAATTGTCTGGGTTGTAGTGGATGTGTTGCAGACAACTGATATCCAGGTAATGGTCTAGATGTCATTTAGGCCGCTGATTTAACAGCACCGTTCTATGAAAAAGCGGGGCAGCTAATTAGCAAACCTCACGCCCCAGCCGCCGCAACAGAAGAAGACGCCCCGGGCGTCGGGAGTCGCAGAGCGATTTTCGACCACCGTAGGCGCGGGCCTGCGGACGGCGAGCGCTGGGTAGCTCGTCGTCCGATCAAAACTAGGCGCGGGTCGACGGCGCGTTGTGTTCCACGCGCGCCCCAAATAAATGTCAGCATAATAGACGAAGCCCGCTAGGGCCAGTGCCTTCCAGGGTTGTGGAATTTGTTCGAATGAGTCACCGCGGCCCTGGAACAAACGATGACGCGGCCTGGAAAAACACGGATGAGTTTTAGTCAGTAAGAGTTTGACACTCCCTTCCGCTCCGCCCCAGGCGGAGGAGTCATTCAACCAGTTGAACGGTTGATTAAGCTGGTTGGCTGCGACAGATGTCATGAGTATCGTAACTTATAAAGGCACCTGGCCAAAGAACCAGCCACCATTAGCATACTGAGAGAACTTTTATCTAACGCAAGCCCAGAACTGGTTACAGGAGTGATTGATTCTAGAACATGTTTTGTTCAGGATGTTTTCCTCCACTGATTACTTAAAGTCGCGTTCACCGCTTTGGCAGCAGTGGTGGATGAAATACATGAAGTAACGAAAATGCGAATGTTACTTAACCTATCAAAATAAACAGGTGGAACCGGGCCAATGAATATGACCAGCTTTTGACTAAAAAGCTACTGGCTGGAAAATATCGTGCAGTTGGTGCTCAAGGTATTTTTAAGGCAATGTAGATGTTTATTAGTTTTTAAACAAATTAAACTTCACACTAGGAAAATGTTACTAGCAACGACTAGCCCTCGGGGAGTAAAGAGGTGAGCACACCAACACGTTAACTTAATCATTTATTAAGTAGATTCCACCAGAAGCAATCTAATACTAACTAATTTATCATGTACCTATAAATGCGAAAGTACGTTAGTTTGTTTGTTCCACTTTCATACCTTAATTGCTGAAACGACTTTCATGAATTTGGTACAGAAATATAAGGGAAGACCAAGACGATTACCTATGTGTTACGTATGTATGCGTGTGCCTACGCACCGATAAGTATGTGTGCGAATAAACGTCAGTGCGTTACTAGCAAGCATTGGTTTCACTCGTCTGTCCTCGTACTTAACATTGGCGACGAGTACCTACCTGCGTTAAATAAAGTAAAAATGTCCGGAACAGTTTTTGGACTTTTAACTGTGTTTGATCACAATGTGCAGTCTTGGGAGACCTACAAGTGCCGCATTAAACAGTGGTATGTGGCTAACGACATCACCGGGACGAGCGATCCTACGGGAACAAAGAGACGAGCTATCTTGCTGAGCGCACTCGCGGATAGCACAAATAACACTTGAACGAGAGCAAAACTGCGGGCAAAAACTATTTAAAAATAAATTCTCAAAACTTAATTAATTGTTACCGAATCTTGATCTAATTTAAACTAAACGTTGTTAATAATAAAATCTTCACAGTAAATGATCGCGGAAATACAAAGAGTTATAAATTAATTGGATCCAACCACGCTGACCGCATAACTGACTGTTTGTTTACTAATATTAACCGAGAAACTGAACCGTTGCACAAATTCATGGCTCAGACAATTGCCTTTCATAAAACTGTTTCACGCTGCGTAAGTCGCAACCCACTGCTTCTAAATAATTAACGAATTATGGTGACGAAAACCATAAAATTGATTATATTAACACTGGAATATTGTCTAATATCAAGTTGGTTAAAACGCATCTACCCTGTAACAATAAGTACGAAACATATTTATTTTAAAACATCAGTCAGTTTTTTAGGACTTCGTAGTATATTTTCTGTAGCTCTAGAAAGCTGCCAACTAACCAGTTGTTTTTTGAGATGTGGCAAAATTCATGGTAGTAGCATATATAATAACTAGAATGTGTACCAAATTTCATTTAAAAATCGGTTCATTAGTTTGGCATGAAAGCGCGACAGACAGACAGATAGAGTTACTTTCGCATTTATAATATTAGTAAGGATTTAAAAGGAAAACTATCACAGGCTTTAAAAGTTAACGAGTAATAGTCGACCAACCTATAAAATGAATTTAGAGAAGGAACATTTCGTTTTAGTTACTTGCATAATAAAGGTCCAAGGCCGTGGAACCCCTACTACAGAGGGAGCAGGCTGGTTTTCGTTCAAACCGTTTTTGTGCACGGACCAGTACCCCTATTCTGTAACAACATTTTCGCATCTCGACAGCGGAGTCTGAGGTGAGTATCGAATTACGTCAAACGTAAGACCTTTATGAGGTTTGTCACTCAGGTGGAGCTCGATATCGAAATGGTTATTTACAGAATAGACTAGCAGATCAACACTCTCCATATCATACTGGAGCAGGCATCAGAACGGCAAAGGGGGATTTATCTTACCTTTGTCGACTTCGAAAAGGCCTTTGACACGTTGAAGTGGTCCAGTATCTGGTAACCTTCTGAACATTGGGGTGCCGCCAAAAATGGTCCGCCTATTAGAGGGTATCTACAAGAAATATTCTTGCAAGGTGACTCACGACGGCCTCATCTCGAACGATATCGCAGTGCATGCAGGTGCCCGTCGGCCGTCACTCATGCACAGGTCGAGCTCGGAAAGCGTAGCTTAAACTGGAAATTCGAATCGTGTGGCTGCTATTGTTTAGCCAAGAGCACATCTAGCAGCCATTAGTCATCGTGGTGCCATCTTCTAACCCTACGAGCCTTAGCGTTGATTTTTCTTTAATTCTAAACGTGGCCATTATACATCATTATAGTTTTCTCCCATTAATAAAAATTGCAGAGAAAAACAAGATAACACGAGAGTCCAGACTAACAATTACAATACAAGCATTATGTATTTAGAATATCAGCGTCGCCGTCGTCTCATTAAGTACCAGTCTAGTGAAACTGATGTGAAGAGCAAATTACGTCTTACATTGTCATAGGTACTCGGAACGTCAGCCCAGTGCAGATGTGGCGATAAAGTCGAAAGTGAACACTCTGTACATAGAGGTGCATTAAATAAACTGTAAGGTATGCAGGAGTCTACGCATTATACAGGGAATGTACGAAACTAAAGCGTAGTTTTGTAAGCTTTCTTCATGAATAAGGATTTGTAAAATAAGTTACAGAGACAGCTTTTTCTAGGCAAGCGTGCTCCATCTTCGACCACATCATTGCTTACCATCAGGTGAGATGGTGGTCAAGCGCGTGCCTATTAATAATAATAAAAAAAAAAAAAACAGCTGGGTGCAAACTTGTCTATTTTGTGGACTGTATCTATTTATGTTTAACAAACTGTCTACAGGTCTTCAAAAATACTTTTTGACTATAAATAAGTCTCTAGGATTCCATCGGAAATATTACTGACAATACTCACAATTTAGTGAGAGGAAACTTTGTAAACAATAGGTTATTTTACTAAATAAATCGAATTAGTCCGTCAGATCAAAGACACGCGTGACGTCATGTGGCTTGGTAAATTTGGTACAATTTTACCAAGCCACAACATGACGTCACGCGTATCTTCAACTCGCTGTATCCTCTTCATTTCTTGTTTACATGAAAAAAGAAAAAACTATCCAATATTTTTTGCAAATCTCTCTGACGGACTAATAATTTTTTTAGTAGAATTAATATTTTTTTTATTGGAAAAGAAAAAACTTATGCATTTTCCTTACGACTAACAAAATAAAATAATAAATCATTATAGAAATAAGGAAAAAAAGACAAAATAAGGAAATACTGCTTATTTATATTAAAGGAATAGTTTACTAAGCGAGTGAAATCTACGCAATTGCTTGAAATAAAATGGTTAAGTATTTTCTATCGGCTTCGTACGTAGCAGTACGTAACAAAATTCAATGGCAAGAACACGGAAATCGCAACAAGCAGTAATCTAACTGTAACTACAGAATTCATACATATTACCTTCCAACGGGCCACGCAAATTACTTCCTCAGGTACTCTGGTAATCAAATAAGAAACGTAACCGATCATTAATCGCACACAGACAATCCGAAATTAGTTCTAATTGTACCTACTAAACAGTTTCCACCTTTATGTAATACTTTCCTCGCCTAGTTTCAAAAATTCAGCGAAGGTGCCTTTTTGACTGCCTATCTGTTTGTAGTTGATGCCTAGAAATAAATGAAGTGAGGGTCATAATAACAATACCAATAAAACATAAATTAATAAAATAAAATAAATTTGACTAACCGTTTGTCCATCGTGGAAATGTTTCCAAAGAGCATAACGCAACTCCCAGTCTTCAAAAAAAAGTGAGGGTTTATTCCAAGTGACGTGATGTCTGCCGATCTTGTAGAAGTACATTATGGGTGGGTTCAGCTGAGGGGCCTCTTTGGCGCGGCGAGAGACGATGTGGTTCACGTAGGTATACAGCACCGGGGCCTTGTGCACCCAGCAGATGAGCGACAGGACGGACACGACGACGGCGTGCATCCAGTAGCGGCACGCCGCCGGGATGTTCTCAGCATTGAGCGCCAGCTCCTGGATGGCCATGGACATGCAGGCGGCAACTGCGGCCGTCAGCCCACACGGCACCTCCAGCACCACGCAGCACACAATGCTGTAGATAGTCTTCAGGTTCACAATGTTCGTGCCGTGCATTTGAACAGCTTTCAACAGGTATAAGTTTAGCTTCTCGCGATGTTGCCGGATGAAAATCTTATCTTTGTGATCGATTTCTCCTAATTTTAGTCGAATCTGGACAAGGATTTAATTCTAAGTTACGTAATACGAAAATAAGACATAAACTGTTAATGCAGGTTAAAGAAAACTAACCTGTGAAAATTGGTAGAATAGCGTAGGCACTATGAGATATTGTGCGTTGTCTTGTCTATCCAAAAATTTCAACAAGAGCCTGCATCCTAAGAGGCTATTTGTATCTATAGTGGATCCGACTAGGCTCATAAGCACGTACTCGATCAAACCTTCTCCAAAGCTGTCTGAGTACAAATGCACTTCATACAAATTTGCAGCATGATCCAACAGCGTAGAGAACTCTAAAACATTCTCTTGATTCAAATTGACCATCGAAAACCAATTAAGCATTGTAGTTATGATCAAAATTCGATGCGCATTTCCTACTCTCTCAAAGATTCGACGAAGACAAACTTCAAAGCCTTTTCTTATATGTTTATATTCGGATGATCTACCGTCATCTTTAGATATCGTGTAAGCGAAAAATTCTAAAAGCCGGGTAACTAACGGTAAAAGCTTTTTGCTGTCGATAACCCAATGTGGACTTAAGAGTAAATTATAAAATACTTTCATGCGATGCCTTGTGACCGCCTTCACGTCGGTGAACAGAACGTAGTGGATATCAGTCAGCATCATGTTGAACAAGGTAGTCTTTCCTCTATCAAAGAAGAGTACCACTTCCAAAATCTGTTCAGCAAAACTCTCAAACGACCAAAGGGAAACTTCCGAAAGGAAGTTGAGAGATATTTTAATAGTAGTTTCACTGCACTCCGGCAGCAACATGTCCATGCTTGTTTTAAAGGCCGCTTCGGCCTTGTGAAACAGCCGCTTTAAGAAAAAACCGCATAGAAAATGTTGGGGCGTTTTTAGTTTAACGCGCATTCCAAAGTAGTACACCAATGTTAAGGAACACTTGAGTAGCGGTTCAAAGTCTCGATCTTGCAAAGCGGTTTTAGAACTATTTTTTAAAATAAAACGTAATTTATCTATAGCTGCCACCTTATGTTCATGGTAATTTGAATCCAGACTCATAGGCATGTAGGCTTCGGTAAGCTGGTTTATAAGTTCTTGAAGAAACTCATCACTTATCGAATGTTTTCTTGATGAAAACATTATTATCGCTTCTGCCTGCTTCACAAAATTGATTTGCTTATGCACTTCTTAAAACAATAAATCTTTTCAAGAAAAACTTTTGGCTGTCATGCTTCTATATGCCTCTCACAAAAAAAACTTCAACATCCTTATTGGCGTGTGAAAATTGATCAAAACCTTGAATATGATTAATAAACATCATTTCTATGTACACTTGCCTTCCATACAGGCTAAGAGATCTTGAGTGACACAGACTGACATTAAGTAACTTGACGCTAAAATTTTTGACAACTAGGGTTCCTAACAAAAAGTTTAGAATAGGTTTAGGCGGACTATGATATACAAAATTTTCGCAGCTGCAACCATATTTAAAAATTAGGTTATGATAATAATCTCCTTCGTCTCGTGAGGGCAGTAAAGTCTAACGACCCCACACACCCTAGTGTCAGAGTGTCTAAACCGCCTCAAGGGTCTCTGATATAGTTTATTTGACGACCGCCATTTGGCGGCCGGGACCACCAGCTTAAACGTGCCTTCCGAAGCACGGAATCATCGTTTTTTATCAGACAATCAGTTTATTCAAGCCTGCAATGTCCTAGCCAAACTGGAAAACAACTTTACAACATATGCTCTCCCGTGGGAATCGAACCCACGAGCACCGGGTGTTATAATAAATACTGAAAATGTGATGTGTGATGGCAGAAAAGGCGGTGATGCTTAACCTGTGAAGGGGCTCTAAACACGATTTTTGTGTAGCGGCTATCTGGGTGGGCTATCGTTTAAGAGATTTCCAGAGTGGTCACAGCAGGGCGTGTCCACTCATTATTACAACCATAATAAAGCATTTGAGGGCTTAACAGAAACACAAGAATATAATTTTATTATTTATTAAAAATGAAATGAACACACGTTGTCCTTAGTCTATCAGTCTTCGTGATCCTTTGAAGGAAAACCTCGCACAAGAAGCTAAATTAACTCTACATATAAATATCATAAACTGGGGTTTTCTCTATAGATAAATTAGAAATAAATTATATGTTAGCTGTGGGAGTCATTTGGACTAAATTAAAGTGTGACTCTACTGTTTGTTTGTATTTTGTGCGCTTTCGCCTGACACTTGCTGGGGTACGGTGTAGGCGGGCTGGCTGTACGTCTGGGCCATGTATGGCCCGGGGCCAACTTGTTCCTGGAGCTTCTCGGCCTCTTCGGGAGCGACAGGACACATGCAGGGTACGAGTTGCACGTGCTGGAGCGACACAGGGGTCAGACTTGCCCCCGCTGGCACACTAATCGGGATGGGTTGGAGGTTTTGCTGCACCATCTCGGGCTGCTGGTATTGTGAGGGCTGAATCTGGTACACCTTGCGGGACTCGTATGGGCTGAATGTGTATTGGTATCGGTAGCCAGGGGACATGTTTGGAGGTAGCGGCTGCACCCACGTCTTCTGTGCCGAAGACTGACTTCTGAAACAATAGAGGACCTTGTAGTAATGTTGCTTGAAAAGTTATCGCAAAGCTCAGTTAAACACCAGCATCAAGCAAACACTAGCATTTAATACTGGCAGAGCCGTGAGGCACATACAGGTTTCAAAAACAAGTTTCCTTATATTTGTTTCTACATTGTGTGAGTTTTTGTGTTTCTGTTTTTCTTTCTTTTGATTCTTTCAAAAGTCTGAGCACTTGTGGAAGTGTTTATACCGATAGGTTAATAAAGTTTATATTGGGGTCGGCTTCCAGTCAAACCGGATTTAGCTGAATACCAGTATTTTACGTGGAGCGGCTGCCTACCAGACCTCCACAACCCATTAACTGGGTAACATGGAACTTCATGGCAAGACTGGAGTCAGATTGACTGGCTTCTGACTATCCGTAACGACTGCCAAAGATCTACAAATGGCAGCCGGGACCAACGGCTTAACGTGCTTTCCGAGGCACGGAGGAAACTCGGTACGTTAAGATGGTCACCCATCCACAGACCAACCTTGGCAAGCGTTGCTTAACCTTGAAGATAGACCCGCGCGGCTGTTATTATCTAGCCACGAGCTCCTTGCTAGCTGTTTTGTTAATTAAATATTGCTAACTAATACGTCTGTATGCTACAAATGTTTTGGTAGGTACGAGTAGGTACAAACTCTTTAACAGTAACGCATAGCGATGCCTTACGGCAATAGATATAAGTATGGTTAGAATCAGCTTTTTAGTCGATTCTTACCGTACATATATATATATATAAGCCAATTTCGCAAAAAAATATGCTTATCCCTTTTTGGCCGTATGGCATCGATAGGTACCCGGCAAAATAAACTGAAAAGACTGACTTTTCATACAAAAGTCTTCAAACAAGCCACGCAAATCAAAACTCTAAACTAAAACATTTCTTTAGTTAAATACTCCACATAAAACACTAACACTTTAGGAAATGAAAATTGTAACAGCACAAAAACTGACAAAAAACTTCACGTATGTCTTGTGCATGAAAATGCACATAAAATATATTTTCACGAACAAGGAAACGTGTGCTTTTTTATCTGCCACATTGTGTAAATGTGACGAGCACACGGTACATGCCAAGTTACTTCTGACATGGAATACACTACTTCCAGAAGTATCAACCACACGTAATTGTTTCATATAATAAACACAATTGCGGTAATTGAATAGCTATTAACATTACTTAATTATACGAGTTGAGTATGTTCAATGTTTCAATTGCTGTATGGGTGAATGACGAAGCCAGTCACGTAGCAAATGGGTCATGGCTGCTAACATCGACTGGATATAGAAAACTTTCAGCATGTGAGAGAGTTGTTTATGTAATTCTAAATAGTGCAGGAAAATTAGCACAATTAACGTCGATCCGAGCGAATAATTCGTGTAGTTTTGAAAATTAGTACAGTTGTTCTTTGAGGTGTCCAGATGAGTATACTAAACGGGGACTCCCAAAGGTGGGAGTTGAGCCGGCGGTGGGGGAGGGGGGAAAGGTACATTTTTCAGTTTTTTGCTTGTATCTCGAAAACCATCAAAAATATGTTTTTGCTTACCTTTACATTAATTATCTATATTTAACTGTAGGAGCAATATTTTAAGAGATAGAGGGTATCTAAAATTGATAACACTAAATTTTTTCATAAATCATACAAAGACGAATGGCAATTTCTGACCCCGAAGCCGACAGAGTTGAGACCTATCGTAGTTTTTTTATGTTAAGTAGAGCAAGAATATGTATATATTTTTTTTATTTCGATGGCCAACGCATAAATATATGACCTTGAATATGTCTTCAGCAGACGAAATCTTGAAAAGTTATTTAATATCCATTCTTACAAGTATATGCCGGTCGTGTTTGAGCTCATTAGAATCGTCCCAATGGGTATTATGCACAGTTGATAACAAGGGTCTGATGATGAAGAGTAGAAACGTGGAAAGCGGTCGAACGTGTTCGTCACCATTTCTTACCCAGAGTCCGACATAATTGAGACCCATCGTATTTTTTTCGTCATTTGAAATAGAGCAAGAAAATGTATTTTTATTTTACGATTTCGATGGCTAATACAAAGATATTATCATGTGAGCTTGAGTATTTCTTTAGAAAAAGTATAGAAAAGTAATTTTTTATACACTATTACAAGTAGATATGCCTGTGAATCGTACTGATGGGTACCATTCACTGGAGTTGGTAACAAGGGTCTGATGATCGAAATACTACTACTCCTATACCCATCGTGGTAGGGATTAGGGGTACATTATCCTTCTGATGAGCACTATCCATTGCACTTGGTAAAAACGATTTGATGGGCCTAACTAAGTGGGCCACTATATACTCACCTTTATGGTTTCCATAATCAGATCGTTGTTACTAAGTGCAATGAATAGTGCTAATCAAATGGATTTAAATGAGCCGAAACACAATGGTTATAGGAGTAGTCAACTTAGAAAGCCACTATTCACCTTTATGATTTCCATCATCAGAGTATTGTTACTAGCTGAAATGGATAGAACTTATCTGTACAATTCATTAAGAGCCCAAACACGAACGGTATAAGAGTAGTGAACCAAGTGAGCCACTACTCGCCTTTATGGTTTCCATCATCAGTTCGTTGTTACTAGCTGCAATGGATAGAACCTATCTGTACAATTCATATGAGCCCAAACACGACCGGCATGCTTGTAAGAATGGATGTAAAATAACATTTAGAGATTTTGTCTACTGAAGACATGTTCAAGGTCATGTATTTATGCGTTAAGTATCGAAATCGAAAAAATAATAGATAGTCTGGCTCTACTTTAGATGACAAAAAAACTACGATAGGCCTCAACTCTGTCGGCTTCTGGGTTAGAAATTGCCATTGAACGCACAGTTAAATGTTTTTGAAATAATGTACCTACAGGAAATTTATTGTAGATAATTAATGTAGAAATGAGCAAGGAGATATTTTTAATGGTTTTGGAGACACAAGCAAAAAACTGAAAAACGGTACCTTTCCCCCCTCCCCCGCCGCCGGCTCACCTCCCGTCCTCAGGAACTTTTAGTATGTTCATCTGGACACCTCAAAGAACAACTGCACCAACTTTCAAAACTACACGAATTATTCACTCTGATTTTCTTATTTTTTCTGCACTAAAAGGGGACAGAGAGCTTTTCGCCCTACATATACGCATTCACCTATCGCTGCCTATTTCAGCCTCTTTCTTCCGAGGTTTGCCTCCCATTTCAAATACAAGGTAATCCTCGGATGGAAATGGCAGAACTAGACAGCGATACATAAGTATGTAGGGCGAAGAGAAGCGCGTAGTGTTAAAATGGCATAGCCGTAAGTCGAAGCCGTAGGGCCTTCAATTGGGGCGAGGAGACAAAATAGCGTAGCCCTAGGGTCTACAACTTCTTTCATCATCATCATCATCTGCCTAGCCTTTTCACAACTATATTGGGGTCGGCTTCCAGTCATCCCGGATTTAGATGAATACCAGTATTTTACGAGGAGCGGATGCCTACCAGACCTCCACAACCCATTAATTGGGTAACACGGTACTTCATGGCAAGACTGGAGTCAGAATAAATGACTTCTGACTATCCGTAACAACTGCCAAAGATCTACAAATAACAGCCGGGACCAACGGCTTAACGTGCTTTTCGAGGCACGAAGGAAACTTGGTATGTTAAGATGGTCACCCATCCAGAGACCAACCTGTGCGGCTGTTATTATCTAGCCACGAGCTCCTCGGTCTACAACTTCATTACTAAAGCTTTACTAAGTATTCTCCCCAGATGGGTTTATGTTAAAAATGTACGGAATTTAATACTACTTACGGATAAAAACGGATACGGAAAAATACGGATAAAAACGGATTTCAAGCATTCATTTACAAGTGACAGAATATTCTGTAGTATTTGAATGTAGGAGGTTAGTAACACATAATTTGGTATGCATTCTTAAAACACAACTAATAGAAATTCGCGTTAAATGAATTCGCTCACGCTTGCACCTTACGTAAATATTTACAATGAAATAATAGATAACATTAATGTGAGATTAACTTACGAGGAGTCGGAGCCCCATTTCAGGAAGAACGCCTCCGAAGACGCGAGCAGCGCCAAGCTCAGGACAAACTGCATCTACAAATAAACGAACATCACGTTAGACACAACTAACTAAATACCTAAAACATCTGTCTTGTTTTCCCCGAAACGTGATAGGCAAAGGATAACGCTAGTTATGATACAGTCCCATAAATATACACTAGGCTGCGTCCAAGAAATTCTAGATGCAAATGCTCAAAAACATTTTGTCTGCCCCAGGGTTCGAACCCAAGATTCTACGTCAGCAGTCTTGCTCTTGTTTAACATAGCGGCCATAGACAAACCAACCAGAAAAAAAAAACAACGATACTCTTAATAGCAGCACCGTCATTACAAAAACAAGACAAAATGAGAAGTTACAGTTACATCAAGTGGCCACGTAACAACGTAAATGTAAAAACAAAAAAATAATCAGCGCACTCCATATAAGATAAGGGGAAAATGAAAGTATAACTCGTTATTCACAATGTTAGGAGTACAAGTCGGCAATACATAACAAACTACACTTTCTCACAAAAAGGTAATGATGTAGGTAATACATTTCAGACGGTTGAAAAATTGCAGACTTGGTTTTCTGAAAGTGGAACGGTAGGTAAGTATAGTTAAGTATGTAATTAAGGAATGGTGGTATGTACTGCTCAATTTTTGAGATTAAAATGAACTACTTTTAATGAACAAGCCGAGTATCTGTCAGCTGGTTATTGTACTGTTAGTTTATAATAAATATCGCGAGTTTATAAACTCATTATTCTCAATAATACGCGAATAGATTTTAAACTACTGCATGATATCGATTTGTTGTAGATAAAACTATCTATTCACAATATGTCGGTCGATTATAATCCGGCCTGCAAGAATCCGGTGACATTTCCAAATTCCCTTCGGCAAAAATGACGAACTTCATTGTTAACATATTGAATCCCCCAAAGAACTCTTGCGCAGAAGGTTTTGCTTGAGCCAGCAGATTCTTGTGAGCTGTCTATAAGTGAAGAATAAATTTATTCAAGAGATTACTTCAAGATAAATACTGATTTTACTTTATCTAATTTCACTAAACACAGTAAAATAACAATAATTAACTGTAAGTAAATAAGTTAGGCTGAGCGCAAAGCAAAATTTCGCAAAGCATTTAAAACGCACGCTGAGAAAGCATACTACAAAATCGTTTTACAAACAAAGATAACTTCTAATACACAAAGACTTACTCCTCCCAGCTTGGGACTAATTAGAGGCATCCACATCTACTAACATTTGAGATTAATGATCGTGTGTTATAAATAACCACTCAATTTAAAATTCGTTAATTACATTTTTTTTAAATAAACAAGGATGTAGTTTGTCGACTGTGAACCTCTCATTTGGAATGAGATTTTCGAAAGAGATAGGAAAGAACACTTAATTGTTGAGAAGTAATTATAAACTACAATTTTTCGAGGTCTAATAGGTACAGTCGGAGAAAAATATTCCGATTTTTTATGGACTATGTGAGCACACTGGGTTACCATCTTTCGCCAGATACATTATAAAGAGATTTGTAGCGGTCCGTAGATAATCGTTAAATGGTGCCTGCGAGTCCCAAACACATAAATGTTTAATTTATTTTCAACGCTTCGCCTACGATATCCCACCACGAATGCGTTTAGGTCATCAACTTCAGCTTTATTTACTGCGGCCATATCTCTCAGTTAAATCATTTTTTAAATATAAGTTGGAATCTACTTAGCCACTGTTAACACAATGCTTATTGATTATGAGAATTAAGTAATCCGGTTCAACAATATATATAAAGAAATATATAGAAAAACAAACTAACAAATACAAATTAAAGGAAAAAGTAAAATTAAATTAATCAATTTTAATTAATTTAACTCTAGGATCAAAAAAGTCATAAAAAGTCGATATCACAATTACAATAAATCAATAATCGGATGGGTGTCACAACAAAGATGTTAACAAACGGTTGCCGGCTTCAAGCGAGTCGAGTAGACGAGGTAGTGAGCCAGTGGGCCAGTGAGATGACTTGCACCTCTCACCACTTTTCCTGTCCTCATCAACTACCTATTCAGCCTTGTTATTGCCGCCATATAAATTGAAATGTTACTCAACAATAGACAATCATTAAGCACGAATAATGTAAACACGAAAAAGTGATAAACCTATTGAATGATCGTCGGCAGCAGTCTGATAATTTATTTTTTAACGTAGTAAAAAGTTAAAGTTGTTTTAACGAAAGCTTTTGTAACCACCATATTTATGCCACGAATAAGTGATATATTTTGTATATAACGTTCATTATTAAATGTTAAGTTAATTCTGGAATAAAATATTAGTTATTTTTAAAGTGATTCAATAATAACTTACATTGAAAATAACTAGCACTTTTGACTAACTTTAAAAGGGTCTAAAAAATCGCAAGTGGATAAAGGAAAAACTGAACTCACCACTTTGACTGTATCCGGATACATGGCACTGTTGAGATGCGCTAACTGGACGAGAGAAACTTAACGTTCACCCTCCGAGACTGGACTCAAAACTACTGATTCAAGTCGAACGAACAGTTAAGGAGGCTTAACACAAAAAAAAAATAGTTATTTTGGGAACGAAGATGCGTGCACCCACTCCGACCGCGGAATGACCGATCCCTGGGGACCACTCGTTTTTTATACACGGTTTCAGAAACATTCCGTCCTTAAGAGCCGGTCTCCGACCTCAACATGAGGTATAATAATAATCTTATTAACTTATCTACACTTCTATCTTTACTTAGAACGTACCGTTATATTAGCCTGATTTTAAAAAGGGCTTTCTTAGATACTGGCCACTTAAGATAATTTCACACTTTTTTTTTAGGGCGGTTAAGTGTTTTGACAAAGAGTTTTTAAGGTGAGGTGTATCTAATGCTGCGCCGATACTTTCTTGGGTTAAACTATCTACTTACAAAGCGTATAATAGTCAGACTGTTATTTAATCGTAAACTAAACCGCCAATTGGCGGTCGTCAAATAAACCATGTCAGAGGCCCTTGAGGCGGTTTAGAAACTCTGACACTAGGGTGTTGACGTTAGACCTTACTACCCACACGATAAGAAGAAGAAGTGCGTAAACTTGGGGAAAATGATCAGCAGTGCGATTTTGTAAACATCTTGCCGTGTGAGCTTAGGTGTAGTGAACATGAAGTGAGCTGTCAATCCATACAAACGAGATGGAATGACAGTTGACTTCACCTCTTCACTAAGAGTCATCTCGGTGAGATGTTGGCAGAATAGACCGGCAGGCGTTTTAGGTGAGAGAGTGCTCAGCCCGTATCGACGATTAATTGATGATCTTCATTAGTTCAGTCAATTGTGAAAGAAACTGAAAATAAATGTTTATTTAGATTTTAAATAGTCGTTGCCCATGTGTTGCCAAGGTGTGTAGTTAAAAATTATTAAAAACGATGCAGAACAGACGATAGATGAAGGACGAAGGTATGTGCTAATCGCTACGTGCAGGAGCTGAAATAGAAAGACCTTTACAAAAAGGCGTAAATCAATCAAATACCCGCTTGGCTCTCCCCCGTCATCATCATCATCATATCAGGTCATTGTCGGCCAGTGCCGTATGGTGCTGTAAAAGAATAATACCATCCCATCACTTCCCGTGGGTGTCGTTCTCCGTAAAACTCAACACCATACACTGCGATCGCCAACCCGCCTGCACACGCCGTGGCCCGTGGCGATTATGGCATGGCCATTAGGCCGGGTTTCCACTGACGCGGAGCGGAGCGGAGAGGAGCTTAGCGGTGCACGAATTGACCAATCAGTATATGCTCGAAATCTCCGCTCCGCTTCTATGGAAACAGCACGAGCGGGGTGGAGCAGAGCTGAGCGGATATTCATAATAAAAATACAGCGAGGCGATGCGGTGCGGAGGACAACGAGCATTGGGGTGCAGAGCGGAGGACAGCGGGGCGGTGCGGAGCGGGGAGGTACGTGACGCGCGCGCAGTGCCTCAGTTATCATCGTTACGTCTTCAAGTAGAGAAAGTTATAAAATGATTGCTTTTTTCTTTTTAAACGACAACATGACGTATGATCTTTCTGAGAGATTGAGTGTAACTAAGCGCAAAAATGCAAAGTATGCTCCGCTCCGCTCCGCTCCAGTCCACTCCATTCCGCTCCGCTTCAGTGAAAACACTGACCACTTTTCACCGCTCTTCACCGCTCCTCTCCACCCAGCTCCCCGTCAGTGGAAACGCGGCCTTAGGGAGAGGCCTATGTCCAGCAGTGGACGTTTTTCGGCTGATATGATGGAAATAACCGAATAATTATAAAAATAATAAAACCTTACTGCACCATATACACTTATGACACATAAATCAATATTTAGTAGTTTTAGAATAGAATAGAATAGAATAAAATTTATTTAGCACATTCATGAAACACGCGTACAAAAACAAACAGAAAATAAAAAAAAGGTTTCACGCTGAAGGTTTTGTAGTCTTTGTCCTTTATCTGAGGTAATTTTATCAGTCTTTCTTTATTTTGGGATTTAGAGTAGGTATCTATCATCTGAATTTATTTAGTTCAAGTTTACTATCTTAATTTTTGTTACTAAAGTATCAATATAAATGTCATTTTATAATGCAGAGTCAACCGTTTAGCTGGCAGAGAGGGGACCCTCTTCCAGCTGAACGGATGGCTCACACAAAAACTAGCACTTAAAAGCTTATAATTTGCAAACGGATACTTTGATGGAAAAATGTTTTTACACTCCCGTAATATTTTAAAGCGAACTATTCAACGACGCCCTTTATAAAAAAAATTTCATCACCACTTTATGTTTTGGGACCTAAAAAAATTTTGTAAGATTTTATTTAACCGCCTTGTCGGCGTAAATACCCATAACAGATTCCAACTTTCTAGTGCTAAGCGTCTCTTAGCTAAACCGAGGACAGTCAGACGCAAAATGCAAAACTATTACAGTTCCTTGCTTACTCGGAGCCCGGTGAAAAACTGTTTATTTTAGATCCTTCAATAGGTACAGGTACCTGATGTATATTTTGACAAAAGATGGTCATTCGGTCTCACCTACAACAAGCAAATAGAACAAGAGGATGGCGCTCGCGGTCAGCTGACCACGTAATGGCAAGGAAGGATGCGGCTGACATTCGTATCGAATCGTTGAGACGTGTTCATTATCAAAGCGAACCGACTGTGAAGCTCCCCTTGCTCTGCCCAACCTTGTCGCTACACTCGCTACACCGAGCGTGAAATCTTAAATGGGTGAAGTCAACAAAGTGACACTGCGACTGTCACAAAAACACGAAACGGTCCTAAAGTTGTAGGTAGTTAAGTAAATAATTGAACCGATTTAAGACAGGAAGTCAATTGAAATCGGTCGAAACAATGAAGACAGGATTAGGATCAGATTTATGAAACCCGGCTTTGGTAATCTTGGACCTGTCAAAACTTTAAAACTCTTGAGCAAACCAAACATAGGTACCTAACCTTCAAGATGGTGTCACGACGCAGTGAACGTTAGGATTTAATGTCACAATTCTATGTTAGTTGCAGCGGAGAAACAAATATGCCCACTATTTCTTATTAATAACATAGACCATCTTTCCCCAAACCAGGACTCGTACGGTATATGTCTTCCCTAAACTTGAGCCAGAATGCATAATTCAAAGTAAATTCTAAACAACATCTCAACCATCATCTGTATAGTCCTATCACCCTGTATAGCATATCCATCCATCCCAGACAAAGCATTCAGGTATAAACAGCACCAGACGCTTCGGTCATAAATCAATAACCGGGCTAGTATTTAATTTCATCAGCCAATCAGATCTCGTGAGCCCCGGCGTCCGGGCTACCAGCATCCTCACGCATGTGCAAAGCGCAGTTGTTCCGACGTAAATGCAGTGGAGTTGCTATAATGCCCTGCAGTGCGATTCTGATTACGAAGTGAGCTGTCATACCATCTTGATTACATGGATTGACAGCCCACCTCGTGATCACTTCATCCAAGCCTTCACTTCGACATGTTTCTGTATAATTTAACACGATTTTTTAAATTTTAATAGGTGGTACATCTATACTAATACTAGCTGACCCGCGCGGCTTCGCTCCCGTCAACTGATTACACTACCTACCTACGCCATTTGTGAATATAAACTATCCAGGGCGCCACCCAAACGCATACAAAAAATCATTCAAATCGGTCCAGCCATTTAGGAGGAGTTCAGTGACATGCACACATACAGTAGAATTATATATACAGGGTTATTTGTAAAACACCAGCAACCTCTTAGGCAGTGAAAGTACATATGATTATAAGCAACTTTTACTTTGGGAAAACTCCGAAATCTCGAAAATAATATCAGCTGTTTCATACAAAATGCAATATTTACCCAATGAAAATGTATGGGACAGCTGATATTTTTCTCGAGCTTTCGGAGTTTTCCCAAAGTAAAAGTTGCTTATAACCATGTGTACTTTCACTGCCTAAGAGGTTGCTGGTGTTTTACAAATAACCCTGTATATAAGGATTATAGAGGGAAAGTGTGTGAATTTTACAGGGTGATTGGTAATCACCCTGTAAAGTTCATTCCTTCAAATGGAATATGTGGTAACATGGGGTCAAAAAGAGCCTCTTGTCCGTCTGTCCGTCCGTGTGTCACCACAGCTTTTCTCAAAAACGGGTGGACCAAGCAAGTTGAAATTTATACCAGACTAGTTGATCCTCGCAACTTCGTTTGCGTCACAATTTTCATTACTGCTCCGCTCCTATTGGTCTTAGCGTAATGATATATAGCCTATAGCCTTCCTCGATAAATGGGCAATCTATCTTTAGGTGTATTAAAATCAAGGTCCTGAGTCAACACGATAAGAAGATAGATTTTCAGCGCAGATTTTTGCGAAAATATTCTTCAGAATTTTCCCTTTACTTGTGCTGTAAGACCTTGCTTTTAACCTAAATTGACCATTCTAGGTCAACCAGAAGTACCCTATATTTTTTGGATCGAAAATCTATATGGTAGTTCCCGTTGACCTAGAATCACGAAAGGCAAGTAATACTGTCTTATACTACAAGTATAGGGAAAAGTCTGAAAAGTAATATATTCTTTATTTAAAGTTATTTTTACCAATTTGTACGGAACCCTAGGTGGGCCAGTCCGACTAGCACTTGGCCGATTTTTGTTTTAATTTTCTGCCTCATGACCAAAAACGGTAAAAAATCTACGTACCTTCTCCACCCTGGATAATCAAGTGATTATTTTTGGATAGCTCATGAACAAATCAAAGTATGCAAAATACTTAAATGAATGAATACCTACTTATTTCATAGATTTTATTAAAACAGTACCTACGATTGGTGAAAAAATATTGGTGGAAAACCAGAGAAGTTATACCTACGCTTTTTTAACCGACTCCGAATTCAATACGACCTGACTTGTGAGTCACACACAATAATAATTAGTGCTGTTTCAGTTTATCACAGATTTTAAAACCCTGGCAACACCGCCATTTTTTGAGATTTTTATGCAATATTTTTTACTGCGTCCTTTTTTACTATTAATAGGCATACACCTTTACTGCGGTTTTGAGAAATGTGGGTAGGAACCTACTTAATAAAAAAAAAATCCATTCAAATAGCAATAGGCCATCCTATTGCCATTTGACTGGATTTTAAGAAGGTTAAGAAGTTCTAGCACTGGAATCGGTGGACGGATAAATGTGACTGGACCATGTGCAGTAGGAGGTAGCTTCTTTGCTAGTCTTACAGATGAACGATGGAATGGAGGATCGACTGGGTACGAAGACTAGTTGGTGAAAACGCAGGTTGGCTAAAGTTATCACGAACGTGACAGGAACTTACTGGACGGGAGACGTATTAAACACAAGGCGTGTTTACCTACTGTCTTTACACTGCAGAGAATGATTTCATACTGAGAACTCAAGCGGTGTGCGAATTACATTAACATTAGGCGTGCTGTATCTTCGACACATCAACAACATCAGGTGAGATAGTGGTCAAGCGTGTGACTATCAACAGTAAAAAAAAACAATGAAAATTTTTGACAGCCGACAGATCAGCTCTATAGTTGCGGCTTTGAAGATCTGTAGTTCCAATCCCAGATCTGGATGAAAGTAACATTACAGTAGCAGTTTGCACTTCCGCAAAGGAAGTTATAGGTGTAATATCAACTTCATTCACTTCAGGAAGTACGTAAGGAACGTATTTGTATCTATCCCTCTCTATATCCCTCTCGTAGGTATAGGATTGCTGTCCCGTCGGACTATGAGATGTTGGTGCAGCAAAAGCACCTATAATCATAAGTGGACATAAAATATATAATTTTTATTATATATTTTATGAATTACCCATAACAGATTCGAACTAAAATATTATATAATTTATATTTTAATTTTTATCTACAGTACTGAAGCTTTAAAAACTGCTGTAGTAATACGTCGTCTCCATCGTTTTTGAAACCGTAAGCCTATGACGCATTTTGCATTAGACGATGTTGAAATCTAGACTTTAAAGTATAAACCTAGACCTTAAATTACAACGTATTCCAGTTTTGCCACATTAGAAAGACCTACTCGTATTTCGCAATTTTCCATAAGGCTCGATATTTCAGTGTGAATGCCCAGTATAGTATTCGGAGGTTCAAATCATTTACAAGATGGCCTGTGTACCATTTCTGATGTTTTTACTTTTTCATAAATTACTAAATTTTTTGGTAAAATCCAATCTAAATACATAAAATATATAAAATTGAACTACACCACAAATATATAAGTTGTGGTGTAGTTCAATGTGAGTACGGTGCTCCTCTTCAGAACATGAGCCACACGTTGGAGTGCCACAAGTACAAACACGTACTTTGGGGGATTTTATCAAGGCCACCGACGTTGCAAATAACGTAGCCACTGGGCCTAAAAAATCTAAGAAGTTAACCATCGACTCGAAAAGAAGATCTTAGTTAGATCTTCTTTGCGAGTCGATGGTTAACTGTTTAGAAAAGATTCCAAGAAAGTACGTAATACTCGTATTAAATCAAACTGACCCTTAATCTATACTAATAATCTGAATAGCTGAAGCTGAAGAATTTTTTTGTTTGCTTGAACGCGCTAATCTCAGGAACTACTGGTACGATTAGATTTAAAAAATTATTTCATTGTCTGATAGCCCATTTATCGAGGAAGGCTTATAGGCTATACATGGAGGGAAAGTACCTTGAATATTGTAGATGGAACATTATACCGAAAGAACATTATTTTAATTTAAAAACAATTTAAACTGCATTCACTGATTTTTACATAATTACAAGGTTGAACCGGGAATCGAACCTGCTACACGAGAAAAAAAATACCATGTAGCTTCATCATACCGATCGAAAGGGTTCATCATAAGGATTATTTTTTGCTAGATAACATAGTGTCAGAAATAAAAGGAAGAGCATGAATTTTAACATGCTGCGAGCTGAAGTCAAGGAGGAAAGTGAAGTGAACACGATAGTGTTTACTTTCTTCCCCATTTTTCACACAATCTACCAACGTATTTTTTATCTGACGTTTTACTTGTTATTTTTTTGAATACCAGCATTAATACCTACGGCGTGGCAATCCGTTGAGATGAATCGAGGTGATCAAATCTAAAACCGATCGAGATAGAGAAAATTTTAGTAGGTAGGGAACTGCCTACGCAGTCGTTATAGCAGACTACAGGCACAGTATAAATATCTACCAATATTGTGACTCGGCCCTCTCCTTGAAAATACCTACAATCGCGCGGTGCGTAAAGACACGATAGGGCTGCCCGCCTCCAGTATTTTTAGCCGACTTCTTCAAAAAGGAGGACGTTCTATGTTCATCTGTATGTATGTTTTTTTATGTATGTTCACCGATTTCTCCAGCAGTTATGGATCGGTTTTCAAAATTCAGAGGTAGTCCCATTGTTACCAAGTCAGAATCTGATGATGGGATCCTAGGAAAATAATAATTAAAATAACTTGCCTATTCTGTTAGCTTTCCAAAAAGGTACCTATAAAAGTTAATTTAAAGATACGCGATTCGTGGCATGGCATGTGTTTGAATCGGCGCGGAGAGAAAAAATCATCAGTGTTTTTAGTTAAGGATCCTCCCTAAAACCTCCGATTTTACTGGCGAATTTCTTCGTGATGTGACGGGGGTGAATTCGTTATCTTCGATATATTCTTGTTTATTATTTATTTTGTTGTTTTTTATAGTTGTTTCTGTTTGTTATCTTTTATTATTTTGTGATAAAATCTGAACTTCAAAATATCTACTTATTAAAATGAATAAGCATTAGAAATTTCGGATCTTCCCTTTTTAATTTAGTTTAATTTAAAGTACTTTAAATGTACCCGTTCCGTACCCAAAGACCACATATCCAGCCACTCCTAATCCACGGCTCTTGGATAAGCGCGATAGTCTTTTATTGTTGGTTGTCCAGCACCCTGCGCAAGGTAGCCGACTCAGTTTGGCTGTGCTGGAGATTGGTCAGCAGGATTCTAGCTGTCCCGCAAGGGAGAAGACCAGAAGCTGCTGTCAACGTCCTCACTCTCCTCCCCCGCAAGAAAGCAGTCCTCGTCCGAAGTTAGTCCGGGCGACAATGGATCCTGTGTTGGTTCTTAGTTTTTTGCATCATCTTCCATTATGACCGGAGAAGAAACCAGCTCCTCTCCATCGCGGGTGGTGATGGGGACCGCCCAGGCAGGCGGTGGAGGACCAAGCTCCGGTCCCAGTGCGACAGGGGCCATTGCATTTGAAGGCGCGGTGACCTCCTCACTGGCTACACCCTCTTCCAGGAACCGGATATACATACATATATACACGCGCCTATTTTGGTCTTTTATTATTTTTACCATAGACTCTGGCACACGGAAGAAGAGACAGGTACCCGGCAGCTCCTGTCTGGAGGACACGGCGCGGCATACGCTGACAGAGTGTGCCGCTTGGGAGGAGCCGCGCCGTGCCGTCATCTCTGTGGTAGGCAGTGATCTCTCGCTGCCGGCCGTAGTTCGTGCTATGGTCGACGGCGAGGAGTCCTGTGACACAGTGGTCTCTTTCTAAGAAACTGATATCGCGCAGAAGGAGGCTGCGGAAAGGGATCTTTCTTCTTTCTTTCTTTCATTCATCCAGACCCGAGGTGGCGGCGCGTGGTGTTCCCGTGCGCCCCTCATTGACATCACGAGGGTCAAACACCCCACTCCTCCCACTGACCCGAGGTGGCCCGGCACCAGCCGAGGATTACGGAAGTCGCATTGGTTCTCGCGAGTAGGTGAGAGATGAAGCACCGGGGTGGTTTTAGTTAGTAAGAGTCTGACAGACCCCTCCGCCCACCCCAGGGCAGACAATCATTAAAAAAGAAATTATGTGTGCGCATCCTTGGACGCAGACGGGGTTGGCGTTTCCTTCGACGCAGCCGGGCTTGGCGCATGACTGGCGATTGCCTTCATCGCATCCTTGGACGCAGCGGAAAGTTTTTGTTTGTGTCTCCTAGGGGCAGCGAAGAACGCATCCTGAGGCACACCTGTAGGTTTGGTTGTAGTTGGCGCATCAGAAGACGCAGCCTTAGTTGTTTTGTTAGTTTTAGTGTTTGGCGCATTAGAGGACGCAGCCTGAGTGTTGGCTTGGTTTTTTGTCTCATTATCCATGAACATGGGATCGGATTGTAAAAATTCACCGTCGGAGCCCTCAAGTCGGGGACGCCACTCGTCCCACGTGTGAACGCCAGAGCTACTCCTTCGGTATAGGGTCAGCTTATTAGAAAGTAGACGAGCCTGCACGCAGCGGAGGATCACGGGGCTGTAAACGACACGAGACTATGCCGCTACTCATCCCACAAACCCACGCCGCCCGGGCTGAGCCCCGCCCCCCATAAACCGACAATCGCTTGACAAACCGTTTATGGGATGCCCCAGTAGATTGATCGTGGATAGCTACTCCACGACCACCCGAGAGAGAGGAAATCCGAATCTAAGTGATGTGACCATCTGCATTTGTTCGAGGATGGACACCTACTGGCATGACCTCGCCACCCCTGTGTATTTTCGCCTGGTGTTTTCAGTTGCGTCTAGTTCTGTTGGAATTAGAAAAATAACGGGATGGCAACGTCGGGAAGGTAGGTACACCACCCGACTTGTCTTGAGGATCTACACGAAAGTTGCGCTCTCCCTCAAAACCGCGCCACCCTACCGCCTCTGAAGGAGGAGGTAAGGTAGCACTGTATCTACACTTCCCAAGCCAGTAAGCATGTCGTTGCGCAACAATGTCCCTCCCCTACCCTGACCATATTATGGCCTCGGCAGGGGCCTTAAATTCATTTGAGGCCCACACAGGCAAGTGCGGTTTAGTAATTGCAACCCTTTTAGAGGTTGAAACTGCGAGTGGCCACCGAAAAAAAAAAAATACCCTGACCGTACGTTCACTGGTTATTGTCATTGTCGGTTACGTTTACGCAATGGAACCTGTGGGAGTGGGGTTGCATTCTGCGCTCTCTACCTTCATGAGCTTTTCTGTATAAATCAACAAAAGACTTCTATTTAAGTATGAATTAATTATTAAAAGACAATAAAACTCTTCCGAGATGAGGTGCAAACATTTCTTTGGTTCTTGAGGTTTTCTGCATTTAGGAGTGACACTCGACCGTGCGTTGACTTTTTGTTACCTTCGAGTGTCACCCTTAAACTGGTGAAAAATTCAAAAATTCAAAAAAATTCATCGTGTAAAAAGTGACGAAGGTGGGATGTCAATTATTTTTATTCTAATTATTTTTAATTGTATTTTTATTGGTATTGAATTTGTAATTATCTTTTTATTCTAATTGTTTTTATTGAATTTGTAATATATTTTTATTCTAATTGTTTTTATTGAATTTGAATGATTAAGTGTAGTTTTTAAATTCCTTGTATATGATTTTTTTTTAATTATTTTTTTTTGTTTTTCAAATCGCAGTTGTGGTAACATCGGATTGGCGACATTTAGCTGTAAAGGTGTTATTTACATTATTTTAAATAAAAAATAAAATACTGTCTCAAAAAATAACATAGAAGTCAATATGTTGTGCTACAAAATTTAGTGACATAAACGAATCGCTGCAAAACTGACTTCACGCAGTCTTGTCTGCCCTACCCCTCGAGTGTAACTTAAGCCCGCGGAGGGGTGGGGCGGCCCGCGAGCTGAGGAGCAGTTGCTCACCACCGCAGATTCGGCTTGCTGGCCGGTTTTGCCGGCCAGCCTCAGCCACAGCGGCGGGCCTTCAAACCATCTGCGACGATAAGCTTGCGTGGGGCCGTCCAAACCCTGCAGCGCCGGAGCCGTGACTAACAATGCTTGCTGCATGTTGCTTACTGGGTCCACTTAAAACCACACCACTATTACACACTTAAATTAAAACAGTGGTATAATGAATGTTCGGAAACATAATACTTCGGAAAAATGTTATTTCGTCTAAGTGTGACTTCGGTAAAAAGTTATTCGACCTAATGAAACGTCGGAGTAGGTAACGAAAAAAATCGAATTCATAATAGGTCAACTGAAACAGTGGCAGACGAGACTTCGATGAAGTAATGAAAAACGGAACGATAATTGTTTTAGTTTTAGATGAAATGAAATTCGGTCAAATGTTTTTCGAACTTATGATAGGTAACGTCTGTCTGTCTATCTGTCCGTCTGTCACAGCCAGTTTCCTCCGGATTTATGTGACTTTTGTGTCACATAAATACACATGTGCACGGACAAATAAAAATAAGAAATAAATAAATTTTGAGTTTGCTAAAAATTTATTTATTGATGTAATACGTCAAACAAATTTAAGAAACATCATATAAATAAACTAATATGGGTAGATTTGTTTATTTTCATGAAACATCCGTAAAATCCGGATAATCCGGGTTGGACCAAAAATCCGTTCTTAAAAATCCGGATTATAAAACAGAACGGATTTGCATTCCCTAGTTGTGACGATGAAACATACATAATATGAATCGAGGACATGTTTAAACATATGGTTGAAATGAAAAGGCTGGATGTGATTGGGTAAATAAAACTGTTATTGGAAATAAATCCTAGTATTTCTTTAAGGCTGCTCTCACAGCTCATACACGAGCGGTGAAATATAGACGTGCAGCTAGAAATTCATTCTTTGTCACAAAACCGCTGCTTGAATTGAAACACAACGTAATAGACAGTAAAAAAACCTTTAATTGAAAAAGAAAAACGACTTTTAACATTTCAATATAATCAAAGACCGTGATGAAAACAATGAAAGAATCGATTTCGAATAGGTATAAAAAAACAATAGTAATTATGAACCTACATTCGCTGTCCCTTCACTCATCGTCAAAATTGAATCTCCTCATGCCGTCGAAGCGGAACCCATACGCGGCTGCATTCTTCACGTCAACTAGCGCCGGATTGCGGTGCTTGTAGAAACTACCGTGACCATGCGCAGGACGAGACGAGCCGTTCGGAATTCCGTGCGCCTCGCGCGGGTAGAACGCCTCGAATTGCCCGCTAGATGGCAGCACATCCTTCAAGCCGTCGTCTTCTGGGTCGTACGGCCGGCACACAGATAGCGCCACTGTCGTCAAAACACATATCGTCCATAACGTTAACCGCATCTGGAACAATCGCACAGTGTCTACACAATAGCTAACTAAAAAGACAGTCAAATAAAAAAATAACACATTACGTACTATGATGACTAGAGATGCCAATGAATTATGAACAGAGCACCGGACGGTGTTAATTGCACAATGGCAGACGGGTAGGTCGCAGTTATAACGTATCAATGAGAACGGAGTGGTTTCGACAACGGGCGGCACAGTCGATCACCTTGGGGCCGAGCAGCGCATGCTAACACCGACAACTGTAGCAGGCGGGGCGTGACGCGGTTCCGCAACCCAACACTTTCCCTTCGCGCGGCGTTACACACGGCCGCGGCGACAGCGCCCGCGCACTGCTGGACCTCGCCGCGCCCGCACACTTCATACATATACTCAACATCTTCCATACGCAATTGTACACAACACGTGTGTATCGCAGGTCGCTCACGACTACGTAAGTGTATCGTGCTCGTGATTTACAAAAGGGGTGAAAACTCGGGGTTTGAAAAAAACGCACGACTCATCCCACATTTTATCTTTAATGAAAATAAATTCCCTCGAAAACTTATTATAATTATAGACAAATGACATTTAGGACACTAGGATATTTCAAAATGGTTTACGATATTAGTTCTACATATTTTAGGATAGTTTGTGATTAGCAATTAAATTACTAATATACTATAATGATGCATTATGTCTTTTAGCAAAATATTGTAACTTACATTGAAACATTACAAATAGGTATCTTTATTACAATGACTGAAAATGACTGCAGAATACACTTTCGTTTACTAAAGGCAGTGGCGATGTCTACTAAGGTACATATTGGTGCTAGTCGCTTCTACTCTACGTCTTTCCTTATGCGTGTTTCAAGTGTTGACCCAAATGCAACGATCAACAAACAATATGTCATGTTCGTACTAATGAGATTCAACAGCTACTCGCACGATTATGTATTATAGGTATTAGGTATATTTCAGAGTACCTATACCAAATCGATGAGCATTTTCTAAAGTTCGTGAAATCGTTTAAATAACAAGAGGTGTCATGCTATAATTTATTATGTTATTAGTTCTTTCGATTAGACCATAATTTTGTGTTTAAAACCTTGACAATTAAATAACATATTCTAGAGTTACGCAACGCAAGTCACGGTCAAATTAGGTAACGCAAAGTATCTATTACAATGGGTGGTTTCCAATATTCAAGCGTGTTTACGCTTGAATATTGGAAACGTATTGCCACGCATAAATTGGATTCGCGCATATTATGAGCTCTTAAAATTTTGCACTTTAGACCTTTTGATTTCGAATTTAAGAATCAATAATTTCATAATATTGTTCAAATTGATTAAGAATTGTTAATTTGTTAATTAGAAGAGCTAATTAAATTGTTTTTGTGGGTGTAGAAAAACAGAACACTACAAAAGAGTTTATAGGGAGAGAGCGATTTCAAGTTTTCTCTAGAAAGTGAACAATCGTTCTATCTTTCCCCCTGACCTGTTTTTCGAAATTGAAGGGCTAAGTGGACGAAGGTTTTATCTGACAAAATTACAAAAACCGACTTTTTTGCATGAACATGCCTATGATCCTAGTTAAAACCTCTTAACTGATGAAAAATCGGTGCAAAGTGCAAAGCAAAGGTGTTTGCTAGCGTCTGTAACTATATAACAAATTAGAATTGGCGTGTTTTAAGTTCATGAATCGATTTTTCATCAGTTAAAACCTATGTTCATGCAAAAAAGTCAGATTTTATGATTTTATTTTGACTTCAATTGTTTTCAACTAACTATTAGACCTAGCGTATGAGAATAAGGACTTTGTATGAAACACCGTGAGGAGTAAACGCTTTTAAGGCGCACTGGACACACAGTGATCGTTCGCAGGGTTATGGTACACCAAACATTTCAGACTGAAAAAGGTAGCGTAGAGTCGACTTAGTGGCGACACAAAACGTTCATCACTAGGTACATATTATTCTACCGGAATATGGGTAGCGGATCAAAAGTTGGTAAAAATGAGGCAGCAGTGTGATTTCAACTAATGGAGCCCATTAGCTAATTTTGAAAGCACGCACGGGGTCAAGGGTTACAAGCGCCGAGTCAACATCTCATCACACAGTGTAAAACCTCACAGGTATAAACAAAATGTACCCTACTCTTTCCTATGTAAATATCATTAATACAATCGAAAAAATATATCATGTATTTTATGCTTAGTGTAAGAATAGCTTAATGATAGAAAGCAACGAGTCGTAAATAATTATTAAGGCCGTCTTGCACCGCATTTTCTATTGTTATAAATAATATAATACTGGACAAGTGGTCGACGGCGTTTACAGCACATGATCGAATTAATTATTAGCTCTAACTACATTTACTTATGCATTACCAACATAACCCATGCTACACAAAATATATCCTATATGTATTAGTAAAAAACAAAACATGGTATGTATGAGGTGGTGCAAGGGCCTTTACATCGTACTGAATATGGTATATTACATGGAATTTTAAATAACTGGTGAATTACTGTGACTATAGGGTATTTATTATATTTCTCAAAAGCTACAGAGCAGACCAGAACCTAAAAACCTGCGTGAGACGTCACTCACACTCCCGCCTTATTTAATTGAAAAAAAAAACGGTGTATAACTTCTCTGTTTTTCCACCAATTTTATTTGTTTTTTCACCAATACTACTGTTTTAATAATATCTATCAAATAATTATTCATTTTTGTCCATTCTTCATAGCAGTGAAATACCCTATTGCCACAGATGCTCCCATCTAACATACTAGTGAACCAACTACGAACAGTACTACTATAAAAATAATGTACATCTAGTTTACTTTGTTATCAGAGTTAGATTTCATAGAGGCACAACGTTGTAAATTTGTATATTCTGTCACATCTGAGTAACAATTAGACTAACAACCAGACATTACATCAATATTACACTTACATATTGTAATACCATGACATATTGATTTTCTATTACACTTATATCAAATTCGCAGCCGTAATTAATCTTAAGCATTGGTGTTTAAAGATCATATAATAATTAAGTTTAACGAGTACACAAAACCTTGTTTAAGACATTACATGACAGTGATTTAGGTAAGACTGATATTAAATATCAAGAAGCTAAAGTATATGTTCAATAAGTAATCGCACAACGGACGTACTTATTGCATTTTTTGAACCTGTCGAAATACTATATGCGGTTATATTTGATCTGTTAGTGTAATTCTATCAGGAGATCGTGGCTAAATAATAACAGCCGCACGGGTCGATCTGGAAGGTTAAGCAACGCTTGCCAAGGTTGGTCTGTGGATGGGTGACCATCTTAACATACCGAGTTTCCTCCGTGCCTCGGAAAGCACGTTAAGCCGTTGGTCCCGGCTGTCATTTGTAGATCTTTGGCAGTCGTTACGGATTGTCAGAAGTCAGTAAATCTGACTCCAGTCTTGCCAAGATGTACCGTGTTACCCAGTTAATGGGTTGTGGAGGTCTGGTAGGCAGACGCTCCACGTAAAAACACTGGTATACAGCTGAATCCGGTTTGACTGGAAGCCGACCCCAATGTAGTTGGGAAAAGGCTAGGCAGATGATGAGTGTAATTCTTTCGGGGTTTTACGGCGATATTTTTGAAATTAACTACGGTCATCAATCATTTAATTGTAGTAATTGATGTTCACATACGCCTATTGCTATATGCTTGTCTTTTCAGCCCGAGCAACGCTGGCTGCGATCTGTCTGTAACCGCTCTAGTCTGACACTGAGGACATTTTACAATAAATATTTAATTACGTTCTAATCTAGCTTTTCAACCGAAATCATTCTACAGCGGACTACGACGTTGGTGTTAACGTTTTAATATTTAGAAAAATAAGACACAATGGCAGAACCTGTCGGTCTGCGAAGGCTGTTCCTAAGCGGCGCACGTGGACAACGGTTTATCCTTTCTTAAATTAATTCATCACTAACAAACGTACTTTTCTGTACGTCATATTTAACGACCGAGATATTTTGTGACATCTCACTAAATCATGACGTTTAGTCATCATGTGTATGTTATGTACTCCTAAAACATAAACTTTTAAGTGTTTAAATTATCCAATTATTTAAAAATATAATTATATTGGATTTTTTTTTATTGCTACAAACTGAATTACTCACAGATTTCATTAAATAATTTGCTTTTATCAAATATACAGAATAAAACTTACATTCCTAAAAATATTTTCGAATACGAAATATGTAGCTAAAATAAGAGGTCTTTAACATTACTAACGCAATGAAACAAGCCAAATGTTTAATTAAGAAGTACATTTAAGTAGTGCCAAACCCGCAAAAGTTGTATAATGACTGATTTCTTCGCCACTCTGATACTTATTTCTATAAATAATGAAATCTTGCAGTCGCAGAATGTTATAATGAAAGACTGTAATGGTCAACACAGAGTTCGATCGCATAGCTATTTGCAAAAATGAAGATATCAATAATATGCTTTAGACTATCATGATAGGTAGATTTTGAGATGTGCTCACTCGAACAGTATGACAAGAAACAATACACTATCGCCAGCTTTTAAAAGGAACGATCTTGCGAATCTAAAAAGACGGAGTTAAACCTTGAGACAACAGGAAAGAAAGAATATTCAGTCGCAAGTTGTTATGCACAAGATACAAGTACGCCAAATGCATCTGAGTTACCGTTCAGAGCAACCATACTTATACCTGCAATATAAGTGAACTGTTCAGCTTTTTAGACCTCATTATTGGTTTACAAGTCCACCAAATTAACTAACATAGTTTTCCACCGAAATATTTTCATATGTTAGTATACTCCGGCTTTGTGAAGCTCCGTCTCGCGGATTTATCCAAAGGTCGCAAATGAGTTTAAAATCATATTTAAATGCATTTGCGACCTTTGGATAAATCAAGATCGTTCCATTTTCAAGATGACGGTGTTTGAACAGGGTAGACTTTAATGGATGGCATATAAGCAGACAAATAGACAAACGACCTGGCTCAAGAATCGCGTTGAGAATAAGGGCCTTTACACATGGCGTTTTTATAAAAGCGCCGACGACGCGATGATGACACGCGCTTTCGCGCTTCAGACGCAGACACTACTACTTTGTACTGCTTTTTGGTCATAACAACAGCGCCGTAAGCACACACTCGTATAACGTGCGTCGTCGGCACGCTAAAAAAAAACGCCGTATGCATAGGCTCTAAGAGCAGAGCATTATAAACAGGGGGGCTACTCTCTAAGCCCGAAGTCCGTAGTTTCGGGCTTAATTGCGGGCGTATTCTAATCCGTATCACCTACAGACTTACGATTAGTCCCGAACCTGAACTGAGAACGAATGACAACACGATTTAACAGTAACTGCCAAATCGTGTAATCATTAATTCTTAGTGGTTAGGTGATGCTGAGTAGAATACGCCCGCAACTAAGCCCGAAACTACGGCCTTCGGGCTTAGAGAGTAGCCCTCCAGGCCTCAAGTCGGCAGTAGGTCGACCAAGGATAACGACGATCATAATGTTTATCACTGATACACCAATTTATTATTTAAGCGCCATTATACCAAACAGTTTATTCAGAAATTTACAGTCGGCTTTAGAGTTACGTCGAAATTTTAAAGCCATCATATATTTGTTTCCCGAAAATCAATGTCTAAGCTAACCCATAGTAATTAACAACAAATAATAAATTTTTACAGCACTTCATTATTGCAAAGTTGATCGCTCTCCAACATACGAGCCCAGTAGATACTTATATCTAAATTATTATGCAGTCATCAGTATCAATACAATTCCTATTTATGGTATATGTATTGCTAATAAAATATCTGCCAATACAAGTTATTTTGGGAAGTAATTATTTCAAGTACATTCGATTCTATAAAATATGTAATCACGACCAACGTATCAAAAGGATAAGCGTTCGATCAAATAATTTACATGCCGAATTGACCTACGAATTGTAGTATCAAGCTAAGCCTAAGTGATTGATATACAATCCCACTATTGCTTTTACTCCAGCGAATCGATATTCTTTACTTAAGAATGACCGTAAGATTACACTTAAGATATCACAACTGTGTTGCAACCTACCGTTTACTTTTAAAACGAAGAACTAAAATATGTATAACTATCGAGTTGTTTGTTCCCGCGGCCGTTAGTTGACCTAGACTTAGAAATAAAATTCACATTTGCAAAAATAATGAACGTAACAACTACAACGAAATAAATACAATCACAATCAATTCAATTTAAAATTAATACTAATCATGATTACTCAATAACAATAGTTTATATGAAAACTTTAAATAGAACATCGACCAGTCTGTTAGTGCTTCTCAACATCGTGAGAGTTGTAGTTAAGGCAAATATCTGAATTCATGCAAAATCATCGTTAGATATCTCATCAAAAGTGAGTTTAGAGATCTACCACGTCACTGGTTCTACACCAGACCTAACTTGTATAGTAACTTTGTTACAAGATTTACACTCTGAAAGCAACAAAGTAGAAAGATAAAGCATTAATTTTATTGCATAGAAAAACGTATGCTAACTTAATTAATAATAATTTGTGATTTGAACTTTTATCATAGCACAAGAACTTAATACCATTATTATAATTAAGAGATCTATGATGATCTTGATAAATAATTATTATTATTATTTATCCAAAAATTTAGTACAACATCGAGGCCTACTATTTAATGGTATAATTTAGAATGGTTCCGTACGAGACAGACAAGCGTATTGTTTGATAGACACGTGATCGTAATGTACAGGACATGCCTCAACTACTGCGGGAAATATCCCTAACGTACGCACGGTACGTTACTTTCTTTATTTAAATATTTAGTCAGTTGCTATTTACTTAACTATTTCTGAATAATTTCACATACAGATCAGACATTTGTGATAAATATTTGTAACAATTAAATTAGTAAATGCATACGTTTGGTTCCTAACTATCTATACACTCTACAAATTCCGTTGTCAGTCAGTCAGTCATAGTGAGACAAGAGTGACTCAATATATTAAGGGTTGCTTGAAATATCGGTGTTGAAAGCAACAAACTTTATACGGGGTAACACCAGTGGTGCCACTTGGTCAGAACATTTAGATTGATCTAGTGAAATGACTGCTACAATACATCGAGACGTGAAGGATGCATGTCACACTGAAACTATGGATGAATGTGGTGACCCTACAATACCATATCTAAACACTGTACAGGTAGCTTTCCAATTTCGTCTTCGGCGAAGGTTGAGTGAAGGGCGAGAACCAAAGTATGGAGAATCTGCCGAACACCGACTGTATGCTCTTCCATCGAGATTTGCGAACCCATCGCGCCTGCTCCTTTTTAAGCTGTTCGATACCCTGCAAGAACATTCCGATCGATATAACGTAGTTGTAAATTCACCGTTAACGGTATTATAACAATCGTTGAAATAATAGGTAAATTGGCGTGCGATTTAACGAGTTACATGAATAGCGGCAATCAATATAGATTGAAATAATTAATGCTCACGGTTTCATCGTTCCATATAGCGTGTAGCTGAGTGCCGAGCATGACGGCGGTGAAGATGGCGAATAGCAGGGCTTCCGCGATGAGGAACAGGAGCAGCACGACGGTGGCGGGCGGCGAGTAGGCGCTGCAGTCGCGCCACTCGTGCCGGATGCACGTCACGAACTGGTACACGGCCAGCCCCACCGCGTGGATGGATATCGCCGCTATGTAGAACTGTATACAAATAAATAACTTATCAGCTAAAGAAACGTGCAGACTACCCCATAAAATAGCGAAAGACCTTTATAACGAGTGAAGATATCCAGTTTAACCGACTAAAAAGGGATGGGAAGCAGGAGGGAGTGGCAGACTCTTACTGACTAAAACCTATCCGTGTTCCTCTTAGTGCCCTTTGCGTTCCAGGGCTACGGTAACTCTTTCGAACAGATTCCGCAACCTCAGCAGGCACTTGCCCTAACGCGCCCCGTCTTCTATGCTGACAGCTCTTCGAGGCGCGCGTGGAACACAGCGCGCCGTCGACGCGAGCCTGGTTCTGATCAGACGGCGAGCCACCCAATGCTCGCTGTCCGCAGGCCCGCGCCTTCGGTGGATAGTGTGACTAGTAGCCTACGAACTCGATTTGACTTAAAAAATTGTCAAAAACAGAGGAATGGGGTCAGAGGACTCCTCTCAAGTGCTACATAAAACTTAGCGAATGCAGACACCAGTGTTGCTCATTGCAAACTATAATGCAGATAGAAGCAAGAGAGTGAACAAAAGAGAAAAAAAGTAAAAGCAACATCCGCATTTATCAATTAACCGACGTACATCATTTACAACTTGTTACAGAATATTTGTAATACCTCTTACGTGGGTCATTGCACTCATCATTATGAACATTTTTAGGGTTCCGTACCTCAAAAGGAAGAGAACAGAACCCTTATAGGATCACTATGTTGTCCGTCCGTCTGTCTGTCAAGACCGTTTATCTCAGGAACGCGTGGAGGTATCGATTTGAAATTAAAATCATATGCTCAGGTCTATGGCCCCTTACAGCTGTGAAAAAATCAAACATCTAAGTTAACGTTAAAAAAGACGTCGTTTATGCTGCAAAAAAAACGTATATTTCGACACTCTCAAGGGAATAAAAATGTAAAGGGTATATCCCGTTGACGTAGAATCAAAAATTTGGCAAGTAATACCGTCTTATACTACAAGTATAGTGAAAAGTCTAACCTGTACATCATCATCATCTGCCTAGTCTTTTCCCAAACATATTGGGTTTGGCTTCCAGTCAAGCCAAATTTAGCTGAATACCAGTTTTTACGCGGAGCGGCTTCCTACCAGACCTCCACAACCCATTAAGTGGGTAACACGGTACTTCATGGCAAGACTGGAGTCAGATTTACTGGCTTCTGATTATCCGTAACGACTGCCAAAGATCTACAAATGACAGCCGGGACCAACGGCTTAACGTGTTTACCGAGGCACGGAGGAAACTCGGTATGTTAAGATGATCCACAGGGCAACCTTGGCAAGCGTTGCTTAACCTTGAAGATCGACCCCGTGCGGCTGTTATTAACGAGCTCCTTGAAAAGTCTAAACTGTACATTTGTAATTATATCATAAAAAATATAGTCTTTATTTAAAGTAATTTGTAGCTACGTACGGAACCCTCGGTGGGCGAGTCCGACTCGCACTTGACCGGGTTTTTTTTTTAATATGGTCCCGGTGCCTGAGATTTGTAGTGTAATTAAAATAAATGAATTGACTTTGAACGTTACAAAGATGTCGCAATTAATATATTCGTTTATTAAGCGTATAAGTGTTTTTTCAGGCGGTTTGTGAATTTTCGACCAAAATCTCTGAACAGACCGAAAGTAGGCTCTGTAGACGGTTCTTCCGCAGTAATTAATGGATAGTAAACTGCACAAGTTTGCAACATTTAATTGTAAGAACGTTAAACATTCGATTAACAGCATACGTGACTTGTGTGAGTTTGTAGACGTTATAGCCTTACAAGAAACTTGGCTACTGTCGCATGAAATGTCGTAACAAAATTCCATTAGTGACGGTTTTAACTGTACTGGATCGTTGGCAGTGGATTCAGCTACGGGGATGCTACGAGGAAGAACTTACGTTGGTGTGGAGGAGCGTCTACACACAAACGTATCTGTAATTCCGAATGAGTGTTAGTGTTTAGCGTTTATATGCCGACTGATGCGGTATGTAATTTGGCGGATTTCACGGACGTCCTCAGTGCGGTGAGTGCTATCATTGATTCTAACAGTACTGACTGCGTTTATATACTGGGGGATTTTAACGCTCACCCAACAGAGCGTTTTTATGATGAGCAGTATAGTGAACAGAACTGGTTGTGTATTGACACTGAACGTTTGGGGGTAGCATCAAATACGTACACGTTTATAAGCTGGCTGATGGGTCGTCGAGGTGGCTTGATCACTGTTTGGTTACCAGGGCTGCAGCTCAAACTGTTAGTAGTGTGTTTGTTCAGTATGAAGTTGTGTGGTCTGACCACTTTCCGTTAATTATGGAATGTAATTTGGATGTAATTGTACCAAAGAGATGTGTATCTAGTCAACAGCTCAATAACAGAATTATGTGCGGTGATACAATAGTGAATGTCATAAGCGTCTGAGATTAATAGATTTTCCAATAGAATTCCGCTATTGTTGTGATCATTTGCGCACTGATTTAAATCATAGACGTATAGTCGATAAATTGTATGGGTAAATCGTTGAGGTTTTATATGAGTAATCGGTGGTAAGGCCGAGATTGTAAGGAGCGGAAAAGAAAAGTTGTTAAAGGATGAGATAGACATGTTGCCGACGCACACAGGCTTGCTAAGGATAAATTTATGTCTGGGTCATGCTGCGGTAAGCCTACCTCTGGCCGTTATTATGAAGAGATGTGCGAGTCGAAACGGTTAAATCTCGGTTGAAATGGTGCAGGACCACGAAGATAAGATAAAAATGGACATCCTGGCCTCAAATCATTTGAATAAGGATTTTCGTGAATTTTTGAAAAATAAAATAGATAAGTCTATTTCATCATAGCCTAGCGTGCCTGTGTGCGTCGACGGTGTGAGTGATGCGCAAGGAATAGCTGAACTGTTCAAAGCTAAGATTGAAGTAAAGTCGTCGTTAGGACCGTCGGAGGCGGTGATTGATGTTAAGCCCAAAGGGGAATTAGGGGTCAGGGTCACTGCCAGAAACATTGCGTCTATATACAGTCAATGTCAAGGGGTAAGTCTCCAGCTGGCCATGATGGGCTCAGCATCGAGCATCTTCGGTATGCGGGCCCTCATGTGACACGTGTCTTGGCTTTATAGTAAAATCTTTGTCTGAGTCATGCGTATCTCACCTCAGATATGTTGAAAACAATTGTTGTGCCCATTGTTAATAATAAGACTGGACTATTGACTGATTGGAATAACTACAGACCTATTTCACTGGCTACGGTTGTGTCTAAGGTATTGAACAGCGTGCTTGATGCACAATTAAATATGTGTCTAAGGTATTGAACAGCGTGCTTAATGCGCAATTAAATAAATACAATTAATTGCATGACAACCAGTTTGGGTTTCGGCCAGGATTGTCTACCGATAGTTCTATTTTGGGCTTTAAGCATGCTGTAGAGTGTAGTACTCCACACACGCCGTAGCATCGCGTTTACGCCTGTTTCCTCGACCTGACGAGTGCTTGTAATCTGGTTTCCTACGACACTTTTTGGAAAAAGCTTAACGATACGAAGCTACCACCTGAAATTCTAAATATTTTTAAGTTTTGTTACGGGAACCAGGCAAATAGTGTTCGGTAGGATGGGGCATTTTCGAGTCCATATGGTCTTAAGTCAGGTGTTAGGCACGGGGGTCTGAGTTCTCCTACACTTTTCAACTTGTATACGGACCAGTTGATTGTGGAGCTGAGTAGCACCAGAATCGGATGTTATATTGATGGCGTATGTGTCAACAATATAAGCTATGCAGATGACATGGTGCTGCTCAGTGCCTCAGTCTGTGGCCTTAGGAAGCTTGTGAGTGTGTGTGAGAGATACGCCAAGGCTCATGGCCTGTTGTACAATGTAAAAAAGAGTGTCGTTATGGTGTTCGGGCCGGTGGGAAATGTCCGGAAACGGCACCACCAGTAAAGTTGAATGGTGTACCTATAGTTATCGAGACTGCACTCGTTCAAGTACCTTGGGCATATCTTGACCACAACCCTTAAAGACGATGATGATATTGAGAGAGAGCGAAGGGCGCTGTCGGTCAAAACGAATATAATTGCCTGCAGGTTTAAGCGTGCTTCTACAGAGGTTAAAAAGGCAATTTTTAAAACCTTCTGTTCGTCATTTTATACCTGTAGCCTGTGGGCACATTTTACGCAAAGATCGTACAGTGCCCTTCGCGTTTAGTATAATAATGCTTTCGGGGTGCAGATGGGGCTGCCTCGATTCTGTAACGCGTCAGAGATTTTTGCGGAAACGCGCGTTGTTTGCTTTTACGCGTAAAAGATGCGCGTTCATGGTGCGCAGCGTGCGAGCCAGTTCCAACAGCATCCTGGGCATGATTGCTGACAGGGACTGTTGTGTTGTTAATCGTTGCTCCAGTATCTCAGCTGGGATGCTGAAGCAATGATAATTTGGTTGTGTGTGTTATGTAATTGTTTCACTAAGACAGTTGTTAGTTTATTTATTGTTACCAACGCTATGTGAGTCTCATTGTTACTTGTAACAATAAACAATTGAACTATGAGCTCTCGAGAGAAGTCCTAGCTTATTTTTAATATTTCAATAATTTAGTGCGTTTGTAAAAATTGGTAGTTAGAACTAAGTCCAAAGGTCGAAAACTAATATGAAAAGTATGTACACTACGCACTTATCAAAGGAAAGAAGATAAGTACCTACGGAAGTAAGAATTATAGAATTTGATAATGAGGAATTTAGTTGATAAGATCGATAAATGCTATGCGGAGGTTCGGGGGTTTCTGGTTTTGTAAATGGCTCATGTGCCATAATATTAAAGAAAATAGTGTGCCATATAAAATCTTTTAGCAGCAAAAAAGTGTGAGAGTATAATGTTATGTGGGTAGTTTTGATTATTCACCAACTATTGAACATAACTCTATCAACCTAACATCACTAGGATCATTATCTGCTTAGCCTTTTCCCAACTACATAATTAAAAAAAAAAAAAAAAAATTTTTTTTTTATTTTGATTTGAACTATATTGGGGTTAGCTTTCCAGTCAAGCCGGATTTAGCTAAATACCAGTATTTTACGTGGAGCAGCTGCCTACCATAACTAAACAACCCATTAACTGAGTAACACGGAACTTCTTGACAAGACTGGATTCAGATTTACTGGCTTCTGACAATCCGTAACGACTGCAAAAGATCTACAAATGACAGCCGGGACCAACGGCTTAACAGTCTTTCCGAGGCACGGAGGAAACTCGGTATGTTAAGATGGGCACCCATCCACAGACCAACCTTCACAAGCGATAACATCACTAGAATAGTTGCTAGATATTAGTTATAATAGTAGTAGTAGCATTTACAATTAACTAATTGTGCCCCGCGGCTTTGCGCCCGTCAACTGGCCACTATCTTGTTTTTTCCTTTCATAAGAACCTTCTCCGGACAATCAAACACAAAAAAGAATGAGTGAAGTCAGCCCAGCCGCTCACGCGTGATGCCGTAACCATTTCAAGGGAAATAGGGATTTATTTATATATATAAGATTAAATTAATAAACTATTGATGTGTAAAAGTGTTATTTACACCCTACTTACAAAATAAATATTATCACAATTTACTCGAAAATTATAAATTCTCATATAATTTATTTGTCGAATTAATTAGTTACTTACGGTAAACAAAACAAAATATTTTTGATTATTCTCGCCAACACAGTTGTTCACCCAAGGACAATGATGATCCATCTTCCTGATGCAGCGCTGACACACTGAGCAGTGATGGGCACGTTCCGGCTTGATACTGCAGCACTTAGTGCACTTGAATATCACCTGACCCTCACGGAAACTCATCTGCTTAATCATTTCCTTTGTCGCATTTCCCTTTGGAACGGCACCCTATAAAACACATCAATCATAATTTTATTTTACATCAATAAAAACAGCATTTGTTATCTTAGTTATTTGAAACATGTTTAAAAAGTAAAAACAAAACAATGACCAACTCATAATCAATGTTTAATAAACATGTATACCATTGAGACAATCAAATATGCAATCTGCGGCTATTTATATTTGACATTAGTCAGAGATAAAAGATATAATAAAGGTAGTTTTAAGGCATTTTACAACATGTACTATACATTAGGTACTTACGGGATCTGTGAACATGGTTCTAAGGTGTGATGCAAATGCTAGGAAAGCCAGGCTCTGGAAGATAAATATGTTGATGTAGCTGTACACTGGATATGTGGACAGACCGGGCAGTAGCATCACCATCATTACGACAAACTCTGCGTACAGTATCAGTAGCCATGTTAGCACAGCACAAATAATGCCACAAATATCCTGCAAATAGGGAAAAAATAATATTAGTTTTCGCGAAATATAACTGCTCAAATTTATTTTTTATATATGAAAATAGCTCACCCTGATACACCAAGCTTTACCACCACAGCAACGGTTATGCATGTCGCAGTCAGGCCGAGTCAGAACCAAGCATTCTGGATCTATTTGATACTGATTTTCCATATCATCTTCATCAGAACTGTCATAAAATTCTCGTATCATTGAATGTGTCTACAATCCTGCAAAAATAAAACTTTATTTTATAGATTTTCTTGTTTTTTTTTATTTACAATCCCGACCAGTCATACACTATAAGTGGTTGTGGTAAGTGCAAATTTGTGGATGCTATAACGTAAACAAATAGGGGCACTATTGTAGTATTTTTTGCTCAATTTCTAGCTGTCTATGCTCCATATTCAAAAGCCAGCAAATATAGTTTGTAAATTGATATATCAGATCATTATAAAAATATGAATATGTAAAAATGATTAAATAAAACTAAATTTAGACTTAAACAGGACTAATAAGGCAATCAAATTCGCAAAAGGCATCATATTGTATTTACAAAACAAACATTTGCAAAGCAAAATAAATTAATCATCAAATACATGCATATTACTCCTGTGATAGACTGACTGTATTTAAAAAAACTGACTGTGACTGTGTTTGTAAAATAGCAAATGATTCAGTTTTGCTATTAAAATACTTTTTAGAGGCAATAAATGTTTTGCTTGCTGTAGTATTGAGGGTTTCACCAAAACTTATTTAATACAGAAGTAGGATTATTATTAGCATAAGCATTAGTCAGACTAGAAAAAGCTGTTTTTGTGAATATGAAATAAAAACTTGTTTTTGGAAGTAGGTTTCTAAGCTTTTCTTGAAAAAAACAAACACCATTTAGACAGTTTCTTGTTGCAAATTTCCAGCAGAGCAGATTACTCATTCGCTATGAAGGCTAAACAATTTTTTGACACCTGCACACATGCCTCATTATAGTAATAGTAGTTTAATTTTAGAAGTACGAAAAGCAGCACTATTTCGTACTTACCGGAACAAATAGCAGGGCTTCTTTACAACAACTAAATGAACCACTGCAGTAAAAGTAGAGTTATTTGAGAGGTGTGACTATAATAGGTACAGCCATACAAAAGCCGACGACCTCTTGTAATCGTCTCAGGCGTGTTGATGCTAAAAGTTAAGTTCTTCAACTAGGTTCACGTGAAGAACACTGAAATCGAGCGTCATAATCAATCGTGCTTTCTAATGTCCTAACATCAAACGCAGTACAATAATGAAATGAAATGCTTTCGTCAAACTCGAGCGAAACTGACCAACTTCACGAAGGGTCAGGGTAACTTGATTTTTGTTTGGACTCTCATAATTAATAGACTAAGGGGTACTTCGGTCAACAAGTAGTTGAAATAGTTTAGTTTATATATACTAGACACGGAATGCACACTAGTTTTATTTTCTGGGCTATTAAAATCAATAAAAGGAAACGAAGTCACTGTATCGCCGTAGTGAGCAACAGATAACAAATCCAATAGGTATCTGAAAAGTCAGAAAAAGTCAAGACATCGTGATAGACAGATTATTTATGAGCTGAAAATCGACTAAAACTGTGTCTGTAATGCTATAATATTTATTCCTTTTCCATACAATATTTATTCCTTTTCCTTCTGAACTAAAGTAAGAACATTCGAACGAGCCCAACAATAGCGTAGCGAGGGGGGCGGAGGGGGCGAACGCCGACTAGACCATTAGACCCTATGGATTAGATCGATCGTGGACTGGTTTTAGTCACCGCCGGATGTCAAACCAAAACAGATGTCGCAATGAGACCCGTCCGAGGTGAGGTGTAAAAAATTTCAGGATGGAAGAGATAGTTTTTGTGGTTTTTTTTTTAATTGTTCACTGGCGATGCAAAGATTTTAACTGGCGCCTCAAGTGTCAAAATTGTGAAGCTGTCTAAGAACGGCACTTTGACAGTTGTCGATACAAATTACGTCACGGAAAAAAATATTTACGTGGGTTCTTGCTGGACACGACAATAATTTATGTTTTAATATTCATGTAATTAAAGCGTCGCATAATACACACAACCAATGCGTTCTGAAGAAGATTTTTTTTTTTTTGGGCTCATGTTACTTCTTTATCAAAGCTTCTTTTAGGACATTAGGAAACAACTTCTGCCTTTTAGAACGTAGAACAATAATCATAATCTCGTTATCTGACGAGGAACTCGCCTTAGCCTAAATTAAATAATATATATAATAATACAATAATAATAATATTTTATTTCCATCAAAGTAGGTGCACACTTTTTTAATCTAATAACAATGTAAGTCTTAAGTTTAGAGGTTGTACACTGTCGCATAGGGTTTTTGGGGTTCTCTAACTCCTAAACTAAGTCAAGCTTGTATTATAGGAGTTAGCGAGTCGTTGACTTGGACACAACTTGAACTTTTGTGTAAACAACAAAGTTACACAAAATGATGTAAATAAAATTTACCATTTACATGAACAAAGCAATTCTAACTAGACACTTTATTTTACCTTCTAATGCTTATTGTACCTATATTAACTATTATACCACTTACTTTTTAAACTAGTAACCTCTCTATAGCCACAGGTATATTTTCAAGGGCCTTAAAGAAAGCACTTGTTACACCAGTATATAAGAGTGGGAATAGAGACCTAGTAAATAAGTACAGGCTAATTTCGGTTCTAACGTCAATATCTAAAATTTTAGAGTGCGTCCTAAATACTTACTTGACAAGTTATTTAGATAAAATAAAAATCATCTCGGACAATCAATTCGGCTTTAGAAATGGTCTATCAACGGAGGATACGGTGACAAATTTATGTAGCAATGTTATTAGCAAGATGGATAAGAAGCAGAAATGCTTCGGCATCTTTGTAGATTTGTGTAAAGCTTTTGACACGGTCTCTATTCCCACACTTATTACTCGTACTAAAATGGAACATATCGGTTTTCGTGGTCAAGTCTATAATATTTTCAAAGACTATCTGAAAAATCGTAAGCAATCTGTTAGGATCGGCACTATGGTAAGCGATGAGGAACAAATTGATTATGGCGTTCCCCAGGGGATATACTGGGTCCAACGTTGTTTTTAATATACATCAATGTCCTGTCTAGTCTCAAAATATCAAATTGTGATATAACCACTTACGCAGATGATACCGTTTTACTATCATATGGAGCAGACTGGAATTCTGCCAAAGAGCATGCCGAAAATGGACTGCGTATAATTAAGAAATGGCTAACCGATAATCTCCTTACATTAAATGTAGAAAAATCTAAATTCATCCGTTTTCGTTTACCAAGTTCTCCAGTTCCACCAGAGTCTACTAACTTGTTGAAACTTCATACATGAGCCGAGCCTACGGGCTGCGACTGTTTGTCCTTAATGCGAGTGACCAGCATCAAATACCTTGGAGTAATGTTAGACGAGTGACTTGACTGGCGTCCACAGGTGGTTGCTCTCACTAGCTGAATTCGAAAGCTTATGTATACTTTTCAGAAGCTCAGATCTACTGCAGATAAATTTACAACCTACATGGTGTATACTGCCCTCTGCCAATCTGTACTAACCTACTGCATACCTATATGGGGTGGTACCTATAAAACCCTTTTACTTATGTTGGAAAGTCTTGAAGGTGAAACATCATAAGCCTCGTTTGTATCCAACCACCAAACTATATGCTGAATGCCGCGTACTGGCCGTGAGACAGCTATACATACAAAAAGCCATTCTACGCAGACACTTCGGGCTACCTCTAAATGAAGTTACAAATAAAAAGCGCTCCGGTGCAGTTGTATGTCCCGGTGTTAGCTGCAGAACAGCTTTTGCAAGTCGCCAATATGGGGTCGCTAGCTCTAGATTGTATAATTAGATAAATAAAACACTGGCAATATACAATTAAACCAAATGTGAGGTTAAGCATATTGAACAATTGGTTATTAACTTTGACCTACGATCAGACTGAACTACTCTTAAAGCCGTTTCCCATTTTTTCGTCATAATTTTTCTTTTGGAAATAAATGGAAACTTATTCCCGAATCTTCGTAAATCTATACTGTCTATACTAATATATAAAGCTGAAGAGTTTGTTTGTTTGTTTACTTGAATGCGCTAATCTCAGGAACTACTGATCTGATTTGAAAAATTATTTCAGTGTTAGATAGCCCATTTATCGAGGAAGGCTATATTTATATCATTATGCTAAGACTAATAGGAGCGGAGCAGTAATGAATATTGTGACGCAGACGAAGTTGCGCAGGTCAACTAGTAATATATAAAGCTGATGAGCTTGTTTGTTTGTTTGCTTGATCGCGCTATTCTCAGGAACTACTTGTTCGATTTGAATAATTCTTTCAGTATTAGATAGCCCATTTACCGATGAAAGCTATATATCATCACGCTAAGACAAATAGGAGCGGAGCAGTAACAAAATTTGTGACGCAGATGATGTTGCGCGGGTCAACTAGTATCTATATACTTACGGATTGTTGTACTGCAATGAGGAACGCAACAATATTTCGTATTGCTGCTTTTATTAGCAACAGGTTTCTGTATGTAATCGTCTGATTATGTCTAAACTTAACCTCAACTTTAAAGTAAGACAACTTCTAAGTTTTAACTTTTTTGTAATTTTTAATAACTGGCCAAATTCTAGCTCTCAAACGAAAATGTCTAACGTTCATAATGTCAAAATAACTGTAAAGAATTTTCTAAACTCTTCTGAGTTTTCTGAAATATTTTGTCCATATCTATGTTAACTAAAACTAAACGATTTGAGGTTATGATTACTAACAGATTTGTTTGTATTGAATAATAAATATACAAAACTTCTCTATTTTTACAAACTAGGATATTATAAAGACGAAAGATTTGATGTTTTGTTTGTTTGTTACGATTTAACTCAAAAACTACTCAATCGTTTTTTTTTAACGATTGGGATGTTAAATATTTACCGAGTAACATAGGTTATATATTATCTCCTTAAAGCGCACTGGAACGGGAACTACGAGGGTAAAACCACGGGGCTCTGCATTAGTACTTTTTTTGTTTTGAAACTTATGCATATTACATAGGTAAGGTAAGTGTTTTTACTGCATTTATACACTTTTGTCATTTATCACATGTCCAGGAAAGTTAGTAGGTACTATTTGTAGAAAAATAATAGAATTTTACACCATTTGACTTTTATTTAGGTACATGGGTATTTTGATTTTCGATGAAGTGTCCCGAGCATCCAGAAATGCAACAATACAACGTAAAGTGCTACCAACTGATGATGCCAACCTAAGATTTACTTTCACCAATAATTGTTTGATTTTGCTGTGACTTTACCCTGTCATCTGATGCAACGCCGTGAGACGGCGTTTGTTCAATACCCCGCGTCTGTGGCGACGCCACATAAAGGCGCCGTCAGTTTTGACGTTATTTCCAAATTTTAACTATTTCTATCTTGCTCAAACTTGCATAGAGTTTGGAGACGGCATTTTTTCTTAGGACAACATATTATTAATTTGATTAATAAATAATAAGAGTACAAAAAAGAGTAGAAAATAATGGGGGCACCACTGTGTTGTTCGAATGACAGTTCCATATCAACCTACTCAACCTAGTCTTGATACTAGCTGTATTTTTGATAGATATATTGTTTAATTTAACAAGGACGTAATTCTCGTCATGCAAATGATTACCAAGTACCTAAATATAAATATTTCCGATGAGATTATAGTTTTTTTTAGGAATTATAAGAAGAAACAACGATTGTAATGCAAATCCTACAACAAATACATTATTATCTTGTAATCACACTCAAAGTTAAAAGTTAAGAATTGACATTTACTAAAAAATCAAGTTACAAAATTAATCTAGGCGCGCTATATCAGAGTAATTCAGACAAAATGTAAATATAAGTGCTAGATATTTATTGTTCCAAAAAAACCGCTTTGGGTCCATCAATGGGACCGACCACTGTAAAAGTAGCGCTAGTAGCGCACAGACCAATAACAAAGCAATTTTTAACAAAAAGATGGGTAAATACTTAAGTATAAGCACTTCGCCCGCGATTTTTTTCGTTCGGATTTAGTAGGTACTCTATGAACTTTATATCCATAAGTTCTCCCTCTATAAAGGGTAACGTGTAAATTCTTTGAATTTAATTATTGAAGATCTTTGCTCTATTGTCAATAGTTTCCGCAGCATACGCGATATAAGTTACATTATCGAAGTTTTCATACGAATCCCTAACTTTTTGAAAATATTCTATAGCCCATGTTCATCAGGGATATTGTAGGATTCTAACGGTGAAAGAATTTTTAAATCGATTCAGTAGTTTCGGAGCCTATTCAATTCAAACAAATCTTTCCTCTTTTAATGTAGATAAATGATAACTCTCTTTTTCATTAGATCGTCAAACGGGGTGTTTGGCATGGCTTGCGTGAGCTTGCCGCCGATCCGGACGAGTGTCGGTTTTTGAACACAGATCAAAGGAAATTTGCGGCAAGCGTTTGGGACGCATTTACACGTTGGCGCGTGTTTAGTTTCGGTCACAAGGTCGCACCGAACGTTTTTAGTTTTACGCTACGATCATCTAATACCTTAAAACGAGCAATTATTGTAGATATGGAATCTCGGAAATGGCTCCATCGATTTTCATGAAATTTAGTGTGCAGGGGGTTTCAGGAGCTATAAATCGATCTAGCTAGCTAGGTTTAATTTTCAGAGTTCTGAACAAAAATTGATCTGTCTGTCCTTCTGTCACAGCAAGTTTTCTCCAGATCCACTGGACCGATTCAGTTGAAATGTGGTACACATTTATGGACTTCTGTGACCCAAACACGGTGCGTTACGAAAATGATTAAATTTTTAGTATGGGGGCACTTTTAGGGGTGAAACTAGAAAAAAAAAATAGTTTTATTAACAAAACCGTGTGACATATCAAATGAGACGGCTTTCTGTGAGGGTCTTTATTTTTTTTCATAATTTTAAAATAAATGGTTTTGAAGTTATTCAAGAAATTAGACGAAAAATGACTATTCCCCCCGAATAATCTCCGGAACTACTGAGCTTTAAATTTTGAAAAAAATATAGATCTCTTTACCTTAAGATTACGGAAAACCTGTAAGAAGTGTATAGTGTTAAAATAACATGTTCAAAAAAATTATATTTATTCGGAACCCTTTGCACGCGAGTCTGACTCGCACTTTGCCAAGTTTTAGAAAACGTTGTTAAAAAAAAACATCATCCAGGTACTGAGTAGTAAATTACTACTAAAAAAAAACATCATCCAGCTACTGAGTAGTAAATTACTACTCAGTAGTAGTAGTTCACCGTTAGAATCCTACAATATCCCTGATGAACATGGGCTATAGAGTATTTTCAAAAAGTTAGGGATTCGTATGAAAACTTAGATAGTGTAACTTATATCGCGTATGCTGCGGAAACTATTGACAATAGAGCAAAGATCTTCAATAATTAAATTCAAAGAATTTACACGATACCCTTTATAGAGGGAGAACTTATGGAGATAAAGTTCATAGAGTACCTACTAAATCCGAACAAAAAAAATCGCGGGCGAAGTGCTTATACCCATCTTTTTGATATTTTTTTTTTTGTTAAAAATTTACTACTCAGTAGCTGGAAGATGTTTTTTTTAACAACGTTTTCTAAAACTTGGCAAAGTGCGAGTCGGACTCGCGTGCAAAGGGTTCCGAATAAATATCATTTTTTGAACATGTTATTTTAACAGGTCAAAATCTCGTCGTATAACCAATTGGTTATACGACGAGATTATGACCTTACTCGAAGCTTCGCAAATTTTCGTCTACGTCACTCATGCTTGCCTGTCCGGGACACACTGACGCACTCGCAAGGGTGTAATTAATGGCATCCAAGCGTTTTTAAAGACTTGGAGCTTGTGGACGCTTGCCAAGCCATGGCAAGCGTGTGAACGTGGCATAAAGGAAACAGACTGTTTTCAATACACAAGCAAACGAACAAATTAATCTTAAAGACTACAATCACTCACACTCACTCACTTACTCACTTCGACAATAATTATGGTTCGTGTAGTAGTGACGCTATCTGAGATCAGCTTTCACTTGCAAAACCATTTCAACTAAGGACAGCAAAACAAACTCTTACATACGTGTCAAATCAGCGGTTTTTTGGAAAACATTGTCGCGGTCCGGAAGATTAGTTTGTCCAGCAGACAGCTTCTGTACACCTTATAAATAACTTCCCGGCCAGCACTTCGAATGATTTTATTCATATTTGTGACGCCCTTTTTTAATTACCGTTTGAAGGTCAAAATTAAAATTCTAAGTTTTTTAGTTGTGAACTTTGTTTACTATAAAACGTCATTATTTTGGGAATTTTGCCAACGGATAAAGTTTCTAGACTTTTTTGTCAAGCTAAAGCTATACGTCTGGTATTTAAAGCTTATCTAAATCTAAAGAATAATCGTCTAATAGCAATACAACACTGAACTATCAAAATTTTACTGACATTGACATAGTGACTGACATTCGCTTTTTGACACGACTAAAATTAAAAATAAAACATTATTTTGTTTTCCTGAACTTAATCACTTTTACATTTTCCTCATCCTCATGTTCCTCATTATTGATCGATATTTTAAATCGATGGTCACGTCGTAATGCTTATTTATTTTTATAAAAACTATCAGTTTATAAGATGCAGCCATTATATTCTGTTGGTAAGTCCATTAGTACACTATCAAAACAATTTCTTTGTCTAAATTACTCATTATCCTGGATTTAGAAATGCATTATTTCAAGTTACCAATAATAAAACAGGAAATTATAACACCTTCTAGGCTTCTATTAGGAATTAAACAAATAAATTAAATCGTGAAAATTAATCAAAATCTGATGAATCATTAATGTTTTGATGCAATCTCCTAGTAGGTAAATAGATAAACGTTAAATATAATGTGCATAGCAAATATGATACTTTAGAAATATGTGTGTGATATGATATGATATCACAGTGTAGACCAGATATAGATACTCAAATGTGTTACAGCCAGACATCATATCCATTTCATTGTTAATCTCTCAGAGTGGACACACAGAAGATTTTGCTCAAGTTTATTAATATGTAGTATAATTTAAAGATCATTATCCTTAAAAATTGCTTAAAACTAATCAGAATTTCAAATAACTATTTTGGTGCATTCAAAATAGATAACAATTATCATGGTGGAGTTACCACTTTATTGTTTAAACAGTAATTGATTTACTCTTGTTTATCTCTGATATGGAGGATTTACACTTCCTGTCAGTGTTTGTTGATGATAGTCTGAACAATGGGAAGTCTGGCTTATCAGTTAGTGGTTTAGTCAGTTCATCTCATCACCAGCTATTGTGAATATTGTTCAGTTTAACATGGATTTGAAAGAGTTTGATTATGAAACTGGTAGTAATGTGGAAAAGTGTTTTGCAGAACATGAAACTCGGCACAACACCAATCGTGATGAAGAAGAAAATGTAGAGAGATTGGAGGAAGACACACCACTGCTGCACCGGTTTCCCCAAGCTGTGTCTGAGAGAAGTACGCTAACCACTATTATTGTTAGCCTACTGCTGATTATATTGATTGCTGGAGTCTTCATTGGAATATATCTTCTTGTTTTACAGGATGAATCTGGTGAGTGTTTCATAATGTATTTCGTTTTTAACACTGTATCAAAAATATTACAATACAACAACAGACTTATTGCCTTAGGCTTATTTTTCCATTATCTACATTATTATTATCTTATCATTACATTATAATTAGGTATGATATGAAAATACGCAGTGCTTATCTCACTTGCATCTCCAATATTGCTGTGACGTAACTGATAGTTGAAAAAGTTTTTTGTATATACTCGACAGCTACAGCTGGTTTTTATTGTGTTATGCATGTTAACTAAGAATAACAATACTGAACCCTAAAAACGCCGCATGGCTTTAACATTGTATCCTATTTTTTTTAAATAAGTGTTGAAAGTTTTTGAATGTATTACAACCATAGCCAAATAATGAACAAAGGAAAAAGTAGATTTATTTATCCTCAATTCATTTTATCTCGTGGTTTTTATAAATTACTGACTAAAGAGCGAGTGAAGCCACTGGCAGAAGCTAGTATCTACTAAGTGCTTATTACGATTATTAAATTTCAGAAAATGTGCTGCCTCCTGTTGAAAACCCTTTGCGATTAGTGAGTAGGTCTCAATGGGACCCCAGTAATGAAGACCAGAGTGCTCTGAGATCATTCCCGTACCGACTAAGGTCGGTCACAGTCGTCCACACCGCCACTGACCAATGTAATAGCACTGAGTCATGTTGCAAACTACTGCTGCAAATACAGGTAAACATACTATCTGGGTACAACATTTTTGACACCTTTTCCTGCTTTATGGATTAAGTAACATTCCTGCATTCACTTTATTTCTTGATCTTTTTGCCATTTACGACCTTACTAGGCATGCTACTTATAGCATCGGTAATTAGCCGACAGCAATTTAGCGACTATATATGCTGCTTCGCGTTTTGTTGACTTTCATCGTTCGATGGCAATCATGCATTTCAGCGAATTTTTTGATGCTGATTTTTTGACCTTTAACTTAAAGGTCAAAAAATCCGACATGTGGTCTGACAGACAATTTGACCGCTCGAATAGTCTAGTTTTTTATTTGAGTAGGATAAGTGCGCGCTTTTCTCAAGTCCTAGAGTAGTCGCGAGGCAGGGTTAATGGGTAGTGGCAAAGTCGGCACATGAGATATCGATAAGTTTTGGCTGTTATAAGATCGCGAGTGATCTGTGAGACCACACGCACTCGCAGCACCTATGTAACTCTCTTTTATAATTTTATTTTTAATCCAACATTACAATAAATAAGTTGTGCTGTTCGAACATGACACTAGTAGCCTCAAATCAAAATAGAGAACCTGTTGAAATTTTACCCATCTGGCTAAATGACAGCTCCGACCCTGACTTCATTTTGGCGAAAAGAGATCATTGAAAAAAATCATGATTTCTAATAAAAAAACAAATCTTTATATTATTATTTATGCTGTTTCGTTAGTCTTGCGATCGTTTTACTTCAATTGTCTTTTACAATCATTTCGCAATATCAAATTATTAAACTGAGTGAACTGGAAGGTTCAGCCGACTTCCATCAGCTTTCCGCCGGCAATCCAGACCGCAATGTTTATACTAGAATACATATAATAACCCATTTATTTCCAATAACCTTAAATAACAGTTTTGCTTAGAATATAGAAAGTTTTATATAAATTAAATGTAGATTATTTAAATATTAATTTCTGTTGTTTGATGCTAGAACCCCAGACTGGCTAAAGTAAAGGCCTCCTCCAGTTTACTCCAACTCTCTCTGTCACTTACTTTTATTTGCCATTCATTTCCTGCTGTGACGATTATTTCGTTAATCCATCTGTTCTTTGGACGTCCTCTGCTCCTTTTACCAATTGGTCCTTTCCATATCGTTGATTCTAATGTCCATCTTTTGTCTCTGTATTTTGCTAGGTGCCCGGGCCATCGCCACTTTAGTGCTAAAGCGTATTACAGAGCATCTATGAGCTTTGTTTTACTTCTCATGTATTCGCTTATTATTCTATGTATTCTCCTTATTTTCAATAGACTTCTTTCCGTCGCTCTCTGGCACGATACGAGCTTAGTTTTTATTTTGGTGTTGTATGTCCAAGATTGACGTCGGTAAAAAGCAGGTGTCCATTACGGTCTTTTTGAGGTGAAGTGTCTTTTTGAGGAAGTAGTCCATACTAGAATACTGAATGACAAATGTTCTTACTAGAATACTGAAGGAATTTCATTACCGACTCTTCATTGAAAATTTTATCACAACATAAGTCACATTTTTTGTAGCAAAAAGATTTTATTCTTCAAAATTTAACAATACAAAAATAGATGTAGATACAACAAAAATGCAGTCATTTATAGTAAAGCAAAAGGTCTGGCAGACATCACGTCAATTCTTAAGTAACAAACGGTACAGTTAACAAAGCTGTTTGGTATACAGGCAAAAATATTTACTTTTCCACTGCACTGCCAATATTAATTTCTAATGTGTGCATTATAACTCTTTAAGGTGAATGCTCCAGGGTAGCCCGCGAAATTCAAATATTTTTATGTTTTTTGCAATTTGCCGGTCAGTGTGAAGCTGTATGTGGACCAAATGCGATCTGCGACCGTAACGCGTATTATCTAAAGAATTATAACCATTTTAATCATCAATATAGCCCTCTAAGTTCATGTAGTTCGAAAGAATGAATATTTCAGAAATAATCAAAATTGCAAAAAACATAAAAATATTTGAATTTCGCGGGCTACCCTGGAGCATCCACCTTAAGCTTATGACATACTTACGAGTGTATAAGTGTCTACTCAGCACTCTCACAAAATTGTTTAAAAGAGGTTGCAATTTGCAACATGCCTGCATACCAAATAGCATTGCTGACTGTACATCGGCACTTGAAGGTTATCACTCGCTTAAATCGCTGCGAATTGCTCGAATCTCGCAACTACTCGCAAGCTCGTATCGAATATGTGGGCAGTGTAGCATTCAGGTGTTGTTTCGAACTTGAAAAAATGGAATAAATACTGGAGTTTTTTCCGGTATCATGGAAATGATCTCAACTCATAATGTTTTTGTTACTACAAAGAGATGTCTTTGTCATAGATTACTTGGTAAACTGCGTTCACCTCATCCTGTCATTCACTGTATTATTTTCATCTCCTATTAATTATCGATGCATGTTATTATGTAGATATAGGTACTCATACTAAACACACAGTTTGAATGCCGAGATGGCCTCTACTAAATGTGACATTCTTGACAAGGGATGTGACCTTTTTTGGGGGAACAATAGTATTTTTTGTAAATTATTGAAAAAATATAATCATGACCTAGGCATGATTATATTGGGCTATTTATATAGGGCTTTCCCAACTATATTGGGGTCGGCTTTCAGTCTTACTGGATTCAGCTAAATACCAGTATTTAACGTGGAGCGGCTGCCCATCAGACAACTGATCAACTCGGTAACACGGTTGGTAAGACTGGAGATAGATTTACTGGCTTCTGACAATCCATAACGACTGGCAAAGATCGACAAATGACAGCCGGGACCAACGGTTTAACTTGCTTTCCGAAGCAAGCAGGAGTCATATAGGAAGCCAGAGCAAGCCCAGAAATGTTCGTACTTGGCATTGGATGGGATTTTAATACATAACTGCTTGAGTACGCGTTCAAAAACAGTACAGTTGACTAAAATATGGTACAATGCTTTATGTATAATACCTATGTAAAGATGGCAACCCTATTCTTGACCATCTCTCTGCTTAAACGTCTTCCTAAATTCTCTGCTTGGGTTTGATAAATTAATTATTGTTAGACTTCGGTGTTATATGATATTTATTTATAACCAGGGGGGTTACTCTCTAAGACCGAAGTCCGTAGTTTCGGGCTTAGTTGCGGGCGTATTCTACTCCGTATCACCTACAGACTTACGATTAGTCCCGAACCTGAACTGAGAACGAATGACAACACGATTTAACAGTACCTGTGAAATCGTGTAATCATTAATTCTTAGTGGTTAGGTGATGCTGAGTAGAATACGCCCGCAACTAAGCCCGAAACTACGGACTTCGGCCAGCGGCTTCGGTCGCGTGGTTGTCGAAAATTATCCCATGGGACAAAATTACTTCAGGGACAAAAATTTCATGGCACGGTCTACCGGGGGCGAAGTTTCATCGTTATTCGTCACATTACTCATAGTAATTGACCACATATGGTATTTCTGCCTATGGCCATGACAGTCGAAACTTGTGCTCAGTGTAGTTTTGCTGCCACGAATATGTTTTATAAGTGCTGGCGTATCTAGTCGCGATTGTGGCTTGCCAAGATCTGCGTTTTGTACCCAGGTATTAAATCCAATTTATTTTCCAAGTATACGTGCTTAGTTCAGCCCAAGGATCTTGTGGCCAAATATAGAAGGCAAAGAACATACGGGCGCGATTGTGTTACACCGCGAACTAGATTACTCGATTCGCGATCCCAATTTTTACGTTATGTTTTGTTTACATTTGTGTGGTTATAAATAACTAGCGAATCGCCCCGGCTTCGCACGCGTGTAATTTATATAGGTAGGTACGTCAACTCTTCTTCTTGATCACTCTTCCTATTCCTGAAATGCGTATCAAAATCTGTAGAAGTATGAGGAAATATAGATGCAGAGAGCGACTTTGTATTTACCTGACTGCGCCAAAAGGAGGGTTATGTTTTTAACTTCTATTTAATTTCCCTTCTAAGGCATGGAAAGTGATTTCAACTGAATCAGTCTAGTATTCGGAGAAAATCGACTGTGACAGACAAACAGACAACCTATAGATCCTATAGGGCTCTGTTTTCCCATAGAGAGGTTCGGATCCCTAAAAAGCGTCACTATAAAATTTCAGCTTTCAGCAAAGATTTTTTACAGAACTGGGTATGTATAATGATGGACAAAGTCGAGGGCAAAGTATAGTCTTTGACTAAGCCTAGTTTCTAAGTTCTGTTACGGATCACTGCCTAGGTTGTGTCACTAACTAGCCTTAACCCATATTCTCTACCTATGTTATGCAATGTTATTATTTAATATTAATGATTTACTGCACAAACATTTAAAATCGGCCATAGTGAATCACAGTCCGTAGTTCAAAGACGTGAACTGTGTTTATCGTACGTTCACAAGCCTCTTTGTGGTTTTAAATAGTACTTAGGTACCTTTCTGTATCAATGTTGGGGATTTTTGTACCTCACGTGATGTACCTTTCAAGTGTGGCTTTGTCTACATACTGTCAAGAGGTCTTACAATTGACTGTGTTTAAATTGGCCAACTTTGGCTATCTTATTCACATAAATTTAAATATTTAGACAACTTTGGCTCATTGGATAGTTGAGAATAGCTATTAGTATAGTTTATAGCGGCCTCACTTTTAAAATTTTTCTCTTATCTATTTGTAAAAAGCCAAAATTACGAAGTTTCTCATGAAAAGCGCAACGGCACTTTCGTGCAAGTAGATTGAACTACTGTATTAACTAAATGAAATGAAAAATATATCATAATAGGTATTTCTTATATATTGGTTTCGTTCATAGCGGCCTCAAAAATTTAAAATAAGAATGGGATATCCGTAATAAAATCCCATTCATATTCAAATACATAAAAAAATAAATAAAAAAATAAAAAACCCCCGATAAGAAAAAAACTTAAAAAAATAAAAAATAATACGTATTGATCCATTTAATTAAATATAGGTCCGATTCTTTGGGCCAAGCGTCTCTGCGATCTAAATATAATCTGTTCATTGAAAGCATACCAGTGAGTTCAAACACGATACCTCTGCTGTAACTTAGTGAGAAGTTGGGTATTCTGCAGACCTTAGGTTATGCTACAGCATCAGGTCAATATAACCATGTTCTTGCAATGTCATTGAAGTATCAGAATACCAAATTTCACTTCGATCAGACCCGTAAAAGCTGATTAAATACCTTCATCAACTAGAAAAGAGCTGATGATCTTTAAACGGCTCAACAGATTTTGAAAAACAGAACTCTAAGAACCACCGCTAGAAAACCTGCTTTGAAATAAAAAAAACCGCGTCCAAATCGGTTCTCCCGTTTAAGGACTACGGTGCCACAGACATACACACATAGCGGTCAAACACCCATTTTTTTGGTCGGGGGTTAAAACCTACTAAAACGCTCAGAATGAACTGTAAATTTCTCCTTAATACTTAATATTATTACGTAAAAGAAGAATGGTCACGGCCCATAGGTACAAAATAATACACGAAACTACAAAACGATAATGTGTGTTTTCATTTTAACGTATATCATGGCTATTGCAACAGAACTGGGACATATCCGAATCCTCAGCTGCTAAGACGGTATTACTTGCCTAGTTCTAGGTCAACGGGAAATACCCTATACATTTTAATTCCCTTGATTCCCCGTGTTTTGCGGCATAAACAACCGTGTCTTTTTTACGTTAACTTCGTAGTTTGATTTTTTCACAGCTGTAAAGGGACATGGACCTGAGCGTATGGTTCTAATTTCAACTCGATACCTCCTCGCTTTCCCGAGATAAACGGTTTTGACTGACAGACAGACGGACAACAAAGTCATCCTATAAATGTTCCGGTTTATTGTTTTGAGGTACTTAACCCTAAAAATGATATAAATTGTGATAAAATTATATATTTCTGCCATGCTGCACTTAAAATAACATTATCAAATTATTATTAGTTAAAGTCAACGTCCCGTTAGGCCGTTACACCAGTTGCTGTCTTATCGCATGCACCATTAATGAGTGAATAACATTGTTATTGTTTTCGCTACCAATTGACGGTGCAATATTAATAAACGAATCAATATGCGATCCGTCGAAATGGCTAATAACGTTGTTTTGTAAGAAATAATAACTGTATCATATAAGATTAACATGAGATTTATGTAAATTATGCTTATAACGATATTTTTCATGTGGTCTTGAGATTTATGAGTATGTTATAACAGTAAAACAATTTGTGAAGTATGATGAATTATTATTGCGTTTTTTATGATTTATTAACCGCATAAGCACTAGAACCCTCAAAAAATGCTCAAAATTGTCCGATATATCGCTGTTAACAGAGCCCTAGTGTACAAATTTGTCAACTATTAATCAAAAAAGGAAAACATAGGGACACAGTATACATCCTTATCTTATTCAGTTTGTGAAATCTCTTAAATCGGTCTAATATTGGAGGAGAAAACAGTCGAGAACAAACCTCGAATTATGACTTTTTACATACAAAGTCTCGCCGCCATGTTTCCTCTTAAGGCGTCAACATACGCCAGCGACCTTGAGGGAACAAAACGCGCACTCGTTTAACACCCGCGCGTTCCAAAATTCGTTAGTTTTTTGTACTTACCCTATTATTCTAAGGCTTTAAAAAGTAGCCGTATATCAAAATGTTAAATTGTCTTTGAGATAGTGTAAATTCCATTAAAAAACGCCCAGTGGTTTTGGTTCGATTGTCGTATACGACGATTTTTATGTCCGTATTAGACATAATTTACAAATTAATTACACTTTGTTGAACGAATAAAACTCAAAATTTTAATTTATTTAATTATTAAGAAAATAGTCTAATGTAACATATATTTTTTCCAATAAATTACGACTAGTCGTTTAGACGTGATTAACATTTTAAAATCAGCTACTCTCAGGTATCTCCGCCTTAATCATAAACATTGTACAGAAATAGAAGGTTCCTTGTGTTTGTGAAACAATGTAATTTAGGTAAGGAAACGCTAACGCTTACCTATTATTGTTTCAGAGCAATGCCACTGCCGCAAATAGCACGCTGCGGTATAACTTCTTGATTTCGTCGAACGGGCAAACGTACGAAGACCTCGGTTGGCTGAAATGCATACCGCAGTCTACTAAAACCACTACGCCGACGGGACTGCTCTTAGCTTTCATAGGTGATCCTATTAATAATATAAAGTAGAACTTGAAATTAAAGCTCAGTAAGTAATACCAAGACACTTCAGTGCTCCAGAAAGAACATGAAGCCGTTTGTCTAACTTATCATTTATAGATCTTTGAAACGTTCCGGGTACGTCAGACTTAGGACCCAAAAATCTGATTCAAGTCTTGCCCTGGGGTATCGTGAAACCCTTGTCGCAGTCGGATTGTATAATCCGCCGTATTAAATTACGGCTAGCCGTTATCAAAACAGGGCCGTTTTGAAATGCGGCGGTTCAACGATTAACCGGATTGAATGCAGCTGAATAAAAAACCGCCGGAATGTATTCGGCGCCATACGTCATTCAACACGACTAGCCATAATGTAATATAGCTAGCCGCTAGCCATAATGTAATATAGCTAGCCGTAATGTAATATAGCTAGCCGTAATGTATTCGCAGTGGGGCATTATCCGCTTCTTTATTTGTAGATCTTTGGCAGCTGTTACGGATAGTCAGAAGCCAGTTAATCTGACTCCAGTCTTGCCATGAAATACCGTGTTACCCAGTTACTGAGTTGTGGAGGACTGGTAGGCAGCCGCTCTGCGTAAAATACTGGTATTCAGCTAAATCCGGTTTGACTGGAACCGAACCCAATATAGTTGGGAAAAGGCTAGGTAGATGATGATTATCCGCCTCTTTGACAAATGTGTGAAGGAGCGGTTGACGGAGCCCCGTTTCGCAGGGCTCCTATTTCTGTGAAAAGGGTTCCTAACCTAATCCAACTCTACCCCTACATCCCTACACCTGTCCCTACATTGTGATATAAGTACAATGAGGCTAAACGTGAGCCGCCATATTGTAGAACGTCTCGCAATGACAATCCAGCTAAACCTTAATCCGCCGCAATACAAAACGATCCTGTTTTTGGAAATGACTAGCCGTAATGTAATACGGAGATTTATACAATCCGACTGCGATACCCCGCTAGTGGTTTGTGAATAGATATCTCTATGGAAAATACTGAATGTACCTTTAGTCGCTTATACTGACAGCCGACCCCTAACACAGTTGGGAGAAGGCTGAACTGATTGAGGAAGAGTGTACTGCATTTTCCTTGTAAATATAAATTTTATTTTTATCCTTTATCGAATATGATTGGATAGCCATAGTAAAATCATTTGTGAGTTAATAAATTCTTACCTCCAAAATTGATTTGAGTTGAATTACTATTATGAAATACACCGAATAATTGATAACCTTCAAAAATGGATGCAAAACACCTCTATTAATAGTCCGGTCAAATTAGACCAAAGAATAGTAGTGAAGGTATAGTAATTAGCACCGAGCTCAAAAATTGGTAGGATTGTGCAAAACACTATCGTAAATTAAATCTAAAAGTCCTCATTGATCCGATACGTGGAAAAAAAAACTTGAGGTTTTGACCTCAAGTTTTTTTTAGTTTTAATTAGTTGGCGTGGAAATGCGTGCATACTATGAAGATTACAGCTCTTCCAACTTTTTGAATCGTTATATCTCAGAAACAGTGGCTCTTAGGCAAAAGTATCTAGACATTTTTTTTAGATAATTATCTGATCTACAATTTTGTCTTAACTAATTTTATGATAAAACTTACAGTTTTACTAAAAATCGCGTTAGTTACCTTTGATCCCAAGTATTTTTTTTTCTACGTATCGGATCGATAAGGACTTTTTAGATTTCATTTACGATAGTGGTTTGAACAATCCTACTAATTTTGATTTAGGTGTGAATTAGTGTAACTTCGGATGTCTAAATTGTCTGGACCTAGGTATCAGATTTTTTTATTTATCAAATCCTAATAAACCCATGTCATATTTCAGGAAACTTCACGGAGACCTCACCGACGCCTCGGCAATTACAAACAGCAAAGAATTTCTTCGCAGCGTCAGAAAGCCAACAGTATTTGCACCCGTCCTACCGTATCTTTGGTAAAAACATACACGACACACCGCCCTTGCTGGGACAGAGCCTCAAAATCTTTCCGCAATGGAGCAATGAGTTTTCAGATAAAAAATGAGGTTTTAAAGCCAAAGACTAGTCTATGGTTATCGTGATAGCTTGGAGCTCTATTTCAAATGGGCTCGAAAAGTCAAGTAATTCTTGGGTGGAATTATTTTTAAATAAAATGTAGTTGACTGTGATTGTGTTAGTAGGGAATGGATGAAGACGATGATGACTTCAAATAAAAAGAGCATAATTAAGTCTTAATATTAACTAATATGCAGATTTCTTGATACATAGGTTGTCGTATTATGCCACGTTAACAGCTAGTAAATATTTAGCCTCTAACCAATGACTAAATTCAAAAGTAACATAAATATTTATGCAAGCTATGTGTCGTTGTTTTTCCTCTTAAATCATAATCAGTATTTCAATATTCACTTTTTGAGCGATTTCAGATTTGTAGGCTAGAGGACAATTTTAGGATATAATATTACCTACACAACTCACATTTTCAAGGAACTGGGATAATTTTAGTTTAGAATACCCAGTTTTTATTTATCTGTAGGTAGTAATAGAAGTTTCGATTTTCAGCATAACTAGCTGTCATGTGTATATCTCTATTAAATGACATTATTTATTTCAAAAACTAGCCAAGTGCGAGTCGGACTCTCACACGAAGGGTTCCGTACTAAAAGCGAAAATGACATCTTTCTTGAATGCGGCAATAGAAACTCGCTCTCCGAAAATTTCAACGGTCGGTCCCAGACAGACAAAATTGGGCTTGAAACCAAATATTATTGTTGACATTCAACTGAATTAGATGTTGTGCAATATATACTAATTGTTAGAAGTACTAATTGTTATTAATAATGCATTTTTCTATAGACTCGAATTACATCCCTCTCGTTTTATAAGCAAGCTTAGTGATTGTTTTACGATCTTCTAAGAATCGTGTTTTGCCACTATTTCCAAGGATACACATAAAAATGTATAGGTACTTACGTTATAATATCATCACAGTTTATTTAATATGTTAGTTGCTTATCGTTAGACGAGAATCTCAACAAATAAATTCAAATCACAATTAAATATGTACGTAATAGTGAAATGTGCAATCGGTAATTCTTGATAAAGTTATTTTTAATACAATCTAATCTTTTATTTAAAAATTTTATTAGACTTATTATTATATTCAGTAAGTTTTATGTATATAATGTTAATAATATTATAAAAATAAGAATTGCTTGATTGAAAAATCAGCGCTAAAAAGTGCAATATAATTATTTTAGTTTAAGTTGACGATGTTTTATGACATGTTATGTTAATATGACCCAGCTATTTGGAAAAAGTAGCGGTAAATACGGACTCGACCTACATAATTACTGTAGTATAATAGCTACATACAGTATTAAAACGAGTCTTGACATTTTTGATGTTAAAATGATTTAATATGTTTCCCATTCCGACGAAGAAGTTAAAAAAAAAACTTGTGATTTTAATAGTCTGCTTATTAGTTTAGTATTTTTTATTATTTTTTAGTTTGTTTACCCTAGTTCGCATGACTGAGGTAATTTTTCATAGCTACAACCTTGAAGTCTTAAGTCACGAGTGAATAAGCGATAATTATTTATTTATTTACTTTATTGTACACCAAAAAAGAATTACAAAACGGAAACTTAAATTATGGTCGACCAGATATATTTGAAATAATGGGTATTGCCCTTTCTCTAATAGGTATATCTTTGTAGTACCTGGACAATAAAATAATGAATCCTTTTTTTGTGTAAAGTTAATGTAAAGGATTACGATAGATGTCGATTCTGGACAGCTTTGTGTTTTTACTACATAGCTCCTGCCATCGGCTTTGCTCGCGTGCATTTCGATAATTAAGCGAAGAAAACATATTCCCAGGACTGTTGTATTAAAAGTATCGTATGTTCTAGTCCCGGAACTGGTTTACATCATACTTTGCCACATCTTTTCACTCTGAAGACTAAATTTCTTAAAATAAAAATTGCCTTTTACATCAAGTTTTAAATAGAACTAACTACAAATGGAAATTTTCCATTTAATCTTTCCGTTTCGTTGGGGATTGACTTGACGAAATATGCTTTCATTTTATTTGCGTCATTTCCTTGTATTTGCGTCATAAAAAATAAAATAAAATTAAAGCTCTCTAAGTCGCAAGGGTTTGGTTAAAACGTAATTATGTGCTTAGGGTTAGGAATTATTATTAACTTCGTCCAGTATTAGTGCTAAGTTTCGAGTATATTGCCCCAAGGAATAAGATTCTTCCATACAAACTAGCATTCTCTAAATGGTATTTTGAATGTATTGGTGAAAAACCATAGATATAATAAAACACAAATAATAACGATGTTTATTATTTATTTTGACCAGTATTCGTACCTAGTTTCAAGTATATTGGCCCCAGGAATAAGATTTTTCATACAAACTTTCATCCCCAATTTCACCTCCTTAGGGGACGAACTTTCAAACATCCATTCTTATCGGATGCCGACATCATAAGGAATACCTCCTCCAATTTTCAAGTGCCTATGACCTACGATTTAGGGTCTGTGCTTTGTTCTATCATTCGGGACAAAGTATTTTATATTAGAGAGTTCTGTTTTCAGAATTAAGATTGTCAATAAATGTAGATGGGTCAATTACCCGTTATTCCAAAGTAGTTCCATCATTTTCGTATGGTAGTTAGCATAACCACCAGCGGCCATTGCGTTCTTTTTTCAAAATCGCGGCGTTTCACCGTTTGTTGAAATTAAAAAAAACAATGTGGCGGTCGGATAGCTATGCCATAAAGGTTCTATGCCCTTTATCTGGTGTCGACCATATCTCTAGGCATAGTGTGCTCCATCGCTTTCTATAAAGTGAGATTGTGGGCAAGTGCGAGCCTATGAATTTGGAAATAAATGATGTTTACACACAAAAATAAAAACTACCTCAGCTGTGCGAACCAAGCCTAAACTAATTTAGTTCTTAGTTTAGGTTTTATGGCAATGAAACATGGTTTATTAATGATTTTAAATGTGGATGAGTCAACCAAATTGAATTATGAAACACAACCTATTTTTTATCAACTGTCACTCAATTTACATCCAGGCGCTAGGTAAAAAATATAGGTTTTGAAAATCAAATTTAAAATATTTATTTTAAAAACGTCAAAAAAAAAAATATCTTTCGAGGCTAAGGTCAATGATGATTATAAAAAAATCACAGAGTTCTTGTATGTCAATCATTTCGCGCCTTTTAAAACTCAATGAATTTGGTTGAACTATGTTTTATTGCCATAAAGTCTTGATTAAACTTTCTGTTTTATATCCATTCCTCTTCCGTTTATGTTTTATTAGTCATAAGCATAATGTTTTAATAGCTAGATTTATTTATTGAACGGAAATTATCTCTTAGTTTTCTGTTCAATTGTTTTATGAAACTATGACCTTATTACGACACTAAGAGAAATCTTTATAAATAGGTAATTTAGAACAAATCTTCATTTATTAATTTATAAATACTGAAAGAAATAAATAATATTTTAAAACCGTTCAAATTCAAGTCGCAATGTCATCTCGGCGACTAACAATGTCAAAAAGAGGTGTTTGACCGTTGCGGCTGCGATGCGAATGCAAAAACGGAGAGGCTACGCCCGTGTGTGAGGCTTCCCCCGTGTGTGAGGCTTCGCCCGTGTGTGAGGCTTCGCCTTCATGCAAATGTATGAGATTGTATCCACTGCAAGGACACGCTACGCATCAAGTGACGTCATTGGCACACGCGTGGCTTGCTCGAATATGGCGCCCACGTCGCTAGACTATCTCAAAACCTTATTCTTGCAAACAAACGTGCGTAACCTCTCCCTGTGCCGCGGTGGACCTCGCTTCAGTTGTACGTGGTCGTGAGCGTGTGACGTGTAGGTACTTCAGTGGAAACGTAGACCCATGTTGTCAAACAAATGAACCCACGCAGCTGAAATGTTCGCGGCTTTAAAAAACCGAAAACGCTCCAGATGCGAGCGCGTAGCGTAAGCCTACATTTTGACAAGTTTTTGGCGTTGGTTGTCGCTGAGATGATACTGTGGCTAGATTTGTATGCTTTTTAAAAGTACGAGGATTAGCTATTCAATCAACTTTCTGAACTAGCGGTACATTTATATAGGTTAAACACATAAAAATCACGATTAAAAACGTTCACAAATAAATGAGTATTGAATGTACCTACCTATACTATCAAGTAAGAGTAATGTCCCGTATTCATGATAAACAAACGTTGTGCAATATTGTGGCGTCTAAATGAAATATTTATTTATTATATACCTACTTAGGTATTAACTTAAATGAATACTACAAACTAAAACACATGTACAATCAGAAATACTAACTTGTAGACATACACTAAATATTATTATCCAAGGTGCTTGGCAACTGGGCTTTCCCCAGTTGTAAATGTCCCCTGGGGGCTGGGTACCTATTAGGACATCTTAAAACCATCATGATAACGGTGTGGGTGGGATACAAAGTTATACAACACGCATGACACTATCCCTTTTTCTCAGCTTATCATGATGGCACGTCATAATAGGGCCCCAGGTGCCTGTAGGCCTAGTTCTATTCTGTTTCTTGCTTGATGAGTAAGGAAGGTGGAAATTTGTTTGGTTTTCTTACTCCGATGTTATTTTCTGATTAATTTTCTTTTGGCATCCAAGACAGTTGAATAGTTTCTCCGTGACGCGTCGAGCTTTATTGACCCTGCTGGTCGCCTTTTCTGGTGGTCATCACTTGTTTATGGCTCTCAGGAGTTGCAGAGGTTAGTGATATATGGACAATGTGACAGCCTCGTACACAAATACTTCGGGCAACACAGAAACAAGTTGCTGGAACAATATTGCACAATTTTTGGCTTAAATAATTTCTTGATTAACTTTCTTAACTTTTGTCAGGCAGTAGCAAATTCTCATAAAAGCTTTTTTAAAATACAAATACTCAAGCGGGGAGTTCTCAAAGCAGTGTTGTTATCGAATTTATTTATTTGTATTTAATATGCTTGTAGAAACTAAGTAATATTAAGTTTCAAATTCCAAATATAATATTTTAATCCATATCTGCCCCAGGGCACATCTAGTTGCGCGCCGTGTTTTTGAAATATATCGTTTTAATTACTAGTTTATCCGTAATTATTAGGTTCTGCATCAGACTGCACAACTTGTAAGTACAATATAATTACATGCCCTAGTGCAGATGAGGCTTTTTAATGTCACAGAATCAGGCCCAGTTTTTGGAAACATTGCAAATTGCATTAAAATCCGGTTTGACTGGAAGCCGACCTCAATAAAGTTGGGAATAGGCTAGGCAGATGATGACTGCAAATTGCAAAATCAATGTGTCAAGCTGTCAGACGCGCGTCAGCTGAATAAACTTTTGACAGGCAATGAGATCACTTGACTTGAGTTTAGTTTGTGACGCGTCAATATTTTATTTCCAGAAACCGGGTGGCTAACTATTCTATGTGTGGGGTACAGGTGTCAGAGTACATTACAGACGACGTTTAGTCGCTTATGTCGGAACTTTAGAAAAGCGCATTTTTAAATTGTTAAATATAGCATTAAAATTATTCTATGAAACTATAATTTCAACTCGATAAACAATACGTAACATTCTATCGGCCGACTGAAAGTCTCGCTGAACCTAAGGCCCAGTTTCAAGAACTATAATGATTGAATTTGTGTAAGTAATACATTTACAGGCTTATTCATAAAAAGTTTAAATAGGTACTGATAAGTAGATTTTAAATTCAAATTCTTTGTTAGTCCAGTCCACAAGTGCTTTTTTGTTCAACTTTTTAGAGCAGTCTCGGAAATTGAAAAAAATTGAGCATTTAATAAAATTGTTTGTAAGTTGTAGGTATTACCTAATTATTTAAAATTAAATGTTAATTTTCATGGTCTTATTCGTTATGGTCAGATGCTATGTCAGAAGAAATAAATGTAAATGATATGATTGAGGCTTCGATCGTTACCTACAGTAAAATTACAGGTTTTTTTTTGTTGTTTTGAAAATAAAAATGAATTCATCATTCGGTAAATTTTTCAATCTACAGTATTCAAAGTACTTTCCCTCCTTGTGGCAAAATCTTGGGTCACCTTGTATAGAAAATTTGATTAAAGAATCTGCTATTCAGTATTTCAACTAAGCATACACACATCACAAAAAGTTTGCGGTAACTAGCATATTAAGCTGTTATATTAAAAAAAAAAAAATAACTTTATCAAGAAAAATTCTTTATTGTAACACACAGCAATGAATTTTTCTTGATAAAGTTATTTATTATTAATAAAAATAGTTTTGTTTTTAAATTTGAAACAGGGTTTTTCTATTTAAAGAAAACGCACAACAAAGAGTATTCCTTGACAAAATTAAATAAAAAAGAAATAAAATAGCTTATGCTAGGGATCGCAAACTTTTCGTGATGTGTGTATAGTTGCTTTTTTTTTAAATACAAAGTCTGTTTATCTGTAACGTTAATCTGCTATGGCTAGCCGTTGACGATTCTTTCTACTAATTACAGAATAAACGCAGATGATGATAAGGCAGATGATGACTTTTTTTGTGTGTTAATCGAAAGTTTTACTAGAAAATAGATATATTACCATAATAATTGATGTGATATCGTTAGATTAGTTTCTTAATATTATTGTATAATTATATTATATCTAATAAATTTTGTAAATTATTACACAATGATTGAGTTTTATTTCAAACTTTTTGGTGCTGTAAGACTTTAATGTATTCACATGAAATCCACATTATTGTGGAATCTTTAGAATTTTATTAATTGAATCAAGGTAAGACTTTAGTGGTTATACAAAGGGGAATATAACCAAAAACGTTATTTTTATATCTTCCTTACCTAACATCATACATAGGAGAATGAAAAATAATGAAACTGACCTATTATAAAATCACTCTTGCGTATTTACAAGGGGAGGTAATTAAAGGATAAAATAACATCTATGTGATGTTTATGTATTTTCCATAGGGTAGGCAGTTCGCGCGTTTATGTCCCACGTTATAAGTGTGTCTGTGTAATTTTGCGCGTAACGATTTCTGATTTCTTAAATGACAAATTTTAGAAAATTTAATATATACTTTTTTAGTTTTATTTATTTGATTGGTTTTAATTAATTTTAGAGTAATAATATTGACGAATTTAGACACGAGCGATAGCACGAATGATTAATGATAATGTATTTTTGAAAGATCAAATAGATTTGAATTATACTAATAAATAAAAAAATATATAGATTATTGATATTGTACGCCCTACGGGTATGTTACAGCGGTCTACATATGATTCGGATAATAACTACTTTAAAACCTGTGACAAACAATAAATTATTTTGATTTGATTTGAAAACTATTCCGGGCTGGTAACCTACTTATCTATAGGTATATTCAATTAAATATAAAATTCTTCCGTTGTTTACTGATAGAGTGACTGACAGACAACGCAAAGCCGAAACTACTGGTTGTAGGAAGCTGGAATTGGCATGTAGGTTCCTTGGGGAGTGTAGTAGAGCATAAGAGAGGATTTCTCGAAATTCCTACGGGAACCGAAATAACCGCGATATGCGCGTACGAAGTCGCGGGCAGTAACTAGTAATATTATAAATGTGAAAGTTTGGATATTTCGATGGTGGATGTTTGTTACTCAGTCACGTCAAAACGGCTGAACGGATCTTGATGAAATTTGGCACAGGGGTAGATTATAGTCTGTAATAACACATAGGATACTTTATCACGGTAGTATGCTGCCTTGGGTGAATTTTCGATATTTACGCGGACGGCAGGTAGTTAAAAAATAAATAACAATTTCACGCAGTGTTTCCCGAAAAGTTTAGGCAGAGGCCCTCATTTCGCCAGTTACGCCAAGCACAGATTATACACTAATAACGAGAGGTCTTAAGACCCACGTAATAGATAGGGGCAAGCCTATTGCCACGAACCAGGCAAGGGACTAGACTCCAGGCTGCTACGAATTCCAGATGTAATAGTAGATTATGCACCGAGGTGATAAAGCAGTGTCACATGGAATCAATAAAGCAGTGTCACGGGCGTCACATTGAATCCCGAACCTAATGAAGTAATCAAAAGTTAACTCTAAACCTTTCGAGTTAGAGTTTTAGTTAGTTAATACAAGAATGCTAAATGCAGCGAGGGATTCAAGGTAGCCCAAGGCAAAGATACCTTTATCCCTGGGGAGTAGGTATACCTACTCTACTGCGAGAAAATTGTTCGCAAGTCATGAAGAGAGGTTGCTGGCCGCGAGCGGTTCCCGTCGGTCTCCAAGTTGAATTCCAGATTTAATACTAGATTCTGTAACGCGGTAAAGCAGTGTCTTATGTCATGGGCGTTATATTGAATTCCGAACGCAAAGAATCCTGAATGCAGTGAGGAATTCAAGCTAGCTCAAGATTCTTGTATTAACTAACTAAAACTCTAACTCGAAAGGTTAGAGTTAGACCGAGGGTTAAGTTTCGAATCCTTTATTAAGTTCGGTATTCAATGTGTTGCCTTGGGCCAAGATGCCTTTATCCCCATGGAGGATACTCTAATTTTCTCACCTAGTTTGAGAAAATAGAAACCGTAGTACCAAAATAAAGAAGGTATTTATTAATTATACAAAAAGAAGATTTATAGAACACCACAAACACTTACAAAAAGTTAGTTGCACATCTATTGCAAGAAAATTATGCTCTAGCCATGATAAGAGGTGGCGCGCGTCGGCCTGCACTGCTAGCAGGGTCGCGCGCCCGCAGCTGCGGCTACAGTCCAGGCAATAATATTGTACTGAATTTTATGATAACACAAGGCATATTGACTGCGCTCGCTGCACGTAGCAGCGAAGTCGGTCGAGAGCCGCTCACGGGTTAGAATGACGTAGGTACCTACTTTAGGAGGAGGCCTAGGTCCAGCAGTGGACGTCTTTCAGCTGTCCGTTGCCTACCGAAGTTCTTCATTAGATCTTCACCAAATTGAAATGGGACCAGCCCAGGAAAATACTCTTCCAAATTGGCAGACAGTTGGCGAAAATATCGTTGAACCAACATTTTTCATGGGATCTCATCATCAGATCCTAATTTATACCTTCCATCATCAGCTCAGTTACATGAGATCATGATTACTAGGCACAAATATCTGAATTACGTTATAAAGTTTATGAAAAACATTGTGTCCATTAAAATTTGAGGGTTTCGGTTGATTTTCAAGGGATCCCATCATCAGATTCTGACTTGGTGACAATGGGGCCAATCGGGAAGTATATACTTTCAGATGAAATAAAAGAATTTTTCAAATCGGTTCATAAAATGATGATGGAGTTATGAGGTAAAAAACACGGAACAGCTGTTCTGTGGTGGCAAACATAAAAAAATACAACCGAATTGAGAACTTTGAAGTCGGTTAAAACCGGGCATAAGTAGCAACACTGCCTGACTCTGAAATCGAACCCAGGATCTAAAGAGCGACTGCTGAGCACAGCAGCTGCTCTTGCAGCCACTAAACTAACGAGCCAGACAAATTCTGATGGAGAAACCAAAAACCCAATACCAAGCAAGTAGCACCAACCACCCATCAGCCGCCAACTATTATTCTTTCTTTCAATACCACTGTCCTTTTCCTGGTATCGAACCTAAGAAGGCTTAGAAGTCGTGTCCAACCGCTAGACCCAATGCGAATGATGTAATATTTTAGACTTTCTCCAAAAATCTACTATTTCAAGGTAACACCGAGTTTCCAATTAATTATAAATATTTAAATATTGATATTATGATGTCCATACGTGAGCTAATGAAATAGCAGAATATTAACAAGTTTTTAGAAAATGACGATTTGGCGCAGTCGTTGAGAGATTGGCTGCTGCGCTATTTTTCGCGGGTTCAATCTTTGCGGGAATGGTTTCTCTTAAATACCTAGGTAAATTATGTATCAAATTTTTAGTAGAAATGGCTTCAGATAGGTCTATGTTACATACTATATTATTAAGCTGACGAGTTTGATTGGTTGAACGCGCTAATCTCAGGAACTATCTACTGGTAAAATTGTAATAGTACATTGTTATCCTAGGGCTGAAAGTAACTCCTTTAGTCCCGAAACAGCGCCAATAGTTCGAGGGACGAAATCAGTATTTCACCCGAGGTAAACACAGTGCTTTTCACTACGAATACAAGGAAAGTAAAAATAAAAACACGAATTAGCTCAAGAAAAAATTCAGATAAGATGAACTCGTCGTGGCTATTATAGGTAGGTACGAAAGTATGAACAAAACTCGAAAAAACAAATAAAGATTGGATTGCCGCTTTCCCGCCTATTTTGTTTTTTCGAGTTGTGTTCATACTTTTTATACTATTTAGCCATTATTTTACATTGTCATCATTGAAGAAATGGTAAATATTTCCCCAAATCTATGTTACTTTAAAGAAATAGTTGAAAGTAAATTATCATTCAGTCATTAAGTCAAAATATTTATTTCAATTTTACAGTGGCTGTACAGAAAGTTGGGACATGGTTCAATAGAAATGTGAAAATAAAACAAGTTTTTTTTATTATTTGACGGCTGTCGGATTTTTGTTGTTCGAATTTCATTTTACCGAAAACTATTGACGTCTTTTTTGCCATATACTTTTTAACTCATCGAAGTATCATGTGTATATCGGTATTATTTTATCGAACTACATTTCGCCGATTAACATAGTTACTTTTTGCTATTGGCCGGAGCTTCTTAACTTTTTTCATTTGCTAAGTGATTTATTTGTCATATTTTCATCACACCGAAACAAAATTTTACGGAATATTATTTGGTCACAAATATATAGCCGGTCACTTGGTGGCATTTTCAATATTAACCCGTATGGTATTGACTTTCAATCGAAAGACAATACCATATGGCCCTAATCAGTCCTTACGAATCTTGACTGATTAAATTAAAATAGTGACATAAGTCAATTAAAAAAAATAAAATTAAAAAGTAAAATTTAGTGACAGAAACGAATTGCTGCAAAACCGACTTCACGTAGTCGTGTCTGCCCTACCCCTGGAATGTAATTTAAGCCCGAGTAGGCGTGGAGGAGATCGCATGGGGCCGCCCGAATCCCACAGCCGTGACGGAAACAATAATATGCTTGCTGCATGTTGCATACCTGCTTGCATATTGCATGCTTGAAGCAAGATTCCTTGCTTGCATGCTTCTTACTGGGACCATTTAAAACCACTTGCTAACAACTACCACCAACGCCAGCACCACACCACCATAACACTACTTAAAACAGTGGTATAATGAATGTCCGGAAACATAATATTTAGAAAAAAAATATTTCGGTTAGGTTTAACTTCGGTAAAAAGTTTTTCGACCATATGAAACGTTGGAGTAACAAAAAAATTGAATTGATAATAGGTCAACTGAAACAGTGGCAGACGTGACTTCGATGAAGTAAAAAAAACGAAATGATAAGTTTTAGGTGAAATGAAATTCGGTCAAATATTTTCGGACTTATAATGGGTTGAAACCGTTGAAAACGATTCTCCCTGACCTGAAATGTGATACTTTCAACCCGCTCCTCAAGCAACTTCAGGCCTACTTTCCGAGTATGAGTAATAAAAAATTATTTTAGTGTTGGATAGCCCATTTATCGAGGACTGCGATAGGCTATCTAACATCACGCTACGACAAATAGGAGCAGAGCATTCATGAAAAAATGTGATGCAGAAGATGTTCGGTGGGTGAGACAGTTACCATCAGTCAGTGGGTATTGTACTTTTCTTGACAGTCTCAAAATGAGCATTTTCTAATAAAGTTGGCGTTCACGTTATTGCTATGAGATAGGGTTAGACGAGGATATTTATGTATCCAAACTGATACCATACCAATAAAATACACAATAATATAATAATAATCCTTTAATGTTCTTTTTCTATACCTTTCCGTATAGTACAAGTCATACCTACATTTTAATTTGTCATGGATCTTAAATTTATAACGTTATTGGTTTATAGCCTAAAGAAGAGAAACGCGTCAGGAAAACATTTCGTATCGTAGGTAGGCATGTAGGGTACATAATTATACAATCTTGAAACTATGTATTTACAAATATCATTTATCACGACAATTTTAAATACATGAAACTTATTATTATAATGGATGGTAAAATCTAGTCCAAGGATTAATAGGGAGCTTGGTACTATTTATCAATTTTATTTTAATCCGACTGCCCCTAAAGATGTGTTTCGAGTAAGTGGGTCTGTATGTCTATTTTTTCCAGTTTAGGTAAGGGCTTAGTGAAATATTAATCTGATGAACAATATGTTCTGTTTACTTTTTCTTATTTTCCATCCACCCTAAAGTCTTTTTACACGTACAAAGTAAGAGTTTAATTAAAAAATAATTATCCTAATTAACTAAGAGATAACATAATACGATTTAATCAGAGCATTACAAATTTCAGTGCTTAAAATATTTGTATAGTAGTCGGCAACACTCGAAGGCTTACGAGTACGACTGACAACCTAAAACTATGGGCCTTAAAGTGAAAGTTGTCTAACAATGGATGAACCTAGTCTATTTCTAGCTTTCTGAAGCTCCCTTGCACCGCCACGTCGCCGTTGACGACAATGGTGGCAGGTTTTCTTGAAGAGATGATCCCCCGTGTGCTGATGATCTCCATCGTGTCCAGTCCCAGGACTTTCTTCTTCTGATCGTTGACCAGCTGACTTGTGAACTTAACCATATCTTCGATTTTCAATGGGCCTCCGTATCCGGTGGGGAGGCACTCGATGTTAATGTGCTGATGGAGTTGTTTGAGGTTTGTGTGCATCTGGAAGAATAGGCGCTGTTACATTTGTTCTGATTTCTCGCGGTTTTATAATTCATTGGGTGTGTCCATAACAGACTTACCAGAGAATGCCATAAGACATAGCAGGCCATGCATGTAAGGGGTTATAAAACGAGACTTAGAGGACCCAGAGTGGTCGACAATAGTATGTCCTTCTAGACTGCATGCGCAGTTGAAAACTGGGATCGATTTACTGTATTTAATAATCCCAAACTCGAGTCTCGACTTATATTCGAGAGCGAAGGATCGAAGGTCCTCCGCGTCCCCCAATAAAAACATTTAAACACTTACGTTGAGTCTCTCAGCCATCTTCGGCGTAACTTTGCTAATCGCGAAATCGACGATATATTTGAGAGCACTCGGTACGTTGACACAGTGGAACTCCTTGTGACGCATGGGCACCGATTGCTGCAACACATAATTCGCCATAATTAATGTAAGTGGATGTCAGGAGACATAGATCATGTTTGTTTGCCCCTATACGTGACTCGACTGAGCATTGTAACCTACTGTAACCTAGTTACATTCTTTTTCGGGTACAAGTGCCTACCTAAGTGGTTATGACCTAAGGCTAACCTGCTGTAACTAATTGGGCGGTATTGTGACGAAAACAAGCGGAAAAGGAAAAGGCTAGGCCGATTATGAACACGCTTGACATTAATACATAAGGTACCCGTCATATTGCTCAAACTCCTACATAATTTACTTAAGCCCAAACATGTCATTTTTTACGAAAGTTTCTATCCACTTTGCATCATCAGAGAAAACGACCTTGCTCTCGTTGTTCACCGACAGCATAGTAAATGTAGGTACCTTATGTAATAATAGGACGAGTACCTACATACCTACTACTTTGTTTTGTGGGTCAATTTCAACATCGTGTTTCCTAGGTACAACTGAAAATTGTTTCTACGAAATGGTAGGGTTAGGTAATCCAGGTTATTCAACCACAATGTCCATCTTAGAAGTTACTTCATATGTCAATAACAAGGTTCGAAAACTAACGAAGGCGAATGGTGTAGAGATTCAATAGTTTGAACTTTGAATATCAATGCATAAAGCGCGGGAGCAAACTATCTTCGCGCTGCTGGGACCCCAAAACAGGCAAGCTCAAGGGTCCAGCCTATATTTTTTTATACGTTGCCCCACATAAACGCACCCACGATCGTGGGTGCGTTTATAAACATTGTTTAGAGCGGGAATCGAACCCGTGAACCGCAGCGCAGCAGGTAATCGCTAAACCACTGCGCAAACCATGCCGCCTTTATGTTTAACATTACCTCTCCCCATTTCATGAGGCGGGCGAAGTCTGTGGGGTTCCAGGTGGTGATGTGAGCGCCGGTGACTCCGCTGCCGTCGCCCACGTGCACGTAGCCGCACATCTGGTCCAGCGAGTCCTCCAGAAGGCTCTCGTACACCAGCATGTGCGCGCGGCACATGTCCCAGCAGTTGTACTTGTGGGCGTTGAATTTACCTAGCGAACACACCCAACGTTCAAGACCACTGCAACCCACAACAGCATCAATGCACAGCGTTTCAGCGTTTAAAAAAAAACGCATTTGTTACATTCTATTTCAAAATCAATACATTTATTGATTTTATTACTGAGTCAGACTCAGTTAAAGATCAATGTCAATTTCGCAGTCCAATTAATTCGCAATGACTTCAATAATAAACTAGATATTCGCAGTAGCATCGCTCGCATACCTATTATTACGACATACTTAACAAAAATCTCCTTACTCATATTGTAAACGATGACCCGGCGACCCTTGCTGTCGCGAACCGGTGAAACCACTATGTACCTTGAAATTAGGAAATGGTTATGAAATTCCAAGATGGAATTATATCACAGTGAACATTACATAAGAGGGGTATTCGCAATGCGGGAACCTGAGACTGCACACAAAGTTCAAGGCTCTCTAATTCGTGGGAACTTTCTACTTGCACATCTGATGGAGTCAGATAAATGTAGGTATAATAAAATAAAGCTAGTTACATAAGACGGGCGTTATCTTATGAAACCATGTTAGTGGGTTAGCTTTGTTATAATTTAGAGCAACTTTATTACAGTATTTTGATTAGACCTGTCCGTACAGTGTAACAAGTCATGTGCACTTCTCATTCATACAGGCGTAAGTATACCTCAAATAATAATTATAGGCCGGTTTCACATCGTACTATGACAAAAGCAATTATTTACAATAATTACCTGCATAATCTATACCAGATAAGTGTAAAGACTGGTATTAATGTACAAAGTGATATTTACCCGTTGCTGAGAATATCCTTGAGTTTCGGGTCGTCGCAGTCAAGATTCTTGGAGATTTCCGGATAATATCTTCTCAAACTCAAATACTTCAGCAGAGTTTGTTGTGCCATTGGTATACTGTACTTCTTGTGACGTAAAAACCGAAGTAGGAACGATTCATCTGTAACAAATGGACATAAATAACAATGACTTATACAATATTGCCGTTAACTTCCAGCTCGGGGCTACTTCCCGTTTTGTCACATTTGCGATTAAACAACATGTCAAGCTAGAAAAAACAAATGAACACAAGTTGCGTTTCGTCAAATTCATCTTTAAAATTTATTCCCGTTTCGTAATTTTTTGAGAATGCCTGAATTCATTCCCTTTTGACCAAATGGGAACCTTTTGTTTGGCAAGTACAATCAGTAGTAAAAATAAATACCAATGTGCATGTTACTTTTATCTAGGTGCTTACTATTTTTTTATGTCTTTGACAATATTGGTTCCGCGGGGTCCGTCTTTGGTCCTAGTTGCCGAAGCCAACTCGCAGAGTACCTAGGTACTCGGAAGACATTTCAGATGGAAAAGAGCACCAACCGACGGTTTTCAGAGTGTGTACTATGAAAGTACACCCGAGGACAACATCGGTTGGTTCAGAACTATTATAATCATAGAATATGACACTTTCGACACGTTGTCGAGACGGGTAGTAGCCCAGCTTGAAATTCCTACCTATGTGTTCAGAACAGCCGCAGCCCAAAAGTTTTGCGAAAACTTCCCTTCCTTTTAAAATTAAAACTTCTGACCCAAACTCTAGCAGCATAAGGCGTGCTACACAAGACACTCAACAAAACTCAACACGCTCTATTGACCTACTAAAATAAATTTAGCAATAATTAATGTGCGTAGGTACTGAACAATTGAACCGGTTTTGTTATACATATTATTACGGCTGTTACCTACATTAGAAAAAAAAAAAATGTTAATGGAGAGCGCAATCCGTTAAATGAACCTGTCAAGTATTGGCTAATGAGACTTAATAAGTAATCTATTGTGTTTGTTAGCCGCACGGGTTGATCTTCAAGGTTAAGCAACGCTTACCAAGGTTGGTCTGTGGATGGGTGACCATCTTAGCATATCGAGTTTCCTCCGTGCCTCGGAAAGCACGTTAATCCGTTGGTCCCGGTTGTCATTTGTAGATCTTTGGCAGTCGTTACGGACAGTCAGAAGTCAGTCTTTCCATGAAGTACCGTGTTACCCAGTTAATGGGTTGTGGAGGTCTGGCAGGCAGCCGCTCCACGTAAAATACTGGTATTCAGCTAAATCCGGCTTGACTGGAAGCCGTCCCCAATATAGTTGGGAAAAGGCTAGGCAGATGATGTTTGTTATGTATGTATGATAGACTAAAAAAATATAGCTTATTTTTTAGTCCTACCTACCTTATATAGCTAGTTGTGTTCTGACTCTGATATTTAATAGCTACCGACGTATTCTACAGGGGAAAGCATCTAGAATCCTAGATGTTAATCTTAACCTATAGTGAAGTTCAGTTTGTGGTTCAGATAAGATAAAGGATAGAAATTTTCAGAATGCCATATTTACTAATCCCACTAATATTTCGAAGAATGGTATTACTATAAAACAACTATAAGGGTCAACAACTAGAGATCATTATGACGTACAGAGAAAGGATTGTATTGTATGAGAAAAAATATCGATCATCAAAGTAAAGAGTTATACATGAGGAAGAGCTACGAGGGAAAACACCGAACTGAACGAATCTTATTTTAACCGACTTCAAAAAGAGGAGGAGATTCTCAATTCGATTCTACTCTTAATCTACTTAAACTTTGCTTTCTATATTATTAATTAAATGTGTTGTTATTGTCTCAGCAACTTCATTTAACATGTTTGCATGTAATAATTATCACGAACTGCTTTCACTGTGTCACTTAAGGGCAGCTGGTACTTATATAGCTCAGGGTTTCCTTTTTTAAGTACATCATCTGTTCATTCTTGCACTCATAAATTTGTACTAAACATGTATGTCACCTAGTTTGTGAAACAATTAATACATTATTATTATTATACCATTTATTCATATATATACATATTATTTACATTTTTAAATATTTTTATAAAAATACAAAAAACGTTTAAAAATATAAAAAATAGTAGCCCACCGGTATCGGGAACAGGGTCCAAGCTATCGGTCGGTGGTCAGGGCTCCTGAAAGAGGAACCTCCTAACGATGCGCGCCGTGTCCAGGAGTACTGCTTTCTGGATCAAGCCCTTGATCCAGCTGCCCAACGAGAGCCTCTTGAGATGTTAGTCGAGGCTCTTGGCAATAATGCCATTGGCCGTCACGACTATCGGCACATTGTTATTATTATTATATAATTATTAGTATTTTTTAGAGTTTGTTCATTGAAATTTTCGCCTATCGTCCACCGATTTGGATGATTATTTTTTGTTTGGAAGAACATTTTGCCGGACATAGGCAACGGAACTCTTCAACAAATGATAGCAAATCTCTCGGGATTGCTGAAATTGCATGTCTTCATTCATCACGCCGCCGTTACGCTTAGAAGGTGCGCAGAGGTGTAGAAGTCAACTATTTTTGGGTTATCTATTTGGGCATTACTTTATTGTTTACGAACCGAGCTTGATGATTCTTTTTGCGTTGGGTTAAGTTATAACTATAATGTATTTATATTAGATATTGAACTTCAAAAATCTTGAAAAGTGAGATATTGTTAGGTCAAAGTAGATATTTAAGTATGAGCTGGCCTGCACTTGGACTGCGACACACACACTAACTCCTTAGTGGCAAATAGCGCAACTCTGTAGAATCAATTTCCTTTTAAATAATGAATATTCATTTAGTCAACAGAGAAGTTAAAAAATTGCTAATTAGTAAGGAATATGATAATGTTGCGGAGTTTTTGAATGTAAATAATTTAATATGTATTTTAGTTTTATTAATTTTGTTGTTTTAATTATTTTTTTACTACACTTTTTATAGACTCTAATTGTATTTGAATTGATTGAATTTTTACTATAATTTTATTATTTTCTACTTTGTTTTTCAATTTCTATTAATCGCATTTAAGAAATTCCGTATTTTATCATTACGCGAAGAACTGTCAGTTGTCCTTGAGAAGATTATTGATATTTCTTGTTCAAAAGTCAAGACGAGCATTGAAATTCACAAAATAGGCGGAACAATGTTATTGATCGATCAATTTGCACGATTGCAGAACCTTTTAGTCGTTATCATAATCATTCGGATAGATTTGCAATGAGAATGCAATGGAGCCTCTCTCTTCGGGTGTTCAGGGTTTGTGATAGGCTAATCTTAACGAGGTAAAGGTTAATCAACCATCTTTGTAATTCTTTTGTTTTTGTACCATGAGGTTTATAAGAATATTGAAATTATATAAGCGGGAGTAACTTTGCCTGTCTCAATTATCAAATCTGTTAAAATCGTGCTAATTTGTACATAAGATCATAAATGAATATAGGTACATCGTTACGTCCTCAGCAAAATTTTGTCTTGTTTATACTGTGGCTAACCGGTTTAGTAGTAGTAGGTACCTACTTACCTATGCTAAACAAATCAGAGGCTAATTTGAATATTGTTCTCGAAGCTCTAATTAATATTCCTAGTCGGAGATTCTGAGCCTTTACTAGCAGCCTAGTTAAAGATACTCGTAGGATATCAGATTTTTCAAAATGTCCTTACCTTGCCGGACATTTTTAATGTCAATATTCTGTTGAATCCACTCCCTCATGATGTTGAGCGCCTGTTCCTTGGTGGAGGGGCTCTCCCGGACCTCCTTGGCAGCTTCCGCAGTAACGTGCTTTATGGCCAAGCCCAGACATCCCTCCTTGTCGATCTTATCTGTGGAGACATTCCACGTGGTCGCCACCGTCAACAACATACTGGCGGTCGTCATCTTGCTGCGGTTTTTTTTTTCTGCAAAAGAGGAGAAAATGCCGATTAATATGAGCAACTTGGAAAAGTTGGGTGACTTTTATCTATACTTCTATACTTAATATATAAAGCTGAAGAGTTTGTTTGATTGTTTGTTTACTTGAACGCGCTAATCTCAGAAATTACTGGTCCGATTTGAAAAATTCTTTCAGTGTTAGATAGCTCATTTATCGAGGAAGGCTATAGGATATATATCATCACGCTAATACCAATAGAAGCGGAGCAGTAAAGAAAATTGTGAAGCAGACGAGGATCGCGGGTCCTCTAGTAATATTTAAAGCTGAAGAGTTTGTTTGCTTGAAAGCGCTAATCTCAGGAACTGCTGATCCGATTTGAAAAATTATTTCATTGTTAGATAGTCCTTTTATCGAGGAAGGCTATAGACTATATATCATCACGCTATGACCAAAAGGAGCGGAGCAGTAATGATAATTGTGACGCAAACGAAATTTCGCGGGTCAACTAGTATTCAATATATATATATATATTGCTTCTTGAACTTTGGTGACAGATTTTACAAAAATATGATCATTCTGGACCCGGTCGGGCAAAGCAAAAGTAGGAAAGAGAAAGAGGGCTTTCGTTTACCATTACCAACATTATTTTTTTTAATAAATTGTATTATGTACCTATATGTTGTAGTTGTTTATTATTCCTTAATAAGTAAAATAAAAAAGTAATTATTTTATAAAAACATGGACCGAATTTAAAATTCATCATTTAAATATTCATTGTCACTATAATGGCTTTCACATACTTATTAGAAATGGTTTTAATTTAATCCTATAACTCTTTAATTCAATCCTAAGCCTCCGTTGTCCGTCGTAGAACCGTAACAGGTAGTTGAAATTTTCACAGAGTGTGTATTTGTATTGCCGCTATAACAACAAATTATAAATAAAAATAAATTGGCTTCACATGCTTAGAAAATTATTCTTTAGACGTTTCGTTTTAGCGTGGCAGTTAAAAATAAAATGGGGGTTCCCAAACAAGAAACGTGTTTTTTTTCGGTTTATGTTACGGAACCTGTCGTGTGAGAGTCCGACTCGTACTTGGCTGGTTTTTTTCACTGTGGATTTAGGTAAGCACGATGGCAGTAGAAAAGTTAGGCCTCCAAAAGGTTTAATAATTTTATTATTAAACCTTATTATTTTATATATTATTTCTAATAGTAATATTCGTAATAATTTCTACTTGACGAATATTTGTCTATTAATCCTGAGGATTGAGTGGGTTATGAACTGAGGTTCACGACTTCTGACACGGATAGGTACGTATACGTACATAGGCGTTATACAGAATTCGGTGCCTTTGTAGTTTTTGAATAATGAAGCCATCAATTATAAATTCTGTAACTTCCTTCTTTTTTCCACCTTGTTAGGAAAATAAATACTTTTAACAAAAAGTTGATGTCATGAGATTCATATTTCATTGATTCTTAAATACGGTAATTCATAATGATAAATAGTAATTTTGTCTTTATTAACCTATTTCATTCTCCAGTCTATTTTGGACTAGCGACTGGCCTCGAATTTTCTCGAGTAGTCGCAGACTCAATAAAAACTGGAAAATTCTCAGAAGTAGCGTAGCTGGCATGGGTGGGCACCCTTTACGAATAATGTGATGTCCCCCCAACTTCAAACTGTTTCCTTCATAAACAGTATGTAATTTGTTATTTGTGGGAGAAAATTAATAATTGATTGATTGAATGTCAACCCAGAAATGGAGCTCAAATAAGTCCGATCATTCATATTTTCTAATATATATAAATCTCCTGTCACTGTATTCGTTATCGAACTCCTCCGAAAAAGCTTGACCGATTTTATGTTTTTTTTTTGTGTATATTTGGTAGGTCTGAGAATAGGTCGTAGAATACGCAGGATACCCATGGAGTAGAATACGCTCGCAACTAAGCCCGAAATTACGGACTTCGGGCTTTGAGAGTAGCCTCCCTGTTCCTGATCGGATGGCGAGTCACCCTAAGCTCGCCATTTTTTGGGCCCTAAGGACGGCGAGTCTCTACGGTGGTCGGGAATCGCCCTGCGAATCCCGACGCCCGGGGCGTCTTCTTCTGTTGCGGCGGCTGGGGCGTGAGGTTTTCCTCTCTCTCACGCATTCATCCTCCTCCTTCGCTAGCATTACTGCTTCGCAGAAGGTGGTGACCACTTCCCATGCCTCCTCGCTCCGGACCATGGATTGAACCAGAGCCAGACGCGAGAGGTCACAGCTGTCAATTGCCTCGACGAGGACACGGTGGTGCTCGGCCCAAGCAGCGCAGACCTCCACCGTATGCTAAACCGTGTCCTCTAGGTGACTCTCGCAGTGTTGCCACAAGAGCGTGTCCACTCTCGAAACATCCGTGCCCGGTGAGTACCTGCGTCAGGCGGAAGCTGAGGACGCCGTGGCGCCGCTCTAGCCACTCCTGGAAAAGGGACTTATCGCCAGGTTTTCACCCCTAAATGCAGAAAAGCTCAAGAACTAAGGAAATGTTTGCAGCCCCGTCTCGTTAAGGTTTTATTTTCTGTTGATCATTCATACTTAAATAGGTGATATTTTGTTGATTCCTACAGAAAAGCTCAAGAAGTTTTTACTTTTTGAGGTTTTCTACATGAATCAATTAAGCGCGATCGAAAATTTTTGCACCCCACCTCTGACAGCTTTCATTACATCAACTATTTAATTGTGACACCCGACCGTGACAAGAAACATTCAACGAACGTAACGGTCAGGCCGCACCCCCTCGCCTCCCACTAGCTGCGCTACTGATTCTCACTGAATTGAGACAATCGGCTCTTACTCTTATCTGTGGGTAAAGAAAACCTTGGCTTACGTTCAATAGCAGTAACACGAACACCTAATTAAGTGATTATCCAGCATCAACCTCTGGTATTAATTGCTCCGTTCGTCATTCGAAATAGTCATTAGCGTATTAGATACGTTAATTTTAGGCTTTTAATAACGTCAATTGTAAGTTTTTACAAGAGCTTTTAGTCATTATCGTGCCCATGGGAGGGCAAGACGGGGCGGTTGGTCCACTTCCGGTACTAAAATATTTTGTTTATGCATCTCACCTTTCACACATTCTTCCACCCATCAAATCTTCTGTTTACTTAGTAAAGAACATTTGTCTAAAAATAGCCCATAATAATTTTCAAAATATCACGACCGCATAACATTAAATTAAAGCTGTCTTCATCCATCGAAATAGAATGTTTTTGGATGACCTTCTTCGCTCAATAAAAAGTTATGTTATTGCAGCGTGAAATTCAATAGTGGTTAATCTTTAGTTAACCAGTTATAATTTAGATGCTGCAAGTCATTACTGGGATTACGTTTTGCGGTTTTATTATTGGATAATAAGGGTTTTCATATATATGTATCAACAAGAGTACCACAACTTCCGCCAGCGGCTTCACCCGCGAGATTGTTAAAATAAGTCCAATAAGTTAATCCTGTTGTCTTAAATCAGGACATGGTCTACTCGCGAACCAAGTTTCATCGAAATCCGTTCAGCCGTTAAGACGTGAAGCGGTGACAAAACAGACAGACAAAGTAATTTTAACATTTATCATTTTAGCATGGATTCGTCGTTATAAGTTGTAGTGTATTTTATTGTTATTAGACTAAATTATTAAAGAAGTGAATGTGGATTGAATGATCTTTATAAATAACTTAACCTCTACAAAAAACGAAAAGGTTTTAGTAAATAATTGTAAAATCATGATGGTAAAGTAAAAATCAATTAAAACTTCAGGTTACAAATTTTAAAAGTTGAAACTAAATGCGCCAAGAGGAAGTCTTCTGAAAACTTGTAAAGAATCTTGTAACCAAAACAAAAGCCATATAAAGCTTTAAATAAAAACTAGTGCCATTGTACCAAAGTCACAGGCACAGGTGTTTGCTATTTGACATCCTTCACAACCCTAAAACACCTTTCTACCTGCGAGAACGCTTTCCTATTCCCGTCCCTCAGAAGCGCCTTGCAGGTCGCATCTTAGGAACGTTCTTAATTCCCCTCCCCACTCTACTGAGATTTATTCCTATCCTTTTCTGTGCACGCGGTTAGGCTGTGGAATTCGCTACCGCCAGATATTAGGGACTGCAAAAGTCTTACAGTTTTTAAAAGAAGACTGAAAGAACACTACCATTCTGTACCGTTATACATAGTTGCATATAAGTATGTATTATTATTTATCTTACAATATTATTTAGTTTTGTATTCGCTTCATATTTATTTTAGTAATATTTATGTATTGTTATATTTATGTTTATTGTTTTATTTTTAAGCACCTATAACTTTTACACACGGAGTCTACATCTCTGTTATTCGACTCTCCTTTCGCAGGTATGCTGGAAGAGATTACTTTAGAAATAAGCATCACCTTTGTACCTATTTTTCTGTTTCCTTATTTTTATCTATCTGTTTAATGTGTGTACATAAACTGTTAAATAAATAAATAATAAAGATTTGTTATACAGATGGTATCTAGAGGTATAATAGGCGCAGTTACTTAGTGGGATACTTTGTTCATTGATATACTTAGTTAATGGGCGTGCTGCGTGGGTGCGGGTGAATGTCAAGAGTATGAAGTAACTATGATCCACCGGCGCGTCTGTCGCAACGTGCCGTATTCACTTTTACGTCATACTGAACAATGCGCTCATCGATCGCAAATAGTGTTTTAATAATGATTTTCATTGTCTCATTCTCTTACTACAATTTTATTGTGCTGAACTTTCTCTTCGCAGCAATTTTCTCAACCATATACCCCAATGAAATTATGATAGACATGCTACGAGTACATGTTCGGTTTTCACTTATGAGTCAGCAGCGCGCTTTCTGCGGTTACAACAAACTACGCAATTTGGAAACACTGTAAATAGGTAGGTTAAGTGGAGATGATATAATATAATAATAAACACACGATTCTTAATATCTTCAATTTATTACGTACCTTTCCGTAAGGCAATCATCTTGAGGGAATACATAATTTATGAATACATTAATAGTCAGAAAACTAAAAAGATCTATCATAAATGTCACGATCTCGAATAAGTATTGGCTATGAACACGGTGTAATGTCTACATAATAAAAACTGATTTGTGCGTTATTACATGAAAATAGACTAATAAGTAAAACACTGAAGGCTTCGCAGTTGACTAACTATCCTGTTTGCAGAAGGCCATTATTACTAAATGCAAGCGATTTGTAACATATCGAACGCTAAGACATTGTTCCACTGCATTGGCGCGAATCAATCACGTGGCACCACACGTACGCTCATGTAAACTACAGATTTAATATAATAATAGGTACGCAAAGATAATAGCCGTAATAGCACTTGATCTGATCATCACAATGTATGAAACAATGATATACCGTCTGCTAGAGTTCAAAACACTTTAGGCAACATTTTGATTGCACAAGCTCTTCTCAGTTCAGTCGCCTTTTCGTCCTATCGGTTCTAGTCCAAGGATATCAAGTCAGCTACGTGCTCTTACTGGCCATGTTATCAGTGAACCTTCAAATTCTAACCTTAAAAAGTAAACGTAAGATCTAAAATTGCTAAATTTCAAAACTAATAAAAAGTCAGTGGTTGATGACCTTATCGAAATCAATTTGATGTACTCTGTTGAGAATTTGAAGTGAACACGAGATAATTAGCCAAAACTTTATCCAAGCATTCGAGTATAATAACTGTAGTTGCTATGTTAATGTTTTCTCGATGCAGGTTTAGTGCGGGCGCTGAATTTGGCGAGAAATTCTTTGGGTAAATAGTCAGCGACTTTTCCAACTATATTGACTGTGTCCTCAGTCCAGCCCTCGAGTGGTCCAAATGCCAGGTCCTGAGTAGCCAGCGCTGCGAATGCGGACATCGCTTCTGGATTACAGTTCTCTAGCTTACCGATCAGCAAGGAAGCTTCCCTATAAGATGAAGCATGAATTCTACCAATGACAGTTCTGTTAAATGCACAGAGTATTTGCCGGATAGCTGTCAGATCGTAGAAAGTGTAGTCCTCCGGTTCTTTTGAAGCAAAATCTTCAAGCACTCGTGTCGCAAGAGCTGAAAGTTGCTCCTCGTTTAAATTATAGTTGAGTCCAAAGTTTTGGACAACGTCGATGTTGCCTAATGTCATATTTGCATAATCTTCTGGGGTTATGGCGATAGTTATCCAATGGAGGATTCCGAGTATTTCGTCGGGAATGTTAGCGACGCCTTCATGGTATTTTATGATTGACTTCCAGACAAACTCCGCTTCAGGTATCGGTAGGCGATCTCTTCCGAGTTGCAGCACGCACTGCGTTACGTCCTGCGGTGACATTGACTCCAAGTCCGCTTTAGATAGCTTGGTGTCTGGCGGGATCTCCAGGTACTCATCACATGTTAGACCACATACTGTTATACCGATATTGATTATCAGATAGTGAATAGTGTCTTGAATTTTCTTGTTCATGCTTTTCGATATTATGAAGTCCTACACGTGTCATCAGCGAGAATCGTGCTACTGAAATGGCTTACTTGAATTTCTTCAACTTAGCGTGCATCATTACCTATTAATGTTTCAATTACTACCATTGTGTTGACCTTCAGTCAAGCCTTGCTCTTTCAGGGTGTAATTAAGTTGTAGTTGTATATATCAGAGGTGATCTAGACCGGAATAATGTAGTAGCTCCAGGTAGCCTGCGTGATTAAATTGTAACAAGGTTCGACCCAGTTAGCGATAACAAACTTCCTATACCGTAGTCTAGAATAAATTGATTTCGTTGTATTAAAACTTAGAAATATAAAATGTTTGTTAGTTTAATCTTTTTAAAAAGTTTTATTAAACGTATTTGAACGAACGTGGCAAAAGATTTTTATGTATGACTTTTAAATATTAGAACCGGTATACGGTACGGGTACGGTATGCGGTGCGCATTAACTTATTTTTAACTTACGCACGAACTTTTTGGCAAATGTTTGTTAAGCAAAGTTTGATGTATAAAAAATGACAATGTCCATATTTGATTTGCGTAATCATTGGAATCTTGTCAACGTTAAATGAACCTCAAGAGTAGATTAGTGCGTGTTACCAAGGTTAGGATATCGAAGATTTTTAAGGAAAATCACTCCCGAAAAATTTAGTGTAATAATTGAATTCCACTTAGAACATACTACTTGCTGTTAAGATAACTGCAAGTAAACCGACGCTTTTATATCGCCAACGAAAAGATCGGACAGCGTAACGTGCTACGCAGTGCCTGCTACGCGCTACATGCTACGAGCTACTTGCTACGCGCTACAGGCAACGCGCTACGTACTACAAGCTACGCACTTGAAAACTCCTTATTTCTACGGTATTCCATATGGCCGCGGTCGAGCGTCAAGGTAGCTGTATTTCTACCTTGTTAGAAATGTAGAATGAAAGGCTACTTCTGGTACTTAGTGCTAGATTACTATGTAATTGTAACGCAATGCCTTATTCGGCAATATAATCTAGATTAGTGCCGAACATTAAAGGTGACTTCCGTTTGCACAATGTCCGCATGAAAAAATGTATGAAATTAAGCACAAGAAATTACTGAAAACAAGTAATTACGATTAATTAACAAACGTCAAATACTGTACACAATCTCTAATTATTGTTTTACATAACATGATAAAAAGTATTTCCTCACGCAAAAAATGTTATAATTCTTATGATCTGTTTGGTTTTGAACATATCATAAGATTATGTTTGGCTGTTTGTGCAACGCCATTTAGCATAAAAGTTTCTTAACGCTTTGTTACTTAACAAACAACATGGCATAGAATCATATCGACTTAGAAAAATGTGTCGAAATGAATACATGTGTATTTCGGCAAATTTACAACAATATACTTGTTTGAGGTGATTGTAGTTTTGTGAGCATTTGTCTATTCGGGTACAGGTGATATTTGTGTTTGCTTGATTATTTTTTCACACATTAAAGCCGATTTTCCTCTGTACCTGAATTCGTTGATTGTAGATTTTTGTTTGCCGCTCTGGCTTGGATTACTGACCTGGCTTATAAATGCGTATGACATGGCTCTATGTCGTTTTAGAATGAGATGTATTAGTGTGCGGCCTGGGCTAGAAATAACCGCGTAGTAGGTAGTAGTGAGTAGGCTCTTCCGACTGTTTTTGTCCACGGTCTTCTAGTACGATCTTCGGTAGTTTGCCCTATTTCCCTAGTCTTTGGAAATAGACTTTTCTTAGAGTAAAGAAACTCCCATTTTTTTAATTTATATTTTTCTTGTTTCAAACGTTCATGTTTTCATATTATTTGAATATCGTGTCACGTTTACAAAAGCTCGTGGCTATACATCGTGTAGAATAAACACAATACATCTTATGGGGTCATTGTACAGATTTCCTCACACTATTAATGTTAAAAAACACTAACGTTATCGACATTCCGATCGAAGTTCGCAACTTGATGTGATAATTTAAAATGAAAGTCACTATCAAATCGAGATAACTCGGATTCAGATCGTATTGTTTTATAAAAAAAACGTTGCTCCACATTAGGAATTTCTCCTATGGAGGAGAAATTCCGTGACAATAACGTAAATTCCGTAACATATAGACTCACATACACATACAGCCAGGCCCGGCACAACTATCTGTACACCATACAAATATTTGTTCCGTGCGAGAATCGAACCCGCGACACGCAGCGCAGCATCCAATCGCTCAATCATTGCGCCAACCGTGCCGTCAAGATCCGTCAAGTTGCGATATGCTTGATCATGAAGTTTGATTATGAACTTATAGATATTCAACCTTATTTACGGGTATTTAAAAATCTTACTGTGATTGGTAGTGTTGAAAGGCCGCCCACAAGGTGGATCGATAACCTGGTGAGGGTCGCGTTTAGCCGATGTATGCCAGAGCTACAGGACCGGTTGTTGTATCGATCAAGCAAATTCAATATTGCAGACATGTCAGATTCTTTTAGCCATTTGTTTCATTACATCAAACTAAGTGCTCAGGAATTGAAAAACAAGATATTCAAGTTCGTGCAACGATTGAAGACTTTTCTTTATAATTCGGTACTCTTGACTAAAGAAACTTGGAAATAACTTATTTCATAAGGGCCAATTTCATGTCGTATTTATAAAAATATAATATGACATAGAACTCCCACAGTGAACAAAAGTTGTCTTTTATGAATAAAATATTATTAAAGTAATCTGTCAGAGTTAACTTAATCAGTTGTGTCGACATCCCCTCCTCCCATTCCTTATTACTGGGTGTTATGACTCCCCCGCAGAATAATTTCTTTGCCTATGTCCCTCCACTTGTTATCTGAAGCTTTATTTGCTTAAAGCTTGGGTAGTGTGCCGATAAACTAAACTGAAGCTGTCTTGCAATCTTATTAACCGGTCAGTTTTCGCGAATTGGGCGTAAAATTGACGCTTAACGGCATCCCACATGCCGTACCAAATCACGCATTTATACTTCTTTTTTTTTTAAACGCACTGTTTAGTATCCAATGACCCCCCATCGACCAAAAAACATGGCGGCCGCCGATTTTTTTACAATAAAACTATTCTATAACTTTTTTCAAGAGCTGGTTTTGTTTCCATTAATTCTAGATGTCACACCTTTGTCACACACAAAACAATTGATAATGGGCTACGTTCTGTCTTGTGCGGTCAGTCGCTCGAGAAAAGCAGCATGCGCAAGGGCCGGCGTGGTGTAGAATGTTGGGGTATTATGCGTACTATGGGAGATATTTTATGATCTTCCACTATAGGATCTGTTGCGAATTAGCATGCTTTATTTCACAGATAAGTAGTTCACAATCCACAAACTGTGTTAATGACAATTCCAATAGAAGTAACATTTAGATAAATAAAAGATAGTAAGTAGGTACCTACGCGGCGTAACATGCGTTGTCCATCATAGGATATAATGTGTAGGAGAAATAAAAACCTGCAATTTTTTTCACTATAGGTAAGTGTTGCTCTCATAGTAAGATTCGTTCATATTAATGAGTGGGATTACGCTTTTCAATTATTTCGATTAATCTGTTACACTTTATATGTATTTATATTAATATTTGTATATTTAATTTTATTACATGTTCGATTCCTAGTCCTATGTAGGATACACACACAATGTAGCGCAAAATCACTTATTCTCAGCAAATGTTACAAAATGTGCTCACGCTTACCTATACCTAGGGTTATATCAAAATCATCACGTACATCATAATAGACAGGTTAGGTATCCGAAACCAATCACGTAATATTTTGCTTGAACAATTTTTCAAAGAAAATATCTGCCTACTACGAACCTTATTTGATTTTGTCAAAACAACACGACCCGCTAAATATTGCATGGATTTTTTTCTTTCCCGTTCAACTATTGTACTGGGCCTCAAGTCTGCTATTACAAAAGTGTCAGAATGGTCTATTATTAATTTCATAATTGTTGATTTTGACAAGTTTGGTAATCTATATTAGTAGATTGCCAAACTTGTCAAAATCAACAAAGCCGTCATTATGACTTTCCAATGGTCAACCACTGACATTCCATTGAAAGAAATGGCGTAGAACGGTAATCTCGTACATAATGATAAAAAGTTTGCAATTTTTATAAATTCGTCATTCCAACGCGATCCCATTGTCATTTTGCTAAAAGTTCGTAATCTGCTAATTCATAATGGGCGATCACTGGTCGGTCAATGGTCTCGTAATAGAATCGTGGTAGAAAGATATTTTCGTATTGCCATTATTATAAAACCCGTTAGTATACATGATTTTCGAAAAATTAGTACTAAATTTAAACATTAAGTTGTGCCAGATTTCTTTTATATATATTTTTACATGTTATTTATTCATTTGTCATTATGTACGAGATTACCATTCTATACCTATTTTTTCAATGGAGTGTCAGTGGTTGACCATTGGAAAGTCAAAATAACGCTGTTATATTAGTAAACTTTTCAAAATCAACAATTATGAAATCAGTCATAGACCATTCTAACACTATTGTAATAGCAGACTTGAGGCCCAGGCCATCTGCACCAAATTTGTGTATTGTTTATATTGCGAATTGATTTATTTCTATGAAGTGTCATTATGTTACACCAAGCAGAAGCTTTCGAATGTAAAATGTAATCTTTAAAAACCGGCCAACTGCGTGTCGGGTTCCGTATTGCACGAAGCATAGCAAAGCGAATTTTTCCAAAATTTCACATTTGTAAATTTAAATTACTACCTTTTACGTAACTAACAACTTTATGTAACTAATTTTCAATGGAATTTGTACGAAATTTTCCTTTTTCTTGTTTATTTTATAGGTTGGTGTACTTACTATTACTCGTTTTTCGCTGTGATGGTTTTCTTTGACGCCATGCCCACCATGCACACCATGGGATAGACAACCAAAAATTTAATTTAAACGTTACGTGTAGGAGGCATTTTGTTAAGGTTTTATTTTAGGTACCACTTTGACGGCGTGATTTATATGTATACCCATGCGAAATTCTAGCTCTATAGTGCTAAGCGTTGAGCTGAGCTAAATGGCGGTCAAACAGACGAACATGGCGAATCTATAATGGTTCCTTGTTGTCTACGGAACCTTGAAAAGGTATGTTTGCAACAGAATAAGTAAATCAGACCGGACCGGACTGTCCCTTTCAGGGCCACTGGGTGGGGACAGTCATAGGTTTACTTAAATAAATAAATGTTATAAACTAACAATACTAACCTACTTAAGTAAGCCTCATTGTAACTAACACCAATACTAACTAAATGTATGGACTGTATAGTCTGAAATAAAGTTTAATTTAATTTAATTTAATTTTAAATTCTAAACTTTCAAAAAGCACATTTTGGATTGAATCTCGCATAAAACGACTTGACGTGTTTGATCTAGAAATCCAACTGACCTGGTTTTCAGTTTTCTAGCCACTTCGAAAATGGATGTTGCCTCAATCCGGATCGGAAATTCGTCCTACTTACATCATTTTTTATTACTGACTTATCTTAACTACAATCAAGATAGTTAGAATATTACCCATATCTGGCACATAAGCTAAAGTTACGAGCAGTATACGACTGGTATAGGTATTATGACCATGACGAAGCAACTTTTGTAGGTACAGTGTTTTTGTTTTGTTAGTCTGCTCTTTTGTCCCACTGCTGGGCAAAGGCCTCCCCTTTCTGCTTCCAAATCTCTCTGTCTTGAGCGATCTCTGGCAAAGTTTGTCCTGTTATTACATCAATTTTGCTATGTAAAATAGTAATTAATTTTTTCGAAGGTTAGTTCGAGGCCAAACCAAAGTCATTGTCACTACTATTTTCTAGAGAACCCAAAACAAATTTTAATGATTGTTTCCACATCACCACTTAAGTACCTTTCAATGAAGGGTACAATTAACTAGTTAAAAGTTTTTCTATTTAACAATTACAAATGATTAAGTACTTAAGTTTCTTTTAACAGGAAAATACTAACTACGTGTGTAATGGGTACGGCCTTAGTATTCAAAAAATGAAGACATAAACAATAAAGCCCCGCATAGCAAATAGAAGGGTTACCCTTTTATTGGCGTGTCGGCTGCTAAAAGGGTTAACCTTGTTTTGAAAATGTCTTTGCAACAAACTCCAAGGAATATATCCCAACCATCCAGGAAATGTAGGATATAATATTTTATTATAATCATAAAACACTAATAAGTGAAAATCGCAATATTCAAAAGATTGTTCGCAGTTCCTGTACAAACCAATACTAACGATTGGAGCGACGACAGATGAATAACTAAGATTGCTTAAATAAATTATATGTATCATCTGCCTAGCCTTTTCCCAACTGTATTAGGGTCGGCTTCCAGTCAAACCGGTTTTAGCTGAATACCAGTATTTTACGCGGCGCAACTGCCTACCAGACCTCCATAACCCTTTAACTGGGTAACACTGTACTTCATGGCAAGACTGGAGTCAGATTAACTGGCTTCTGACTATCCGTAACGACTGCCAAAGATCTACAAATGACAGCCGGGACCAACAGCTTCACGAGTTCCTCCATTCGTGTCATATAAGTAAATTGTATGCATCTACCGACGGAATCCTGAGCTTCAGGATTCAAGATTCAAGAGTCCTTACAAATCTAGATCGAACCTATTCCATCAGTAGGAGGCTTTTTAATGAAATAGTGTTGACTATGTAAGCCGCAGTACTAAAATAGTATATGGTAGTGCCCGTTCGAATCATTCACAATATAGCACTGTTGAATCTAAAAGGTATAAAATAAACTAAAGTAGGCCTCCTAAGTAGTACCAGCTGAGCCGTAAACACATTATGGAACAACTTCTAGTTCTAACCTTGTACCTACGCACGTTTGCTTCAAACTGGTATCTATCAACTAAGTATTTATAGGAAATATTCATTAGGTACAAACAGCAAAGTAGGTAAACCGTACGAGCCTCACGCGTCGCTGAATAATTGTTATTAAGTTACATACTTCACGTAATTGAAGATCCCTTTATTGCTTAGAAGATTTTGTCATACCTAACAAAGCAGAGGAAAGCAGATACACTAGAAATGTAATCCAGACGCTGTGACAGTACCAAAGTTAAGATGATAACTGTTCTATGCTATGTTTTAAGTGGATATTGCAGGCATTCCTTCAAAAACTATCGCTGAGCGCATTTCAAAAGCAAACATCTTGCAACATGGGTTTTTTGAAAATGCTTCTTCACTTTTCGAGTCAATGGTCCTCAGGTGATTTAGGCCCACTGATGATTCCAATTAACGTAGCCATCGTTAAATGGAAGCATTAGTGGCAATAACTAACTCCTCTAAAGTGTACATAGGTGTATGGGCACTTTAGGAACTTGGGAAAATGCTAGTCGAATGACTCTCTCCATTCGTTAGAAATAAATTTACTTAGGTAAAGTAGGAAACCAGTCCCACACAGTTGTTGATTTGAACTAAAACATTTCCTGAATCAAAATAAGGCTAAAGACCTCGATGTTACTCTAAAAGTAGTATTTATTATGTTTGCCTTTGATATTTCCTGCTACCCACTTTATGAACCTTAAAAATATTAACGGTCGTTATATATGTCCGTTAGGTCTCTATAGAAGACATAAACTTGGAATATTTTCTAGGAAACAAGATCTAAGGTTAAAATATAAATAACTTGTGAATCACATGCAACAACTTCAACTTCGCATGGCAGCTTATAATAAATAGTAGGCAATTATAAATAGTTATTATAATAATACTTTTGAACCGCGGCAACATGCTGTCGCTATTGTTAGGTGCCATGATTAATCACATTTTACGGTTGATTTATAGCTGCTGATACTTCCTAATTAAAAGTGAATTTTCGTGGATACCTACGACAAGAGAGAGATAGAGAAAAGTAAACAATAATAACGATACTTTGGATAAACGATTGGGATAAATTTAATAGAATAATACTACGAGTACCATTATAATAATAAAATTACCAGTTTAAGCGTTTTCGTATGACAAGGATTGAGAATTAGCTGATTTTCCGAAAACTGAAGATGCTCGCTCTAGTTATTGCATCCACATTAATTGGTCTTCTGGTAAGATTTGATTACAACCTGTCAAGAAGAATCAACATTTTGCGAAGTCACTGTACCTTGGGTAAAGCCAACTGTAAGTACGGATAATTATCATTATTATTGAAGATATCGTAATCGTAGACAGTGGCCGTGAATTAACCGATATGTAAACATAACGCGGGAAAGCAGGCGGCCGGGCATGGCTACCTCTCATCTCGTCTGCTCTTGTACTAGTACGTCTCGCTACAAACCGGCGCCCGCTGTTGATTCATGCATGTTACGGAGTCACGGTAGTAGACCCCGTTTCGTATTATGTAAGAAATATAAACGCATTTTCGTAATGTATATGTGCCCAAATTGCAACATTCGGGACAGTCTTTGTCCAACTAATCATATCTAAGCACTTATAAATAATGACCGCAGAATATTTTAAATGTTATAGTCTGAGTCTGCAAACATTAGAAATTAACAGCTTTTTTATTTGTTTGCTGACAACTTAAGAGATTAGCGACTTCTTAATATTTTGCTTAAACAAACTGCAGTCGTTTCGCAAAGAATGATTCGCATTGTCTGTTCGCAAAGAATGATGATCAAATCCATCGCGTTGATAATTGTATAGGTAATTAATATAATTATCAACGCGATGCGCAAGGCTGTCCAAAATTTATTATTCGAGTTTCGATTTCGTATCCAAATCAAGAGGTTGCTATCGAGTAATACGTATAGCTATCGTTGGCATTGAGAGAGATATTTGGGTCATTGTTAAAAATTCATTTCGTAATCCATGGTGAACTATAAAATTTTGATTAATGTGTTCCGAACTACCTCCGCTCCCTAGCCAATCTACATAAACGTTATATCAAAGTATCTAATTTATATTTTATTTTCCCAAGGTTACTTTTAAGTTAACATTTTGTCGTCGTAAAGGGTTTTCTGTTTTATTGAGATGATGACTGAAGTAAGTAAATTGTTCAGAGATCCTTGTATACCTATGTTATGTCTATTAGATACTGGTTGCAAGCAGGATGCAAGCCTATAGCTTATAATAAACCTCATTAATAATTTTTCAACTGCGATTCATGATAACTCTCTATGCTCTCTGACAATTTAAATTTTGACTTTTCATTAGAGCCAAGGTTGTTTGGCCGCTTCGGATGAATGCTTCTTGAGTATCGTTATTTGCATAATTTTGTTGATATAACTTTATTTGCCTTTCCTTGTGGACATAGAGGTACTTTACTAGGTAGTATTTCTCGTTATTTGTCGATATTAAACAATATGTCATCGTCGGGCATATCTGATTTAAACAGTGTCACGGATGCATCTCATTCCGAAGAGAGAGTTAGGGTTATTAAAATAGAACATAGGAAATATTTTATACTTAAATTTAGTAAAAAGTGTTAGTAAATCATGAAAAATTGTCATAATTGCGAAATATAATAACAGACACTGCACTTTGAAGACTCCTGTATTTCGAAATGTTGGTGCCTCAGATGACGTCAACATGTCAAAGATTTTAATATCAATCTCAAAATATGTGTGAAAGAAGCTCTTTCACGCATTTGACCCGCTTTACTTCGCACAATTTATTTACATAATTAACCGACCGACGCGATTAAAACATATGTTTATTACATAAGTTAGGTAGGTTTTTTTATGCAAACATTAGTCCTTGTAATTTTAATGACGGTTCATCATGTCAAATGTTAAAGATTGTTTATTTGTTTTACTTTAACGGTTTCAATTCATACGCAGGCGAGCGAGTGAACTTTTAAAAGATATACTCGTATATTTAGTTACACTCTTTATTGTACACCAACAAACAAAAATAATCTAAAACAGTGGACTCGGAAACAAATATTCTGAAAATGTAAATTAGGCGTAGCTTACGTTTTTATATGTAAACTGTAAAAGAATTTTCATAGTAGATATTGCTTTTAAACAGGTTTGGCTCGGATTTTTGCCTGAATAGCGACTTCAGGTTTTCATATTTTTATTACTATAGTCTTGCGAGATTTCCTTGGACTATTATAAATAAGTAACGCGTGTACTAATTATTGAGTTGTTTTAGTTATAATGGAGGGAAAAAATATGACGTTGGTTCTATTTCTAATAATTGTTCTGATAAACGTTGCGAAGACACGTGCAGTGATTATATTAATTGATTCAATAATATTCTCGTAGTTGTAATACTGCATTAGGTGTAATATAAAGACAAAAAGTGCAGTGTTTGTGGAACAACGTAAAGTTTATGAAAAAACCTATTTTTAATCCTTATTCAGTGTTATAATTTACCTTCTATTTTTTAATATCAAAAACCTTTGTCTTTTATTTTTATACTTATTAAATAAAATATATACTTGTTGTTTTTATTATTTTCAGCATTTTATTGTCACTGACGCACTCACTGCACTAAGTTTATTTATTTTTTTACAAAAAATAAATAATAAAATGTCCATAAATATGTAAAGCCCTAATAATAATAATTAAGTATAAATAAATAAATAAATAAAAACTTACGTGAAGCGAGAAGGCGCACAAGTAATCCGCCAGGGGCGCTGCTGCGTTCTCGACGACGCACAAATGCTTAATGTTCTGCCTTCTGTCGGCGCCTGCGTCTTCTACTATCATTGCAGATACTGTGCAATAGTGTTACAGGCATACTAAAAAATCGGCCGTTCTTAAAACATCTCTCTGCTATCCAAGTTTTAATTTCAAATTAACACGAACTACTATTTTTTATAGTAGTTATCACACGGAATCTTAATTAAACACTTCGCAATTAAAATGTGTTTGCGTGTTTTAGGTGAAGATCCTCGTTTATGTAACGACTACATAAGTACAGACCTTGAAATTACTTACTTGAATTGGAGCATTGTTGGTATGAAGATTATTCAAGAGAGATTAAAATTAACTCTTTACCCTTGCCATTATGGTTTATTGACAAAGGCATCTATTGAACTTTGAAACTGATACTAAAACTAAACCTGTAAGTTTTAATTTTAGACGAGTTTAAAAATGTCGTACGATGTCAACTGAACGGCAATCAATTGATAAATTCGAAACATAACATTGTCTGATACGAGGACACGTCAGAGACATAATCTAAGTTAGGTTACGTTAATCTAATAAATGTGAATGGGTAACCCATTTTATGAATATAAATTGAAAAGAAAGGGTTACCCGTTGATGATCTTGCTTATTTATTACTGTTAGAGTACACTTAAATTAAATAGCAATCTATATACTAATATAAGCTGAAGAGTTTGTTTGTTTGTTTACTTGAACGCGCGAATCTCAGGAACTACTGGTCCGATTTGAAAAATTCTTTGTGTTAGATAGCCCATTTATCTAGGAAGGCTATAGGCTATATCATCACGCTAAGACCAATAGGAGCGGAGCAGTAATGTAAATTGTGACGCAAACGAAGTTGTGTGCGTCAACTAGTGCAACATAAAATGCTCAGAATAATCGGATGGGCATTTCAGATCGACTAGATCTAAGCTATTGGATAGAGAAAGAACATAAAAAAAACGGCAAAGTGCGTGTCGAACTTCGCACATTTAGCAAATAAATGTTATAACAATAATACGCATTATCACCAAATTTCAAGTGCATAGGTCAATGAGAAATTAAAAAATTCTTCGGATCAAAATTTTGTAAATAACTGTTACTTTGGCGGCCTCTCATTTCTGTGTATTCTAATATTTTTAACCGACTTTCCAAAAGTAGGAGGTCCGTTTTATTTAATTTTATGTATGTTTCCCGGTCACTCGAAGACGCCTGGATCGATTTGGAAAATTATCTTTTGTTTGAAAGTGTAGATATTCCAAGTGGTCTCATGATCACCAGGATCCTGGGGAAAAACAGGAAACTTTTCAAATTTTATAGATAGCGTTTTGGGTAGTAATTGAAAAAGTATTTTCTCGGAGTAGTCCTTTCATTTCAATTTGGTGAAGATCTGATGAATGACATCGGAGAGAGACAACGGAACTCCTCAATAAATGGACCGGGATTGCTGAATTTGAACAAAAAGCGGTCATTGTGACTACCCATAATAGTCCCCTTACGGACTATTTTGTAGATAGACCACGACACCACACCACTTTGCTCTATTGTCAATAGTTTCCGCAGCGTACGCGATATAAGGATCTTTTTGGTATTGTTTCACACCTTGGGTTACACGAAGTTTTCATACGGATCCCTAATTTTTTTGACAATATTCTACAGCCTATGTTACTCAGTGATAATGTAGCTTTCTAACGGCAAAAGATTTCTTTTTTTTTTCTGAATTTGGTCCAGTAGTTGTTAAGTTTGTTTGTTACATAAATTCTTCCGATATGGAATAATGGAACCCTAAAAACGAGTCTGTGGGCTATATGACGTATGCATAAAAATGAGGGATCAAGGGTTGTACGTGTGATAATATTTATGTCCCATCTAATGAGTGCTTTGAATTCTTGCGTTTATTAATTATTAATTTAGTAGGTAGTTTCCCTGCCTAAAAAGAACCATGAAGGAACTTAGCCACGGCAAAATTAGGTCAGCAATGAAAATCACCGTTTCGAAGATTGCACTGGCAACCTACTTTCGGAATGCGGTAACAACTAGATATAATTTAAGGGTTACGTTGAGTGTATTGCGACGTTGCTGTTGTGCACATGAGTAGGTAGGTAGAGGATAGGTTAGATATAATGGCAATGTGTTTTGATCCGAGAAAGGAGCTCGTGGCTAGATAATAACAGCCGCACGGGTCGATCTACAAGATTAAGCCACGCTTACCAAGGTTGTTCTGTGGATGGGTGACCATCTTTACATACCGAGTTTCCTCCGTGCCTCGGAAAGCACGTTAAGCCGTTGGTCCCGGCTATCATTTGAAGATCTTTGGTATTCGTTACGGATAGTCAGAAGCCAGTAAATATGACTTCAGTCTTGCCATGAAGTACGGTGTTACCCAGTTAATGGGTTCTAGAAGTCTGGTAGGCAGCTGATATTCTGCTGAATCCGGTTTGACTGGGAGCCGACCCTAATATAGTTGGGAAAAGGCTAGGCAGATGATGATGTGTTTTGATCCGAGACTATTGAGTTTTTCCGTGGCCCAGCAACCATTAAAAAAAAGTTCAACATATTTTATTTCACATAGGCCTTGATGGGACTTAAAACGTGTGAAGATAGAGTCGGTTTCAATTGGTCGTGACGTATGGAGAAGAATTCGCAAGAGAAACTCCACGGTTTCTCCACGGGCCGTTTAGTTTTCCAAAATACAAAGTAGACACCTAAAGTACGACAATCAGCAATAATGTAGATTAGTAGTCATAGTATTAGGTACCTGTCTGCGATTGCCTTTTACAAACATTTTACAATCAACTAGCAAAAGCTAGCAAAAGAAGACGCAGGGAAACGCCGGCGACTTCGTCTGCGTGAACTTAAGAGCTGAACCTAATCGTACTGATTGACTGAGGAGCTCGTGGCTAAAGAATCGCACAAGTCGATCTTCAAGGTAAGCAGCGCTTGCCAAGGTTGGTCTGTGGATGGGTGACCATATTAACATACCGAGTTTCCTCCGTGCCTCGGAAAGCACTTAAGCTGTTGGTCCCGGCTGTCTTTTGTAGAAATTTGGCAGTCGTTACGGATTGTCAGAAGCCAATAAACCTGTCTCCAGTCTTGCCATGAAATACCGTGTTACCCAGTTAATGGGTTGTGGAGGTCAGGTAGGCTGCCGCTCCACGTAAAATACTGGTATTCAGCTGAACCCGGTTTGACTGGAAGCCGACCCCTATAAAATTGGGAAAAGGCTAGGCAGATGACCTAATCGTACTGATTGTACTGGCGTCTCATCATTTCGCTGAGACACCACGTAGTGAGCTTGTTGTTGGTGTCGATAATCTAAAGCGCTCTCAACTCCAGCCCCGGAAATGCTTCGCCGTGTTTCTGGTCCCCCGGTACATAATGTATAGAACAGTTGATTTTTGTGTTGGGGTGGGTATACCTATGGGGTAAAAGTTGTTATGACTTCTTTTCAGGTTCATCCTCTTACACTTTTTATAGAATGACAGGTACCTAATAAAGTGCGTTCCTTGAAATGTGTTATTTTATTCTGCCTCACTACCAAGAACTGCAAAGCGTGAGAAATCCACTCTTCCTACTTTGTGTAGTCAACAGCAGTGCGATTCTGTAAACATGTCGAAGTGAGGCTTGGGTGAAGTGATCACGTAGTTTGCTGAAAATCCATATAGTCAAGATGGAATGACAGCTCACTTCACCACAAGTCTTCAACTTCGACATGTCTACAGAATTGACCGGCAGATACTTTTCAGATAGGTAGCTCATGAACAAGTGAATATCTCAAACAACAATTAAAAAAGAAATGCTTTGTCTTTGGAAATGCATCGTAAACTTCAAGCTGTGAAACTTGAAACACGTTTTTGTTTTGTTTGTAGTACTTACCTACCTACTCGTAAGAAATTTACCTACGACAATAAATTGACGTACCTACTTACAAATTACAGGAAACACTTTCTATACGTTTTTCGATGCAAGCTTTGCTTATTGCGAATTTTCTCAATCCCGATATTTGATAAGAACAGTTTGACTTCTGTTATCTATCGTCTATGCTATCAGACGAAAAAAACAGTAATTTTCGTTTATTATCGCCTCCGATTTTTTTTTTCTGCCGAGAGGCAGATGTTTGACATCTATCGCACCTGATGGTAAGCGATGATGTGGTCGAAGATGGAGCACACTTGCCTAGAAGTAACCTGTTAAATCTTGACTAAAAACCTTCCAGGTTGTAGCTACCAGGAAACACAAACTCTGGCAGGGAATTCCACTGCTTAGCTGTACGCACAATGAATGTGTTCCTAAAACGGTTTTCGCGTGTGGTTGGGATGTCCACCATGTAGGTACCTACCGGTGCCGGTGGCGCATCGCCGTACGTCTTGTGGTTCGATGATGGTCCGTAGCACATTCACCAAAATGCAACCATAAAAAACCGATAGGTAGCAACTCGCCGGCTTCGATGCTCAAGACTTTGGAGATTTTGGAATCAAGCAGTGAAATACCTACTGTTTCACCGTTGCTATGACTCCCAACTTTTTGGCAGCCTCTAACCGTGGGTTCCTACCGAAGTAATGAGAAATCGCAACAGGATTTTTCGCACTAACGTTACGTCGCGCCAATAAAGCATCGATGGATCTGAATTATTGACACACCGTGTTCGTTATAATAAAAATCGAATTATCAACTAGGAACCCCTATGAACGGACCCAATGAGCTCTAGTGTAAAACCCATGTTAAGGAACGCACTCAATTACTAGGCACCCTATTTATATGTATGATTGTTATAAAAATTAAGACTCTGCCCTTCAAACTAGGCAAATTTCGTATCTTGAAGAACGGTTTTCTTATACATATGGACTGGGACACTTATAATAAGTATTTATATTTGTATGCTACAATATTATTTGTGAGGAGCTCGTGGCTAGATAATAACAGCCGCACGGGTCGATCTTCAAGGTTAAGCAACGCTTGCCAAGGTTGGTCTGTGGATGGGTGACCATTTTAACATAGCGAGTTTCCTCCGTGCCTCGGAAAGCACATTAAGCCGTTGGTCCCGGCTGTCATTTGTAGATCTTTGGCAGTCGTTACGGATAGTCAGAAGCCAGTAAATCTGACTCGCAGTCTTGCCATGAAGTACCGTGTTACCCAGTTACTGGGTTGTGGAGGTCTGGTAGGCAGCCGCTCCGCGTAAAATACTGGTATTCAGCTAAATCCGGTTTGACTGGAAGCCGACCCCAATATAGTTGGGAAAAGGCTAGGCAGATCACGCTACAATATTATTTGTAGTAAGTAGTTGTTAGTTTTAAGTGTGTTGGCGAGGAGCGATCCCTATTTTTGTGAAATAATTATCTATGTATCTAAAACGAGAGTAGCTTGAGCAGGTGAGTAAGTGGTATTGCTACCATCGTTCACTTGGCTTCATTTATCACAGTTTACATAATTGAGGTCGAATTTTTCCGGCGACGCGTGATTCTATGACCTGAATGCAAGTGTCCACAACAAATGGAATTAATTAATGTTAACCACTTTTGCCTCTGCAAAACTCTAAGGTGGTCTAGTAGAACATGCCTAGTGCGGATCTGTATGTTTGTATAAATAAATAAAGAAGAGGTACCTACAGCAGTCAATTTAATGCCGATTGTCACTTATGGCCGATTGTCCAAGGGGTGTAGATATACTACGTTATGTTTATGCTACACCACAATGACTGATCCAGCGTGGAAGCCAATTCAATTAGAAAATGTTTGTAAGCAAAATCTGCGAACTGTTGATTGTCCCGCACAAAAATCATCCCACACAGATCCCACAGAGATATTATACAAATAAATAAATAAGTACAGCCTGAACCGGCAATTTTAAAATAAAATTACTACTACTGCTAAGCTTTGTCTAAAGGTATCTTATCATTACAGATAGTAAGTATTAAAATGAAGAACTTGATTAAAAATATCGACTTAATCTGGACAGATTAAGTCGATCTTTGAAAGAAAAGTTTCAGAAGCAATTGAAGTCATTGTAGAGTTCAGTTTATGAAGGCACGAAAACACATTTATTATGCTATAATAGCTACCTACATAGTTATTTAAGTATTGAAAAAAAAAAAAAACTACTTACGAGTACCTATTAGGTACTTTAATTTTAATAAGCGCCGTTTTACCTGTCGTTTTGTGTGTTTATTTAATTTGAATTTAAACACTTACAGGATTTAAATGAAAATGTGATAGTAGGTGAAATCCGTCGCTAGTCTGAGACGCGCCTGGGTGTGCCCCCCCTGGCGGCGATACAGAAGCTGTAGGTAGTCTGACCAGTGCATGCACTTAGCCTTAGCCTGTACCCTGACTGAAGTTCAATTCAGTCAGGGTACAAGTTCTAGGGCCTTCCGTTGTCTGGGGCCCGGGCACGTCGCTGCCAGTGCACAGTGTAGTTGATGAGAGCACCAAGTGCTAAGCTTGCGGAGGAGCTTACAAAGCAAGAGAGTGCACGTAGCCGATCATGAGGTGTCCGCTGTCTACGGATCAGGGGCTTCTAGCGGATCACTTGCTAAGATGCCTCGCTTGCCATACTTGAGTTGGTCTCTTTTCTCTCAGACCGTGGTGGCCCAGTCCAGTGATAACGTCTGCGACTTATGAAGCTGTGACGATCGCGGGTCGTTCGAATACCTAAAGACAATAGGCAGTTAGTGTAGGTTACGTACGTTTATTATTTAATCATCCCTGCTCCCAAAGCGGTGAAAAAAAAAACATCGTGAGGAAACGAATGTCTGTCCTAGAATAAAAAAAAAAAACGAAGACATAGTTTAAGGCCTGTATTACAGAACGTTACTCAAGTACTACTTAAACTGCGTTCAACTGATTACTGCTTGAGCAAAGAATCTCGCCTCAAGCATTCAGTTTATTTTAGAACTATCCTCAAACTCTAATCAAACGAAACTATGCTTGAGTAGAGATTTTGATCTCTGATTACGTGAGTAAGCAATCATTATGGTAACCCTGAACAATAGTTTGTTTTCTATTGCAATTCTTATTTTTTTTGCACGATCAAAACCGGACGAGGCGGACGACACGACGTTATTGACACTGATAGCCACCCTTAACCCTTCAGTGTAGGTACATTATGTTCTGTGGACAGCAAAACTGTAAAACGGAGCTTAATTTAAAGGTCTCAGTAACCAAGTCAAAAAAAAAAAAACTGAAACTTCATCTTCATCATTCATTGTCAAATCTCGACTCTTGAGTTTTTAATAGTGTTTATAATAATATTATTGTGGTTCATATAATTGGGTTAGGAAATGTCTACAAAAAAAAAAAGAATTTTACTATTTTGGAAAGAAATGTATTAAGTACTAGAAATACTAACATCATATAAGAATGTCATAGAAAATAAAAAACAGATGCCGTCAGTACCTACTGCAGCAAAAAAAAAACAACGTAGATGAAAATAGCAGAAAAATTCAATTCTTCGTATGTAGTGAACGAATCGGTGAGTACACAATAATTATATATGTTTCACTTTTGAAAAACTATGTAAACATACGCATTATATTTATTCTTTTGAAATCTTGATTTAGGCATCAGGCGACCAGCTGCGCCGTTTGTGGCAAAACTTAAAAACAAGGCAGCGGGATGCACTTACCCGGGAGAAACAGCACCGCATGGCTACTGGCGGTGGAGGACCTTGTCCTGATGCAGACATAAACCCACACATCAACGATATAGCACCAGCACTCCTTGTAGAAATACCAGAGGCTATAGATTCTGACACACATGGTAATCAATACTAATATATTAAAGTTATTATTTACAATACCTTAACCTTTTAACCGCTCGACTTCATATCAGTTGTCGTGCCCCCAGCGCCAGGCACAAAAAAAAAACTCTTAAAATAAACACCAACAACAAAGACGGATGTGAAATACCTGCCTACTGGACACGAAAATATTTGTCAGATTAATCTGACATAGGCGGTTAAAAGTTTAAAATCACAATAACAAAATTATGTTAAAAATTATTTATTTTTATTGTTTTAGTGACTCCTGTGGTTCCTTCAGCTTCCGATTTTATAACAGTAGAAGAATCTTCAACATTATTTACTTCTTCCGCTGGACCTTCAGCTCCTGACAATAGCACTATTGGGCCTTCAACTCATGATTATACAATAGCTGGAGCTACAACGTCAGTCTTACCATTAGAAGAAGAGTCTGAAGTATTGGTCCCTTTAACCCACCAAGAGGCAGATGATGAACTGCTGTTCTCTACAAATGAAAAGCGATTACGCACTCAAATTTTAAGGAGAGAACATCTAAAGAGAGAACGTGGGGCAGAGGAGCTACATGACATGGCAAAAAAACTGCAGTTAGAAAAACACCAACTAGAGCTAAAAATATTAAGAGAGAATCTTAGGGAAGCTAGAGCCAAAGCCAATAAAGCTGAACAAGATCTTGGTACAATTTCAGCCAGTCTAGATACGGTTACTTCATGAAGAAGCAAAGTTTTTCTGTATTTTCATCCAAATGTTATTTTTTTGTTTTAGATAACAGGTTTGTAATATTAATATGTGGTGCCTCTAGTAATTCTGTACTAAGCTATTTATAACCTGGTTTATAACCAGTCCAAAAATAGACATAGTCCTTAATGATCTTTACTGTTTACATATTTATATTACTAACCAGCTGATTGTTGATTTACTTGAACTTTTAAAAAAAAAGGTGCTATGATAAAATAGACATCTTTCATCATAGCAACTTTTGATAATGACTTTATGATCTGAAGGACATTTTGTTTAATTTATCTGCAAAATGTTATTCAGAAATATGTAGCAGATGAAGAAGTAACTTTGATTCAGACTAAAAAAAGAGAGATTATTATATTGTTAAATAAAAAGTAGATATTATTTTACAAATTGTTTTATTTATAAAAATACTGTAAATTACAGATAATTATTTATTATGGTACTTCTCAAAGCAAACCCATCAACAGTACCTTGACTGTCATGATGATTTATGTCAGTATCATTTTCATTCCTATCATCATCATAGCTATCACTGAGTTCATCGTTGATAGGCATTGCATCATTAGATGTTATAGACATATTAAAAAGCACAGCACAAGAAACAATTATGTTACACACTGTAACGAGTTTATTGCCCAACCCTCTACTTAGACATGGAAATCTTCGTTTCCACCTTCCAAATGTTCTTTCAACCACATTTCGTGTTTTGACATGAACTCTGTTGTAAATTATTTCTGGGTTACTAGTAGGGGTACCTATTGGGGTTAAGAGAAATCTGAGGCATGGATAGCCACTGTCACCAACAAGGTAGCTGTTGTGTTGTTGCTGAAGATATTTATTTCGCAAGGAACACATTTGAAATATTCTGCTATCATGTGTGCTGCCTGCCCATCGTGCTACAATATCCATAAAATTACCAAATGGACCAACAACTGCCTGAAAAAAATATATTTTAAGTGTTTTTGTTAAAACTAAATTTGTTTAAGTACCTAGGTCATATTATTAATAATTATTTAACTAACCTGGACATTAATAGAAAAATAAGATTTTCTATTTCTAAATACTTCATGGTGTTCCACGCCTGGAGTATTAACAATTCTGATGTGTGTGCAGTCAATTGCACCATCCACATTCCTAAACCCATGATATCTTTGGTACTGACCCAGCTGTTGGAACTGCTCTCTTTGTGAAGTCATATCTTGTGGGTATTTTATATATTGCCTGTGTTGTGCAGCTATAAGGCGAGAAATAGTTGCAACTATATTCGAAGCTGCTGGTTGGGAAACATTTAAAAGATCACCACACACTATCTAGAAAAGATAAAAATAAATTCATTGATTAGGTAGGTAAGTACTGCAGGGCACTCGCTTGTAGCTAATACGAGAGGGGTTCTTCAATAATTTAAAAGCAGAGTATTTTAGAGAATAATTATATATTTTGCGTGTTTTCAACGTCGGGGCAAACAATCGAATTCCTTCTAAAAAAAATCACACTTCTTTACGACATCACATTCGAATTCTAACTTTATTTTTTTTAACTCTTTCAAGGCTTATGTCATTGAGGTTGCACCTCCCAAAGAGGATCTTTGCATGAGCTACCCCCCGAAGAATGGAGGATAGTAAGAATGATTTTCTTGCAATCATACATTCCCAGCCTTGGAAGAGTCAAGCACCTACCTACTCCTAACCCGAAGTCCCTGCCTAAGTGGCGACTCTTCGTAGACACTTGGACATATACCTACTTCTATAGAAGCAGTTTCAGTCATACCCTGCGCTGGGCAATATTCTGTATATTATTATGCGCCATTTGCGCAATATCTTAAAGCAGTTATGCTGAAACCCTGCTGCAGTAAAACGCCACAAAAACCTGCAACACATCGTCGGACTTAAACAAAATCGATGCGACAATTCACATCTATCCAGAAGGGATTGAATTGATTAGATTTACCCTAACTAATCTATGTGGTTGCTCGTCGGATGAACCTACTCTGCTAAAGTTTTTAAATTTTAACTTTGAACTTACTCCAGTGATTCTAATACATAAGAATTGTAATCAATTGCCTCCATAATCAGTTCAACCAATGGTGACAACTAGCCACCCTTCGCGAAGGTTATACCTCGTATGCAAAGTTAGTTTAACCGCCCATGGAGTTTTTTTAATGGCGTAAAATTAATCGCGAAAACTCTACCTCTGACACCACTGGAATGAGTTCACCCTAGCTAATATTATTTAAACGCGCTCTTCACAAATCTGGGAGCGCCCTCGAAGTCGTCGATCACGTACACGTCCTTTTTCGAATGTACATGGAAAAAAGACTTCATTCAATAACTTATTCATCCTACCAAGCTAAAATAATGCTTATTTACATGGAATTATAACTAACATCTGCTAACCGCGATCTAACATAAAATGGTTTCAACCTATTTACATGGACAATATCTACAAATCTCCCATTACCAGGTTTACTTATTACATAGTTTACTTCCGAAATTCGCCTAACTATTTTGTACGGTCCCTTATACAACCTACAAAGTTTCGTGCTTCTACCCGTTTGCCGCCTAGGAGTATAAACCATCACCAGTTGGTTCGCTACGAAATGCCTAACTTTCGGATTCCTATCATAGATAATTTTCTGTCTAACTTGCGCCTTTCTTATGTTATATATAGCACTTCGTGACAGTTAGGCTTTCATATTGAGTCGTTGTACGAAATCTACCGATTGACTCTGTTCCCCAGTGTTGGCCGTTAAGTCTGTTAGGAACGATGGTTCCGCAGCATATAATAAGACGTACGGTGACATTCTGGTGCTAGACTGTTTACTGGTATTATATGCGAAACACACTAGTGGGACATAACTACACCAATATCTTTGATCTGCGGCTACATACATGGATAACATCTGGGTCAGCGTCCGGTTAAAACGTTCTACCAGACCGTTCGAAGCTGGGTGAAATGCTGTAGTGAAACGTGACTTCGCCTCGAAATATTTAACTGCAGAGTATTTTAGAGAATAATTATATATTTTGCGTGTTTTCAACGTCGGGGCAAACAATCGAATTCCTTCTAAAAAAAATCACACTTCTTTACGACATTACATTCGAATTCTAACTTTATTTTTTTTAACTCATTCAAGGCTTATGTCATTGAGGTTGCACCTCCCAAAGAGGATCTCTGCAGTACGACTATATAGTTGGGTAATATTGGAACTTACAAATAGGTTCATCCGAATAGGTTCGGACCTGATCAGAAAGTCCGATACGTTCAGGTACCTTGGATCCGTGCTGCACGAGTCTGGCAACGTGGACGACGATGTCCAAGCACGTATAGGCGCGGCTTGGGCGAAGTGGCGCGAGGTAACGGGCGTTGTATGCGACCGCAAAATGCCTCCTAAGCTCAAGGGGCAGATATATAAATGCATCATACGGCCTGTCCTACTGTACGGCGGTGAATGTTGGCCAGCACTAAGCAGACACACCCAGGAGCTTCGCGTCACGGAGATGAAGATGCTGAGGTGGATGAGTGGCGTAACGCGATCCGATCGCATACGCAACTCTTTCATCAGAGGTAGTCTTGGTGTCCGTGACGTGGGGGAAAAACTGCAAGAGTGTCGTCTGCGATGGTATGGCCACATCATGCGCCGCCCTATGGAGTACGTTGGTCGGGGATGCATGAATATGGCTGTTCTTGGGGCTAGGTCCCGTGGTCGCCCTCGCAAGCGCTGGTTGGACGTCGTTAAGTCCGACATGAGAGCCAATGGCCTAACTGAGAAGGATGTTCAAGATCGGGCAAAGTGGAGGAAGCTAAGTAGGAAGGCGGACCCTGGCAATAGCCGGGATTAACGCCAGGTAGAAGAAGAAGAATATTGGAACTTACAAACCATTTTATAACATTTTAATGCATCTACCTGAAATGAAGCTGTCGCATAAAAACGTAAACACACAAGAATTTGCAATTCTGGGGCTATCGGATGCCCACGGTTGTGTGGTTTTCTTAAATCGTGGTCAATCATCGGTAAAATTAAATTTTTCACGACATCTTGTGAAAATCTGTACTTCTTCTTCTGTGTAAGTTTTCACAATTATAAGGGTCCTGCGTATCTCTTAAATATCTCAGAGGAACATTTAAGTTAAACATTCGATTTATCTCATTATTAAATAAATTATTATAATAATCTACTTCTGTAAATATATCCATTTTGATTAGGTAGGTACTCGATTTACTTCAAATCCATAACAATTTTCATCAGAATCTATGCTCAAGCGTGGTCTCGACTACACTTGCGAAAACAAAGATCAAGTCTCGCCTCAAGCAGTGATTCTGAGCTGATTGTGCTTTTAAAATAAGGACACATTGAGTAGAGCTCAGTCAACCCTCAAGCACTGTTCTATAATACGTAAAAAATGTCATTTGAAAGTGACATTGCTCAGGTGATTATTGATTGTAGTTTCTCTGCTCAAGTCAAGTTCTAAAATTAAAACTCCAACTGAGACTAGTTTTAAGTAATGCTTGAGTCTTGATTGTAGTTCTGTAATACGGGCCTAAAGATTCACCAACCCGCACTAGGCCGCAACGGCCTACTCCCAAACACAAATGGGAGGTGTGTGTGTCCAAGTGGAAATATTACAGGGTGATTAGTGATTATGCTATCCACTAAACCTAGGCTACTTATCAGCTATCTAGGTAAATTAATTTAATTTATTTGTTTCCGACAACAACATAGTCCATTTTGTTAGTAAGATATCTTATGACTATTGTTAGTAGTACCCAAACAAGAATAAAAAACAAACAACAAAGTAGTTGTCTGAGGCAGTATGTTCAGAGAACGATAAAGTAGGTAAGGAATAAGCTACCTGACCACTCTCCACACATTACTTCGAGGCAAGCGTGCTCCATCTTCGACCACATCATCGCTTACCATCAGGTGAGATAGTGATCAAGCGCGTGCCTATCAATAATAAAAATAAATAATACCTCAGAAAAAGGGAGTAAGGACTCTCCTCCACTGTTTGCAAATGCCTAGGTATGTAACTTTATTTTTAATTGTGGTCTAAGTAATTGCCAAGATATGACATTACCTAACAATAAAGTTATGAGAAAAAACTTATCATTTATTTAACGGCTTGCGTCGGGGATGCGTGTGGGCCAACCTTCTATGGTGTATTCAATCGAAGTAGGATCCAGTTGAATACCGACCTTCCGAATCTATTCCGACAATCTATCAATATCTTTTATTGGTCTACCTACGTAAACAAGAAAAGTAATGTTATTGAATTGTTATTATACCTTAGACTTTAAATTAAATTCTCTAGTCTGGAAATTACACATTTGTATTTCTTCCGGTGGCTATTTATATTTTACTATGTATGAGGATTTGTATCTACGGAACTCGACAGACGAAGAATTATCTGACAAAGCATTACTGCTGTCAATTATATTTGACCTGTGATCTGTGGTGGATATGATCTGAAGATCATGATGAATATACGAGCTATGGCCTGTGTAAGGGGGTCAGGGCTGCCAACTAGGTAGGTATACAGGGTGAATTTTAAAAAGTGTGCCTGGATGGCCAAATCCTAAACCATGATGATTAGCATAAACATCATAATGTCCGGATTGAATGATTCTACCTAAATTTAGGACCCATTAAGTACTATTTTCTAACTGTAATGAAATGTACCTCTCACGGCGTAAACGAAATTTCACGATAACACTGGTCTCGCCTGTACTCCGAAACATAAACGAATAACATCATTCTGATGAAACCAGTATTTAGTACTTCCAAAAATCAAAAATTAACTGTGTGTGACGGAGATCTTAGTAGTTTCTTCACAAAATTAATTTTTCATTTTTTACATTTTGTACGCCTGAATAAGTCAACGAATAAAAATACTTCAAGAAAAGTTGCAGCTATATTTCATGCAGGCGCTTCTTTATTGTTTATATTATTATAAAATTTAATGTTATTAAATAATATCGGTTAGGCCAAGCAGGTAAATTATTATTATATGTTCTTTAAGATATTTTATAAAATTACTAGTTGACCCGCCTAACTTCGTCTGCGTCACAAATTTCGTTACTGCTCCGCTCCTATTGATCTTAGCGTGATGATATAGCCTTCCTCGATAAATGGGCTATCTAACACTGAAATAATTTTTCAAATCGGACCGGTGGTTCCTGAGATTATCGCGTTCAAGTAAACAAACAAACTCTTCAGCTTTATATATTAGTATAGATAAGATATAAGATTAGGTACCAACTAACAATAATGTGTATAATTATTCACGCGAGGGTTAGTCTGCAACATAAATACTTAATAATTTTTACTCTAAATTGAAATAAAACTTGAGTCAATAAAGAAAACATTTCAAGCAGTAGAAAAGAGCCACTTTGAACTGATCTGCTACCTGGATGAGCGGGAGGGAAAGCCATCTACTCGTATTATGATCTTTAAACTTCTTTATTGGAGCGGGTCATACCTACTGTCTTAAGAAAGAACGATATTTTATTAGTTAACAACACAAAAGTTTAAGGAGTAAATAAATACCTCTTTAAACTTCTTTAAAGTTTTTCATTAACAAAAAAGTTTCTTTTTTAAATTAAACAACTTAGGTAGGTACTAAATTATATTTCTGCATACATAATGCAATGTGGAATGACGAACGATTGACTTTTTTGACGATTGATTGAATTATGCAATTCAATTTGAAAAATTCTATCAGTGTTAGATAGCCCATTTATCGAGGAACGCTATACCTATATCATCACGCTAAGACCAGTAGGACCGGAGCAGACGAAGTTGCGCGGGTCATCTATTTTGTAATATAGGCAAATTGCTCTTACCATCAAAAGTTTGAACTATACATGTAAAAAACCGGCCAAGTGCGAGTCGGACTCGCGCATGAAGGGTGGCGTACCCTCGCCATTATTAGATATAATCCACTATTATGCCGTTAAAATCAAGCACTATACTCGGAAAAATACGTCTTTTGTATGTCCTTTAGTTTTTAAATATCTATACTAATTTTTAAAGCTGAAGAGTTTGTTTGTTTGTATGCTTGAATGCGCTAATCTCAGGAACTTCTGGTCCGATTTAAAAAATTCTTTCAGTTTTAGATAGCCCATTTATCGAGGAAGGCTATAAGTTTATATTTATATCATCATGCTAAGACCAATAGGAGCTGAGCAGACGAAGTTGCGCGAGTCAACCAGAAATTTTATATAATTATTCTTTTAGCGAATATTATAGTAATACAAACTCTGTGAGCATTTCAAATAGGTATCTATCAGGTCGCCATTATTAAGTTCGAGCATAAAACCCAAAAAAACACGTTTATACTTCTAGTAGGGGGCCACCATATTAACGGAGTGTTTTTTTTTGCGTTTATTATTTTTAATTTATTATTCATCGTTATATCGACAACAAACTGAAAATTTCAACTGTCTAACTATTACGGTTTATGAGATACAGCCTACTGACAGACAGATAGATGGACATTGTTGTTGGGGATCTGATGATGGAGACCAGCAAGGTATATGTAAGTTGCAAACTCGTATACACCTTCATTTGGGCCTTCTTAATGTTGTGTCAAAAGTCTCAAAAATCTCTTGTTTGCGTCGTAAGTTGTTAAATCGTTTTTTTTTTTGCGGTTAACTCGGTTTCGACCTATTGCTCCAATGATGTTAAGACCTATGATCAAAATTGTAGAGCGTAGAATTTGCAACAATTTCTAAAACGATCATTTTTTAATGCGAGAGCGCGCAGCACTCAGCCGTACTGTGTGTAATATAAGGTCAACCGTGAATCTCGATACCTTGTTTAAAGTTAAGAAATTCAGTTGAAATGTTTATTTCTTGGCAATTTTTCGTGAACTCTTCAATATAGCTCTTGGACTATATCTAAAAATTAAACTCATTATGTCTTCTAAACTAGGACTCGAATAAATCTGTGTCTTGCCAAAAAATGCGACTAATAATAAGCGACTAAAGGGGAATGGTTACGGCCCATACAAAATTAACCTAACTCCAACAGATATCACACTTATACCATTTATGTTTTTTTTGTCGTCTGAACTATGGGAGAAAAACCTTTTTTTCCGAATTCGTTGGCGAACGCATAAATATATGGTTTTGAGTCTTCGTTCGGGCGAAGTACATAACAGCTATTTTTCGTACACTTCCGCTAGCATAATCATCGTGGTTGAGCTCATTAGAATCCGTCTGATAAGCACTATATTTATTGTGGTTGGGAACAATGACCTGATGATGAAGACCAGAAAAGTGGATAGTGAAACTCTCTTAATAGTATAACCATCGTAAATACTTGTGCTCATTTGAATCCCTTTGACGGGCAATATTGATTGTTCTTGGGAACGTGGATCTGATGATGGAGACCAGAAAGTTAGACCATTAAAACTGACAAAAATACTGTGATAGTCTGTCATTTAACTAACAAAAATAATTAAAATTGGAGTGTCTGTCTGTAATCTCAATATAGCAGCTTTTTACTAAATACATATGAAAATATATAGGTATTGCATACGATTCTTATGACAAAATCACAATTTATGTTTATAGGAGTAGTTACTAGGAAATCACCTTTATGGTTTCCATCATCAGATCGTTGTTACCAGCTACAGTAAATAGTTCAACCCGTACGATTCATATGAGCCGAAACAGGGAGGGGTATAGGGTAGAGTAAGCAATTAAGAAAGCCACTACTCACTTCTATGGTTTCCATCAGCAAATCGTTGTAATCAGCTACAACGAACAGTACCGCCACGAACAATTCATATGAGCCCAACCACGATGGATATAAGAACAGTCAACTAAGTGAGCCTTATGGTTTCCATCATCAGATCGTTGTTACCAGCTGCAATGGATAGTGCTCATCAGAAAGATTCAAATGAGCCCAAATACGATTGGTAGAGGAGAAGTGAATAAAGAGAGCCGCTACACACCTTTATGGCTTCCATCATAAGATTGTTGTTACCACTACAATGAACAGTATTGTACGGGGCGGCCGTACAATTTATACGAGGCCAAACACGATGGATGTAGGAGTAGGCAACTGAGAGAGCCACTACTCACCTTTATGGTTTCAATCAGTAAATCGTTATCATCAGCAACAATAAATAGTATCGCCCCGTACGATTCATATGAGCCCAAACACGTCGGGTATAAGGGTAGTCAACTAAGTGAGCCATTGCTCACCCTTATGGTTTCTATCATCAGATAACAACAACGATGTGAGCACTAGCTCATCAGAAGGATTCAAATGAGCCCAAATATGATGGGTATAGGAATAGTCAATTAAGTTCGGATCCCGCTACTCTCCAAAATGAGTTACCCTTAAAGCCTAGCCCAGCGACCAAGACCGGTTCCGAGCAGAGCAACTGACAATCTCCTTCTCCCCCAAAGGCACTGGCACTCCCGCACACCGACAGAACACAGCGAGCTGCTTTTCGCCGGACTTCGGCGGGATGGTGGTCGCGAGACAGGCGGCTCCTCGCGGAGCCTACCACCGCTTTAAGTGGGACCGTTCTGCCGTACCACAGGCAAGCCTGTGATGCCGTTGCGCGGGGTGGACCGCGATGAGGTAGTTTTCAAACCACCATAAAAAAATTGTCAAAGTTGCAATGGCAATTAATATCTAAATAGAAGAACTGTTGTCTTCATACAGGAAAGGTTAAGAAACTGAGAGATTGTAAAATTCAAGAGCGAGCGAAGCGAGCTTGAATGTGTTTGCACTCCATCTCATTAGGTTTGATTTTTTATATTTTAATAGAAGAAACTTTTTGAAATAATGCACAAAAGTTCAAGCACTTGAGAGAGTAGAATGTAAAACCGAGCGAAGCGAGCTCGAAAATTACATTACGCAACAAATACAATTTTTTTTTTCACCGAGACTTGATTATGGTACAGAAAATTTATGACAGTAAATCAAACTTCAGTCACGTATAGATTGTAAGAGATGTTCATATTGTCCAGGGCCCCGGGACAATATATGAATATGAGGTTTCCTGCAAAAGTAACTTTGTTGACTGATGTAGGAAACCTGAAGAACTTAGACAGCGTAGAATGCAAGAGCGAGCGAAGCAAGCTCGAAATTTCTTTTACTCTTTATGGGATAGGTTTAAGAATAAACTTTTTCGACAAAACGCACAAAAGTTCAAGCACTTGAGAGTGTAAAATGCAAAACCGAGCAAAGCGAGCTCGAAAATTATTTATTGCACCCTGGATAATTTATTAACTTAATTGTGTAGGTTGTAACTAACAGTATTCAGTAAGAGCCGAAGCCTAGGCTGGTTGTGCCTCCTAGCCCACATAACGCCTGTCTTGCGACCTGCCCGCCCCGCAAGCTAGGACGTAAAAGAAGAAGAAATGCTTAGACATACACTTTCTAACTTGTTGGGAAAAAAATCCGATGCGTGGAGTGCTGTATCTCGATACCTGTTTAACCTACAGATGTGCGATTTATGGTGAAACTGAGGCACGTTTTGACTAGGCACTTTAAAAGTATGCGGATTGATTTTTTTATTTACCATGCAGTCATGCACAATCTAAAACATTCCGAAAATGAAGTTTTCCGAGCACCAAGCAATGCACTCGTACTACTGTATACTATTGGCATATTTCTTAACAAATCTAAAAATCAGATCAAATCATATCATCAAATTTATTCCTACCGAAGATGTTTATGTTTGTTCTATGTTTTATGTAGGTAATAATGTTTGTAGGTTTCTCGGTGGTAGATTGTTTTCATGATTGATGATGATTTTTTGAAGTTAATTATTGTTCGAACCGATCCTTAAACATCTTGGGCTGGGCCTCGGACCATTCTGGGATGAGCACGGCCCAAACCTATATACGCCCATGGTCGAACCGGTTGATTTTGAAACGGAGACGCACTACAGCCGCTACGCGTGACCTCCGTTTATGACCCAATTGTATCTGGAAGATGCAATTTTTTGAGATCGATCGCATTACGGCCGTTGACCTTCATATTATTCTCTCTACGTCTGTCAGGTACAGTCAAAACGCAAAGTATAATATAACTCCGGCGGCGTCGCTGGCGTGAAAAGTGTTTTGATAATCAAAGTGATTACTTAAAGACAGAAGCGTAGCTAGCATGTGGTGTCACCCCAAAAATGAACCCCCCAAATAATTATACACACAACAGTAATAATTATACAACAGTAATAATTATAATAATTATACTACAACAGTTGCGTCTTTTGTTCTGGTGACGGCAGTCGCAAGCCATTTTCGGGATGGAAGGAAGGTCTGTCGTTTGCGCTGCAGGTTTTTATTTTCAGGAATGTTCTTACATCATACTTACTAACAAAATCTCGAAAATTAACGTGATTATTTTGATTTTGTTTTCAACAGTATCTAAACTCAATTTTTTTGATTAACGCATGTAAGCTCATTAACTGAGAGAAGACAGAACACAAGAGCGAACGAAGCGAGCTCGAAACTTTTGCATCCTACCTCGAATAGGTTTTGTGTTCTTTAGATCAATCATACTTAAAAAGAAGTTACTTTATGGACTGATACAAGAAAGCCAATTAATTAAGAGAGGGCAGAACACAAAAGCGAGCGAAGCGAGCTCGAAAATTCATGGACCCCGGAAAAGGTCTATTTTGTTTTGATCATTCATAATTATCATACAGCAAAATAAGTAACTTTGTGGACTGATGCTAAAAAGCTCATAGAGAGAGCAGAACATAAGAGCGAGCGGAGCAAGCTCGAAAATACATGCTCCCCAACTCGAAAATGTTTTGTTTTCTTTTGATCATTTAAACATAGTCATTTTGTTGAGTTATTGAGAAACACTCGAGAACAAAGAGAGTGCAGAATGTAAGAGCGAGCGAAGCGAGCTCGTAATTTTTTACACCCCACCACGGATGGGTCTGATCACGTCGCCCATTTAGGGGTGACACCCAACCGTAACAAAAAGTCAACGAACGGTCGAGTGTCACCCCTAAATGCAAAACACCTCACGAAGTAAATAAATTTTTGTACCTTATCTCGGAAGGGTTTTATAGTAAGTATTTTGATCATTCATACTGAAATTGAAGATTTTTGTTGATTTTTACAAATAATTTAGGAAAGCCAGAAAGCGCAAACGCAAGAGCGAGCGAAGCGAGCTCATAAAATTTCGACCGGTTTCATTGCGTCAAACGTTTAAGGGTGCCACCCGATAGTTACGTGCGGACCGCCACCCCGCCCCTCCTCGCTGCGCTACTGAGTTCAGACAACAATAAATTTAGTTTCAATGTCTTGTTTGATTTAAACATAATCTACGGTTAGAACTCATATTTCAATAATAATTTTAAACTAGGTACTGTTATGATATGATTATGACACGAAAATAAAACATGTTTAACCATCTACAAGAAAAACCTGAAAATTCTTCGTGGCCAACAACGTAGGTACAACTTTTCTGCTAATATTCCGATTTAAGTTATACATTCAGTCAAAAAAATATCGGGAATGGATGATTTGTTTATGGTTCCAAATTAAAATTTTTGTTTTTTTGTAGTTGTTAGATTGGCACAACTGTTTTCCATTTTGGCGCGGAGTTTGAGTTGCATCTGTTATTTATATTAAATACAGTGCTGGTTTTAGTAATATCATATATAGCGTGTATTGCGAATTTCATAATGGACAAAAATATCGAACAAAGAGTTTGTCTTAAATTTTGCATCGCCAATGGAATTTCGTGTTCGGAGTCACTGAAAATGTTACAGAAGGCTTACGGTGAATCGACTTTATCAAAAACTCGTGCTTATGAGTGGTTCAAAGCGTTCAAAAGCGGTCGAGATGTGATGGAAGATTTGCCTCGCTCTGGTAGGCCGTCAACGTCTGCAACTGAAGTTAACATCGCAAAAGTAAAGGAAATAGTGACTGAAAATCCCCATTCAACTCTGAGAGAGATAGCCGTCGAACTTTCTGTATCTCACGAGTCGATCCGTACCATTTTAACTAATCATTTGGGTATGAAACATGTTGCTGCTCGGCTAGTCCCAAAAGATCTGAATTTTCTCCAAAAACTCAATCGCATGAAAGTCGCTGAGGACATGCTAGAACGAGTCAGTTCGGACCCAACATTCATGAAACGCATTGTTACTGGTGACGAGACGTGGGTTTACGAGTTTGACATGCAAACTAGTCAACAAGCTTCGGAGTGGCGCCTTCCAACTGAACCGAAACCGAAAAAACCACGCCAAAGTCGATCAAAAGTCAAAGTCATGTTGACTGTTTTCTTTAATTATCGCGGTGTTGTGCACTCTGAATTCTTACCGGAAGGTCTAACGGTAAATAAAGAATATTATTTGAGCGTTATGCGGCGTTTAAGAGAGCAAATTCGACGAAAAAGGCCAGATTTGTGGAAAGAAAATTCTTGGATTTTGTAAAACGACAATGGGCCTTCGCACAAGGCTATCATTGTGAACGAATTTTTAACCAAACACTCAACAAATACCATCCAGCAACCACCATATTCACCAGATATGGCTCCTGCTGACTTTTTTCTTTTTCCAAAACTCAAATTACCACTTCGTGGCACCCGTTTTCAATCGATAGAAGACATAAAGGAGAATTCGCGGCGAGAACTGAACTCAATTCCGGAAGCAGCGTTTAAAAAATGTTTTGATGAATGGATTATTCGTTGGCGCAAGTGTATCGTTTCTAAAGGAGCATACTTTGAAGGTGATAAAATAAATTTGGATGAATAACAGACATTTTGTGTATTATTGATCTTTTCCCGGTACTTTCTTGACAGAGTAGTATTTCCAAATTAGTGACTTAGAAATGTGGACTTGTGAATAAAAGTTGTCTATATTCGTTTTACACAACTACCCCCAAAATATGTTTTTTGTTAATCTAAAACATATCCAAGATTATCATATACTTCGTTAGGATACTTATTATCTCGAAAGTACGTTCTTTTGAAATAAAACAACGTCTCCATCACGGCTATACACATAGCTTAGAGATAAATAAATAAAATATGGCTATAAATAGTTCAATTCATTTATTTCGTACTTAGATAGTTTGTTAAATATAGATAACAAATAACCGACATATTCACCAATCATTTACCTATTTTTATGTAAATGTTTAAATATGCATATCTAAAAGTAAAAAAATCTAGCTAAGGCAACTTTTATCATCAACTAGCTTTCTGTCCTATTTTAGAATCACTAAATGCGGTTAGGAGAATATAACAAATAGGTACCTACGTAATAATGTTGCCATACCTACTAAATGAATGTCCATTGCACCAAACATTTAACTCGAGTAAGCAGTAACAAATCATGTTAGCAACTAACTCGAGTTTAACATAATCTTGCTGGTGCAAGCGGGTTCGAAGGTATTTTTGAAAAAATTCTAGCCATAACATGATTACTTTAAAATATTGATTAGCAGGTTCTACATAAAACTTCCCTATAAAAAATTTGAAAAAATAATCAGTTATTGAAACAATCATAGTGGTTAAAGTTTTTATAAAACGCCCTTTTTGTTCATACAAATCCACAAAATGTAAAGAACACTTTTACAATAAATTTCAGGATTCGTCCCATACTAAAAATTGGCCTAAGTCTAATCCAACGGTGCAGGATTAGGCACTTTACTCACCGCCGGCGAGGAAGCGAGTAGCTATCGACCATTTGCTCGCTGAGGAAAAACAGGACAAAAGATATAGTCGTGTGGGTAAAGTGACACATTCGTTCATAGTCGATAGCTGGCTGTTCACACTGACGGCGAGTGGCTATCACCTCTAGTTGATCGCAGCGACAAGATGGTACTCGCTCAGCGACACTCGCTCGGGGATGCTGGCTTGGCGGTCAGAATAACCAAACTGCGGTAATTTCTACCTATAGTGCGGTCCAGAGCGAGTATTGCGAGTAAAAAATGCCCGTCGCATTAAAGCCAAGCGTCAAAACTATCGAAACTTTTCACTCGCTAGTCGCTGATCGCCAACTGTAGTGCTATTCTGTAACAACATTTTCGTGTCTCGACAGCGGAATCCGAGGTGAGCATCAAATTACGTCAAACGTACCTAAGACCTTTATATTGTGTGCAATAAAGCTCACTATGTGAGGTTTGTCACTCAGGTGAAGCTCGATATCGAAATGGTTACGTATAGAATAGACTAGCTGTTTCGAGCTTGAAGCTTTACTCGCTACTCGCTGATCGCCGGCGCCAGACAAGTGCCTTAGGGTTAAAACTAAGCTTGTCGAGGAGTGGGTGAGTATGTACTTTTATATGAATTTATTTGTATGTGCGTGAGTGAACACTACAAAGTGTCACTATACAGGATCAAATTAAGTTTAGTAGCAATACTTCGCAGGCGTTTTTGAAACGTTAAATAACTGAGTTTAGAAGAAGTCAGCCGTAAGTTAAAACACTTTATTTTATTATTTAAGATATTGACACTATAGCAAGGTGTGCGAAGTTTCGCTTCTTATTTAACGTGTCCCGTGATAACAATCAACATTGTACTGTATCTCCGCTCTGAACTATGTAACAAGTGAATCCGTGTCGTCAATAACACTGTATAAAGGTAATGCACCACAAAAAGCACACATTAAGGCACGGGGCAGTCGTGAAGGCAGTGGGAGTCAGGAGGCAAGTCTAGCTGACAGCTGAGACCGGCTCCCTGGGCAGCGCTGCACAGCTCAAAGCGGACCCAGATCATTTGTACATAAAATTGTCCTATACATTATATTGTTACTTTAAAATATCTATTTCTCGCTGCTAATGAAAAAATAAATCTACGTTTCATTTGATACAATACCTATATTGGAAGTTTGAGATGTGAGGCAAATTTTATTAATAGTATATGTTTAGGAACTACCTACATACAGTGACTCTTTGATATACTAAATCTAATGCTCGTTTTCTCTAACAATGGGCGACTGCTAAATGAATGCAAACTGCACTGATGTACTTTTACCTCTCGGCTCACAGTGAATAGTTGAAAAATATAAGTGAAATTACATTTAGACATGCATTTCGCTCTCGCCTAGCATTAGTGAAAACGCCCAAAACATGACATGCTGCAAGCTAGATTATTGATAATTTATTGATTTAAGTTTTTTCATAAATTTTCCATAAATCCAAACAATCGAAATCCAATGTCCTTACATTCAAATTTTAAGAACACATACCGACATTAATTAAACCACATCAGTAAAATCGAATACAATATAAATTACTTAATCTACTATTTATGAATAAGTTCCAGCTAATTTTCCGACATACTAAGCGTAAATTGTATTGTTATCGTTTAGAAATGTCCTGCGAGAAGTCAGCAGCACATTTCAACTTTCTGAAAAGGCACTGAAACGCCCATCTATTATTGCTTATACAGTGAAATTGAATATTTAAGGACTTCCGTTATGTGGGCAACCCCATCCAAAGCAGATATCATTATAGCTTCGATTAACAAGTTTTTGTCCTCATTGGTTTTTAAGCAACCAATAATAAACGATTTCTTACTGCTTACAACCTTAATACTTAGATCATGATTGAATAACTCAACAGAAACCGAAAAATTAAGATACGCCCAGAAACCATGGAGCGAATGTAAATTCATTAGTAAAAATAATGAAAACCAGTCGAGTGGAATCAACCCAACACTTGACGCCACAAGTAAACAGCTTATGCACGAGGGAACTCGATTTTTTTATTTACAAAATGATATACTTATTACAGGTCGTCCATTAATCACGTGAAGCTCAAAGGAAGGGAATGTGTTGGGAAAAAAAACACGAAAACTCACAAGGGTTAGGGAGGGGGGTTGTAGTGGGATATCGCGTGCATTTATTTTTTCGTTGAATGCGAGCTTTCCAGAATTAAATTTTGTAAATTATACCTGTATTTAAAGGTAGTAATCAGATTTTTTTTAGATACTTTCTACGGAAAAAATACAGGTGATTTGCTTAAGGGGGGGGGGGGGGGTTAGTATAAACCTCACCACATATCACCGGGGGGGAAGGGTGGACTAAAAAATAGCTAAAAATATATCACGTGACTTATGGACGACCCCTTAGCTCTAGTAAACAATCACGATTTTTTTTTTTTCTGATGGGTTTGCTCTTGCCTCTAGTCTAGGACAAAGAAGACAGAGATAAAGTCTACGATGGAGCGAGCTTACCCAGAAGAAGCCTGTTCACCCTAACTTTGAAGAGATTACGGTTGTTAGCGTTCGGAATCACAGACGCAGGTAGAGAATTCCACTCCTTTGCTGTGCGCATTATAAAAGACGTTCGGAAACGCTTAGTGCGAATTGGTGGAATAGCAACAAGGTAGGGATGGTAAATTAAGGTGCGTCTGGATGTCCGATGGTAGAAGGGGGCCGGTGGGATGAGGTCCTGGAGTTCTTGGGCACACTCACTGAAATACGATCTGTAGAAGACCGTCAAGCAGGCAACCTTGCGGCGATGAGCCATCCCAAAGGAGGCTGCAATACTCTATGCAGGATCAGACTTGAGCTTTGTATAGGCTTAAAAGCTGTCCAGGCCTGAAGTATCGCTTCACTCTATTAAGGATGCCCAGCTTTTTGGCCACAGTTTGGGTTTTGGACTCAATGGTGGCGCCAAAGTTATTTTTTAAATACCTTCATTAGCGATGAAGTTATAAAGCTTCAAAGATTACAATAAGAAAGAGTTCATGACGCCTATACAGCTGCCATAGAAAACAGCGTTTTCGTGAGAGGGACAGATATATTTGTGTAAAATAATTATATCTCGTTTGGTTTTCGAGCAATTTTGATTCAATTTTCACTGTTAGTATTATATATTTGTATATTTTTAGATAAACTGTATACTTTTTTTTTAAGATGGTGGAATAATACATGTTCTTTCCATTTATTCACTAATCTTGAATAAAGAAAACAACACACTGCACACAGCAGTGGCATACAGGCCATATAGTGTTCCACATAAAAGCACTTTAATATTGCACTATCATGTTTCAACTAATAAAAATATAATATATTAATTGTTCTATCTATTAATATACGAAAAGCTATAGATATATGTTTATATAAAGTGATTAGAACATTTTATAACACTTGTACTTTATTTTGAAGAATCAAAAACAGAGAATTCAAAAGGTTGCCATGTGTTACCAATACTTCTACTTATTACAGTAAAAGTAACCGTAACACTAACATATAATTCCAAGCAGGGACCGAAACCGGTACGATCAATACGGGTATTTTCTCGGTAAACTTTTTTTTAGAGGTAATTTTAAAGTTACCTTAATTCTTAAATTGAATAGAACCAGTATTAATATCGGTTACCGATAAAAAATATCCTCTATCTTATACGTGCCATCTGCATTAATCAAAGGGCGTGCATCGCCGGTTGGTGTGACAGAGTCGAGTCGACACGAACGTAGGCGAACGCCGACCAATCACGGCCCGGGCTGAATTGCGATAATCTGTTTTTTTTTTCTCGTAATCATTGTCATTTTTAGGTAACCAGTATTAAAACTGTAACCTCAATAGAGGTAACATGTTTCTTCTTACTGGTTACCCGGATAGTGGTAACCTAAGTCGTAGAAATAATCAAAATTCTTCGATACCTGTACCGTAATTTATAAAGGATTTCGGTCCCTGATTCCAAGATTACTTAATACAAGGTATTAAACTTGAATTAATCTTGGAATTATGTTATGGAAGGACTGGAGGCACTGATATGGTGTTAGCAACACACAGTTATCAATCATGTCTCAATTTAAGACATTCGTCTATTCCCTCTTCAGTAGCATGGACACATGCTATAACCACAAGTATAAAAATGCAGACCGATTATGTAACATAATATATCATTTTCATGTGATTTAATAGAAGAATGCATCTGATAAATATAATTGTACCTACAATATATAAATATAAAAACGTGAATATTCAAATAGTATCAAATTTAACTGAAAACAAATATTGTAACAAGAAGCCTTAGCTAATACCAAGCGATTGTTTCTTAGCTATAAATAATTCTACTAATTAACAGTGTCATTGAATAAGAACTGAGCATTTATACATGTTATTTACATTAGCTTGTAAAAATATTGGTGTTACTGTTGATATCTTTTCATCTTTCTTTCCATTTTTTTCTTTTTCTTTTCATCTTGTTCAGTGTCTTGGGGTGCCTCCTGGAAGAACCAGGGGCCGAGGATGTTGGTCCACAGCAGCCAGAAGGCCCGCGCTGGCAGGAGTAGCAGCAACAGCCAGAAGTAGTTAGATACTGCAGCAAGGACGTGTGTGATTGCTGATAGTATTACTATGTCTTTCACATGCCTGAAAAATATAATTCTATAATAAGCAAGCATAACTAACTATTTATTTTTAAGTAACGCTAGAACGGAAATATATATACAGAGTTTGCTGAGCAGTTGTGTTTATTTCTGGTATTTGCTGTGCTTTTCTGCAATGCGGTCGCTAGCTGTACCAAAATAGTGTTACTGGGTTAGTAAAATTATAACTTCAAAATGCGATTACAGATCTATCTATTTACCATGTACCTATTTGGAATTTTATTTAAACGCGCTATTACAAAATTGAGCGTTTGGCGCAGATTTAAGCTAAGGACCGCGTTTCCCGAGATTTATGGTGATTGTAGCACTGCATACAATAAATGTTTAAAAATAATTATTTTACATTCAAATAGACAATTTTTTATTCAAGCAAGGAAACGTAGTAACCTTAGTTATTAGTTCTACTTTTTGTTTGAATTCGGATTATATTTTCATAGATAAAAAATATAATTTCGGAATAAAAATTATCAGTACCTCTCTGTTTTCCGGAATTATTTTTGGTGTATTACTGTATGAAACATAATAAATTGAATAAAGCATTCTAAAGTAGAAGATACAGTTGTACCGTCAACATTTTTATTAATGACTAGATTCTGCCAGCGGCTTCGCCCGCGTGGTCCCTAGGGAACATACTCCCGGGATAAAAAGTAGCCTATGTTCTTTTTCAGGCTTTAGATTATCTATGTCCCACATTTCATTTAAAACAGTTCAGTAGTTTTGGCGTGAAAGCGCAACAGACAGACAGAGTTACATACTTTCGCATTTATAATAATATATAGGATCAAATTATTGTTTCTTCGATGTAACAAAGCATCAAGATGTCTGAAGTAAAATTGTATGATACATCCTATGCATAGACAAGGTTTTTACTAATTTATGTAAACAAATTGAAATATTTATTTAAAGCATTCCCAAGAAAATAAATCAAACTTTTTTGGCCATATATTTTTTAAATTTGTGGCTATATCTTAGCCATAATCACATATCAAAAAACAAGTAAAACGCTCAAATCCAAGTAAAATTGAAATAGCCATCTTAAACTATAGAAAAAGAGAGAAAATAAAAATGTACGACGGTCCATCAAGTACACTAAATGAAAAGTGAAAATCAAAAGTGAATTTACTAACATATAACTATATGCACAGGTAAGGCAACTATACACAAGCACAATATATCTCTATACTAGCAACCAAGGGTGTTGAACATGGCTGGTACTCATATTAAGCAAGGAATGCAAAAATAAATGTATTTATTCAATTAAGCATTATGGAAGGCTTATAGCTAAATCAAACAGGTTGAGATCCGTCAGTCAATTATAAGTCCCCATATAAAATACAGAAATAAGAAGTAATTTTTCACATTCACGCCAAGTTACTGAGTCACTAATGTTTGTACAATGTTGCTCGCACTGCATAACAATCATTATTTAATATCAAAGTTTAACAACTTATATAAAAAAATTCGGCTGAAGCACTTCCTGGCTGAGGACACACCAGTTGTGAACGGATCTAAAGCATGCAATTTACAGAGCCTAAAAAGAAGTTTATAAAAATGATGGAAAACAAGTAATTTAATAGAATTATGCATAATAACGAAATGCTACTCTAGCAATATTTATGGCATGGCACAGCACAAGTTTTTAAGTATGGCGGAAAGTGTCCATAACTTTAATTTAACTGTTGGATAAGCCAGTAATTACAAGGTTCAAATTTTTCAGTGCAATGTATGTGATTATGGAAAATCTATGATTTATAGATAACAAACGACCCACCCCGGCTTCGCACGGGTGCAAATTATATACTAAAACCTTTCTTGAGAACCACTCTATCTAACAAAAAAACCCGCATCAAAATCCGTTGCGTAGTTGTAAAGACCAAGCATGCATAGGGACAGACAGACAGCGGAAGTGACTTTGTTTTACTCTATGTAGTGATGTCTAATGACAATAGATAATGGAACTTTCTTTGTCAATCACTCAAGAATACTATGAAATTGTTGTCACAAAATGATGACTAGTGATGATTATGTCTTTAAACATTGACCACATATAGAAAACATTCTAGTCATTCTTCAAACTATTTACTTAACTAGTTTATTTATTTAAATTTTAGGCACTAAGGTACATTGGTGGACTTCAGACCTTAGACTCTCTCCCAGTCAACCATGTGTGGTGAAGAGATAACATGGCAGGATTGGCAGGAGCATTGATAGAAATGAAGAAAGTAAAAAAAAAAAATATTTTATTAAATTACTTAACCTCCACAGTGGGCCTATGGCAGTTAAGTTATTTTAAAATAACAATGAACAAATTAATTTTATAACGAATTATAGTTACTGAGTGACTGATAGACAATGCACAGCTGAAACTACTGGTCATGTAATACTGAAATTTCGCATGTAGGTTCCTTGCGGAGTGTGGGCGGGCACTAAGAGAGGATTTCCCCAAATTCCTACAGGAACGGGAAAAATCTGAATATTACAAGGCTTGGGCAAAAGCTTATACAGCAATAATAACTATGTTGTGGTAAGATAGGTCTGATCAATAGCTACTAAAATATGAAGTGCAGTACTTACTCGCCCATTCCACCCTCCATATTTAAATCAAGGCCAGGGTCAATAAGTTGATTGTTTTCTGCATATGTAGGCCGACTGATGTATCTCATCATTTGGTAGCACCCTAAGTATATTGATAAAACAAGAATATTTAAGAACTGAAAAGGAAAAGATAATAGTTTTAATATGGATGAGTTAAAGCTAAATATTACAGGACTTTAATTTAGGGATTTAGTAGGCAGGTAAGGTAACTTACAATAATTCCTGTAGTTAAATTGTCCCAAAACAAGCCAACGGTGACCACTCCATAAACTGCACTTGCACCAAGTGCCATGATGCGGTAAAAACTAATAGTTGACACATTTTCCATTAAAATCTGTTTAGCACCTTTGGTGGGGGCTTTTCCTTTTGGGGGCTGAAATAGAGATTGTTATAAAGATATTAAAGATCTGTTTATGGATATGTTTATCTTTATCAAAGTAATTTTATTGTCAGTCCTCTTCTGCCTCCCCCAGCCTCTTGTTACTTTTAAGATGTCTGTTTTCTCTCTCATTATTCCCTGCTAACAATCATCAACATTTTACACTTTAATTCTCTCGTCCCCCATGCCTACAGTCCTTCCTATATTTTTCTAAAGATGCTGAATCTCAAAAAACGTTTGCCACAAAATGAACAGATTTATTACAGGAATAACATACAAGAAACTTCATAGGAAAAGGATTGGTTTGTTACGAACGTATTTTTAATTAACCGCATCTGCAAAGGTGTTCTTAAATAATTACAGGGTAATCTATAGAATCTGCTCAGTCATCTCCAGAATTACGATATTTTGCTTACCGGAGCCATTCTTGAGTTATTTCAAGAATGAGGTTATGGGAAATTGATTGTTAACTAATAATAAATTCGAAAGAAAAGTCTGTTCGCTTTATCATTTACAAATAACGAAATCATAGACGAAGTCGTAGAAGCGTGCCAAGTTTGGTTTCGTCATTTCATCCATCCGATTCGTGGCTCGATTCTCGAACGTCGACGACGATGACGTACTAAATGTCTTAATGATTTTTTTTTATCCAGATTGACTATGTGTCTTTTTATACACAACATGATTCTCAGTATAGAGATTTAATTTGAGAAAAAAAAACATGTATTATTTATTTAGTTATGTATCAATCAACCACAAACCAGACTTCAGAAAAGGTTATTATTTTAATAAACATGTTCATTCAAAGGTTCTTGTAACATTAATATTTGTCCTGTAAACTAGAGGGCGCTCAAAGTACGATATTATGGTAATATGATGTCATGATGATAAAATGATAAAAAGGTGGAAATGTATCATAGGACGCGTCCATAAGCTGCGGCTGACAGCCTCGACTTAGAATAAAGACTATATTTTTCATGATTTAATTTAATGTACTTATAGTTTTCATCCCTATGCATGTACCTACTCTTGTTTAATATAAAACGTTATTACTTGCCAAATTTCATAGTTCTAGGTAAAATAAAAAAAAACTGATTCTCTTGAGAGTGTCGGTATTTTTGCGGCATAATCGGTAGTATCTTTTTTACGTTAACTTAGAAGTTTGATTTCATCACAGCTTCAAGAGACTGTAAACCTGAGTAATGGTTTTATGTTTTAGTAAATGGTTCCTGAGATAGGTTAGAAAACAAAAGGTTTTTTTTAATAGCTTTGGATTCAGACTTCGGGCTTAGAGTAGCCCTCCTGGGCCGGACATGTGTAGACATGTGACGTAGTGATGTATGTGTGTGACGTGTGTGTGTGTGTGACGTAGGTCTATCGCATGTCGGATGAGTCATGGGCTAAAGCAAGCACAATTTGAGTCCCAGTAGGTAAATGTCAAAGGACATCGCGGCAGGTCCAGACGAAGATGGCGGGGCGAGCTTGACGCCTATCAACAGGATTGGCCCACTTTGGCCCAAAGACCGGAACAATAGGAAGAACAGGCTAAAATAATTCTTTAAGTACAAAAAAAATCAACCGCCTTCCAAAAAGCAAAACACTACAAAGTATAAAATAACTCTAATTTCGGAAGCCGGTGGTTTTGGTTTTGATTCTTCGTTTTTTGACACTGCAACTATCATTTACTGAGGAGTCCCGTTGCCTAACTCCGAAGTTCTTCATCAGACCTTCACCAAATTGAAATGGGCACATTCCGAGAAAATATTCTTCCAAAAACGACCCAAATCAATTCAAGTGTAGGTACTTATAAAATTTGAAGTGTTCCGTCTATTTCTCCAGTATTGCATCATCAGCTCGTGATCTGATGATTATAGGATCACCTGGGAAGTGTACCCTTTCAAACAAAAAACAAATGGGCTAAGTCCAGGCGTCATGGGCTCCTCCTTTTTGAAGACAGTTAAAAATAAATAAATGATAAACAAGAGATTTCAATACCTAGTCAACTTTTTTGATGCGTAAAATACTCATAAAATCCGGCAACATTCAAATCACGGTTCCGAGGCATAAACAATTTCTTCCTTTCTCCTCCGTGAAATAAAATGATAAAAATTCTATTGATGCACCTCTTTAATTAATTATGTACTTACTTAGTAAATTGAAGTAGGTAGTTAGGTACTTACTTAATGTTTTTAGCCTATTTAATCAAGTAGGTAGGTATTTCATCGCTATTCTGCATCTAAGTTAACACCTCTCACATCTTTCGTAGAAAGGCAGGCTAACTGAAAATAGGTAGGAACCCAATGTTATCTGTTCGTCTGTCAACACCGCTGAAAATGTTCAGAGAAGGAAGTCGCTAACTACTTTTATAATACACAAGATAAACAAGTTGTTACGACACCAGCTGGTATGGTACACTTGCTAAAAAGGTAACTGCGCAAGTTTACGTGAGGCCGTTCCGAGAGGTCACTTTCTTTGTTACATAAATGTGTATATGTGTGTGCGTTACACATATTCATTATACTAAGTTCGGAATCATAACACACATTCGAGTAGGTAGATCCTCAACTATGTCTACCGCATGCTCACGCACTCAGTCGGCAGATAGGTATTTACCTACAGACACATCAAGCTATTCTACAATTAAGTAGGTAGGTAATCATAATAATCATAATCATATCATTTATTGTTTATTGTAGATCACAGGTTCATAAGATTTTGTGTTAGTTACAGGTTTTGCTGTCTCGCCATTGAGGACATACAAAATTCATACCTATTATTAGTTCTAAACATAGTTATATTTTTACATTTTACAGTTGCTATTATTACGTCAAATTGTCAGTTAGATTACTTAAATAAAATATAGTTATGTCATTAATATTATTACTTATATGTGATCAGTCAGTCAAGTTACAAAATATTTCAATCAAATAATTACCTACACAGTGCGTCATAATAAGTAATTACGAGTCTTATTAGTGTTTCATTCATGTTTGTGTATCCATAAGTTTGATATAATAGACCGGCTGATTCAGTATCTTGTCATTTAGAAATTCCCGTATAGAGTAACATAACATTTACCTACTTATCAATAATTAGTGTAGTTTTTTAGGTATTTATATCGATCATAGTTCTGAAAGAATGTGGAAGATTATTAAAGATGCGTGGCCCATTCAAAAGATGCTTTGATGCAAAAGCTTTGTTTTGCTGGCTACGGTGCGCACTGCGCAGCTTGTCTTGTGTCTAGCCCTAGTGCAAAATTCAAACAAGTATGCTTTTGATTTTTAAACATTACAGTTTCATGTAAGTATATAAACACTAGGGAGAGTTAATATTCTTAAATTTGTAAAATGTGATATGCATGAATCCGTTTGGTGTTGCACAGCGATCTAATACATCGCTTTTGAGCCTAAAAGCACGCTCTTTATCTACAGTTGCCCCAGAAAATGATGCCGTAGCGTATGATTGAAGCAACATATCCATGACAGGTAGTTATAAACTAATGCAGACTAACCTGACAATGTTCCTTAATCGAGCATAAGAGCTTTGACTAAGTCTTTTACAAACTTGGTCTATATAATGTGACTTCCAAATTATTTTTTTACGAATATGAAGTTCCAGAAATATGATTGGAGGTATGGTTATAGGTACCGACGTCAGAAAACGACCAAATTGACTCATTTTCACTATGAACTGCGTTTATTAAAGCCGACAAGTATGTAAATGTGACCGTGAATGGAAATACCATTGACTGAGAGCGTCTTCCAGGGGCCCTATTATGACGTGCTAATGCAATCATGATTAAGCTTTGAAAAAGGGATAGTGCTATGCGTCTTGTACTTGTATAACTCCGTCTCCCTCCCACACCGTTATCATGATGGTTTTAACCTGTGGTTTGTCGTCGGCACACGTGTGTGCCAATGAGCGTCAACTGAAATTGCATCCCACATGCCATACCAAATCACTCAGTTTAAACTTCTTTTTTTTTAAACTCAGTGTTTAATATCCTATGGCACCCCAATGACAAAAAAACATGGCAGCGGCTGATTTTATATGTATAGACTATGCCACAATGTCTGTTGGGACCGGTCGATCACAGGTAGGTATGTCATAATAGGTACACGCGCAACTTCGTCTGCGTCATAATCTTCATTACTGCTCCGCTCCTATTGCTCTTAGCGTGATGATTAATAACCTATAGCCTTCTCGATAAATGGGCTATCTAACACTGAAAGAAGTTTTAAATCGGACCAGTAGTTCCTAAGATTAACGCGTTCAAGCAAGCAAACAAACAAACAAACTCTTCAACTTTATATATTAGTACTAGTTGACCCACGCAACTTCGTAATAGCGTGATGATATATAACCTATAGCCTTCCTCGATAAATGGGCTATCTAACACTGAAAGAATATTTCAAATCGTACCAGTAGTTCCTGAGATTAGCGCGTTCAAGCAAACAAACAAACCCTTTAGATTTATATACATATTTAGTACTGGTTGACCCGCGCAACTTCGTTTGTGTCACAATTTACATTACTGCTCCGCTCCTATTGGTCTTAGCGTGATAATATATAGCCTATAGCCATCCTCGATAAATCGGACCAGTTTTTCCTGAGATTAGCGCGTTCAAGTAAACAAACAAACTCTTCAGCTTTATATATTAGTATAGATAGATGAGGAGCGCGACAATCCCGTATTCGCGCATTTACCTATCGCTTTCTTTGAACGAAGCCTTTGTGTAAATTATAGGATGAGTATGTCATGCACGTGTGTGATTAGCATTCTAGCGGTTTTAATTTATAGATACTTATACGTGTCAAATTAAAATGGATTCGCTCCCTACATAATTTAAACATAATCTTTGATAAAGTATCTATATTTTAAGGATTTTTGTATGAGGTAAGTACATAGAGAATTTGAAACATTCACTTAACCTAGAAAGAAGAATGGTCCTTTCCAGCAGCGTAGCGAGGGGGGTGCGGGGGGAGGGGCTGCCCGCACCTGGTGATACCCGTTTAGGGGTGACTGCCGACCGCTCGTTGTTGGTTTTTGTTTTGTCACTATTGGGTGGCACCCCTCAAAGTTTGACGCAATGAAACCTGTCGGAAGTAGGGTGTAAAAAATTTTAAGCTCGCTTCGCTCGCTCTTGCGTTTTGCACTCGATAACGTCCTGAGCTTTTCTGTATAAATCAAGAAAAACTTTAATTTCAGTATGAATGATCAAATACAATAAAACCCTCCCAAGATGAGGTACTAAAATTTCTTTACTTCTTCAGATTTTCTGCTCTTAGGAGTGTCACTCGTTCATTGACTTATTATCACGGTCGGGTGTCACCGACCGTGATAATAAGGTGTGTAAAAAGCTTCGAGCTCGCTCTTACATTCTGCACTCTTTTTGTTCTCGAGCGTTTACAGAAACACTGCATAAACATAGTGTTTCCTTGAGTTGTACAGATAACTTAACGAAATTACTATGTTTATGTATAAAATGATCAAAAGAAACAAAACCCTTTCTGAGTTGTGGTGCATGAATTTTTGAGCTCGCTTCGCTCGCTCTTGTGTTCTGCCTCAGTTAATGAGCTTTCCTGCATAGTCCATTAGCTTTCTTTTGTTTAAGTGTGATATGAATGATCAAAAGATACTTTCTGGGGTCTATGAATTTTCGAACTCACCCTTGTGTTCTGCCCTCTCTCCATCCATAAAGTAACTTTTTTTAAGTATCAATGATCGAAAGAAAACAAAACCTATGTGAGGTGGGATGCAACATTTTTTGAGCTCGCTTCACTCGCTCTTGTATTCTGCTTTCTCTCAATTTACCATCAGTCCATAAATTACTAATAATTACTATCCGAGGTTGGGTGTCAAAAATTTGGAGCTTCTTCGCTCGCTCTTGTGTTCTGCCCTCTCCCAGTTAATGAGCTTTCTTGCTCACTCCATAAACTTACTTCTATTTGATTGATCAAAAGAAAATAAAACCTAACCGAGGTGAGATGTAAAAATTTTTGAGCTCGCTTCGCTCGCTCTTGTGTTCTGTCCTCTTCTAGTTCTTAAGGTTAAGCTAAACAAACTTGAGTTTAGATAATGATTGACGACCGAATTGAGACCAATTTTTTATGCCGATGTTGAAGTAGAGCAAATATAGGTGTTTTTAGGGTTCCGTTTTACTTTGTTGTCCGTTCGTCTGTCTGTCAAGAATTTTTATCTCGGGAACGCGTTCAGGTATCGAGTTGGATATACTACATACTCAGGTCTGCGGTCCCTTGAAGCTGTAAAAAAATCATTTATATAAGTTAAAAGAAAGATATGGCCGTTTATGCCGCAAAAAAGATTCTTTTGACACTCTCATGGGAATCAAAATTCATAGAGTATTTCCCGTTGACCTGGAACTATGTTTGGCAAGTAATACCGTCTTATACTACAGGTATAGGAAAAGTCTAAAAATTATACATTTGTGATTAAATCATGAAAAATATAGCCTTTATTTAAAGTACGTAATCAATCATCGAGCTTAATGACCCACTGATTGGATTCAAAATCTAGGTACTTAAAAAAATTAAGTGTTATCCCGAGTAATATATAACGTTTATTTCATCAAAATCGACCCTCAAAATCAAAAGTTATTGAATTTTTAAGTTCAAGAAGAAACTTCCAGATGCATTCTGATAAGTCAGAGCGCCATCTATTGAGAAAAAATAAAATGCACGAAAGCATGAAAATAACACCATAACAAATTGTTGAGTTATTTGTCAAACTTTTAATACGAACCAAAATAATAGTGAAGGTATTAATTAATTAATATTTTATCGTTATTAATTGTAACATACGTTCTTTTACGTCTCCGCTGCCAAATACTTTGTCTTGTCAGTTTACAAAATGGTCGATAGATGGCGCTGCACTGATGACGCGTTTTTCTGAATCAGCGTAAATAAATAAATAAATATAAATAAATACTTACAAATTTGTACGGAACCCTCGGTGCGCGAGTCCGACTTGATCTTGGCCGGTGTTTTTATTTATTATGTGAGCTTGAGTATTAAAATTTCTTTAGAGAAAGTATAGAAAAGGATTTCTTCATCTACCTACTCTTACAAGTACCTACGCTTGTGGTGTCTGTACTAATTTGAATCGTAACCAGCCTTCTTCCTTTTATTCAAGCTTTTTGACTCATACAGTGCATTATGATTAGATGTACTGCCTAGAATTTCTGGTTTTGAAAAGGGTTTGAACTTTTTTCTATGGGAGCTGGCATAGCCCCCCGCCGCCATTTTGATTCTGTTTTCTAGTTGCGGCGCACGATCTAACATGCATATACGGGTAGATGACACTTGTACAACCAAAAAATGTTATCCTATGTGCAACACGGTGCCCTAAAATGTCACTTTTCTTAGATATTTGAAGGTGAAGACGCCATACACGACGCAGAGGGTGAAGCGATCCGCATGAATTCATGCGCAAGCACTCCAACGCCCCGGTCAAAGGTAGCTGCAGGAAACTGCAGCTACCTTTGAGGTTTGCGGTTTTGGACCCCTCTGCCCGCCCCAGAGAAGAGACAGGTGGACGAATGTCCACTGCAAGCAAACTGTGTAAACCAATCATGGATTTGATTGATTTACACGTAAGTGGCGTGTTACTCGTGAGTGGCGTAACTTTGCCATCAATCTTGGAGCCAAAGCTTAGTAAGCTTTGGCATTGAGTTGATATACTTGTTATTCAATCATTGAACACATTGAAACGTAATAGGCTGGTTTCCACCATCAATATATTGCAAATCTATTTAGTCCGTCAGTTAGAGTATTGAAAAATAATAGACACGTATTTTTTGTTTTTGTTAATCTATGAAAATTTAATGTCGCCTGAATGTATCTACGTATTTGGTTTTGTATATTCATCTACACTATCTACACTTCTACACTAATATTATAAAGAGGAAAGATTTGTTTGTTTGTTTGTTTGTTTGTTTGAATTTTATAGGCTCCGAAACTACTGGATCGATTTGAAAAATTCTTTCACTATTGGAATCCTACAGTATCTCTGGTGAACATGGGCTATAGAATATTTAAAAAAAAATAGGGATCTGTATGAAAACTTCGATAATGTAACCCAAGGTGTGAAAAAAATACCAAAAAAGATCCTTATATCGCGTACGCTGTGGAAACTATTGACAACAGAGCAAAGTGATGTAGGTACTACAGTTTTATAGAGGACATTAATATCTACATAAAAGTCTCCAGGGGTATGTTTCTAACTATTATATTTAAGTCACAATGACCGCTTTTTGTTCAAACCTTTCGTTTAAAAGTTACGACGGTTTCAAAAATACTCTAACTAACAAAAATCTGCGAGTGACCGAGCTGCCCTACGTTTAGTTTATTAATAAGTGATTTTCATATCTACACTAATATTATAAAGAGGAAAGATTTGTTTTCTATCACCATTGGAATCCTTCAGTATCCCTGATGAACATGGGCTACAGAATATTTAAAAAAATAGGGATCTGTATGACAACTTCGATAATGTAAACCAAGGTGTGAAAAAAATATCAAAAAAGATCCTTATATCGCGTACGCTGTGGAAACTATTGACAATAGAGCAAAGTGATGTACTACAGTTCACCCTCCAGTGGATCATGGGAAACTGTAGATCCCCAGGCAATGATGCCAGAGACGAACTTTGCGAAGAGTTTCCGAGATGGTACTGTTGGACCTACTACTGGTCCTGTACCCACTTCTCCTCTTACCTTTCTTACTGATTCGTACATGACTTTGCCAGAGATTAACTGAACTTCAAGACAACAGATGGACACCGTCTACAAATTACTTTAGTTTTCTATTTCAACTTTATGTAGCTCTATCCCAGCAACTTTTTTCAAATTAAAACGTTTCTCATTACGAAAAATAACTAAGGTTGGTCGGCGTTTTGAATAGAAGAGGTGATACAGCATTTCCCTTGCATTCTAAGTGGGTCAAGCAATGCTAGAAGTTGACTGTTCGTGTATCTTATGCCACAATGGTTGATGGTCGCTCACAATGGACCTCATCAGAAGGCTTAAAGTCACTCAAAGGGCAATGGATAGGACAATGCTTGGAGTTTCCTTGCGTGATCGAATCAGGAATGATAATATTCGTAGAGAACCAAGGTTACCGTCATAGCCCGAAGCATCGCCAAACTAAAGTGGCAGTGGGCAAGGCATAGGTATTGCTCGCAGAACAGACGGTCGATGGGGCCGAAAAATTCTGGAGTGACGACTGCGTACCAGAAGACGCAACGTTGAAAAGCCTCCCATAAGGTGGACTGATGAAGAGAAGATGGCGGGTAGCCGATGGATGCGAGACGCGCAGAACCGGTTGTAGTGGCGACGCTATGTCCAGCAGTAGAGGTCGTTCGGCTGATATGATGATATCTTACCTAGCGACATCAAACTTTATGACATACACGCAAACAAAGTCGCGTGCAACAGTTATCTTTTTCTAATCTTCTAATGTATAAAAGTCTCGGATAATATAAAATTAATCATAGCCGCGGCTGTTTATTTATTCAGAATATATATCCGAAAACACAGTGATACTGAAATGGGATTATTTAGGTAAATCGAGCCCCGAGAAATCGAGAATCGAGAAATCGAGATTCTCACGCAGATTTATAGGTAATATTATTTAAATGTTAATTATAATGTTTTGTTCAAAATTTAATTACCTATGATCCGAATTTGACTAGTAACCAAATACTTACCTACATTAATTTAATAAAAATCATCCTTACTAATATTATAAATGCGAAAGTAACTCTGTCTGTCAGTCGGTCGCGCTTTCACGTCAAAACTACTGAACCGATTTAAATGTTTGGTACACAGATAGTCAAAGGAAATAGGCTACTTTTCATCCCAGGCGCATGTTCCCTAGGGACGACGCGGCAGAAGCCGCTGACAGAAGCTAGTACTGAATTAATGTAAAGAGTGTTGCTCAAATTGATCCGAATTCCTTTCGGGACAAAACACCCCAACTGTCAGAATCCGTAAGTCCCTTTCGGGACAAGCCGTCGCTCGCGCCATTACGCACACAATGTTGTCCCTCCCGAAAGGGAGTTACGGCTCCTGAGTGGATATCCACTCAGGAGCCGTGTACTTAGTATACATTGAGATCGAATTAATTGATTCCAAACCAGTTGCACAGTACCTATATCGCCCGTAGGTATAGGCTTTCTTATACAGAGCGTGAACTGGTGCGATCCAAGGAAACGATCGAAGCAGATTTTGTTTGCGAGTCTACTTCTCAGTAAGCTAGTCCTAGAAAAAGAGCTATGGTCGATTACAGGGCCCTTAACAGTAGTAGAAAGAAAGAAAATTATCCGCTACCATGGATCGATTATCAGTTAGAGAATCCCGGCGAAGACGTATGGGAAGCCATTTGAGCTTTGTGCGAAATCAGCCAAAAGCGTTGCCGAAGTTCTCCGAAAGCAGTGACCCGTGTATAACTGAGGCTCTTCCAGTTTTATGAAAGTGGCAATTTCTCGCGGTATAGTACCTATTTTATTTACTCCCATAGGCTGTCTTGAGCATTTATTACTATGGTATTGTATGAAAAATCGGTCGGTTTTTATATTGGCTGGACGTAAATTTTGGTAAATTCTACAATACTTACATATTCTTCGCGTACGACAAAAAACATGTCAAGGTTCGTCTTCGTATTTTTCAATTTTACTAACAGTAATTTATCTGAATGCTTTTCGATATTATTAACTGTTAGCTGTAGGTACTTAATACATAATTTAACATTTACAGCATCTTTTACATATCGTAATAAATATTTTAACAGTATTGCCAGAATAGGATTCATTGCGCCTCCAAAAATTAGTAGTAGGCAGTAAGTACCTTTATACATAACAGTCTACACACAAATTTTAATAACTAACAACATAGATTCGTAGGTACCACTTACTTTAGCTGCAAGATAATTGCAGTCCGGAGCTTCATTAAGAAATTTTTCTATGTTAAATTTTGGAGTATATAGCCTTATGAGTTATGCCCATGCCCAACTGACATTATTTTTAGAAAAGATACGAGTTTTGCGTATATTTCAATATGCACGTTATGTTTTGTTTTTAAAGTAGCTTTCAACATTGAGTAAATACTCCACATTGTAGATGATCGCCTCGTCTGTGATAAATCTAAAAAATAAGATAGCAACACCGTCACCGAAAAACTGCTTGCGCCCTTTGTAAGTCTCCATTCATTGAAGACATTTCACACATTCAGATATTTCTCGCGTGACTTCTGAGGTAGGAAACTTAATTCTGCATTAATAACTTGTTGTTTTAACTCTTCCGGTGTTAAAATACTGTTCTCGTCGCTAGTTTCACTCATATTTTACGACTATTTTAATATTTTTTTACTTATTCAACTCTTTACGCCAGCCACGAAATTTTATTCCCGCTCTTTTATTTAAATGAAGTCGTGTTCGGAAATAGCACCCATGATATTTTATTATTCAAAATATATTACGTAACATTATTGAAACTAGAAATATATATTTACAGGTTAAATATCAGTTTTATTTGCAGTAAATATTTATTTTCGTTTAAATACAACAATAAGTTGTACATTAAAAGACATAATTATCTTTTTGCAAAATTTCTTTAGTTAGTACGAAATTCTGAACGTCTTTGTCTTTGAGGTCGAATTCAAAATCGGAACTTCGAAAGGGCTGGTCTTTATCTCTCTCTCTTTCTAATGGCGGGAAAGAGATAGAGTGTGAATGTTTCGAATTGGATAATTATTAACCCAAGGTTAAATCGCGAATATCTTATTCGCGACTTTCAGAAAAAAAAGAAGAAAAATTACTTTGTCTCACTCAGTGAGCAAAATCGAATTTTGCTTGCTTCCAGGCATTCTTATCCTGAATGTAATCTTCTAATTTGTAATAAGCTTGTTTACAAAGTGTGCTTTTGATACGCTTTAAATTGTCTTTTATTTAGTTCTAATATGTTACAAGGTATTTTATTGTAACATTTAACACAGTACCCCATAAAAGATGTGGAAAGAGACATATAGATTAGCTAAAGTATAGCTAATCTATGTCTCTTTCGAGACAAAAGATGTAGGTAGTTCTATTTCTTTTTTTTTTGCAAATTTGAGCCATTTTTATATCGCAAAGATTGTTGCGACTATCCGACTGATATCTAAAAACAAAAAGTTAGTCTCAGTTTTTCTCGCAAATAATTAAAAAAATGTATGATATCATACATTTTTCGATATCAGTCGGATAGTCGCAACAATCTTTGCGATATAAAAATGGCTCAAATTTGCAAAAAAAAAGAAATAGAACTACCTACATCTTTTGTCTCGAAAGAGACATATAGATTAGCTATACTTTAACTGAGACTAACGTGCGGATATTGGTATTTACAAACTCGTGTACAGACTTCTTATTTCCTATCTTTAGGTATAGAACTATTATCTGCATTTTTTTTAATTTTTGGCTTAGTAGTTTCGAAGGTTTGTGAAACGTTTCGCCGACACACGATTCGCTGATGAACGTTTCGCCGACTAAACGTTTCACCGTTCGCCGATGGAATTTTTCACCGACGCACGATTCGTCGACCGAACGATTCACACTTCTGTTTTTCACCGAAAGAACGTATTTGATTGAACTGGAATTTTTTCAATTGAATTTTGACCAGATTGTGACCTCGATGTCACCTGATGGATAAAATAAGCGAAAACAGTGGGCAGCACAATCAAGTGGAAAACATATTTTATGCTTTTGTATTTTACGAGGAGATGGATGAACAACCGTGCGTCGTCAAAACGTTATTTCGGCGAAAAACAGAAGAGTAAATCATTCGGTCGGTGAACCGTGCGTCGTCAAAAAGTTATTTCGGCGAAAAACAGAAGAGTAAATCATTCGGTCGGTGAAAGGTGCGTCGGCGAAAAAAATCCATCGGCAAACCACTGAAAGGTGAAGCGTTCATAGGCGAATTATGTGTCGGCGAAACGTTTCACAATCGTTTCAAAGATAAGAGACGTTCTAATTTATTGAATATCTTCAAAACTTTTTATTTTGAAATTCTGAATTAAGTATAGTTAAAGCTCTCACAGTAACACACGATACAGTGGAAAAACTGATTTTAATTTTCTATTTTGACCCCCAAAAGTGTACCCCATACCAAACATGTTTCAGAAGTCCATAAGTGCCTGTGCCAAATTTCAACAGAATCGGTGCAATAGATCCCCAGAAAACTGGCTGTGACAGACGGATAAGGCCTGGGTTCCTAACTTGGGAGTAACTACTCCCGCAGGGATAAATCAGCTATTCTGTGGGTGTAACAAAAACAAATAATAAAGACAATCTAATAAAATAGGTACATAGCAATGTTGATTGTCATAATATGAAATTGTAGACCGCCGCACAGTAACTACGAGTAGATACCACATGTAGCATCTCTTTCTTGACTAACAAAATCTAACTGATCTCAGTACCTTTGGCGAAAGGCTGGAGCTGAATATCCTGTTCTAGCGAACAGAGCTTTACAAATGCTAATACTGTAAACAAAGGTAAGAGGACTAATTCTAATAATTTTTCAGCAACGTTCGCTTTCGCATCTCAGTAGCAATCAATCTGTCAATAACATAAATACTTATTCATAAGACAATGCGACTAACACGCCAATGCAAACGTTGCTTCTGCACGTTGTATTCTCAATGTGGAACTGAAAATGGACTTAAGATGCGCAAGTGAAACTACCCTACATAAAAAAATGTATTACTAATTAAACCAATTATTACTAATGTTATTGTTAGGATACCAAAATAAAGTAGTTTAAAATTGTAAGACTAATGTGCAATTTGTGACTACTTAATAAAGATATTTTTATTTGTAGACCTAAGTATATTATTTGATCTGATACCTAACATTTTAAGGACGGGGTAAAATAAGTATTCCGTATAGGTAGGTCACAGGGGTAACAATATTGAAAAGGTTAGTATTTAGTAACCAGTGCTATAAGCGTTTTATTTTTTACGGATGTTTGGAACCCCAAAAACACTGAAAAACTATCTCTTTCATTACGAAAATGTACTAACTACCACCACTACCACTGTACCTAGTACGTTTAGGCGTGGGTATACCAATATAACACCTGGTTTTTCCCATAACGATTTCATAAAATTTTGTTTCAATCACCGGATTTATTTTTCAGTGATCGACAGGTTCACGTTTGTTATCCTGTACTTTTTTCAACCTACGATGCCAAAAATAATTGTACCTAAATAAATGGTCCATTTTATTAATTAATAAATAAAGCCGGCCAAGTGCGAGTTTGACTCCGTATCGGACTTCCGTACCATGAACCTTATTTTTTAGTATTTAATTGTATACCTATTACAGTTCCTAAGATTCAGCCCGCTGACAGACAGACGGACGGACGGACGGACGGACGGGCGGACAGCGGAGGCTTAGTAATAGGGTTCCGTTAGATACCCTTTGGGTACGTAACCCTAAAAATGTCCACAATAAAATGTAAATGTTTCATTTTCGACTATCGGCTTTGACCCAAGGGTAGAAAACTTTTAACTAGGCACTCATTGCAGTGTAAACATGCATTAGTTTCATATTTTCAAGACCAAGGTACCTATTGATTGGTTTCCGATAGCCACTAAATGTATGATTTTTAAACTAGTCTGCCTTTGTGACATTTTTCTATTATGACTTTTTAATGTACTAGCGTACGATGGTTGGTATCTTGTTTGTATAACGACTTATTAAGCTATTGCATAGCTTCTATCGCGGGCCTTGAGCATGGAGACCGAATCCAGAAATTCCGTAACGAAAAAAACCTAACACTCCGACCGGCACAGCGGTTTTGAATTAATATCAAGAAAAAAAAAACAAAGAAAAAAAAAAATACTGCATAAATAAAATAAATATATAATTATAATTGCATAAGTTTATAAAAAATGCTATGCAATAGCTTTACCGCGGCAGTCTCCGAGTGCCACACGTCTTTTTTTTTTTTTTTCAGAGCTATCTAATAAGAGGGCTAGGTCACATCGATCGGGTTTGCATTATCATCATCATCATAACAGTCGAAAGACGTCCACTGCTGGACATAGGCCTCCCCCAGATGGACCATTACCGCCACGGGTTGTTGGCGGGTTGGGGACCGCAGTAGGTATATGATGTTGAGTTTGCACTAATTGAGTTTAGAATGAAATGAAAGCAAACATCTGTCAGTTGATGTTTTTTAGTTTTTTATGTGTTGATTGGATTGGTACAAGCCTAATGTTTGTAGCAATGCAAACAATGCAAAATGTCACAACTGTTTTTGTTTAGACATTCTGAAATGTTTTCAGATAACACTGAAAGCTTTTGTTTTTATAAACTGCTGACAGGTTTTGACTGCGTAGGTGTTCTAAAAAATCCGGCCAAGTACGTGTCGGGCCACGCGAAGTATAGTGTTCACTCACAATAATTGCCGACTTAAGGTCATGGCATATTATACCGGCTCAACAACTTTGTGTTTTCATTAGAACAAGCTAGCTAGACATAATTACTCGTATATATTGGGGAATTTTGCTTCGTCTGGTTTCCATATTATCATGATGTTTTAATGCTGTTTCAGCACAAAATAACCAAATAAAAGAAGGCAGGGTCACGTGTAGGTACCTACCAACAAAACAAAAAAATAAAATTGATAACAGTTAAAAAAAACCATTCAAGAGCGAGTCGGACTCGCGCACCGAGGGTTCCGTACAAATTTTAGTTACGTATTATAAATTAGCTTTTGCCTGCGACTTCGTACGCGCATATCCCGTTTTTTTTCGTTCCTGTAAAAAAATCGGGATCTCCTCTCTTAGTGCCCCCTACATTCTCCAATGAACCTTCATGGCAAATTTCAGCTTCTTATGACGTACCTATTATAAATATGGCACTAGCTGCCATTTTTTCGCCAATCATATTCGGGGGATTTGCTTTAATTGCAAGTATCGCTACGCTTCGCATCGAGATTGCTGTTGCCCTTTCTTTGATGAGTCCCTTTGTCGCTTCTTACGACACCTACGGGTACCTACTGAAGAGATGGTGCTATTCTTTTACGTTCGATGCCATATAAACTCAAATCTGGTGAGGTCTCACGGCCATTCATAACAGATGAACGTTGCTCTCTTTTGAGACAGTTTTAACCGAATCATTTCGACAAAACCGCGTTTTGTCTAGTTAGTTAACTAGTTTTCACAGATACGACATTTTTTTAGCAGCAAAGAATTCTAGTTGTAACAAATTAAAGGTATTTAGCGAAAACTAGTTTTAACCAGAGGAAACGCGTTGTAACTAACAACTAGTTCTAACTGTAACATGTATACCCATACCAAATTCCAACTTTCTAGTGCTAAGCGTCTCAAAGCTAAACCGCGACAGGCAGTTAGACAGACGGACGTAGCGAAACGACTATAAGGGTTCCTTGTTGTCTACGGAACCTTAAAAATACAGCGCATAGAACTGGAACTGAAAAGTAGAAACAATTATTTTTAGATGCCTCTAGGCATATCACGTTCAGATATCAATTTTCGGCTGACACATCTCTATTCGACTCTATATTTAGGCGCTGCAGGATAGGATAGGCGTTTGGGGTTTTCCACCGGAAATGTGTTATGTAACGTAGCTGAGTGGTGCCGGGATGCAAACCTAGAGGACTCTTTCAGCTGCATGCCGCTTTCAGTTCCTGCACCTACACCGTTTTGCACACTTCCCTCGCTCATTCCTCGCTCGACTACCTCATACACATCTCTCGCTATTTTGTGTGTACAAATACCTAGCTCCCTTTTCTACCAGAAGGGCGTTGAACCAGGCTAGGAAAATTAAGTGATCCCGCTGAAGGACTTTTCCTCGCGCACCGCATAGCTACCTTTTACACCACGCTGTCGGTGTTCAAAATTGTATTGGACATGGATTTGGTGAAATGTTCGTGGATGCTGAATTGATAGTGGTTGTACAAAGGCTGTCAATGTTTATGATTAGTCAAAAATATGAAGAATATATAATATCTATACTAATAAGAAGAATATAAAGCTGAAGAGTTTGTTTGTTTGCTTGAACGCGCTAATCTCTGGAACTACTGGTTTAGTGTTAGATAGCCCATTTATCGAGGAAGGCTATATATAGGCTATATATCATCACGGTAAGACCAATAGGAGCGGGGCAGATAAAGTTCCGCGGTTCAACTAGTATCAAATTAATTCACACACCAAAACTTTTTACTCTGACTGTACTTTAAGGAGTGCTCAGTATTAGCTCGTAATATCTACAAACGTAACCAATGTACTACTCTGTCAAGAAAGTACCGGGAAAAGATCAATAATACACAAAATGTCTGTTATTCATCCAAATTTATTTTATCACCTTCAAAGTATGCTCCTTTAGTGACGATACACTTGCGCCAACGAATAATCCATTCATCAAAACATTTTTTAAACGCTGCTTCCGGAATTGAGTTCAGTTCTCGCCGCGAATTCTCCTTTATGTCTTCTATCGATTGAAAACGGGTGCCACGAAGTGGTAATTTGAGTTTAGGAAAAAGAAAAAAGTCAGCAGGAGCCATATCTGGTGAATATGGTGGTTGCTGGATGGTATTTGTTGAGTGTTTGGTTAAAAATTCGTTCACAATGATAGCCTTGTGCGAAGGCGCATTGTCGTGGTGCAAAATCCAAGAATTTTATTTCCACAAATCTGGCCTTTTTCGTCGAATTTGCTCTCTTAAACGCCGCATAACGCTCAAATAATATTCTTTATTTACCGTTAGACCTTCCGGTAAGAATTCAGAGTGCACAACACCGCGATAGTCAAAGAAAACAGTCAACATGACTTTGACTTTTGATCGACTTTGGCGTGGTTTTTTCGGTTTCGGTTCAGTTGGAAGGCGCCACTCCGAAGCTTGTTGACTAGTTTGCATGTCAAACTCGTAAACCCACGTCTCGTCACCAGTAACAATGCGTTTCATGAATGTTGGGTCCGAACTGACTCGTTCTAGCATGTTCTCAGCGACTTTCATGCGATTGAGTTTTTGGAGAAAATTCAGATCTTTTGGGACTAGCCGAACAGCAACATGTTTCATACCCAAATGATTAGTTAAAATGGTACGGATCGACTCGTGAGATACAGAAAGCTCGGCGGCTATCTCTCTCAGAGTTGAATGGGGATTTTCAGTCACTATTTCCTTCACTTTTGCGATGTTAACTTCAGTTGCAGACGCTGACGGCCTACCAGAGCGAGGCAAATCTTCCATCACATCTCGACCGCTTTTGAACGCTTTGAACCACTCATAAGCACGAGTTTTTGATAAAGTCGTTTCACCGTAAGCCTTCTGTAACATTTTCAGTGACTCCGAACACGAAATTCCATTGGCGATGCAAAATTTAAGACAAACTCTTTGTTCGATATTTTTGTCCATTATGAAATTCGCAATACACACTATATATGATATTACTAAAACCAGCACTGTATTTAATATAAATAACAGATGCAACTCAAACTCCGCGCCAAAATGGAAAACAGTTGTGCCAATCTAACAAAAATTTGAATTTGGAACCATAAACAAATCATCCATTCCCGATACTTTTTTGACTGAATGTATATATATGTAGTGTTACCAGACGGGAGTGACCCGAAAAATTTCGATAGCTTTTGGCAGTTGTTTCAACCGCTTGTAGTTCTATAGTAAAACAAACGGAATTCCCGGTGTGGTTTATCTCGGGGTAGGTATTTGTATTTTTGACCAAACCATTTCATCAATAACCATCATAACTTCAGGTTTTCATAATTTTTCGTTTTTATTTAATTTCATGATTTTATTTTGTAGAGGTCGTATACTCGTATCTATCATCGTCGAGTCTCAGAAATGTCTTGTGTGCGATATGGATCTACACAATCATGGCACCTTGGAGGGGCGATCGCTGTCCACCACTTCACTGATGTTGGAAACCAGCAGATTCTGAAGTTAGTTGTGATCTGTTGGTGAAGTTATTGGAAGGCAATGCGAGAATAAACTTACTTTACTTATTAATGTATATTACTTATTAGGGGGATGATATTCAATCTTTATAAGGCCATAGAGAAATAGATGGTAGGTACAAATTGGTTAAAAATAATAAAGACCAATCAATAAAGTTGAAGTGCGAAAATCTTTCGATAGTAAAGTTTACTGTTTCGCGAGGCCCCGAAAAGAATTAGGTACATGAGTGGCATAAATTGTAGATATACTAACAGAGGTTAACTTAGAAAGCAAACATTAAGTTGTCAGAATGTATACGTCTTATCATGTCGAGTTCAGACTCAGATAACCACTCTCCCTGCTCCAGTAAACTCTATTAAACTCGTTGTACCAAAGGCTTCGAAGTTGTTTTGAACAGATGAATAAAAACTTTGGAACTAACCCCTTTTCTAAGTAATTTCCTCCACGCTGCTCAAAAATTGACAGATATTAATAGTTGATGTTTCTGGCGTCGTTATGGCAACTGATGCTCGGTTTCTGACTTTTATAACTGTCGCTTATTTTTCCTTTAACGCTATATTTCACAGCGCTATTGATTGGTTAGTGGTTAACGGACAGATAAACGACCGATAAAGTGCCTCAGAAAACGGGCATGTGTCCATGAACTGGGGGAGGTTTACTTCAAAAGGACTCAGAGTAAAAATGCCTTTAATAGAGGATCGTGAGGGTTTTCACCTCGGACTTGCGTTGCAGTGAACGAAATTGAAAACTTCAAAATAGAATGGTTGGCTAATAATAGGCAAAAAACTGTTTCCTTATTAAAAAAATATGTTTCAAACACCGCATATTCAGACACCGGACGGATATCGAGAATTTCCTAACGGCGCGTTATAGAAAGCGGCGACAACATTCGGTTTAATCGAATTGGGCCGTTTACTGTAAGTCAGTCACCGAATACGGTTGAATACGGTCGCCGCGTATTCAACCGTACAATGAGTGGCGCGTTTCAACAAATCAGCCATGGTCAGTCACCGAAAACGGTCTACGGCCAAATAGGTCTAAACAAAAACCTGTTTACCCTAGTCGGTTATCGAATACGGGCTGTGGTCGTATTCGGCTAACCAAACACCCGTTTACACAAGTCGGTGAACGTGCTGCAAAGAATTCGGTCAAAACGGCCTAATGTAAATGAGCCATATAGTATCCACTTGACCTCTGGGATTGAATGACAGGACCCCACCCTAACACTGACTAATTTTGGTACGTCATGGTCTAATCCGGCCGTAATCATTTGGTGTATTATGTAATGCTCTTCAAGTGCGTAGATGTTACGTTTAATGGCTAACGTTATACAATTAGAAACTATAAAAAACCGGTCAAGTGCGAGTCAGAATATGAAAGCACTCTCATGAGTCTGACAAAAATATAGCAGGTAAGATTGAAGGACAAACTAATTGAGTCTGTTGTTAAAAAAAAGTTTTCCCATACATCAATGTAGGTCACGGTCAATTCTTCAACCGAAAATTCTTCAAGCAAAAAAATAAGAAAGAGATAACTACAATTTCCCAATTTACCTACTACAAACTTTTTCTTGTACTTGTAATGTACAATCTTCTTGCCAAATTTCATAACTCTAGGTCTACGGTTTAGATACCCTTGTCAAAACGAGCCATAAACGGAGCACAAACTGTTTTATCTTTAGATTGCGTTGACTTGAAGTTTCATCTTCACAGTTCCAAGAGCAGACCTGAGTATTTTACATTAATCACAACTTGATCCTTCCTACACGCGTTGAAAAAGGGTCTTTGCAAATGGACAACAAAGTGCTCCTATAAGGGTTCCATTTTTATCGACTGTGGTACGGAACCCTAAAAACCGGCCAAGAACGAGTCAGGCTTGTAATATTAGGATTCCGTACCGAGTACACTGAATGTATAGTCTATGGAATGATCAATGGTCTGCCGTAATTATCTCTTGGTGTCTTCTGTAATTCGCGGAATAAATGACTTCGCGCTAGCACCTAAACCATACCTACATTATGTCAAGGAAAATATTGATCTACACTATACCTATATTTGTAGCAATTGAGTAAAGTTCTTTTCTAAAAATATTTACTACCCACTTAGACAATTAGCTAAACCATGACAATTGGCTGTTGGTAATTTTCATATATAAAGTCTATTTCAAGAAGTCAAGATCCAATAATCCTAGGAGATAACGACCTCTCTCCCTTATCGTGGGACGAGGTTTGTTTTTCTTTTTTTGGCAGCCGTGTCTTCAAATCCTACTAAACAAAAAACAAAACTAAATTATTTAATCTAATTACAAGAAAACTTCATGTAACGCGCTTTCAGAATCGGTATAGGTACGAGTACCTACTTCGCATATCGTTGGTGCGATTGCATTTCTATGATATTTTCTTTTCACTTAATATCTTTCAAAACTGGCCAAGTGCGAGTCGGACTCGTTCACTGTGGGTTCCGAACAAAGTAGCTACAAATTACTTTAAATAAATATTATATTTATTTTTGATTAAATTACAAATGTATAGTTTTCAGACTTTTCCCTACAATTTTCGTGATTCTAAGTCAAAAGGAACCACCACATAGATTATCGACTCAAAACCTATAGGGTACTTCCGTTTGACCTAGAATTGTCAATTCTTGGTTAAAAGCAAGTTCTTACAGCACAAGGGAAAAAAGTGGTAATTAAGGTAAATTTTGGTACTTACAAGTTTTCGTGAAAATGAAGAGCTCGTGGCTAGATAATAACAGCCGCACGGGTCGGTCTTCAAGGTAAAGCAACGCTTGCCAAGGTTGGTCTGTAGATGGGTGACCATCTTAACATACCGAGTTCCTCCATGCCTCGAAAGCCCGTTAAGCCGTTGGTCCCGGCTGTCATTTGTAGCTAGATCTTTGGCAGTCGTTACGGATAGTCAGAAGCCAGTAAATCTGACTCCGCAGTCTTGCCATGAAGTGCCGTGTTACCCAGTTAACGGGTTGTGGAGGTCTGGTAGGCAGCCGCTCCTCGTAAAATACTGGTATTCAGCTAAATCCAGCTTGATTGGAAGCCGACCCCAATATAGTTGGGAAAAGGCTAGGCAGATGATGATGACAAGTTTTCGTGAAAATCTTAATTTGCCCATATCTTTTTATCGTGTTGACACCGGACCTTGATTTTTATACACCTAATAAAAACCAAATAGCTTTGTTGACTGTACTTTCTCTGCACAGCGTTTACACAATCTTTTTACTTATGAGTTTATAATATTGTGAGAGATATTTAAAACTGAGGTTTTTCTGTTTCGTCAAAATCGTGGTTAGGTGTGGCTGACGTGTAAATCCAAATCACTGTATCTCAGAAGTACCTATTTCGAGAAAAGGACTTTTAAAACTTTATTTGGTTTTTGGTACGTTTTGGACATATATTTATAATATAGTATATTGTGTAGGTACCGAATATTAGGTATTTTTACGTCTTATCTAACCATCTAAATTGTACAGCCATACGATCCATACAATAAGAATTAAAAGTAAACGTGTATTTCGCCAGTAAAACTTAAAAAAAATGTATCCAATTGTTTGAGCAAAACACTGTATGTTTCGTTACAGTGTAATGGTTTTATTTGAGTAGAGCTGGATGGATCATACAAAAAACACTGTATTTTTAAATACAGTTTATTCCCTTAACGATAATAGGTATATTGGGTGTCCTAATTCTTCAATTAATAATTTTACATACAGTTGGAATAATAAAGTTTTTTTTGCGTGTTAAATTGTGTTTGGGTAGGTACCTACCTAATTATGAAATAGACAAATAAAGATAATTTCTATTAAAAATATATATTTATTCAAATAAAATCAATTTGCTTAATTTTAACAAAATAGTTACGTCATCAAAACATAATTAAACCTCTTCCTTCAGTAATAAAATAAACGAAAAATTACATATAAATAAAAAAAAAACGATATTATCAAAAGCTGAACTTAGGAATGTCTTATGAAGTCATTCCTAAGTAGAGCTTTGATTGTTATAACTAAGATTTGATTCTAAGAAATGTCTTCGAATCAAATCTTAGTTAGAAAAAACGTAGCAAACAAAATAAAAATTAAGATTAATCATTCATTAATAATTATAAAACTAAAAATGCAAATTAAGTAATAACAATGCAAATCAATTCTAAAACTAAAAATGCAAATCAAAAATTTAAAACATATTTTTTTTTTTACTATTTATAGGCACGCGCTTGACCACCATCTCACCTGATGGGAAGCGATGATGTGGTCGAAGATGGAGCACGCTTGCCTAGAAGTAACCTATTCACTCTTGACTTAAAGACCAGGTTGTAGCTATCAGGAAACACAGACTCCAGCAGGGAATTCCACTCCTTAGCTGTACGCATTATGAATGTGTTCCCAAAAGGTTGTGTGCGCGTGGGTGGGATGTCCACCATGTACCAGTGGCGCATCGCCGTTCGTCTTGTGGTCCGATGATGGAACGGGCTTGGCGGAATTAAATTATGCAATTCCGTCGCACATTCCCCAAAATGCGACCGGTAGAAAACCGACAAGCTAGCAACTGGGTCGTCGATGCTCAAGACTTTGGAGCTTCGTCGCGACGAGCCTTTCATTGCCAATGATCCTCTTGGCTCGTTTCTCAATTGACTCAAGGGCATCAAGCTCGTATCTCGCAGATTCGTCCCAAAGATGAGAGCAGTATTCCACACACGATCGAATTTGCGCTTGATAGAGTTTGAGCAGCTGTTCCGGCGTGAAGTACCGTCTCATCCTTGCTAGGATTCCCAACTTCCTTGCAGCCACTTGAGCTTTTGCCTCTATGAAAGGGCCAAACTTGAGAGTAGATGTTAATGTTACCCCAAGAAGCTCAAGTTGGTCGGTTATCAGCACGGTTGCACCTCGGAAAGTTGGAGCTTCTTCTTTTGACTGGTGGAGAATACGATTCTTCTAGTGTATCACGCGGGAGTACAGGACTTATCGTACCGAGACACTCTATGTTAGAAGTAGAAGAGGACGCCGTGTCTCCATTAATTACCGATCCAGAATCAGAATACAATAATGGACTCTCTGGGCAGGATAGGCTACTTAAATCCTTACATAATTCTTTAATGGTACTAGAAGCATGTACGGGTAATAAATCCACATAGTCGACGTCGCCACCAGATTGTCAGCAATACACTCATTTATTTGAGATTCACTAAGGGGTATCAAGGGGCTGATATTACGTGAATCGAATACTTAAGTGGAACAATCATATCCAATGCTATCACAATCGTATGATGTATTGATACCTGGACGCTCCTTATTACTGCCGGTGATATTCTCTTTCTCATTCAACACACTGTTTAATTCTGAAGCCATTGTGGTACATGATGAGTTGTTCTGATGTTGATGATTGTTTTGTGACATTTTCACTAATAATTTATTGCGATATCCACTCATTGTTATTGTTTATAAGCTCGTCAAAACGCACGAACGTAAATCGATTGAATGTACGCGCTTTCGACCAAAACATGAGAGCAATGATTCACGACTACTAACCGTTGAGCTCTCGCTCCTCCCCCCCGCGTGTCTTGTACCTATTACGCGTAGGGAAGTATCTCTGCGCGCGATGTGTCAAGATTGTTTGTTTATCGAAAAGACTGTATCTCAGAGTTTCGACTATTCGCGCTCAAACTATTTCGCCAACACACTGTAACTTTAATTACAGTGATATGCCAAACCAAACTCTAAATGTAACTAAAATACAGTGTTTTCAGGTGCTCCTATCTCCTTCTACGCACTATAAAATGAAAAAGTAATAATATAGGGATATGTAGCTGCCTCGAAAAAATCAAATGAGCACTATAAAGGCAAAACACTGTAACTCGAGTTGCAGTGTATTGGATATACACGTCAGGTTGATGTAATTGTTTTAAAATTAAGTTCCCTTTTATTTGTACCAACATTGTGTGTATCTGTGTGTGCCAAATAAGCTGGTTTTCTTTCTTTCTTTCATTATTTTTGACATTTTATATTTAGGTAACTCCACTTAATCAATTAATTTTGTATGTATATTCTTAATTAATGAAATTCTTATCCACAGTTAGTAATAATTCTAGACATTAGAAGAATATGTTTTTATCCTTAGGACCAGCTCGCCACAACATTCGTTACTCATGTAACTCTTGTAAATCTACAGTGGCGTCAATGAAGCTCGATGGGTCCCATAGAAACGATTCTATTGTCTTGTCTTTACCACGCAAGGAAATTAATCAGAAAAGAACATTTGGACGCGTAAAGGTCATGACACATTATACCGGCGCCGTAAATGCACAGCTGCAGCACGACTTCGCCTCGAATTTAGGCTACAGCTAGCCACTATCGCGTTAACTACGCGTCGTCCGCGAGGCAAGCTCGCAATCCGCGCGCCGGCCCCGAGGTAAAAGCTTGCTGTTTTTAACGCCCCCACCCAGAACAGTTTATATCGGAAAAAAAATTGAATAAGAGGGTGTTAACATCACTACATAGTATAAAACAAAGTCGCTTCCGCTGTCTGTCTGTCCCTATGTATGCTTAGATCTTTAAAACTATGCAACGGATTATGATGCGTGTTTTTTAATAGATAGAGTGGTTCTCGAGGAACATTTAAGTATATAATGTGCATCCGTGCGAAGCCGGGGCGGGTCGCTAATATACAATAAAATAAAGATGAACATAAAAGAGCAAAAAGTATGACTGCATTTAAAAGATTTTTTTTTTTTTACTATTGATAGGCACGCGTTTGACCACTATCTTACCTGATGGTAAGCGAGGATGTGGTCCGATGATGGAACGGGCTTGGCGGAGTTAAATTATGCAATTCCGTCGCACATTCCCCAAAATGCAACCGGTAGAAAACCGACAGGCTAGCAACTCGTCGATGTTCTAGACTTTGGAGCTTCGTACGTTATGAGTAAATAAAAAATATTTAACAATAATTAAATATTAAAAGTAATGTGAAATGGAATAGAATAGAATAGAATATTTATTTGCGTAAAACATGGTAAACAAGGGTGTTATATACAAATTGAGGCACAAGCATGTTTAACGTGTTTTAATACACCAATCAGCGTCTGGTGACGTAATTCCTGTTAATTATTTATCTAAGATACCAGGGCTCCCAGACGTTATTTATTTTCGTAGTAACAAAATATTTGGATAGAATAGTGCTAGTGTAATTTTCAATGTACGCATATATAATTATCTGCTAGCTGGTTCCAGTTCTTGGCCAGTGGCAGACAGGAGTGACGTCATCGTCCGTTTTCGCAAAAAAAATTAAACTTTCGAATTAAAAACGCAATTTTGGCAATAAATTAAAGCGTTTTAATTTCTAATTTATGTGTTGCTCTATTCTAGATGGAGTTCTTTAAAATTAAGTAGGATGTGCCGTGGTAGCCCGCGAAATTCAATTTTTCTTACGTTTTTTGCAATTTGCAAGTCAGTATTAGATTTTATGTTGATTAAAGTATGATTCGCGGGCGTATGCCATATCTAGTATGTTGTAACTTTTACTTTTGTAAACATGTTTGCTCGTTGATATTCGTTGTAATATGTGTAAATTTAATTTGTGGAGGAAGCTAAGTAGGAAGGCGGACCCTGGCAATAGCCGGGATTAACGCCAGGTAGAAGAAGAAGAAGAGATGTGTAAATTTAAATATTGTTTAATTCTTATGAGGAATAAAGTTCTTAAACTATATTAGTTGGTAATCATTATTGGTTATTTACTTTTCGTGCCATCCGTGTCATCATCTTTAAGTGGCAACTATGTTCACACACACCAATTGTTTGATTTAAGTACTATCAGAGGACCAAATATAAGATTTGAACTGAGAACGTTCAAAATGTACTAGTGATTTAACAATATATTAGTTGATTATATGGAAACGGCATTTATTTTCATAATGTAATAATGCGACTTGCACGCGGTCCACGTGCTTGCAGCGCGCGAGCTGCGAGTCGAATTGTATGTAATTGACTGCCCGCCGTTGGCTTTTTCATAAATTGACATTACGAAATATATTAAGTACATGACACACGAAATAGTGCTCTAATTTGAATAAAAAGTAAATTGCTTGGTCGGTGCGGTGCCGTTATAGTGTGCTATGACCTTAAGAAAAACTAATTTTGAAGAAGGGCTGGCGACAAAGGATACAATATGTCAATACTGTCAGCATTTTGAGCACATTACCAGTGGCCAGCGTAGCGGATGAAATTATCGACGCCATATTTAGAATATTTCTAGTTTAAGTTAGTAAAAGAGTTTTTTAATGAAAATTTATAATTATATAGTAATAGTTAGAAAAATAAATATTCATACCATTTCGAAAAATAAGTACCTAGATAAATATATTGAAATACTTACCTAATTATAATTTTCGCTAATATGGACAAAAACATAACTGCCTGCAACTGTATGTTGAATTACGTCTCGTTAGGCACTTGTCTCACCGCCGGCGATCAGCGAGTAGCAAGTAAAGCTTCAAACTCGAAACAGTTGGCGATCAGCGAGTAGCGAGTACAGCTTCAAACTCGAAACAGTTGGCGATCAGCGAGTAGCGAGTGAAATGTTTCGATAGTTTTGACGCTCGGCTTTCAGCGAGTGCTTTGGTGCGACGGGCTTTTACTCGCAACACTCGCTCCGGCCCTCGCTATAGGTAGAAATTACCGCAGTTTGGTTGTCCTGACCGCCAAGCGAGCATCGCCGAGCGAGTGTCGCTCTCGCTGAGCGAGTACAAATTTTTAATAGCTCTTGTCGCTGCGATCAAGTAGAGGTAAGAGCCGCTCGCCGGCAGTGTGAACAGCCAGCTATCGACTATGAATGTGTCTCTTTTACTCACATGAGATCTGTATCTTTGTCTCTTTCTTCAGCGAGAAAATGGCCGATAGCAACTCGCTTCCTCGCTGGCGGTAAGAGAAGTGCCTTAAGGTGAATGTTACGGGTATTGCCATTTTCCCGCGAGATGGCGCTGAAGTCAACATTTTCAGTTTTATTTTGTTACGAGTGTAATTGGAACAATATTAAGTCGCAGAAATAATGGTGCGACAATCGGATATTCCACATTATCGAAATTAGTCAAAATACGGCATAAAAACCCTTCTGATTCGCCATACTTCAAATCATACTTTCAATCATGTCTATGTGTGTGTAAACGGTACTATAAGCGAGTTAGATATTATTTTCGTGAAGTATGGCGAATCAGAAAAAATTCGAGTGCATACTGCACAAAATACTCATAGTATTTTGTGCAGTATGCACTCGAATTTTTTCTGGTCTCAAATCGGAAATATACGAGAATTAATTTTTTTTTCACGTCTATACAATTAATACAAATTTACAAATTCCGAACTGTTGACACAAATTGGCTGTATGGATTTAGATTTTTCACAGAATTTCCTCCTTTGATAGGATTCATCAGGCGTTCCGTTCGCAAATAAATGCCACAAATGCTCATTAAATACCAAAATTAAGCTGCTACGCTCGACGCCCCGGTGTGGTGGAAAATCGCGTTCTCTGAAATATGATCCATTTGGATTTCACATGCTTCTATTAAAATAACAGTACATTTTGTATTTTGCAGAATTAATTTATGTACGCAAACTGAGCTATGTCCTAATGAATACAAAACGCAATGTTGACTCTCATCTCATGAGACGAATGTCAACATTACATGTAGGTACCTTCCTCATTAGTGCTAATTAGGTAGATATAGATAAATAATTTGATTATTGTAGCCTTTTTTTTTAAGGATGGGAAATCATCAAATGACTCCTTCCACTCTGGGCGGAGCGGAAGGGAGTGTCAGACTCTTACTGACTAAAACCCATCCGTGTTCCTCCTAATGCCCTTGGCGTTCCAGGGTATGGTGCCTCTTTCCCGGCAGGCACTGGCGTTAGCGGGCCCTGTCTCCCATGCTGACAGCTCCTTGAGGCGCGCGTGGAACACAGCGCGTCGTTGACACGGTTCTGATCGGACGGCGAGTGCCACCCAGTGCTCGCCGTCCGCAGGCCCTCACTGATTATTGTAGCCTTGGTATGTATTGGGTACAATAATTAATAATATATCTACTTACCAGTACGTTTGCGTTCCACTACAGGTCAATGACCATCTTCCCCGCAGAGAAGATGATTAGGTAATCAACACGATGTGTTTTTGTTTCTCCTGCAAAGGAACTTGGCCTAGCGTACCATGATCACCATATGAGGTAGCAGGTTCGCAGGTTGATACTAGTAGGCGAAGTTGGTCATAGCAGTCGAAGCTGGATGCTTACAAAAACGACACGATTGGCGCAGTGGTTGAGGGATTGGCTGTTGCGCTGCGTGTCGCGGATTCGATATCCGCACGGAACAATAATTATTTGTATGGCCTACAATATAATAATAGTTGTTCCGGGTCTGACTGTTTGTGTATATGAGTTTGTGAACGCACCCATTATAATGTGTTTAAACGAAAAAAATATAACCGACTTCCAAAAAAAACACTACAAAGTATAAAATAACCTTAATTTCGGAAGTCGATGTTTTTGGTTTTGTATCTTCTTTTTTTAATACCGACTTCCAAAATTAAGGTTATTTTATACTTTGTAGTGTTTTTTTTAAGCCGGTTATGTTTTTTTGTAAAAAAGTTTTTACCTTACATTGTTAAGTGGTGATACTTGGACGACGTCTTCATCCACGGAGGAGCTCGTGGCTAGACAATAACAACCGCACGGGTCGATCTTCAAGGTTAAGCAACGCTTGCCAAGGTTGGTCTGTGGATGGGTGATCTTAACATACCGAGTTTCCTCCGTGCCTCGGAAAGGACGTTAAGCCGTTGGTCCCGGCTGTCATTTGTAGATCTTTAGCAGTCGTTACGGATAGTTAGAAGCCAGTTAAACTGACTCCAGTCTTGCCATGAAGTACCGTGTTTCCCAGTTAATGGGTTGTGGAGGTCTGTTAGGCAGCCGCTCCACGTAAAATACTGGTATTCAGCTAAATCTGGCTTGACTGGAAGCCGACCCCAATATAGTTGTGAAAACTCTAGGCAGATGATGACTTGGAGGACGTCTTTACTACTAAAAACTACTGAACCAAACTGAATCAAATGGCAAGTATGCATCGAACTAAAAAAGAATCACACAAATCGGATGAGAAACCTCGGAGTAATCGATGTACATACATAAAACAAAAAAGTACACGCCGCATTGAGAACCTCCTCCTTTTATGGAAGTCGGTTAAAAAAGAAAAAGAACGCCCGGATTTGAACCCACGATCTCAACTAGGTTTGCAGGGCCATCACAAAATTGTACATTTTACACCTTGCACTTAATTAATTAAAATGTTTCTTAGGTTTGGAAATGGATACTACAAGATCCGGCTAAATCGATTTGGCACCGATAATCGATACTGCCTATCGATTTCGGAAACCAGTTCGGTTTGAATGATTAAGTAATCCTCATATGTATAAGTTGATAGCAACATACTGCGGTTCTATATTAAACGACCTTTCACTCTGACTGTGGCGGATAAGTAGGTACGCTTGTTTTAACTGCTTGCAAGTTATCTAAACCTTCCACTTTTTTCCCGACTAAAAGGTTTCATTTATTTATGTACACCCATTATACTTAAATTTAAAATTACTTATTTAAATTTTCTACCAGCAGACCTGCGACTGAAGAGTGGGTATGATTTTTTTAGCAGTGTCTGTTTGTAGATCTGTATATGTATTTATCTGCAAGTACCTTTGTATTTCTTATCCATATACTCTATTAACGTAAGATCATTGTTTTATTTTTTTAGGGATTGGAAATCATCAAATGACTCCTCTCGCTCTGGGTGAAGCAGGAGGAAGTGTCAGACTCTTACTGACTAAAACCCATCCGTGTTCCTCCTAGAGCCCTTTGCGTTCCAGGGCTACAATACCTCTTTTGAACAAAGTCCGCAGCACTAGCAGGCATTGGCCCTAGCGGGCCCCGTCTTCTGTGCTGACAGCTCTTTGAGGCGCGCGTGGAACATAGCGTGCGGTCGACCCGGGCCTGGTTCTGATTAGACGGCGAGCCACCCAATGCTCGCCGTCCGCATTAACGTAAGATCTACGATGACAATTAAACTACCTACTTACAAGAGGTGTCTCTAGAGTTATATTTTTGCTACTGTTTTGAGTTAAAAGCTATTGTGCGTACGTAGCTAAGAACACAAAATGAACGTACCTACCCACAAAGATTTTTAGAGAATGCAGTGGAATTCCCTACCGGAACCTGTGTTTACCTGGGAATAATGAAGTCAAGAGTGAATAGTTTTCTTCTAGACCAGCGTGCTCCATCGTCGGTCCTATCATCGCTTTCCGTCAGGTGGGATTATGATCAAACGCGACGGAAAAAATATACGAGCCTATTAAATCTAGGTATAGTTAGTTCTGTACCTACACCAATCATGTTGTATTCTGTACTAGTTTTTAACAACATGCTACTCAACTTGACGTGATTTGCGAACGCTCCGACCGAAATACTCAGCCATTGTTATTATACCCATGTTCCATACAATCTTATTTCAGAACACAAATGTAATTAACCTGCAAATATACTTCATAAAACAATAGTGGCTTTGTTTATATAATAGCACAAACCCGTTCTCTAGTATAATCTTTCAGCCATTAGCATGTGGCCTTTTTATGTGAGATAACAAATAATAATTTATGAATGAATAGTGTGCGAAGGTTAGATATTAATGTGCAAAATTTGAAACAATAGGTTTTGCATCTGATAATAGTTAACTACCTACCTAATGCATAGACATCTCATCTGCGGAAATTAGTAGCGTATTTAGCCTTGGGCCAAGAGGGCCGTGGTCCGGGACAGTTGCAAGGGCCAGCCCAAGCCACCGTTATAGGCACCTGGCACGATTTGTCCTGACGGTAAGCAATGGATGAGCTCGCTTCACTCGTTCGGAGAATGACCGTTTTTAGGGTGCCGTACCTAAGTCAAAAGGAAAAAGCGGAACCCTTATAGGATCACTTTGTTGTCCGTCCTTCCGTCTGTCTGTCAAGACCCTTTATCTCGGGAACGCGTAGAGGTATCGAGAAGAAATTAAAACGAAATAGTACTAGAACTAATACTGAAATAACTAATTTAAAAGCATCATCAACGGAATCAGCAAATTTCATAAATCAATATTTCGCAAATATTGGTAATCAACTTGCAAATGACATCCAGCAAAACGTATCCCGGAATGACCTAAACCTATATCCACGTTCTTTACCTAGTCTCTCTAAATCTTTTGTTCTTCTGGATACAGATATCAATGAAGTAAACTCTATAATTAACTCTCTAAAATCAGATAGTGCCCCAGGATGGGATAATATCTCGACTAGGTATTTAAAACATGTAAAATATGAAATCATTTCAAATTATAACACATCTGGCTAATCTTTGTTTTAAACATGGCATCTTCCCTAACTCTTTAAAAAAATCAATAATAACCCCTATACACAAGGGTGGGCAGGAGGGTGATGTCAACAATATTATAGACCAATTTTTGTCATTCCTGTTATAGCAAAAATATTAGAAAAACTTTTAAATTACAGATTATTAAGTTACCTTCAAACCAACAACATTTTATTTTCATCCCAATTTGGCTTTAGACGCGGTATTTCTACAGAAGCTGCTATTACTTCTGTAACTTCATTACTTACAAAAGAACTCGATAAAGGAACTAGGTGCTTATCAGTTTTTATAGACCTAAAAAAGACCTTCGACACGGCCTCTATTCCCATCCTGGCCTAGAAATTAGAGAAAATCGGTATTAGAGAAACACAACTTGCTACTCGTATATTTATCGATTATCTGACAAACAGAAAGCAGAAGGTTAAGCTAGAGAATTATGTCAGCGGGGAAGTTGATGTTACTTGCGGTATACCCCAGGGAAGCGTTTTGGGACCTACCCTATTCCTCATTTACTTGAACGACTTATGTAATATGTCTATCAATAAAGCAAACATTTTTTCGTATGCCGATGACACTGCAATTGTCTTCACTGGCTCAACCTGGGCTGAAGCCAAAACCAACGCAGAAAAAGGTATGGTGCAAGTAGCTTCATGGCTAAAAACCAATTTTCTAACGTTAAACACAAGCAAAACTAATTAGGTACATCTGTTTCTCAATATAGAAAAATGTCCAACCAGAACATGATTTCAACATTAAAATACATGAATGTAGGAGTGTGGCAAATCACAATTGTAATTGTCCAATATTAAGTAAAGTCAATCACGTCAAGTACTTAGGTGTGGTGTTGGACCAAAGCTTGTCCTGGTATCCTCAAATCGAAAAAATTGCTGCGAGAATACGAAAGTTTACTTGGATTTTCAAAACACTGCGACACGTAGTCCCTAGGAGTGGTCAATCAAAAAACCTTCTAAACGAAGTGTATATCTCGCTAGTTCAATCAGTAATAATGTATTGTATTTCTATTTGGGGAGGCGCACGTAAAACACGTTTTCTTGAAGTTAAAAGAGCACAACGGACATTAATAAAAGTAATGTACTTCAAAAAAAGAATTTCTAAGATTTATTTTATAGGTTATCGAAAACGTAAATGTCTTTTTTATGTTGTCTATGATTTTTCTAAGATTAATAATTACAAAGGTTAATAAGTGCACTATCCAAAGTAATAGTCTATGATCTAAACTAATGTATAGCCTGACCAGAAATATAATAAACCTGTAGGGTAGGTAGGGTAGGTAGGGTAGGTAGGGTAGGTAGGGTAGGTAGGGTAGGTAGGGTAGGTAGGGTAGGTAGGGTAGGTAGGGTAGGTAGGGTAGGTAGGGTAGGTAGGGTAGGTAGGGTAGGTAGGGTAGGTAGGGTAGGTAGGGTAGGTAGGGTAGGTAGGGTAGGTAGGGTAGGTAGGGTAGGTAGGGTAGGTAGGGTAGGTAGGGTAGGTAGGGTAGGTAGGGTAGGTAGGGTAGGTAGGGTAGGTAGGGTAGGTAGGGTAGGTAGGGTAGGTAGGGTAGGTAGGGTAGGTAGGGTAGGTAGGGTAGGTAGGGTAGGTAGGGTAGGTAGGGTAGGTAGGGTAGGTAGGGTAGGTAGGGTAGGTAGGGTAGGTAGGGTAGGTAGGGTAGCCAGTTGACGGGAGCGAAGCCGCGCGGGTCAGCTAGTAATAAAATGAATAAAGAAAAGATATCTAAACTAAACCGTTTAAGGTGGATGCTCCAGGGTAGCCCGCGAAATTCAAATATTTTTATGTTTTTTGCAATTTGCCGGTCAGGGTGAAGCTGTATGTGGACCAAATGCGATCTGCGACCGTAACGCGTATTTATCTAAAGAATTATAACCATTTTTATCATCAATATAGCCCTCTAAGTTCATGTAGTTCGAAAGAATGAATATTTCAGAAATAATCATTCTTTCGAGCCCCAGCCAGTTCGCCTACTTTAAAATGTCGATAAAGCTGCAAGTCGTCTGCATAGAGATGAAAGTTAGAAGTAAGGACCTTAGTGATAGCGTTTATAAATGCGGCATGTGAATTACAGCCCTTACAGCGTGATGATATATAGCCTATAGCCTTCCTCGATAAATGGACTATCTAACACTGAAAGAATTTTTCAAATCAGACCAGTAGTTCCAGAGATTAGCGCGTTCATGTAAACAAACAAACAAACTCTTCAGCTTTATATATTAAGTATAGATTTCAATAGGGTAGATACCTAATCAAATCTATTTGTCCGTCTGATAGATTACCAAAAACTGTAAGACACATTCTCACCTATTTCCTTCCTTCATTAGAGGCACTAGTTTTACCAGCACCGCGAACGAATTAAAAAAACTAACGAGTGTCCAAACAGCCTTAACGAAACTGTGAACCAGTTTTTCTTACCATTATTGTCCTGGGAACTTTATGGTTACGGTATTTCTTATTAAAATTCAATTTTGTTCCAACAATAAAAAACTTTTTTACAAAAAACACAACCGACTTCCAGAAACAAAACACTACAAGGTATAAAATAACTTTGGAAGAAAGAAAAAACTTTAATTTCTGAAGTCGGGGTTTTTGGTTATTTTTTTGTAATTTTTATTTTTATTTTTCACTTTTTAGTGGTACCTAGGTACCTGCGTACCCATTAACAGCGTACTGGCGCAATGTTATGTTAAGAACTGGTGTAAACACTAAAAAAACATGCAGCAATCATTCATCAGCAATCCCGATCCCTTTGCTATCATTTATTGAAGAGTTCCGTTGCCTACCTCCGAAGTTCTTCGTAAGATCATCACCAAATTGAAACGGGACCAGTCCAGGAAAATACTCTTTCAAACAAAAAAGAATCATCCAAATCGGCTGACAATTGGCTAAAGTATCGCTGAACAAACATTTTTCATGGGATCTCATCATCAGATCCTAATTTATACCTTTCATCATCAGCTCAGCCACATGAAATGATTATTACCAGGCACAAATATTTGAATTGCGTTAGAAAGTTCATGAAAAACATTGTATGTGCCTATAAAATTTGAGGGTTGCCCTCGATTTTCGTGGGATCCCATCATCAGATTCTGACATAGTGACAATGGGACCAATCGAGAAGTATACCCTTTCAGATGAAACAAGAATTTTTCAAATCGGTTCATAAATGACGAAGTTATGAGGTAACAAACATAAAAAAAAATACCAACCGAATTGAGAACCTCCTCGTTTTTTGAAGTCGGTTAAAAATAAGCTTAACTGTAAATAAATTCTCTACACCTCTACTTTTTCATGACGCCACCTAAATTTCGTCGTATTAATACGCGATTGTCGCGTTGATTTGTTTGGAAATAAATACCTATAGGCGCTTTGAAGGCGCAATGACGCGTTGAACGGAACGGTTGTGTATTCGCGCGATAGTCGCGTTCTATTAGGACGACCCTTTATTCATATAATAGGTACCAACTAAAATCCGAGAGTTCAACGACCTCGGACGCTCACCGTAGTTAGTACCTATGCTAACTATTAAAACACATAGGTGGCCACTCTTAACCACACCCTGAACTGAAGGTTAGTCCGCCACTTTGCCCGATCTTGAACGTCCTTCTGAGTCAGGCCATTGGCTCTCATGTCGGACTTGTCGACGTCCAGCCAGCGCTTGCGAGGGCGACCTCGGGATCTAGCCCCAAGGACAGCCATATTCATGCATCTCCGACCAACGTACTCCATAGGGCGGCGCATGATGTGGCCATACCATCGCAGACGACACTCTTGCAGTTCGCGCAGCAGCACGGAGCAGCACGGATCCAAGGTAACTGAACGTATCGGACTTTCTGATCAGGTCCGAACCTATTTGGATGGTGTTTGAATCCGAGCTGCCACAGGACATGTACGTTGTCTTCGCCACATTTAGTCTCAGACCACCGTTTTCAAGCATGACCTTCCAAATGTTGCCTTTGCGCTCAAGATGGGATCTGATTAACGAGGGCGATGTCATCTGCATACATCATTAGCCATGGAGGCTGATCTTGGATGTTTGCCCTAACTACATCGAGCACTACGTTAAACAAGAATGGGTTTGGTGAGCCGAGCCTTGATGAACGCCAACAGATATTGGGAAGCCATTCGATTCGCCAGCAGCGGTCTGAACAGAGGACACGGAATCGCGGTACAAGTCTCTGATAATGTCAACATAGTCGCTACCTTTGCCTTTGTAAACAGGGATAATCAGGCTAAATCGGCTTTTCCTTCGTTCGGCATTTCCTTGGTGATCAGGATGCGGTTAAAAAGATCCGTCAGAAGGTCCACTCCATGTGGGCCCATCGCCTTCCACACTTCAATTGGCACATTGTCAGGCCCGACCACTTTCCGATTCTTCATGTGGCAAAGAGCAATGCGGGTTTCGTCGGGGGAAATAGGGGAAATAAGTCCAAGGTTAGGAATCGGTTTGGGACGAAGGTTATGGGGATGCTGTTTGTTAGGCAGCTCCGCGAAGTATGTACACCATCTCTCCTTAACAGAGGGGGCATCGTAGAACAGCTTTACCTTGGGCGTCCCTTACACAGAGGCATTAGCTAATGTCCCGTGTAGCTTTCTCCCGGGCACGCGCCAGCTTAAGAATAAGCTTTTGCCCCTCCGCAGTTTCCAGCTTGTCGTATAAGGGCTCCAGACTTTTGCAGCGGGCTCTGGCTACAGCTTTTTTGCAAGCGCGCTTAGCCGCTCCATATGCCTCCCTGTCATCCGGAGAGTTGGACCCTTGCCACTGTTTAAATAAAACCTTCTTCTTCCGAGTCGCCTCCTGCACCCCGTCATCCCACCACCACGTCTCCTTGTCTAAGTTGCGGCCACGCATCGGTGATTGCTGAATCAATTTCAATAGAGTAACTTACTTTAATATTAATGTATTTTCAACTTTTTTTGATGGAACTGTTAGACACACGACCCGGTACAAATGTCGTGGCCATTTTGTAGAATCGGCCATGATGAAGAATAGGTTCGGTTACTTTAACAGAACTTAAAAAACCACAACCTGCCCGTGCGCTTCGGCACTGGCAGGTTTGAATAGGATGGCGGGAGCTAATGTGACAGAACTGTGCTCTGTGTGTGCAGAAAGAGGCCACTTTAGTAGAATCACAATCATAATATTCACACAACAATCTGTCAAATTTCATTTTCATCTTTATTGCTAACGTATTAGGTTCAAGGTTAATTGGAAAAAATTGAAAGTGACAGGTACCGTGATGTGCTTTCTGATTCCGCTAAAGTGGCCTTTTTAGTCCCGCTGGTCTATCTGATATTCATGCTAGGTTCTTTTAAACTTTATTCTTGCGGACAGAAATAGGAATCCCGCGCAGCGGAGCTCCAACATCGAGGCTAGGTTTGGGATCAACCATATCATGAACTGCTAGACCACTTCATGAAAAAACCAATTTTACGACTTTCGTAATAATCTACCTATGTGTAGAACATACAAAACCGGAACGAAGGATATGTTGCCTCAATGCAAGATAATATTTAGGTACACCTACTTCCAATTGATAGGCTAATATCTTTAATGTACATGTACCCTTTATGATAATAATCGTGCCTCGGAAAGCACGTTAAGCCGTTGGTCCCGGCTGTCATTTGTAGATCTTTGGCAGTCGTTACTGATAGTCAGAAGCCAGTTAATCTGACTCCAGTCTGGCCATGAAGTACAGTGTTACCCAGTTACTGGGTTGTGAAGGTCTGGTAGGCAGCCGCTCCGCGTAAAATACTGATATTCAGCTAAATCCAGTTTGACTGGAAGCCGACCCCAATATAGTTGGGAAAAGGCTAGGCAGATGATGATGATGATGACCCATTATGACAATAGTATTGCTTCTGTAACATTAGAATTTAATAAGGTTCGCTGGAGGCGAACAACGGATGCAGTTTATTGCTCAATCACCATTGCCTTCACCTCAAGTTTTGTAAGTAAAACCAGAACGTACTTAATATTACATAATATTTATTTCATTGGTTCCGCAAAACTTAATTCTAAAGACCTAAGAAGCTAATCAACAACAAAACACATAGCATCAGTGGGTAGGTACAGACAACAAGCTCCGCGTATCGCTACGATCTACGACAGCAATACATTACACAAACACTTTAAAGATTAAACACTATAAATAACGATATTATAATTTGAACTACTGTGAACTTTATGAGATTTTTTATACGGGGCTTGAAACAATCGCATCGCTGGCTCAGTTTTCGCATGGCAATCCAAAATGTTAAACAAATGTCATTACCTAATGAGGAGCCATGATGTGATTGTTCCTGTAGCCTCGGTTCGTGTTGTGGGCTCGGCAGCTATCCTCGCGCCGCCTGGTACGTGCTTACAGTCTTCACTTAAATATGGCATAATAACGCTTTCTAGTCAAGCACTTTTTATCCGTTTGCCGGATATGACTATAATGAAAATCTACGTAAAAAGATTTTAATTTGGTTAGGTAAGTATAATAATAATTTATTCGGGGAATAGCCATGACTTCAGTGTTTGCTTTGGTGCTTCTTTTTGTGGCTCTCGTTTCTCTGGAGCTACTTTGACTGATACTTTTTGGCTTCCATCGGCATTGTTGTCAGTGATAGTATCGCTCCTGTCCCAGCCGTGAGACTCGTGGTGGTGGTGCTCGTGGTGATCAGGTGAGGGAAACCATTCAGATATCCATACAGGCCTCCATATCTTCTTTACTCCTGGAACCCAGATTTTCTTCCATCCTGGCACCCAGATCTGTTTCCATGCCTCCTTCCATTCCAGTTTTTTATCAGGTACCCAGATCAATTTCTTCGAAGGCTTCCAGATCTGTTGCCAAGCTTCCTTCCAGACCAACTTCTTGTCATCGACCCATATCTGTTTCTTCTCAGTTTTCCAGATTTGCTTCCACTCATCCTTCCACACCAACTTTTTGTCTGGGATCCAGATTTGTTTCTTGGCTGGCTTCCAATATTTCTTCCAAATGGGTTTCCAAACTAACTTTTTCTTCCACAGGTCGTGCGATGTGTATTCCCACCCGTCATGATCTTTGCCTAAGTACTTTTCACCGGGGATGCCAACTTTAACCCATTCGGGAATCCATACTTTCTTCCATGCAGGGACTTGTATTTCCTTCCAGCCTGGGACGACGATGTCCTTGTAAACTGGAACTGTAATTTTCTTCCAATCGGGAACTTTAACCTCCTTCCAAGCCGGTACCTTGATTGGTTTCCATTCAGGTTTGTAGATTTTTTTCCAATCCGGTACTTTTATTTCCTTCCACACGGCGCGTTTCGTAGGTTTCCACACGGGCTTCCAGATCTTTTTCCAGGATGGATTCCAGATTTGTTTCTTGGCTGGTTTCCAGATTTTCTTCCAGCCTGGTTTCCAAATGAGCTTCTTCTTCCAGTAGCCGGGGTCGGGATGCAGGTGGTGCTCATGGTGGTCGTGGTGCTCCTCGTGGTGCTCATGGAGGTCGAGCTGCTCCTCGTGGACGGCGTGCTCCTCATGGTCATGGTGGTCGAGGTGGTCGTGGTCGCTGTAGTCATGCACATCGTGCTGCTCGTGGTGGTCGATCACCTCGTGGTGGTCGTCGTGCGCGTGCAGGTCCACATGGTCCTGGAAGGGGTTGACGAGATCGTGCGGCGGCGCGGGGTAGTCGTAGCCGACTCGCTTCTGAGCTGTGTACTGCTTCTGTTCCAACTGTTGCTGTGCTTGTTGGTTTTGTGGTAATAACGCCTTTCCCGAAACTAGAGCGATTTGTAAAATTACCGCGAGGGTAATCTGAAACAAGGAAAAACTTTGTTTAAAATTAGATCAATACAATTAAACGCAAAGCTCCTGGAAAACGCACAGCGTGTGTAGGTATACAAAAAACATTTATGGGTACTTTGATTTATTAGCTTGAAAAAGTGTCGCATAGCTTTTTATAACAATGGCTATCCCTTGCACAAGTATAAACGATACAAAAAAAAACTGATATTTTAATGCCTAAAAATATGAATGGTTACATTAATGAAGACCATACACCACCGTTCGTTTATAATCATGATTCATAAAAGGAAAGTGAGCATAAGTCGGCTTGTCGTAAGGTGGGGCCCATTAGAACACGCTTCCGCTAACTCGCAGGTCGAGCGGACCTAGGAAGCGTATGTTTCCTAGTTGCTAGCCGCCGACGCTGACCATCTTGTACCTACATGATCGCTTTCTGGAACACTTAATACTACCGGAAAATCAAGTTTTCAGAAAACTTTACAAAACACAATTCTGTCTTCTCATTACCTCCCATATGAAGAACAATATTAAATTACATATATTATCATTAATTTAATACCAATTAAGGGCATCCGTTGTATGTAAAGCCTGTTTGTGAACCACCCGGATCCATCAAGTTCAATGGTTATGTAAGAAATCGATGTTTTGAGAACACTAAAGTATGCCATGTACGGACTACGGCTACTAGGTCAACCCGAACTGCAACTCATCGAGTGATGTAACCATTAATTAATCTATGCTAATATATAAAGCTAAAGAGTTTGTTTGTTTGAACGCGTTAATCTCAGGAACTACTAGTAGGTATATAATAAAGGATATCAAATTAATTGGTATTTCTTCTTTAAGGATATGTTTTATATGGTTTGAGAACACGTTACTGTGTAGCATAAGGTATTAGAGAGTCACCGGACACCCACATAAAGTGCCATATAAATATTAGCGAGTTCCGAATAAGTTTACGTAAAGGACAGTGAAAATAAGTTAGAGAAAGTGTATGTGCATCTGGTGCGTTAGCATAGTTCACACATTTGTATGTGTACGACTAACTAATATAATAATACAATACAATACAACATTCGGCCGACATGAGGCAACAGTTACACAAGTGATTGGAGAGGCAATCGGCACCGTGTCGTCCGGTGACAGCAACCATTTTAACATGTCTGCTTGAATTTCGGCGCAATAAAAGGTCGTGACAATACCATTACAGTAAATGATTATTTCATGTGATATTAATTATGAAAAGTTTTACAAAAAACGTAATAATTTTTCGTTTTCCCAAATATACAGTCATCATTAATCAGTGTTCGAACCCTTTCAATTTAATTGCCCAAAAAACATGCATTCATGTCGAGCAATCAAAAATAAAAGCAGCTGATTTCAAAAGGAATTAACTCGGAAATGTATAGCAAAGCTTTAACATTTTCGTTAATTCCGTGTTTGTGCGTGAAATTGCGCAACACTTCATATTATTATTCTGAATGCAGCGATTATTTTAAGCCCCGCTTACGGCACAGAGAGTGTAAGTACTTTTTATAATCATTACCAAAACGAGATCGCGGATCGTGAATTCGTGACCCGACTAACGCCTACAAAACGGAAGAACACATTATGCAATCCGGTCGAGTTCATCGCCTTTACTTCAATGTTCTAGAGAGATTTGCCGCTCATTATAGTACCAAAACAACAATAGCGAGAAGTTGCATTCTGAATTGAAAAATCTCGACGCATCAATAAAAAGTGCAAGCCATTGTCGTGAGCGGTGAGTCGGTGACACGGACGGATGCACTGACAACTTGCTAGGTTCACACACACGAGTGCGTCTTCACTTACTCGCGAATTCAATCAGCAATTATTTATCTATTTACGCTGTGTGTGCTCGCGCTATAAGTTCTACAAACAAAACAATGTGTACGAAAAAAAGTAAGTACACGTAATATTTGACAAATTATCACATTGGAGTACTAGCGGTACGGTAACGGTAAATTGAAAAATACAAATTTTTCTTGTCGCGCTAGTCAATATTTATCTTGACTACTAGTTGGCGAGTTAACTAGATATTTGCGATGTAAACGTAAACATCGGAGTTGTCAGTCAACTAATTAATACTGCAGGTAAGTTTTACTTCCACTCAAAGTGCGAAAACTAGTGTCACTGCGATGTAACTGGGGTAGGTAATTAAAATTATAAAATTAACTTTTGAACAGTATTTGAGTTAACGCGAAAAAACAAACACTTCATATTTTTCCTCTAAAAAGGACTAGTTAAGCATTAATTAATCAATTGATATTTTTCACGTCTTTTAACGCGTTATCACTACCACTTTTTCCGAGATAATATCACTTTATCAAATTAAAAACAAAAGAAAATATTTAACATAAATGAAAATTCCCGAGGATATTTTGAATGTTTGATCACTGACCACTTGGCTCCAGGTCCCTCTCATGATGAGGCGGGGAACGGCTGTTCCTCTAGCTAAGACGCCGGATCTGTTATTACTCTATTAGTTCACCTTGAGTTTGTCTTTATATATAGCGGGGTGCACCCCATCGGAGGCGCGCGGTGGGGCGCGCGCTCGCTTTCACCGCCACCACCGCCACCCCGCGCGGAACCCGCGCAGCAACCGCGCTCCAAGCCGCGACGTGCGTGGGACGCGCTCCTTGCGTATAGCCTCTCACGGACCTACAAAACTTCTTCACAAGGAATAATATAAAATAATAATTACCCGCCCAATCAATAATCCATCGTATCGATAAAATACAAATATAGAGGAAGTAGGTAAGCCTCTTGAATCCTTCGTGAGCACGAGCAACAAGTAGGTACTCGTTCAGTGAAGAAATAAATTGTTTTCCCCGTAAATAGTATTTCCTGATAAAAATAAAAATAACCTGCTCGAGCTGGGAACTCAATGTAAGGTAGATTGAATTTATTTCCATTACATGAAACATGAAAATCATTTTCTCGTAAGCGATGCCAATGATTCATTCATTCGGAAAGTTTATGAGGAGCTCGTTAGTTCTGCAATGCACTCGATCGAGTGTGCGATATTAATATATGAACCTTTATAGCACTCGTGTGTTAACTGACATGAAATCAACGATATTTAATTTACAACAGTAAAATAAAATAATATCGGATTCTCGACAATTTGTTGGCTATGGATATTAATTTGGTGTACCTAATAATTGGGTAGGATATTAAGAGGGAACTTTATTGGGCTTTCCTCTATATAAAGGCATTCCCCTGATTTCTTCGTAGATAATCAGGATAATGCTTTTAGAGCAATATTTTTTTTCCAAAAAGTGTAGTTCTAATTAATACTTACGTGCCTTTATCATTTTCTTTTTTCCAAAACGTAATTACTAAAAGAATTATGAGTATCCAAAATCCAGGCCGTTTTTACCGCCATGTTCAGACGACTATCCGACTTTGATAAGTTTTTAAGAAAATAAAAAATAATAGAAGCATTGACATAGTCTTCCTCTAAATTTTGATATATATTTTTTTAGATCAGTCCAGTTTTGAAGAAGAAAACAGCGAAATACAAAACTTCTTTTGGTCAAGGTTTTTATAGGTAATCAGTCAAATTAATCGGGACTAGAGCCCCTTCGTTAATGTTGGGCCAGTAAATTCGAATAATCCTTTGTCTCAAAGGTGGTTAAAACATGCAAACACATACATTGCATCATTATAACTGTATTAGGTAAAGTAGTTGTTTTGAAAGCTTTTATTTAACTAAATATGTATCAGATTTTTACTAACTTACCTAGCTGGATTGCCAGATAATTATGTTAGATACTAACTTATGGTAGCTTTAAGGAGAGCTCCGAAAGGAAATGATAAATCGCATTTTCCTATGCTTATCCCATGATCCTATGCGTGGCTAGTGGTGAGGCACGTCTAGGCTTCTATTTAGCAACACAACTTTCATTGTAGATTGTCGTATGGGTGATAATTTGCGATTTATATAATACCAGCGGCTTCGCCTGCGTGGTCTCTAGGGAACATACTCCCGGGATAAATAGCCTATCTCCTTTCTCAGGCTGTAGACTATCTGTGATCCAAATTTCATTTAAATCGGTTCAGTAGTTTTGGCGTGAAAGCGTGACAGACAGACAGACAGAGATAGTTTCGAATATATACCTAATATTAAAATTTGTAAGGACTAGCACTTGGTCCGCGACTTCGTTCGCGCGGGTTTAGGAGGTACTCCACTTCTCTCTTCATCTCCTAAACCTTCCTCTCTATAAGGTAATGTGTAAATTATTTATTAATAGACTGAACGAAGTGCAGTTCGCTCTAACCACAAAATTTTTCTTACTTAGCGCATTTATATCCGCTATAACTTTAAGATGAAAGGTCAGATTTGAACAATTTACAGTGTAATTTACATGTTCATAATCAACCTTAATTATCAAACCATTTAAATGGATAAGGATTAATATCATGATACCGAAATCACCACTATTACATTCCGCCCGGGTTTACATTCAATAATTTAAATGAAAAGCGGTCATTGCGACTTAACCATAATATATAGTTAGACACGGACTTTTTATAGGTAATAATGAGTACTTCAATTATGTAGTAAGTAAAGTACATTATTTTTATATATCGTCAATAGTTTTCTCAGCGTACGACAAATACTGAATTTTATAGGCAAAATTTTGCTACTTTGGGTTACATTATTGCAATTTTCTTAAGGATCACATTTTTTTTTTTAATTTGTAGTCTATGTTCATCAGGGATAATGTAGGATTCCAATGGTGAAATCATTTTTCAAATCAGTCCAGTAGTTTCGGAGCCTATTAACTTCAAACAAACAAACAAACAAATCTTTCCTCTTTATAATATTAGTGTAGATGAAGTAAAACGCGATAAGGTTTTCCTTACGATGCACGATGTCAAGTGGCAGGAATGGCTATACCATTTCCCCGCAGCCTTGTTGCTTTTTTTTACTATTGATAGGCACGCGTTTGACCACTATCTCACCTGTTGGTAAGCTATGATGTGGTCGAAGATGTAGCACGCCTGCCTAGAAATAACCTATTCACTCTTGACTTAAAGACTCCCAGGTTGTAGCTATCAGGAAACACGGACTCCGGCAGGGAATTCCACTCCTTGGCTGTACGCACTATGAATGTGTTAATTTGCTTTCCGATTTGAACGGGAATGGTTGACGATTTTCTGTAGTCTTTCCTTCAGGATTAGGAATGGAAAAGACAAAGGACGCCCCTGATATTATAATGCAGATGATAAGTGGGTGCTTCCATATACTAAAGCAAATTCGTACACTAGATTGTTTGTTTTTATCGCCCAGGGTTGCAGAATTTGTTCGAAAGAGTCACCGCGGTCCTGGAACGCAAAGGGTATTTGAGGAACACGAATGGGTTTTAGATTAATTGATGGTATAATACAATTACCAAGTCTGAGTTATTGAGTATGGTAGGCGCCAGATAAACGTGTAATAAAGTACATTGACCTTTCCCTAATATACCTTCGTAAATATAAACCGTTTTTCATTACTAGAGAACGTAAAAGATCAGTCATTATTTCTGTTTTAAACAGACTTTTTTAAAAACGAGGAGGTTCTATGGTCGGCTGTGTTTTTCTTTTCCTAACCACTAAGCAAAAAAAAAACAACACGATTTGAGAGTTACTGTCAAATCGTGTTGTCATTCGTTTTTAGTTCGGGTTCGGGACTACACGTAACTTCGAAGTCCGTAGGTGATACGGAGTAGAAAACACCCGCAACTACGTCCGTACTCCCCGTACTCACTTTTGGTATTTAGTTTGGGTACAGTAATGACACTTGGCGGTCGGTAGCCTGCATTCGGGTTTCTATTTCACTGATTTCCCCCGTTTTCGGGCACCCGTCACTTTAATTACCGCTGGCAATGTTCACGAATTCGACTAATCGTGGTATTGGACAAACAGACCGGATGGTTTCTCCCGATAACTGGCGTATTAAGCTCTTAACAATTCGTCGCTACCCTGTATCCCACTGCCAGACAGATTTTAGTAATGTGCAAGTGTGAATGGTCGAATCATGAAGTCATTATAGAGTTATAGAGTTATAGAGACGGAGCGGACTTATATTTATTTTCATATTATAGCATAAAAATATTTTTGACAGAATATGTTTTGTGGGAGTTACGATGATTCAGTCTAAAACCCAACTAATGACCAACAGAACGAAGCATAGGTTCGAGGTATATGGACAAGAAATACATTGTGTAGATGAGTCCTGTTGTACTGGTCCAAGTTGATGATTGTCATCTACTTGGACCACTTAGATTCTTTTGATAAGAATCGAATCATTTTATCGTAAACAGATCTGTATTTTACTAGAGCGGGCGAGTACTTTCGATAGCCGTCCAGCCATCTTTGCCTGACAAAAGTGGAAGTGATATTTTTATTTTCTTCATTGATGATGTCGCACTGTAGAAATATTTATACAATTTGTAACTTTGCATTTCGGTCTGTTTGAAATTATGAAACGAGTACGTCTGGTCGTCGTACTGGTACGGGTGGTATGTCTATTAACTACGTAAGTGTCGTATGATAAAATAAAGTTTCACGTTCAAAGTTTTAAGATGTCGGATTTGATTCTATACGTACTGCAGTTTCTTCTTCCTTTCATGTCAACTGTACCGTAGGAAGGGGCACCTTTATTGCTCCGAGGCGTCACTAAAGACATGTAGGGCAGGGGTCACCAATTCGTTTCATTTGGGATTCTTATTTTAAATAATGCGAATAAGTATGCTTGTCGTGGTCCGTTTCTATATACACCAGAGCATTTTCTAGCCTAAGATGGGGAGGAGGGAGGAGGGCTCTTTACATCACCGTGTGTATTTATTTATTTAGTTAAAAGTTTAAAACTAAAACAAACAAACACATACTTACAGTTCTGTTATACAACGTGTAACAGCATACTTGAATACTTTTTTACAAAAATATTCAACCGGCTTCCAAAAACGCAACATGGTGTTTTTGGTCAGCTTTTCGTTTTTTGACCCCGACTTTCGAAATTAAAGATATTTTATACTTTGTAGTGTTTTGTTTTTAGAAGTCGGTTGTATTTTTTGTAAAAAAAAAAATATTATTCACTTTTTAGTGATACCCCCCACATACTCCTTCACAGCGTACCGGCGTGATGTTATGTTATGAACTGGTATAAAAAATGAACAGACATGCGATTTCAGCAATCTCGATCCATTTGCTATCATTTATTGAAGAGTACCGTTGCGTACCTCCAAAGTTCTTCATCAGATCTTCAACAAATTAAAATGGGACTAGTCCGGAAAAATACTCTTCCAAACAAAAAAATAATCATCCAAATCGGTTTACAATTGGCGAAGATATTGCTGAACAAACAAACTACTGTACTAATATATAAAGCTGTACAAATATTTATATAACTGAAGAGTTTGTTTGTTTGCTTGAACGCGCTAATCTCAGAAACTACTGGTCCGATTAGAAAAATATCATCAGGCTATATAATCACGCTTAGACCAAAAGGATCGGATCAAACGAAGTTGCCCGGGTCAACTAGTGTGCTTATAAAATTTGAGGGTTTCCCATGATTTTCATAGGATTCCATCATCCGATTCTGAATTAGTGACAATGGGACAACCACGGCTTTCGATTAAAAAAAAGAATTATGAAAATCAGTCTACAACTGGCGAAGAAATAGGTGAACATACATAAAAAACCATACGTACAGCCGAACATAGAGACCTCCTCCTTTTTGAAGAAGTCGGTTAAAAAGGGGTCATTGCACTCCCCATTATGAACAATTATTTTACTAGGTATGGGACCAAACCAAAAATCACGAAAAAAACATCAACTATTCAGTACATACGAGTAGTTTCGAGTTATGCGTACCTACGCAAATGCATGTAGTAGTCGATTTATTTTTCGTGATTTCTGTTTTGGTCCCATAAAAGCTTTTGTACTTTTTACTTAAGGTCTGCACAAAATAGGATCCGCAACGCGGTCCGCCATTTGATAAACCCTGATCTAGGATATACCTAGTTGTATGAGCATTTGGACAATCTAAAAAAATAAACTAATGTTTGATGGATCAAAAGCTTTCCTATCTATAGTGTTGGACTTCTCAAAACTTAATCAAAATCAGTACAATAAGCTATTATTGAGCCTGTTCTAGCCCAGGCTCGGCAAAACAATGCCGACCGAATGACGTGCGCAGTATAACTTCGGCACAGGCCGGAACCTGATCCCGGTGAACAGAACCTCAACTGTTACTCAAGCACGAAAGAGACGACTGACGGTGAGATCCTAACGAAGCATTATTAAGAGCTAAAGACTGTCTGCTCGTTTCCATTCAAACCTATTCTCTCCTGAACTCGTTAAATCCTCTTCGATGAAATAATTAATTAAGCTCAGTATATTGGTGCTTCGGTGATATTAATTAATCTACGGAAGTCGGAAGCCTCCCCTTACTGGATGACGGTAGTCAATAAAGTGATGAATGGGCTGCTGCAAAAATTAATTGATCAGTGGATATGTAAAATGATAAAAAACCAACTGATGGCTTTTTCTCATTATATAATTGAAATTGAAAACCCTAGGTACCTACGAAAACAATGCTTTTAGGACTCAGGTTACTATAGTCATATAATTTTAACTGAAGAATAAAATAGGTTTTTTGACAATTTTTTTAGAGGAACATCAGCTGTCACATTGCCATCTTTAAGTCCTCATAACTGAATATTGAAAAAGTGGTTCTTAATGGTACCTAGATAATAGTTTGTTATGTTCGTTGTATTTTGTTGTATAAATCTGACCGCTTCTAAAAGAAAACGCTTTATGTTTTCTCGCTCAGCAGGGATGCAGGAGGCAGGACGCAGGACGGACGGACTGAGGCAGGATAAGGTAGATAAGCAAGAATAAGATATAAATGCACTCGTTTGCTTTGCTCACCGCAAAGCAAACGAGTGCATTTATACTTTATGTAACGGTTTGAAACTTTGTTTGCCCGTGACTGTGGTGAAAAAATATTAAACTAACAAATAAAAAAACCGACTAAGTGCGAGTCGGACTCGCCCACCGAGGGTTCCGTACAAATTTGTAGGTACAAATGACACTTCAAATAAAGACTATATTGTTTTATGATTTAATTACAAATGTATAGTTCTCAGACTTTCCCTTTACTTGTAGTAACGGTATTACTTGCCAAATTTCATAGGTCTAAGTCAACTGGAAATACCCTATACATTTTGATTCCCTCGAGAGTGTCGAAGTATATGGTTTTTTGAGGCATAAACGACCGTTTTTTTTTGACGTTACCATAGAAGTTTGTGCTTGACCTACATAGTTTGCTATGCGCCTGTTCTTAAAGTATTTTTTTAGAATATCCATAACCAGCTTTAAATATTATGCAGGTATTTATTTTAAATAGAACGGCCGAAGCCAATTACTCTATTTAACATCTAATTTATTTATTCCAGGGTAGCGTTAATAGCGGCTACTGTCCGAGGAATAGGTGACTTGGAGTGTGCAATAGTACGGCTACTTGGGACAGCCAGTTACCGTTATACCCCTTAATAAGGCACTTAAAGGAAATTAAAAACACTCTCTTCATACGTATCTTCGTATTATTTTTTAAATTTCTTATTGTATTTTTATAGTATTTTTTTAATTTTATTCTGATTTTTTTATTTTATTTTATTCTAATTATTTTTAAATTGTATTTTTATTAGTACTGAATTTGTAATTATCTTTTAATCTAATTGTTTTTATTGAATTTGAATGATATTGTTATTTTTAATCTCATTGTATATGATTTTTTTTAAATTCGTTTTAAATTGTAATTTTTGTTTTTCAAATATTTGTTGTGGTAACATCGGATTGGCGATATGTAGCTGTAAAGGTGTTATTTACATTATTTTAAATAAATAAATAATCTTAAATCCAGCCCGGTTCCGGTGTGATACATTAAGCTGTCAAAAAGTTTCATATTGATAAACCTAGCGACTAGCACGAAGTTAGTTTTTGCGTGATGCGGTAATGCAGAAAAAGGATGTGACGGCTAGAAGTGACCGCTTTCGAGCGTATCGGCCTCGACAGGTGGCCGTCTGCAGTGACTCAGCAAAGATTGTGACGGAGCAATCAAAGCTAAATAGGTACAGTCAACAAAGCTATTGGGTATGCAGGCAGCTTTCAACTACTTTTAGACATTGTTGTGAGTGTGCCGAGTTACAATTATTGTACAACATACTCGTAAGTATGTCAAAAGCCTAAAAAATTATAATGTACACAGAAGAAATAAACATTATCTGTGCATGTATACCGAAAAGCTTTGTTGACTGTACCTAGGTACTTCGAAAGCGCTGCGGAATATTGCAAAGTTTTTAATTTAGTTATTGGCTGCATTTGACTTAGCAATTACATTTTGTCTTATTAATTTCCTTTGTACATTCGTTTCGTTTCGATGATCTATAATTTTTTTTTAGTAGAGATTACCTGATGCTGCAGCCAGGACAGTTTTCGGACGAGGTAATATTTAAAATCTAAGTATAAACCGCAAGGTTCGGTCTCCGAAGTTAAGCAACGCTTTCCAAGGTCGGTCCATGGATGGGTGACGATCTATTATATACCGAAACAACTCCGAGCCTCGGAAAGCACGTCGAACCGTTACTTCTAGCTATCATTTTTAGATCTTTGACAGTCTTTACGAATAGTACCCAGTTACTGGGTGTCGGTCAGACAGGCAGTCACTACGTGAACTGTATTCAGCTACATCTGGTCAAACAGGAGACTGATCCTAAATAGTTTGTCAAAGTCCTTTTTAATGATTGTCTAAAACAATAACCCAAAAAAAAACTAAAAAAAAAATATAAGAAAATACACCAAAACTTTGTAAGTCGGTTGTACCTGTTAAAATATTAGGCTTTTTTAATATTCGTATTTTATTAATGTCACTACTAAAATGGGATTCTAATCGAACTTACATTTTGGTTACATAATAATTCTATTCTTGCGGATCAGAGCCTCTCTAAGGCTTACATAACACTTAATCTAGCTTTTAGGTGTTATTAATAATTGTTCGACCCAAACGTAAGCTTTCAATAGCTCTCGACGATACATACGGTTTTAATATAATCTGTGGATGGAGAATGGAGACGTCTTCAATGTGTGACCATTTTATGTAACAGGTTTTAATCGATACGGAAAATGTCTACAGAGGGGCTTCTATCAGGGTGTTTTTTTGTAAAACTCGATCAAGTTAACGTAATTAAAAGTCGAAGAAAAACATAAAAATAAGTACAAGTAATTTTAAATTGTCTAGGTCGACCTCTACAGGGTTATTTGTACTTATAACACTAACAACCTCTTAGATAGTGAAACTTGAAAAAAAATATCAGCAGTTTCATACAAAATGCAATATTTAGTTGAAAGTGTATGACATAGCTGATTTTTTTTTCGATATTTCTCCGTAAAAATTATATTAGGCATGACCAAATACATTATTTATGAAGTTTGTACACTGAGAGAAGTAAATCTATCTTCTCTCGTTCAGTCCATCGAAAGGTGCTTTTGCTGACTTTTTTATATTGAAAAACTTAAGACCTCCTTGCGTCGTATTCCTCAGTGCTGAGGGTCGTGACCTCCCAGGTGAGGATTCTGTATCACTTAAGAGAAAGATAAAGATAATTTATTTGTCAAAAGATGCGTATATATATATATTGGCATGTATATATATACGTATATACATGCCAATTAAACATGCAGAATGTTGCAATATTGATATTTCGTACGTACATGTTTCACTAAAAAGGCGTAAAAATTTATAAGAATTACAAAAAAAATAATGTTAATAAAAAATAGAAATGTCAAATTTCATTGGTAAGATAGTAAAATAAAAAAGTAATCGTAAAATGTCACAAAACTTAAGGAAAAAACATTTCAAATAATATTATGTCAGTAAAATAAATTAATGATAAAATATCACAAAAAATTAATGATAATAATTAATTATATTGATGTCGGTAAAATAAATCAGTCATAAAATGTCACACAAGATTACTGAAATATCAAATCGTGCGATTCAATTATTAGTTTATATTGTATGTACTAGCAACCCGCCCCTGCTACACACGGTAGCAAATGTTTATTTAGCCCAAACTAACAAAGTGAACATCAAATTACCAGAGTCAATATCAAATACATATTGTGGTTCAGCTGGAATAAAAAGTGCAATAGACAACCGATAACGACGTCTGCTCTCAGGTGTCTACCAGTTCGGGACATCTCTACCTCCGTTATAATTATTTGGTTGCGCGACTTACTTTAATTTATAGATATCTCCTAAGATACTCATCCAAATTAAATGATGTGAACGGCAATTTTGCTCTAAATTAAACATTCAAGATGACTAACATATTAATTGAGATATTTTTTAGAGGATTTCTACTATATTGGTGAAAACACCACTGCAAATGTAGCAGTATTTTATACCAAATTTGAATATCATAAAAACAGTTATTGTGAGTCAATCATAAAAGATAGACATATGCTATAGCGAACTTTTTCGTAGGTATTAATGTGTTTTGTAAAACTGTAGTACATTGTTTTGTTCTATCATCAATAGTTTTAATTTACCGGCAATGCTTTATATGTCTGTGGCATTTGAGTATAAATTTCAGATGCTTTTTGCCATTAATACAGTCTTCGATGTATGCGAACACAGTTTTTTATTGTCACGTCTGTTCCGAGGGAAGGTGTCAGCAAGTTTAGAGAATAGAAATAGATTCATTCTAACAAATGCCACAACTTCAGAAACATACATAGATGGTAGAGTTATTAATTTGTGTTTTTTAAAATAAAGGCATACAGCTGACGATCGAATTCAAATTAACCATATCAAGAATGTGTCACTTTCATAATATGTGTTTATTTTTACATGCTATAGTCATAGTGCTGTCATCGGTAAAGCGAGACATGGGGTGTTCAATAGCACTAGGCAGGTCATTGATGTATATTATGAATAATAAATATCCGAGTACGCTGCCTTGGGGCACACCGTATGCAGGTGTGCGTTCGCTTGACACATACATTTCCTCTTTCTTTGTCTTTATATTAATTCTCTCAATTTCTGTGTATTATTTTCTATTTGAAAGATTTAGTATGTTTCCCCTTATGTCGTAAGCTTCTAATTTCTGTAGCAATTTGTCAACGTAGTCTAAATAAAGCCTGCGTCACATTGCAGTATATCGTACTTACAGGGATTCTCTTGTCCATATTCATCATAACGGTATATAAGTCATAAATCGCCATACTTGTTGACTTGTTTTGTCTAAACCCCTTTTGCTCCTTACTAAAGATATTTTTGTTTATCGCAGTATGCAAACAGTTCTTTGTAAATGTATTTTTCAAAAATTTTGGACATTATAGGAATCAAGGCGATTGGTCTATGCCATGTGCTTCTTATTGTTTTTTTTTTAATAATGGTTTAACCGCCATGGATATATACCTGCGCTGATGACAAATTTACTAGGTAGCTTGTGAGTGCAAATTGTTTCAGAAACATACTTTCTTGCCTTCTCCATAAATGGGCTATCTAACACTGAAAGAAGTTTTGAAATCGGACCAGTAGTTCCTGAGATTAGCGCGTTCAAGCAAACAAACAAACAAATAAACTCTTCAGCTTTATATATTAGTATAGATAAAGTTCCATGAAATGTTCCATGTCATTTACGATTTATTTGTTGCAGTTCTAATTGAGTAATTGTTTTGCGCACGTCGAGTCAATCTCATAACTATTTAAAACCTTTTTGTGTATTTCCTTAAGGTGGATGCTCCAGGGTGGCCCGCGAAATTCAAATATATTTATGTTTTTTGCAATTTGCCGGTCAGTGTGAAGCTGTATGTGCACCAAATGCGATCTGCGACCGTAACGCGTATTTATCTAAAGAATTATAACCATTTTAATCATCAATATAGCCCTCTAAGTTCATGTAGTTCGAAAGAATAAATATTTCAGAAATAATCATTCTTTCGAACTACATGAAGTTAGAGGGCTATATTGATGATTAAAATGGTTATAATTCTTTAGATAAATACGCGTTACGGTCGCAGATCGCATTTGGTCCACATACAGCTTCACACTGTCCGGCAAATTGCTAAAAACATAAAAATATTTGAATTTCGCGGGCCACCCTGGAGCATCCACCTTAAGATGTTTGTATTTGTCATGTTTGGTTTTAATCGGTACTTCTAGAGCAATTGACGTTTCTTTTTGCTGCATAATTAAATGCCATTTGATATCTATTTTGATTTTTTTATCACATTTATCGTTGTCAGCTTATACGGAAAACAAAGGCCATAAAATAGTTTAAAGTTGTCAAAAATATTATTTGGATCGTCAATGTCATATATTTCCGAAAATGACAAATTTTTTTCAGCAGTCCCTAAACTTAGCCATGCGCGTTATCTGCGCTAATATTTTAACATAGTTACAAGTTGTTTTCACCGCGCTGTGTGGTCTGATAGCGCAAATTCAATAACGTCCGTTTTACATTTGGCTCCAAAATTACGTGCAAAATTTTCAATACAAGTTTGGCTATGAATTCTTGTAGGTTGCTTTAAAGCTAACTTAGAATTGTAACAGCCATCCGAAATCCATAACAACGTTATTTTTCTTCATAATATCAATGTTAAAATCTCCCGCTCTTTTTTACAATTTTTTTGTAATATTTTTCTATTGTTTCATAAAATAATCATATTGTTTTGTATGAGTTCCACACCGCAACATTCAACTACCTACCTATTAAAAGATTGCTTTGTGCGTTTACACTTATTTTTATAAAATGTTTGTCCTATGCTCGTCATGAGTTGTACAATAAAATATATGAAAAACTAGTTGACCCGCGCAACTTCATCAGCGTCACAATTTTCATTACTGCTTCGCTCCTATTGGTCGTAGCGTGATGTTATATAGCCTATAGCCTCCCTCGATAAATGGGCTATCTAACACTGAAACTTTTCAAATCGGACCTGTAGTTCCTGAGATTATTGCGTTAACAAACAAACTCTTCAGCTTTATACAAACATGTATTCATTAGGGTCGAGATCTCACGGGGTCAATTCCCAACACCTTGACTCTTTGACAATCGCTACCGTCGATAGAATGTTACTTTTCGTACCTTTAACGCGTCGTTTGACTGTTAACAACATAAGTGACCCAAGTGTTCATGATGTAACTATAAATATGTTTCAAAATAAGTAGGTTTATGGGCAATCCCCTGCACATTAACATTCTCGCAGCGTCGCAGCACTCTCGTAAAGCGCCCACTGTCAACAAAACAGTTCGGACTAGGAATAAAATCAATAAGTTATATCTTTCTACAGTATCAGTCACGAGGGTCTGGAAGGTTATACCCCAATTAATAAAAACAGGTATTATACAGTTCTAGCTTTTGCCCCCGATTTCGTACACGCATATCCCGTATTTTCCCGTTTCCTTGGGAATTTCTCTTAGTACCTCCTCCTCCTACGCTGCCCAAGGAATCTTCATGCCAAATTTCAGCTTTCCGCAAGTAGTAGTTTCGGCTGTACGTTGTCTGTCAAAAATATATATACAACCTGTAACAGAATTTAAACGCAATATCTCTTAAGGGGTCATTGAACTCATCATTATGAACTACTTTCACTAGTTATGGGACCAACACTAAAATCGTGAAAAAAAGAATTGACTCCCCCATACATTTATGTGCGCACAACTCGACAAAGATTGCGATTTCGGGCTTCATAATGATGTGTACAATGACCCCATACAAATTTTAACAGTCGTCTTTTGTGGGTAGTTCTGAAAAACTAGAACTGACAACCTTTATAGTTCATTTAGATCAGTATTCGTAACAAGTTTCAATTTTAAATTGGCTAAAGAAATAAGATTTTTCATTCAAAATCTTAACCCTTATACAAACCTTTTTAAGCGGACGTCTACTATCTACGAACTACCATCATGATCATCTGCCTAGCCTTTTCCCAACTACATTGGGGTCGGCTTCCAGTCAAATCGGATTTAGCTGAATACCAGTATTTTACGCGGAGCTGCTGTCTACCAGACCTCCACAACCCAGTAACTGGGTAACACGGTAATTCATGGCAAGACTAGAGTCAGATTAACTGGCTTCTGACTATCCATAACGACTGCCAAAGATCTACAAATGACAGCCGGGACCAACGGCTTAACGTGCTTTCCGAGGCACGGAGGAAACTTGCTAAGTTAAGATGGTCACCCATCCACAGACCAACCTTGGCAAGCGTTGCTTAACCTTGAAGTTCGACCCGTGCGGCTGTTATTATCTAGCCACGAGTTCCTCATCTACGAACTACCTCCCTGTCAAATTTCATATTTAAACGTCATGTTTCGATATTTCGTGACCTTTCGCTCGCGAAGACTCTTCGGTTAAAAGTCTTTCACCTGACCAATGTATCGCGCTCCTGTCTCTGACGTTTTCATATCTACTTTTCCCGACAGCAATAGCTTTTCAAGATAATCGCCTTCCTTTTCCATTCTTTGGCATTGTGGCCAAAGTGTTCGCGTCTTCTCCGAAGGCGGCGAAGTCCGTGTAGTCATTGGTGGAGCGTCTGATAAGTATATTGAGCTTAACTAACAACCAGCCCGTTAATTACATGGCATGTTTTAGAGTTTAAGCCCTAACGAGAAAAGGAAGCGTGGCTGTCCTCGTCAAACCTAGCGACGTAGCTAACGTGCTCGCCGAAGCAACAAGCATCGGATTGACAAATTGAATTGAAGCACAAGATCTCTCGCGACGGTGGACTACTGTGCCCTCTTTCCCAGCTAAGGGACAAAGGATATTCAGTCAAGCCCTAATTAAATTGTGACTTCCTAAAGGCAGAAGGATACCTAATAACAGTGTTTGAGTCTGTTTGAGCAAAGCCGATATTATCAATCAAATTACACTCACTTGACCAAACATGTTATCCAATACTCATAGAGAGTTTGTCATCCATCAATATTATTACATGTACGCCTATAACTGATGTAGGCAATGCCTCGATAATGATTATGCAATTAAAACGACTTTTAAAACCTCTCGGTTAATAGAGGAAAATGCAGGTTAAATGTTCAAAACATATTATCGAAAAAGAAGGCTCGTAAAAGCACGCACCTACATTTTTATTTTACAGGCTTGATGAGGCCTAATTCAAAATTGACTTAAAGATCTTCAGGGCCCTATTAAATAAGGGATCTGACATCAGGAACACTAGGAATCTGACATATCCGATCAAAAATTTCATCGGTATCGCTTTTTTGTGACAGGTGCTGTATACTAGCGTTTTGTTTGTTAGGGTTCCGGACATCCGTAAAAAACGGAACCTTTATAGGATCACTCGGGTGTCTGTCTGTCTGTCTGTCACAGCCAGTTTACTTTGGATCTACTGGACCGATTCTGTTGAAATTTAGTACACATATGGACTTCTGTAACCCAAACACGGACGCGTTACGTAAATAAATAATTACGTAATAATTATTTTTAGTATGGAGGACACTTTTGGGGTCAAACCAGAAAATTATAAAAAGTTTTTCTAACTGTATCGTGTGACATATCAAATGAAAAGCCTTACTGTGAGAATTTTAATTATGTTTTTTCATAATTTTAAAGTAAATCGTTTTGAAGTTATTCAAGAAATTAGACCAAAAATTACCATTACCCCTGAATGCCCCTGATCTCCGAAACTATTGAGCCTAAAATTTTGTAAAAAATGCAGTTCTATACCTAAAGATTACAGAAAAACCTATAAGAAGTTTGAAGTGTTAAAATAATATTTAAAAAAAAAATGTTAAATAAGAAAATAACAGTTTTTTTTTATATATTTTGAATGCATCACAAAATCATAATATGTTTGATTCATTAAACAAAATATTAAACCTAACAAATATACGGGTTTGGAAAAAGTAAACATTGCTTTATGTTTAAATATTTTCCCACAGCATATTTCCGAGTTTGGTGCTATTTTAATTTTCAATTACAGACTAGATAATTTCTTAACTAAAAGCCGCACAGGTCATGTTCAGTCTAAGTAAAGCAATTCTTGCCGAGGTCCGTTTGGATGTTTGACCATTACTCACCGAGACGCCTCCGTTCCTCGGAAAGCACCGTTGGTCCGGGATGTCGTAGTCTTTGGCAGTCATTGGATACCAACTTTTGCGTAATCAGAAGCTTGAACATCTGACAGCAAACACGCAAAATACAAGCATTTAGTGCATCCAGTGAGTCTGAAACCCGACCTCAACATAGACAAGTAGAGGCTAGGCAGATACTTTTTTTTGTTTAAGGATGGGAAATCACCAAATGACTCCTTTCGCTCTGGGTGGAGCAGAAGGGATTGTCAGACTCTTACTGACTAAAACCCATCCGTGTTTCTTCTTTGCGTTTCAGGGCCGCGGTGACTCTTTCGAAACAACGCAGCCCAGGCAGAAGGCTAGGCAGATATTTATAGGTATTTTAATTCTGTGGCACAATGTTCATTTTATGAATACCTACCTAAGAATTATAAAAGCATGTTTGATAAGTTATTGTACACAGATTTCCTAAGTTGGCTCGAAGTTACCAGAAGACGAAATCCTCAAATGTGACGAAAATGATGTGTTGTGTGTTGTGTTGTGGTGTGTTGTGTATGGTGGTGTGTATGTGTTGTGTCGTGTTTTTGTATATGTATTGTATTTTATGTGTTTGATGATTTTTTATATTTGTGTATATGAGTCTCCGTTATCGAAATAAATTAATTTAATTTTAATTTAATCTATGCTTAAAGATGTACTCCTACACTAAAGTATCGAAACAAATCCGTAAGTACTCAATTTTGTAAATACGAAATTAACTCGTGAAATTAACACTAGTTTAGGCATTGCCTTTTAAAGTCCTAACAGAATTAGAAATTTGACGCGGATAGACCTATTCTTGATCCTAATGTGCCCTACCCGTGTGGCCACGAGTTGGTTTCAGTTCTCAATTAGACGCGGTAGGTGGCGCTACAATCGGGTTCTAGAATTTTATTTCTTACGAAAAGCCAACGTGCGGACTGGACAACGGCCGTCGGGACCACCAGTATACCTTAATGACCCTACACATGAAGTGGTGGCAATTTTAATACACATACACACTTAATATTTTCAAAGGACAAGAATTGACTGTCTTTTGTTTTAATCTTGTGCGTTGATGTCTTTAGTTACGTACAAAATGTAAAAATGCATCATAACATAATACCTCGTTTGGCCAGAATACCTAAGTATGTAGATGTGAAGTAAATATTTAATTCCGTACCACTAGAACGCCTTATCAGCCTGAGAAACAAACTTACGACGAAACGCTTGGCTGTCTCGCTGATGACTTAGAACGACGAAGCAGATTCGCTGCACATAGTAGCAAGGAACATTTAGTGAGTGGTATCTACGTCATGACTCGTGGCTAGATAATAACAACCGCACGGGTCGATCTCCAAGATTAAGCAACGCTTGCCAAGGTTGGTCTATGGATGGGTGACCATCTTAACATACCGAGTTACCTCCGTGCCTCGGAAAGCACGTTAAGCCGTTGGTCCCGGCTCTCATTTGTCAAAATCTGAATACTGTCTTGCCACGAAGTACCGTGTTACCCAGTTAATGGGTTGTGGAGGTCTGGTAGGCAGCCGCTCCACGTAAAACACTGGTATTCAGCTAAATCCGGCTTGACTCGAAGCCGACCCCAATATATTTGGGAAAAGGCTAGGCAGATGATGATAATCTACGTCATGACTACTTGGTAATACCACAAATCTCGATGTGTGGGAGCATAGTTTTGGTATCGAAACTCCAATTAGCTTTATAATCGGTCAAAGGCAGTGTTCTTGCTAGGTATTTCTTGGTCAAAAGAGCAGCACAAATCGTTCAATGAGAACGAGCCAAATATGTATTAACGTAGCTACACATCAAACAGTATATAACACACATACCGGAATGTTTATCAAATATTATTTTAACGATCGAAATATTTACTTAACAGGATTACCAACGTAATTCATATGAACGCTAACAAAATTACAAATATTTTCAGTGCTTCCATTGGAAATATTACTCGGTTACGAGAAATGTATTGATACTGACATATTCAATTAACGTTTGGTTGGCAATTGAGTATTTAATGAAGCGGTCTGTCATTAGTTATTGGCGAAAATTAATTAAATTTGTTCAGCAATCAGAATTGCAGACCATTAACCACTCACTAATAGGTATGGTAACAAAGCTAAGCCGGTACTCATTATGATATTAAGTATCGGAAATATTTTAACTTTTTATAGCGCTTTTAGTCGCAGGGGCAATTATCATTGGACAATTTGCTGCCTGAATACACGTTCTACTGCAATTGAATACACGTTCCATGAAACTAAATACTTTATTTAATTTGTGTGAAGTGGCCTGCATGTCAGTCACATCCTAAAAATATACCTCGAATATTTTAGACTGAAACCCAAACAGTGTAGTGTATAATACTTGTATTTTCCGGAGAGGTAGGCAAGTGTTCCTGGATATGTAGGAGGATTAAGTCCCAGGGTTCTGGCAATCTTCTATCAAACTACAGCTTGAATGCTTGATATTCAAAAAGTCGAAATAAAAAGGAACTATTGGGGATCGAACTCACAGTTCTGCATACATTTACGTATTATTACTTAGTATCCCTTACAGGTATAGGTATCATATACTAGTTGACCCGTGCAACGTCGTCTGCTCCGCTCCAATTGGTCTTAACGTGATGATATATACCCTATAACCTTCCTCGAAAAATGGGCTATCTAACACAGAAAGAATTTTTCAAATCGGAACTGGAGTTCCTGACATTAGCGCGTTCAAGCAAACAAACAAACAAACTCTTCAGCTTTATATATTAAGTACTGATAGATTGGGATCTGCACGTTGTCTCACTTACTTTTTAGTGGTAATAGTTTTCCTTTCAACTTTCGTTATACATTATACTAACACTAGCTTTTGATCGCGACTTCGTACGCGCATTTAATTCTGTTTCTGTAGAAATTTCGGGATTTCTGTCTTACTCCACAAAGAACCTGTATGCCAAATTTTCACTTTCTACGACCAGTAGTTTCAGCTGTGCATTGTCTGTCAGTCATTCAGTCAGTAACGGAAGAGTTATACATAGGTATAATACTAACGATCCGCCCCGGCTTCGCACGGGTGCAAATTATATACTTACTAAAACCTTCCTCGAGAACCACTCTATCTATTAAAAAGACCCGCATCAAAATCAGTTGCGTAGTTTTAAAGATCTAAGCATACATAACATAGGGACAGACAGACAGCGGAAGCGATCGACGCTCGCGCGATTATGTGCCGAAAGGGACGGCTCCTGAGTGGTTATGAATGAATAGTGTGCGAAGGTTAGATTGATATTAATGTGCAAAATTTGAAACAATAGGATAAAAATATACAGCCATTACAATTTCATCTCCGCAGCATCAAGTGTCAGTGTAAAAAGAAGGGACGCACAAGGCTTCCATGTTTTACTAAGGAACCCAAAAAGCCATTTTTTTTAACAACTTGGGGATCGAACTCATAGCTCTAAAAACGCACTTTTTTATTACCGGGTATCATAATGAGCCATCGTCACGCGTTGCGCAGTTAATGTGATGATTACTGGTCGATGTTCTACCGCGGCCCACGGGAAACGGGCCGTGGCTTCCTACTCATTGAATACAAGTACCTCGTTATCAACAAGTGAAAACGTACAGAGAAGTTTTCGAGTTGTCTCTAAGTTGTTATGTCATTCACATCTTGTTATGTTTAATTTATTATCTCCATTGAAGTGGCCTAATAAATGTATCTTAAATATTGCCGTCTACACACTAGGAATATAAAATAGTTTGGCATTGGAATAAACAAAGTTAGAGTGAACAGGCTCCTTCTGGGTAGGCTCGCTCCATCGTAGACTTTGTCTCTGACATAGACTAGAGTCAAGAGCAAACCCATTGCAAATAAAAAAAAAACACTAAAAGTTGCACGTATATCATAGAAATTAATATTCAGCCTACTTTTCAAAACCCTCCTCGGTCGCCAACACATTGATTGCGCCTTATAACCCAATCAAAAACCTGTCTTGAAAGGGTGCCACATATTTTTAACTAGTTTTTTTAAGTAAGTAAGTAAATCAGTTTCTCATTGTTAGTAGGCGCCCGTTATATTCTGACGCATTATGTAATAATAAAACTTCATGTATAATATTATGAGCTACCTATCCACGTGGTGTAACCAACAAATTGTAAGATTATGCAAAATGCAAGCAACAGGAGTTTCACCGGCTGCTGTATACGTACTACATAAATATATTACATACCTGGGTGCAAATGAATGCAAACTGTCAAACGCCAGAATTTATATAATATGTGCATGTCTTGCAAACATACAATAAGTTAGCACTTTATCTTTTACGCATACTTACATAGGTACCTACTCGCACAGCGGTAGGTATTGCAAAGCCGCAATCATGTGAATAGAACCGTAAGACTTGTCTATGCCTGGGTGTTATTCGAAAAATCAATAAGTAACCAATAAAAAAAAACAACTGGGTATGTATATTTTGTGTGTGTTTATCAACAAAGTTATTCGTAAGCAATAATTGTCCGACAATATTTGCCAACCAGCACCGTGGTAGCGCACCGTGGGGAACAAACGGAACAGTGATGTATGGCGGAAATGAAAGGAGTCCTATACCCAGCATTTTGTTATTCCAAGCCGATATGATGATGAAGCTGGTAATAGACTGCTCACACTGCGCCACAGCAAAATTTAAGTCAGTATTGCCAATAGTGGAGACTATTCTAATGATCCCAGCAAAGGAAGGCGTCTACAAGTACAAAGCCCTTATACATTAAAGTGTAGTCGTTTTGTTTCCCACTCACGAGTGGGACAAGTTTTCGAGGCATTCTGTAGCAGGAAGCGCTGGGTACAGGAACTGAGGCTCAGCTATCTAGGCGCACAGGTCGGCTGTCTTAGGACTTAAGCATACGCGGAGCAAGTGGACGGCGACTATACCCAATAATTTTGCGTCTGCAATTTCTTAGAAGTAAGTTTATTCCGAATGCATGGTCCTTTGAATGTGGATCTACGTTTTGGTGACCTAGAACAACATCGTTGTCTCGATCAGTAGATGCACTACAGGTATAGGCTGGTTAGCCGATTAGCCACTGCATCTAGTCGTATGATCTATCTAAGCATCGTGTGTGCCGCGAGCCTTACATACGCGGAAGTCGCGGAAGAGGTTCCCCAGCAAAACGGGTCGAATGACTTTCTCAGAGTGACCGCGTCCTACCACACTGCCACCCACCTTATTCGCCTTTAGCGCAGTTTAGCGCACTCTTGCGCAACACCGGATAACACTGGCATATGTAGCGCGTTTCGCCGCGCTCATGTATTTTTAGCTCTGGTATTTTTTGGTTTCAACAACAAGCTTTTGATTCTTGAAGCTAACGGTTATGTAGATTACGGTATGTTATTTCCATTTTTTTGTGAGAATAAGCCTTTTGAGACAGTTTTCAATGGGAATGACTCTATTAAGGAAAGGCTATCGTATTTAACAAATAATACGATGGCCTTTCCATAATGGTGATTGTGGCAAAAATATAGGTAGGTACAAACCTATAAATAAATAAGGTAATATTTGAAAGCTTTGAACGTAGTCGAAACAGGTTTTATATTGTTTGTCTATATATGAAAAGCTAGCTGCTTTTATAATAGACAAACCACTCTACTCTTAACTTCAAAAATAAAAGTGAACCGTTTGAAACTCTTTGAAAGATTAAAAACACGAAGTAGAAAGAAATTAAATAATTTCTGAAATAACTGTATTGAACGCCAAGTTTTTTCTTTTGCTTTTCTGAGGAATTAGATATCAACAATCAAGAACTGAGATGCAGTCGAGCTTTTAAGGAGAGCATTCATCCAGAAAAAGTGCAAAGAAACATGCAAAAAAAAGGTTCTCTCTTTTTAATTTAGTTTCTGCTTTTGGTATTTTACATCATCAACAAATCTTATTTATTTGTGACTAATAAAAATGATCTAATTGTTTCTCTGTCACTTCTTGAATGAATGGAGCTATTCGTATAGGAAATAAGGAAATAAAAAGAAAGTTTAATTGCATGATTACTATGTATTTTAAATATCTCGATCGTGCTGGTCCAAATAAAGCCGTATTTATTATTTTGATGGTTTATTTCCAAACGGGTTCTATTAAAATTTGATTAACAATTTCAATGACCGCCTTTGTTGTCACGCAGTGAGGACAGTGGTTAAATTAGCGGTTTGTTAGGTCGCTCATTTACACTTTTGCACTTCGGCGATTTAGTGACTTCGCAGTCAGTGAAATCGAACTACCGGCTCACTCAATATTTGGGTGCGTGCACCTTCGCGTAATTTATGCGTAGTCGGTAAATGATCTCTGTACGTGTGTAGTTCACGCGTCGCCGCGTTGCCGTATCGCCGTGCTCCCGATGTAATTACGTCGACGCACTCATGGATTGTCACGTCGGCGGACGCCCGTTTTGCTTATGACATGTCGCGCCCCTATTATTTATATCTAACGCATTGTCCAAAACAAGTGTCTCATGATTATGTACGATTTATATAATCGCTGCGTGTCGCCGTGACACACACGACGTGCACCTGTAATGACACACTTCTGTACGATTGAGACATGACCCTAGCCTGTTTATGGGGATCGAGGGCAGGCCTTTTTAGTTAGCGCGCAGATCTTACATAGATACTTCAACATTATCATGTTATTTGGTTTTCCTATTACGTGAGGTGACGGCAGTATTGTCATCGATCGTCACGATTGATGTTATATAAAAATTGCGATGTAGGTATTAATATGTAGGTTTCTGAGCCTCTGTTGCAGTCTATTGCTAAAGATAATCGCCTCTCGGTTTCTGTTACGGCAATAATTTTAAGCATTTTAATTAAATTAGAATTCGTTTGGGCTTAGAGATTTTCTAAACTAATATTATAAAGATGAAAGACATGACTTTTTGTTTGTTTGTTAAAATTTAACTCCGACTTCACCGATTTAAATAATTCTTTCACTATTAGAAAGCTAAATTATCTTTACGAAAATCACTTTAATGTAAACAAAATTAGAAAAATTTCGAATATAAAATTCATTATTCGGCGTGCGCTGAGAAATCTATTCTCTCTTGTTCTTGCCGTGTGGTATCAGGCAAGTAAAAAGAATAGACTAACCCATCATCTCCTCCCGTGGGTGTCGTATGAGGCGTTTTTGGCTCCGGTAATCGATACATGGCGTGTATGCATGAACCATTCTGGAATGCTCCCAAATGCTGACCTTATAGTGGGCACCAACACTATAAGAGAGAGCCTTCTAGGATCTGCGGTCACAAACCCGCCGAGTCGAGGGTAGGTCCATTCGGCTATGGGCGCAGAAATCACAGGCCTCGAATGCTGGTAAACTTCCTCGAGGCTCATAGGCTTTTTCTGATGAACTTTTTCTTCCAGACGAAGTCTCAAAGGAATTGGACCTGGCGAAGCCCCGATAACGTGCTTCGGAAGGGACGTATAAGCCGGACGATGGGCCCGGCCGCTAAAGGCCCTTGAGGCGGCTTAGAAACTCTGTCACTAGGGTATGTTGGTTCGTTAGACCTTACTACCCACACGATAAGAAGAAGAAGAAGAAGTACTTACCAGCGAGACTCTGGAATTGATGAGCCATACCGTCTAATTCTTCTACTCTACTTCCAATACAGCGAGGTGCTCGTTCAGCCGCAGAGAGCGTCCATTCAGTTTACCTGAACATCCGTAATTCCAAAATCTGTTATTGAACTGATTGTTTTTAATGCGATAGATTGTCATTTTGGTGCACTACTGAGTAGGAATGTTTGCTGTTTCGGAACTATCCGAATCGGGTAATTCCGAGTCATATATGAACATCTTTTATTTTGAAATATAACTATGTGAAATAAATCTGAACAAACCTGTAATAATTTAATAATTGTCGTTTTTACTTTTATTTCAAATAACTTCTATTCTTCAAATAGTATACCTAACTAAGTAGGTACTAAAAGTTTGAGTATCGTGGACTACTGGTCGGGAAATTCCGAAATATAAATATCACATCGAGAAATATTTTGTTCGAGTGTAAACCTGTACGAAAACGAATACGTTCCTTATGCCAGAATTATATACCTAAAACGCACGTTTCAATATCATTCAGAGATACCCGAACATGGTAAATGAAAAATTTGTACGAACATATCCCGTTTTCCCGTTCCCGTAGGAATTTCGATAAATTCTCTCTCAGAGCTCCCCTACGGAGTGTACCTACATGCCAATTAAAAAAAAAACATTTTACCACGACCAGTAAGCTTCGGCTGTGCAGTCAGTCAGTCATGGAAGAGTTTTATACATATTGATCGTCAGTATCCAAACCATGCATGTAAAAATTCAGCTCAATCGGCTGAGGATAAACTATGTTCAGTTGCAAGATTAGACCCATACTTAATTAGACCCATACTAACAAAACATAATAAAAAAACCAGTTGCAAAAATAGGAAAGTAGTGCCAACCTGCAAGATCAAAAGATGTGAACTGACCGTAGTAAAATCACTAATTATGATATGGTTATGCAAGTATTTCCCGCTGGCAACCAGCTGACAAACAAATACCGAATCCGGTTGTTACCAGGTACTTTGTAACGAGAGCAGAATTACGCAGAAGCCTACTTACGCACTCGCCATAATATGTATAACATAATAACGTGGCCGCGAACGTACATGTTATGACCGCAAATTAAATCAAAATGAATGAATCCAGAAACATTTCAGTTTATATTGCGATCCGTAGGTATTTACTTTATTTGATGTTCCGATTATTCAATAACTTGTTTACTATTTTAAAACTGATATCAACGTTACTCTTAATTATTTTGATATCGTTTGGGATAAATATCGTTGCCTTTTTATTTTACCTTAATGAAGATAAACGAGGATTCGAGATTCGTTTTCCTCAACAGGATTTCATGAAAAATACTAATAAAATAAAACAAGTATTATGTAATCAAATGATTATGACTCTAATATTGGATTCACTTTAGAAGTGGCCTTTCCTCGACTCATTCGTTCTAGGTGTGCTTTGAATGACCCTGTCGGTCTTGGGAATAATAAGTTTGTTTGAAGATCGGGATGATACAACAGTTCAATACAATACAGCTGAAAAAGCATTTGTTTTATAGGTCACAATCGGAACCTCAATTTAAAATATATTTTTATACTTAGACTAGCTGACCCGCGCGGCTTCGCTCCCGTCAACTGGCTACCCTACCTACCCTACCTACCCTACCTTACCTACCTACCCTACCTACCCTACCTACCCTACCTACCCTACCTACCCTACCTACCCTACCTACCCTACCTACCCTACCTACCCTACCTACCCTACCTACCCTACCTACCCAGCCTACCCTACCTACCCTACCTACCCTACCTACCCTACCTACCCTACCTACCCTACCTACCCTACCTACCCTACCTACCCTACCTACCCTACCTACCCTACCTACCCTACCTACCCTACCTACCCTACCTACCCTACCTACCCTACCTACCCTACCTACCCTACCTACATTTTTTGTTTTTAAACCTTCCCTGTATTCTGGCGAAACTAACAAAAAAAGAATTACTCAAATCGGCCCCGCCGTTCTCGAGTTTTAGCGAGACTAACGAACAGCAATTCATTTTTATATATATAGATATCTGAAGTATATTGTACACCGCAGAGAAACAATTATTAAGTATTACCAAATACATGCAAAATGGCCAGTCTTTTAGCACAAAGACTTACCTACCTATAGTCAGAGCTTTATACTATAGTATGAGTTGGTAAAGGTATATATGTATATATATGTAGGCAAGTAGTTAAATAGAGTTTTCCTAGTAGTCGATATGGAATGAGAATTCAAAGTTATTACAATTCATCATCTACCTAGCCTTTTTCCAACTTTATTGGGGTCGGCTTCCAGTCAAACCGGATTCAGCTGAATAAAGTTATCACAATTAAAAAAATATAAAAAGCCAAGAGAAAAATTGCAAAAAATAAATAACGCTTTTATAAATCATTGCTCTAGGAAATATCCCGAGCTTTTACCATAATCAGCCTGTAATGTCCCCACTGTTGGGACACAGGCCTACTCTCGGTGAGAGGGAGTGGGCCGTAATCCAGCACGCGGGCACAGTGCGGGTTGGTAGATGTCACATGTCTTCGAATTTTTGGTTCTAGGACATGCCGGTTTCCTCACGATGTTTTCCTTCGCCGTTTTGAGAGCAGTGGTTTATAAAAGAAACATATGAAACAGCGTCTGTTGCCAAATTGACAGCCGTTAGATTTACATAAGTGGTTAGGTACTTTATATTATTCTAAATATGTGTTTCTCAACACATCAACTAAATACATATAATTAATAAAATGGAGTCTAAGAATAGCCGCCATGAGCGCTACTAACAGACGACAGTTATGTAGCGATGCGAGTACTATACAACGTTTTATGTTAAAATAAAAACTATTATCAAGAAATTAAATGAGGATTTTTATGATTTATCTACACTAATATTATAAAGAGAAAAGATTTGTTTGTTTGTTTGAATTGAATAGGCTCCGAAACTACTGGACCGATTTGAAAAATTCTTTCACTATTTTAATCCTACAGTATCTCTGATGAACATGGGCTATAGAATATTTAAAAAAAATTAGGGATCTGTATGAAAACTTCGATAATGTAACCCAAGGTGTGAAAAAAATACCAAAAAAGATCCTTATATCGCGTACGCTGTGAAAACTATTGACAACAGAGCAAAGTGATGTAGGTACTACAGTTTTAAAGAGGACATTAATATCTACATAAAAGTCTCCAGGGGTATGTTTCTAACTATTATATTTAAGTCACAATGACCGCTTTTTGTTCAAACCTTTCGTTTAAAAGTTACGACGGTTTCAAAAATACTCTAACAAAAATCTGCGAGTGAACTCGGAACTGCCCTACGTTTAGTTTATTAATAAGTGATTTTCATATCTACACTAATATTATAAAGAGGAAAGATTTGTTTTCTATCACCATTGGAATCCTACAGTATCCCTGATGAACATGGGCTATAGAATATTTAAAAAATAGGGACCTGTATGACAACTTCGATAATGTAAACGAAGGTGTGAAAAAAATATCAAAAAAGATCCTTATATCGCGTACGCTGTAGAAACTATTGACAATAGAGCAAAGTGATGTACTACAGTTCACCCTCCAGTGGATCATGGGAAACTGTAGATCCCCAGGCAATGATGCCAGAGACGAACTTTGCGAAGAGAGTTTCCGAGATGGTACTGTTGGACCTACTACTGGTCCTGTACCCACTTCTCCTCTTACCTTTCTTACTGATTCGTACATGAATTTGCCAGAGATTAACTGAACTTCAAGACAACAGATGGACACCGTCTACAAACAGTGCAGCCTATACATGCGACTAACTAAGCGACCTCTCAACCCAAGTAGAAATACCCTCCGAATAATAATAGGTATAATTACGGGTCATTTCCCCGTGAAAAAATGGCTTTTCAACATAGGCACTGCGGCACGATGGATCGATGATTTAAAAAGGTGGCTGGCAGTGGATGGACGTGGACTGCACAAGACCGGGATGGTTGGCGCTTTGTGGGAAGCTTACATTTAACAGTGGACGGCAGTTGGCTGAAATGATGATGATGATGATAGTCGCCAGTAGACAGCCCAATGTACAGAGGTTGCTTCGATACCGAGAAATCAGTAGTCCACTTCATTCTGGAAATGAGGCCTTTGCTACTCGACGTGCAAAAATCTTCGGAAAGATGAGGACACTCAGCGAAACCTATATGCGTAGCTTCGCTGGCTAACCTTGCCAGGACTCCTAAGCACAATGGCGCGAATGGAAGTCTAAGTGCGGATAACGGAATCTCAACTGTACTCTCTCCGTTGCGAGGGTAGTCTTTCCTTCTGGATAGAGTTTTCCATTTCAACTTTATGTAGCTCTACCCCAGCAACTTTTTTCAAATTAAAACGTTTCTCATTACGAAAAATTACTAAGGTTGGTCGGCATTTTGAATAGAAGATTTGATACAGCATTTCCCTTGCATTCTAAGGGGGTCAAGCAATGCTAGAAGTTGACTGTTCGTGTATCTTATGCCACAATGGTTGATGGTCGCTCACAATGGGCCTCATCAGAAGGCTTAAAGTCACTCAAAGGGCAATGGATAGGACAATACTTGGGAGTTTCCTTGCGTGATCGAATCAGGAATGATAATATTCGTAGAGAACCAAGGTTAACGTCATAGCCCGAAGCATCGCCAAACTAAAGTGGCAGTGGGCAAGGCATATTGCTCGCAGAACAGACGGTCGATGGGGCCGAAAAATTCTAGAGTGACGACTGCGTACCAGAAGACGTAACGTTGAAAAGCCTCCCATAAGGTGGACTGATGAAGATCGCGGGTAGCCGATGGATGCGAGACGCGCAGAACTGGTTGTAGTGGCAACGCTTGGGGCTATGGCGACGCTATGTCCAGCAGTAGAGGTCTTTCGGCTGATATGATGATATCTTATCTTAGCGATCTTACCTAGCGACATCAAACTTTATGACATCACGCAAACAAAGTCGCGTGCAACAGTTCTCTTTTTCTAATCTTCTAATGTATAAAAGTCTCGGATCACAGTGTTATCGAACTCCTCCGAAATGGCTTGACCGATTTATGTGAAATATTTGTGTTAATTTGTATGGCAAAACAACGTTTGCCGGGTCAGCTAGTTAGTAAATAAGTGGGTTCTTATTTCGTGTCGTATTTCTATTTAATTTATTGTTCAATTAATCAATCAACTCAATTAATTTATATCAAATAGCAAATTACATGTGTAAGTGTTATGCACCCTTTAAGTGAAATGTCCATTGTAATATTACATAATAATATAACCTAGGTACGATATTAGTTGGCTGTATTTTTTTCTGTGAACTTCGTTGGAGTGTCGTAATAATAAATAAATGAATTATGTAAATATCTCTCTTGTTAAAATTCAGTCATCTGTCAGTGTAGAGTCCTGGGCGTATTAAAGAAATAGACATACAATCATACTCTCGAAAACCATTACCCTTTTTCTGTGGCAGTCGGGTAAAAACTTAAGAGAAAAACGTAAGAGATTTTGAATTTCCCCTAGTTCTTACCGCATTCGCCTTAAATGAGTGTAATCCAAATCTACTTAGAACACTGAAGTTCACCCACAATCAGTGATACTCTTCTGGTTTTTGATTAGTTTACCGAGATACATGACACAAACTGACATCATATTTCAATTAGATTATGTAACGTCCAAGCAAACGCCTATTGTGTCCACCCACTCATAACAATATTAATCAGTAGGAATTTGGATATTTGGTGGCTCCTGTTTTTAATTTTAAATAATTGTGTTCCTAGCGTAGAGGCCAATTGAAACCTCACTTAGACCGCGAGACCTGCATCTAACAGTGGAGGTAGGGCATGCAATTATCAGGCCCATTTTAATATTATAATCCGGATCATTTCAAAATACTACCTATCCGAATTTATCCGTATAGTCTGGATATTTCGGGCTATCATTGTAAAAAGTAAATAAAACGAATATAATCGATCAATAGTTTTTGTTTCAATTACTTATTGGCAATACGAATAAAATCATTTCTCAGTTTTTCTTTCAGACAGTCGGAACCTAACCAAATCCCCTGGCAGGGTGGCCTAAACCATCTAAGCTTCATTTTACAATAACATTTTCGCTATAGGGGGAAAATACATTTATACCTAGTAATTTTAACTTTCACTGGCTTTGTTGCCGAATATTCGCGTGTGTAACTAAAAAAAAAACCTCATAAAACTGTGTAGCATACACACCTATCTATACAGATAGATACAAATGTACAGTCAACAAAGCTATTCGGTATACAGGCAAAAATATTAATTTTTCCACAGCACTGCCATCGTTTATTTCTAATGTGTGCATTATATATTTTTAAGCTTTTGATGTACTTACGAGTGTGTTGTACAATAATTGTCTACTCACACACACAACATTGTTTAAAAGTAATTGAAAGTTAGCCGCCTGCATACCTAAATAGCTTTGTTGACTACGTTTTTGAAATATTCATTCATCTACATATATACTAGTCCAGTAACCTTGTCGCCTTAAACTACACCTCGTACTTTGTGTCAAATCTGATAGTTCTGATTTTTTGCAGACTTGTATGATGTCAGTCCAATGAATAATCAAAGTTCCTCAAAAAAAATTAAGTAAGAATTAAATAAGTATTTGAATGTCTTCGTGCCTTAAGTACTATACGTACTCGCACGATTTGTAACAGCGCGGCGTTGAGGTCTTGCTTGAAAAGTATCTGCTATGATCCAAAACCGTTAAAGCTCTGATTTGTTCTGGTTCTTAGCTCGGAAAAAGCTGCCAGCGAGACTTGATTCCTGAACTATTTATAATACGTACCTACAAATTTGTACGAAACCCTGCGCGAGTCCGACTCGCTCTTGACCGGTTTTTTTTTATCTTGTTGTGGTTATTTATAATAATACGTCTAAGTTCTGTTTGTAGATCTAATTTTTTTTCATAACCCCATATAAAAATCTAACGAGGTTAGATCTGGGGATCTCGGCGACCATCTTATTTGTCCGTTTGTCCCTATCCAAGGAAGAAAGTGTTCTTTTATGATCTGTTGCCCCATCTTGCTGAAAAGTAAGGTTTTGTCATTCTGCAACCGAAAGATCATTTATCTCATTTCTTAAAATCTCAATTATTTCTAAATACGTAAAAATATACTAAGGGGAACCGGTTTTTTACAACCCCCACACCAACAGTTGAACGAAAACGTAAAGGATTCTCCCTGAACCAAAAGCGACTATTGTACATACTCGTACCATAATTGCTGAAGTTTGTCTCGTCTGACCAGATAATATTATTTAGAAAATACTGATCATCTAGGATAAGCCTCTCCATTTCATGGCAGAAAATAAGTCGTTTTTCAGCATCACTCGGCGGTAATTTTTGTACTAATCGCACTTCAACGTCACTTTTGAATTTGTATTTTTTCAGTACACGGTGTATTTTGCTTTTGAAATTCCGATTACTTCTCCACCTTTCCTCACTGAACTTTTAGGATTTGCCTCAAAGAATATCAAAATGTCGAGTTCATCGTCAGTGTTTATCATTTGGTGTCGCGGTTGTGGTAAGCGAACATCGAAACGTCCCAAACTTAGCAGATTATTTACCAACCGTCTCATAATAAATCGAGATGGTATATTTCTATCAGGATATCTTTCGCGGTGTCATTGTAAGGCTAATGTTATGTTTTTGTAAAATCACAATACAATGCAAAAATATTTATTTTATGGACAAAACAATTTATGTGTCTTTCGGCTCGATTTGTTACATACAACCAGGTACCTACTAATTACATAATATCTCTTTATCATTTTATCATGCACTTAAATTATAATAGGGAAATGATGCGTACTTCTCAAGTGGGAACATTTATTAGTAATAGGTATTTATGATAATGTCAGTTGTATGTCCCAACGGCAATGTCAGCTTTTCATTTTTCTGAAAATAAAATTGCATCACAAGTTAAAATCCGTGATCTTCCTTTTACTTCTGACAATATGTTATTTAGCAAAAAATAATCCTTATGATGAAGCCTTTTAATAGCTATGATAAAGCTAAAGGGTACTTTTTTTCTCGTGTAGCGGGTTTGATTCCCGGTTCAACCAAGTAATTATTTAAAAATCTATGAATGCAATTTAAATTGTTTTTTATAAATTAAACTAATGTCTTCTTTCAGTAAAATTTTCCATCTATAATATTCAAGGTACTGTCCCTCCATGTGGCATAGCCGTGTGACGCCTTTTATATTAAGCATAGTTAGTGAAAAACCCATAGGAAACGAGATATTTATTATATAAGATATTACGAGATATTTTTTTTTACGAAAAGTAGGTTTTGAGAAAGTTTTACCTTGATAGCTAACTATCTCTCATTCTGAGGTGAAACCCTTATTTGCCTGGACTGTTAAGTTTGTAAGAATTGAAGTATGTACTCAAGTAGGCAAGTAGACGACATTCAAATGAGATGGGCAGCTTTATCGTGTGTTTACGTACCGCGCGGCTGTAGCTAATTATTTCAAGAAGAGTGCCGAGTCACAATACCGGTAGATATGTGTACTGTGATATTACTTACTGAGGTCAAGAGTTCTGGTGTGCCGAATTTATTTAATATCCATTTTATTTTCTACTAGTTGACCCGCGCGACTACGTTTGCGTTACATTTGTATTAGGTACTGCTCCGCTCCTATTGGTCTGAGCGTGATGTTAATTATAGCCTATATCCTTCCTCGATAAATGGGCTATCTAATACTGAAAGAATTTTTCAAATCGGACCTGAAGTTCCTGACATTAGCGCGTTCAAGCAAACAAACAAACAAAATCTACTACCGTATTGATGATGATTTATATTTTCTTTAACCGACAAAAAGCGGAGGAGGGTCTCAAGTCGACGAGTATATATGATAATTCATTTTTATTGGATAAAATATACCCCGAAATTGGTCCCACACAAATTTGAAAAATCTAATTTACACAAAAACAATTAAGGGTAGGAAAATAGGGGTGATTGTTTACTCACAGATTTTAATGCTGAGTTGTGTAACATTTTTTGTAGGCCTACCCATGTTGGTTTATAAAATCTATTTTTTTTTTAGTATTTATAATATACCCGCAAATGCCGCAAACACCGTCAGGAAAGTAAGACAATTTACTGATGTTGACACAGCTCGGTTAGACTATTTTAGTTATTTCCATAGCGATGTCCTACGGTATTTTGCTGTGGGAAATAGCTGCTGAAGAGTTCGAAGAGTCATTAAAATTCTCACGGTTGCACAATTTATTTTTTCAAAAATGTTATATATTAGGCAAAATATACATTTATACACTAAAACGAGCGACATTCACAACTTTAACACCAGAAACAAACACAAGCTACATGCTCCTTCCCACCGACTTCGTCAGGGCCACTACTCATTTGTGGGGCTCGGTATGCGTTTATAAAAAAAAAAAAACTTCCACTATCTTTTCTTAACCTGCCTTTTAACTCATTTAAAGCTAAAGTTTAAATCTAACCTCTGTTCGAAGGCATACTATTAATTATTATTTAGAATAGTTAGTTGAACGCCATCCAATGTCATATTTATCTTAGCTTATGAGATATAATATTGTTTTTTTTTTATTTTTTTATGTACCTATCTGACTATGTAGGTCGATCGGTTTTTTTATTGTTTGTATTTACTTTTGTGTCAGTATCATAGAGTTTGCTAGCTAACTAGTGGTAAATACTTGTTTCGTGTCATGTAGGTATTAATTACGAGTACTTTGCATACTTACTATATAAATTCAAGTTCTTAAAACGTAACAGACAAATGTGTTGCTGGGGAGTTTGTTGGCCATTTCTTCGCCAACACTAAGGAAGTGGTGACGGGCGATTGATTTTGAAATAATTGTTAAAGTAGGATTAAATAATAGTAAATAGCTAAAGTGAGGTAGGTAGGTAGCTATTTTAAAAGTAATTAAAAAATAAGCAGTTAGTGATTATTAGATTATTGCCACAAAAAAATATAAAATAAACACTTTTTAGCAAAAAAATAAATAGCCGAAAAAGCAAAAAATAATAAACCTTTTATTTAAGTTTAATAACTATGTTCTTAAACTAATATAGGTATACCAAAGTATCTATATATTTTTGTAATTATTTTGAGTTTTTAATTAACCTGTAAGGATTCCTGAGTAATTTTGAGTCGGCGCCAATAAGACGCTGCAATCGGAGCTAGCAGGCCTTTTTAGACACTTAAAGATAAGAGAAATAACAAAAGCCAATAATGCCTTAAACAACGCACAAAAGTTAAAGTGGAAATGGGCCGGTCATATAGCAAGGCTTAGAGACAGAAGATGGACCTACAGTACAACCATATGGAGAGGACCTCAAGGAAAAAGAAAAAGAGGAAGGGACTACACGATGGGAGGACGAAATTAAAAAAGTCGCTGGCCCATTGTGGTGGCAAATAGCACAGGATAGAGAGAAGTGGATTTCACTGGAGGAGGCCTTTACCCAACCTGGGGACCTTGCTAATAATTAATCATAGTGTTATAGTAAATAGTAAATTAAGAAGTAATGTAGCAGGATCAAATAAAAGGCTTTTTATTTTTATTTTATTTTATACTTACAGTTACAGTTCATGAAGATTTGTAAATATTGACCGCCGAGTATGTGGAAACAATTACCGTACTTTATTATCAATAGTGTAGTACTACTGTATCTATAATTTATCGAGTTTATTACTATAGATTTACTTGGTTTTGAACTTTTTTATGGAAGTAGGCCCAGTCATTACATGTTTTTCTACTATGTTGTGACGCACGATGAAACATACATACCTATATGAAACGAGGACACTTAAACATACATATCCAGAAAAAAAATCTATTATGCCTTCAACAATCTCGGCAACACGCGTGGTACAGTCAACAGCAAAAGTAGATGATCAAGATCAGAAATTCAATACTAATGAACGGAGTTCGCGTCAGAACTGTGTGGCGTCGAAGTGATTCAAAAGTATGTGATTGTAAATTATACCAAACATTTACTACTAGTACAGCTGCCATATATTCGTGATCAGTTTTGACTCCAAAAGTTATTAACTCAATTCGCATCAGAACTAAGGAGTGAAAAAAATTTACAAAACTAGTGAACAGTTAAAATCAAAAATTAAATGATGAAACTGAGGCCACGTTATCATGAGGCATATAATTCATCCATCCTTATTTTTTAATTAACCCAGTCATTTAATTTGTTATGTTTTACGGAAAATCTGCTGAATTGGATAAAAATTTGCATATTGAAAGTATGCCAAATTTCATCCAATTGAACCCCTAAAAAAGCATATGTTCATTAAAAAAACTTTTTTCCAAAAAAAACAAGCGACTTCCAAAAAAACACTACAAAGTGAAAAAAGCGTTTTTTTTTTCACTTAGAAGTCGGTGTCTTTGGATCTGTGTTTTAGTTTTTTGCCACCGATTTCCAAAATTAAAGTTATTTTTCACTTTGAAGTGTTTTTTTTGGAAGTCGGTTGTATTTTTTTGTAAAAAGTTTTTATTTTTCACTTTCTAGTGGGTCAGTTTGTAATTTATCTAAGTTACAATAGCCCAATGTCAACTGCTCATCACTTTTAACAACATATTGCTTTTCCCGATGCAGGGACGTTAATTGTTGAGGAGTTCTCCTAGTAAAAACCAGGAGAACTGGAGCTCCATGGTGAAGGCATCATCATCACTATGCATTTTGACGAGCATAAATTACTTAGCAACCATATTAAAGTAATCGAATCGCAACCAGTGAAATACTTAGGTATAATTGAGTAGTTCCGATGCCCATCTGTGGTCTTCATCATCAGTTCCACTTCAGCAAATGGTGCTTTTCGAGAGCGAATGCACGAGTTACTATAAAAAATACCCAAATCACTATAGGTGTGCCTATAAAATTTGAGGATTTACCTCGATTTCCATGGGATCCCTTCATCAGATTCTGACTTGGTGACAATGGGACCACATCGAGAGTATACCCTTTCAAACAAAAAAAGAAGTATGAAGTAGTTATGCCTGAACATACGTAAAACAAAATATATACATTCAGTAAAAAAAGTATCGGGAATGGATGATTTGTTTATGGTTCCAAATTCAAATTTTTGTTTTTTTGTAGTTGTGAGATTGGCACAACTGTTTTCCATTTTGGCGCGGAGTTTGAGTTGCATCTGTTATTTATATTAAATACAGTGCTGGTTTTAGTAATATCATCAATTTTGCATCGCCAATGGAATTTCGTGTTCGGAGTCACTGAAAATGTTACAGAAGGCTTACGGTGAATCGACTTTATCAAAAACTCGTGCTTATGAGTGGTTCAAAGCGTTTAAAAGCGGTTGAGATGTGATGGAAGATTTGCCTCGCTCTGGTAGGCCGTCAACGTCTGCAACTGAAGTTAACATCGCAAAAGTGAAGGAAATAGTGACTGAAAATCCCCATTCAACTCGGAGAGAGATAGCCGCCGAACTTTCTGTATCTCACGAGTCGATCCGTACCATTTTAACTAATCATTTGGGTATGAAACATGTTGCTGCTCGGCTAGTCCCAAAAGATCTGAATTTTCTCCAAAAACTCAATCGCCTGAAAGTCGCTGAGGACATGCTAGAACGAGTCAGTTCGGACCCAACATTCATGAAACGCATTGTTACTGGTGACGAGACGTGGGTTTACGAGTTTGACATGCAAACTAGTCAACAAGCTTCGGAGTGGCGCCTTCCAACTGAACCGAAACCGAAAAAACCACGCCAAAGTCGATCAAAAGTCAAAGTCATGTTGACTGTTTTCTTTGACTATCGCGGTGTAGTGCACTCTGAATTCTTACCGGAAGGTCTAACGGTAAATAAAGAATATTATTTGAGCGTTATGCGGCGTTTAAGAGAGCAAATTCGACGAAAAAGGCCAGATTTGTGGAAAGAAAATTCTTGGATTTTGCACCACGACAATGCGCCTTCGCACAAGGCTATCATTGTGAACGAATTGTTAACCAAACACTCAACAAATACCATCCAGCAACCACCATATTCACCAGATATGGCTCCTGCTGACTTTTTTCTTTTTCCTAAACTCAAATTACCACTTCGTGGCACCCGTTTTCAATCGATAGAAGACAAAGGAGAATTCGCGGCGAGAACTGTACTCAATTCCGGAAGCAGCGTTTAAAAATGTTTTTATGAATGGATTATTCGTTGGCGCAAGTGTATCGTTTCTAAAGGAGCATACTTTGAAGGTGATAAAATAAATTTGGATGAATAACAGACATTTTGTGTATTATTGATCTTTTCCCGGTACTTTCTTGACAGAGTAGTATATATATATAAACATCCGAATTGATTACCTCCTCCTTTTTCAGAAGTCGGTTAAAATCATATAAGAAGAACTAACTAAGAACTTAATAGAAAAACTTTACTATTTTAATTGTGTTTTTTTGTAACTTCTGTCAAATGTTTAAAAGTAGCTGATGTGATACAAAACGATAATTCAATAAATATTATTATCTTTGCATGTTTGTGATTTTTTGTCAATGTTCAAAAGTAGCTGATGCGATACAAAATCATAACTCTAATGATTGTTTTTGCCCAGTCGGCTACAATATATTATTAATACCGGAAGGTAGATTGATAGTTTTATATTTAGGGCATTACCTACATGCCAAATGTTGGTTTTCCAGTTGCCAAATGTTAGGAGATATTCCAATAAAGAAGTAATGAATGCTTGCTCACCGTGACACCTACTCTTCTCATTATATCACTAACACTCAATCCGTCTTCATGCAAGGATAATAGGTCTTTGCCTATGAAATTGCCGTTTTGTATGAAAAAATTTAAACGAATTTTTTTCATGTATTTTTTATTTGTATTAATCAAAGTAATCACCCATGCAATCAATGCATCTTTGCAAACGCAGTGGTAGTTTATTGATGCCCTTCTTAAAGAAAACAGCTGGACGGGACGGCAACTAATTCTTCAAAGGCATTTTGTACTGCCTCTCGGGTATTGAATTTTTTTCCCGCCAAGAAGTTATCCAAATTCTGAAAAAAGTAGTAGTCTGTAGGCGCAAGGTCTGGTAAGTAGGGGTGAGCATTACACATCTGCAGTAATGCTCACCCCGTTTGGTAAGATGCTGTGATGAATCACACCGGCGCTAGACCACCAAACAGTGACCATCACTTTTCTATGGGTAAGTTTTCGTTTAGGGCATTGTTTAGGTGCTGAACCAGGATCCAACCAACTTGCTGAGCGCTTGCGGTTATCAAACAGAATCCATTTTTCATCGCAGGTAACAATGCGGTTCAAAATTCCTTCATTTGTGTGTCTGTTGAGCAGTGCAAGGCACGTCTCGACGCGTACTTCGCGCTGGCGATCATTGAGTTCGTGGGGCACCCATTTGTCAAGCTTTTTTACCTTGCCAATTTGACGCAAATGGACCAATATTGTTTTGACGCTAACGTCGAAAGCTGCTGCTAATTCAGCCGTAGATTGTGTATCATCAGCTTCCACAATCGCCTTTAATTCGTCATTGTCGACCAAAGTCTTCGGACGACCGCGAGGTTCAATTTTTCAGGTCGAAATTTCCAGAACGGAAGCGAGCAAACCAATAACAGGTGGTGCGTTGGTTTGTAGTGTTAGCTCCGTAAACGTCGTTGATGTTGCGTGCCGCTTGTGCCGCGTTGCTGCCACGACGGTATTCATATTCCATAATTACTCGAATTTTTAACGTACCCATGATGACGAAAAAGATTAAATGCGATGAAAATGTAACACTAATCAATAAACACATGACTACTTTTGAAAAAAAAAACCAAGTTTATAAAATAAAATTAATTTGAAATTAGAATTCTTAGCCAAACAAAAATTATTTTGATTTGAAATGGCCAGTACTGCAGAACGGCACTTTCATAAGTAAAGACCTAATATAATTCTATGTCGTTCATGCTCTGTTATATGGTGTGTCATATTTTTAATCTATTAGTTCTTGGCTATAATAAATCAATGCAATAGACAACAGACGCACTCAACGCTAACAGTGCGACAAAAGCGCAACAAGTCAATATAAGTAGGTAATGCCCTAAAGATAAAACTATCAATCTACCTTCCGGTTTTTAATATATTGTAGCCGACTGGGCAAAAACAATAATTGAGTTATGATTTTGTATCGTCAGCTACTTTTGAACATTGACAAAAAATCACAAACATGCAAAGATAATAATATTTATTGAATTATCGTTTTGTATCACATCAGCTACTTTTAAACATTTGACAGAAGTTACAAAAAAAATACAATTAAAATAGAAAAGTTTTTCTATTATATGATTTTAACCGACTTCTGAAAAAGGAGGAGGTAATCAATTCGGATGTTTATATATATATATATTTATTATTGGCATAACTACTTCATACTTCTTTTTTGTTTGAAAGGGTATACTCTCGATGTGGTCCCATTGTCACCAAGTCAGAATCTGATGAAGGGATCCCATGGAAATCGAGGGAAACCCTCAAATTTTATAGGCACACCTATAGTGATTTGGGTATTTTTTATAGTAACTCGTGCATTCGCTCTCGAAAAGCACCATTTGCTAAAGTGGAACTGATGATGAAGACCACAGATAGGCATCGGAACTACTCAATTATACCTAAGTATTTCACTGGTTGCGATTCGATTACTTTAATATGGTTGCTAAGTAATTTATGCTCGTCAAAATGCATAGTGATGATGATGCCTTCACCATGGAGCTCCAGTTCTCCTGGTTCTTACTAGGAGAACTCCTCAACAATTAACGTCCCTGTATCGGGAAAAGCAATATGTTGTAAAAGGTGATGAGCAGTTGACATTGGGCTATTGTAACTTAGATAAATTACAAACTGACCCACTAGAAAGTGAAAAATAAAAACTTTTTACAAAAAAATACAACCGACTTCCAAAAAAAACACTTCAAAGTGAAAAATAACTTTAATTTTGGAAATCGGTGGCAAAAAACTAAAACACAGATCTAACGACTTCTAAGTGAAAAAAAAACTATTATTTTTCACTTTGTAGTGTTTTTTTTTGGAAGTCGCTTGTTTTTTTTTGTAAAAAAGTTTTTTTTAATGAACATATGCTGTTTTAGGGGTTCAATTGGATGAAATTTGGCATACATTCAATATGCAAATTTTTATCCAATTCAGCAGAATTTCCGTAAAACATAACAAGTTAATTACTTTACATTACTGGGTTAATTAAAAAATAAGGATGGATGAATTATATGCCTCATGATAACGTGGTCTCAGTTTCATCATTTAATTTTTGATTTTAACTGTTCACTAGTTTTGTAAAATTTTTTTCACTCCTTAGTTCTGATGCGAATTGAGTTAATAACTTTTGGAGTCAAAACTGATCACGAATATATGGCAGCTGTACTAGTAGTAAATGTTTGGTATAATTTACAATCACATACTTTTGAATCACTTCGACGCCACACAGTTCTGACGCGAACTCCGTTCATTAGTATTGAATTTCTGATTTTGATCATCTACTTTTGCTGTTGACATTACTTAAGTTTAATTTCAAACCAAACAATAATAAAAAGAATTTGTATAATTTTAACCGCTATTACTTTGAGACTTCTTCTTCGGGAAATCGATCACTTTTCCGATGTTTTTTTTTATCGTATCTTATTTGCTATATGCATTATTTGACATATTTTTTGATCATCGAAGTATCATGTGTCATAGGTATTATTTTACCAAATTATATTTCGCTGATTTACATAAAAACTTTTTGCTATTAAAAAAGTTCAAAAGAGGCTACGGCCAATAGGCCGTAGCCTCTTTTGAACTTTTTTCATTTGCCAAATGATTTATTGCCATATTTTCACCACACCGAAACAACATTTTACGGAATATTTATCACAAATATATATAGCCGCTTACTTGGTAGCATTTTTAATTTGAAATTTAAATAGTGTCATAAAAATTCAATATGTAGGTAGTGCTACAAAATTTGGAGTCAGAAACGAATCGCTGCAAAACCAACTTCACGCAGTCTTGTCTGCCCTACCCCTAGAGTGTTATATATAATAAATCGTAAGCTCGCTTGGGGCCGCCTAAACCCCGCAGCGCCGGAGCCGTGACAGAAATAATGCTTGCTTCATGTTGCATGCCTGTTTGCATGTAACATCTTGTTTGAGCTACCATTTATTTCAGAGATTGAACTTAAGATGTCGTTCGATTCATTTCAGAAACCAAAGTGTCCTTATTAGGTGATCAAAAAAGGAAAAGAAAGTAAGCGTTTTAAACAAATTTGTGCGGTAAAATTTAACAAATAATGCATATTTTTCTCGCCGACGTTATGGGAAGGCTATCAACACTTATTTTACCTATAAATACCTACTGTTTTATAGGCAATATATGTGTTACCGGCAATCTGTATAATCCGGTATTCTATAGAATACCTAGGCATTGTATAGAATGCCTTAAACATTCAGGTAATGTCTGAATTAGTATTCATTTTATATTTGGTCTAAGGTATTCTATACAATACCGAATACGCAGCCGGCAATGTGTGTAAAAGACGATAGCAGGGAAAGGGGAGACGTGTGGGGCGGCAGTAACGCTACGATCACACGACGACATAAATTTCTTAGTCGAACGTAATAAAGTTTAGTGGCAGTAGCATTTTAATACATACACACGAGCGGTTTTTTACCGAATGCCGAAAAAAAATGAATACGACAAAGTATGGGCGCGAATTATGGTAAATTAAAATTGGGCTAACAACTATTTCAAAATGATATTGATTTAGATTTATAACATTTGTAGGATTACATATTTTTCATTTATTTCTGGAAATTTTAAAACTCGCTTAGACAAGTCGGGGTAAAAAGCTAGTATTTACTTAACAAAATGCAGACGCGACTCCATTCTCATCCCTAGGCTTTTTGCCTTTGACATTTTACACATTCTTGACACATTGATGTTTGAAGTATTTCAAAATGTATTTTAAAATGAAAACATTTATTTAAGCGTGTGTCTTGAGTTAAAATGTGAGATTAACGCTGTATTAACAGACACTCCAATATAGAAAATAAAGTGTTTACCCTATATGGCTTTGAGAGATGAAAACATTGGAGGATCTAGTTCGTACTTACAAGTAAAGGTGATGACTTGGAGATGATATTCTGTTCAAACTATTGCTATTAATTTCCTGGAAAACGAGTCCATTGTAGCCTTCAGGTAAGAACTCCCAACGACGTTGTACTTTATTTAGTTTTGCTCTTATTTTGTACCAATTTTACAAATAATTCAAAAGTTGGCGCGAATAGAAAAATATTACGTTGTACGAGTATATTGTTGGCCATAAAAATATACTTTCACATGGTTCAGACACTTTTCTAACACTAAATTTTATTTTAAACTGCTAAACTTGTACCATTTACTGATAAAAAAAATATTTAAATTACGAAAATCTCAGAGCTCCGATTTGCAAAAAAGTGACACAGATTCTACCCGCAAGAGCTCCACGGAGCGTCTGAAGAACTGAACAAATGAGAGAGACGCAAAAACTTTTGCAAGGCAAAAAATGAGATGAGGATAATAAGAGTGTAGCTCGGAATAAAAAAAACGTAAGTGCTGAAATTAATTTTCGGATTTCATAACACAAAAGTATTATTAAATCGAAATCTGTTCAGTTGAATCCTCGATAAGGTTATTTTATATGCTTTAAAGTAATTTTCATAGGATCAATTTAAAGCGTTGTGACTCGTAGCTAAAAAAAAGTAAAAAGATATTTCGAACTTTGTGATTTTTTTCTTCGCATCGTGTATTCCTTCAGTTGAATACTAGATCATACAGTCAAAAAGCATATACCGTAATCTCACATACCTGTTCCAGGTACCTAACAAGATACGCTAAACCGAAAACCGGTCTTAAACTAAATATATCCCCTTAATAGTCGAAATTCATTCAGCCGTTTGGAAGGTACGAGGTAACAAATTTACAAACATACATACGAGATACGCGCGAAAAACGTTTCATCCTTGGCAGTCGGGTAAAAATAAAATTAGGTACCTCACGGTTATTGCCATTTCTAGAAAATCACAAACAAAGTATTCTGAAAAATACCACACCGAAAAATGGTGGTCGTCCTCGGTTAAAGCTGCTGATCTTACAAAGGCTGCCTTTGAAAGATGCCAAGGAGATTAAGGTAATAAATAGAAGGTACTTATCATGTCTGATACCTTAGAAGTATCAATGAAAATAAGTTCCCTTTTTAATACACCCACGGTGAAAGACAACCTTTGAAGCTAGGGAACAAAATATCTGAGAGAGGACAATGCGCTACGATGCAGCGTTTGATTCACAAATAGTATGTTTGGTATAACTTTAACTTATGATTATTTACCTCTAAGATTTTAATATATTTAAAAATCAAATTATAAATCTGAGATGGCAGACTCGGTCGGCGAGATCTCGCAGTGGGTTTGAAAAATAGGTAGAGTAGGTAAGCTCCTAAGGGATAAAGTCTAAAGGTGTCTTTTGCCTTGGGTTAGTTTGCACCCTACACTGTATTCAGTATGTTTATTGTGTATTACAACGAATTAGGTACTTGTTCACGAGATATAGCCCGCTGACAAACTGTCGGATGGACGGCTTTACAGTGAAAGCTGATTAAATAGAGTTTTGTTGCACAAACCAGCAATATATAGTTATTTTAGTGAATTTTTACTAAAAACGTGAGGGTGTGGAAATTTCCAGGACTTTTTCCACTTCACAGTAAAATATTGTTACTGTGTTGTGGAGGAAGCCCTTTGACAACTATAAATACCAGTGATTATGATCAATAAAATAATTTTTAAGTGGCAATTAGATAATGATGTGAGGGAAGCAGTTTGTAAAGGTAGCCGTATGGGCTCGCAGTCTCGCACATGGCAGATGTGGTCCGAGGGAGGGAGGGTCGTGGAGGTCATGCACCCCCTCAAAACCGTACACGTCAAATTGACAAACCTAAAAATATCACGATCATTTAAACTACAGTTAACCGGGGTAGTACTAAAAAAATCTTGCATTATTGATATCATTTCTAGTTGGCTTTTGCATCATTAACTAAGCAAGTTGTATGTTAAAGTCAAATAAGTAACTTCGATGACACTATGGATTGTAAAAATTTACCTTACCTATCTATCTATCTATACCTATATTCCGAGGCGGCTACAATTTGCGAGCTTACTACACTGTAACATCTGCAGTTTTCAAAAAAACATCTATATGTACCTATTGTAGCGAAATAAAAGATGTTATCGCATAAACCACGTATCATAAAATTTTGCTCTTTTTGAAAAAAAAATGAAATCAAATGTAAGTATAAAAAATATAAAAACAGTCAAATAAAAATACACTAAAATATTACGTACTGGTGATTAAATTTTGAAGCAAAAAAAAATGGAAAAAGAATCGGTCACGGTTTTAAATTTGTTAGCAAAAACCACCTTTAAGTTAGCGAACTTCTACAGCTTCAGATAGTGATTGCAATCAATACTGAGATTTGGAAGCGCCTCAAGTTACAAATAGGAGTTGACTTTGCAACTCTTAGACAATATGCAAATAGGAAATAACCAGGAAAAACAAATTAATAATAGGAAAGAAATGCAAACTAATAACATCAACAAAATTTAAATATCTATTTTTAAATAAAGTGCGTGGATATCCCGGAGATCGATGGATTGATGTTCAACTGGATCACGTTTTCTAATAGAACTCTGAACTATGTTGTATTGCTCACGGTTACTAGGAAAGAATCTCCTTTATTACGGGAGGTAGACCGTGGACCGTGGATCGTAGACTGAAGACCGATACCGTCGGCTGCGATCGGTATCTACAGCAAATAACGAAATATGAGCGACGTAATTCTCGAACAGAAATTCTAATAAAGAAAGGAAATATTCACGTACCGGTCTTGTGTTTAAATAAATAAACCTTCCGATGTTTTTGATGTTTTTGAACTCCTTGAAGAAATTTTATATAAAAAACTTAGTACATCGAAACTGGGTAGGTACTTTATGATCAATTTACAATAAGTATTCAATTCACTTGATTCAAGATAAAATTGTCATTTAAAATTCAATCCAAACGTTCACCAGATACTGAAAATATTTTTTGACCAATTTTCCTTTGACATTTTGAAGGAATCTGAATTTGAATTCCTTTTGTTCAGAAGAAAAAATACTGTCCACAACAAAAGAGGTTAAATCAAGAACAAATAGTTTAAAACAGATAAAACTATTATGCAGTATACACAATGCTGCAATATCCCCTTTCTAAAAAAAAGGACGAAAGTACGAAAGAGACAAGAGAAAAACATTATCAAGTTTAGAAAGCAAAACTAATGACAACCCCTATAATAACAGGAAGAAAAAATAATTAAAGTGCAATAAGAATTAAGCTAGATTAGACTAAATCATTAAATAGTAAGTAAACCTAAAGAATGACATCGAAGTGCAACTGATACATAATTAAAACGTAGACTCCTTCATCTAATCGTTATCAGTGCGAGCTCGCGATACGCTAATTAAATCTAAAGTAAAGAAGAAAAAACAGTCGAACTAAATCAAATAATAGTAGCCTAATTAAATTAATGTATCACTAATCTACTACTACCTAAAGAAAACAAACCCAGGGATCCTCAATAAATATAAGATCAATACCAAATAATCGACCATAAAGTCCAAAACCAAGAATGGCTTAAGTTGAAGAGAAAAATAAGAACCTAAGTCCGAGCAATTCAAAGAATTGAAGCAAAAGTGGAACGAGTCCAATACAAGAAGAAAGAAAAAATTAACTAATCATTAAATATGAATTTAGGTAATGATATATAAATCAAAACAATTTCTCCCATCCCAACGGGGAAACAAGGCTTGTTTACAAGTTTCATGACACCAAAATCCATCACAATTAATCATCGATAAGAATTTATCGACAACTTCACAACACTAAATCGATTAAATATTTATCGAAAATAATTTATCGTCACTTTCCCAACACTACATCTGTCAATATGCCTAAGTCAAAATATATATATTGACAAATGCCAAGTACAAGGAGCGATGACAATTTGAAAACACTTTGGCTGCAAATAGTTCCGTAAAGAACAATAAAAGAATGGCTGGTAATAAGAATTAAATTAAGCCATATAAAGAAGTTTTTATGTTTATAAAAACCTTACGGGAATAAGGAATCATTCTGAAAAAAAAAACATGAAATAATGAGTCAAGAAACATTACAGAAAAATTATTTTAGGATATCTTTAATATGATACTGTCCCGAATGGACTGAATCACAATCCTCAAGTAAAAATATGGTTTTTGAAATGACTCTAGCAACGCGACACTTAACAAATCGTGGAGCAAGCTTTCCAGAAAAGTAATCAGCACCAGAAGATCTAGAGAAATTACGTCTCCATACAGTGTCACCTACGTTCAGAGTGATAGCCGTTCGATTGGCATTGTATGCGCGCGATTTACGGAGGAAAGCTAAAGAAAGATTATCAGCAACCTTAGCATAAACTTCGCCAAGAGAAGATAGATTCGAGGCGTGACGATTACGACTGTCGGCCAAATTAGAGCTTTGAGTCTGACTATTCGCACGGCTAGGATCCATAACAACTTCTCTACCGAACATGAGAAAGTTTGGTGTAAAACCTGTGGCTAAATTAATACAAGAGTTGAGATAGAGCTTAACTTTAGGCAACAACTTGGCCCAATTTCTTTGATTCTCACTAACTAAAATACTTAAACATGTAACAATACTCTGATTATAACGTTCAACTGTATTTGTTTGAGGCGTATAATAAGGCGTGTAAGTCGGAGAATCTATATGAAAAGATCTGAGAATATTTAAAAAATGATTACTACGAAACACCGTAGCATTGTCACAAAGAATAGCACGTGGTACTCCAAAAATTGAAAAATATCTCAGATTCTAACGCTTTAACAACAGAACTAGCATAAACCTTCTTAAGCGGGACTAACCAAATATATTTAGAAAATACATCGACCATAGACAAAATATATTTATACCCATAATAGGCAATCGGTAAAGGATCAATTAAATCGACAGAAATTAATTGTAGGGGCAAATTCACATCTTTTGGATACAACATTTGACCTCGTGTTTGGGTATTTGCGATTTTGTAAGCCTTGCAAATTTCGCAATTCCTCAAAGTCTCAGTAACATCCCGGAACATATTCGGCCAGTAAAATATATCTCTTATCTTATGATATGACTTGGTGACACCTGGATGTACTGAAGGAAATTCGTTATGTACCTACCTCCCAAATCGCGGCAGGTACCTTCTCAGCAGGTAATACAACACGCCAAGGATCTGAAGCCAAAGGAGAAGTAATAGGCATACGTCTTAAAAGAACACCATTCTGAATGGCGTAAGCAGGAAACATTTGAGGTGTATCACGAGCGCCTATATACACCTTTTTATACCACCTATCGGTAGTTTGCTCAGGTCCTTGATCAAAAGTGACCGGGCTTGCATAAATTCTAGATAAGGCATCCGGGACAACGTGTTGTGTTCCCTTGCGATGGACAATGTCAAAGGTATATTGAGAAATGACTGTTGCCCAGCGCGCTAAACGACCAGAAGGGTTGTTTAGGAAGCCACTTTAAACAAAGACTTTAATGACAGAAAACTTCATTCCATCAAGATAACAGCGAAAATGTTTTATAGAATCTAAAACTGATAAAAGCTCGCGTTCAGTTGTACTATAATTACGCTCAGCTTTAGAAAACAAACGAGAATAATAAGCTATAGGATGTTCGACGTTATTGATTGTCTGTGAAAGAACAGAACCAAGACCAACAACAGCTAACGCATCGCATTGTAGAACGAATGGTTTGGAAAAATCAGGACACGTCATAACAGGAGTATTTACTAATGCCTGTTTCTACTTTATAAATGCTTCTTCATCAGCTGCGTCATACCAATCTATAGGATCTCTACCTTTTCTTTTACCAATAAGAGCGGTAAGAGGTGCAATAATTGAAGAAAAACTACCAACAAAACGTCTATAATATGAACACATTCCAATAAAACCTCTTAGCGATTTAGCGGCAGTAGGTAAGTCTGTTCAAAACTTTGCGAGATGGCTCTGGAAATCTTTAGAAACTAAAATCAAATCGTCGACGTATCCAAAAACACAATCGTCGCTAGTTGAAGTGAATTCAAAATTAACAATTATGTCAGTAAGACGTTGCATCTCTGATGCCGCATTCTTAAGTCCGAATGGCATCCTGACAAATTCAAATAATCCACGTTGTAGAACAATAAAAGCAGTCTTTTCACAACTTTCCTTATCAGCGAGAGGGATCTGCCAAAAAGCACTTCTAAAATCGAGGGAAGTTATATATCTCGCACCACGAAGTTTATCGAGAATATCGTGTATACGAGGGAGAGGATATGAATCTCTAATTGCAACACTATTTGGCTTTCTGCTGTCTACACAAAATCGGACGGAACCATCCTTTTTAGTTACCTAACCACAGGACTTGCCCAAGGTGAGCGAGAAGGTCGGATTACACCCATTTCCAGCATCTTATCTATCTCCTCGTTTAATATTTTTAACTTAACTGGCGAAAGAGGGTAGAACCTTTGCCTAATTGGCTGACCTGTAGTATTGATTTTGTGAGAAAGCCAAGTAGTTTTACCTAAACCAATTCGATCTGACGAAATAATTTGAAACTCATCAATGACCTTTTGTAAACTCAGCTCTTGTGCAGGTAGTAGCACATTACGGGGATGTATGTATCGGGCGTCACACACACTAGATACTTGGGGAGGGAAATTGTTTAGAGAGGGAAGGAACATGTTTCCTTTAATATTTTTGTTAAAAGCCTTACTAAAAGCCGACGTCAAACCAAATTTATTCCAAAACTCTATACCTAAAATGACAGAATACGTCATAGAACGAGCTACCAAAAACTCGTGGACAAAAGTTGTACTATTGAAGTTAACTGGAAGAAAAACACTTCCTAAAATATCAATTGGGGAACTATTAGCAGAAATAACCCTTGGAAAAGAATTATTAGTGTCCAATGAGACATCTAGCTCGTTGGTTAAACTTTCACTTACTAGGGACATTTGAGCACCAGAGTCAAGAAGAGCCTTTATTTACCAAACGATTGCATAGTAAAATTTCAATAAAGGGTCTATGATCGGAAGAATCAGTGGTTATCACTGGTGAAACAGTACGTGAAAATTCGTGCTGCCGATGGGTTAAACATTTTTTATGATTGCATTTTGGACAATCCCGTGTAATAAAACCAGGGGTGCGGCATTTAAAGCACACCATCCCAGGTACATCTGGGCAAGAAGATAAGAATGTCCGCTCTTGTTGCATTTAAAACATAAAAGAGTTTGACAACCAGATGTTTTAAAATTAGTAGGGTTTGAAGGTAGTTTTGAGGGATGGCTTGGAAGGTTTTTATATGTGGATGGCTGACTAGGGTCGTTAACACTAGCAACAGTTTTTGAGGGTTTTTGTATATAACTTTCAAAATGAGATGCAACTCAAAAAGCGAATGGATGTCGTAGAACTTTTTGATGGAAAGTAATGGTAAAAATTTGGGCAACATGTTATGGGAAAAAATCTCTACCAAATAGGGTTCGTCAATAGGTTTTCGTAATTTGTCGTTTAAGTGGTTTACTCCTATTACGAAATCTTTAACGGATTGGTCGGAACGCTGTTTCAAATTGCGAACTTCTTGTTCCGTCCGAAAATCAAAATCGGCAGAACCGAAGGTTTTAAAGAAAGCCTGCCTAACTTCAGGATAAGATAAATGAGAACGACGTATTGACCTGTAATACTGTTGAACAATACCAGTTAGAACTTCGTGAAAACGTTTCACGACATAAGAATCTGTTATATTATCAGCCTCCTTGTATTCATCTATGCACGCAAAAAATTCACGAACGCAAGTATTCCCATCAAACTTAATATTCCACCTTGAGAGTGAAAAATGTTTTCTGAAAAATTGTGGACTATCCTCCGATTTTATTGAGGAGGGGAGAAGTGACTGCGTTGAAGCACGAGTAGTTCTTGGTGGGAGAGGTATGGAAATAATAGGACTGCTACGTCGACGCGGGATCTCATAAACAGGATTATCTTCTTCTGACATGTTTGATCACTAAACAAACAGAAAATAAACGACTAGAAAGTAAAAACGAGTTAAACAGTAAAATGTGCAATAACGAATCAACCGGCAACTAAATCAACAATCGGTTGAGAATCAAAAGAGCAATTAGATCAAAGCAAAAAAAAAACTTGGTGAACAGCTGAATCTACGCACAAAGGAAATAATCGATCAATAATCGCAATAGGAATAGTCAAGCTGTGGTCAAAATCTAGACAAACTAACAACCAAGTATACGAGCTTACCTTATAACACGAAGCTTATATAAATTCGTACACCTCGCTCGCACACGTTACAGGATCTAAGCTACAACTAGCTAAAGGTATGAAATGAAATTCAGGAAAAATATATTTGTTGGGAAGAAATAAAAGAGTCGTATAATTCTAAAGTTTTACAAGATTACTTTAAAGAAATCATGTTTACAAATCATTCAATAAATGAAAATAAATCAGCAATGTTCATCAATTAATGTTTCTGACGTTTAATGGAACAATCGAGACTATGAAAATCCACAAGTGCGCTTCTGGAATGTTTTTCAAAAAATCTGGAATCTGAAACAGACTATAGGGATAAAACAATGATAAAAGTTTGTTCGAACAGAACAACCACACACACAGTTAAAAAAAAAAATAGTTTTCGAAGTCAAATAATTTAGTAAGTTGAAAAAGTACTCACTTTTGTTCGGGCGCCATTTTGTAGCGAAATAAAACATGTTATCGCATAAAACACGTATCATATAATTTTGATTTTTTGAAAAAAATGAAATCAAATGTAAGTATAAAAAAATATAAAAAACAGTCAAATACAAAAATACACTAAAACATATTTCGTACTGGTGAATAAAATTTTTCCGCGCCATTTTGTAGCGAAATAAAAGATGTTATCCCATAAAACACGTATCATATAATTTTGCTTTTTTGAAAAAAATGAAATCAAATGTAAGTATAAAAAAATATAAAAACAGTCAAATACAAAAATACACTAAAACATATTTCGTACTGGTGAATAAAATTTTTAATTTTGAAGCAAAATAAAATGCGAAAGAAATCCGTCACAGTTTTAAATTTGTTAGCAAAAACTACCTTTAAGTAAGCGAACTTCTACAGCTTCAGATAGTGATTGCAATCAATACTGAGATTTGGAAGCGCCTCAAGTTACAAATAGGAGTTGACTTTGCAACTCTTAGACAATATGCAAATAGGAAATAACCAAGAAAAACAAATTAATAATAGGAAAGAAATGCAAACTAATAACATCAACAAAATTTAAATATCTATTTTTAAATAAAGTGCGTGGATATCCCGGAGATCGATGGATCGATGTTCAACTGGATCACATTTTCTAATAGAACTCTGAACTATGTTGTATTGCTCACGGTTACTAGGAAAGAATCTCCTTTATTACGGGAGGTAGACCGTGGACCGTGGATTGAAGACCTTGGACCGTAGACCGAAGACTGAAGACCGATACCGTCGGCTGCGAACGGTATCTACAGCAGATAACGAAATATGAGCGACGTAATTCTCGAACAGAATTTCTAATAAAGAATGGAAATATTTACGTACCGGTCTTGTGTTTAAATAAATAAACCTTTCGATGTTTTTGATGTTCTCACTTCTTGAAGAAATTTTATATAAAAAACTTAGTACATCGAAACTGGGTAGGTACTTTATGATCAATTTACAATAAGTATTCAATTCACTTGATTCAAGATAAAATTGTCATTTAAAATTCAATCCAAACGTTCACCAGATACTGAAAATATATTTTGACCAATTTTCCTTTGACATTTTGAAGAACCGGAATTTGAATTCCTTTTGTTCAGAAGAAAAAATACTGTCCACAGCAAAAGAGGTTAAATCAAGAACAAATAGTTTAAAACAGATAAAACTATTATGCAGTATACACAATGCTGCACTATGTATGATATAAAGAAACCATAGCGTTACTGAGACAGAGAACAAAATTTTTTCAGACCCACTTCGCCCGCTCTAGCATCTTTAGCTCTCCATTTTGCGCTTAAATCGACAAAAACATCTATACCTACTATGTGTGATAAAAAGAAAATCTATCGTTTTTAAGTCAAGGACCACAATATTTTTCGGGCTTGCTTCGCTCTCCCTGGCATCCTTAGATGTGCGGTATTCGCTTAAGTTTTAAGTTGACATAAAAACATATATTATGTAGCAATGTAAGATAAGTAGAAAATTATCGTTTCTGAGTCAACTAGAATTTTTCGGGGCTCACTTCGTTCGCCGTGGTACTCACTTTCTTCTCCTAAAATTGTTTGTCCGAAAATCATTATCCATTTCATAAAAAAAAACTATGTTAAGAATATTATTATTAGAAATAAACATTAGATATGTAATATAACTTTTATTGAGAACGGTTTAATGTCTTTTGTATACCTATTGATTGTAATATTTATGACTAACGGATGTAGAATATAATTATTATATTTAGGGATTTCAATTTTATGGCATGTGATATTAAGTTCAGGTAAGTTATCATTCGGACAAAAATGATGATTAGGATAAAAAAAGTTATGGCACTTTAAATTATAAATAAAAAATCTAGGTGACACAATAGAGAACCGCTCGCCATTGTATCCTTAACTCTCCAGAAAAATACTAAGGTATCCTAGACACGGTGCTAAAAATTGTCGAGCCCGCTTCGCTTGCTCGTAACTCATCGTAGGCGCTTCAAATTTCACCCCAGCTCGGCGAGAACTTAAAGATATTGTTGTCATAAATTTTGTAAATGTCTCCTTAATACGAATGCGATGGGGCATTTACCATTAAGTGAGCGAGCCCGTAATCACATTTGGAAAAATTTCGGGACCCACCACTACCATATTTTTTCGGCTGGATCCGCCCCAGTCGGAGACGATGGTGGCGGATTCATAAAAAAGTGGGTGCATTTCTTTTATGAGTTTGTAATGATATTTCATTTTTGTGCAAAAATCCTTTTTCTCGACATACTTTGGGTATTCATGCTACCTGACCCCCCAAAGTTGATGGCTGCGACCGCGCCTGGCGCAAACACAGTCATGCTAAAAGCAGATTAATTTATCATAATAAGAAACATGACTCTGTCCGTCTGTTCGTTTGATACATGTCGATATCTCAACAATGGATTTAGAAACCTGACACACGCATCCGTCCACACATCGTTCACCGACTGTCCTAGAACTCCTTGAATAAGATGTAAGATAGCTAGGATAATTTTCGAATTTCACACGGTCGTAGCCGCTGGCAGACGCTAACAATTAATCTTACACGTGTTTGAGATGAATTTGCTCGTGCTTTTGTTATTTTTAGACGCGAACGTCGAAGGGGACTCCTACATAATTACGTAGGAGTCATTGAGAGACCATCCTTCGGGGAAAAGTTATTGTTAAAGTGCTTATTATGAATAGTTATATATTGTGCAAGGCTGCAAAGTTGTTTTTTGACGCGAATTCTTGTATTGAATCTTGGTTTCAAAGGTACGAGACGCAGAATAAATGCCCGTTTACGGAGATGCGTCGAGCGTCGCGTGCGGCATGGCGTCGAGCGGGATGTCGGACGTTTCGATGGGCAAAGAAGTAGTCAACCAAAAACGTCACTACCCCCCTTTATGGTTTTCATCATCAGATTATTGTTACTAGCTGCAATGGATAGAACCCATCTATAAAATTTATTTGAGCCCAAACACGATGGGTATAAGATAGAGATAGGTTGGGACAGATAAAATTAGAAACCTGTTTCACTTGTTTCAGTTCCAAGACAAAAACAGTTCCAAAATCCTGTTCCAAAATAACAGCTTGTTCCACTAGAACTAAAGACTCATTAATTTCAACAGATTCAGATATAGTACCTACTTCCATTTAGTACATGCTACTGAAATTAAATAAAACCACCCTTCAGCGTACTTAAAGGTTTTCAGTTCATTTTAAATCTACATAATAATCAGCCAGTCATATTTACATTATTTATGGTCATACGAGTATATACAACATTTACCTACATTCGAGACTGGTTTAAAAATACCAGCCGCTGCAGTTTCCTTATTCCCAATCTTGTCCTTTTTTCATTAAGAATGTTTCCTGCAGCTGAGAACACTCTCTCACAGGGAACTATAATAATATTGTTTTTACAAATAATTTTAGGATATTGTTTTAATTCATTATTATTTTCACAAAAGATAGTATAAAATTAAAGGAACATAATAATATATTTTGTTAGATATTTTGTTCAAAGTAAGTAAGTTTGTATGAGTATCCGAAAAGGTCAGAACAGGTTCTATCTCTTTCTATTACAATGAACCAGAGGAGCAAAGAGCTAGTTCCAAAGAACAGATGTTGTCTCTTTCTATAATAATAAGTCAGAAGAAAAAGGAGCATGTTTAATTTGAAACTGATTCAGGTCGTTTCGTTTGTATCTCTCAAAGTTACGGCTACTACGATTGTTTGTGGAACAGACGAAACAGGTAGGAGCTGTTATTTCGGTTCTGAGATACCTGTTTCATGTTGTTACTTTGAAATACCTGTTTTTTTTAACTATTTCGATAAATACGCCTCACTCCTAGTATAAGAGCAGTCAACTAAGCGAGGCACTACTCATCTTTGTGGTTTCCATCATCATAGATCGTTGTTATCAGGTGCAATGGATAGTCCTCATCAGAAGGATTTAAATGAAACCAAACGCGATGGGCACAGAAAGGACTACCCGAAATTCTTTCACCATTAGAATTCTACATTATCCCTGATAGACATAGGCTATAGAATATTTTCACAAAAGTTAGGGATCCGTATGAAAACTTCGATAACCCAAGGTGTGAAAAAAATACCAAAGCAGATCCCTACATCGCGTACGCTGCGGAAACTATTGACAATAAAGCAAAGTGCAAAGCATAGTTTCCCTCGTTTTCGTTTGGGCACATTATAAAGACTCACACTGTAATCTCGGAAACGGCTCCAACGATTTTCATGAAATTTAGTATACAAGGAACTAGGTACTATGAGTACTATGGAGCCATTTACATAATTATGTTATAGGTAGATGTTGGTGGCGTGTGTGTTGGATCATTTGGTTTCCTACAAAATAGTTGAGCTAGATGATGCCGGTACTGCCACTGGCTTATTTTAATCTTTGCATTTTGATTTTTTTTATATACTTTCTTGTTCTTCACATTGTCCTCACAATTTTTTTTTTTTACTTTTGATAGGCATACGTTTGACCACTATCTCACCTGATGGTAAGCGATGATACGGCCGTACATGGATCACGCTTGCCTAGAAGTAACCTATTCTTTCTTGACTTACAGACTGCCAGGTTGTAGCTATGAGGAAACACAGACTACTTACACATACAGAAGTTGTTAAAGGTAATGTCACCTAGATTTTTGTAATACTTACATTACATTATTTAAAAAACCTTTTTTACAAAAAATACAACCGACTTCCAAAAACAAAACACTATACAGTATAAAATAACTTCGGCAGAAAGAAATGAACTTTAATTTCGGAAGTCGGTGTTTTGGTTATTTTTTTTTTCATTTTTCGGAAGTCTGTTTTATAGAATAGAATACTCCTTATTATATACACCATATAAGGTACAGAAAAGTAAAAAGTTTTTTATTTTTTATGTTTTAGTGGTTCCTACTTGCGTACCCATTAACAGCGTAACGGCTTGATGTTATGTTAAGAACTGGTGTAAACCATAAAAAGACAAGCAATTTTAGCAATTCCGATCCATTTGCTATCATTTATTGAAGAGTTCCGTTGCCTATCTCCGAAGTTCTATGCAGATCTTCACCAAATTGAAATGGGACCAGCCCAGGAAAATATTCTTCCAAACAAAAAACAGAATCATCCAAATCGTCTGACAATTGGCGAAAATATCGCTAAACAAACATTTTTCGTGGGATCTCATCATCAGATCTTAATTTATACCTTTCATCATCAGCTCAGCAACATGAGATGATGATTACCAGGCACAAATATCTGAATTGCGTTAGAAAGATCATGAAAAACATTGTATGTGCCTATAAAATTTGAGGGTTGCCCTCGATTTTCGTAGGATCCCATCATCAGATTTTGACATGGGTGATAATGGGACCAATCGAGAAGTATACCCTTTCAGATGAGACAGAAAAAATTTTCAAATCGGTTCATAAATGACGGAGTTATGAGGTAACAAACATAAAAAAAATGCATACCGAATTGAGAACCTCCTCCTTTTTTTGAAGTCGGTTAAAAAGCCAGTAAATCAGACTCCTGTTAGGCAGCCGCTCCTCGTAAAATACTGGTATTCAGCTAAATCCGGCTTGAATGGAAGCCGGCTTGTGGCAGTGGCAGTAGGTACTCTATAATCCAACCAATTCGATAGGTAGTCCGACACCTCCCTGCAAAACGTTTGTCGGAATACCGATGGTCCACTGTATATTTGTATTTCTTAAGGGCCTGCATACCTAATCAAATGTGAATATTATTTCTCCGACGATAAATCTAAGGGATAAATTAGAACAGCCCCACAAATAATGGTTGTGGTGAGGTAATGGTTGTGTTGTTTTCCTTTTTTGATAAATATTTAGTTATTATTGTTCAAAAAACATTACCTACTCAGAAATGGCGTGGCAAAACGCAAATCTGTGAGAGGAAACGATTTTTATCAGGCGCTTTAGCTCTGTGAGTATTTCCTATTTTGGCGGAGTTGTCACTGTGCTTTGCATATTTTATAGGGGGTTTGGACCATGGGTAATCTATGTTTATCCTGCCTGTCCTTAGCTATGGTGCTCAAACTTGATTTTCAGAAATATTTTTCCATACTTGGACATCATTTACGTTACATTACTTAAAAAAAATTAAATATGTAATAAGGGGAACATGCACATCATTTGACCATACGTCGTATATTGCTACAAGGGTTAGGACAAACTCCATACAAATCTGTCCGTTGACCTTTACATCAACGACATCGGATGTCCGAAGTTGCAAAAATCAAAGCGTACGCGCGCGATGTTGCCACATTTGTAGTTCACACAACATACCTTGTGAGAACAAAAGAAAACAATAGCGGAAATGCGGAGCACTCCAGCACTCACCGTTAAGGAAGTGTACTAGATCCCGGTAAGATCCATTATATATTAATATCAACATTTCGATGCAAGTATATAAATAACTCTACCTAATTCCGACCTCTAGTTAATGTAAAAATATTATTCCAGAAACAAAACACTCAAATAATTTTGAAACATACTAGTTATGGCATCTTACATTTTTGGGTATGTCACTACACGAAGGGTTAAACGACGGAGATCTGTAAACCGCGGCAACTGCAACCTACCTAATTGTTACTTAACAGTAGGTTTATATTATTATGCAGTTTTATTAAATTTATTTGTTCGATTATACGCTTCAGTCGAAAGCGAGGCCGAGTGAGTTGGTCGAGTTGCGCCGTCTTGTCGGACGCTTTTTCAGTCTTGGCTGCAATGACAAAGTCTGAGTGATAAAATGTCATCATTATTATCGTCCATAACCTGGCTTCGCAGCTGGGCACAGGCTTCTCTTCTCCTCTGTCAACCCCCACGCTCATGTGCGACCCTTATCCAGGTTTTTTTCAAGATGGTAGATAACAATGCCGTCTGCTCATGGCCCATACGGGCGCCAGCCGCCCGTCAGACGCTCAACATTCTTTCTGTCTGTCCTTGCCACCAAGGTGTACCTTGTTGTAGTCATAATTGTGTAAGTACCTACTTACTACCTATTTAGGGTTCCGTACTCCGCTGTCCGTCCGTTCGTCCATCCATTCCATCCGTCTGTCAGCAGGCTGTATCTCAAGAACCAAATAAGTAAAATAACCGATTTTTACTCCTACTCCTTTACTGCACATGCGGTACGGTTGTGGAATTTACTACCGCCTGACATTAGGGCTTGCCAAACTCTTGCAGTTTTTAAAAGAAGAGTGAAAGAACACTATCTTTCCTTCTCGTCATAGTTGCAAATAGGTATGTACGAGGGTGCGTTTTTAAGTTCGCGGAATGGGAGGGTAGATGATAAAAATAGGTCATTATCGAGGTGGCCACGACTTCAACCACTCAATATTAGTATAAATACCAGGTTTTGTCTTAATTGGGTCATTAGTCTTTGAACTATCGTCAAGCAAACAACTGAATCGGGAAGAAAGTGTGCATTATGGAAAAAATCGAGTACCGTGCCGTAATAAAGTTCCTTACCAAGCAAGGAAAGTCAGTTCAAAACATACTGGAAGAGATGGAATCCGTTTACGGGGACTCTTGCCCGGGTAAAACCATGGTTTACAAGTGGCATTGTCTTTTTAAACAAGGCAGGACCTCACTTGAAGACGACCCGCGGCCCGGACGGGCGATCGAGGTGACTACTCCGGAAATCATTAAAAATGTCGAAAAAATAATATTGGAAGATGCCAGACTAAAGAAGAAACAGCTTGCAGAAATGGTTGGAGTATCGGATACAACAATTTTCAAAATTCTACACGATCATCTTGGCATGACAAAGGTCAGTGCAAGATGGGTGCCAAGAATGCTCACGCTGCCTCAGAAACAACGCCGCGTGGAGTGTTCTCGCACGTTTTTGGACCTCTGTAACGAAGATAAGGATGGACTATTGAGTCGAATTGTTACTGGAGATGAAACTTGGGTTCATCATTATGAGCCTGAGTCAAAACAGGACTCTATGCAGTGGCACAAAAAAGGTACACCACCACCCAAGAAGTTTACAGTGTCACAATCGGCTGGGTAAATCATGGCAACAGTGTTTTGGGATTCGGAAGGGATTCTGTTGAACCGGAGAATACTATGCTTCTATCCTCGAGAGGTTGAAAGAAAGTATTAAAGAAAAAAGGAGGGGAAAATTGACCAAAGGTGTCCTTCTTCTTCACGACAACGCGCCTGTTCACAAAAGCCGTGTTGCGTTGGCTGCCCTGCATAAGGTGGGCTTCGATATTTTAGACCATCCACCCTACAGCCCAGACCTGGCTCCCAGTGATAATTACCTCTTTCCAAATCTGAAAAAAGAACTTCGTGGAAAGAAATTTTCAACTGATAAAGTAGTGAAGGACGCGGTTTCAGCTTATTTTTCGGACAAAGACAAAACATTTTTTTATGAAGGTATACATAAGCTAATTGGGTAATTAGGGTAGCAGGTGAATATATTGAAAAAGAAAAATAATTTAGTATTTTTATTTTCACTCCTTGCCCTCCATTCCGCGAACTTAAAAACGCCCCCTCGTATTATTATTTATCTTTTATATCATATAGTATGTATTAGTATGTTAATTATGTATTGTATGTTATATTTAATATGTATAGTTTTTATTTTAGCTACTGTTACACACTATGTCTACATCTCTTTTTACTCTACTTTTGATCACACATACATCCTCACCTCGAATAGGTCGAGGTGAGGATGCAAACATTTTCGAGCTCTTTTCTGTCGCTCTTGTGTTCTGCCCTCTTTTACTACTTGAGCTTACTTGCGTTACTCAACAAACAAAATCAAAACAACTACACTAATTTTCGAAACTTTGTTTGTTAGTATGTATGGTGCAAAAACATTCGTGAAAGTAAAAACCTTCAGCGCGAATGGCACACCTCCCTCCTTCCCAAAAATGGCTTGCAACTTCCGTCACCAGAACGAAAGGCGCAACTTATACTCTTTGGCGCAACTCATAATGATTTGAGGGGGATTCATTCTGGGGTCCACATAATCCGCCCCAGGTGTCACCCATGCCAGTTTACGCCATTAGAAAGAGATGACCGTCGTCGACCACCCTTCCTGTTTTGTGCAGAAACCACTGACTTAGGCAAAAACTATAAGTGGCAGCACAGAAGTGTAAGCATTAATTGGCACAAGTATAAGGAAAAACACAACACTAGATGGCACAGTCTACTATGTGAATGTTTCCCGAAAGGGATCGTGTAAGCTGTAGGTGGCAGCATAGATGCGTCAAATTCAAGTTTCTATAAGGAAAAAGTTCTGAATTCTCGACACTAGATGGCACAGTCTTTGCCTTGCACGTTCCCTATTTTCCACCATCAATAAATAGCAAATCTATTTAGTCCGTCAGTTAGAGGATTGAAAAATAATGGACACATATTTTTTGTTTTTCAAAATCAATCAAAATTGACAAAGATAAAACTCATCAAAATTCAGGAGTGGGGTCCCCGATACCGTGACGTCAGAACACACTAAAAATTATACCACGGCGTGACGTATTGAGAATTTTAAAAGCGTCGTATTTTCGTCAATTTTGATTTACGTAACAAAAGAAAAACACGGGTCAAATATTTTTTTATAATCTAAATGACGAACTAATTCTATTTTTTCAGTCAACACGCCTATTAATACTATTCTAAACAGTGCATCCTGTTCTTTTACTCACAAAAGGAAATATATGACGGGTAGCATATAATATATCAATCAAGTTTGCCGCTTCAGTTTTATCTTCTTCAATAATACCATAGCAAAATAAGATTTATCAAATCACAGTTCTCAGGACTTGCAACACAGTCAAAACCGCCAATGTCAAAATGTCAATATCAGCTGCAATCAAACATCTGGGAATGTAAATAAAGCAATAAATTCCATGAATTCTTCATAATTTTACTCAGCAAAATGGGTACTAAAGGAGCACAGATAGCTGAGCTGTTCACCAAAGCCATTGCCACCACTAAGGGCTTTGATCAAAACCTTCGCAAGGTAAAAAATTCAATGTTTCATAACCAACAGGTAGCAATATTATTTTTAGAACATTTCAATAACTTTGATAAGACGAATTTGGCCCGTGTATTTCAGTTCAGTACGCATAAGTTACTGTTGTTTATTTAACCTACAATGCTTCTGTTTTAGCTGCGTGGTTAGCGTGCTCTAACATTTCTAATGCAGATTAACATTAGAAACAATTTTTTGACTGCTGGAAACTGGCTGGCCAAGCTAATTCTTCTATGAAGTTTCTTGTCCCTCACTGAAGTGTCCGTTTGAAATAAATTCAATCAACGTTACACTCCTTATAGTAACTTCTGCAGAATGCTTAATTAAAATTGATTAGAAATGCAGTTTTTTGGGGATAGTTTTACACTGCAAAGAATGGTGGGTAAAAAAACCTTCATCGCTAAAGTTACTATTCCTGGGTAATAAATTTGAATAGAATGACCAAATATTGTGACCTACTATTGTGTACTTGTCAAATAATATCTCATTTATGTATTCATTTGGTATTGATTTCCGCTCTTAGTCCTGATAGACCATTGAATGTGAGCCATGGTGGCTATCATCAATCAAGTAGTTAAGTACCATAAAGTCGGGTTACTTTAGCTCTGGAGGTACAAAATTTGGCCAAGACTTTTAACCAATACAAATACAGTAAACACACTGTGCTGTATTCATATTGCTAAATGAGATATGGCCAAAGTTACACTCAGGGACCAGTAACCTGAATTTACTGTATTTCTTATTTATATAGCATATCAAAATATGCGCTTGTAGATTGTTTTTACACAACAGTGTGTAAAAGGTGCGCTTCCCTGGTGCGCAGGGTGTGGGGCAGCACCAAAAGTATCCTAAGCATGATTTTCAGTCACCTGGACTGTATGTTTGTGGGTCACTCTTGTGGAATCATCGATGGTTTGTCGCAGCAGTGATCCACCATTATTTGTAGTGTTGTTTTGTTTTATCAGTGTTTACTAACATAGTCTTAAGTTTTACTAACAGTTTGATTTGTGTTACATGATTAAAGAAAATTCTATTCTATTCTAAAATAGTTTGTGATAAAATTCATACTTTTTAATTAAAATGTTCTTCTTTCCATATTCTAGTTGAAAGTCATTGGCTGTGAAAATGGAAGAATGACAACTGAGTTTAAAGTTGGACCTGAGCACCTAAACCAACGAGGCACACTCCACGGTGGGTTTATCGCTCACCTAGTGGATGCAGTCTCCACATACGCACTTACTACCAATGACAATGTTGAAACTAGAGGAGTCTCTGTTGAAATCAGTGTGAGGTGAGTTTTAAAACCTATTTAAATAAAAAACAAATAAAATGGTGTAAAAGATTCCGAGCAGATTAGCTCAAGAGTTCCGTTTTTTCATTTGTATGTTTGGTACAGTACCTACCCAATCTGGCTATTTAGCCATTCTGGGCAAAATAAAAAAAAAGAGTAGAGAAAAAAAAATTCTTGACAGTATGTTTGTCTGTTAGTAAGTAGTTATATACAGGGTGATGTTGATTAGGATTCCCCTGAAATGTCGCGTTGCTTGTAGGAATCTACATCTACACTAATATTACAAAGAGGAAAAAAAAATTGTATTTTTGTGTGTATGTGTGTAACTACTGGACCGATTTGAAAAATTCTTTCAGCAATGGATAGCTACATTATCAGGGAGTAATATAGGCAATATTTTATACCCGAACTCCCACGGGAACGGGAACTACGCGGGTGAATCCGCGTGACGTCCGTTAGTGTATTATAAAAGGGTAGTCCTCCAAAAATAATTACAGTAGGTAGGTAAAGTGTTCAGGTATGTAAAATTGGTATGAAAATCGGAAGAATCTCTTTGTATTCTCAAGCCAAAATTATTTTTGACTTAAGAATGAATAACTTCAAAAATTTATTTAAAAATTATAAAACAAAAATAGTAAAAACCCTCACATTAAGCCCTTTCATTCGATGTGTCACACGATATTGTACAAAAAACTTTTTTTTAAATTTTCTATTTTGACCCCCAAAAGTGATCGCATACTAAAAAATAATAATAACGTAACGTTTACGTGTTTGGGTCAAAGAAATCCATAATTATGTGTACCAAATTTCAACAGAATCGGTCGAGTGGATTCGGAGAAAACCGGCTGTGACAGACGAACAGACAGACAGACAAACAGAGCGACACACAGACAGACAAACAGACACCCGTCTGGTTGTTTATTTGAAAATATTTAGAAAATTTGTAATTTTATTTAATACTCGTAATTGCACCTCTATAACTGCAAATAACCACTGTTTTCACCCTATTAACCCATACTGTTTTTTTAGATTTTTACTATGCCTATGTTACCTGGGCGCAACCCTTCTAACGATACCACATACTCGTACAACGTAATCGGTTAAGGCGTTTAGAAATTATGATGGAATAAAGAAACTCATAAACATACATACGTGAACCACCCTCCTTTTTTAGGCAGTCGTGTAAAAATAATAATTATTTACTTGTCTAATCTATTTCGCCTTACCAAAATTGTTGTTATATTTTTCCAGTTATATGAGTGCTGCCAGAGAAGGAGACAACATTGAAGTTGAAGCAATCACAAGGAAACTGGGAAAGAAGATTGCCTTCTTAGAAGTCCTAGTTAAGAATAAGGATAAGAATCAGTTGCTCGCAACGGGCAGACATACCAAATATATCGGAATTTAATCAATTTTATTAATGACCATAGAAAATCATTTTACTCTGTGAAATATTGAATGGCTAGTACAATCATTTTGTTATAGTTTTAATTATTTATTCTATTGTATTTTTATTTACTAATACAAAACATAGTAGCAATTATTATATTTTATTTATTTGTTGTAATGATCTAATCGCATTTTTTTTTAATAAACTAATTACTCTCCTTTCATTAGATAGAAGTCGGTAACATATAACCAGCTATAAAATAATTATATTTGCAGGTTGAGGGTCAGGATTGAAATGAAACCACATTCGTACATTTTTTCAGATTTATTTAACACCCAGAATTGCAAATTGATACAGAATTGAATTGTGGAGCTTTAACATGATTTTCATAGTTACTCTTTCTCTTTTAATGTAAACTCCGTTTTACGGGAGTGCCAGTTTATTTTAGATGTAAATAATAGGGTATTTGACTGGTTATTTTTATTACATTTCCCAAAACATTAGAACCTAGAGAGCATATAGCTCAAAAGTATCTAAAAATGGCGGTTGCATATTAAAATAACAGTGACAGCAGAGAGACGTCACTCACAAGTTCCGCCATATTGAATTGAAGTCTACTAGTGATGGGCGTTGAATCAACGAACTAGTTAAATCAACGTTGATGTCTCTTCAACGGGATTAACGTTGACCGTGTATAAATCAACTCGTTGAATTCGTCAACGAGTTACGAGACAACGACGTTTATGAATTCAACTCGTTTGACGAAACGAGAAAATGAACCCAACGTTTTGTTATTTTCAACGTACGTAAATTGTATCTATCATCTTTCATTTTGAGAAAGATGATAGTGGGAAAGCTAGTTGTACACGTAATGTTAAGAAAAGATTTCTTATAAATCTTTCATTAGGTAAACTGCATCAAATTGTTCGTAAATTAACATTACAACAGCATACGTTAATAAAAGCGTTAAAGCCGTTTATCGTTCATGTAAGTTGACGTTCGTAACACGTTAACTCGTTGACGAAATTAACTAGTTGATCAACTAGTTGACAAACGCAATTCAACGTTAACGTTTCGTTGACGGAAAAACCTTCAACGACCCATCACTAAAGTCTACCAGTGCCGACATATTTTTGTGTGACAAGGATGGAAGAATAACTTGAAAAGCGTATTTTACATAACTTCTCTGGTTTCCCACCAATTTTATTTATTTCTTCACTAATCGTAGGTACTGTTTTAACAACATAAGTCGAATTAATCCAACAAATATTTTCGTGTCCAGAGTCGTATAGTTAATTAAGTATAAACAAATACCACCGCTCGTTAAATGCCAAGTCAAGTATTATTTCCCTCTTTATTGGTATTTATTTTTCGAGCTGGTATTTTTTTTTGTGTCAGCAGCTGAGTAGTCATGTACCTATTTTTTTTCATAGTAGGTAGTCAAATACCCTATTCGTGCCATTATAAAGGTGCCCAAGTCTACCTACCTATGTATGTTCGAAACACGTTTTAGGTTCGAAAAGTGTTTTCGAGATGAACGCTAGATCGAAAGCTCACTGTTATTAGATCGAAATCCGCTGTATCAAATGTGTTAACTGCGAACACGTGCCTATTTAGGTAGCGGTAGGTTACACAAGTATTAAAGATTCCTATCTCATATAATATGTGCTAAGTGCCTACTTTGTTCATTAGTTTTTTGACCCGGGATGACTGAAAGCTTCTCATGTTTGCACTGAATAGACATAAGGGAGAAGTTACCTTACTGCCTCTATTATAGTGGTTCGCAACAAAATCATTCAATACAGATAATTACGGCCTTAATAAGTTTTCGATCTAGGGTGCACATTAAAAAGTTTTTCATATCAGTGTGCATCGCAAAAACGCTTGTCGAACTTACCGAGCGGACCCATCTTTTCGACTAGTTATACACACAGTTGTTTGACGCCTATTTTATAATTACACAATACATCTTATCCAAGAAAACATGCTAGGTACTGCTTACCTAGGTACTCTGTAGATCGAACTACCTACTCACTAAGTCTCGAGGCACCTTTTACCAATCTTCCTATTCATCATCATATTCATAAAAATTTTGTAATTTTAATCTTACCTACCTACTTAGTTTTTAAATCTTAAATGCTTTAGAAAGTTTCAACGGTTATGGCTTTTCACTACGTTTAGGTACTAATGTCACTAGGTACTTAAGTCATTCTCAAAGAGTTTTGACCAGCATAAAAGATCGTCAATACACGAATTGTCGACGGCAGAGGCGAAGCTGTCGACGCAATGGTCTGCGAGTCAGCAACAGATTTCCATGACCAAGTTCTTCCCGGACGATAACTTGTAAAATGGTTAAGAGAGCTTTATTATGGAGTTATGTAAACGTCAGCTACGATACGGTGAGTGGGTTAACCAGCGGCAGCCTCCCTAACCGGACGAAAAAAATTTTTTTTTCAGCCGTTTAATTTTTTTTATGAAAATAGGGTCAGATTATAGCCAACCCAATATCTTGAGAAAGCAAAACGTCAGCTGGCTGTAGCTCAGTGGGAAAGTCGTCAGCTAACGCCCTGAAGGGGACATCTATCGCCTACTTAAATTCACCAGGTGACGAGTTTTCCCTCGGCATCTTGCCATCAGATTTATTTTATTACTTACAGGATCAGGATCATATTAACTATCAGCTGACAATTTTTTATCCGTGAGGAAATAACGTGTCTAAAGTTATTCGACTTTATGCATTATTCGATTTTATGCTTCGACTGAAACATTAAATTTTGGAGCCTTTATTTATTACTTTTTTCCATAAAAAAGCACTTACAATTTATAAATATTTCTAAGACGTTCTTCTATAATATGAAATAATAATATAATCCATAACTATGAAGAATAAAAAATCCTACAACAAAAACTTACAAATTTCCAATATGACTAACTTTCACTTTACCTTTTTCCTTATATTTCGAAAACTAGATGTCGTATCGACTTGATTATTTTTGTAATATTGTTTTCGTCCGGGAGGAAAAGTATGACAAAATTTGAGCCAGGCTTGCGGTCTACATCAATGACAACGGTGGACTCTTGCTGTGATAGAGTGGCGAGTCAGTCATTTTGTACGTACCTATACTGCAAATAGGCAGATTTACAAATTTAGTATAGTTGATTTTGATAGGATATCGAATGGATGCGCAGGCGCATCATAATGGTAACGCGAGGCGCAGGTGTGTTGCGCGTGTGATCTAAGTACACAGCTAAACACCATCACCGACAACGCTAACGGCTAATTATTTGAGAATAACCCAATACACGGTGACATTTTAGTCGTCTGACAACGGCAGCCCACTTCATCTATCCAATAACTACTTTACACATTGATTAAAAAAAAATAGATATATTTTTGAACAATTAAATCAAGTATTAAAAAAAAATTAAAATATTCATTACGCATGACGTACTTTGAAACATCCAGGAGCGAGCGCAGTCCGAGCCGCCTTGTGTTTTAAAGACGGCGACGGCGCGGAATGAAACGGCAACATTGTTTTGATACGTAAACATTATTAACGGGGTATTTCATCATTCTAATGCATAATTTATTTTGATTGTAGTTATCACGTTAATGAATTATTTTAAGAAAATCGCACCTAGAGGTAGTTTATGTCGGGTACATTAAGTGGGCCGCCTTTGTATGACGTCATGTTAAGAATGAACAACTCGTATAGGAGGAAGGTGTAGAATAGAGCAGGTAAAAGTAATATTCATACCTCAATGAGTCTGCATCTGGCTAGACTGGAGAAAAAGTATAGTGTTTCTGAAGTGCGTCGTAACTTTTAAAGGGGTGATGAAGTCTCCCTTGCGTCACATATTGCAATATTTTTGCTCCACTCCTATTGGTGATAGCGTGATGTAATACAGCTGATTGCCTTCCTCGATAAATGGGCTATCCAACCCTAAAATTATTTTTTACTTCGAAACCAGTAGTTCCTGAGATTAGCGCGTTCAACCAAGCAAACTCTTATGATATTAGTGTAGATACAGTGAAGACGCAATAGCAAAAATAAAATGACTACTTGGTGCCGTTTGCTTATAGTTCAATCACATATTTGATGCCACCAAAGTCCAACTGCATCAGACTGATTGAAACTTTTTATTATTTTTTGGCATTTTTTAGACGGTTATTGCTGTTGGGCTTTTGGAGGAAGTCAATATTTTGTTAAGTAAGTATTGTTTCCGCACTATAAGTCTATTAGATGCAGAACATCACTTTTATTCGTCAAATCATGTCGCCATGTCCACTGGATGACTAAGTGGATCCCCAAAACGAGTTATTCATACTTATCACAGTACTTAAATTACTTACTACGATTAACTACTTGCACGTAAGCAATAGATAATAGTTTACTAGTAACAGTCAACAAAGCTATTCGGTATGCTAGCAATTTTTTTTCCACTGCACCTGCCAATGTTATTTTATTTCTAATGTGTGCATTATAACTTTTTAAGGTTATGACATTCTCACAAGTGTGGTAAACAATAATTGTCTACTCAGCACATACACAACATTGTTTAAAAGTAGGTGCAAGTTAGCTGCCTGCATACCGAATAGCTTTGTTGACTGTACACACAATAAATATTAACACTAGACATATAGGTAATATAGATAATATTTATGCTCCTATTAAAGATGATACATAATTCGATTAACGGATATTCGAAATGCACATTATTCGAGTTAAAAACCTTTTAATAATTGCAAAAATGTGTGTAAAAAAAAGTGTATAAATTAATTTATATACTTTTCATGCAACTAAACTTTCACGAACATGAAATCATATAAATAAAGTTAATTAGGTTGGAAGCTGTGCTTACATTCCTCAAGTTAATGGTAACGAAGTATATAAATATACTTCTCACAAAATAATTTAAGAATTAAATTTGTAAAAAATTATAATATATAATATAATAAACATATTTAATAATAAATATAATACAAAACAACTTATAAAAATAACATTTACAATATAACAAATTAAATACCTCTTAATATACTTGCTAACGATTGCATAATTTAATTATAATAGTGAATAAACATCCATTTACTACAAACATCAATACATTAATGTTAAAATGTTGAATATTTTGTTAATAGTTTCGTGAATAATAGTGGTAAAGTTCATTACTGAATAGGATAAATAAATAGTGTAAAGTTTGTAAGTTATAGCACAACTTCAACGGAAGCCAGTTCTTATTTAAGTACATATGTAAAAATAATAAAATAGGGAGTCAAATTATTACAGAGGATGAGAAAGTTAAAATTAATCTTAATTAGTTGGACCACATAGATAGGATTAAAGCTTACCATGTAAAGGATACGTAGAAACATTAAAGGTTTATATAGAATACACATTTCAAAAATCTTTAAAATACATCAGTTGGTTATTATGTTGCGCATGTGCCGTGCCAAATTTATTCCATTTTGCAGGTTTCTTCCAGAAATTCAATTCGTTTTTTCAAAGACGCGATAGTGTTCTCGATGTCGTGGTGCGATTCTTCCAGGTTGTTCAGGCGCTCCTCGTCGACCTTGTCGTCGAAATAGTCAGCGTCTCGGCGAACTCGGCGCTTCGCTCGCTCCAGTCCTTCATTGTCACCGCCGCAAGTCTCGCAGTCGGCCCAGTAACGTAAATCCATAACAGGCAAGTCCTCACAAGAAATAAGACCATCTTGAACCTCAGGAAGCAGGAAAACATTTTCTCCAATTGTATCGATATTGTCGCCGTTATCGCAAAGGATTCGTGCCAAGCTCGTCTCTTTCAGTTGTCGCAGTTGATCCGGTTTGAACATGGATGGATTTTCATACCAAAATCTATCCCCATCTCGCAGGCGTTTGAATTGTTCCACTAGCAAGCACCTGAACAATGGTCCGACTTTTCCTCCTTCTACTTGGTTCTCGAGAATGCCTCCTACCCAAACGTCGATGTTGTGCACTGATCCATAGAGCTCTTTCAATTTCTCGCGCACAGTTTCATCGGTTATTTCCCCAGCCAGGTCGTCAAAATCGTTAACTTCAGTCATGTTGCAAAACTGGCGCCATTTAGTGTACGGTGGAATACCATGATCGCGGCTTCTTTGGATGTTGATAGCAGCCAAATCGAGTGCAACAGCATGTGCGCTGTAGAAAAGCTTTTCAGTAAGTTCCGAGTTCAGATTTTGCGTGGGTGTCTTAAGTTTCGCCGGTGTCGTAAACATTCCCCTTAGCAAGGGATCAACTCCACCTTCATCAACAAGTCTCCACGGCGAGAAGAAAGCATTTCGAAGTAAAAGATGCCCTTCCGGAATTGTTTCGAAGTTTTCATCGTAACGATGCAAAAGTGGGTTAATCATGGAATGTCCAAATCTCAAGGCAGCGGTGGCAAAAACGTTGGAAATTGATGGGTTGACGTTTGGGTCATATTCTTTATATTGTCCTAATTGTTGGTGTCCTTCCTTTCCCAAAATAATTGGAAGCCAGTGCTCGTAAGTTATTATTTGAATTTGTGCACCTACTACCTTTCGTGATTCCTGGTAAACTCGGTCTCCATCCCAGAATGGATTCAAAACTTTTAATTGGATGGCAATCCTATTATGTTCTCGCATCCAAATAGTATGCATAGCTGCCAAACCGATTTGTTCATTTGCCCTGATGTCACCAGCTACAAAACAAAGGCGGTTACTTTCGTCCAAATTGCGTCTGCAATCCATTCCATTGACACCTACAGTTGGCAGTAAAGGTTTCCTGCCGGGGAATGTGACACCAACCCTCAGTAAGCCGTTTTCGTTTGTTAAATCGCGTAAATCTTCAGCTACAGCTCTTTCGAAACCATAAACTTGCGACCCATCGATAAAGGAAGTTAATTGATTGATTTGTTCTCTAGGCTGTAGTGTTCCAAAAAGAACGGACGTCATTCCAGATCCACATACTGCGCTGGTTCTAATAAAGTCGATGCAACGGCGGTTGGTAATCCTAGGATCGTTAGAGGGTACATCAATCGGGAAGCATGGTGCTGCATAGTCACATGTCTTTTTGCAATCTACACCGTCCCATGTCTGGGAGCTTACTGATGGTAGAGCATGATCCAAATCGTGATCCAGCCACTGACCCCACTGCATGACCATGTGGGTTAACTGCTGGTCTTCAGATATATCTGTAGTCGTTATGATTGTAGTGGAGACCAGACGAGCACTTGGTAACGTAAATCCGTTATATTGTATGTCCTTGTTCCAGCCCACTGGCTGACTGAAACCATTTTCATAAATAGGTAAAAGAATTCTTCTGAATCCGCTAAGTGATGATCCCCACGTAGGATGCGCAAAATTATTACAACTGCCATCATAACTACGATACTTGCTGTGATAACACATATCAGAACAGTCTTTCTTGTCTCTGTGAGCGACGCAACCAGATAAACGAGCTATAACCTCAAGATGTTGATTTGACAATACGTTTTGGAAGAGGAATGGTTCCGTCGAGTTTACTTTACGCCCAGCTTGTATGAAGCCCCTGACTTTGTCTAATGCCCTTTCATAAATTTCGGCTGCACGAGCGACTTCCCTAGCTGGCGCATTGGGGAAACTAGTTAATCGAAACAGCTGATGGATGTCAGATTTCCCTGTGTTGTTGCTATTGAACAACTCGTCCATGGTTCTTTCGATAGCTAAATCAACGTCTCTAGTCGCCTCAGTCAGAGCTATATTAACATATTCATCACCGGGTATAACACGATCTTTAACCGTCAAGAAAGCTGACGCAGTGTCTCGTCCGTATTCGTTAAAAACTGAACATTCATACCTACCAGTATCTCTTAGTGTTAGATTGCGGATGATTAAGCTTCCGATTACCGTAATGGAATGTTTGAGTTTAGCATTGAGATAGGAACCATCTTTCCTCCACTCTACCGTTGCAGGAGGCTCACTTTCTACTTCGCACGGCAACTGAACGGATGATTCTTTGAAAGCGTCTGTGTCTTCTGGTTTCAAAACGATACGTGGTCGAACGACTTCAAAATTCTCTACAGTTAAGAAGGCAGACCCTTCGACAAAACCTTCTGCATTTTCAGCTTTGCAGTGATATAAGCTGCCGTCGTCATCTGATGTGACTGACAGAATGGTCAAATTTTGATTTTCGTTGCTCAAAATTATGTTGTCAGACACAGGTAATACTAGTGTGTTTCTAAACCAGTTAATAAGTGGTTTCGGTGTTCCTTTAGCAGTACATATGAATTCAACGTCATCACCGATTCTTACTGTTTTGTTTTGTGGCTCGAGGACGAATGTAGGCGAGACTAAAACAAAAATAAATTAAAAATTGTGACTTTCAAAAAATATAAAGTTTTTGCCAAGATAGTAAAAATATACCTAGCTATTGAAAGTCATTAAAACTGGTGAGTTTATTATTTTGCTGATAGCTTTTGCTATCAAAACCATAAGACGAGTCCTGCCACTTCGTTCTTTGTAGGCAAGTACCAATACAAATTCTATGACCAAGTCTGCAATACGAGGGAAATTAAATAGCAAAACGTCAAGTCGCGGCGATTTACTCGCTCGTGGAGAAGACGCCTAAAGAACTGGCGAAAATAAACACATACCTAATAATTTAAATTAAATAGTGACTTACCCATAACTTCAAGGACTGCAGATGCATTCAATTTTCCGTGGATATTCTCAGCTACACAAGTGTACTGTCCGGCGTCAGACTCTCGAACATCAGCGATAGAAATGGACCCATTCTGGCGTATTGATAAACGCTCATTCAATAAAATCCTTTCGCCATTAAACAGCCATGCAATATGTGGTTTCGGGTGGCCATTAGCAACACAATCAATGTTAATGGATTGCTGGTTCAGCTTTGCAAATTGTTTTTGTGGCAGTAAAGTCAGAACGGGTGGGCCTAAAACAGGAGTAAAATAATTAAACAGTTAAAACATGTACGGCATTATTTAAAAAATAACCGGTCATGAGCGAGTCGGACTCGCGCACCGATGCTTCCGTACCATCATATAAAACGTGAAATGTTTATAAATTTTCATTTTAAAACATTTAATTTTCAACAGTTGTTTCTGAAAAAGTGTGCTATTTAGAGACATTATTTTATTTTTCCTGTAATCTACGTAAAGGAGAATGGGCAAAATCGTACGGCACTTGGTCTATCAGCGGCCAGGAACATTTTATTTTTTTTTGGTTTAATATCACCCTACAATAACGGGTTCAAGAAGTTTTATATCTGTAGTGTCATTATTAATGGAACTAAATACATTTTTATTTTAGATATGTAAGCCTGTGATTTAGCGTATTAATTACTAAGATTTAGTCTTAAAAATAAGGAAATAAAATAAAATGACTTGTTTACTTCAATACATTTATTTTACATACATTTACATACATAAACTCACGCCCTTTTCCCATGGGGGTAGGCAGAAACCACAGAACGCCACTTGCTACGATCCTTACATACTCCTTTTGCCTCGTCCACATTCATACATTTAATGTACAATAATAGCACTGAGTTCTGATGCCGGTAATAAAATATCCTCGTCTTGATGTCTAGCCCATGCCAGATACCACACTACACACATAACGTGTGCGCAACAACCGATTGTGCGCCTTCCACTCAAACAACTGCAATAATAATGAGCAATTGCTTCTCTATTTTGTCTTTGTCGGTTAATTACAATATAAGAATAATATATTCTGGACCTTACATGTCTAGATTGTATTCGCACACGTAATAACCAAATATCTTCTTCTTCAATAAAATCTCTGAGCTGACTTATTTGTCGCTCCCGGTATACTTCGATATTGTATAAGCCTTCAATTAAGTGTTCAGCGTAGTAGCTGCGAGCCAACTTGATTTGGTATGTGCCAAGTGCAAACAGAATTAGGTCTTCTTCAGAAAAAACCGGAAAGTCTTCAAAAATAGGTTGGTCGCTGCTGAGTCTTTCAAATGATGCCCTCTGTCTATTTATGTTATGACGGATAACATAGTCCGCTAAGAGGTTCGGTATTTCAAAACGTTCATTAATTATATTTACGAACGATGATGCATGAATACTATCTTGTATTGGTGTTTGGAACGCATTGATGAGTGCCGCTGCGTTTTGAAAGTCCTCAAACATGTGACTTAAGGCGCGATTAAAATATTCTTGCCTAAACAATTTGAAATCTCGCTTGAACCTGCCATTTATAACTTCCACTACCCAGCGGCATAGAGTTACCAGCCTAGTTCTATTGGCCTGTTCAGTAGTAAGCTGGTCTGCACCGCGGTCTTTGGTTTCTGGCATATAGGCACTGTAGTTGCATCGCTCCAAATCGCCACAGACGTCTCTAAACCCACGATCTAAAATGAATATGTCGCCAGCCCGGTAAAACCAGTGAAATGTGCCTTCTTCGTCATTTATAATTCTTTCCAAAATACTGGCATCTGAGTCGGTAGCAGCATAGGGCCCGCAAACATCAATTATATGCCCATCGGAACACACCATTAAGAACGGTTTTAATAGATTTTCGTATTTGTGTAGACTGTAGGTCTGTCGCTGGAACGAAAAGTTGGAGCTCTTCTGTATATAAATATATGTTCCATCCATGATTGTTACTGCCTTCCTTTCTTCTGGAGAAGACTCGGGATTTCCAAATAACGCGTTTGGTACAATAAGATTACGGTCAGCGACCATTCTTCTATTTAAATGGTCGAGTCCCAGGTGTCGTGGCTTAAAATCCAGAGATATAGCATCACGCGCGGTTTTTAAATGCCTTTCTAGAGTCCTTCTACTTATGTTAAAGAGCGTGGCTAATCTCTCGTTGCTATCACCAGTTCGCAACTTCATTAAATAAATGGCTAGTTTTGTTTTGGCGTTTGACTCAGACAAAGAAGGCGTTTGTTCCAAGATTGTATTGAATTGATCTCTGCTAACGCCCAATCGAATATGAATCTCATTAGGATCCATATTTGCAATATCTTCAAAGTCCAGAATATTTTTATTTAAAACAGCTTTTTTAAAAAGCTCTAGTATTTGCACAAAATGAGAGCTGTTAAAATCATGTCTGAGATTTGGACTATCAATGAGCTCTTCCCAATCATTTGATGTTAAATGTGCATCACATATTCTGGCACTGTCTGGTATGAATAAGTTAGAATGTAACATAAGAGTAATCCTTACATTCTCAGGCATTCGACGACGTGAAACACTACGGCATCTGTCAAACATACAGTTTGCCGAGGTGCTAGGCACTCGTGAATATTCTTCCACTTGAAGAACACATTCGTGCGGGGCAGGGTTATTGTTTGGCTGCACAGCCCGTTGAGCTCGTTGCCAACAGGGTCGACAAACGTATTCTCGGCCGTTGTATTCAACCTGAAAAGGAAAATAGTTTATAACATAATATTTAAAACTCACAGCAGTTTCAGTTAAATCATGTGTTGTATAGTAGAACATGCCGAGCTCTTTTTCAACGTGACGAATGAGTCATGCTCATACGCATTGTTAATGAGTGGTTGGCCTCTATTATATTTCGAAGCTAGATAACGTTGGCTCTGTTTCCATATGCACCATGTGTGTAAAAGAGAGAGAAGATCTGTTTTGACTATAACTTAAGTATTGTTAGAAAAGAACCATACGCTTAAGGAAATAACATAATTCACTAAAAGGACGTACATAAAAATACAATCAAAACTGTAACGTGGACTTTCAATAAAGAGCCCACACTTCACCCAACGATGTGTCGCATATGCACATCGTGACACAATATTATGAGGCCATCACCGCTATAGGGTGCGTACATACGGGTAAAAACAACCAAAAAATAGTCTAAAAATACTTACTTGCTGTGGAGCTATAGCTTCAATAATATATTGAGCATTGGCAGCATTTTCCTCAAAAAGAGCATGGGTTATTTCTAACCTTCTTCTATTAACCACTGATCGATTGCACAAAACACATATAGGTCGATTTTCTGCCATTTTTCAATAATGTTCCGTTGGCGTACACAAGTCCAGAGTCCAAGTACACAAGCACAAACGTACAGAAGTTCAGAGTTAATAGCCAGGTTATCAGGTTAGGAAGAAACACAGTCCAGAGGGTAGCCAGGGTCAAAACGTTTGAAAAAGAATCCGTAGATGAGCGCACAGTACACAACGTCACAAGGGTAAGCGAAGGACTGCGCCGAGTGACGCACACGCACCCCACACCTCGGCTCTTTTGTTTGCACTCGAAGCTGATTGGGCCGTTCGAACTCAGGTAGTCCATGTAGTAAACCCATTGTTGAGCTGAGTCTTGTAAACGGTATGCTGACAACGTTTTGAAATACTTTTGAAGACATAAACTAATGTTAATAAGTATTTTATAAAATGGGTTTGCACATTTTCTTGCACTTATTATCTAAGTATTTTACCTATATGTATTTTTTTTTCTAAATGAGCTGCAATGTTACGTTCATAGTAAAAGTTAGTCCTTAGTAATAGTACTTTCATTTAATACCTATTTCGTTGTTGGCCGCTCATAGACCATTTTGCTCTTTCTCCTTTCTATCACATTTCAGATTTTTCTCTATGCAAACTTCGGAGATAAAGAGGGGGGAGGGGAATGATCTAAATTTTTCGTCAAAAATCGAGCAAACTTCATCAAAAACTATTCTAAATTTCAAGTTGATAGCATTAGTAGTTTTTCAGATATCCAGCTTCTTCTTATCGTGTAGGCAGTAAGGTAAGACCTGTAAGAGTTTCTAAACCGTCTCAAGGGCCTCTGACATGGTTTATTTGACGACCGCCATTTGATGGCCGGGACGACCGGCTTCTATGTGCCTTCCGAAGCACGGAATCATCTTTTTATCAAATAATCAGGTGAAGCAAGCCTGCAATGTCCTAGCCAAACTGGAAACAACTTTACAAAGAATGCTTCCCGTGGGAATCGAATCCACGAACACCAGTTCATAAGGCAAACGCCTAAACCACTCGACCACGGATGCAGACATCCATTATCCAGCTGTGACAGATTGATAGACTTAGTCTCACCATAAGGGTTCCTTTTTTACCATTTTGGTACGGAACCCTAATAAAAAGAGGATCGTCATTCAATTTAAAGCTGATACCTACTTGAGATTTGTTGTTAATTTGAGATTGCATAAATATTATTGTGTAGGTACTCGTATTAGACTAACATGTAATTTGAAAAATAGTTGATCAAACGTCATCTAAAACTATTCCAAATTTCAAGTTTATAGCATTACTTGTTCTTCAGATATCCAGCTGTGACAGACAGACAGACTTAGTACCACCATAAGGGTTCCTTTTTTACCATTTTGACACGGAACCCTAAAATGCACATTAAAATTTTAAACAGTTACCATTTTGAGCAGGTTTTTGGTGAACTGTCATTCGAGCAGGTTTGGAGTGCACTTCACCAACTGGGTTTTTAGCCATGCATTCAAAGTATCCGGTGTCAGAGTCGCTGATATCGTGCAGCATGAGTGTGCCGTTGTCCATAACCTCGTAGTGCGTGCCGTCGATGGGGATTTCGTTAGAGTCTCGTAGCCAGACTATGTCCGGGGTTGGGTCTCCGGTCACGACGCACGAGAACATCGCAGCTTCACCGAAATTCACACTGATGTCCTCGGGATCCTTTTGAATTTCAGGGATTTCTGAAAAACAACGTTGCTTTTAATTGCGAGCAGTTAAAAAATCACTCAAATACGAAACTTAATTGATAAGGATACCCACTACAATCGAAGTCCCGTTTTCCCATAATAGAGAGAGGCATCCCGGTAACCTTGGTGGGCTGGTAACATGTCGCATCGATGTACATTTCGTTATGTTGGGCCATCATCTGGACAAGCCACATCATGGAGCAATCGCATATCAGAGCGTTACTGTCTAAGCGCAACTTGCGTAGTTTGGGCAAGTCCGAGAATGATCCTGATGGAACCCGCGTAATGCGATTGTTGTGCAAGTATCTGAAAATAATATCTCTCGTTGGTATTAAACATGTCTGCACTATTTTTTCGAAAATATAATTCATGAATGCTCAACCATTGAATACCTGTGTAGATTATTGCACTAAATACTTACAGGCGCTCCAAACGCGGCAGGTTTGAAAACGTTTGCGGATCGATTTGATGTATTTCATTAATGTGTAAATACCTGTAAAAGACAATTGATTAAAAAAAAAATGAAATGACAATTATGTAAGTGGGATAGAAACTTTTATATCCAAATCGGCACATGATAAAACTAATGTAGGTAGGTATCATCCTAACGGCTTTTATTAGTTATCCTGTAAACATTGAAAAGAAGAACCTATGCTTTCTTATTAGGTACAAGACAAAGACATACTGTAAACAATTTAAGTATGAATTGTCAAAACCCGATTTGATGATATTGATCGATGTTTGACTGTATGTGGAATTGAGTTTGAGTGAGCAAAATTGGTTCAGAAATTGTTGGAACCCTGAAGACGATTATAGGCTACTTTTTTGAGAAAAACTAAATTAACGCGTGCGGAGCTCCGGTAAAAGTCAGTTAAACATAAATAAGTCTATTTTCGTTGAATTACATAAATCAACGACTTACGAAAATTGGATCCTAGAAACACAGTCAGTTGTAGAGAACAGTTTTTTTTTGTGGTGGCTTTGCTCTTGACTCTAGTCTGGGTCAGACATAACAGAGAAAAGTCTACAATGGAGCTAGCTTACCCAGAAGAATCACTCCAACTTTGAAGAGATTAGGGTTGTAAGCTTTCGGAAACACAGACGCAGGCAGAGAGTTCCACTCCATTGCCGTGCGCATTATAAAAGTAAAAAGTAAAGTAAAAGTTCATTTATTTTCCACAATAATGATAAACACAGTACAGACAATAAAATAAATGGAGTGGAGCCTAAACTAGGGCAGCCCTGTATTTCAGGACTCCAGGTCTTCCTTCGGCGGCGAGTAAGTTGGTACAATTTAATAATGAATGAGTGTGTTTGTGTGAGTGCGTGTTTGTGATGTGTGTATGTTATGGTGTGTGTCTTGTGTGTGTGCGTGCGTGTGTGTCTTATGTGTGTGCGTGCGTGTGTGTGTTGTGTGTGTGCGTGCGTGTGTGTGATAAGTGAGAGAGTACAGTTGCGTGCTGTGTTTTGTAAAAGATTCCGTGTCATTATAATTTAAATTCAGAAGATAATTTTGGATAATAGATTTACATTCATGCATGATTTTTGGGAATATATTTAAGAGAGAATTAAGTTTGTTATATAAATAAGGTGCAAGGAAACATGAGTGTCTCCTGAAGAAATCAGTGTTGTGTTTAGTTGCCTTGCATATAAAAGACGTTTGGAAACGCTTAGCGCGAATTGGTTGAATAGCAACAAGGTAGGGATGGTAACTTGTAGCGCGGAAGCTGGTATTTAACTGAACCATCCCAAAGGTGGCTGCAATACTCCATGCAGGATCGGACTTGTGTTTTGTAAGAGCTGTCCAGGCCTGAAGTATCGCTTCACCCTATTTAGGATAGTTATTGCTTTATATACGTCCATAATTCACTTGAAAGAGCTAGAAATATGGACCGAATACGAAGCTCTCCAAGTCAGTCAGGGATTAAAGAAGCCTCGCTCTAATTTTATTTCAAAGATGAACTGAAATGGCGGTTTGTGAAGATAAAGTGCCTTTGTGAAATTTTTAATCTCACTTATGTTGGTTCTCGTATCTACATAATGGCCAAAGTAAATGATACTCGTAAAGTTTGTTATTATTTAGTTTTCATAACTACCCCCAAAAGACGATTGAGGAAGGGGGTGTTCAAGTTTGTGTGAAAGAATCTTTTTCCTTGGGCCAATCAATATACTTAAATCTTGACAGGAATACCTACCGGCCGAAGTAAATGATACAAGTTGTCCTTGTCATTTTTACAAAATGCCCCAAAATAATGGTATTTTGGGGCATATTGTAAAAATAACAGAATCTTCAAATAAAAAAAATACCTTATAAGGCAGGTGATAATAAGGTATTTTTATGGAAGAACCTTAATCCTTGGGCATAATGTACTTGAAGGTTTTCACTATTCATGTTTCACAACTATTCCCAAAAGACGATTAAGAAGGTGTTAAAGATTTTATGGAATGTTTTTATTTCTTGATCCACACTTGCACAAAGCCAGGAAGAATAGAAAGACAAAAGAGAGGCCTTTGCCCTGCGGAAATAATTCGTAATTCAACCTCAAAAGGCGTATCATGGAATGGCCAAGTATGTTTGGAATATTTTTGTTTCATCAATTAATCAAATACTTGTTTCAGCATTGTCTAAAATTCATCCCTTTAACTATGACTTAGACCATATCTTGCAAAACAAAATCGAACAAAATGCTGACAAAAGCTAATATAAATTGGTTGCCACTTGTCAAGAGATTCAAGATTTCGCTGTTAAAAAGTTTTCAGATCTCGAGTTGAGCCAAGCCCCATAACTCTGCAAAACTTACATAGGTATCGGTAATGCTTCTAAGCTGCCCGGTAGTCGCGGATTACAGGGCTAAGTACTTCGGAAACCCAGGTACCCTCTATGAGTTAGTTGGTAACACTAAGGCGTTGCTGGCATCCTTGGGGAGCTGGGGTGGATCGAATGACACATTTGTCCCACCTACACGCAAAATACGCGCTTAGTCGTGGAGTTGCGGAAACCAGCCCGATTTACATACATACATACAACATACTTAGGTGAACTTTTTCAAAAGATAAAGATCGAAAGGATCCTGCTCTAAAAAACGATTAAACACCTAACTGAAAAGCAGAACATACAGGCACCCAGTTAAACAGTCCAAACTACTTTTAACAAAAAGCTGCAAAAGGATTCCTATTGAGTTTTCATCACAGCGATGAAGCGACTCAACTAATATAACTCTAGAATATCAAGCTCGGATAAAAACCTTCATGATGTTTTGTGGTCCGATTTAATCGGAAAAGCGATCTCTAAAGTCAATTAATTCTAGCTATAAATTTTATTGATTACGTTGTTTTAATCATATTAGCGGCAAAATTATTCCGTTATTGCTGCTAGTCGCCTGAAGGGTTTAATAGTTGAATGGCGCTTTGTAGCCTAGCTAAGCCTTTAAATTATCGGAACTACTTTAGGGCTGATTAAAATTATTGGAAACGCTCGACTTAAAGAATAGCAGTAATAAAACAATGATAGGTACGATTTTAACATTTTAAAATATTTTTTAATTAGCTTTCAATTCAGTTGAAATGGTATAAGAGAAGTAGACGGTCAGCATCACAGGTAATATAGCTTTTATTGTCAATGTCGGCGAATAAATGGTTCATCTGAAAGTTGGACCCGACATACTTAAATGGAAAAAGGTTCAAAGGCAGATGAACTAAATTCACTGTTTAATGGTATTGTGTTATCAATATGATTGACGCAACGTAGCTTAGAGGAAATTACTGATAGTGTAACAGGAGCCTTTTCCTTTACCTAGAATTACCAGTGATCGTAGTAGGTAGAGCTATTTCGAACCAATGACCTCAAATGCGGATACTAACGTGGACCTTCGTAAACAGGGATCACGGGATTTTACATATCACTAGAAAAATAAATAAATAAAGTCGGAATAGTTAGGTGAAGCAGAAGCTTTACCTAACTATTTATATTATTTATTTATTTATTATTGTACGAATAAGTCACCGCGGTCCTGGAACTCAAAGGGCGCTAGGAGGAACACGGATGGGTTTTATTTAGTAAGAGTCTGACCCTCCCTTCTGCTCCGTCCAGAGCTGGAGGAGTCATTTGATGGTTTCCCAAACTTAAAAAAATTAGGTAAAGCTTGTAGGTTGTATCTAGTTTTGGCTAAGTTTAGACATTACCCGTGACATCACACAGGCGTAGGTACATCTAAAAATCATCAATCAAATCAAGACCAGCCTTAAGGATAAGGATACTTCTACAAATCTCTCAGGCATGTCCATACTATGAGTACACGCCGCAAGTACCAAAAATAGCTTTGCCTACTCCGACCACTGATAGGTAATTACTAAGTAATCAAGTTACAAGTTTTACCAAGTATTGAATTTCCAGAGTGATAGACAAATACAGTTAGGGCGAGTTTAAATTGCAAGCTAAATATTGATCGAATATCTAATTTTAAAGAAATTTACTCAAAACGTTTGACCATTGGTTGAGCCCCTACTTCAGGGTCGTAGCTACCGCCGTATCAAAGATGCGGGGCTCCCGGACAACAAAACCCCCGACGTGTTTACGCAGAACTTTACATTTAAGCCCATCGTCGCCATCGCCTCCGTGGCCTTTCAAGAATCAATAACAATATCCCTAAAAAAACGGTGCCCCCAAAAATGTTTGATACAAAGCCCTTTGAGACTAGCTATGCCACTGGCTTACCTACACACGACAATAGACACCTATTCTGACTAGAATTCCGTTCAGCATGACACTCGATTGAACTGCCATCCGACAGGCGCTATTTTTGCCCCTTTTTATGAAACGTCATGTCCATTTATTCTCAGTGAGCCTCTGTTGCGGTAGGTGAAACTAAATTACCACTGAGTAACATTGACGTCATAAGGTAGATACGTGTATATGAGTTACCTACTATAGGTACTTACGAGTAGGTACTACATACATGAGTAAGGGTCATGGACTAAGCATTTTAACTGCGGCAAGCTCTTTAATCTCGCAGATCAACTTTATCATTATTATCAGCTTGTAACTAATTAATAAACGTGTCAACACCTTCTGATCTAAGATGATCTCCGTGATTATTATAACAACCATTCATTGAAGAAATTACCTTGATCCTAAAATCAGAAGCCATTTATTCGAAAGGTGATTCATTTTTATCGGATCATTGGAACGACAAAAGTTGAAGCGTTTAAAATCTCCAGTTCCTATTCCCATGTTAATTCTTGTATCAAACTTAAAAAAGGATTAAAATTCAACTCGCGAAAACTCTCCAGCAATTAGTTTTCGTCTGCCACATTGCATGGCAATAATGCTTCCAGGAGACCGCAAATATGTCGCGCAGGAATAGCTACCTCTAGCTCTAAGCATGTAATACCGAAATATCGTTACCGCAATTTCGCGATTTTCGCGCTGTTTTTCAGTACCGCAAAAACGAGATTAGAAATGCGAATTTTGTGGTATTCAAAACAAACCGTGATAAAATCCCCGCTACGAATCATCGCATGTTGGTCGGGCGGGCGTGATATACTCTTGATAACTCATAGTGCGTCGGAGTAGGTATTCCCGGATTCCCTACAGCGAACTAACGTTTGTTTGTAGTCTTACTCAGTCTCAGTGTCACTCGCAAGTCGCAACTACTCGCATGACGATACACCATTATCGAACTTCACTTCACGAACCAGAGAAAATCAACTTGCAGTCTCGACATCATCTTTTCTTTCTCTTGAAGATGAACTTAATAATAAGCTCAGCTCAGAATTTACACCTCCACACAAAAAAAACAATTCCAATCCTAGGTTAGGTTACTGAAAAAGGAGATGGCTTTAGATGAAACTAGAGGAACAAAAAGAAAATATTTGGAGACTGTATATAACTGTATGCTAAGCATTCCACTAACGAGTGTAGAAGCTGAGAGAGCATTAAGTTCTATAAATGATGATACAAGTGATATTTTAATATGCTTTATACGTTTTCAAATAAATAAAAACCTGGCAAGTGCGAGTCGGACTCGCCCTCCGAGGGTTCCGTACAAAGTTGTAGCTACAAATTATTTAAAATAAAGACTATACAATTTTTATGATTAAATTACAAATGTATACTTTTCAGATTTTTCCGTATTCTTGTAGGAGAAGACGGTATTATTTACATTTCATGGTTCTAAGTCAACGGGAACTACTATACCTATAGGTTCTCGACCCAAAACCTATAGTGTACTTCCGGTGGACCTAGAATTATCAATTTTGGTTAAAAGCAAGGTCTTACAGCACAAGCAAAGTTTTCGCGAAAATCTAAATTTGCCCATATCTTTTTATCGTGTTGACTCATGGACTTGATTTTTATACACTAATAGGGACTATAAACCTCAGTATCTGTTATAAATTTCAACTTGCTAGGTCCGGCTTTCCTGGGAAAATCGGTGGTGACACACGGACTGACAGCCGTTGGTCAGTCCGAAAAAGGAACCGAAAGAGAGTGATCTTATAAGGGCTCCGTATTTTACCTTTTGAGATCGGAACCCTAATTAGCGGTATATGTGATTAATTAGAACTCATGGTTGTTTTATTTTAACCCTATTTACTAATTTCGCAATATCGCAATTTTGCGGTATTACATATCCGATACCGCAATATCGCGGTATTGCATGCTCTAGTTACCTCCTACTGATGATCCTCTTGATATTTGACCTCAGGAGACCTAGATCCTATGTAGACACTCTTGATATTAGGTATCATAAGTCAGTACTTAGTTGTTGTGTCAGTACACAACATTCATTTGCCAGAATACTCTTGTGTAATGACAATAACAGATGATCGTCGCAGTCATCGTAATACAATATTATTATAATTACGACCATCCATTTTGAAATCGTAGGCACAAGCACTCGTTAATCATATACCGACGTAAATCAGTGTTATTGTAGTAGTTTTTAAATTGCATAAATCATTGTCCATTGAGTGATATAAATTGAGTACAATTGGGCATTGAACTTAATTTGAAAATCTTTTTTATCGATCAAACTTTTGTGTTTAACTCGTCTTTGTTTTATTGCAGCGACAATAAACTACAGATTTTTTTTAGTTATTTATTTATTTAAACTTTCAGCCCATTGACGCAAGTCTTTACACAATAGGTACCTAAAGACGGAGGCCGGCTCAGAAAGAGGAGGTGAGGGCCGGTGAGGGCTGTAACAAAGTGGCGCGAGAAAATAATTCTTGAAAGAACATGAGGGAGACCTTTGCTTTAAAAGGTTTCCCTATCTATTTGCATACAATTTTAAGACCTAATATAACTTGGTATACTTTTGTTTTTTCTAATTATATTATTTACGTATTACAACTTACCTACACATAATTTTTTAAGCATAGTTTCTCTTATCATAATAATGATTAAGCATAAAATTCTAAAGCATAAATTTATTAACGCATAATGATATTAAAACATATTTTTATAGGCATAAAAAATAAGCATAATTAATTAACTCTTAATATTTTAGACACTAATATACATTTTTGTAGGCAATTTACATTGTAGGCAAGTAACAAGCATACATCATGCATGCAGCACGCATGCAGCATGCAAGCAAGCGACACGGTTGTCGCAGTGGTTGAGCGATTGACTGCTACGCTGCGAGTCGCGGGTTCGATTCCCGCACGGAACAAATATTTGTATGGCCTACAAATAGTTGTTCCGGGTCTGGCTGTTTGTGTATGGGAGATTTTATGTGTGTAAACGCACCCACTAAATACAGGAAAAATTCCTAGTGTAGGACGTTTTTTTTTTTATTTATTTTTTTAAATGCATGTAACAAGTAGCAGGCATAGTTTCTGTCACTCAAAAAACAAGCATACACCATGCATGCAGCAAGCAAACATGTAAACAAGCGTACACCGTGCATGCGGCACGCAAGCAAGCATGCAGCATGCAAGCTAGCATGCAGCATGCAGCTGGCATGGTTTCTGTCACTGCAGCTTCGGCTTTCTGGCCTCGGCCCTCACGGGCCGCCTCGCCTCTCCGTGCCTACGCAGGCTTAGATTACACTCTAGGGGTAGGGCAGACAAGACTACGTGGAGTCGGTTTTGCAGCGATTCGTTTCTGTCACTAACTTTTATAGCACAACATATTGAATTTTGAAGACAGTAATTTAATTTTAATTCCAGGTTAAAAAAGGAATCGTTCACGTTATTTCAAAAAATTGTATGCCTAAATGCTATTATACTAAGTCTTTATGCCTAGTAATATTCTGCGAATTAAATGTACGCCAAAACAAATTAGCCTTCAAGATAATTATACCAACATAAACAGTATGCGAAAAAAATATGGTAATGTATCATTATGGAAAAAAAAAATTATACCAAAATCGTTATGTCAAAGTATATTAGGAAAAACAGCATTATGTGAAAAGAATGGATCCCGCTTTAAAACCAAGCCTTTTAGTGAACTTTTTTTTTCATATACGTAGGTATGTAGAATGTAATAGGTAAAAAAAAATTAAAGAAAATTAAACCGAAAACGAAATCTATACATATAATAAAATCGTAGACTAACCGTATCTGCACATTGAATATTTTTGCATGAAAATTACACAGAAAAGTTAGGAAAAAGATGTAAAACACAAAAATGCTTCTCTTCTTCTTCTGGCCTTGTCCCATTTCTAATTGGGGTCGGCTCTCCTAATCGTTGTTCTCCAGAGATGTCATTTCTGGGTCTTTAGTGGGTCTATATTGTCTTTGGGGAAATCTTTCTAATAACTGACATCCATGTTAGTCGGGATCTGCCGCGGCTCTTTGGTCCTGAGTTATGCTGAAGCACTTGTTTTGTCATGTCTTCGGGTCTTCTCATGACGTGGCCGTACCAAAGGAGGCGTGACTCCGTAAGCTTGTCTGGTATGGGTCTGATTTTGAAGCTACCTCGAATGTACTGATTTTGCACTTTGTCAAGCATAGTGACAGCTGCGGACCACCTGAGTATCCTCATTTCCGCGACATGCATTTTATTGGCCTGCTGTTTCTGAATAGGCCAGCACTCTGCGCTGTAGGTCATAACGGATCTTACTGCGGTTTTATAGACTTTGCTCTTAACGCGGATTGGTATTCGAGTATCACAAATTTTAATTATTGGGTTATTTAATTGATGAAATATTTTAATTTTTGACATAATTTATAAATGTAATTAATACATTGATGAACTACGAGTATCTTAACTTTTAGATAATATTATATTTCAATGTACTATTTTTTTGTTAACGAAGCAAGACTAAATCTATACTAATATATAAAGCTGAAGAGTTTGTTTGTTTGTTTACTTGAACGAGCTAATCTCAGGAACTCCTGGTCCGATTTGAAAAATATATCATCACGCTAAGACCAATAGGAGTGGAGCAGTAATGAAAATTGTGACGCAAACGAAGTTGCGCGAGTCAACTAGTTTTATTATATCACTAGTTGACTCTCGCAACTTCGTTTGCGTGAGCTATCTAACACTGAAATAATTTTTCAAATCGGACCAGTAGTTCCTGAGATTAGCGCGTTCAAGTAAACAAACAAACAAACTCTTCAGCTTTATATATTAGTATAGATATTAGTATAGATTAATGTAATTTTATGGTTTTATTATCTATGCATGTGTAAGAAATATTTGCACGACTGATAAGTCGAATATAGTGAGAGAAAAATTTATGTAACCATGTTATTATGTACCTATGTTCTGGAACATAAATATAATTTATGTAACCATGTTATTATGTACCTATGTTCTGGAACATAAATATAATTTATGTAACCATGTTATTATGTACCTGTGTTCTGGAACATAAATATAATTTCAATTTCACAAAGCACACCTGTCTGATCTCTCCATTTTTGCCATCCCTTGTTTATGTGGTGCGTCATATCGGCGTCTATATTGCCATCGCTGGATAGAATGCTGCCGAGGTATTTGAAGTAGTCTACGGTTCTTAGAGGGTAGCTTTGGACGTTTATTGACAGGTAGCTGCGGTTGAGTTGGAGAACTTACAGTGCAGGTGCTCGGTTTTCCCTCTGCTGATCTTAAGACCTGCGTTTTCCAATGATGATCTCCATTTTCCAAGGTTGCTTGCAATGTGAGCGGGTCTTTATCATTGAGGACGACGTCGTCTGCGTACATAATGCACCAAGGGCAGGTTGCTGAATTTCAGCCGTCAGATAGTTCATCATCATCATCATCTGCCAAGCCTTTTCCCAACTACATTGGGGTCGGCTTCCAGTCAAACCGGATTCAGCTGAATACCAGTGCGTGAAGCGGCTGCCTACCAGACCTCCACAACCCATTAACTGGGTAACACGGTACATCTTGGCAAGACTGGAGTCAGATTTACTGGCTTCTGACAATCCGTAACGACTGACAAAGATCTACAAATGACATCCGGGACCAACGGCTTAACGTGCTTTCCGAGGCACGGAGGAAACTCGGTACGTTAAGATGGTCACCCATCCACAGACCAACCTTGGCAAGCGTTGCTTAACCTTGCAGATCGACCCGTGTGGCTGGTACTATCCTACGTCAGATAGTTTATCACGAGGTTAAAAAGTAGCGGGCTGATTGCCGATCCTTGATGAACTTACAACCTTTACCTGAAATTCGTCACTGGTTCCTGCAGGGCATCGTACCTTTGTAGATACGCCGTCGTACACGTAGACTATCAATCTTACGTAGCATTCTGGGATTAGTTGGGATCGCAGGGTTTGCCAAATCAGAGGTCTCGGGACTCGATCGATCGATTTTTTTGTCTGTGCGTTTGTGGGAGCATCACGCATAAACTACAGATTATACTAAATCTAGGTACTTAAAAATCGACCCGCAAAATCAATTTTTAAGTTTCGGAAGAAACTTCATCGAGCACTGTACCTAATAGGTAGTTTTCATTGAGACTCCAGATACATGCAATGCATCTATTGAGAAAAAGTAGTGCCAGATGTGTGAAAAGAACACAAAAGCATAATGTTATTTGTTTAGGTTTACATGTAGTAAAAGAAAAGTGAACATTTTATTACCTTACTAGCTTCTGCCAGCGGTTTCGCCCTCCCTAGGGAACATACTTCCGCTTCCGGGATAAAAAGTAGCCTATGTACTTTCTCAGGCTCTAGACTATCTCTGTACCAAATTTTATTTAAATCGGTTCAGTAATTTTGGCGTGAAAGCGCGACAGACAGACAGAGTTACTTTTGCATTTATAATATTAGTAAGGATCATTATTTATCGTAACCCTTGTGAGCTTCCGAGCTTCTTTTATTTGACAGATAGATGGCGCTATACTGTTGACGCGTTTTTCTGAATGGCGGTCCTCAGTCCATGCTGAATTAATGATGTTTTGTTAGCGAAGAAGATCAATATAACGATTATTTTTACAATCTGTATTGTTATTCGATAAGTCGATAATTAAAAAGAATCATCCAAATCGGCTGACAATTGGCTAAAGTATCGCTGAAAAAACATTTTTCATGGGATCTCATCATCACATCCTAATTTATACCTTTCATCATCAGCTCAGCAACATGAGATGATGATTACCAGGCACAAATATCTGAATTGCGTTAGAAAGTTCATGAAAAACATTGTATGTGCCTATAAAATTTGAGGGTTGCCCTCGATTTTCGTGGGATCCCATCATCAGATACTGACATGGTGACAATGGGACCAATCGAGAGGTACTTTCAGATGAAACAATTTTTTTTTAAATCGGTTCATAAATGACGGAGTTATGAGGTAAGAAACAAAAAACAAATACAACTGAATTGAGAACCTCCTCCGTTTTTTGAAGTCGGTTAATAAAGCATAGATCTTTGTTCGATTTGATTTTCGAGTCTAACTGGAGTATTGTAAACTGTATCTACATAAAATATGTAAACTATTTTACTTAAATGACTGGTGTACGGATTTTTGGAATTATTTTATTATGCTTCATAGTGGCTAAACTAAAACAGTCGCACGGGTCGATTTCTTCAAGGTTAAGCTACGCTTGCCGAGTTTGGTTTATGGATGAGTGACCATTTTAACATACCGAGATTCCAGCGTGCCTTGGAATATACCAGTCACACGGGTCGATGTTCAACGTTAAACAACACTTGCCGAGGTCGGTCTGAGGATGGGTGACCATTTTAACATACGTATACATACGGGTCGATCGCCCCGTGCTACTGTTATTTCTTAGCTACGAGCTTCTCATTCAATCATTCTCCTCGTTCAGTACCTACTCAATATCTACTACTCTGTCAAGAAAGTACCGGGAAAAGATCAATAATACACAAAATGTCTGTTATTCATCCAAATTTATTTTATCACCTTCAAAGTATGCTCCTTTAGAAACGATACACTTGCGCCAACGAATAATCCATTCATCAAAACATTTTTTAAACGCTGCTTCCGGAATTGAGTTCAGTTCTCGCCGCGAATTCTCCTTTATGTCTTCTATCGATTGAAAACGGGTGCCACGAAGTGGTAATTTGAGTTTAGGAAAAAGAAAAAAGTCAGCAGGAGCCATATCTGGTGAATATGGTGGTTGCTGGATGGTATTTGTTGAGTGTTTGGTTAAAAATTCGTTCACAATGATAGCCTTGTGCGAAGGCGCATTGTCGTGGTGCAAAATCCAAGAATTTTCTTTCCACAAATCTGGCCTTTTTCGTCGAATTTGCTCTCTTAAACGCCGCATAACGCTCAAATAATATTCTTTATTTACCGTTAGACCTTCCGGTAAGAATACAGAGTGCACAACACCGCGATAGTCAAAGAAAACAGTCAACATGACATTGACTTTTGATCGACTTTGGCGTGGTTTTTTCGGTTTCGGTTCAGTTGGAAGGCGCCACTCCGAAGCTTGTTGACTAGTTTGCATGTCAAACTCGTAAACCCACGTCTCGTCACCAGTAACAATGCGTTTCATGAATGTTGGGTCCGAACTGACTCGTTCTAGCATGTCCTCAGCGACTTTCATGCGATTGAGTTTTTGGAGAAAATTCAGATGTTTTGGGACTAGCCGAGCAGCAACATGTTTCATACCCAAATGATTAGTTAAAATGGTACGGATCGACTCGTGAGATACAGAAAGTTCGGCGGCTATCTCTCTCCGAGTTGAATGGGGATTTTCAGTCACTATTTCCTTCACTTTTGCGATGTTAACTTCAGTTGCAGACGTTGACGGCCTACCAGAGCGAGGCAAATCTTCCATCACATCTCGACCGCTTTTGAACGCTTTGAACCACTCATAAGCACGAGTTTTTGATAAAGTCGATTCACCGTAAGCCTTCTGTAACATTTTCAGTGACTCCGAACACGAAATTCCATTGGCGATGCAAAATTTAAGACAAACTCTTTGTTCGATATTTTTGTCCATTATGAAATTCGCAATACACACTATATTATGATATTACTAAAACCAGCACTGTATTTAATATAAATAACAGATGCAACTCAAACTCGGCGCCAAAATGGAAAACAGTTGTGCCAATCTAGCAACTACAAAAAAAAACAAAAATTTGAATTTGGAACCATAAACAAATCATCCATTCCCGATAGTTTTTTGACTGAATGTATTTAAAAAGTCGAAAATTCTTACACGGTAAATCGATTCTATGAAACCGGTAAAACTGTAATCCTAATATATAAAATACGTCGCGTCGTAAGAAGCTGAAATGTGGCAAGTAGGTTCCTTGGAGTGTAGGGGAGCACTAAAGGATTTCCCGAATTTTTAACAGGAACGGGAAAAAAGGGATAATTATGCGCATACGAAGTCACAGGCAAAAGCTAGTTAGTAATAAATGTCAAATTTGATTTATTAAAAAGTGCTAATTATTGTAATAGTGCATTTGTAGGGTTCCGTAGCCAAATGAAAAAAAAACGGAACCCTTAGGATGACCGTCATGTATGTCTGTCTGTCCGTCCGTATGTCACAGCCACTTTTTTCCGAAATACTAAGAACTATACTGTTGAAACTTGGTAAGTAGATGTATTCTGTGAACAACATTAAGATTATCACACATAAATAGAAAAAAAAAACAATAAATTTTGGGGGTTCCTCATACTTAGAACTGAAACTCAAAAATTTTTCATTCAGTCAACTCAAATATAATAAAATTAAGTTTATGGTACGGAACCCTTCGTGTGCGAGTCTGACTCGCACTTGGCCGGTTTTTACAGGATTGCCGTCCCTTGACACGGTCCCTTCCTCTACTCTATTTGACACTGATCTGTGTCGTCAAGTAAGTATCTAATAGCATACATGCACATTGACCTGCTAACGTAGGTACGCGTAATGCCTGTAATTATATTATATCATTACATTAACATTTGACCAGACATGTTTCTACCCTGAAACTAATAGCCCTATAAACATGGGTATGTCTATTCGTCTAGCCTTAGAGTATATTTTCTAAATTTTTCTTCCAAACAGATTTTTGTGAATTAATGTGTGATTTGTGATTTTTTACATTTGTGTCACGTTTGTGACTTGTGTTTGTTATCTGGCTTCTCACAAAATATACCAACTAGGTTGTATTTATTTGACAGTTTCTCGTGAAAGTCACAGCTTTTCTGAGAGGTGGCGCTGCAGCCCATTTTACAAATGAAAACATTTTAACAACAAACGACAGCAATCCTAATGTCAGCATTCATTTCGAGTTTAATTAATTAAAAGTTATGCTTTTGAAGAAGTCTCAACACGGATTGAAAAAGTAGGTATTCTTAATTAAACTGCATGAGTAGTATACTTATACTAACAATTCATTTGATCGCGCAGCTATGATAGCTTATGGGCCCAGTCGCAGTAACTCGTAATCGAAATCGTTACATTGGGACTGGCAGTGGCCATCGGACTATTGAATGCACTACGGTGTTCAATTGCAAAGGCAAGACCGAGCCATGCGTAACTAATTATAGATTAAAGGCCACTGCTATTGGTGTGTGACTAAATGGAGGTATGTAGGTAGCTCCAGCTTCCAACAATAACTGAGATGAATAGTTTTAACTCACAAGCTAATTTATCACAAACACAAACAGTCGTAAACTTCCTGTAACAATCCCGTAATACCGATACCTATGTATCTATCTCATAGATATAATAAACAAAATCTGCAAGCGGTATTTACGAGTAAATAAACAAACCGGTCAAGAGCGAATCTGACTCGCGCTCTGAGGGTTACGTACTTTATAGGTACATAATATTATAAATAGTTCAGGAATCAAGTCTCGTAGTTTTTCCGAGCTATCGCGGAGGCTTAATATAATAGGGTCCTGTCAGAACCTTTGGTGCAGGACCCTACAGATCTGATCCACAAGTCGAACCGTCCAGTACTGCGCAAGTAAAGAGTAGAGTGATGATAATGACCAAATTAGTACAAGTAAGTTCTACGATAAATGCTTGCACAATTAACGAACCAGAACATATCGGAGATTCAACGAATTTGGATCCTAGCAGATACTTTTCAAGACCTTTTAGAAACTGAACCTAAACCCTTAACGACCCTGACACGACACGATTCAAACACCGTTGTAGTTACGACGCTGTTTAAATCGTCTCAGGGTCCTTTTCCAACGGAAAATATTAACACCACGATTCAAAAAATCGCGTCATCAGTGCAACGCCATCTATCGACCAATGTCATTAACTGACAAAATATTCGGCAGCGGAAGACACTATGCAAGAATGTAACTATGTAACGATAAAATATAAAGTTAAGGCATTAAAATGTTCACTCCTTCTTTTGGTAGTTATTAATGAGAAATTGTTCTTGTAATACAATCATTTATTATGGTGTTATTTTCATGCTTTCATACATTTGATTTTTTGTCAATAGATGGCGCTCTGACTGATCAGAACATTAGGAAGTTTCTTACTAAATTTAAAAATTCCATATCTTTTGATTTTGAGGGTCGATTTTGATTAAATAAACTGTATATGTTACTCGAGATAACACTTAATATTTTTAAGTACCTAGATTTTTAATTCAATCAGTGGTTTATTACGAATGCGCATACAGTTGCTTAATATTGGTGATTGATTACGTACTTTAAATAAAGACTATATTTTTTATGATTTAATTACAAATGTATCGTTTTTAGGCATTTCCTTATGTTTGTAGTATAAGACGGTATTACTTGCCAAAAATCATAGTTCTAGTTTAACACGAAATACCCTATATATTTGATTCCCTTGTGAGAGTCAAAATATTTTTGTGGCATAAACGGCCGTATCTTTTTTTTACATTAACTTAGAACTATGATTTTTCACATTTTCAAGGGACCGTAGACCTGAGTATAGGGTCGTGGAGGTATCGAGTTTGTAATTTCAACTCGGTACCTCCACGCGTCGTATCGTAATTAAAGAAGGAAATGAAGAAGAACACAACCTAGTTCCTATGATAAAAATGAACTCAATTTACTTATGGTGTTAAATATTCAAGATCAAGATTTAGACAAGGCATTCAGGATTGGGAATAACAAAAACAACATAACTCGACCTCTTCATCTTCATCTCATTTGTGACAAACTGGAGAAGAAAAGAAATCCTGCGAAACAAAAATAAGCTACCTCAAGGAATTTACGTAAAAGAAGTTTTCACATGATTTATTAGAAACCAGAAAATCACTACAACTAAAGCTAGAAGAAGAAAGAAAAAAAGGAAATATTTTCTACTAGAGGCGATGAATAAATATATAAAAATTGAGTGACATGACCCGCGATAAAAGAAAGAGAATTTTCCTCTTCGCAGCGCTCAGGATGCAACAAACAGAATCAATGATCATCCTCATCTTCTGTAGCTTCCAAAAAAATCAACAACACGAACGTCTTCGATTATATGGTTCGAGCCAGGAGTAATTTGTAAGTATGTAGTGTATCGACTCATTCTATGAAACTCTGCAAACAGCTCAAGACCAGGTAGGAGAAAATCTCCTCGATATCGGCGATTTTAATGAAAAAATTGGCCAGACAGAGACAGAAGCCAATGAAAACTTTGTTTTGGGTAAATTCGGTTACAGAAATAGAAACGAGCGAGGAGAGAAGATAATTAAATACGCATTAGAACATAAACTATCCATTATGAACACATTTTTACAGAACGAAAAAATCGCAAATCGACATGGCTCTCCCCCTGCGGTTATATAAAGAACCAAATCGATTTCATTCTGTCGAACAAACCTTTGAAAATAAGGAACGTAGAATTACTACAAGACTTTGGATTCAAATCTGATCTCGCTTGGTAAGAGCTACTTACATATTAGATCAAGGCAAAAAGAGTAGAACATCGTTCAAAGCACAACCAAAGCCGCTGAAAACAGACGAGGATAAATGTTCATATTTAAGTAACCTGGAGACTAAAATACGTCAATTAGACACACAAAAAGAAGGTGAAGAAACCGAGACTCAAGCTTTTTACGATAAGCTAGTAAACATTATCAACACAAGCCTTACACGTAGACCAAATAATAAAAAAATGAGTACCATCGACAAAATACTTAGCGAATCTTCGCGAGCCTTTCTAACAAGACGAAATAAACTTCTGAAAACGAAACAAGAAACTAAAGAAATTAAAGAAGAATTAAGCAGATTATTTCAAACAACAAGTAAAGCTATTGATAATGACTACAAAGATCACAGGAACAAAATAATTCAGAACAACCTAAAACAACACAGAAGCACGAAAAGAGCCTTCAAAAAAACTGACTACGCATAAAAACTGGATTCAAAACTTAAAAACCGGCCAAGTGCGAGTCGGACTCGCACACGAAGAGTTCTATACCATAAACCTTAATTTTTATTATTTGTTGTTATAGCGGCAATAGAAATACACAATCTGTAAAATTTTAACTCTCTACCTATTACGGTTCTTCAGATACAGCCCGCTGACAGACAGACGGACGGGCGGACGGGCAGACGAAAAATAAGCAGAATATTATATTTTGTTGAATGATAAATCATACTGACAGAACGTTTATGTCATACGTGGCATATACCTAATGACAAGGATGTTTAAAAAGATAGGTTAATAATACCAGCTAGTAATATTTTTTAGTATAAACTTTTTTCTTGCAATATTCCGTTTCATTTTATAATTTAGACACAATCATGTCATACCCAATCGGCTCTCAGATTGCCAAAATCCGCAGAATTTTCAGAGATTGGTATAAAATATATAATCTTTTCATTGATACTATTCTCATGCTTTCACATCTGGGCCCAAGATTATATGAAAGCGGTTCCGTCTCCTTCATCACTTTCTCCACATCGTTTAGTCACTTTGACTGTAACATATATCTATTTGACACCATTTTGCAATATTTACCACAAAAATGGTTTTATAGATAACTAGCTTTTGCACGCGACTTTGTATGCACATATCCCGTCTTTCCCCGTTCCCGTATAAGTTTCGGGAAACCATCTCTTAGTGCTCCCCTACGGAGGGTATGAAGCTACATGCCAAATATCAGCTTTCTACGAGCAGTAGTTTGGCTGTGCATTGTCTGTCAATTACCCAATCAGTCGGTAACGGAAGAATTTTATATACAAGCTGTACGTAAATTGTTTGATTATGTTAAAAACAATAGTTGAATAATATACACATACAATAAAATAAACGACCACAGACTTTCAAGAAAATAGCTACGAAGACAGTAGTCTTTTTTTCTAAAGTAGATGAAAAATTCTATCTTGAAAAAGTCAACTGACTAACTTGAGAACAAGCAAGTCCTGCAGATCAGAAGCGGACCATTTGTTCTGAAATTAATTTACTTCCAAGAAAAGCAATAGGTTATCGCGGCACTTGTGAGAATAAAATAAGGAAAACGGGTCACTATTACAGTTGTTTGCGATAAACTGGCCAACTGCTGTTACTTCTTCGCAATAATTGGGCCAAGAACAAGTAGAGCTTTACAGTTACACTATGAAAGTGACCATGAACCGCTTACAGGGAAGTCGGGCCATGGTTGTCATCAGCTGCATCGCACCTAGTGCCAATCATCCTGATTGAGGGATCAACGCGCAGCCTACTAAACAGCTGGTCGTAGGAACGTGATATTTGGAGGAAATGTTCCGAAATGGTGTAGGTGTCCAATAAGAAAGGATTTTTGAAAATTCATCCCCTAAAGGGGTGAAATAAGGGTTAGAATTTTGTATGAAAAACCTTATTCCTTGAGCCAATTTTCTTTCAATTTGGTACAAATGTTGACCAAAGTAAATAGTAAAGTTTGCCATTATTACTTTTTCAAACTTTGTATAGAAGAATCTTGTTCCTTGGACCAATTTACGTGAAACTTGGTACGAATATTATCCGAAGTAAATACTAGAGGTTGTCATTACTAACTTTTCACAAATATCCCCAAAAGATGATTTTGGTATATTTTGTAAGTATGTAAGATTCGTATTCCTTCGGATAAATATACCTTAGTAAATAGATTGCTACAATTTTACACAGAGGGCTCCTTTATAATGTGTACAAGGATTGTAAAAGCATGTTTTATAATCAAAGTTTGTTAGGAACGTTATTATTTTTTCAGATTTGCATGAAACATGATCTACTAAAATGATACTTCATCTTTGATATGCGGCTGCCTCCGTGGTCGAGTGGTTTAGGCGCTTGCCTTGTGACCCAGTGGTCGTGGGTTCGATTCCCACAGGAAGCATACTTTGTAAAGATGTTTCCAGTTTGGCTAGGACATTGCAGGCTTGAATCACCTGATTGTCTGATAGAAAGATGATTCCGTGCTTCGGAAGGCAGGTACAAGTCGTTAGTCCCGGCCGCCACATGGCGGTCGTCCAATAAACCAAGACAGAGGCCCTTAAGGCGGTTTAGAAACTCTGACACCAGGGTGTGTGTGTCGTTAGACCTTACTGCCCACATGATAAGTAGAATCTTTGATATAGGTACCTAAACAAATATCTATTTCAGCATTTTCTAAAATGATTACTTCTGAGGATTCTAACTACACAGGGGAATCGGTCTAACAAAGTTTGTATGGCAAAATGGCAAAACGTGTTTGCTTGGTATAGTAAATAACCAATACATTCTTTTGAGTCAGGTAAATTTCGCACACATCTTCAAAATATCAGCACGTTTATTGACTGCGGAACTCCAAACAAAATACCCGGCGGGATATCGCACGAAACCGAGCGACATTTAGCGCTACCGTTCTAGGTAACGAATACCGCGTAGGTCTGAACAGGACCATACACTGAACAGGCCCATACACTGAACAGGCCCATACACTGAACCACATTTCCGTTTTCCAGTATGTCTCAGGGAAAACCGAAGTGTCAGGTACCTAGATAGACAGATACTAGGTACTAGTACATTTAACACTGCACACTAAAAATAGTTGGGAACTCTGCTAATTCGATTAGTGCATCCATTTGACTGCCGTCATGTCGATATATTCGGAAACTAATTGTTTTAGCTTCTATTTTAATTTCCCCATTTTCTTCATGGGGAAGCCAGAATATTTTGTTCTTGTTGCGTTTAGTTTGAGTGATGGACCTACCTATATTAGCAGCACAAAGGAAATTCAATTTTATCAATCAATTATTTTTTGTTTGCAAAAAGAATGCTTCTCAGCATTTCCGCCCAACAACAGGCCCAGCGGGCCACCAAGACCGCCAACTCATTTAGGTTTATCCGCCGTCAATGGTCAGCAGCTATGATAACGGAATTAGGAAGAACTTTGGTCAAGATTTGAAATATTCTGCTCTTTATGAACCCATTCTTAAGTTATCCTCCAACCGTAAACTACACATGATATGAGATACAAAATTTATAGACTAAGATCCCAGAGATACCGACCTTAATTATTTTCTCACATGGAAATATTATACATAGGTAATTCTCTTAAAATGTTAGTCCGACGTTGTGCAAGTGTTGGGTCGACGAGTAATTTCTTTTTTGTGATGTAGAGGTATTTCAGTACCTAGTCAAGGAGGTTATTTGCATCGTCCCAGATCCTGGCAGGCTTAAACTTTAGTTATTTGCACCGAGTAAATTAACTATGACCATTAGCCTAGTGAATAGGATCTCACTTGAGGTAGCGACCAGCTCAATCATTCGTCAAAATATTATTCATCATCTGCCTAGCCTTTCCCTAATTATATTGGGATCGGCTTCTAGTGAAGCCGGATTCAGCTGAGTAGGTACCTGGTGCCGATGGAGCAGCTGCCTACAAGAACTCCACAACCCATTAACTGGGTAACAACACGGTAGTTCAAGCAAGACTAGAGTCAGATTTACTGGCTTCTGACGATCCGTAACGACGGCCAAAGATCTACAAATGACAGCCGGGAACAACGAAGCATGGAGGAAACTCGTACTTATATTAAGATGGTCACCCATCCCCAGACCAAACTTAGTAAGCTTTGCTTAACCTTGAAGATCGACCCGTGCGGCTGTTATTCTTTTAGCCACGAGCTCCGCAGGGGTTAAAATATTTTATACTACACCTGCTCGGAAAGTACCTTGATACTTTATCAAATTTACGGTAGAAAGTACGTCATTGCATATCGAACAAATATGCGGCGAGAAAACGCATCTGAGCGGGAGAGAAAAGTGTATGAAAATCCATTTCTTACGTGGTTTTTCTTTTTTAATTTTGGGTAAGACTATGCGCTGGTAACCTAAATATCAAAAGCCAAAAAGTTTTTACAGTGAGTTTTTATCTCCAAGTTCGCAAAATGACACTGGCCACTAGCTGTGTGTTGGATGGTGTCAAACAATTTGAAAAAAGAACATGTGAAAATTGCAGACGCCATTGGCGCCATTTTCAAATTAAGCTTCACTAACTGCAACAATTTCAATATAAATTTCAATTAGTAAAGATTTAGTTTTTTATTTTCCTCGTAGCCTCGTAGTCTCGTAGTCTCGTATCTCGGGTGTTTTAAAGCCCTCGCCTACGGCTCGGGCTTCAAACGACACCCTCGACGGTAATCGGTCACTTTCTCCTCTCGGTGAACAATGTACTAATGTAATTACTAATTTATTTGACAAAGATTATTCTGTAAAAATACAAAACCGGCTGTCGGGCCCACGAATTTTGAAAATCGGTCCACGATTGGCGGAGAAATCGGTGAAAATATATAAAAAAAACTGGGCAAGTGCGAGTCGGACTCGCGTGCTAAGCTCGCGTGGGTTCGAACGGATTTTTTTTCATGTTTTTGAACATCTAATACAATCTATAGATAAAGATCTATTATCTCCACTTTTTCAAAATTTTAGGCTCATTAGTTTCGGAGATAAGGGGAGAATGGTCAAACAGACAGACAGACAGACACCTGAAGGATCTTATAAGGGTTTTGTCATTTTTCGTCTAATTTCTTAAATAACTTCAAAATCATTTATTTTAAAACTATGATAAAAAAAAAACTGTTTTTATATCCCTTTCATTTGATATGTCACACGATATTGTACAATTTTTTTTCCTAGTTTGACCCCCAAAAGTGACACCCATACAAAAAAAAATATAATTTACGTAACTTTTTCGTGTTTGGGTCAAAAAGTCTGTATGTGTGCTAAATTTCAACAGAATCGGTCCAGTGGATCCGGAGAAAACTGGCTGTGACAAACTAACAGACATACAGACAGACATCCGAGTGATCCCATAAGGGTTCCTTTTTTTGTTCGGAACCCTAAACCATACATATAGCCGAATATACCCCAATCTAGTATTCAGCTAAATCCGGTCTGACTGGTAGCCAACCCCAATATAGTTAGGAAAAGGCTAGGCAAATGATGATATCTAGGTAGATAGAATTGTTGGGTACCTATTAAGCAATTTTTTTTTAATGTTGTTCAAATTTAATCTGCCTAGTAGGTAGCAGTATTTATAAAAAGATGACATATTATACAAGATGGTCTACTACCGGCTGATTCGGATTCAGAGCCCTCTTCCAAATAAGTTCGGCGGCCTTGCTTCACACGGTCATCATGCGTGTAGGATATGTATTTTCATAGTTTTGCATCACTAATTTTCTGAGGTGAACTTAATAGTACGTCTGCTATGATTTCGTCTGACCAATGAGTTGCTTATTAAAAAGCGAACAATGGAATCTAGCTGACCTATCTTGTACTTTGTATGACACAAACATATAAAATAGAAATAAACATAGTCAAGTAAAGAAACAAGTCTTAGCTAACCATAGCGGCCAAGTTCTTTGTTTAAGTGCATCTTGAAGGTATTAATGGCGTCGTTCTATTATTTCCGCTTGGGACAGACATGTAGATGACACATGTCAGGCCGACATCTTGCATTTGCCGCCTGACTGGAATAGGTAGGTACAGACGCCAGCACATGAAAGTACCTGAAACTGTCAAATTTTTCTACCTTTTCTCTAAACCTAATCGCTTTAGAGATAAGGTTGAATATGTATTAAAGATTGTAACTTGATATGCTGGCGTATGTACCTGCATGATAATGCAACCCGCTTTATTATTATTTTCACTAGGTACTTTTAGCCTCCAAACAGTAATTCTTTATGAAGTTTTCAAAATCAATACAACAGTGTTTTTAATTTACTTGGCTGATGTTTATTACTCGGAACAATAACAAGAGCGGTTTGTAACGTTTCAGTAGATACTCTGAGGATTCAGGATAGTCTTTATGCTAAGTATAAAACGATGACATCATTTTCTGGGTAAACAATCTTGCAGGGTCATAAATACATACAAAATATTATGTAATGTTTGAGCTTCGTAATACATACTGCTAGTACACACCTACGCTAGGTAACTATGCTTTGTTTTTCTCACAGGCAATTACTGGATACTACTTATTATGTATTTGTGAAGTGAATATTAGTTAACACGACTTCCTTAAGAGGAAATGCTGGCGGCTTTGCGACTTTGTATGTAAAAAGTCATAATTCGAGGTTTGGCTCTCGACTGTTTTCTGCTCCAATATTGGACCGATTAAAGGCTTGTATAAGGCTAATGACCTTGAATAGAAAAGAATAGAATAGAATAAAATTTATTTGCTTAATAAAAACATGGTATGAAAAGATGATGGGTTACAAGAAAAATAACAAGATCAAACATGTTTTTGCTTAACAGTGATAAGGGTGCAAATTTTTAAAGGCATATTTGCGCATACAAACGGAGCTAACTACACCTCTACGCGCCACTCCGCTACCCGTGTTTTTATTTTTTATAATAAAAATAGTACATATTTGTTTTAAGTAAAAAAATCCCAATTATTTTCGTTTGTATTGCAAAGCAAAAATATATTTTTATACTTAGTAGTAGAGTAGAATAGTTCCATCTCAACGATTTGGAGATGATTTGGTGATTTTTTTCTTAATATGTGGCACGTATGCATAAATTCTGGCTAAACCAAATTACGTATCATATCATGTAGATCACTACCCATTTTTTTCAAAAGTAGTTACTCAGTAAACGCCGAGGCAAAACCGCTTCATCTGCTTGTTATTTTTAAGCCTTTTTCGAAAGAGCAGCCTTAAGCGCGGCGTCCTGGGTATTTTACACGCTTTCGCTAAAGAAGTAAAGACCTGCTCATGGACTCCCTAGTTCTGGAAACTGTTACATTCATCACATACTCGGTAGCAATTTGTGTCCTCCTAATTGGAATGTGTACCTTTGAGGGCTTAACTGACTGCTGGAGATACTAGCCATTCATATTTTCTGAGTTTTATTATAGAAATTTGATTCAAACGTATAAGTGCACCTACAGTTCAAACGAACTGCGTGAGTCTTGCAGCGTAATACCTTTCTACTGAATACCTAAGATGAAAAACAGCTAGGTAGTTGTTCATAATTTTGTGTTCGCCTTTCATATATTCTGAGTATAATTTATAGAATTTTGATTCAAACGAATAGTGTACGTTCATTTCGTTTACAGTCTTAAAGCGTAATACCTTACTACTAAATATGAAAAACAGTTCTTCATTATTTTGTGTTCACATTTTCGCATAACTCGACCATTATCAGTTCACATACCCACTATAAGTTGTTCACATTCAATCAATGTGTCTACCCTTTTCCACATCGGGACGGCTTTCTGTCTAACCGGATGCAGTACCAGTATTTTACCTGAGCAGCTGGCTATCTGACCTCTACAGGAACGTGGTAACACGATAGCCCATGACCCAACTCGAGTAAGTTTTTCTAGCATCTGTTGAAAGTCTACACTAATATGTTCATAAATTCCTATAGAGTTAGATAATTGCTTTCCCCGCCATAGAATTAAAGGTCATCCTGTATCTACCTACTTAATTATAATACTCACGCGCGGCTAAATATTACCACCGGTAGCTTGGACCCTGTACCCGATACCGGTGGGCTACTACTATTTTTTATGAATCACGAAACTTATTAGACCGAAAGTCGTAAATGCGATTTGTTTGTTTCCGATTTTCACACGTTCGAAGAACCAAATGCTCGATGGGTTTTCGGTCCGAAATACGACATTCCGATTATCAATACTTCGAATAAACTGTTCAAACTAAGATTATTATTTAGGTTCAATCAGTATAGTATTCAGTTAGTCACATGTTATAATTTCCAAAGATATTTTAAAATATTTTCGAAATAACTACGGTCTGTTTAATATACCTAACGAGTATTTTTAAGTGTTTTGAACCTTAAATTAAAATATTGTCTTAAACATTCAATAAGTTTTGCTTAAGAAATAAGTGACAGAAATGAATCGCTGTAAAACCGACTCTACGTAGTCTTTTACGCCGTATGCGGAGGAGCGAGGTGGCCCGTTAGCTGAGGTGGTGAGCGTTAAAACCATCTGCTACGAAAAGAGCCGTGACAGAAACCATGCCTGCTGCAATTTGCATGCTCGCTTGCATACCTACTGTATGCTTGCTTGCATAATGCATGCTTGCTTGTTTGCATGCATATTGCATCTGTCATTAGTTTTTAAATTGTACCTCCTCATATTTAACATAATAATATACTTTGTTATGACGAGAAATTGTGTTTATTTGTCTTGCTATTCAGTTTTTACAAGGCTTTTTATTTTGGAATGCTAATTTATAGGTACCTATTTTAATAGTAGTTTCGAATTGTCATTAAAACGGACTTTTTCTTATTCGACCTATTAAAACTCGGTATTTTAAGAATAGTAATTATAAACATTAGGAAGGTTGATATGTCGGAATTATAAAAAAAGGATGAATGATAAATCGGAGTTGTTATATTAGGGATTTTGAACCATTCGGAATGATGAAAATCGGTATTTTGAAATTCGTATTTGTGACTGTCGGAATAAAATTTTCCGTATTAATGTAGTGTACCCATTTTTTATATTTTATTTTTGTTAAATGTTATTTTTTTATTTTATAGAAATATTTAAAAATATAATTAATTTCTTAGTAAAGGAATAAATGGAATAACACATTAGAAATAATGTCAATCAATTACGTAATCCTTATCGTAGTGTTTAATTAATAATAAGTCAAGCGACATCACACACTTGTAACGTTCATTAAAACGATAACGACTGCTATTCAACGTTAACAGATTTAATACTACAAAGTCACAAACAACGTAATCTTCTCACTCTACAATAAAGGCCTACGCACACCAAGACGGAGTGAGAGAAGATTTTTGCCATCGGTCAGCGACTCAGCGTATACAGCCGCTTAGATCCCGCGACGGATGCCTTGGCAACTGTGTCATTCCGGCGGCCTACCAAGACTCTGGATCTTATGGATCCCTTAGCGCGCTCTCTAATGCCGCGTCAATAAATCTTTTTCGATGCCACGGATACAAATTTTATAACATTGGAATCTGCCAGCGGCTTCGCTTCGTGGTAGGGACCACGCTGCGAAGCCGGGAACATACTCCCGGCGTAAAAAGTAGCATTTATGCCCATTTCTCAGGCTCTATTCAATTTAAATCGGTTCAGTAGTTTTGGTGTGAAAGCGCGACAAACAGACAGGCAGAAAGAGTTACTTTCGCATTTATATTATTAGTATAAATTAGTAAGGACCTACTAGATTAGTTTGTATGTCGTTTAAAAAATTTAATCCGTTGTCATTCCATCCCGGTATGCGTAGGCCATTTATTTTATCAACATTTAGCCACAATCAACCAGCTTAGCCTTTGCCCAACTCTGTAAGGGTCGGGGTCAGGGTCGGCTTCCAGTCTAAAGTGGGTGATAGACGTGCGAGTAAGTATGCGTACTTGTGGCTCGACGAGCTTTTTCGCTCGTGTGTCACCGAAAGTACGCCTACATTAAAACCGCCGAGTAAGTTCGTTGGCGATCCAACAGGTTTGAAATTTTGGTCGTAGATCGCCTCGGCTCGTACGTCTCTCAACCAGGGATGTTGCGAATATTCACATCCGCATCCGCAAATACGGAGTTCCGCATAGATTTGGACATTTGCATCCGCATTCACATCCGCAATAATCAGTGCGGATGTTCATGTGAATGCGGATGTAATACAAATTGCGACAAGAAAGACATTGGGTGGGGCCGGCGAACGGCGCGTGCCGTTCGCACGTGACAATGACCAATGAGAGTAAAAAAATTGGTGACAAGATCCGACGCGTCTTCCAAACAAAACATTACGTGTTTGTTTGCGCTGTGGATTACTTATCATATAAAAGATCTTAAACATCCGCATCCGCGGATGTGAGCCTTCAAAAATCCGCATCCGCATTCACATCCGCGGATGTGAAAAAATCGACATCAGCAAAATCCCTGCTGTCAAACGCCGCGAGCCACAAACCGCGAGCCATTACTTTGTTTTGTGACTCGTCGAGTGCTATTGTGTTACAAAAATTACTGATTTTCGAAGCTATTCACACTAATAGGGAATATGCCTGAAAAACATATTTATCATCTATACAGTTTATCAAAAAATATGCAAAAATATAATACTAACAGTGAAAATAGGATCAAAATTACTCAAAAAACGAAGGATATATAATTATTTTAAACAAATATATCTCTCGAAAACGCTGTTTTCTATGGCAGCTGTATATAGCCTTAGAGTGAAAACCTCGGGAATGCATTTTTGCTCAAATTTATTTTATTGCATTTCTAGAAAGAAAACCTCGCATCGCACATCCTGATCAGACTAATTTGTTCATTCGATATACTCGTAGCGCCATCTATGACAGTAAATGAGAACCTCTTAAATACTTGCATCTGTCAGCTTGGCGTGAATAATACCTTGCAACGAACGTGTTTCGAGTCTATTCTGCTGTAACTTTATAATTTAGTGTTAAATTTGCGGATTAAACCATATTAATTAATAAAAAAGCATAAAAGTCGACGTACAAAAGTAGGTATTACAGCACACAGTGTTTTCTTCCTCCAGAAAAGTAACTTCTTTTACACTTACGAGGTTTTCACTCTAAGACGTCGATATAGGCGTCATAGACGATGACGTCAAAGTTTTCATCGGACTTCTCTTTCTAATTTTAATCTTTGAAGCCTTACAACTTCATCGCTGATGAAGGTATTTAGAAATAATTTCACGATTGTTTACTAGAGCTAATAAGTATTTTATTTTGCAAATTAAAAAAATCGCATGCATATTCCCTATTATTAACAGAATTCTTTTCTTTGCTTCTCTCAAACAAGTAAGTATCCTGTCTGGCTATAATATAATATAGCCAGACAGCATACTTGTTATATATAATAAAATATCAATCCTGAATAACAAAATGTGTCCTCCATTGACGAAATCGCGGCACACCACACCTGGTACCAAAGTAATGAGCTAGCTATCATGTGTGTCACCGGCGTCAAGCCGAGTAAGTTCGCGATCTTACGCGTATATGGTATTTTCGCACGTCTATCACCCACTTAACAGAATGCAGCTGAGTCTGGTACTCAGCTGCATTTCTTCTTTACACGGAGCGATGCCTATCTGACCTTCACAACCCAATACTCCTTGGCAAGATTGATGTCAGATGTTCTGGTTTCTGAAGTATTGTCGACTTCCGATGATCTACATGACAGCCGACCCCTTCCGACAGCCGGAGGAATATCGAAATGTAATGGATGGTCACCCATTAAGGTGGATGCTCCAGGGTATCCCGCGAAATTCAAATATTTTTATGTTTTTTGCAATTTGCCGGTCATGTGGACCAAATGCGATCCGCAACAAAGAATGAATATTTCAGAAATAATCATTCTTTCGAACTACATGAACTTAGAGGGCTATATTGATGATTAAAATGGTTATAATTCTTTAGATAAATGCTCGTTACGGTCGCGGATCGCATTTGGTCCACATACAGCTTCACACTGACCGGCAAATTGCAAAAAACATAAAAATATTTGAATTTCGCGGGCTACCCTGGAGCATTCACCTTAACGGCCTGACCTCGGCAACTGGCAAGCGTTTGAAGCGTTGCTTAACCTGGAATATTGACTCGCTGCTGTTATTATTCAGCCATGAGCTTCGAACACAAATAAATAATATTATTATGACAGTAAAATGTACGAGAATAATTAAAAAGTAATTGCTTCAAAAATAGAAGACATTTCAGCAAAATGAAGAGAGAAAACAGCTAAATTTACGGAGCTTGCTCTGCCAGTCGTATTTCGTGGTAATAATACTACCACAAGTGCATACAATTATTATTTCTAATATTTCTCAACCGAGTCGACTAGCGGTAGCAACAGGTTTGTCTTTTGAACTGACTTCAAAAAAAAATTGTTGGCATACTTAGATTTTTAAAGATAAGACTTTTATTTCACCCTTTTAAATATTTATTAAATAGGTAAATAACAGTTTTAAAGTCGGTTAAATTTTTGAAATTTATTATTACCTGCGGCTTTTCACAAGATGGATCGTCGATGACCTGGTGAAGATTGCGGGTAGCCGATGTCGTTGTGGCGGTGCTTATGATCACGGCTTTTTGATGAGTTTTGTTTCGGTTTCTCATAAGAGGAGAGAGTAAATTTTAAATGTATAAATATCTAATTTATAAGTAATAGTACCTATTAAGAAGTAAAATGTAAACGATTGTTTAATATGGATAACAATTATATATTTTTTTTTATGGATTTTTATTTATTTTATTCTTATAAAATCTTCTTATTTCAAAATGTCTACTGACAAAAAAACAGCGGCTAGATAGTCTTCAATTCTGTCATTATTTTGCTGACAGTCTGTTAGACGCAAGCAAAAGAATTTGATAACTATGTAGGTAGTTACCATGGAATGTTGCTCAAAATAAAGTTGATTTTAATTTAGGTCAAAAAAAGACTGACTACAAAATCGAGTAAACATACAAGTCCCTTTTATCTTATCAGTTGCGAGGGGCCGGGACTCAAGTTATCTTATGTGTACCTACCGGATACTGACTTGGAATCAAAAATATTAATTTTATTGGCAAAAAACGATAAAGAATAGAGCTCCAAAATACACATTGTAGATAGCACATGCAAGTTTGGAAAGCAAGCCTACGTATATACCTACCTACTGATAAGTACCTAGCTGGCAATAAACTTTATGCAATGAAGTAGTTTTTTCCTATATACGGCGCAGGTTAAGAGGTCATCATCGACGTGGTTTACGTTGTTCATTCATAATTGATAATTTTATTTAGGTAATCTAAGAAAAGGAACATTCCGTCCAAGTAGCGAGTTTCTTCATCCGCAAAAGACCAGGACTTCTATTCTGTAAGAACATTGTCGTGTCTCGACAGCGGAATCCGAGGTGAGTATCAAAGTACGAGTAGGTACGTCAAACGTCCTTTATATTGTGTGCAATAAAGCTCACTTTGTGAGGGTTGTCACTCAGGTGAAGCTCGATATCGAAATGTTTATTTACAGAGTAGGTACCTAGACTGCTGTAGTCCTATTGTGTAACATTTTCGTGTTTCGACAGCGGAATCCGAGGTGATTATCAAATTTGTATAAATATAAGACCTTTATGTTGTGTGGAGCTCACTTTGTCAGCATTGTCACTCAGGTGAAGCTCGATATCGAAATAGTTACATACTTACAGAATAGACTAGCTGATCGTTTATTCAAAAGCGTATCTTATTCTGAATATATCATAACCGGTACAGCAAAGTTGGTGACAGCGTTTCTTGGTTTTGAAAGTTTGAAAAAGATGGTTATCGTCAGTTCCTGAACGTTGCCGTTGTGCAATATTTATAACTTTTAATGTGCACATGACCCCAGTTCAACAATACCCATTATACTTGAGGCAAACGTGGCATATTAATATGTCGAATTGAAATATATAGCTTTGTTTGATAAATAGTAGGTAGGTACCTAAATGCCCTATTGCGTCGGTCTCGAATTACCTATGTTGTAACATTAGGAGAACTCTAAACATGTGCATCCAATTAGCCGAGCTAATCTATATCATATTTCTTATTATCATTAGTCATATCTTGCATCGGTCTAAGAAGCATATAAAGTTCATTGACTCCGCGAAAGTTCAAACATCATTTAAGTATCTGTAGTGATAAACAGTTCACAAGGCCAATTACCGTAATTAAAACTCTCAAAATCTGGTAAAATTCTTACTAAAAGCGATAATTATGGTCATAAACTTGTCGTGTATTAGTAAATTAACGACGTAAAACTGGTGGATGCCAGGCAAACGTAGCTGGGCTCATCGCCGTAAGGTTGCCTGCTTGTCGGTCTTCTACAGATTGTACTTCGGTGAGTGTACCCTAGAACTCCACGACCTCATCCCACCGACCCCCTTCTACCATCGGACATTCAGACGCACTGCATCTTACCATCCCTACCTTGTGGCTATTCCACCAATTCGCACTAAGCGTTTTCAAACGTCTTTTATAATGCGCACAGCAAAGGAGTGGAACTCTCTGCCTGCGTCTGTGTTTCCAAAAGCTTATAACCCTAATCTCTTCAAAGTTAGAGTGAACAGACTCCTTCTGGGTAGGCTCGCTCCATCGTAGACTTTGTCTCTGTCATCTCTGACATAGACTAGAGTCAAGAGCAAAACCACTACAAAAAAAAAAAATTACACCCATATTTCTTGTTACTTTTTGAAAACTTAACCCACTGTATTTATTCGACCTAGTTGCCGCGCCGTGACAATAGAAAACCTGTACATTCCAAGACGAGTAAAATAAACAGTATAACGCTAAATTTGATTCAATTAAAAAAAAAATATGACCTATCTCTAAATTAGGGATTGTGACACGCGCGTTATCTAGCTTTGATTGGTTGAATAAGATATCAACAACTAATCGCATCACATCACTTCCGTTTAATTTGTGACGATTCCTTTTTTTTTTCAGAAACCTTGGGAACCCGGGGAATTTTTGACTGAGACTGAGAAAAAGGCTAACGTTCTTAGAAATGCGAGAATAGACATCAGGAGTACTTACAATTGTTCGAGGTGCACGAGTCCCTGGAAGGCATCCTGGTCGATGTGCTGGATGCGGTTGCGGTAGAGGTACAGGTACTTGAGCCGGCGCAGGCCGTGGAACGTGCCCGCGCGCAGCTCTCGCAGCCGGTTGTCGTTGAGGAGCAGCGAGCGCAGGGAGTGCAGGTGTGTCAGCACGCCCGGTTCGATGTCCTCGATCTTGTTGAACCGCAGGTCCCTGCACAAAGTGCAAACATGTCACTATCAACTGAGAACAGCTGTCTTAACGTAATAACATAGGAGAAGCGACCTAAATGTTAGGTGGGATAACCCCCATCCCTAGCATAAATTGAAATGAAAGCTCACTACACCTATCTTTCCACGATGAGTCTTGTTCCAGAATCGACTTACTGTACCTAAACATCTCACCGTGAGCTGTCATTTCATGTTGTTTGTATGGATTGACAGCTCACTTTACGTACACTTGACCCAAAGACTATTAATGAGTTGAGCTAAGGGTGCACGAAGAGATTTACACAGAATAATAGAACATTACAATGGAGTAGAACCCACAGAGAGCACTAAAGATGCCTAACCATTACAGCGAAACGAGGCAGCGGAGCAGAGAAACGGAGAAATATTAACCAATCATGTCAGACAAAATGTCAGTGACTTACGTGGTGCGGAGATTTAATCCAATTCAATTGGTTAAAATTCTCCGTTTCTCCGCTCCGCTGCGTCGCTCCGATATAACGGTCAGGCACTCTTAAGGTGGAAGCGCCAGGGTAGCCCTCGAAATTCAAATCGCATATTCATCTAAAGAATTATATTAAAGTCAAAATCTGATGATGGGAACCCATGAAAATCGAGGGATAACCTCAATTTTTTTAGCACATACACTGTTTTTCATAAACTATCTAACGCAATTCAGATATTTGTGCTTGGTAATCAACATCTCATGTTGCTGAGCTGATGATGGAAGGTATAAGTCAGGATCTGATGATGGGATCCCATGAATAATGTTTGTTCAGCGATATTTTCGCCAATTGTTAACCGATTTGGATGATTCTTTTTTGTTTGAAAGAGTATTTTCTCGGACTGGTCCCATTTAAATTTTGTGAAGATCTGACGAAGAACTTCGGAGCTAGGCAACGGAACTCTTCAATAAATGATAGCAAATGGATCGGGATTTCTGTATTTGCATGTCTGTTGATTGTTTACACCAGTTCATAACATAATATCACTCTGGCACGCTGTGCTTATGGTTTCACTGTTTTAGTGGTACCTGCGTACCACTAAAAGGTGAAACCATATCGGTGTTCAAAAACGAAAAAGCCAAAAACACCGATTTCCGAAATAATAGTTATTTTTTACTTTGTAGTGTTTTATTTTTGGAAGTCGGTTTTATTTTTTTGTTAAAAAGTTTTTTTTTAACAAACGCATACCTGCTAGCTTGGGCCAACAGACGATTTTTTTTGTGATTTTCAAAGGTATTTCAGTAGTCAAAGAGGTAGTTTTGCATCCTCCAAAATCCTGGCAGACTTGCAAATAACGAAAGCTAAAGTCTGGAAGGATTTTAGACTACTAAATGAACTATGCCAAAATTACAGCCTTGTGAATAGGATCTCACTTGAGGTGGCGACCAGCTCTTAGACTATTACAAAGACAGATCAGTCGCCTAGTGCCCGGCAGCCCATCTAGCCTTGACCCCGCTAGCGGACAAGATCACGGCGAGGCAAGGGGTACCTACTTCAGAAAGTGCGAGCACAGTAAGTGATGGACCTGGCAGAGCCCAGACGGTGTAACTAAAAATTAGATTGACTTCATCATGTCGACGAAGAAGCAAATATTCTATGATGTATCTGTGATCAACGCGGTGAAAACCAGTAGTGATCATCGCATGGTAATAGGCATATGGAATCTAAATATCAAGCTGGAAAGGTCTCGACTGATGAGCTTTCAGCTCGTTCTTCAGAACCGTTTCGAGTGCCTAAGGAGCTCCGTAGACGAGTGCAAGGATGGGTTCGTGGAAACTGTCCATACGATCGGGTCCAAGTTTTTCAAGACTCGCCGTACAGGTAGAAACAAGAGGCTTTCTGACCCTACTTTGAAGCTCATAAAGAAGAGGCGGGAAATGATTCTGCAGTCTTCTAAAGATGCGTGTAGATACCGGCTACTCAATAGACGGATCTCCAAGTCCTTGAAAAGCGACCTCCGCCGCTTTAGTACTGAAAATATTAAAGACGCGATAGAGCGGAATAATGATAGGTGCCATGGTGCTAGAGATCTGTCTATTGGGCAGAGCCAGCTCACGAAACTGAAGACCGCCGATGGCAGAACCATTTCCACCAAATCGGAGCTTCTGAGAGAGATCGATACGTTCTTCGGACAGTTATACACGTCGATGACTAAACCCGATACGAATATAGCTAACGACCCAAGAGCTAGATTAACTCGGCACTATTTCAAAGACATCCCAAACGTCCGCCTGTATGAGATTAGGATGGCTCTGAAGCAGCTTAAAAACAACAGAGTGTCGGGTGTGGACGGAATTACGAACTCCTGAAGGCGGATGGAAGACTAGTCCTTAAGGCCCTTCAGGCCGTTCAATTCCATCATACTCGAGGGGAAAACGCCATAGGCATGGAGTAGAGGTGTGGTAGTACACTTTTTTAAGAATGCGACAATACCCTGCTTTAGAAATAAGTATAGACCCATCTCACTTCTAAGCCATGTAGCTATTTTCCAGAGTCATCACGAACCGAATCCCACGCAGGTTTGACGACTTCCAGCCTCCCAAACAAGCTGGATTCCGTTGACCATATTCATACGCTCCGTCAGGTTATACAGAAGACCGAAGAGTAAAATTTGCCCCTCTGCTTAGCGTTTGTGGACTACGAGAAAGTCTTTGATTCGATCGAGACTTGGGCTGTGCTGTAGTCTCTCCAAAAGTGCCAGCTCGACTATCGGTACAACGAGGTGTTGAAATGCTTCTACAAAAACACTACCATGTCTGTCCGTCTTCAGGATCAAACCTCAAAACCTATCCTCCTGCAGCGGGGTGTGAGGCAGGGAGACGTCATTTCTCCGGAACTGTTCACGGCCGCGGCTAGGCATTAATGTCAATGGCATCAGCCACCTTCGATTGGCCGACGATATAGTCGTCATGGCTGAGACTACGGAGGACCTCAGTACAATGCTCGATAACCTCAGTAGAGCTTCTGAAAGAGTGGATCTCAAAATGAACATGGACTCGTCTACAACTTCGAGTGTAGAGTTTCCTATCTTGATGGGAGTGGCTGCTACATTGGTATTTACCATGATCTTAGTTTTCTAAGTGGCTGCTACATTGGTATTTACCATGATCTTAGTTTTCTAAGATCATGGTAAATACCAATGTAGCAGCCACTCCCATCAAGATAGGAAACTCTACACTCGAAGTTGTAGACGAGTACATCTACCTAGAACAAATGGTCCAGTTAGATAGGGCCAATTTGGAGAAAGAGGTCACCCGTCGAATCCGACTCATCTGGACGACGCATCTCTCGTCTGGGCAGCGTTCGAGAAGTTGCGTGGTATCTTCTCGTCCCACATACCACATGTGTCTCAAGACGAAAGTCTATGATCAGTGCGTGTTGCCAGTGATGACATATGGAACTGAAACGTGGTCGCTCATGTTGGGCCTCAGAAGGCTCAAAGGGCCAATGCTCGGAGTTTCCTTGCGTGATCGTATCAGGAATGATGATATCCGCAGAGAACCAAGGTTACCGACATGGCCCGAAGGGTCGCCAAACTAAAGTGACAGTGGGCAGGGCACATTGCTCGCAGAACAGTTAGTCGATGGGGCCGAAAAGTTCTGGAGTGGTGACCGCGTACCAGAAAATGCAATGTTGGAAGGCCTCCCACATGGTGGACCGATGACCTGGTGAAGATCGCGGGTAGCCGATGTATGCAAGACGCGCAGGACCGGTCGTTTTGGCGACGCTAATAGAGGATTTCCCGCAATTCCTAAGGGAACGGGAAATGCGCGTACGAAGGCGCAGGCAAAAGCTAGTATTCTATAAAACATACACAAACATCAGCAGTCAGCAGACTTAAAAAAATTAGTGTTAGTGGTGGTTGGCCTAAGCTAGCAGATATGCGCATGTTAAAAGTACTGTTTACTAACACTACCCCGCATTTTTTTAGTGAGAAAATAAGAGAGGTCTGGCAGTTCTGGAATTTAGTCCATTAAACTTCAAGCTCTCTTCACCTAATACATGAAGAACTTTTTTCAGAATAGAACAGCCGGTCGATTTAGGAAAAAACAAAAACCGTGAAAAGTTACATGAAGTTAGTTTAGATTGACAGCTCGCTTCAAACTCGATTCACGTAAGCTATCGTTATTTTCTCAGAAACATGTCATACAATCGCCATTGCTCAATTTTCATCGCATCGGAAATAAGAATAATATTATTAATAACTGGCAACTCTCGTTGGCCTATCAATAGTAAAAAAGTCGTATTTTTTCACTCAAGAAGAATTAAATTGGCATTAACACTTTTTTGACCTGATTCCGCGCAATTTTCTCACACAAAACCTCCAAAAAGAAATCAATAAATAAATACAGGCTCTCCAAAACCCAAAAAACGCAAACAAAAAACAAAAAGAAGAAAATTGCGTCTGTGTTTCCAAACGCTAACTTACAACCCTAATCTCTTCAAAGTTAGAGTGAACGGGCCTTCTGGGTAAGCTTGCTCCATCATGGACTTTGTCTCTGTCATCTCTGACCTAGACTAGAGTCAAGAGCAAGCCCATGAGAAAAAAAATATACATATACAACCAAAATATACATATAATACAACCAAAATATACAATAAAATATACATATACATATGATTACATGGATTGACAGCTCACTGCGTGATCACTTCCCCAAGCCTTCACTTCACATGTTTACAGAATCTTTCGGCAGCACAGATGACGTATAGGTACCACTAATTAATTAACGGGTAAATAGATACAATACGATGAATTTAAATATGCGCCACATTCACGTCACCTTAGGATTTCTAATGAAAAAGGGTTACGGTACAAAGGTATACAAAATGAGCCTCCTCGTATGCTCTGGTTCGATGATGATAAATTATTAAAATAATTATATTTCAGTCTGCGCTCTAGACACTATACATCGGCAAAATTTGGCTCTCTTATGGGAAAAGTTACATCTCCCAACTGTGCAGTATGCAATAAAACTGAAGATATTATACTTATTTTCTGATGGATTGTGTAAAGAACAAAGATAAGAGAGAGTCATTAATTAAAGAGTTTAAACTAAATTTACTGGATGTTGGATTAATTCAAACAATGTTGGCAACTCCTAAATCGCAGTTAGCTAAAAGGTTAAGTAGTCTAGCAAGGCTATCTAATTGATGAGTCCCTCACACTCGTTATTTATGTAAGTGTAATTAGAACTAATAGGGTACGATGGGGTTGGCGTATCCATGTGGAAATAACCCCGTGTTAAATAAACGGAAATAAAAAAAAACGTCACCTTAGGCTTCGACTTTAAAACCAAGAATCTCACTCTAACTCACGTTGTACGTAACGACTTACCTTAGCCGATGAAATTGATAACTCAGAAACTTTTGATCAATACGGACGTCTCTCAACTATTGACCTAGACTTTAGACAAACACTTGCAAAGTTTACGACTTGGTCAAAACATTATAGTTCTATATTAAGACTGGCATGCTGTCGGTATTGGACAGTAATAAGTGGCAAAAGCTTAGAGGTGATAGACAGTAGTCACCTAGACACCTACTTGTCTATGGAATTGAGTCTATGGATACATAGGTACAACAACAGTATAAATTAGATTCCCAGAATACAGAGAAGTAAGACGTACGTATGCCCAATCCCATATGTCAAGACAATGCATGAACGGTCGATAGTGTAAAGCTCACAAGGCAAAACGTAATACTATGTACCTGGTTTAAATAAACAAACATACATTCCTGCCCTTTGTCTCATTTTGGTCAGGTATTCGCTGGTATCACTGGCATGTTGGTAGCTATGTAAGATGAACGTGTTTCACTTTTATGGTCTCTGATGCCGTAGATGCAGACATTTGCCTTTGAATTTCATAATTAGAGAGATGGTTGAAAATTCAACTTGTCTGCTATTCAGTTATACTCGTAGAAAATGTGCGAGGTTTTGTTTTTGGATTGCAAGGATTCGTATTTAAGTTTATTCTAAGATACTAGCTTGTGGAGAGCTTGTCAGCCGCTTCGCCCGCGAGGAAGTCGAAAAGTATGCCAAGGGAACATACTACCGAAACGAAATTTCAACGTCTTTATCATGGTCTACACGAGAGCCAAGTTTGAAGAGGTGACAAATAGATTAAAGTATCCATTATTTTGAACGACAGCTAGTCCTCCTAATTATATTGTAACCTTCGGAAAGGGGACACTATTCATATAGAGGCTAAACTATTTCAAAAGTGATCGGGACCGTTTTGTGTTGAAAATGGCGGTCGGTCACAGGTGTGTTCGTCGAACATGTGTTTACAACACCATAAACGTTACAGAATAATATTGATCGTCACGTCGTCGGCGAATACTATAGTGGGTACGATATATTATACTCGTACAATTATGTATAGTATAGTTAGGTAGGTCCCCGGGTTCTTGCTTACACCGTGAGTTTATAATAAACTAGCTTCTGCCAGCGGCTTCGCCCGCGTGGTTCCTAGGGAACATTCTCCCGGGACAAAAAGTAGCCTATGTCCTTCCTCTGGCTCTAGGCTATCTGTGTACCAAATTTCATTTAAATCGGTTACTGAACCGATTTAAATGAAATGAAATTGTCGCGCTTTCACGCCAAAACTACTTATCTACTGAGTTTTGGCGCGAAAGCGCGACAGACAGATAGACAGACAGAGTTACTTTCGCATTTATAGTATTAGTAAGGATAAGGATTAGTAATATTAGTAAATTAGTAATTAGTTAATAATAGTATTAGTAAGGATCGCGTGATATTTCAAACTCTACCAGTGCCCCATTAACCCATAAGCAAATTAAGGTACTGCTTAGGAACCATGAACAGATAAACTACAGGAATTAGAGGTCGTGGGTACCTACTTATTCTGGTCAATTGGGATGAAATATCCCAAACCTTCCGAAAAGTCAGCAAGGTGTTAATTACAAGACCTAAAAGTCACTCTTAGAGACACTTACAAAAATTAGCCAAGTGCGAGTCGGACTCGCGTGCAAAGGGTTTCGAATCAATTTCATTTTCGTAAAATGTTTTTCAGGGTTCCGTACCAAAATGGTAAAAAGGAAACCTTGTATTTTTTTTTACACTAAAGACTTCTTATAGGTTTTTCTGTCATCTGTAGGTTAAGAACTGCAATTTTTAGGGTTCCGAACAAAAAACGGTATCCTTATGGGGTCGCTCAGGTGTCTATCTCTCTGTCTGTCCTTCTGTCACAGACAGTGTTCTCCGGATCCACTGGCCCGATTGGTAGGTACATATTATATGGATTTCTGTGACCCAAACTACAAAACAAACTACAACTATGATTTTTTGGTATGGGTGTCACTTTTGGGGTCAAACTAGACAATAAAAAAAAAGTTTTAATTATAGTAAGATTAGTAAGAAAAGGGCAATTCGGTAGCAAGCGCGGAATTATTAAACGCTCTAAGTTTTCCCAAAGATGGCAAGTAGTGTTATGAGCCGGTACGACTTACATATGTTACGTTATCAATTCATAGAATGCAACCTTAAAGTTATGGGCTACCGAACACGTTGTATAGAGCTAAAACTAAAATATGACAAACAAAACGGCCCGTAAAGCATTTGTAAAAAAGGAGCAATATGAAGTCTGGCCTTAACATGGAACCGGTTCTGTTCCGAACTTCCAAGCATCATTTTATTTAGCGTTCGTGTTTTAAAAGTCCTCACTACGTCTGCTTCGGGTCCATTGCTAACAGTTGACTCATGAATGCTGCCATAACTTACTAACTGATGCTCGCGACTTCGTCCGCGTAGATAAGAATAAAGACTTACATACAAAATTCCCCTCCCAATTCACCCCTAATCTTTGATGAATGGGAAGGGGAAGAGATGGAACTATACTAGAAGTTGCCGATCTATTAAAATACTCCTCTTCACAAACCTAACAATGTTGGATAGGAACTCAACAACATTTTACAAGAACAGCCTCGACATAAAGCCGTAGCGTGAAACGTTATAAGCTTGTTGGTTTCTATCATACATCTCGTTGCACTTGTTGCCTGCCTGAGTCTAAAGATTCTTGAAGGAACATCGCGCTACTACGAAAGTTTTGTTTTGACGTTACGACGTAGAATAAATAGATTTTACTATTGTTTTTTTTTTATTCAGAACATATTTTTTATATGTTATTCGACGCCATTTTTGAACTCACTAACTTAACCCACGTTAACGTGTTATCGATTGTGTGAAAGATTTAGTATGAAGATATAGACGTATAGAGATTATAATTAGCTAGATAGAAGTTTCCGGCGACTGGGACCGCAATTGAGCCACGGTCCCCGTTGCCGGATAATAAAACGGAAATATCATCTATTCATTTAAAAAACTTTTTTTTTGTTTGAAGTATCGTGTTACTCAGTTAATGGGTTGTGGAGGTCCGGTAGGCAGCCGCTTCGCGTAAAATACTGGTATTCAGCTAAATCGGGTTTGACTGGAAAGCAGACCCCAATATAGTGGAGAAAAGGCTAGGCAGATGATGATGCTTGAATCGATACAAGTATTTTTTTACTATTGATAGACAGGCGTTTGATCACTACCTCACCTAATGGTAAGCGGATGATGTGGTCATGTGTACTTTTACATTCCGTAAGGTAGAGTGTTATTTATTACAATATCGACATCTTATTTTGTATACCCAAATTCATCGCAAAATAAATTATTTCTGATATAAGTAATATAGGTAGATACGTTCTTGACATTTTTTTTTAAAGAGTTTTTCAAACAGTTTTTCGTTTGACTAAACTACTCTGTCAAGAAAGCACCGGGAAAAGATCAATAATACACAAAATGTCTGTTATTCATCCAAATTTATTTTATCACCTTCAAAGTATGCTCCTTTAGAAACGATACACTTGCGCCAACGAATAATCCATTCATCAAAACATTTTTTAAACGCTGCTTCCGGAATTGAGTTCAGTTCTCGCCGCGAATTCTCCTTTATGTCTTCTATCGATTGAAAACGGGTGCCACGAAGTGGTAATTTGAGTTTAGGAAAAAGAAAAAAGTTAGCAGGAGCCATATCTGGTGAATATGGTGGTTGCTGGATGGTATTTGTTGAGTGTTTGGTTAAAAATTCATTCACGATGATAGCCTTGTGCGAAGGCGCATTGTCGTGGTGCAAAATCCAAGAATTTTCTTTCCACAAATTTGGCCTTTTTCGTCGAATTTGCTCTCTTAAACGCCGCATAACGCTCAAATAATATTCTTTATTTACCGTTAGACCTTCCGGTAAGAATTCAGAGTGCACAACACCGCGATAGTCAAAGAAAACAGTCAACATGACTTTGACTTTTGATCGACTTTGGCGTGGTTTTTTCGGTTTTGGTTCAGTTGGAAGGCGCCACTCCGAAGCTTGTTGACTAGTTTGCATGTCAAACTCGTAAACCCACGTCTCGTCACCAGTAACAATGCGTTTCATGAATGTTGGGTCCGAACTGACTCGTTCTAGCATGTCCTCAGCGACTTTCATGCGATTGAGTGTTTGGAGAAAATTCAGATCTTTTGGGACTAGCCGAGCAGCAACATGTTTCATACCCAAATGATTAGTTAAAATGGTACGGATCGACTCGTGAGATACAGAAAGTTCGGCGGCTATCTCTCTCAGAGTTGAATGGGTATTTTCAGTCACTATTTCCTTCACTTTTGCGATGTTAACTTCAGTTGCAGACGCTGACGGCCTACCAGAGCGAGGCAAATCTTCCATCACATCTCGACCGCTTTTGAACGCTTTGAACCACTCATAAGCACGAGTTTTTGATAAAGTCGATTCACCGTAAGCCTTCTGTAACATTTTCAGTGACTCCGAACACGAAATTCCATTGGCGATGCAAAATTTAAGACAAACTCTTTGTTCGATATTTTTGTCCATTATGAAATTCGCAATACACACTATATATGATATTACTAAAACCAGCACTGTATTTAATATAAATAACAGATGCAACTCAAACTCCGCGCCAAAATGGAAAACAGTTGTGCCTATCTAACTACTACAAAAAAACAAAAATTTGAATTTGGAACCATAAACAAATCATCCATTCCCGATACTTTTTTGACTGAATGTACATATAATTTTTATTCATAATTATATAATCATGTGCGAGGTTTCTGGGAGCACCCGGTGTCAGTCGCCGGAAACCTCACTACCTACCTACTTACACCTACTTCAAATATAATCTTTTCTATCTTTTGTTGGCTTGTATTATCAAACTAGTTGAACCACGCAATTTCGTCTGCGTCACAATTTTCGTTACTGCTCCGCTCCTATTAGTCTTAGCGTGATGATATATAGGCTATATATCATCACGCTTCCTCGATAAGTTGGCTACCTAACACTGAAATTTTTTCTAATCGGACCAGTAGTTCCTGAGATTAGCGCGTTCAAGTAAACAAACAAACAAATAAACAAACAAACAAACTCTTCAGCTTTATATATTAGGTAGTATAGATTGCCTGTAAAATCGCACTAGGCCGGATTTTAACATAAATTAAAAAAGTAAGTACACTGAATTCATGAAGAATAGTTCAAAGAAACATTTTAGTGTTGTAATTATGATAAAGTAGGTCCCTATTAGCTGCAGTTGCGGTTCAACGGAGCTGCGTAGCACTGTTGCAGACGTAATTCAATAAGTACCTATCCTACTTCCCTTGCAACGACTCTCGATGGTTTTCCAAGTCTTTTATGCTTTTTAGGGTTCGGTACCCAAATGGTAACCGACGGAACACTATTACTAAGCCTCCGCCGTCTGGCTGTCAGTGGGCTATATCTCAAGAACCATAATAGGTAGACAGTTCAAATTTCACAGATTGTGTATTTCTATTGCCGCTATAACAACAAATAATAAAAATTAAGGTTTATGGTACGTACGGAACCCTTCGTGTGTGAGTCCGACTCGCACTTGGCCGGTTTTATGTTCCTTCTTATAATCTGAAGTGTAATTAACTAGGTATAGTAAATTGATACAAGATGCTAGATATGGGTAATTTTCCATGGTATTATTTTTAAGCGATACTAAGTATTTACTTATTTAGTCGGTATAGGAAAGGACAAAAACAAAATGTTTGCAATGAAATCAATATGAAATAGCTTAAATTACGGAGAAGCGATTTACGCACGCGGCGTCGCACGCCCAACGCCCCGCGTCTCCGTAAACGAGCACTAAGGCTCTCGTTTTAAACCGTTTGTAAGGGTTTACAATTGAGAATTCCTTTTTCATACAATCCATTTCTCTGTGGAATGCCCTTCCCTAGGAAATCAGGATAGCAACCAGCCGATTAACCTTCAAAGTCAAGGTTCGAGATCACATCCGTAAGAAGTTGGCAGTAGTATCGTTACAGCGCTAGTTATAATTCATTGTTTTCTTGCATCACTTGTTCAAGTATAATTGTGTATTAGTTTATTAATTTGAGTATATATTATAGTATTTTATTGTATTTATAGTTTATATATATGTTTATATATATATATATATATATATATCTTTGTATTAATTTAAATATTAATCGCGTTTCTGTTTTTTTTTTCACAATTTGCACCTACTAGTATTATTCTCTGCATCACCCAAAGGTTGACTGGTAGAAAATGTTAAATAAATAAATAAATAAATAAATAAATTATACAGAATTTGTGCAAAGTGTAAAGTGTACAACATTGATAGTAGAAGTAGAAAGATGCTCCAACCTTATGTCCTGACACCTCTCAGCCTCCCTATCATCTAAAGTTACCTTCGGTAGTCCGCTAACTTAACACGTCAGCAGAGTCGATAACATCTCGCGAGTTTGCGAGCAAAGTGAAAAGTGTACAACATTGATAGTAGAAGTAGAAAGATGCTCCAACCTTATGTCCTGACACCTCTCAGCCTCCCTATCATCTAAAGTTACCTTCGGTAGTCCGCTAACTTAACACGTCAGCAGAGTCGATAACATCTCGCGAGTTTGCGAGCATGTTCACTGAAATTTCAGGCGACTACTGAAACAAATCCGCTACTCCGATAATGAAACTTGTAGCAATCGAAGCTTAATTACTTAGTTTATGTACAAGATTGAAACACGTTTCATATCGGATTTCGTATTTGTTAATGAATTAAATGCAAACAGGAGACTTTACGTAACAGTTATTGTGTAAGAGAATAGTAAATTGTTGCATCGAGCAGAAAGTGACTTAAAATTGCATCGAGTGTTAGTTTAGAAGTTAGGTTCATAATCTGATTTTCTTTCAACTACCGAATAAAGAACTGCATTTACTACAGAAAACTATAAAACATTAGATACACGTGCTGGTTTTTTTTGGCAGTGGTCGTAAATTTATTCTGCCATTGTTCCCGGGAATAAAAATAAAGCTGATTGGCTGATAGAAAACTAGTTGGTCATGCTTGTAGCCTGCGATTGGCCTGTTGTGTGGTTAAAATAGCGCTGATTGGTTGCTATTAATCCAGTTGACCATGATTGTAAAGATGAAGCTTGCAATTGGACAGTCACCTGGGTATTGTGGCTTTAGTGTGAAAACAATGCAGTAATGGATTTTCATACAACTTTACTACACTATTATAAAGCAAAAACGGTGCAGTATTGGATACATAATATACTGCACTGTTTTACTCTGAAACAGTAACGTGCTGCTTTGTTCGTGATAATTTCATCATAACTAGCCTAAATAGTGATTTAGGCTAGTTATGATGAAATTATTGCGTAGTTGGAAGAAAAAAAAATAATTGTACCTAATAGTTACTATAGTAGGTACCTATTTATCTTATTATACATCTAAACTAATAATTAAGAGGAAAGATTTGATTTTTTGTTTATTACGATTTAACTCAAAGACTATCTACTTACCCGACCGATTTTAAAAATTATTTCACCATTAGAAAGCAAAATTATCAGGAACTTACATAGGCTATAACATATTTTTTTTAAATTAGAAAAAACTATGCCTATAAAATACATTGTTTGGCGTGCGCTGAGAAAACTAATATTATTTGTTTCGTATCAATATCCGGAATCCATCTTGAGTCAAGCATCTGTCTTTCAGTCTGTGGTCAGCATTTTGTAACTCGTGCAAGCACTCTCTTCTCGCAAAATACATTTATGGCTTCTAACTTTTTTCTCCATTGGCCGATTTTTTTAGTTTTTGTATTAAAGAACACACTTTTCAAGAGCTGTAAAATGATGTATGGTTCAATCAACGACGCTCCTTTTAATTCTTACATTCGATGACTTTATTTCTGGCAAAACACATTTATGACTTCTAACTTTTTTTTCCTTAAACCGATTTTTTGTGTCCATAATGAAAAATAACACACTTTTTGTGAGCTGAAAAATGATGTGTAGCTCAATCACCGACGCTCCTTAGAACTCTTGCATTCGACGATTTCTTTTCTTGGAAAACACATTTATGGCTTCTAACTTTTTCTCCAAAGTTCAAATTTTTTTGTGTCAATAGTAAAAGGAACACACTTACACCAAGCTTTTAGATGAGATCTGGTTTACTACCCAACGCTTCCTATTATGTCTCCAATCATTGTTTACATTTTGTTTTTTTAAAGATCGATAACTTTCTTTTTCATGGAGGAAGTTTTTAGTTCCATAATAAAATATGATATTCTTTTAATAAGCTTTCAGAAAATATAGGTTTCATTCGCCGACGCCCCTTAGACCGGTGCCTCCCCATCTCCAAATACAGTATTTTTTAATTGTACTCAATTTCATTTTATATGATATGAAACATTTTCTACTGAGCTATCTAATATATATTTTTCGAAAGTACAGCAAATCACATAGCTCCAGTTTTTAAACTACAATATCGTTTTTTTGTGAAAAATGGTTCATGTTTGATGTGCTACATCTCAATAAATGTAAAACCAATTCAACTGCATTTGTACTGTAATTGTAACAAATTTTATCTACTTTAATAGTCCACTGATTGAGTTTTTATTTATAATTCACCGTTTAGAAGATATAAGCCAAAGTCTGAAAAAGCAATTTTGAAGTTTTCAGAGCACCACGCAGTTAGCACAGGTCTTTAGAGGTTGAAAACTACTGTAATCTATCCTAATAACATCCCAAAAAAACAAAATGGTGCAAAATACTGCGACCTAAAATGTCTTGTATGACTTGCCTAGTAAAAGTTACGACGGATTTAAAAATACTTTAAGGAAGAAAAATATTGCGATTTAAGCGAACTGCACTTCATTTAGGGCAATCCCTTACAGGCTAATGTTAATTAGATTTAGATACTTACCGATATATTTTTATATAGGTGTACATATAATATAAAGGTACATACAAATCCAAATGATAAAAGGTATACTATTAAAACATAAAGTTATCGCAAAGAAGAAAATAAATTATAGTTAGAGGAAAAGCTCCTTCACCAATCCATTTATAACAACATTCTGAAGATGTAGAGCTAGAAAGTACTTAGCTTTTGTTTCGGAGAGTACGTACGTATGTGCAAGGTAGAGAGCCTTCGATGTCACAAATGTAAGTAACATGAAGGGAAACAAACAGCTAGCGATTCAGGCCGGATACGGGCAAGACTTGCGAGTTGCGAGCCGAGTCTCAACACTTTACAAACGAAACAAGGGCGCCGAGCGCATCCCACTTTGACTCGCTCCATTTTAATTTCGCGCCGTTTTTGGTTTCGTTTGTGATGAATATTATTACATTTTTGAGTTGCGTTTTTAGGGTTTAACCCTATTACTAAGCCTCCACTGTCCGTCCGTCCATCTGTGTGTCAGCGGGCTGCATCTCAAGAACCATAATAGGTAGTAATAGGTAGACAGTTAAAATGTTCACTGATTGTGTATTTCTATTGCCGCTATAACAACAAATGATAAAAATTAAGGGTCATGGTACGGAACCCTTCGTGTGCGAGTCCGACTCGCACTTTTTGGCCACCTTTTTTTATTTGTAGCTTTTCCCCAGCATTTCTTTTCCCTTGACATGCTTCATAATCTGCCTTTTCCCAACTATACTGGTGTTGGCTTTCGGGTTCAGCTGAATACCAGTGTTTTACGTGGAGCGGCTGCCTACCAGACCTCCACAACCCATTAACTGGGTAACATGGTACTTCTTGGTAAGACTGGAGTCAGATTTACTGGCTTCTGACAATCCGTAACGACTACCAAAGATCTACAAATGAAAGCCGGTACCAACGGCTTCACGTGCTTTCCGAGGCACGGAGGAAACTCGGTATGTAAAGATGGTCACCCATCCACAGACCAACCTTGACAAGAGTTGCTTAACCTTAAACCGACCCGTGCGGCTGATATTAAATAGCCACGTGCTCCTCCCTCCCATGACATGCTTATTAGGGGAATAATGTCAATAAAGTTGTGGGGTATCACCCGTATCACCACTAAAAAGGGAAAAATCAAAAATATTTTTACAAAAAAGATACAACCGACCCCTACTCGTAAATAAAAACCGACCAAGTGCGTGTTGGGCCGGGCCTAGTGAAGGGTTCCGATCCGCAACTAAACGTCACAATTGCCGACTTCTCCAAGTAGGTAGGTTGTATCTAGGTATAGGTACTTGGAGAAGTTGGCAATTGTTGAGTAATAGTCGACCAACCTATATAATGTAGTTGTTACTGGCAATCTGTATAATCCGGTATTCTATAGAGTACCTAAGCATTGTATAGAATACCTAAAACATTTAGGTAATGTATGAAATATTATTCATTTTATACTTTGCCTAGGTATTTCATACAATACCGAATACGCAGCCGGCAATGTGTGTAAAAGACGAGAGCAGGGAGACGTGTGGGGCGACGTAACGCTACGTTCACACGACGACATAAATATCTTAGCCGGATATGATTTTTACAGGATACGGCTTAGTCACAATACAATTTATTCCCGACAAATAATCGAAACGGGCTGAATTTAAGATCCGATTGTGCTTGTCATCTAACCACTGATTAATGGTAACATGATTTAGCAGTTACTGACAAACTGTAATGTCATTAATGCTTAGTTCAGGTTCGGGACTGACCGTAAGTCTGTAGGTGATACGGAGTAGAATACGCCCGCAACTTAGCCCGAAATTACGGACTTCGGACATAGAAAGTAGCCCCAGGTTCGGCCACACGACAAAAAAACAAATACTTAAGGTTTAATGGCAGTAGCATTTCAATACAAGCATTCACAGGAGTGGTTCTTTACAGAATGCCGGAAAAAATTAGTTAGGTACCACAAAGTACGGTCGTGGGCGCGTGATTTTAATTTTTTCATAATCGATTAAGGGATGCAAATTATTCATTAATTTTGCGATAGGTTACACCGTTCTCAAGACAGACGCAAATAAAAAAAAACGATTTTGCACTCGAAGTCAAGGGGTTGGTTTGGTAGTGTTCGGTTTTTTGCCTACGTGCAAAAAAACCGAATTGCTTACCAAACATGAACTTTTTTTTTTGAGGATGGCAAATCATCAAATGACTCCTTACTATCCCACGAAGCGATCGACTGGTCGATCGCGGCTATTAGTCCAGTCGATCGCGGCAAGGCAAAAAATGAAAATAAGTACGAATAACAGACTGCGCAACTATGTAAATAACTAAATACGTTATGTTAATAACATGAAAAATACTACATAATTGTATAGGTACTGAGCTTTACCTTTTTTTTTTAACTGAACTTCACCTACTGTTCCATTTGTAATTTTAAAAATTACCTGCCTATGAAATTAGTAGATCGCACAGGGTTTCGTCAGTAAAAAGTCGATCTTGGATTTGATCAAGTTATACTGTATAAATAAAGTGGGAATTAATAAATAAATATGTATAGGCAAACAAACACAATATAGATATCTATAAAAGTTTATTTTCCTAAGTAAAACGATATAAGTAATAGACACACAAAGTTCAAGAAGCTTAAAGCTAAGTTGTAACGAATGAAATGTAAACAACCAGCATTAGGATATCTCTAACAAATAAATGCATTATCCTCAGTACGAAACAGGTATTGTTTATAGACTTTCAACTTATGAACTAAGGAAGTTGGCTGAAATTGCCTTGGAACTTTAGGTTTCTCAACAACTTTCATCCATTTATGTTAACGTACGTTTTGAGGTAGGTAATACAGACACCGAGTCACAAACTTGTATGGACTTCGATAAGTTACAGATTACCTGAACGGTAATTTAACCTTTGTGTTACACGAAAACTTAAGCTAGTTCAGGAACTGCCGGTGAACACTTGAACATGAACAGTTTTTAAGAAGCATATTCGGAAACGATCTGCAGCAACATGGATTTCAGGAAGCAACTTAGTAGAAGCAGCAACGACCTCCAAAATAAAAAGCACTCACGAGGCCCGCCATCCTGAGAGTCGTAAGTTATGGTTTTCATCACTACAGCTTGTTCGTAATATGCACACGGTAACAATCTCCGCAAAAAACTCTGAATCGAAATTAAAACTGCATTTCGCCCGAATTGCTCCAAGAATTTAATTATGTTGTCTGATTTATTTGTAACTTCAGTATATTAAAATAGACCAAGTACTTAACGTCTACCCTTTTAAAGTTGTCTTCCTTGCAGTCTGAGCGAAGCCGGGCTTGCAATTTGTTTTGAAGTTTTCTCAAGTAAATACTTGTTTGCTCCGCCACGTTTTCAGCTAATATGAAGGTGCTTAATTTCATGAAATTCTGGGCTCTGTTACTTTCTTCTCACTGTTATATTACTTGTTGTCGTGGACTATATCCACAAAGGCTGAGAGTAATCTACGTTTAAGAAAAGGCATGTATTTTCTTGTTCCTGATTAGATATTCTGTAAACGATTTTATCCCATCAAAAACGGAGACAAAGTTCAATATCCGTGATTGTCAACTGCAGCGAAAAAAGAATTAAGATCCAAGTGGCCGCCAAGTTCTGTAGATAATCCTTATTTTAAACCCCATTGAGCATGCATGGAACGAACTAGGACGACGTGTACGTCAGCGGACTCCGCCGCCAATCACGTTACTTGAAATAAAAGAAGCTTTAATTGAGGAATGGTAGAATATTCCGCATTATCGCCTCAAAAAACTAGTAGAAAGTATGCCAAATCGCATAACAGCAGTATTGCGAGCTCGCGAAAGCACCACAAACTACAAAAATGCGTGACGGCACATCTTGGGGGCTACTCTCTAAGCCCGAAGTCCACAGTTTCGGGCTTAGTCGCTGGCGTATGCTACTCCGTATCACCTACGGACTTACTATTAGACCCGAACCCGAACTGTTGTCATTAATTCTTAGTGGTTAGGTTATACGGAGTAGAATACCCGCAACTAAGCCCGAAACTACGGACTTCCGGCTTAGAGAGTAGCCCCCCTGTAACCAATCTACATTTACGAAAATACTGGAAAAGCTACGCATTTTTATTTATTTTACATTAATTAAAACTAAAATGCTTGAATTCACTTTTTAGTAACTTAGTATTTATTTCATAAAGCATAGTACACTGCATAGTTTATGAGGAAGCAGCCAAGTGATGAATGTACGTTTGACGAGCATCGCATTCGCATTGAATGGAGGCGCGATGAATGCACTTGTTAATATCGGGCTGTATTTGTCAGCCGGCTGTGACTATTGCGTACTGTATGCATATTGCATTTTTGGGATTGCAGTTCGAATTTTTTTTCTGAATGTCGCATAGGTATTTCAGTTTTATCAAGTCATGTATTGAACGTAGATGATTATTATGAAGACATGATAAGTATTTAGACGCTTTCTAAATTGTTTTCCTACCTAATTACATAGGTACTAAAAAACGACTGTCTAAAAAGTTATAAAAATATTTTTTAACAGTAATCTTCTTTGTATGGATTGACAGCTCACTTAATCTTCACTTCGTCTAAGTTTTCACGGGGTTATGTTTTCAGAATCGCACTGCAGGTACCCGTTTCTCGCTTCACCTTGGAACAGCCTTCGTAGTGCTCTTCCGTGGCAAGTCGCCACCGCTTTCTGTGCCGACTTCGGCGACGGCGACGGCATCCATCCTCAGGCAAACATTGCATGTACGTTTTTGCCCAGCGGTCATCCTACATGCGGCTGACGTGACCAACTCAATCCCATTTGAGCCTGGCAGGCTTTTAGCCCACCACGTAATATAATTCAATTGACTTGTTTAAACCAGAATACTGCGCTCCAATGGTCTTTGGCACATATTTGCAAACATTTTATGACGATCGGGGTATTAAATAAAGCTTTTTTCCTTATGAAATGAATAAACCATTAAATAAATTATAATAACAACTACAATTTATGATTTCAAATTAACATGTTTAACTTTTAATAGTTTAGTCTCAAAACATTTAAGTTGCAAAATGAATTATGATTGCAAAACATTCAAATCTCATAAGATCTAAATCTCAAACCTCCAAGACGAAAACATCTATGTCTCATAATATGTATTTTTTTCTATGAGTGGATGTGTAAGTGTAATATTATATTTGGTTAGGTATATGCATAAGGGTAGTCTCGAAATCATGAATATGATCATCATGTTACTTCATGATTATTTAACTCTACTTACCTATTTGGTATCTAATAATTCACACTGTCTCTCTGCGGTAACATTCCGTTCCTAAGACGATATTGTTTGGTTTATTAGCACTGTTACGCAGCCTTTATCAAATAAAGGAAAATGATTTTAGCTTCTTTTAAAAGGTCGTGCAAATAGGAACCGATTTTATGGCTATGGTCGACGGCGAGGAGTCCTGGGACGCGGTTGTCTCCTTCTGCGAAACAGTTGTCGCGCAGAAGGAGGCTGCGGAAAGGGAGAGGGAGATCTCGACCTCTCTCCCGGCCCGCAAAAGGCGCACCGGGCGTCGGAGGAGGGCATACGTTGCCCTGTTCCGGCCCCCCTAACTGGGCCCAGAGGCGGCGGACTTGGGGATATCCGTCGCCCCCCATTCATTCGGACCCGAGGTGGTGGCGCGTGGTTTTCCCGTGCGCCTCTCTTTGACGTCGCGGGGGCAGTCAAACACCTCACTCCCCCCGCTGACCCGAGGTGGCCTGTAGAGGCAGGCCGGCCGGGGATTACGGGATTATTATTGAAAAATTATTTCAGTGTTAGATAGCCCATTTATCGAGGAAGGCTATAGGCTATACATTCAGTCAAAAAAGTATCGGGAATGGATGATTTGTTTATGGTTCCAAATTCAAATTTTTGTTTATTTTGTAGTTGTTAGATTGGCACAACTGTTTTCCATTTTGGCGCGGAGTTTGAGTTGCATCTGTTCTTCTTCTACCTGGCGTTAATCCCGGCTATTGCCAGGGTCCGCCTTCCTACTTAGCTTCCTCCACTTTGCCCGATCTTGAACATCCTTCTCAGTTAGGCCATTGGCTCTCATGTCGGACTTAACGACGTCCAACCAGCGCTTGCGAGGGCGACCACGGGACCTAGCCCCAAGAACAGCCATATTCATGCATCCCCGACCAACGTACTCCATAGGGCGGCGCATGATGTGGCCATACCATCGCAGACGACACTCTTGCAGTTTCTCCCCCACGTCACGGACACCAAGACTACCTCTGATGAAAGAGTTGCGTATGCGATCGGATCGCGTTACGCCACTCATCCACCTCAGCATCTTCATCTCCGTGACGCGAAGCTCCTGGGTGTGTCTGCTTAGTGCTGGCCAACATTCACCGCCGTACAGTAGGACAGGCCGTATGATGCATTTATATATCTGCCCCTTGAGCTTAGGAGGCATTTTGCGGTCGCATACAACGCCCGTTACCTCGCGCCACTTCGCCCAAGCCGCGCCTATACGTGCTTGGACATCGTCGTCCACGTTGCCAGACTCGTGCAGCACGGATCCAAGGTACCTGAACCTATCGGACTTTCTGATCAGGTCCGAACCTATTCGGATGAACCTATTTGAATCCGTGCCGCCACAGGACATGTACTCAGTCTTCGCCACATTTAGTCTCAGACCACCGTTTTCAAGCGTGTCCTTCCAAATGTTGACTTTGCGCTCAAGATAGGCTTTGTTCTGATTAACGAGGGCGATGTCATCGGCATACATCATTAGCCATGGGGGTTATCTTGGATGTTTGCCGTAACTACATCGAGCACTACGTTAAACAAGAACGGGCTAAGAGCCGAGCCTTGGTGAACGCCAACAGATATTGGGAAGCCATTCGATTCGCCAACAGCGGTCTGGACAGAGGACACGGAATCGCGGTACATGTCTCTGATAATGTCAATATAGGCCTCGGGAACGCCTTTGAAGCGCAGTGCCCACCAGATGGACTGCCGAGGTATACAGTCGAAGGCCTTCTGCAGGTCTAAAAAGGCCATATGCAAAGCTCTCCTTCTCTCTCTGTAAGCCTCAGCCAGATTCCGTAAGGCGAACACTGCGTCCATGGTGCTGTTACCCGCCCGGAAGCCATATTGACACTCAGAGACAGTACACTCGCTACGGAGCCGTGTGTCAATGATGCGCTCGAAGAGCTTCATGGCGTGGCACATGATCTTGATACCGCGGTAGCTACTACAATCCTGTACGCTACCTTTGCCTTTGTATACAGGGATAATCAGGCTAAATCGCCACTGGTTCGGCATTTCCTTGGTGATCAGGATGCGGTTAAAAAGATCCGTCAGAAGGTCCACGCCATGTGGGCCCATCGCCTTCCACACCTCAATTGGCACATTGTCAGGCCCGACCGCTTTCCGGTTCTTCATGTGGCGAAGAGCAATGCGGGTTTCGTCGGGGGAAATAGGGGAAATAAGTCCAAGGTTAGGAGGCGGTTCGGGAGGAAGGTTATGGGGATGCTGTTTGTTAGACAGCTCCGCGAAGTATGTACACCATCTCTCCTTAACAGAGGGGGCATCGTAGAGCAGCTTACCCTGGGCGTCCCTTACACAGAGACATTTGCTAATGTCCCGTGCAGCTTTCTCCCGGGCACGCGCCGGCTTAAAAATAAGCTTTTGCCTCTCCGCAGTTTCCAGCTTGTCGTACAAGGGCGCCAGACTTTTGCTGCGGGCTCTGGCTACAGCTTTTTTGCAAGCGCGCTTAGCCGCTCCATATGCCTCTCTGTCATCCGGAGAGTTGGACCCTTGCCACTGTTTAAATAAAACCTTCTTCTTCCGGGTCGCCTCCTGCACCCCGTCATCCCACCACCACGTCTCCTTTTCTATGGTGCGGCCACCACGAGAAGTGCCAAGGACGCGCTTACCCGCATCGGTGATTGCTGAATGGATCCTACTCCAGATCTCTTGAGCGGACTCATGCGGAGCACTGATCTCGAGATGCTCGACCTCCGCGATGAAGTCCGACTGCCTAGGACCATCAAGCAACCACCACTTTGTGCGGGGTTTGCGTTTTTCGGTCACTTTCTTTTTCGGTACAACCGCAAAGTCCAGGACAAGGAGTCGGTGTTGAGCCGTTAGGCTTTCACCTGGGATGACTTTGCAGTTGGTAACCTTGCCAATGTGGCACCGTCTCACCAGCAGGTAATCTATTTGGGTTGAGTAGGCACCACTACGGTACGTAATAAGATGCTGGGGCTTCTTCTGAAAGAACGTGTTCGCGATGGCTAGGTCAGACAAAGCGCAGGTGCTGAGTATACTGACTCCCTCTGCATTTAGCTGGCCATATCCAAAACCACCGTGAACACGTCCATACTCTCCAGCAAACTGACCTACGTGACCGTTGAGATCCCCCCCAACCAAAACACCTTCGGAATTCGGAATAGCGCGTAGTACGTCCTCGAACTCATCCCAGAAGGCCTCCTTTTCAGACTCACAGCAACCAGTTTGAGGAGCATAGGCGCTGATTAGGTTCGTTACCGACCCTTCGATCAGCACCCTAACTCGCATCAACCGGTCGCTGCATCGGTCTACTTCAAGGAGTCCATCCTGGAGGTCCTTAGACAGCACCACGGCCACTCCGCCCCTGCCCGTTTGAGTTGCATCTGTTATTTATATTAAATACAGTGCTGGTTTTAGTAATATCATATATAGTGTGTATTGCGAATTTCATAATGGATAAAAATATCGATCAAAGAGTTTGTCTTAAATTTTGCATCGCCAATGGAATTTCGTGTTAGGAGTCACTGAAAATGTTACAGAAGGCTTACGGTGAATCGACTTTATCAAAAACTCGTGCTTATGAGTGGTTCAAAGCGGTCAAAAGCGGTCGAGATGTGATGGAAGATTTGCCTCGCTCTGGTAGGCCGTCAACGTCTGCAACTGAAGTTAACATCGCAAAAGTGAAGGAAATAGTGACTGAAAATCCCCATTCAACTCGGAGAGAGATAGCCGCCGAACTTTCTGTATCTCACGAGTCGATCCGTACCATTTTAACTAATCTTTGGGTATGAAACATGTTGCTGCTCGGCCAGTCCCAAAAGATCTGAATTTTCTCCAAAAACTCAATCGCATGAAAGTCGCTGAGGACATGCTAGAGCGAGTCAGTTCGGACCCAACATTCATGAAACGCATTGTTACTGGTGACGAGACGTGGGTTTACGAGTTTGACATGCAAACTAGTCAACAAGCTTCGGAGTGGCGCCTTCCAACTGAACCGAAACCGAAAAAACCACGCCAAAGTCGATCAAAAGTCAAAGTCATGTTGACTGTTTTCTTTGACTATCGCGGTGTTGTGCACTCTGAATTCTTACCGGAAGGTCTAACGGTAAATAAAGAATATTATTTGAGCGTTATGCGGCGGTTAAGAGAGCAAATTCGACGAAAAAGGCCAGATTTGTGGAAAGAAAATTCTTGGATTTTGCACCACGACAATGCGCCTTCGCACAAGGCTATCATTGTGAACGAATTTTTAACCAAACACTCAACAAATACCATCCAGCAACCACCATATTCACCAGATATGGCTCCTGCTGACTTTTTTCTTTTTCCTAAACTCAAATTACCACTTCGTGGCACCCGTTTTCAATCGATAGAAGACATAAAGGAGAATTCGCGGCGAGAACTGAACTCAATTCCGGAAGCAGCGTTTAAAAAATGTTTTGATGAATGGATTATTCGTTGGCGCAAGTGTATCGTTTCTAAAGGAGCATACTTTGAAGGTGATAAAATAAATTTTGAGGAATAACAGACATTTTGTGTATTATTGATCTTTTCCCGGTACTTTCTTGACAGAGTAGTATATCATCACGCAAAGACCAATAAGCGAACAGACGAAGTTGCGCGGGTCAACTAGTCGTTTTATAAATAGGTAAAGACAGGAGTTTTTCTATTTGTAAATAATTTGCAGGACCGTGTCAGCCCCTTAGCGACATAACCTACATGGAAAGATCAGAAAGATGCTGTTCTGTTGTGTGTCGTTCTTAGGTAGAAATCATAACTCTTCTTGACCTTTCTCAACATCTTGTGTTATGTAGGTACGTGTTATCACAAAACTTTTTAAAACGTTTACTTCTTACGAAGGTTACTTATTTGACTTCGTAGTCTTGTACTAGTAGTTTCGCCACATGCCCTTTGATAAGCAAGATGCTTGTTATCTATATAAATTATAAAAATATGACGATAGATACGGTTTCTGTTATTTGAACTCCTGAACCGATAAGCTCCTTTTGATAGCGTGTTCGAAGACGCGCCCACGTGACACCCACATTGCTTGGTGTTTCAGTCAATCTGCCGACCCGTTTTCGTCCCAAGTCTGTTGGGGTCGGCTTCCGATCCAACCGAATGCAGCTGAGTACCAACTGTTTACATGGAATCTAGTCAACAACGAACAAACGGACAGCTGTAAACCAAACTTCCAAGAATTGAAAATTTTAACCCTACCGTGCCTCTACACCAAATTTTCCTTAAGACATAAAAATGGATTAAACATACCCACATCCCTATTAAAAATTCCCTCCTCAAGTTCCTATGTTTTGTCGATAAAAATGTATAATAAATTACCAGGAGAAATTAGAAATATAAATAAGTACAATATTTTTATTAATAAATTAAAACTATTTCTATTAAACAAGTGTTATTAAGATATAAATGAATATTTAAATGATTAACTATAACTAATATAAATTCTTTAATATATTCTTTAAATATCTTACATATTCTGTTTTGGTTAAGTACATACGATATAGTTATATTTATGTCAAGAAGATTAGTTAACACTATAGAATTTTATCTAATGAGTGTGTAATTAATTACCTCTAATTGTAATACACGAAAAAATGATCTCGTTGTTAATATTATTAATTTGTATTTTTAAGTCTAGGTAGGTATCTGTGGCCACTATTAGAGATCTACAAATGACAGCAGTGTTTTCAGAGGCATGGAGGAGGCTCTCTTCGGTCTGACCTCGGCAAGCGTTGTCGAAACGCGCAATAAAATAAAATAAATTAAAAAGCCATTTATTTCTTGCTTAAAAATGACAATAAAAACAATAAGTATACATACTACATGCAATCATTTCAATAAATACAATTTTAATTCAATAAATAATATACAATTCGATTTAGTAAATAGTATCAATTTTAATTATTTTATAACAAACCCTAGTTTTAATCCGTTTCAAAAGAAAAATATTGGGAAATTAAGAAAATAAAAACATTTTATCAGTTTAGTCTTAGTACCGTTTTAGTTAAATTAATTTGTGATTTACATTTCATTATCTTATTACATTTACGTGCGAAACGCGCAACAATAAGACACATTATTTTAGCTACGAGATCCTGTTCCTCATTGCTTAGCGTTTGTTCTTAAAAACTATCGCAAAGCAATTTCACTTCGTGATAGAAGTTGGGACAATTTACTACTTTTTATACGATATTATTTTTTTTAGTTGGTGCACTTTAAGGTGATATGGCGAAGGAGATATAATTACCGAGAAGACGACTATTACAAAAGTAAGTTTTTTTATAATGATAAAACTACAATTTCCCAATTTACAGACTTTTTCCTGTACTTTTACTGTAAGATCTTTTTCTTGCATTTCATGACTCTGTCTCGATTTCGGAATTTAATTAAAGTCTAGGCATGTCATAGAACAACCTGTGCCAGGAGGCAGCGAAAACCGGTCTTAAAAATTAACACCAGGAAGACCCAAGAGTTGCGAACGAGGGTGAAGAATTGTACACCGTTGCTTATCGGCACGGGGGCAGTGGAACGCGTCCACAATTAAGTTTACGTACCTCGGGAGCGTCGTGTCGGAGACTGGAGGAATGAAAGAGGACATCACTTCACGGATTGCCAAAGCCCGAGCTACCTTCGCGCAGCTGAGACCTGTCTGGCAATTTCGGAAACTGACCCGAAGAGTCAAACTCAAAATCTTCGGGTCCAATGTCAAACTGCTCTACGGGTGCGAAACGTGGATGGTAACCAAGGACATCTCACGCCACGGATTTACTGGCCCGAGATGATCTCTAACGTAGAGCTGTTTGAGAAATGCCACGAAAGCCCGATCGACCGCCAGATCAAGCGTCGAAGTGTAAGTGGATTGGTCACACGCTCCGGAGGGATCCCGATCATATTCCCAAACAGGCCATGGATTGGAATCCTCAAGTGAAAAGGAAGCGTGGCCGTCCCCGACAAGCCTGGCAACGCACCGTGTTGGCAGAAGGCATCGGAATGACGTGGAGTGAAGTGAAGCGTGAAGCTCAAGACCGCTCGCGATGGAGAACTACTGTGGATGCCCTCTGCCCCAGCTAGGGGTCATTGGACCTTAAGTCAAGAAGTGATAGGCATGTCACGTGGGTCACGTCTGTCTGACACTGGCCAGCTAGTCAGATGACATCTTCCAATACCTACAGTAACTTAATTATGACTGACGCCGTACATAGCATCTCAACCTCAAGTGCTCCCATCAGGCTATGGTGTGATAACTTATAATGTAGTTTTTAAACCATCAAAGTACCGGGGTGACTCTTACAATAGTTGGCCACACCAAGGTATGATGTAATAAATAGATTTAATTCAACCATAAATTATTCATGTCAATGGCAACGCTATTTTTGACTTCATTGTGGTAGATGCGGCTAAGAGGGTGCGGCCGCCGCTCCTCAGTTATGCTCCATAGAGCCAGCTGATATCAATGTGGAGCTAACCAATTATATCTGTGCCTTGGTACTAGCGTGCGCTAACGCTAATTGTCATGAGAATAACAAACATACTACCTATTCATGTATAGTTATATCTAGAGAACCTAAGAGGGAAAAAATCATCACCTGCCTTACCTTTTCTCAATTACGCTGGCGGCGTCATAAAAAAAGTTTTTTTTTTTGCGTTTTTCGGAAGGTTGGGACCATGGTGAGTTCATATTTTTGGTGAGTTTATTCCAGAAAGTACTTAAATGACTTCAGTAAACCGAATCCGCAGGACTTACCTACCCCAATTAAGTAATTGTAGAAAGCATTGCTTGTATCACAATTGGTATCATTTTAACGTTTTGTTTGCTTTTTAATTCATCTTCTAATACATAAAAAATCTCGTGTCACGGTAAACACCGAGACACGAGATATCTCTGAAATGGCTTGACCGATTTTTATGAATTTTAGGGTTCCGTAAAAACGAAACCCTTAAGATTAGTATTTATTTTTTTTATTTCATAAATTTGAAATGTTTGCAACTACTATTTAAAATCAATTTCGTCAGCCTCAGAAGCACACACAATAAAGTAAAGGTAAGTGGATTTTGTATTGATCTTTCTCTAGGTACGTAGGTACCTACATAATAATTGAAAGCTCTTCTGAAATACACGTAGCGCTGTGGAGCTTGTGTATTTCAAGGGGCCGAGAGCTTCTCTCTCAATTCGAGTTGAAAGTAATGCGTTGTATAGCTCACAGAAAATACTTAGAAAATATGGACATAAATAGGAAAGATAAGACTAAAAGAAACACCGACTTCCGAAATAGTCATTTTATACCTTGTAAGTAGTGATGTTTTTTATTTGTAAATCGGTTGTACATCGTTTTTGTTTTTGACTTCTTAGTGGTATACGAGATACACCGTATACCCCACACCTAACAACACCACGGGAAAGTCGCAGGAAAGCAAAATAGGCAATTTTGTTTACTTGGTTGACAAACCAAATAGATATGTCATCTAAGTAAACGAATTCTACTTATTTTTATTTAGAAGCCAAACTACTAAACCGATTTTGATGAAATTTGAATGGGACCAATCGGTGAGTATATCCTTTCACATAAAACTAAAAAAAAAAAACAAATCTATATAATAATAAATATAAAGCTGAAGAGTTTGTTGGTTTGTTTATTTACTTGAACGCGCTAATCTCAGGAACTACTGGTCCGATTTAAAATTTTTTTTCAGTGTTTGATAGCCCATTTATCGAGGAAGGCTATAGGCTATATATCATCACGCTAATACCAATAGGAGCGGAGCAGTAATGAAACTTTGACGCAAACGAAGTCGCGCGCGTCAACTAGTCAATTATATGTATAATTCTTCCGTTACTGACTGGCTCAGTGACTGACAGACAACGCACAGCCGACACTACTGCTAATAGACAGCTAAAATTGGGCATGTAGGTTACTTAAGGAGTGTAGGGGTGCACTAAAAGAGGATTTCCTGAAATTCCTACGGGAACGAGAAATAACTAGATATTATGTGCGTACGAAGTCGCGGGGAAAAACGAGTCAGTTCATAAATGACGGAGTTAGGAAGTAACAAACATAAAAATACAACCGAATTGAAATACTCCTCCTTTTTTGAAGTCTTTTACAAAGGACTGAAACCCTTGTATGTACCTGAACCTTGTATATTGTTCATCACCGTATGTAGCAACAGCATATTATACAGGGTCACTTGTAATTCGACGTATATCCGTCAGATGCTGATAGGGGGGCAAGATGCAACAAATTGAACTAATGTACCTATACAGAAACTTGACAAATTATATACTAAAACCTTCCTTTAAAACCACTCTATCCATTAGTGAAAACACCATGAAAAACGATGCTGTACTTTTTGAGTTTATCGCGAACAGACAGACAGACAGACGCGGCAGAGGATTTTGTTTTATAATTTGTAGTGATAGTGACGAAGTATGGATTTGGGACGCGCCTCGGTTAGAAATACATGACATATGATGGCCTATTTCTACCGAAGTGGCAGCTATAACACTCTTGACTAGCCTTCTAAGAAATCGATGGCGATAAACAATTACTGAGCTGGCCTTGTTGTCAAGCACGCACAGCGCACTAGTGCTTACACAGTTAAAATTAATCATTAGCTTGAAGCAAACCAGACTGTTTGTTAAATCCTAGTTTCAACAAATTACCCGTAAAAAACAGTCTGCCAATCCATTTGATTTTGTTTACTTTTGCGCAAAGGAAAAAATATGTTTTCCAACGACGGCTTCAAAAGCCACTGACGAAGTATTTTTGTGCATGGGCGCTGCTAGACTTTCGGTAAAAGACTCAAATTTGCCGACAGCAAGTCTGTTTTATCCGAGTAAATAAAAACCGGACAAGTGCGAGTCGGACTCGCGTGCAAAGGGTTACAAACGAGTAGGTAATCTTTTTCTTTAAAATCATATACTTCTTATAGATTTTCCTGCCTATAGTCCGGTCAATTTAGACATCCGAGGTTACACTAATTCGCACCCAGATCAAAATTAGCAGGATTGTTCAAAACACTATCATAAATGAAATCTTAAAAGTCCTCATCGGTTCGATACCTGGAAAAAAAACTGCACGGCGTCAAAGGTAACAAACGCGATTTTCAGCAAAACAGCAAGTTTTATCATAAATTTAGTTGAGACAAAATTGTAGATCAGATAATTGTCTAAAAATATATCCAAATACTTTTTTCCTAACAACCGCCGTTTCTGAGATATAACGATTCAAAAAGTTGATAGAGTTGTAATCGTCGTAATATGCACACGTTTCACCACCAACTTTTTGAATCTAGACATTTTTTATAGATAATTATTATCTAATCTACAATTTTGTACCAACTAACTTTATGAAAAACTTATCGTTTTACTGAAAATCGCGTTAGTTACCTTTGACCCCAAGTATTTTTTCCAGCTATCGGATCGATGAGGACTTTTTAGATTTCCTATATGATAGTGTTTGAACAATTCTATCAATTTTGAGCTAGGTGCGAATTACTGTACTTTCACTCCTATTTTTTGGTCCAATTTGACCGGACTACTAGGTATAGCTAAGATCTATAATCCTCGGAATAGAATATTTAAAAAAATAAATACTTTTAGACCTGTGATTTGATACACACGGTACGGTTGGATAAACTTTTTTTTCACTATATAGTTTTTCTCCCAAAATGTGACCTCATTTTCAAATTGTATTTATTTTCGTTACGCGTCCGTGTTAGGATCACAAAAGTTTATATATAATATGAAAATTTCAACTGAATCAGTCCAGTAGATTCGGAGAAAATAGGCTGTGACAGACAGACAGACAGACAGACAGACCGACAGACCGACGGACAGCCGAATGATAGATACTATTAGGTTTTAATTTTTTCCATACAGAGGTTTGGAACCCTAAAAACTGGGAATGGCGTTCGTACAGACTGCTATACACGTTTCTTTAATTAGCTGAAGGAAGATACGTCTTTTTATTTTCTTGCTTCCTTCTTTTAAGCCTTCCGCAAACTACAGTTAAATCTGTTTTTTTTTATTAAGTAAGTGCAAGAATATGTTACCAGGGTACCTACAATCTTTTGAGGAACTTTTCAATATCCGTTTCTAGAAATGTCGGAAGATAGACATCATATCAAAGGAAGGTCGCGTATTGCCAATCGGCACGGATCATTTCATTTTTCATAACTCATAGGTATTAGATTTTATTGAAAGTCCGCAAGTATGGCGAGATTTAAGTTCGCTGCAAGCGCTGAAATATGAACCTGTCGTATCCAAATTTAAAAGCTTTTGTAGGTACACACTCTTGCTTCCCATGGCACGTTTGTCCGTCACTAGTATTTAGGATTTTAGGTTATTGTCTGACTGAACCGCGCTATGGAGTAGGTACCCGCTAGGGTTCCGTCTGTCTGTCAAGACCTTATCTCGGGAACGCGTGGAGGTATCGCTTTGGAATTCAAACTATACATAATTATACTAAGGTCCTTTGAAGCTGTGAAAAAATCATAGTTATAAGTCAACAAAAAAACAAAGTACGGCCGTTTATGCCATAAAAAAACGAATATTTCGATACTCTCAAGGGAATTAAAATTCATAGGGTATTTCCCGTTGACCTAAAACTATAAAATGTGGCAAGTAATATTGTCTTATACTACAAGTATACAAAAAGTCTAAAAAAATCTGTTCTTAAAAAAATGTGTTATCCCGAGTAACATTTAGCTTTTACAAAATCGACTCACAACATTTTTTAAGTTTTTTAAGAAACTTCCTAATGTATTCTGATCAGTCAGAGCGCCATCTATTGAGAAAAAATAAAATACACGAAAGCATGAAAAAACACCATAATAAATTGTGAGTCATTTGTTAAACTTGTAATAGGTACGTAGGTACCATACTCATAATCATAATCATTATCATTTATTTTTAGAATATGATTAATTATAGGGATCTAATGGTCTCATCACATTCTGCCAATTGTGCAAATTTCAATGTTAGGTGCATACAGATTATAAAGGAAGGAATATAGGTATTGATTGCAATTGAATTAAAATAACAATATTTCAGAGGTCTCGGTTAAAAATAAAATCATAAAACACACAATTTATCGAGGATATCAAAGAGTAAGAATGGATTTCAATATAATAGATACCAAAATAATAGTGAAGGTATTCATTCCATCCATACCTTATCGTTATTAATCGTAACATAGGTACGTTCTTTTAAAGCCTTCCACTGCCAAATTCTTTGTCAGTTTACGAAATGGTCGATAGATAGTGTTGCACTGATGACGTGTTTTTCTGAATCGCAGTGTTAAGATTTTCTAATGGAGAACGAACCACGATTATTAAACAGCGTTTTAGTGTACCTAGTTCGTTAGGGGTTTAGGTTCGGTTCTTAAAATGTCTTGAAAAGTATCTGAGGTCCAAATTCGTTAAATCTCTGATTTGTTTTGGTTCGTTAAACGTGCATTAAGCATTTATCGCAGAACTTTCTTGAACTAATTTGGTGCTTGTGAAGTACAAGACGGTTCGACATGCGGATCAGGCCTGTAGGCTGACGGGACCCTACTATATTAAGCCTCCGCGATAGACTCTTAGCTCGGATAAGTTCGGAAAAACCGCGATATTAGATTAATGAACTTTTTAAAATACGTAACTACAAATTTGTACAAAACCCTTGGTACGCGAGCCCGACTCGCTCTTGACCGGTTTTTTTAACAAACAAGTACTGAGTATGTCTTTCGCTCATTTCCGACATTTACAGAGTGAGATGGGTCGGGGTGGGGCCAACGCCATTGTTTTCGTTTTGAACAAAAGCAAATTTAATTTATCGGACTTTATGTTAATTACGTGGACCAATAGAAACGCAGTCAAAATATTTGGTACTTACTCGTTTTTTAAGAGCCTAAGTTAATAATTTCTGACATCGAAAAGCGTGGCTTAGCATTTCTCACCCCGAGTCCACCGCACACTCTCCTTGTACACCAACTTATCTGTGAACTGGCGAACTATGAACTACGAATTGGAACTACGGCCGTCATGTTGAAATGTCATTCGATTGTCTGTGTCTACTACATTCGGGTTCTCTGGTTGTTTTGTCGTGATATTGCTGAATTTATAAATTTAAATATGCCGAAAGCTATTAAAAGTGATGCTCGAAACATTATTCTAAAGGTTAAAACCTTTTTTGAAGAAGAAGCTCGGGCGGGGTCTCCGATTATTCCATTTAATCAAATATACAAACGAATTTCGGCAGCGACAAGTTAGTGTTGTCAACTTTCTTGTTATAAATTACCCGATACCTACTTAAATAATTATTTAAGTCCACGAAATATTCGTTTCTATTCTTGCTGCAGGTTAGCGTAACGGTAACGTGCATCTAGTAGGTACCTAACCTACCAAGTGAGTGAGCCAACCTCTGCCAGATTTCAAATTTCTACTGACATTTATTTTACTATCTTATATTTCAGATGTGATTCAAGGACTAATTTAAAAAATATTTAAAGAAGGACACGCAGCAGAAGAAACTGGTACAAAAAGTTCGGACACCAGGCAAGGACAGAAATAGGCGGAGCACCGCCGCGTCGTGTCCTCGTCGAGGCGATCGGCGGCGGCGATCTCTCGCGTCCGGCCCTGGTTCAAGCCATGGTCCGGAGCGAGGAGACATGGGAAGCGGTCACTTCCTTCTGCGAAGCAGTAATGCTAGCAAAGGAGGAGGCCGAACGCGTGAAGGAGAGGGAAACCTCACGCCCCAGCCGCCGCAACAGAAGAAGACGCCCCGGGTGTCGGGAGTCGCAGGACGATTCTCGGCCACCGTAGGCGCGGGTCGGCGGACGGCGAGCATTGGGTGGCTCGCCGTCTGATTAGAACCAGGGCCGGGTCGACGGCGCGCTGTGTTCCACGCGCGCTTTAAAGAGCGGTCAGCATTAAAGACGGGGCCCGCCAGGGCCAGTGCCTGTGTGACTTCGTTCGAAAGAGGCAACGTACCCTGGAACGCAAAGGGCACTAGGAGGAACACGGATGGGTTTTAGTCAGTAAAAGTTTGACACTCCCTCCTGCTTTACCCAGAGCGGGAGGAGTCATTTGATGATTTCCCATCCTAAAAAAAACAAGGCAAAGACAGAAAACATAAAAGTGGATTTGTGCATGTTGATGATTTTGACATGGGAGTTATACGGAAGAAAGTACATGAATTTTATTCTGCTAAAAAAGAGGTCCCTACTGTTAAAAAGCTTCTAAAGGTCTTAAAGAGAGAAATAAATTAAAAAGAACAGCGAGAGAGTCTGCGAAAGCTGCTTCACAAGGTGGAATTTCGTTTTAAAAATCTCAAACCAATCGGAAGGTTCTTAAGGAGCGTAATGAAATATCAGCTTGGAGAGCTAAGTACTTGCATGCAGTGGATAAAAATAATAAATGTCCCCAGCCCCGACCCATAGTTTATTTAGATGAGACCTATATTCACTCTTCGCATACATCGGGTAAATGTTGGCAAGGAGTGGGTGAAGACGGAGTATTGGAGCCTGTTTCGAAAGGTCAAAGATGTATTATTGTTCATGCTGGAGGAGATACTGGCTTTGTTACAAATGCACTACTTGTGTTTAAATCAAACACAAAAAGTGGTGATTATCATGACGAGATGAATAGTACCAACTTTAAAAAGTGGGTTATTGAAAAACTTGTGCCTAATTTACGAGAGGCTTCTTATCACCGTATTTGTGTGAATAAAGTCCCACCCAAATACGAATTCCTTAAAAAAAGATATGCAATTATGGTTGACCCAAAATAAAATTGACTACGGAGAGGATTTGAATAAACCTCAGCTTTTATAGGTAAGAGATTGAAAAATATTTAAAAGACAATAGACACAAATGCTTATATTTACCACCTTATCACTGTGATCTCAATCCCATTGAACTCATATGGAGCACAATGAAAAAAATAGTTGCCGATGTAAATATTGAGCACAAAAATGCTGTAATTCCCCGTCTAGTTACAGCAGCTTTTGACGCTATTACAGTTCATGAGTGGGCACAGCATTGTAAACACGTTCGCAGGTTAGAAGGAGAATACTCAAAACTTGATTTGTATTTAGATAAACCTTTTATTATAGAAGTGGTAAGTGACACTGAAACCGAAATCGATAGTGATAATGATGATAGAGTGGTACGGAAACAAGCGGAGTATGGCTTCACAACCAGGATGAAGTTGTGTATATGCAGGTTCATCTGTAGGTAGGTACGCAGTTTTTAAGATCGCGAACTTACTCGACTCCACGTTAGTGACACACGTGCTTATCACTCTGGTACCAGAGAAACCGCGATGTCGTCAATGGAGGAAACTTCTTGTTATTTATGAATAATATTTTATTATAGCCAGTCTGGATATTTGTATGAGAGAAATTAGTGTGAACAGCTTCGAAAATCAGTATTTTTTTCTTTTGGCTCGCGGCGGCCGAGGCAGCTACGATCAAAATTTCAAACCTTTTGGATCGCCAACAAACTTACTCAGCGGTTTTATGTACGCGTACTTGCGGTGAAAGAAAAAGCTCATCGAGCCAAAAGCACGCGTACTTGCTCGCACTTCTGTCACCCACTTAAAGACTTATAAACAACAAAGCGGTCAGAATCATGCAGGAGTAACAACTATTTATTTACCCTTCTTTTCTTTTTAAGTAGGTGTTGGAATACTGACCTTATCACTTCCCTCTTGACCTAGTTCTGAAATTCACGCAAAAGCCAGAACCCAGGCAGAAGCCAGTTTCTAAACTAATTTTTTTTTCGTAAGCTAGCAAGTTTAAATACTTGACATATTGATGTTTGACGTATTTTAAACCATGAAATAAACAAATTATTTTAGCCTGTTTCTTGAAAATGTGAGATTCAATGCTACAAAAACAGACACTCCAGTCTAGAAAAAAAATGCTTTTGCCGTATTACTTTTCGTGAGGCAAAATAATGTTTGTGGATGTTCTAAACACAGAAGTGAAGGTGATGAATTCATCATCATTTGTCGGCGTTAGTAACTACTATTAATTTCCTGTGATATGAATTCATTATTACGTTCAAGTATGAGACATACCTGAACCTCTATTTATGTAAACACCTATGTAAACACCTATGTTTAACAAATAAATGCCACACACACTATTTTACACTTCACAGTATTTTATTTCATAACATTTTTATAAATAATTTCAATGTTAGTACGAATATAAAATGAAAACGATTATACAATATTGTCCAAGGTCACAAAAATACACACTAACACGGTGAAAATAATTTTATAACACTAATTTTAACAAATAACAACTTTAAGCTGCTGATTTATGAAAAATATTGTAAAAAAAATACGAAAATCAGTTTGGATCTGCAAAAAAAAGTAACAAAGGTATTACCTTGACAAAGACCACGGACCATCTGAATTGATCTGAATCGACAGTGATGCAAATACTGTTAATGGGCAAAAGAAGAGATGGCGATAGAATAAAAAACATAAGTAGCAAAGTAAATTTCGGATTTTGTAACAAATAAAGTAAGCTAAGTAACTTATTATGAAATCAAAACCTATAGTGAATTTAGCTAGAAAAGGTTAAGTTCTATGTTTAAAAGCAGTTTGCATAACATCAATCTAATGTATTATGTCATGAAAATGAAAATGGGGAAAAGACAGATCGAACTATGTATTTTTTTATCGAGAAAATTTCTTCGCATCGTGTATTCCTTTAGAATTAGGGTAGATCATAAAAGCAAGAAACATGAAACAAACATCAAATCATTATTACAGGTCTTTACGAGAAAAACAACTCTCAAAACGGCCTTGTTATTCGTTTAGCACCTTAAAAAAAACAGACTATTGTTAGCATTCAACGTAACACCAAATATATTCAGTTTATTCTCTTGTAAATATATTCATATTAAAATAGTTTATCAGGTTTTCCGAATTCGATGAAATTGACTGGTTGTTATAGAGTTCGATTTCTCGTCGAACATCAGACAATAGCTTTTGACAGTTGAGCAGAATTCTATAGAATTTGTACTTACTGGAAGAGTAGTTTCAGTTCGATAAGCCAGTTATTTCCGTGAATTTCATTTTATCCCGGGCCCCCGACTCATGATAACGGTAGGACCTGTGAGGTTTTAGTCGGTAGGAGTCCGTCATAACAGTCCGTCTCAACGGACGGAATATATCCATGAACATTTCACCACAAAAAAAAAAATCGGTTGTGAGCGAGACGGACTCGCGCACCGAGGGTTCCGTATCATCTTGTAAAACTTGAAATTATTTTTAAATTTTCATTGGTGAGGCCTATTTCTAATGCGTTATGAAAATGAAAATGGTAAAAATTGACTTTGTCTTTAAACTCGACCGCTAAAATTGACTAAAAAGTTCGAAACAAGTCGCTCTTCAAGCAGTCTGATGCAGTTGGTGGCATTTGATCAGTGATGGAACTACGTCAGACTGCTTGAAAAGCAACTGGTTTCGAAAGCTTTAGTCGTTTTTAGCGGTCGGCTTTTTTGATAAAGTATTTATTTTATTTCCGCTACATTTTTGGAAGGGTCTCCTCGAGCCCTTTATCTATATACCACACTCGATAGGTTAAAAAAAATTGTAGGCATAACATGGCGCCAAAAATCGGCCATTTTAATTTATATGTACCCAGTGTCACTCTCACAATTAATAGGATACTAAAGACATCTTTTAAACTAAAATCCATCAAGGCTACAGAGCGAGCATTTGAATTTGGCGCTAAAAATCAGCTATTTCGTTTTTTTATCTTGATATACCCAGTGTTACTCTCACAGTAAATACGTATCTAACGACAGCCCTCAATCCAAAATCCTCGAGCCGTTCAGGCTGCAGAGCGTGCTAAATATTTGAATTTGGCGCCAAAAATCCGCCATTTTCTTATTTAGATATACCCTGTGTCATTCTCACAGAAAATACAAATCTAACGACACCTCTCAAGCTAAAATCCATCGAGCCGTTTAGGCCCCAGGGCGTGCCAAAGAAATACACGTACATACATACACTCGAAAAAAACATAACCCTCCTTCTTTCGCAGTCGGGTAAAAAGGCAGATCGAACTTTGTATTTTCTTTCTATCAACAAAATTTCTTCTCATCGTGTATTCCGTTAGAATTAAGGTGGATCATAAAGTCAAGAAACATGAATATGGATCTTTTCTAGTCTACAATAAAGATTAATTTCCTTTATTTTCTTCACTTACTACATATTTTTAAATAATTGTATACAATAATATAGATAAAAGAAAAACATTTACAAACATAAAAATAGTAGCCCACCGATATCGGGGACAAGGTCCAAGCTACCGGTGGTCAGGGCTCCAGAGAATGGAACTTCCTGACAATGCGAGCCGTGTCCAGAAGTACCGCTTTCTAAATCAAGAAAGATTAATTATTATTATTGTTTTTTTACTTTCTCGAGTCCCTGGAGACCCAGTCCTTTGATAGGCGTACGAGATGCCGAAGCAAACTCCAAGAGGCCCTGTTAGACATTTCAAATGGAATGTGACACCAACCGACGATTATCCCTGTATGCACTGTGAAAGTGTACCCAAGGATAATTTCCGGTTGGAGCAGCACTATTACAGAATATGGAAACAAAATATGAAACGATATGGGTTTGGGTGGTTTAGTGGACTGATAATCGTTTACTATGGGGGAACTATTGGCCCCTGCCTCACCACTGACTATCAAAACGGATTTAAAACGGCAGGGCGTGACTTCAATAAATGGGCCCCCGAAATCGGTCGCTAGCACAAAGTGACGTAGCGCCAAGGGGGCAACATATCCTGAGGTGCCAGAGGAGTGGAGAGGTATATACCACGGCTATCAAGACAATCTCGAAAGTACGGTCAAGATCCCTACCAGCATCTTACTGGATTATACATCCTTCTCCCGAGCACGTTTGCTCTTGCGAATCTCCACTCAGACCGGATACTCAATCGGTCTGTATCTCAAGAACGGTAATACGTAGACAGTTGAAAATTTTCACAGAGTGTGTATTTCTATTGCCGCTATAATAAATTAATAACAAATAATAAAAAACTAAGGGGGCTCCCATACAAGTAACGTGGTTTTTTTTTCGGTTTTTGATACGGAACCCTTTGTCCGACTCGCACTTAGCCGTTTTTTAGAACCTGATCCGTGATTTTAAATTCGTGATTTCTACGGAAACATAGACCATAGAATTGTAAATTGCATTAATTAATTGATATGTCTAATTGTCTACAGGTACTTAGAAAAAAGTTGTCGATAAGGAAAAGAGTACCTTAGTAGCAAAGCAATGGATCGTGATTGTGCACCTTTAAACACGAAACACTCGCCAACTCGATCAACGTTTTTAACCGACTTCAAAGAAAGGAAGAGCTTCTCAATTCCGTTGTATTTTTTTATGTTTTTACCTCATAACTCCGTTATTTATGAACCGATTTGAAAAATTATTATTTTATTTGAAAGGATATATTTTCAGATTGGGCCCAAGAATTTTATCATAGTCGGTTTGGAAGTTTGGCTTTTAAATCAAAATAGCTACAAATCGTTAACTTGGATGATGGTTTTTTGTTATTCAAGTACCTAAACGAAATTGCAGCTACTAGGTGTGGGGTACCACTAAAAAGTGAAAAATAAAAACTTATAAAAAAAAATATAACCGACTTCAAAATAAAAAAAACACTCGTCATCTGCCTAGCCTTTTCCCAACTACATTGGGGTCGGCTTCCAGTCAAACCGGATTCAGCTGAATAGTGTTTTTACATAGAGCGGCTGCCTACCAGACCTCCACAACCCATTAACTGGGTAACACGGTACATCTTGGCAAGACTGGAGTCAGATTTACTGGCTTCTGACAATCCGTAACGACTGCCAAAGATCTACAAATGACAGCCGGGACCAACGACTCAACGTGCTTTCCGAGGTACGGAGGAAACTCGTTATGTTAAAGCTTTGCTTAAGGTGAAATTCGAAAGAATGATTATTTCTGAAATATTCATTCTTTCGAACTACATGAACTTAGAGGGCTATATTGATGATTAAAATGGTTATAATTCTTTAGATAAATACGCGTTACGGTCGCGGATCACAGCTTCACACTGACCGGCAAATTGCAAAAAACATAAAAATATTTGAATTTCGCGGGCTACCCTGGAGCATTCACCTTAACCTTCAAGATCGACCAGTGTGGCTGTTATTATTTAGCCACGAGCTCCTCAAAAAAAAAAACAATAGAGTTAAAAATAACTTAAATTTCGGAAGTCGGTGTAAAAATAAGAAGAAACTATCAAAACAACGACTTCCGATGTTAAAGTTTTTTTTTTTTACTTTGTAGTTTTTTTTAGGGTTCCATACCTCAAAAGGAAAACACAGAACCCTTATAGGACACCCGAGATAACCGATATTGACAGGCAGACAGACGGACGGACAAAAGTGATCCTATAAGGGTTTCGTTTTTTTCCTTTTGAGATACGGAACCCTAAAAAGAGCAATAGGTACTTAGGTACCCCCCTACCTAATCATAAATTTACAAACGATGTGCAATTATGGAAAAATAAATCATTACAACCTTAATAGGTACTAATCGCTTTGATTACATTTTGGTCCTAATTTGATAACTTCAGCCAGTGGACCGGCGGACCGATTTCCACGTATCTAACTTAATTTAGTCTATCATATTTCTCCTTTAATTACTGCACTCTACGTCCTTCAGTTATACTCTGGTGTTGTAATATTCTATGTGAGTATGGGATAAATTTAATGTTCTTATAGTTAAAAATATATTTGTAAATTTAATTTAGCTTTATGTCGTAATTGTTTGTTTATTACATGTTCTCGTCTTAACGACTGAACAGATTTAAACAAATTTAATTTAAGACATATGCTTTAATCTCGAGATCATATATATTCCCGGGATGATTTTCGACATTCAAAGCGAATCCGGTAAAAGCTACTATTTCCACACTTTCTGTAGTGAACCCACAAAATAAGCTAGTAGACGCCGCGTGTCCGCGGCGTAAACGCTTATCTTGTAAGCCAGCGTTACTTCGCATATGTGTGACTCACGCCCTCGCTGGACCAACAGCTCATTAGTCCACTTCTGTTCCTATTTAGTGGAATTCAACTAACAGACTAACTCAATTATTTCTTGACACGTAGCAGTTAAGCTTTAATTTGCAATAAAACTGTTAAAAAAAACTAGGTTCTAAAATAAACACACTGTTTGATGATGGAATCTTAATGATATTTCCAAGAACAAAGTTCTAGATAAAACACTCGTTTAGCTATCTATACATATACAACTACTACTGTAGCTATATTAGAGTTGCTATAAAACGCCGTCCTGTTGGTTATCTTCAAAACAATCGACTGAGCGTTGAAATAAATAACATTAACAATGGCGTTGGTACCTAAGTAGCTATAGATAGGTAACAACACAGTCACTTTCCGCCTGTTTCAGAAAGTTGTGACTGGCATTAAAGCTTCTGAAGAACATATTTCTTATTGCGTCTATGAACACAGTTGCAACCGTTGTTTTATAATTATACCAAGCTTAAAAGTAATCGCTGAGCTTTTCCATGAAATTTAAATTCAGATTGGAGCTTTTAAATAAACCTCGGCAGAAACAGATGCTTTCGCAACAATAACATTTCGCGATCGCCGCCCGCGGCCGCGCTATGAATCTCACACTTATTTATAAAGCCACGGTAACAACACACTATTTATAAACGAGCAGCCAACAAAACTTAGTAAACTTAAGAATACTGCAATACTTACAAACTGTGAGTATCGGCCGGCGGCTTCGGGACGGTCAACAGGTCTTGGTGGAGACACGCAACTTTGCTCCTAAAGCATTGACATTTCGAAGGACAGTTTTTAGATAAAGTTAAGTTTAAAAAGTTGAAAAGAAGTAGTAACTTGAAAAAAATTATGGGTCTCATTGTTGAGAATTTAAATGAAAGTTGGGAGAATTTAAATTAAAGTATATGAGTTTATCGCGAGAACGGGTTGCCGCTGTGCTCTCGAGCGGCGGGAGCGAGTGCACCGTGCAAGCGTCGACTGGCGGAGTGCCGGCAGCCGGCGAGGAACTGCGGGCCACTGCGAGAGGCGGGCTACGGGATGCGGTGACGGCAAGCGGCGCCGCGCGGCCCCGACGTCAAGCGATGCGCTCCGACCCGCCCGTCACTCGCCGCCGCCGCGCGACGCCCCTACATACGTTAAAACTTACAATGATTACTAAAAATCAATTATTCTTTAACTTAACACAGTGTTTTTAATTACTTGATTCATAATAATGGAACATCCGCATTTATGTAATATATTCGGCTAAAAGTTGGTTTTCAATTCAGTTTTTAAAGCTGTTAAATTAAATAAAAATACTAACTATTACCTAAATACAGTGTGAGCCTTTATAATGTGCACATACGAAAATGAGGGAAACTATGCTTAATTTTATCGACGGAAAACGTATTAAAAAAAATCTAATAAGTACTTTGTTTTAATTTTTCATGTATTCTTTAAAAAAAATATTTATTTATTCAACTTACACACTAGTGCAGGAAAATTAGCTTAATTAACGTCGATCAGAGCGAATAATTCGTGTAGAAAATTGGTACAGTAGTTCTTTGAGGTGTCTAGGTGAACGTGCTAAACATCAAAAATCCCCGAGGGTGGGAGATGAGCGAGGGGGAGAAAGTTACCTTTTTTCAGTTATTTGCTTGTAGGTATCTCCAAAACCATTAAAAATATATCCTTGCTCACTTTTACTTTAATTATTTACTTTAAATTTTCTACACATTATGTTTTTACACTTAACTGTACTGTACCGGACGGGCGTGATCGACTGGAACGGGGTTGTGATGGGGTAGGTCTATCCTTTTCCTTCTCCTCCGAAGTGAACTGTGACCGACCGACGACGTCCAGCCGCGCTGACGTCCTGTACCGAAAACTAAGGCTCTTCCGCACCTAAGGTACAGCGTTCTTCTATCTTGCCAAATACTTGCTGTCTTCGGAGTAGATTGGGGTGCAGGGTGAATGCTTACCAGGGTTAAATAATAGGCAGGAATATGACAACACTGCAGCTAATGGTTTAAGGGCAAAGTCGCGAGTACTGTGATTCTATTTATAGATTCTATAATTTCTTCTGCCGGTGACTACGAATTGGCTATTTTTTACCATTTACTAAGGTACGAGGTTACTTTACCGTAACGAGGCCCAAAATCCACTAACTGCTTCAGTTTATTTTAACTGCAAATTTTAACTATAGTTCTAGAACATTTTTGGCTATATCTAGGTCTATTCTAGGTCTGGATGGGGGTTGACGCACCTCTATTCGAATCCCCCGAAATTCCCCGTCGAACGGGTTGGAAATCAACCCCTCAACCCTGCCCACTAGTGGGCTTGTTGCATTTAACTATCAAAAATATCACAAGTTTTGAGCTTGCTTACTATTTGGGGTTGATTCCCCGAAAAACTGTGCCCCATGGGCCATGAAACTATCTATATTCGGGTAGGTGCATCATCCCTCCATCCAGCTACACAACTTACCAAGCCACCCCTCCAAGGGTGGAGGTACTATAGGTCAGGAACCCGGGAGAGGATAAAAAACTATGTTTATCTTCTTATCTATTTTGTGGCTTTATGCCTTGCCTGACCATGAAGATGTGTACATATCTGGATAGGGCTGAGTGCCAGCTTTCCAGTGCCTATGGTTTAAGACCTAAATTCCTAGATGCCCTAAAAACTTAGCACTGAAGGTGCGTGTGCATGGTGGTTTTCTTCAACCACCCTACTATGTTCGAATGTGAAATGACTATTTTTCATGTACCTTCGATTTGGCTGATTTCCATCAGCCAATCAGAACACGCCCTCAGGGTGTTATCGGGAATGTGTAGGGGAAATGTGTAGCCCTACCTATTGACTATAATTTTCTATGAAAACAAGTTTTCCCCAGAACATCTTTTACGTGTTTGGGGAAAACGACAAACATACGATTTTAAATCAATTACATAGCTTACAAACTATCACTATGCAAGTACATAAGCTTCTAAGTTTAGTACATAGGCCTACGACTATGGGTACATAGGTACTATCTATGCGAGTTACACAATGTTAAATGCGTCTCCGCGAACATTTCTATTACTATTTAAGTATATAAGCTTCTAACTTAAAAAACATATGAGCTTACGAATATAAGTACATAAGGCTGTTTATGCGAGTTATATAAATCAAAATGCTCCGTCGCGAACATTTCTCCCGCCGTGCAGCGCAGTGACGACTCGTTGCGATGTCGGCGCGGCGCTGCATCTCGCCGGTGAGCGACGACTGTAGTTGCGTCGCCCGTTGCCACGGTGACTGTTGCCTCGAATCTCGCCGGCGCGACGCTCGTCGCCCCGGTGACTGTTGCCTCGAAGCTCGCCGGCGCGACGCCCGTCGCTCCGGCCCGTAGCTCCGACGCTCTGGACCATTTCGATGACGGGATCAGCCTCTTCGCCGGACGCTTTAGAGTGCCGCCAGATATGCGCACCTCAGCGATCCGGACCTGTGGTCCGCCCAAGGGAAGACTGCGGTGATGCGGCCTCGCGGCCACGTGTTGCGAGGCAGCTGGCCGTCTGCGATGAGCACAGGGTTGCCCACCTGCAGACCAGGGCCACGGTGGCGGCGCTCCCGCCGGTGTTGGAGCTCGGGTAAGTGCTCCCTCACCCATCGGCGCCAGAACTGGTCGGCGAGCGCTTGTGAGCGCCGCCAGAGTTTCGTGGTGTCGACGTGTTGCTCGGTGAACACGCCGGGTGCGGTGCAGTCTGGCCGAACCACCGAGTAGGAAGTGGTTCGGCGTGATGGATTCATCGCCTTCGCTGGCGACTGATACCTATTTCAGCGGGCGGCTGTTTTCCGTACTCTGCCTCACACAACAGTGTGGACAACACCTCTTCGTTGGTGTTTTTCTGTGAGTACGGTTTCTATGTCGAGTGACTGATAGCAGTCGACTCGTTTTCTCCATACTTTTTGGAGCATTTGCTTGGCGCGTACTGTACTATTGAGGCTACGCCAAGCACTATTTCGAATGCCTCTTCTTGGTGGGCACGTCTTTTTCTAAGACGTCCCTCGATGGACGCGCTAGGGTCAGGTTGAAACCTAGCGTGTCTGCACTTGGTCTCTATTCTAGACCAAGCACGTTTTCGATGGTGCATCCTTACCTTACAGGTATGCACGGTGGGCTGGCCGCGTCGAACATGATTGCATCACTCTATTCGGCGGGGCTCCCTTTATTCTATTGCCTCTCCATGGACATTGGAGGGCATTCATGTCCTCTTCTCGGACTTTGTTTGTGGCTATGTCTTTTCTTAAGACGCCACTCGATGGACGCGCTAGAGTCAGGTTCAAACCTAGCGTGTCTGCACTTGGTCTTCATTCTATACCAAGCGCGTTTTCGATGGTGCATCCTTGCACTTACAGGTATGCACGTTGGGCTGGCCGCGACGAACATGATTGCATCACTCTATATTCGGCGGGGCTCCCTTCAATTCTATTGCCTCTCCATGGACATTGGAGGGCATTCATGTCCTCTTCTCGGACTTTGTTTGTGGTTATGTCTTTTCTTAAGACTCCACTCGATGGACGCGCTAGGGTCAGGTTCAAACCTAGCGTGTCTGCACTTGGTCTTCATTCTATACTAAGCGCGTTTTCTATGTGCATCTTCGCTTTTATAGCTGTGCACGGTGAGCTGGCCGCGCCGAATATGATTGATATTCGATATTCGTCGGGGGCTCCCTCTGTACTATTACCTCTCCACGGATATTGGAGGGTGTCTGTTGCCTCTCCACGGATATTGGAGGGCGTCTGTGTCCTCTTGTCGGACTTTCACCTGCACAAACATTTCGGCAATATCGCCCGAAATGGCTATGGGGTGTCTACGGAACCTCATCATGACGCCGGGCAGCGACTGTAACAGGTCTGGTCCTGTGAGTATGAAGTCGTTCAAAGACATTCCATTCGATTTAGCTGCGGCGTCGTGTACTATACGGTACTTCTCTGGCTTCATCGGCTTGAAGACATCGAAATGAGGTAGGTACCAGGTTCTTCCTGGTGTACTATTTTCGGGCGCTTTCTCGGCGCACCCTTCTATAGGAGCGAGTCCATCTGTTCCGTATATCTATCTCGAAGAGTCGGATTTCTATCGAGTTTCTTCTATAGAGACAAGCCGCTTGTGGGCTGTCTCATAACTATCGGGAATTTTGGTCTATCTTGCTTCCATAGCATTGCGGTTTCTATATGCCCATTTTCTATCTGTTTGGTGTGTCGTTTCAAGATGTCTTCTGTGGGTCTATGCGGCCTTCGGCTCCAACTTGTCTGGCAAGGTCCTCGTCGATCAATGATACGGTCGATCCATCGTCGGGAAGGGCGAACGTAGATGCCTCTCCCGCCGGTCCAATCACCCGGACCGGTACCATCTTGAGGTAGGCATGACTCGACTATGTTCGCAAGCTGGCAACCACTTCTTGTGGTTCTTGCTTCTGTTCGAGGACCTTCGGCTTTTCGGAAGTCGCTGCAGCCGGCTTCTTCTCGTGAAGTAGCCGGTTGTGTGTGGCTGTACACTCCTTGATGCCACACTTCTTCGGTTTGCACTGGTGCCGCTTACGTCGTAACTTCATGCAGCGATAGCATAAGTTGAGCTTCTTTGCTAGCTCCCATCTCTTGTCGTTGTTGCCTTCTATGAATTTCCGACAGTCGCGTTCTATGTGCCCATCTTTCCCACATACACGGCATCTATCGGCCGGTTTTTCTGTTGCTGTGTGGGTTCTCTGTGCTATACGTCTGTTTGATGGGCCCTCTGTTGCGTTGAAATTCTTGGCGGGGGCAAAGGCGCTGCAGAAGCGGGCTTGTTCAGTGATGAATGCGCTGAACAACGAAAGGTCAGGTAACGACTGATGCTGTCTTTGACTTCTGAATCTTGCTGTATTCTTGACATTATTGAAATTTTTTCGAGTTGTTACATAAATGGCTCGAAACGACAACCATTCTGTGTGTGCACCATTGAAATTCGGTAAGGTCATGATGACCTTTGACGGCGAGGACGAATTCTGTTCTGTTTCTCTATCAGCTTGCGATACTATAGCTGCTGTAAGGTCCGTTATGAACGGCTGTAATCTGTTTTCCCCGTCGTCTTCTATTTTCTTCGGTGGTGCCATCTGTTTAGTCACTTCATCGACTTTCGGCTCTAGTTCCGGTACTTGCGCTCGACGAGAGTCCACTATCGATACGGAGTGCATAGAGGGAGACGGTTGCTGCTCGCAACTTCTATCTATTCTATTTTGCTCGCAACTTCTATCTATTCTATTTTGCTCGCAACTTCTATCTATTCTATTTTGCTCGCAGTTTCTATCTATTCTATTCTGCTCGCAGTTTCTATGTGTTCTATTACGGATGTCTCCCTCAGCGGTGTTGGTCTCTCTCTGATCAGGAACAGGTTCAGCTGCCTCTTCCAGCCAGGAACGCAGGTACTCGTCGTTCGAGTTTCTATCTTCTATGTAATCGTCGTCCGATTCTTGTTCGGCTCTCTGAAGTGCTAACTGTGCAAGCTCCAACTTAATCTTGAGTAAGTCTTCGCGTGCCTTTGTGACTCTTCTATAAGACCGCGTCGTCCTTCCCACGGTCGACGGCGGCTTGTCACATTCGATACGTTCGATACGGGCGTCACCCCGGGTAGTCACCGGCAGGTTTCGACTGTATTTTCTATCTGTCGGCTTCAGTGTACTTTCTGAAGGCGTCTCAAATCTGTTTCCCTTTCTTGAGGTTGGCATGATTCAAATCCTCAAGTCGATTCTTCAAAACTATTCTATGTCCCTGGATAAGGCTTCAGTAAAACTTGAATTAAAGTTTTCTCTTGAAACTATTTCTATATTCTCGGGTAATTCTTCGAAGTCCCCAATCTTCAAAGTCCAGAGCCGCTCTGAATTTTCTAAGTGTAAAATTTTCAAAGTCCAAATTCTTCAAAAAATTTCTATGTCCCGAATCGGTCTATGTTTTCTAAGTGTAGAATCTTCTCAAAATTTTCGAAGTCCAAATTCTTCAAAAATTTTCTATGTCCCGAATCGATCTATATTTTCTAAGTGTAGAATCTTCTCAAAATTTTCAAAGTCCAAATTCTTCAAAAATTTTCTATGTCCCGAATCGATCTATATTTTCTATGTGTAGAATCTTCTCAAAATTTTCAAAGTCCAAAATCTTCGAAAATTTTCTATGTCCCGAATCTGTCTATGTCTTCTAAGTGTAGAATCCTCTTCAAAATTTTCAAAGTCCAAATTCTTCAAAAATTTTCTATGTTCAGATGATCAAAATTTTCTAAGTCCCAGTATGAATCTTCGAAATTTTTCTAAGTGCCAGCTTCTATGTTCGAAAATTTTCTAAGTGTCGGGTTCAATCCTCAAAATTTTTTCTAAGTCTCAGGTTCTGTCTTCAAAAGTTTTCTAAGTTCCAGCTTCTATGTTCGAAAATTTTTCTAAGTGTCGGGTTCAATCCTCAAAATTTTTTCTAAGTCTCAGGTTCTGTCTTCAAAAATTTTCTAAGTCCCAGCTTCTATGTTCGAAAAATTTTCTAAGTGTCGGGTTCAATCCTCAAAATTTTTTCTAAGTCCCAGGTTTGGTCTTCAAAATCTTCCCAAGTCCAGGTTCAACTTTCAAATTTTCTCAAAGTCCAGGATTCCTTAGAAATCTTCTAAGTCCAGACGCAATCCTTCAGTGTTTCAGGAAAATTTTCAAAGTCCAAAGTTTCGGGGTGAGTCCTTAAGGGTGGCTCCCGAAGGGTAGTTTTCTCCAAGGGCAGTCCTCACGATGAACCACGATGCTGAGCTTGAGGCTTCTTAACTGGAACGTATGTTGACGGATAGCTTCGGATCCGCCTCAGGGTGAGTCCTTAAGGGTTGGTTCTTGAAGGGTAGTTTTCTTCAAGGGGTAGTCCTCACGATGAACCACGATGCTGAGCTTGAGGCTTCTTAACTGGAACGTATGTTGACGGATAGCTTCGGATCCGCCTCAGGGTGAGTCCTTAAGGGTTGGTTCTTGAAGGGTAGTTTTCTTCAAGGGGTAGTCCTCACGATGAACCACGATGCTGAGCTTGAGGCTTCTTAACTGGAACGTATGTTGACGGATAGCTTCGGATCCGCCTCAGGGTGAGTCCTCAAGGGTTGGTTCTTGAAGGGTAGTTTTCTTCAAGGGGTAGTCCTCACGATGAACCACGATGCTGAGCTTGAGGCTTCTTAACTGGAACGTATGTTGACGGATAGCTTCGGATCTGCCTCAGGGTGAGTCCTCAAGGGTTGGTTCTTGAAGGGTAGTTTTCTTCAAGGGGTAGTCCTCACGATGAACCACGATGCTGAGCTTGAGGCTTCTTAACTGGAACGTCAATCGACGACTAACTTCGGATCTGTTTCGGATGAGTCTTCAAGGGATGATTCTTGAAGGGTTGATTCGGGAACGGATACCAATTGACATACTGTTAAGAAACAAGATACGGGGTGCGTATGTTTGGCTCTTGTGCCAAACTATATCGCAGGGCTTCGGTTTGAGTCTTCAATGCTTGTTTCTTGGAGGGTTGATTCTTCAAGGGATGATTCGGGAACGGATACGTTTTGACATACTGTTTAAGAAACAAGATACGGGGTGCGTATATTTGGCTCTTGTGCCAAACTATATCGCAGGGCTTCGGCTTGAGTCTTCAATGCTTGTTTCTTCAAGGGTTGATTCTTCAAGGGATGATTCGGGAACGGATACGTTTTGACATACTGTTAAAAAACAAGATGTACGGGTGCGGAGATCCGGCTCTCGAAGGACCAAAAAATTTGGTCCGAAATCCGGCTCGAATGGACCAAAAAATTTGGTCCGAAATCCGGCTCGAATGGACCAAAAAATTTGCCGGACGGGCGTGATCGACTGGAACGGGGTTGTGATGGGGTAGGTCTATTCTTTTCCTTCTCCTCCGAAGTGAACTGTGACCGACCGACGACGTCCAGCCGCGCTGACGTCCTGTACCGAAAACTAAGGCTCTTCCGCACCTAAGGTACAGCGTTCTTCTATCTTGCCAAATACTTGCTGTCTTCGGAGTAGATTGGGGTGCAGGGTGAATGCTTACCAGGGTTAAATAATAGGCAGGAATATGACAACACTGCAGCTAATGGTTTAAGGGCAAAGTCGCGAGTACTGTGATTCTATTTATAGATTCTATAATTTCTTCTGCCGGTGACTACGAATTGGCTATTTTTTACCATTTACTAAGGTACGAGGTTACTTTACCGTAACGAGGCCCAAAATCCACTAACTGCTTCAGTTTATTTTAACTGCAAATTTTAACTATAGTTCTAGAACATTTTTGGCTATATCTAGGTCTATTCTAGGTCTGGATGGGGGTTGACGCACCTCTATTCGAATCCCCCGAAATTCCCCGTCGAACGGGTTGGAAATCAACCCCTCAACCCTGCCCACTAGTGGGCTTGTTGCATTTAACTATCAAAAATATCACAAGTTTTGAGCTTGCTTACTATTTGGGGTTGATTCCCCGAAAAACTGTGCCCCATGGGCCATGAAACTATCTATATTCGGGTAGGTGCATCATCCCTCCATCCAGCTACACAACTTACCAAGCCACCCCTCCAAGGGTGGAGGTACTATAGGTCAGGAACCCGGGAGAGGATAAAAAACTATGTTTATCTTCTTATCTATTTTGTGGCTTTATGCCTTGCCTGACCATGAAGATGTGTACATATCTGGATAGGGCTGAGTGCCAGCTTTCCAGTGCCTATGGTTTAAGACCTAAATTCCTAGATGCCCTAAAAACTTAGCACTGAAGGTGCGTGTGCATGGTGGTTTTCTTCAACCACCCTACTATGTTCGAATGTGAAATGACTATTTTTCATGTACCTTCGATTTGGCTGATTTCCATCAGCCAATCAGAACACGCTCTCAGGGTGTTATCGGGAATGTGTAGGGGAAATGTGTAGCCCTACCTATTGACTATAATTTTCTATGAAAACAAGTTTTCCCCAGAACATCTTTTACGTGTTTGGGGAAAACGACAAACATACGATTTTAAATCAATTACATAGCTTACAAACTATCACTATGCAAGTACATAAGCTTCTAAGTTTAGTACATAGGCCTACGACTATGGGTACATAGGTACTATCTATGCGAGTTACACAATGTTAAATGCGTCTCCGCGAACATTTCTATTACTATTTAAGTATATAAGCTACTAACTTAAAAAACATATGAGCTTACGAATATAAGTACATAAGGCTGTTTATGCGAGTTATATAAATCAAAATGCTCCGTCGCGAACATGTACGATGTGTCAATACTTTAGGAGATAGAGGGCATCCAAAATTGAAGATTTTTTTTTTTTAATCATACAAAGACGCATGGTAATTTCTGACCCAGAAGCCGACAGAGTTGAGACCTATCGTAGTTTTTTGTCATCTAAAGTAGAGCAAGAATATCTAACTTTTTTTTTCGATATCGATAGCTAACGCATAAATATATGACCTTGAATATGTCTTCAGCAGACGAAATCTTTAAAAGTTATTTTAAATCCATTCTTACAAATATTTCGGTCGTGTTTGTGCTCATTAGAATCGTCTCGATGTAAGTATATTATGCATTATTGATAACAAGGGTCTGATAATGAAGAGCACTTTTCGAGATTTCGTCTACTGAAGACATATGTATTTATGCATTAGGAAACAAATCGAAAAAAAAAATAGATTTTCTTGCTCTACTTTAGATGACAAAAAACTACGATAGGTCTCAACTCTGTCGGATTCTGGTTCAGAAATTGCCCATCGGCTTTGTATGATTTATGCAAAAACATATTTTGTTAATTTTAGATACCCTCTACCTTGTAAAGTATTGATCCTACAGTTAAATATGAAAGACATAATGTCTAGAAACTTTAATGTAGATTATTAATGTAAGCAAGGAGTTATTTTTAATGGTTTCAAAACTACACGAATTATTCACTCTGATTTCCTTAATTTTCCTGCACTACACACTATCTTTACAGGATGACCCCAATACAAATGTGGTTTGCAAACACAAACCCAATAAATAAAAAAAATAACTATAGCTAATACCTACTTAAATATAAAAAATAAACACTAAACTAAATCATAATATGTACAATATATAATGCAATATGTAAAAATTAACAACGGAACCTTTTTTAATGTTATTAAAATCTTATATAAAATTAGACTTAATCACTTAACACAGAATATTAATATTTAACTATAACTAACAAAAATCATTTTAAATTTGAGTGAATTCGTAAGTTTTTCTTGCGAATTCACTCAAGTTGCAAATTGCACGAAAATATGTCAATCGTCTCATGAACCTCATTTAATACACATATTGTGCAGGTGAGGGGTGTTTTTGACAGCAGGTTGGTTTTGACAGCAGGCACGGCCAGCAGTGGCGGTCGCCTCCGCCTCCACACGTACCGGTCTGGCACGCACAGATTCAGATGACGCAGCACACCCGGGTTATGTGGTACTCCACGCAGGAGCTTTAGTGCAAACGCCGTTTAAATTCACGGCACACTCTGAGTTCGTTGTATCCTACCATACCCAGTACAAACACTGTATGATACATCAGCGGGTAAAATGGGTACATCCCGTAATGTTTGAAATACAAGTGTCTTGTAAATTTATTCCGGACTCGCTCCAGCATGACATTGTATTTCGCTTCATGAGGAGCCCATATCACAGCACTGTGTTCCAAGTGACTCCTTACACGTTTGTGAATCCCTGCGACTGTCTCAGCACTAAACCCAGGTTTCAGTACGCCTTCCTGTAAATCTTAACTATATGATCCCGATCTGAGACACTCGCTGCATCGGCACTTTCTCTACTTTGTATTCGTAGGCTAAGGCAGTCTTTGCGCGCGTAAATGTCATCACTGAGGATTTCGCTGTGTTGAAATAGAGTTAATTTTTATGGCTCCACTCTACCACTCTGTCTATGTCTTCCTGCAATCTCTCACAGTCCGACTCAACCTTGACCTCGAGCAGCAATTTGAGGTCATCTGCAAACAATAAACATAAACTGTGATTGACTACGTCTGGTAAGTCATCTATCATAGAATTTATACACCTGATCAGGGCCTCAAGTCTGCTATTACAGTAGTTTCAGAATGGTCTATCACTGATTTCATAATTGTTGAATTTGACAACTTTGGTAATCTACTAATATAAAAGCGTCATTATGAATTTCCAATGGTCAACCACTGACACTCCATTGAAAGAAATGGCATATAATGGTAATCTCGTACATAATGACATATGAATAAATAATATGTAAAAATATATATTTATAAAAGATATCTGGCATAAACTAATGTTCAAAAGTAGTAGTTTTTCGAAAATCATGTCTACTAACGGGTTTTATAATAATGGCAATACGAAAATGTCTTTCTACCACGATTCTATTACGAGAACATTGACCAATCAGTGATCGACCATTATGAATTAGTAGATTACGAACTTTTCGCAAAATGACGAATGAATGACGAATTTATAATAAATAGCAGACTTGGGGCCCTGGTGTAGTAAGGGTCGGATTTGAACCCGTTGTAGTCAACATAATTATTGCTGTCGGTCTTTCTAGCAGCTGGCGAAGAACTGTAAAAGGTGCGGTGTGCACCCAATTTTTTCAGCAGATTGCTGGCAGTGCTGCGCGCCAGTCGGAACCCGTGCTGCACGTCCGATAGCTGTGCGCTCACTTGAGCCAGCACGCAGCGTTCTATGACAGACTCGAACACTTTTGCTGGTCGATAACACTGTCGATAACACTGCCAGTACTGCCACCGGTCGCTACTGTGTGTTTTTGCTCGCTATTGTGTGTAAACAAAACGTTGTGACTTTTAAACTAAACGATTTATTGCGATGAGACTAACTTCATAATGATTGGAAGTATAGGCGTCCTCATAACATGAAAATAGTGGGAAAAACTTTTTTACAAAAAATACAACCGACTTCCAAAAACAAAACACTACAAGGTACAAGAAAGAAAAAAAACTTTAATTTCTGAAGTGGTGTGGTTTTTGGAAATCGGTTGTATATTTTGTAAAAAAAGTTTTTTATTTTTCACTTTTTAGTGGTACCTAGGTACCTGCGTACCCATTAACAGCGTACCAGCGCAATGTTATGTTAAGAACTGGTGTAAACACTAAAAAACATGCGATTACAGCAATCCCGATCCCTTTGCTATCATTTATTGAAGAGTTCCGTTGCCTACCTCCGAAGTTCTTCGTCAGATCTTCACCAAATTCAAACGGGACCAGTTCAGGAAAATACTCTTTCAAACAAAAAAAAGAATCATCCAAATCGGCTGACAATTGGCTATAGTATCGCTGAACAAACATTTTTCATGGGATCTCATCATCAGATCCTAATTTATACCTTCCATCATCAGCTCAGCAACATGAGATGATGATTACCAGGCACAAATATCTGAATTGCGTTAGAAAGTTCATGAAAAACATTGTATGTGCCTATAAAATTTGAGGGTTGCCCTCGATTTTCGTGGGATCCCAACATCAAATTCTGACATGGTGACAATGGGACCAATTGAAAAGTATACCCTTTCAGATAAAACATTTTTTTTTTAAATCGGTTCATAAATGACGGAGTTATTAGGTAACAAACATAAAAAATAAAAAATACAATCGAATTGAGAACCTCCTCCTTTTTTTGAAGTCGGTTAAAAAAGAGGAGGTTCTCAATTCGGTTGTTTTTTTTTTCTTTTTTTTTTACACTTTAGCCAATTGTCAGCAGATTTGGATGATACTTTTTAAACGACTTCAAAAAAGGATTTTATGAAACACAGTTAAGTAGTTCCTTTGTTCAAATCGGGTGATAATCAGGAATCCAATAATTATAGACCTGTGTCACTTCAGCCAGTCCTCAGTAAGGCATTTGAAAAAATAATGCTAAATCAGATGTTACTACTGTACCGGACAGGCGTGATCGAATGGAACGGGGGCGTGATCGAATGGAACGGGGGTGTGATGGGGTAGGTCTATCCTTCTAATCTTCTAATCCATCGACGCGAACTGTGACCACCCGACTGCGTCCAGGCGCGCTGACGTCCTGTACCGGGATACTGAGGTTCTACGTACCACACGTGTAACGTTCTTCTTTCTTGCTGTCTTCGGGGTAGATTGGGGTGAGGGATGTATGCTTACCAGAGATAAATAAGATGCAGAAATTCTGACAACACTGCCGCTAACGGTTTAAGGGAAAATTCGCGACTATTTTGCTTTTAGTTAAAATTTCTATATTTCTACTGCCGGTGACTAGGAGTTTCTATTTTCTATGTGTTGACTAACGTACTATGTTACTTTACCATAACGAGGCTCAAAAACCACTAACTGTTTGAGTTTACTTTTAACTGTGAGTTTAACTATAACTGTAGTAGATTTCTGGCTATGTCTAGGTCTATTCTATGTCTGAATAGAGATTGATGCACCCCTCTTTATAGCCCTTGAAATTCCTCGTCGAATGTGGTCAAAATTAAGCCAAAATTGCCCCTCAGTGGGCAGGGTTGAACTGCCCGCTGAGGGGCTTGTTGCATTTGTCTATCGAATCTATCTACAAGTATGAACTTGTCTACTATTTAGGGTTGACTTCCCGAAAAGCTGTGCCTGAAGGGCTGTTGTGCTATATATCATAGGGTAGGTGCATCATCCCTCCATACAAATACACAACTTTCGAAGCTACCCCTCTAAGGGGAGAAGTACTATAAAGTCAGGAACCCGGAAAGAGAAAATATCTGTGTTTTTACATTTTCCTAAATTGTGGCTTTGTGCCTTATCTGACCATAAAGATGTGTACATACTACTCTGTCAAGAAAGTACCGGGAAAAGATCAATAATACACTAAATGTCTGTTATTCATCCAAATTTATTTTATCACCTTCAAAGTATGCTCCTTTAGAAACGATACACTTGCGCCAACGAATAATCCATTCATAAAAACATTTTTTAAACGCTGCTTCCGGAATTGAGTTAGTTGAGTTCTCGCCGCGAATTCTCCTTTATGTCTTCTATCGATTGAAAACGGTTCAGTTGGAAGGCGCCACTCCGAAGCTTGTTGACTAGTTTGCATGTCAAACTCGTAAACCCACGTCTCGTCACCAGTAACAATGCGTTTCATGAATGTTGGGTCCGAACTGACTCGTTCTAGCATGTCCTCAGCGACTTTCATGCGATTGAGTTTTTGGAGAAAATTCAGATCTTTTGGGGCTAGCCGAGCAGCAACATGTTTCATACCCAAATGATTAGTTAAAATGGTACGGATCGACTCGTGAGATACAGAAAGTTCGGCGGCTATCTCTCTCAGAGTTGAATGGGGATTTTCAGTCACTATTTCCTTCACTTTTGCGATGTTAACTTCAGTTGCAGACGTTGACGGCCTACCAGAGCGAGGCAAATCTTCCATCACATCTCGACCGCTTTTGAACGTTTTGAACCACTCATAAGCACGAGTTTTTGATAAAGTCGATTCACCGTAAGCCTTCTGTAACATTTTCAGTGACTCCGAACACGAAATTCCATTGGCGATGCAAAATTTAAGACAAACTCTTTGTTCGATATTTTTGTCCATTATGAAATTCGCAATACACACTATATTATTATATGATATTACTAAAACCAGCACTGTATTTAATATAAATAACAGATGCAACTCAAACTCCGCGCCAAAATGGAAAACAGTTATGCCAATCTAACAACTACAAAAAAAAACGAAAATTTGAATTTGGAACCATAAACAAATCATCCATTCCCGATACTTTTTTGACTGAATGTATTTAAAAAGGTCTCAGTGCCAGGCTTCAAGTACCTACTATCTAAATTCTAAATACCTAGATTTTCTGTATGTTTAGTGAATGAAAGTGTCTGTAAATGGTGTTTTTTTTGCTGACCAGGATGGACCGGATTACCTTTGAGTAAGTGTCCTGTGTCGGTATGTGTGAAATGTTCAATACCTGTGTACCTCCGTTACCTTTGACTTTTACCAGCTATCAGAGCTATACCTTTCAAGGGTTTACCGGGAATGTGTAGGGGAAATGTGTAACCCTAACTATCTATTTATTCAAAGAAATAACTTCCCCAAGAACATCTTATGTGTCCGGGGGAAAACGACAGCAAATATGATTTTAATTCTACGAGTTTTACATAGCTATCAAACTATAACTATTCTAAATACATGAGCGCTTAAAAACTTTTCTATTACATAGGCCCTTATGTACGCGAGTTATACAAAACTATTGTGATGGTTCGTCGCGAACAACTACACTTTAATAAAAATTCCTTCTTTCATGAACAACAGTACGGTTTCACCAATGGGCGTTGTAAATCTGACGCCAGTGTATCCCTCATAAAGAACAATTTTAACGCTTGAGAAGAGTCACTAGACGTCATTGGAATATTCTGTGACCTCTCGAACGCGTTTGATTGCGTTAATCATGAGACACTTTTGTTGAAACTTGAGGACTATGGGATCAGAAATACAGCCCTTGAGTAATTGAGTTACTTAGGTCAAACTTGATGGACAGACAGGTTAAGGTTCAGGTAAACGGTTTAAACTCACTAGGGTCTGAAATGACAATGGGAGTTCCTCAGCGCTCAATATTGGATCCATTCCTCTTTCAAGTTTATAAAAACGATTTGCCCCACTTACTTCAAAATCACCCGAAGATGGTGTTATTTGCGGATAACACATCATTGATATTTAAAATAGAGCGACGGTCACGAAATCTTGACGTCGTCAATAACTCTATTCTTCAAGTCCAAAATTGGCTTACGGCAAACAACTTGGTATTAAATGAAAAAAAAAAAACAAATAGGTATATTAGATTTACCTTGCCAAATGATAAAAGTAGCGAATGTGACATCATATTAAATGGAGAAAAACTGGAGTTTATTAATCAGACAGTTTTCTTGGGAATCACCTTAGACGATAAATTACAATGGGGACCTCATATAACATCTCTAGCGGGGCGGCTAAGCTCAGCTGCTTATGAAGTAAGGAAGATAGGGCAGTTAACAGACGTAGAAACCGCACGTTTGGTCTATTTTAGCTACTTACACAGCATTAAGGAGTCTTTCTAGATCTTCATAAGGCCTTTGATACAGTTTCCGTTCCAATCTCACTTGCAAGACTTGAAAACGTTGGCATCAGGGGATTACCTCTTGAATGGTTCAGGGACTACTTGTCAGCGAGTAAGTGTTAAGAAGCATGTAAGTGTTTATGATATATTCAAATACGGTGTACCACAAGGCAGAACCCTTAGACCCATACGTTATTCCTTCTGTACATCAACGATTTGTGTGGTTTGGCGGCGCCAGGAGGGGACATATTTATGTTTGCGGATGATACTGTTCTTATTTTTCATGAAAGCTGCTGGAAGCGAGTATTCAAATTGGACTTAGACTTAGGATACACACGTTTCCATGTAACCGAAAAGCCGACCATCAAAGCTGTAACTGCGCAACACTGTCTCGCGTTACTGCTATAAAATACTTGACGAGATTCTTAATTGGAATGTTCACATAGCGTCCCTGGTGGTAAAAATCAGAAAAATATTGGACAAAATGTTTTGTCAAATTCAGGTTCGTGAGTGAACAAACAATACAGTGCTTTGTCATCATCTCTTGCCATTATCAGCCGGAAGCCGTCCACTGGACATAAGCCTCCCGGAAGTGTCAAGTGCCGCCACAACAACCGGTCCTGTGCGTCTCGCTTCTATCGGTTACCCGCGATCCTCACCAGGTCACTGGTCCTGGCAGCGGTTGCACCAACACCTCAAGCCCCAGCGCGTTTGCGCCTTTAACAGTTTTGCTCCCTATCTATATTGTGTTTTATTTTTGGTCAGTTTTTTTAAGTTACTTTTTAATTTCGTTGTAAGATAGTTTTTTTATTATTGTTTATGAATAGTAGAAGCAGCGATGTGGTGGGTGTTAGTGTTAGTCAACCTTAAACATTGCTGACCAACCTGGAGAGATGCCCGCTTTGTACCCAGGCACGGTTTTTCAAAGGTAAGCGGGGTCAGAATGTGCATATTGGGAAAGCACATAAATCGCCAAATGCACCTTCAGACTCTGTCTCAACACCTACATCCACACATTCGACAACATCTTCAACAGACCGTTTTTGGAAAACCCTTTCAAAATTAAAAAACTCGGTTCCGATTTTGAAGCGAGTTCCCCGCGGCGCTAGACCTCTTGTCGCATTAAACGTAGCTGGTTGCGTGCGCCTTGCTGCTCGGGAGAATTCAAAATTTAGATCCAATTTTTTCCACACAAAGATATACCTCTTCACGAGGTAAATCCCATCTGGTGGAAACGAAGTTAGGGGAAGGTGATATAAGTGGAGCTGCCAGGATTATCTTCAGCAGTAATGTGGTGGCACCGTGTTCTCCAGAAACACTAGCAGCTCTGGAGTCCAAACACCCTGCCCCAGCTGATGATCTTTAGTTTCCCGACCCTCCTGATCCGAACATGCACTCGCTCACCATTTCAGGTCGAGAGTTAGTCACAGCCGTTTGCTCATTCCGGAGCCTCGATGGCCTTAGTCCTCAGCATCTAAAGGACCTACTTTGTGCTGGCGCCGATGAAGCTGGTGAGTTGCTCTTGAAGGAGCTCACGGCTCTGATTAACCTTATGCTGTCCGGCAATGTGAACGAAGCAGTCATCGACATTCTGTATGACGCCAATCTATGTGCACTGCGTAAAAAGGATGGTGGCATTCGTCTCATTGCCGTGGGTACCACTTATCGTCGTATGGCAGCCAAGATTTGCTGTAAATTTTATGTTGAGGCTGTTCCGGATAAATTTCAGCCCCTGCAACTAGGTTACGACTCCAGAGGGGGCTGTGAGGCTGCCGTACACGCTTTGTCGAACTATTGGAAAAGGTGAGGTCGTCCTGAAGGTTGACATAAAGAACGCCTTCAATTCAGTAAACAGGGATACCTTGTTGGCAGAAGCTAAAAAATAATTACCCCAAATTTATAGTTTCCTTTGGCAATGCTCAGACACCCATCTAAATTACTAAATCGGGACAACTTACTGGAATCTGCTGTTGGCTGTCAACAAGGTGACCCCCTCGGGCTAGTGATTTTTAGTTTAACCCAATTGTTTCTAAGCTAAATTCGTAATTTAACGTTTCGTATCTTGACGACGGAACCTTGGGAGGCGAAGTAGATTCAGTTTTAGATGACCTAATTTTGTTAAAAAATTAACTCCATTCCATTGGCCTTGACCTCAACCTCTCGAAATGTGATTGATTCTTATCGGACCATACTGACAGACAACTGACACTTTCAAAATTTAAAACAGTAGCACCTGGAATCCAAATGATTGAAAAAGGCTCTACGTCTCCTGGAATCTCCAATCTTTGATACTTCGTCTCCCGATTTTATTGCAGAAAATATCCAAAAATTCGATGACATTTCGGAAAGATTGCTCCAAATCAACATGCATTCGGCTACCACCATAATTCGTTTCTGCTTTTCGGCCCTAAATTTACATTTTTTCTTCGTGCTTCCCAATTTCCCATTTATGGAAGCACACTCATCTTTTAGACCAAATGGATCAAATTATTCGACGCACTTTGTCATTAATTTTGAATGTGGCCTTGGACGACCGAGCACAAGCACAAGCTTCCCTTCCCATCCGCATGGGATGACTCGGCGGCCGCAAAATTTCTAGTATAAGTTTACCGGCTTTTATATCTTCGGTTCACGGCACTGAGGAATTAATCAGGAATATCCTGGCTTCCACACTGGTTGATTTTGATGTGCCGTGCTTCACCGATGCTATCGATGCCTGGAAACTCGCCTGTCCGAATACTGACCGTAGTAGTTCAGAATAACTTACTGTCCACGTCTGCTACTACTGCTGAGCGTGCACGCTTGCTGGCTGTGGGAAAATGGGAGTCGGGTCTTTGGTTTCCTGCAGTACCGTCGTCGAACCTAGGCACTTTGTTCGACGACATCACTTTTCGCCTCGCTGCTTCTTTGCGTTTAGGGGTCCCTTGTTGTTCTCCTCATCGCTGTCACTGTGGTGAAGTTGTCAACAGCCTCGGGCACCACGACCTTTCTTGTAGCCGCAGTGCAGGCCGTTTTGCACGACACGCTAATTTAAACGACATAACCTGACGAGCTCTCGTCATTGTTGGCGTTCCAACCGTTATAGAACCCAATGGCTTGGCACGAGACGATGGCAAAAGACCGGACGGCATGTCTTTGTTTCCTTGGAAGATGGGTAGGCCTTTAGTGTGGGACGCAACCTGTGTCGATACTCTTGCGCCATCCCATCTTCCTAGTTCATCGTGTTGTGCTGGCGCTGCCGCTGCGGCTGCGGAAAACCTCAAGCGGCGAAAATATAGTCACCTTATTGGTAATTATATTTTCGAGCCGTTTGGGGTTGAAACCCTCGAGCCGTGGGGCCCTTGTGCTTACAGCTTTTTCAAAGAAATTTCGAAACGGCTGGTTGACACTTCCCGTGACCCAAGAGCTGGCTTTTATTTTGGGCAAAGATTGAGCATTGCCAGTCAACGTGGCAATACCGCCAGTCTCTTGGGCACATTACCAGCTGACAGCGTTGAGGATGAATTTTTTGATGCTATATTTTAGTTTAGTGTTTAGTTATTGTTATAATTTGTTAGTTTTTATATATTAAATAGATAATAAAATAATATCTATACTAAAAAAAAATTACATAGGTACATATTTAAAAATTTACGAAAAGTTGCTAATCATAATTATTATCGTATTGTGTATGTGCTTGGGGTGGTGCTGGAAAATCGTTGCTTATTGCGGTCGAACGGGCTCAACAGGCAGTACTCAAAGTGCTCATGTACAGGGGCGAAACTACAGAAAGTGGCGCCTGGGCACGCATCATTGTTACGCCCCTTCGTAAATTATCAAAAAAAAAAACAAATACACTAAAAGACCGTTATAAATCTTATTTAAAAAACATTAAATAGATATTTATACCTTTTTACAACGAAAGTAAGTCCGTAAAACATGTGACCTGCATTTAAAAAGTTGCATTCGCACCCTATTTCAGATAAACGCGACGGAGTTTGACGTAAACATTGAATGAGTGTCGAGAGGTATTTCTTTTAGCCGTTCATAAAGTGACTTTTTGAGTCACATAGGAAATGTCAAAGGACGAGCGACCTCAGAACTTCAGAGCGAGCGAAGCGAGCTCGAAAAATTTTTCACCCCACCTAGGATTGGTTTAATTTTCTTACTATTACTTAAATAGAAGAAACAATTTTGACTAACCCAGAAAAGCTCAAAAACCTAGACCGGCGAGCTTGAAAATAGTTACATCCTGCATGAACTATCTTCGGTAAGAGTCGGGCCCAAGGCTGCGCGGGCCCCCTAACCCTACTTACCACCGTCCTGGCATGCGATAAGCACTGCAATCCAGGACCGTGGGGGCCTGTGTAGGCTAAGGCCCAGTCTGGCCAGACACCGCCAGTTTTTAGTTTACATCGAAACTACAGGAATCTCTTAACATGTAGAAGAAATCTGGACCTTAGGTTTACGCACCCATTAGAACACATCACTCATTTCCTCTCGGTGATTTGAAATCAGAAAATATTATAAATATTAACCAAATAATAAAATATAATATCATAGTATTGTGGTGGTTTACGGTAAATTATGAAAATAAATATGGAAAATTTAGATTTCTTAAATTTAATAAATGGTGAATTTGCGCCCCCTTTCGATTGGCGCCCAGGGCTCGTACCCTACCTGCCACACCCTAGTTACGCCTCTGCTATTGTACCTTCCATTCCGGCACGGAATTACGTCGCTGCACGAGAAGGCTAATGTGCTATCGGTTAGGAAACTGTATATTTTCGAACTAATTAATAGATACCTCAAAAGAATCGTTCCTACTCTTCCAGTACTGTCCAAGAGTACACAAATTAATTGTACTGGCTCCTCGCATTTATAACATTATTAATAAAAAATTTAATTAAATAATTTAAATTCAAAGTTAGGAAACTTATCTTAAAGCAGCTTAAAGTTATACTGCCTTGGCTAAAAAGTTTGGAGAAACACTAATACTCCCCTCCCTCACACACACACATCCCCCCCCCCTCACACACTCATATCCCTTCCCTTATTCCTTACACATATTGCCCGCCAACACAATACTAAAATTATGCATGTTAGTGTATTATTAATTTTTACTTTTTACATTTTTTTATTTCTTTAGTGCCTTTGTTTGTCTCTGTAATCTTATTGTATGTCATAACATAAATAACATGTAACATTGTTAAGGGAAGACACTAGCTCCTGTAATACAGTGTACACTAACGCAGGAGCTAGGGAATTCATAAAATATATGAATAATTTATGTCAATCAAGATTATTATTATTTTTATTTTCGGTTACATGTTGTTTTTCTCAGCTCTTGGGCTGGTTTCGGCCACATTTACGGGACAAGCCAAGTAAATGTAGCGTGTGGTAGAGACCACACCAAATTAGAGAATTTGCTGTGTGATGAGGTCCTACTTCTTTTTCGTCTATCTGCATGAATTTCCTAACAATCCTGCATATATTTAGAATCGCAGTCTTTTGTGGTGTTAAAATTATGTCATACGGTATTTTGTTGTGGGGTCGGGCTACTGACGTTGAATCCATATTTATTTTACAAAAGAGAGCTGTCAGAGCCCTCTATAATCTGCGTCACCGCGATTCTCTAAGGGAACTTTTTTAAAAGATTAATATTATGACAGCTGTCCCTTGCCAATTCATAAAGTATGTACCAAAAAATCTTTTTAGCAAAATTAGTTATAGACAAAATTTTAACACTGTTAATAAAGATAAATTAAATCAACCATTTATAGATTAGCTAAAGTACAGACACACATCCTTCATGTGGTACTGTGTTAAATGTTACAATAAAATACCTTGTGCCTTATTAGAACTAAATGAAAGACAATTTAAAGCGTATATCAAAAGAACACTTTGTAAACAAGCTTATAACAAATTAGAAGATTACATTCAGGTGCTTGGAAGCATGCTGATCTTGCTCCATAGGACGGTCAATGTTGTGGATAAAATCAAACTGTTTGCTTTGTACTTTATAGATGTTCTGTTTCTTTTTGTGTGTTGTTTCTGTTAACTCACATACTGTTAATAAAATTAGTGATTTCAATTAATATTTGTAAATGTGTGAGTATCATGGACTTATTTAGAAATTATTAAGTCTACCTCTGCATACTCTTGGTGCATGGTCCTCACATATAATTAAATATTTGTATACCAAATATTGTTGAAGATTAATTTGAAAAGAGTAACTATGGAGTTTCTTGTCCATTCTTATCCATAAGAATCTACCTTTCCGAATGGTTACTTTAGAATTTTTATATTATTTGAAATGTGAATGACGTTCAAAAGTGCCGTTTAATGGCCTTATTGGAATTAACGTTTTTTTTCATAATTATTTTCCCCAAAACTGGTCAAGCCTTGAATTTTGAGAAAAATCCTAGCAAAAAAGCTAAATTACTCATACACAACCAACGAATATCCAAACTCCTTTTCTTATCTGTGGGTTTATGAGTCACTGTCAAATGTGACAACATGCATAGTTTGCCATTGCCTAGCAAAGTAGTAAGCTGTCAACATGTCAACATTGCGTGGTGGTTGCTTTGGTTGATGTAATCGGTACCTATTAATTGGTAAAGAGTGTACAGTGTACATAGCGGTATGCTCGTGCATGATGCAAAATACCACAGTATTCGTGACTATCACTACAGCACACGCGATAGGCCGCAGTAAATGCGCCTCTGGACTCTGGTAACATAACCGTGTATAAACAACGTTTTTAAATTCGCGAGTGACGTGAATGCTCGTGCGATGGTTTCTTGAGATTAGTAAACGGAATTTCCCGCACATCAAACGAGTTATTGACTGTCAACAATGGCAGGATCCACTCTGCCCGAAAGGGTGGCACAGATTTATTACACTTACGGACTGTTTTGTTCGTCTTATCCCATCACAGCAATCACATTAGCATTATCTGTATTGTTACTATGTTGGTAAGTGGTCATTTTCATGTTCACTATTATTAAATAGTCCATAATAGATGACTTGCTGAGTTGTAATTATTTCCAGCTATCCACTCCTAAATGTGCCTCTCCCTGGAAACATACCAACTGTAGTAACACTACCGCTGCATGGTGTTGATATCTATGATTTCACAAGCCCAGATTGCAGCCAACATAAATGTTTACAAGGTAACTGCTTGATGATATAATGTATGAAATATATTAAATGTTGACTGTCTGTAATATGATAGCCTAAAGATATCCACTGCTGGATATAGGCACTGGCGTTCCATAGGTGCAAGCCAGCAGGACTCTTTAATTCCTATACATGGTGCCATTTTAGTCTCTCTAGGCTCTTATATCATTTACATTATAAAATACTAACTCTGCTGTTTTAGTTATTTTTATTGTTATATTTCAATGTTATAATGATATAAGAAATAAACATGTAGCAATTTAATATCACTATAGTACAGAAAGTGCATGGTGCAGTAGGTTGGTGTAATAGCGATGAGTTATATTATGGTGATTTATTTTTAAACAGTTATTACTTATGCTGGTCTATGTTGGCTTGCACCTATGGTTGGCCACTGGACATATCATTGACAACACACTGGTCATAGACTTTCGTCTTGAGACAGACTGTGGTAAGTGGGACGAGAAGATACCACACAACTTCCCGAACGCTGCTCAGACGAGTCGGATTGTATGGTTGACCTCTTTCTCGAAGTTAGCCCTACCTAACTGGACCTTTTGTCCTTGGTAGACGTTCTCGTCTACAACTTCGAGTGTAGAGTTTCCGATCTTGATGGGAGTGGGTGCTACATGGGTATTAACATGATTTTGGTTTTGTCCATGTTTATTTTGAGACCCACTCTTTCGGAAGCTCTACTGAGGTCATCGAGCATTATACTGGGGTCCTCCATAGTCTCAGCCATGACGACTATATCGTCGGCAAATCGAAGGTGGCTAATGTACTCGCCATTGACATCAATGCCCAGCTTACTCCAGGCCAAAATCTTGAAGACATCCTCCATTATGGCTGTGAACAGTTTTGGAAAAATGATGTCTCCCTGCCCCTCACACCCTGCTGCAGGAGGATAGGTTTCGAGGTCTGATCCTGAAGTCTGACTGACATGGTGCTGTTTTAGTACAAACATTTCAGCACCTCGATGTACCAATAGTCGATCTGGCACCATTAGAGAGACTGCAGCACAGCCAAAGACTTGTTTGCTTGTTTGTATAGTAATGATGACTATAACCGTGTCTAATACAGTAATTTTGACTATTCATTCATTTACAGAGAGACCCTCGCATTTAGATATCCTGTACAATGAAACACAGAAACTTCCTTATATTTGGGCAAAGGACAAACCTCTTCTATATGTGCAGCAAATCATTATGAAAATAGGTAAGCGTTAATAGCCAATAAGAAAATATATCAAACAAATGAACTATCTATAAAACTATAAGGTTTCAGTTTTGAGATGTGTGGGCATTATTAGCTCCAAGTTTATCTTTATCTTATCTTGCCAAGTAACATTTCCGAATGCTTAGTTAAGGAAAAACTTCGCTTAAATTGATTACTTTGTTAAATGTATGCCTGTTGGGAGTTTGAGTAAGGCCTTCTAAAACAGTTGCCTGGTTGACAACATAGAATTTCATTTTAGTTATCCTCACTAATATTATAAATGCGAAAGTAACTCTGCGAAAGTCTGTCTGTCTGTCCGCCTAACTGTCGCGCTTTCACGACAAAACTACTGAACCAATTTAAATGAAATTTGGTACACAGATAGTCTACAGCCTGAGAAAGGACATAGGCTAATTTTTATCCCGGGCGTATGTTCCCTGAGGACCAAGCGGGCGAAGCCGCTGGCAGAAGCTAGTTTTAAATAATCTCTACTTGTTTTTAACTAAATGTAGTGCAAACCAATACTACTTTTCTCTAGGTGTCTCTCCGTGGAATAACAATCTAAAAATGTGGGATGCATTCAGGGCACCTTTGCAAGAAGTGTTTCGATTGCTGGAAACTATACGGAACCATGAAGATCCAGAATCGTGAGTATTTCAGACTAATTGAAAATAACTACAATGCTAGGTTTCTTATTGCCTATTATCAACTTAGTTGGTTGGGTATACATATTATAGTTGAAATTTTGTTAACAACTGCTTCACTAACTTAGCACTTATTATGTATTTAATTTAGCTATCATAATTATTTGAAGGGATAATACTGCTTTCGTTTAGTCCATCTAAAGGTTGTCTGTGAGAAATGGCCTTGTATGATAAGACCATTGTACACTAGTTTTTATAAACTACCCAGTTCTCGATGATAGCAATATCACATTGCAATCGGTCCACAATCACTGACAGGACTATTCTTGCCAATAAGCCTGATATAATGGTGGTGGACCGATTTGTGAGGCGTGCAATGATTGTAGAAATCGTCCCGCATGACGAGAACCTGGTGAAAGCCAAGAAAGATAAACAAATCAAACATCTTTACTTGGCTGGCGAGGTTCTCGACATATGGGATGTGTACCGATAGTCGTGTCGGCCAATGGCTTAATAGCCACGAGCCTCAACCAACACCTCAGGAGGCTCTCGTTAGACAGCTAGATTAAGGGCTTTATTTAGAAAGCGGTACTTCTGGACACGGCTCGCTTAGAAGGTTCGTTTCTATGAAGCCCTGACCGCTGGTAACTTGGACACTGTTCCCGATACCGGTGTTCTTTAAAAATGTAGAAAACAGGTTAAAGTTAATAAACGCGGAAATAAATAAAATACAATATTCCTAGTTCACTGTTATGTGGATTATTTTGAATGAAACAATTAAACAAGTAATATTATCTAACAGGATGTACCTTAGAATAAGACTGCCACTTGCCCTATTCTTTTTAATGCCTTTATTGTAATTTGTTATGCTGTTTAATAAGAAGCATGTATATGTATACATTTATTATTAAATTTTGTAAAAACATACTCTATGTCAGACATGACAAGTTTGAATTCCATTGCAACCCATACCTTTAAATTAATATAAATAAAAAAATAGACAATGAGTCGAAACTTGAGTGTCTTGCAATGGATTCATATTATCTGAAATTAAAATTCAAGTATCGAAGAAGTGTGGGAGCACGTCAACATGCATACATGTATATGTGGTTAGATTAGTTCATAAATTCCTCATTGACTATTAATAAGGATTTGAAAACTGTGAATTATATTATTATGCTGTTGGAGTGTGGAAGTTGTTAAGATGCACAATGACAAGATAACCTGCAGATTTCGTGTTGCTACTACGCTGCGTGCTGCTGTTTAAGGACCTTTTCACTTTTCGTGGTCTAGGTCAGAGGCAGGCAGGTGTCAGGTGTTACTGTTATCATGAATGTGTGAAGAATAATTAATTAAAGATAAGCAATTTTGCCGGAACTGTCTGGCACAGTTGTTGTGTGACTCAGAATATCTGCTTATTTGCTGCGCGCATTCTATTATTATAACTTTTCTACTAAATCTTATGTGACGTAATGTATATTTTATACTAAAATCCTCGGATATAAAACTATTAAAACGAATGTCATTGTCGTTACTATGCATACGATCGTCGTGACTAACGAGCTCAATCAAATCTGTCAATGTAGGTAGAGAAACAAATACAAAAATAAATTCATCATGAGTATTATGAAATTAATATTTTTTATTCCCATGTTACTATCATTTATAAATCTTGAATATGTAAAATGGCTCTATTGCGTCGCTTGCACATAAAAACTAATTGGCGGTTGAGTCATCCTCTAATCGCATAGCTGGCGTATTATGCATTTGTTAGATTTTTGAAAAGTAGTCTATTACCGAATTATAATCTGTTCTATCAGTGAATCTTAGCTTCGTACTGTGAATTTCTCATACAAATAAAAAGCTTTCAGTTTAATGTTGTGAACCAAACATTTATTACAAAGCTGGCGTATTAATCATATACAATAATGTATGAGTCAATCTCATCTTCGTACTCTTGTTCAAATACAGGAACTATAGTTTATATGTATAATGTACCAAGTATACGTAGCCGGCGTATTGAACATATCATATTATTATTGTAAGAGTGAATCTCATCTGCGTACTCTTATACAAATAAAAAACTGGCCAAGTGCGAGTCGGACTCGCGTGCAAAGGGTTCCGAACGAATTTCTTATTTGAACCAAGTTGTTTTATCACTATAGAATTCTTATAGATTTTCTTGTAATCTATAGGTAAAGATCTATTATCTCCTTTTTTTTTCAAATTTTTAGGCTCAGTAGTTTCAGAGATAAGGGGGGAGGATTGGTATTAAAAATTTTCGTCTAATTTCTTGAATAACTTCAAAACCATTAATTTTAAAATTATGAAACAAATATAACTAAAACCCTCACAGTGAGTCCTTTCATTTGATGTGTCACATGATATTTTTTATATTTAGTTTGACCCCCATACTAAAAAAATAATGATTTTCGTAATGCTTCCGTGTTTGGGTCACAGAGGTCCACATGTTTACCAAATTTCAACAGAATCGGTCCAGTGGATCCGGAGTAAACTGGCTGTGACAGACAGACTGACAGACAGACACCCGAGTGATCCTATAAGGGTTCCGTTTTTTGTTCGGAACCCTAAAAACCTTTAGTTTTCTGTCAACAAGCAACTATTTATTACAAAGCTGTGTTTAATACGCACACATATATATAATGTATGAGTCAATCTCATCTCCGTACTCTCATTCACAATTAGGAACTTCAGTTCAATATTGTTAACCAAGTATTTATTACATCATCTGCCTAGCCTAATCCTAACTATGTATATTGGGGTCGGCTGCCAATCAAACCGGATTCATCTGGATTATTTTACGTGTAGCGACTGCACATTAAACAATTTTGCGAGTGACAGCGATTTTCCGAGTTTTGTGTTTTGGATTATGTGCGTCATATCAAATATATTATCACTTTATCTGTCAATCTCATTTTTGTATTGCTGTGCTGTTGTGTAATGAATGTAAATCATTCATTATTCTCGTAAAATCATACCGTAACTGCAGTTTGCTGTGCGAAATATTTAACACTACCTATTTACGTGTATCTACTTAACACCACCTTAATGTTGTTTCTAAAATAAAGAAGCCTAAATTACGGCTTTTATCTGCCAGTGAAAGGACCGCCAAAATCGGTCCGCCGTTTTGGAAATTACAAGCCGGCAGAGAAAAAAAATTTAAATCGAAAACTATTTTTAAATTATTGCAGGTACATTGCCATTTAGTCCTTTTAGTTCAACGGTTTCCTTCGAAATTATGTAGGTACTGCAAGATAAACTATTAACCCTCGCGTGTAAAACATGATTGCGGTCGAATGCATTTGCTGCATTATTTACAATCATGACATTACCCTGTTTAAAGTCAAGTTGCGTTTTCGGCATGAATGGTTTCTATATCCTTTATAAGGTTCCGTACATCCGTAAAAACCGGAACCCTCATAGGATTACTCGGTCGTCTGACTGTCTGTTCGTCTATCACAGGCAATTTTAACCGAATCTACTGGACCGATTCTGTTGAAATTTGGCATACGATTGAGCTTCTGTGACCCGAATACGGCCGCGTTAGTTCAATAATAAATTCTGACCAGGGGTCACTTTTGGGGGACAGCAAGAAAAAAGATTTTCATACTATATCTTGTGACATGTCAAATGAAAGGGCTTATTGTGAGAGTTTTATATATTTTAAAATAAGTTGTAACGAAATTATTAAAAAAAATAGACGAAAAATTGCCATACCCGCGGGAGGGGGGGATCTAGAATGCCTCTTTACCTATAAATTACAGGAAAATCTATAAGACATCTATAGTGTTAAAGTAACATGTTATAAAGATGAGATTCGTTCGTAACCTTTTGCACGCGAGTCCGCCTCGCAAATGGCTAGTTTTTGATGTGAGTTTGAGCTCAAAATAATTTTTTACAAATCTTGTAGGTAACTCGTGTGTTAAAATTCTCTGATTTACTTATTTAGAGTATTACGCCAACTGAGTAATAAAAACTTTATTTGTATGTATCTGCGTGATACTTTCCTCAATAACCATTTCAGACACTACTCTGCATGGTCAATATAACGCTTTGTGAATGCAAGGACTGTATGGGTCGTTATATTACGATTCAGCACGCGTTCCATACTCTTACAGACTATGGACGTTACCGAGATGGGTCTATAATTCGACGGGTCAGCTCGACACCCTACTTGGGCACGGCCTGCACGTTAGCTTGCTTCCAAGCCATCGGCACTTTCCCAGTCTTAAACGAAAGGCGAAATAGGCATATCAAGGTCGGAGACAACTAAGGCGCAAAAGTATTCAGTACAATTCCCAGAATCCGTCGGTGCCACTAGCCTTGTTCACGTCTAGGTCACCCTAAGAATGTACTCTGATAAATGCTTATGGAGAAGCAGGAGGCCTCGCACCACCTTGATTCAGACTTGACTATTCCGCAAACATAGAGGCGAACAAGTTTGCTTTCTCCTCAGCGGAATCTGCCAGCGATCCGTCGGGTCTCAAAAATGGTATGTTTGGTAGTTTGTTCTCTAATAGGCTAATGTGGTCAAACAGAGCCCTTCGCAACACCTTCTTAGAGGACTTGGCAGTCCTGTTGAAGGCTCTCTTCTTCTGACTACGTTATTTGCTTTATGCGTACGGGCGTCGACCCTTGCTAGATTTACTGCACGTTTAACCACTGCACGACAAGATTTTGATATTTGACACACCAGCTGAGTCGACGGGATTTTGCGAATCACGTCTTCAAACAACCCAAACATACACACAAAACATCACATCAAACACAAACAAACGGCAATCGAATTTACTTTGAAAATTGGTTTGCGTAGCTACATTCTACGATAAGTTTGTGAAATATCTTAAATTTCAAGTTCAGGTCGTTCAAATCGCTTCAGTCAACATAAAAATGTGTCTTTAATATGAATTAAATCACCTCTCAAAAAGGCAGTCAACTTAGATTTTCTGAAAATATATGAATAGGTAAGTAAACAAAGTTCTCGTTTGCTAAAAAGATGCAAACGGGCAAAATCAAGACATAATCATTCTATTTGTGTTCTTCGTTTTGTCCTTATTCATACATAAGTTATTTAATTAGGTTAGGTTAGGTTATACGATCGAATCTTGACAACAAAATAATTACGTTGCAATTTTGATGACAGCCATGTTTGAGGCTAAAAAACATGACAAATTGTGGATTTCGGACACCCTAACTCCATTACAGGGGTAGTTTGCTCATCATTTGATTAGCTGACGAATGTACCATATTTCTAACGATATATGTATGTATATGTAGCGGTAATTACGTTTTTCGATTTCCAAAGTCGAAGTTTGGCGCCAACTGTGTTTGTTAACATTTTTATTTTACGCAAATATCTCACATGTAAATACGATTATAAATGTGACAATTATGAATCTAAATATCATGAAGAGCAATAAAACCCTAGATCTATATGCAATTTCCCAACCCCGATCCAATAACACGTATGTATACACTTGGTCCGTGTTCAAAATTTTCAACCATTTTGTTTTTTTTTATTGTTGTGCCATATTGATTAAATTCTAATCGATGCTTTTATTTTAAATTTCATTCGACTCGATGAATTTAAAAGAGCTATTTTCATAAATCGATTCTTAGTAACTAGAAAAAATACAATAATCGTAAAATACAATAATAAGCTTAATATACAATAAGTCATGATAATAATCATTAAGTATTTATGGTAATAGTTTTGATACTATCGAATTTGCTAACTGTGGTTATGCAAGGTAAACTGCCTCCGTACGTTAATACAAAAGTCCGGGTTCAATTATTCACAAAAAGAAACGTTTATGTTGAAAATAAGTTTTGAGTAGCATGTTTTGAGAATTAAAAAAAAAAGTCAAGAAACTCATCGGACCCATGACCAATTTTGCGCAGAATTTTTGCATTCCAAAGTTAAATTTAGAATGTGCTCGTGTTTCAGAAAAATATAAGACTAATTGATCATGATGAGACTAGAAAAAAATACTGCGAGTTTTATGTTTGACTAGTTTCTGCCCGCGGCTAGGCCCGCGTTATCAGTATTTTTATTTGATTTTTGTGAACGGAACCCTAATCCTTTCAAAAGTAAGTTACTCATAACAATATACATCAGCTACATTAAAAAAAAATTGTTTTAGCTGTGGTTTATACTTTCATATGCTTTTAGAAAAAAAAAATATTTTGATATTACAAACCGACGTTTGTATGTATACACATCAGAAAATTTTTGTGATCACTAGCATAAGCTGATATAATTTTTTTATATTTAACTTTATCAAGAAAAAATTTTGTTGTGTATTTTCTTTAAATAGAAAAACCCTGTCTAAAATTAAATAATAAGACTATTTATATATCAAAATCCGTACCCGGCTTACGTAGCGAGTGGTCGTGATCACCATTTACTTGCGACAAATACAAAATGTAAATAGTAGTGCTGTACAATTTTTAACTTAATTGTGTCCGACATATAGTGTAATTTCATATAACGCAGTGAGTGTCACACAGAACCATAGTAAGCGTTAGAACCATAGACGAAGCGGATAGACTCGCTCCATACCGCTTCCGCACTATAAGGGTCACCCACATATTAACTGAGTGAAGCGATAAACTGAGCGGGAGAATACAGTTACACTTATGAGTGTCCTACGTTCACCCACTGATAAATTCAGCGTCAAAATGAGTGTTACTTGTGGGAATAGTAGTTCTCAGCCATCTATAAATGAACATCTTACTTCTTAATGGAGACAAAAACGGACCAATTGATTATGGACCATTACACCTTTAAGGTGGTTGCGCCAGGTTAGCCCGTGATATTCAAATATTCTTACGTTTTTTGAAATATGAAAGTCAGTGTTAGGTTTTATGTTGATTAATGTAAGATTTGCGGTCGTAAGAATTATGTATTTTCAGAATTATAACCATTTAAGTCAGCAATAAAACTCCATAGGGCCAGGAAACCCGAAAGAATGACTATTTCATGAAATCTTGACATTTTAGGATTTTTTATACCGACTTATGAAGTTATTTTATGGTAACATAATGATCAAACTTCAAGAGCGTGTGAAGCGCAGTAAAAATATAATAATCACTAGTATCTCTGAACCGCGTTCAGAAAACATGGAAAAGGAGAGAGAAACCGATAGATGTGAAGTGAAAAACGTACTATTGGACATATATCCACTGTATCCTGAAACGGAAAAAGTAATACGCTTAGGGAAATATGATGGAAAGAAAACACGCCCTGTCAAAAGTCTGTTTTTCAACATCAGAAATTAATAAAATAAAACTGAAAACTAAATTTAACTCAAGGACAATAATATTAAAATTTACTCCGACCAAACACCAAATCAAAAACAGGAAATGGCAAACCAACAGGAAATAGGTACGTATTATAAATATTTCAGGAATCAAGTCTCGCAGTTTTTCCGAGCTAAGAACCAGAACAAGTCAGAGCTTTAACGGTTTTGGACCATAACAGCTACTTTTCAAGGAAGACCTACAACGCTGCGCTGTTACAAATCGTGTGAGGGTCGTTCTCCAATAGAAAATATTAACAACGTGTTTCAGAAAAACGCCATCTATCGACCTTTTCGTAAACTGACTAGACAAAATATTTGGCAGCGGAAGACGATAAAAAACGTATGTTACGATTAATTACGATAAGATATTAATTAATACCTTCACTATTATTTTGGTAGATATTAAAAGTTTAAGAAATAACTTGTTATTTTCATGCTTTCGTGCATTTTATTTTTTCTCAATAGATGGCGTTCTGACTGATTATGATGCACCAGGAAGTTTCTTCTTAAACTTAAAAATTCAATGTCTGTTGATTTTGTGGTTCGGTTTTGATGAAATAAACGTTAAATGTTACTCGGTTACACTTAATTTTTTTAAGTACCTAAATTTTGAATCCAATCAGTGATTGATTAAGCTCAATTATTGATTACGTAGTATAAATAAAGATTATATTTTTCATGATTTAATCACAAATGTATATTTTTTAGACTTTTCCCTATACCTGTAATATAAGACGGTATTACTCGAAGACAGATGGACGTCTGTCTGTCAAGAATTTTTATCTTAGAAACGCGTGGAGGTATCGAGTTGGAATTTAAACCATATACTCAGGTCTAAGGTCCCATGAAGCTGTAAAAAAATCATTTTTATAATTTAATGTAAAATAAAGTTATGGCCGTTTATGCCGCAAAAAAAATATTTCGACACTCTCAAGGGAATCAAAAGTCATAGGGTATTTCCCCTTGACCTAAAACTATGACATTTGGCAACTAATACCGTCTTATACTATAGGTATAGGGAAAAGTAATCCAATATGGGTTCCGTTTTTTTCCTTTTGAGGCACGGAACCCTAAACACAGTAAAACTAAAGGTAACAATTTTATAACTCATACCATTTGTAATAACTATGCCGGATAATAATGATTACGAACAACGCACTAAAATTCTTTTATGCGAATATCCGCAGTATAGTGAAACCAGGCAAATTGGATGAAATACGATGTATTAGTTCATTGGCATAGCCAAGAAACATCAAAGGTTAAGAGCTCGGTGGGACCACCGTACAAAGAAAAAATGAATTTATGTTGTGGAGCAATGGTACAACACAGGCTCTACTAAAATAACGTAACCATTGCATTGAATAAGTGAGTGAGATGGAAGATACCTGATAATACTCTATTATCAATTACTCAACCCACCTGGGTTGAGTATTGAGAGTATTAAGGAACTCCACAGGATAGTGAATAGCATCATCCATATCCACTACATTGTCCACGGATTTGTACTGGTATCTTAATCCTTCGAACAACATCAACAAAGTGTCATTAAAATACATGCCTGATCGTTGTTTGCTTCCCTAAAGTTAAACTATGTAACTGTCAAATAGCTGTAAAATATTTTTGACAGATAATTTCGACTAAAAGTGAATTGTAATAATTGTTGGCAGCCACGTTGGCGCTACGCAGATGTGGGTGCCGAACTGGAGCACATGCCTCTAGAGTCTAGGTGTCAAAATCGTACGTTCCCATAACCACCGCATAGGCTTGCTGAGGTTATGTAATTTGTGCGAAAGAGTCACCGTGGCCCAGGAACGCAAAGGGCATTAGGAGGAACACGGTGCGTTTTAAGTTCTGTTCTGCCCAGAGTGGGAGGAGTAATTTGATGACTTCTCAACCTTAAAAAAATAAAAATAAATTGGTTTGCTAAGTAGGTTCTAGACGTCTATATATATGTTTTTTAACCGTCGAAAAAACTAAAGCAAGATCTGTTGGAATTGCAGTCCTGCTTCCAGCTTCAGGGTATTCATTTCCTAGTTTAAGAAGAAACCTGGAAAATTGTCCAGCACAAATAACGTCTTTCAAGTGCACTCGTATGTTTTTTAAGGTAGATTTTTTTATTAAGGGTCAAGGACTTGAGGTTTTAATGCAAGCCCTAACTTCTTCAGCTTGAGTCGAGTCATTTGTCTCCATTACTGTCATGAGACGTTACAGCAAATTCATTCCAATTTTGTACCAAATGACCAACAATTTCTTTATGAATGTCCATCGATCTGTCTTGTATGCCATAAAACAAATAAGAATGCGAGCGAAAAGGCATGTGCAACCTTTTGGAGCAATAGAAAAACTCATTATTTTCCCATTAATGTTAATAAACTCTGCTTCTATTTTAAAACAATATAAAACAGAAACAACAATACCTTTAACTTAAGGAAATACGCAAAACAATGTACCAACAATACTATTAACTGAAAAATATTATCCAAACAAATCAAACAGAAAAAAAATACAGAGCAATCGTTAATAATTTAACAAATAAAAACTTCTAAGATTTAGATCAATGCATGTAAGTATTTAAGAGAATATGAACTTTCGAGATTACATTATGATTTTTTTTTTAATTCAAAGAATTAAATAGTTGAATTTAGAAATCTAAATAAGATTAAAATATTAACAAAATATTGTTTTGTTTAATTGTATTTGCAATACTTCACATACACCTTTTAGCAAAAAAAATACAATCGAATTGAGAACCTCCACCTTTTTCGAAGTTTGTTAAAAACACATACAACTGTATGTGTTTTTAACAAACTAATCATCACGCAAGTTTGCCTCCGCAAAGTACGCCGCAATAGGCTGCGCAGGATGTCAATTTGACAACAAACATACAACCGCGCATGCACGGGTAGCTCGCGCATGCGCGGATTAGCGCAAGCGCGCGGGTGTAATGGCATCTCACTCGCTCGTATACGTTCGATGCATAAGTGTGTCTCGCTTGCTCAATGCAATACGACAGTGGATCCGAAAAGTGTTACACGTTGTTATTGTTTTTAATTATTTATTTTGGTTGGTATTTCTTACAGTTTGATTTGTGTTCTTGTGGTGTATGTGTTTTTTGTGTTACTTTTGATATTTTTATTGTTACTGGTAGTCTTTGTTACTTGTTTATAGTATAATACGTATAAATAAAAAAATATTATAGGAACGTAACACTTTTTTACGCGATTACACCTGCGCGGACTTCACTCAAACCTAACTTCCGAGGGGCAAACCACGCTGACGCGAACTGTACACACATAGTGAAAGTTTTAATTTTATTAAATTTTAGTTATTTGTTATAACGGCAAAATTAATACACACTCTGTGAAGATTTCAACTGTCTACCTATTACGGTTCCTAAGATACAGCCCACTGACAGACAGCAGACGGACGGACGTATGTACGGATAGCGGAGGCTTAGTAATAGAGTTTCGTTGGTTACCTTTTGGATACGGAACCCTAAAAAAAATAATTTATTTAGCTATCGCGTTAAGTTCAACAGGTATGTTTTTACACTTTTAGAAGAATTCGTAAAACAATGTAAGAAACAAACACCCAAAACAAAAAAAAAATTAAAATGTTTATTCAGTAGGTAACTCGTATTTCCACCCCGGGCTTTAATGACTGCTAGGCAGTCCCTCATGCAACGGATGAGTGTCACAATATTGAGTTGTGGGATGCTTTTCTATCTTTCTGGTTCAAGCTGGCCAAGCGTCTCCAGAGCAGGATCTCTCGCTGTGAGTTGTCTTATCAACTCATCCCATAGGTAGTTCTTGCTAGCTAGCCCATAACCGTAATACCGACTTCGCTTAGGTATTGATTTACAATGCCTGCGGTATGAGCCCTGGCATTGTCCGGCATAAAATAATCTCTTCGCCAGTTATGTGCGTAGGGCACCAATGAGTCCAACGGTAACTGGGGTCCAGATACAAAAGCAAGTTCGGTTTTTTCATCGACGCTTATGCTTTCCCGAACCGTCCAAGAACCGCCACCAAACTGGCTCTTGCGTCAAAACAGTACTGTTCAAAACGTTCTCCCTCTTTTCGATACACTTTCTTTCTGCCATAATTACCATACTGCATTATCGAACTCTCGTCAAAAAAGATAACTTTCTCCTATTGGAGGTATGATTTAAGTGCTCACTTAAATCGCACTCTTCGGTGGTCTACCATCAATATTTGGTCAATATCTGGTTTATGAGGTTTCAGGCCTCACTCTGTTAATCTTCTTCTAATGGTAGAATTACTCACAGTCAATCCTCAAAGCTCACGGAGCCGCTGCTGCAGTCGAATAGAGTTAAAGTGACGAAACTGTAACAATATACCGGTCATCTTACTCAGACATGACTTGATATCTACCAGATCCTGGACGGCGAGTAAACGAAACGGTCTCCCGATAACGCTGATACACTCTTTTGAGGAGCTCGTGGCTAGATAATAACAGCCGCACGGGCCGATCTTCAAGGTTAAGCAACGCTTGCTACGTTAAGCCGTTGGTCCCGGCTGTAATTTGTAGATCTTTGGCAGTCGTTACGGATAGTCAGAAGCCAGCAAATCTGACTCCAGTCTTGTCATGAAGTACCGTGTTACCCAGTTAATGGGTTGTGGAGGTCTGGTAGGCAGCCGCTCCACGTAAAACACTGGTATTCAGCTAAATCCTGTTTGACTGGAAGCCGACCCCAATATAATTGGGAAAAGGCTAGGCAGATGATGACTCTTTTGAGAGCAGAGAGGCGAAGCTGCAAGCGTGCAGACACAACACGCTAACTATGCCCTGAATCCAGCAACGCCACGACTTGGGCGGCTTTCGTGGGCGAAGTATTCGAGGGCTTATTTAAGAGCCCTATCACAAAATGGCGTTTTCACTCACAAAACTGCTGAGTGACTGACTGATATTGCGATTATGTAGAAATTAGGTAGTTGTAATTACGTTTATTATAGGGTTTATTGTTAATTTGTTAATGATTAAATTTTCATTTCTTATCTGAACTATGATTTAATATGGCAAAAAATTTACGTAATAATATTAATGTCTTACGGAGATATTTACAGACTGACAGACAGATTTACGAATATTCCATTCTTATTTCAAATTTCTCAGGCCGCTATGCCCGATACAACTATATAAGGAATATTATGTTATTTTTTTTCATTTCACTAGGTTGGTTTCAATCCACGAGCTCAAAAAAGTGCCGTCGCGCTTTCATGAGAAACTTACTTCGGAATTTTGACTTTTTACAAATATATAAGAAAAAATGTGAAATGTGAGGCTGCTATGCACAATACTAATAACCATTCTCAACTACCCAATAAGCCCAAGTTGTCTAAATATTTCAGTTTCTGAGAATAAGAAAGCCAAAATTGGTCATATTACGCAAAAAATACAGTCAAATTGTAATAGGGCTCTTATCAATTACTATAAAAAACTGGTCAAGTGCGAAACGGACTTGTGTGCAAAGGGTTCCGAACGTATCTTTTTTATCTTGTTATTTTAACACTATAGACTTCTTAACTGTAATCTATAGGTAAAGGTCTATTTACTCAATTTTTTTTTCCAAATTTTAGGCTCAGTAGTTTCGGAGATAAATGGGGGGAATGGTCATATTTAGTCTAATTTCTTGAATATCTTCAAAACCATTTTATCATTTTTATTAAAATGATAAAAATAAGTAAGCCCTTTTATTTGATATGTCACTCGATATAGTTTCAAAATCTTTTTTTTCTAGTTTGACCCACAAAAGTGACCCCATTTTAAAAATTTAATAATTTACGTATCACGTACGTGTTTGGGTTACAGAAGTCCATATGCGTACCAAAGGATATTGTAAAAAATTGGCCTATGAACCAACACGCATGAAATATTTACTATAATTACTAGTTCTTCTAATAATATACATTACGTATACATATTTTAATAGAACGGACACTTTTTAATTTCGAAAACATTTTAAAAGTATTCACTTTTGTCCTTACCTTCCGTCATAATCCTCGGTGATAGTTCTATTATTTTTTGGTACAATTTGAGGTTTTTAATAGACAAAGGTATTAAAGCTCATACAGCCAAGTCTTTGTAACAGCACTCTTAATAGGAGTTTGACACAGACAAGCGTCAGTATTCTCAACACTTGATATACGATAATAATTTTTAGTTACAAACAGTTCGCTATGATGTCGCGGAACCATAATAAGCCTTATCAAAAAACTCGATTGAAAGCGCTGTTTGAAACGAGCAATAATATCGACACTGACAGTTGACGAATTGACAGATGACAACATTTGACATTTGGTAGTAATGTCACTTGGCACGTATGTACTACATATGCTATACCTACTTTATAATCACACGAAAATGAAAAAGTAAATCCTTAATAAAATCCTTGCATGTCCTTAAGACTCCCGACTCCTAGTAAGAGTTCAATGTCAAGCGCGCATCTGTCGTACTTACATTCAGTAATAAATGCTAAGTTATTGCTACATACCGAATGTTTTATTGACGAAATTATAACCTCAAAATCCGAAAGTGTTTTGATTTTTTCAAAATTCTCAAAAGTGTCCGTTGTTTTAATTTAGGTTTAATCGAATATATACATTATCTAACACCCAAAGAGTAAATACACCTCCCTGTTGGATCTTAGGCGAGCTATGTATGTACGACGAGCAATGTCCTTTCAACAGAATCGGTCCAGTGGATCCGGAGAAAACTGGCTGTGACAGACGGACAGACAGACAGACACCCGGGTGATCCTATAAGATTCAAAACGTCTATTTCCCCCTTAGGGGATATATTTTCAAAAATCCTTTCTTATTGGATGTCTACACCACATATGGAACATTTCCTCTAAATTTCACGTTCCTACGACTAGCGATTTACTACGCTGGCCATGCGGCTGTGCGTTGATCCCTAAATCAGGACAAAGCCTACTACTACCGAACTATACGGTTAAGCGCATTAGCCCAATTGCACTCGGCTCCAAAGCATGGGCTAGCTTCTCCAGTCATTGTTACGTCTGAGAACGGAATGTAGTACTCCATCCATTCCGCAACACTTCCATTCCGGCGTCCGCGCACGACGAAGCATCAGTTGATGAAAAGCAAGTAGACTACCAAGGATAAGATGCGAAGACAGATCGCATGCCATCCCAATCTGCTGACCTGTATCGCCATACCCGCCCGATCCTAGCCTATAGGGCTAGGATCAAATACAGCTAACAAATGCTTGCATTGTCTAAACAGGTCCACTCAAAACTGTAGAGGTATATAGTTGCATAGGCATTACTTTATTTTATTTTTGTGTTTTTGTGCGTCATTTCTGGTAGAATAAACGTATTTTCTTTCTTTCTTTTCTTTCACATGCCTTAAATTTCTATTAAGGATGTGACTCCTTCCGCTCTGGGCGAAGCGAAAGGCAGTGTCAGGCTTTTACTGACTAAAAGCCATCCGTGTTGCTCCTAATGCTCTTGGCGTTCCAGGGCCGCGGTGACTTTCGAACAAAATCAGGCGGTTTATATGATGTATCGTTTGTTTCAGTAAAAGCACGCTACTGCAGCATTGCTACCAGATCGGAGGCATCAAGCGGCGGGATAGCAAGGCGAGCACGGAGCGGGTGCTGCCTGAGTACAGCTGTCTGCTGCTGTCCCCCGCCAACCTGTGGCAGCAGAACCTGCAGTCCTTCTCACTGGACGCCAACATCATCAACACAGTATACAACTACCAGGTACATTTAGCTAGGTTACACAGGGCTACATCGGAGACGTAAACTTTACGTGAAGCAAGTAAAGTAATAGAGATACATAAATAAACATGTCTCAAACAATAATAATCAAATGTAAAGCAATCTTAGTCACTCTTTTAGATAGGTACTTATTATCAACGAGATGCCACAGAGTGATGTCAATTTTATGAAATAAATTATTTAGCACAACTTCGTGTGCGTCACATTTTTCATTAATGCTCCGCTCCTATTGGTCGTTGCGTGATGTTATAAAGCTTTCCTCGATAAATGGGCTATTTAACTCTAAAAGATTTTTTCAAGTCGAACCAGTAATTCCGTGCGTGTAGTCCCAGCGAAAAATGCAGTTTTATTTTTTAATTTCAGTTTAGCAGATATTTAGTGTATGACGTCCTGTAATTGTGTATGGTAAGTACGAATTTGTGCATCCAACCATTAGGGATTTATTCAACAAAAACAGTTTCCGCTGGGACTACGTTATCCTAGCGGCACTACACTACAAGAAAAAATTACATTTAATAAGTAGTGTGTATTTATGTGTAAATATTTAAATGAAATTTTTGTGTCATGAACCTTTGACATTTACTTCAAATATTACAAAAACAAAATTAAATAACAAAAATCGTAAAAATAATAATAATAATATAATATAATATAATATTCCACACAACTAACACACAACGCCATCTAGTCCCAAGCTAAGCAGAGCTTGTGTTATGGGTACTAGACAACTGTAAAAGCAACCGTTTTGTGTGTCGGTTTGTAGTTTTTAGACGCAACCACGTAACACCGAATCTACGTGATTTTTTGGCGATCGGTCATGCGGAACACTGGTTCTTATCCCGAAAAATTGCACTGGTATTCAGCTTTACTAGTTGCCTAGACTGAGGGCCTCGGGTAAAGGCTATAAGTATATCTCAAGGGTTTGTCACGTAACAGATTTCACTGTATTCTATTCACTACGATTACTAACAATCTGCTCAAGGTGATCCTCAGCTAGGCGATGATTGTGGACAAATTGGCGCGAGCGGAAATAACGCGGGCTCGAGATACTGTTCTGCATCAAGTATCTACTTTCTGCGTCGTAGAAGTCATCCATTAAACTCGGTGACTTGATGACAGATAGTATTTTACTAACCTATAATGAAGCCAAATTACGAGGGTAAAACAACAAATATTTTATACATAATGGCGCCGAGTTAGCAACTAACTCGGAGTTCATAAAGATGATTCTGGTTTGTGCAACGGGCCTTATAATATGATACGAACTACGAAAATGTAGCGATTTGCACAACTAGGTGCTAATCTTAAGTAGGTACAGCAGTACCCATTGAAATCAAACAAAAAACTACAATTTACAAAATAAAACTTTGTTATCTCAACTGCCGTCGAAACTTTCCAGAATTTCGGAATTTGTGATTTTATAAAACTACTATCTTCTGTCAGCGGCTTCGTATTGGCCTATCTCCTATTTCACAGTGGCAAATTTCACCAAGATCCGTTTAGCCGTTCTGACGTGATTGAGTAATAAACATAGATTAATCCATTCAAACTTTCGCATTTATCTATCTTATACTTACAAATATATAAAGTTGAAGAGTTTGTTTGTTTGTTTACTTGAACGCGCTAATCTCAGGAACTACTGGTCCGACTTTAAGTGTTTGATAGCCCATTTATCGAGAAAGGATATAGGCTATAGGTATATCATCACGCTAAGCCCAATAGGAGCGGAGCAGTAATGAAAATTGTGACGCAGACGAAGTTGCACGAGTCAACTAGTTTATAATAGTAGTGTTCCTTCTTGACGTACCAGGAGGTACGGGTTAGTTTGTGCTGAATCTTCTGCTGGTCCAACTCCGCAAGGGCCGCAATATAGATCTGGCTGTGACTTCCTCGGGCATTGCTGCAACTTTGCTTAGCAGTGGTCGGACTGCACATTCCGTTTTTAAGTTGTCGCCTAATCTTTCAAGCAGAGATACCCCAACTTGCAATATTATCAAAAACAGCGGCCGGGGAGTCCTTTTGCAGCAGTGCAAGCTCATATGGTACAAGTGCACAATGTCGCACAAACATGCATTAGAGGAGTTGAACCGTAGTTTTTGCGAATAAGCTGCTGCAAATTGAAAAGGGTAATCTGGGATCAGAAATCACAGAATCACAGAAGTGGCTTCAGAAGATGAACTTATCATGCACGTTTTTCCCAATTTGGAGATTAATATAAACAATGAAGAATGGTTGTGTGAGAGGGCAGTGCAGTCGCCAAAGAACGAGTGGGTCGCCTGTACGCCATTTAATTTTGTTTTGTAATTCTGCCGCTAAAATTACAGCGCCCTAAAGAACATCTTTTATAGTCATCACCACATTGATCATATTTTGATCAGGCGGTCCGTTCTTACACGTTACACATTAAAAAAATTCACGTGAACGATGTCGCGGGCAACAGCTAGTAGGTAGTAGGTACTTACTAAGGCAGAGATAATATTTTACCACCTTGTTTCACAGTTCAAAAATAAATGATAACGTTACCGTTACGTATTCTATAGTTTTAAATTATTTAAAAACATTATTACCAATCATTCATTAAAAATATCCATTTATATGATAAAAAACGACAATTAGGGCATTTTTTTCGAGTTTCAAAATGTTAGCCTGTTACAGTAGCCGGCACAAGCCATGAGCACAGATCATTGACGGCCAAGGGGTGCCAAGCTCCAAACCTGAGATGCGACAGCCAATAAGAGCAACGATTTTTATTTATTATACTCTTTATTGTACATACACCAAAAGTAATACAAAAAGAAACTTAAAACTAAAACACATACAATGGGCGGTCTTATCGCATTCCGCGATCTCTTCCAGACAACCTAGGATGGAAAGTATTTGTCCGGAACATGAAATGGGGCTGCCATTGGTGTAAACAAAAGAAAAACAAACTAAATTAAAACAAACAATAAATTATATTATAATAGATACATACATACATAAAACGCAATTTGAAATAGATACATAAATACATACATACTAAGTATACAGACAGTGAAAATAAATGACGACTAACGAAACTCACAGCGACAGGTAATGCTCCCTTACAAGTCTTTTGAAAGCAGGCAATGACTGAGCGCGTCTAACTAGTACTGGCAATGCATTCCACAGACGAGCAGCCTGTACAGTAAAGGATTTATCCAAGAAAGTTGTGGAATGCATTGGCATTTTCAATCGCAAGTTATCTGATGACCTCAGAAATTTAGTGTGGGAATCCCAGAGAAACTGGAAACGATTTTTAAGGTAAGGAGGGGTAAAAGGAGAAAAGAGGATATTGTATAAAAGGGCAAGAATATGAGCATTCCGGCGAAGGCGAATTGGCAACCACTTGAGCTTCACACGAAATTCGGAAACATGGTCATATTTGCGTAAACCGAATATGAACCGGATACAGAAATTTTGGAGCCGCTCAAGTTTATCGAGTTGTTCCTGAGTTAGGTCAAGATAGCTGGCATCAGCATAATCAAGGATGGGTAGAAGAAGTGATTGTGCAAGCGCAATCTTGGTGGCAGTAGGAAGAAAATTGCGCAGTCTCCTCAACGTTGCAGCAGATGCAAATAACTTGCGGCTAACTTCCTGCAGTTGGGCAGTCCAATAAAAGTTTCTGTCAATAAAATTTACAGAAACTTAAAATTATTTGTTTAAAAAATACCATTTTAACTATCTACTTGTAATATAAACAAAACCGACTATAAAATGACAAAAAAAATCCAAAGAATTCACAGTCCACAATCTGATGCCGTCGTCGGCTGAGCTTATTTATAGTTCAAATTTCAATCATAGATTAGATGTCACAAACATTACCGACTGTTTTAAAAGTGAGATTTAAAGTCAATTGAAGAGTTATATTTTTGTAAGTGTTTCCGAGCTCTTTACTTTACATTTCACGAAATAAATAATTACATGACAATAGGGTATTGTACTAAAAAAATCTAATTAGTCCGTCTGATAGATTTCAAAAAATATTGGACACGTATTTTTTCATTTTTCACGTAAACAAAAAATAAAGAGGTTACAGCGAGTTGAAGACACGCGTGACGTCATCTGGCTTGGTAAATTTCGTACATTTTTACCAAGCCAGATGACGTCACCTACGTCACATACCCCATTGTGTTGTGTGTTGTCAACCAATTTCATATTGATATTAAAAAAATATAGGAGAAATTATTTTCAGTAAGTTAGGCACATATTCAATGAAACCCCACTTAACATTGTCCGTAATTTCTTGGCCTCCGGCTTTTTTCAGAATCTTCAGAAAACCAAAGCTTCAATAGCTGAAATGGCTTTTGGCATGCAGCTCCGAGAAACTGGCATCAAGAGGTATCCTCTCCGAGCCAGGCCGCGAGTGCTACAATACGCTATTACCTTATTCTACCAACAGCCAGACCAAAGGTAACTGGTATTTTATTTTTAGGGTTCCATACCTCAAAAGAAAAAAACGGATCCCGTATAAGATCACTGTGTTGGCGTCCGTCTGTCTGTCAAAACCCTTTATCTCGGAAACGCATGCAGGTATCGAGTTGGAATTTAAACCATATGGTCAAGTCTACGGTCCCTTGAAGCTGTGACAAAGTCTTAGTTCTAAGTTATCGTAAAAAGAGATACGGCTGTGTATGCCGCAAAAAGTATATTTTGACACTATAAAAGAAATCAAAATGTATAGGGTATTTCCCGTTGAGCTAGATCTTTGAAATTTAATAACAAAAAATATAGTCTTTATTTAAAGTACGCAATCAATCACCGAGCGTACTAAACCACTGATTGGCTTCAAAATCTAGGTACTTACAAAAATTAAGTGTTATCCTGAGTAACATTTAGCGTTTACTTCACCAAAATCGACCCACATAAACAAAAAATATTGAATATTTAAGATTAGGAAGAAACTTCCTAATATATTCTGATCAGTCAGAGCTCTCTGATAAGAACGTGTTACGATACGAACTCAACTTTTTGTTATGGTGTTATTTTCATGCTTTCGTGCATTTTATCTTTTTCAATAGATGGCGCTTTAACTAATCAGAATTCTTTAGCAACGTTTCTTACTAAACTTAAAAATTCATTATCTTTTGATTTTGTGTGTCGATTTTGATGTAATAAACGCTAAATGTTACTCGGGTTATCACTCAATATTTTTAAGTACCTAAATTTGGAACCCAATCTGTGGTTTATGTGTGATGCTCCCTCAAACGCACAGACAAACAGACAAACATTTTGAAAATTGCATTTTTGTGTTTTATATTATCTTTTTCCTAACTTTTCTAAGTAATTTTGATGCAAAAATATTCAATGTACAGACACAGTTAGTCTACAATTTTATTATACGTATAAATTTATAACAATGAAAATTGTTATTCTTAAAACGAATTTCACAGGGGTGAAGCCGCTGGCAGAAGCTAGTAAGATATAAATTGAAAATAAATTGAAATCCATGCTTTTATTTCCAGATTTACACAGTCGCTAACGAAGAAGCTAAAGGAAATGTACCCACTGTATCAAGAGATGCCATACACACATGTGAACGAATTCACGTTAGTTTATTATCCAGGACAGTTTAACTATCGAGAGCTCGTGCCTTTAACCATAACATTTGTGGGACTCTTTCTATATGTATATTTTTCTGTGAGAAAGATAGAATTTATCAGATCCAAACTAGGACTTGCTGCTTGCGCCGTTCTTACTATTGGTGGGAGTCTAGCCATGTCGATGGGCATTTGTCTTTATTTCGGGTTTTCCCTGAGTTTACAAGGCAAAGAAATATTTCCCTACCTGGTGATCATCGTTGGACTCGAAAATGTTTTAGTCCTGACCAAGAGCGTCACATCCACCGACTCCCGCCTCGACGTCAAGATCCGACTTGCTCAGGGACTCAGCAAGGAAGGCTGGTCCATCACCAAGAACTTACTCACTGAAATAACGATACTTACTGTTAGCTTCTTTACTTTCGTACCATTTATCCAAGAGTTCTCAATATTTATGATTGTGAGTTTAATATCAGACTATTTCATTCAAATGGCATTTTTCGCGACGATACTCGGAGTTGATGTCCGCCGCTTGGAATATTTTAAAGATCAAAACAATAAGTTACATCTGAAGGAGTATTTTAGTGCCAATAACGCTCTTAACTGGAGATTTAGTAAGAACTACGTGGAAGAAAACAGCTCTTCACCTCAGAGAATGACGAAGTCAAAGTCTCACCCGAGGTTGAACGGTTTGGCTCACAACAGCCCGACGGATGTGGTGGCGAAAAGGAACTCCAGCCCCGGGCACCAAGACCACAGAGTACCGAAGCGCATCCGGTTGGTGAACATGTGGGCGCGCACGCGTTTCTTCCAGCGAGCTTTTATGGTGTGGATGCTCGTGTGGATATCCATGATCGTCTACAACTCTGGCGTTGTGGATTACTTCATTAGCAACATAGAAAAAGCGGAAGCCGAAGTTAACAGAAAGAATTATGAGAAGCATGAGCAAAAACAATCGACGTTCGTGTTTTACAACAGTAGCGATAGAAATCCGCTGGTGTTTCCGCCGCTGTTAGATATTGACGCCGAAAAAACAGTCGTGGATGCGAATGACACCATTATGCTAAAACATTCACCACACTCGCGGCCCTGGTCGAGGTGAGATCAAATTAATTAATATTTATGACATCAACACACTAAAAGAAACTTTCATATTCTCAACATTTCAACACCGTCTCAGGTTTTTATGTTCATCAAAGTCTACTATTTCTTCTATTCACTTAAAATTGCAACTCAATTCAATTCATTTATTTATTGCATCAAATATGGTAGGTATAAGTTCTTATCAATATTAAGTAACACACATTTCAACTGAGTCTTGTTAGTTTACAAGTTAAAGAAACTGAGTAATTGATAGAAACTAGAAATGGAACTGTTTAAATCCGTTTTGCTCTAATCGCATTTACTGACTTCTGGTGCAAGTGGGCCTTATACAAATAATGGGCGATAGTGTTTACTTATTTATTTGTGACATTTAAAGTATACTTAGGCGCCGTTCCAGCAGGCTTGTAGCTTAGGGTTCAATTATTCAATTTTATAATTCACTAGCTAACCAAATAGTCATTATCTTGTCCAAATTGAGCGTACAAAAATCCTATAGAAAATTAACTTTCAATTTAGAAGAACGTAATTTCCCGGCCAATTTATCTATTATAGCACTTCGCCCGCGACTTCGTTCGCGCGGGTTTTGTAGAGTAGGTACTCCACGAACTTCATCTCCTATACCTCCCTATATAGAGGGTATTGTGTAAATTACTTATTAATTTTTCTTACCTATAGCATTTTACACCCGCCGTAAATTTTAAACAAAAGGTCAGATTTGATTAATTTAGATTTACATGTACATTATCACCCTTAATTATCAAACCATTTTAATGGATAAGGATTAATATCATGATACCAAAATCACCACTATTCCACTCCGCCCGGGTTTTGATTGAATTATTTGAACAAAAAGCGGTCATTACGACTTAATCATAATAGTTAGACATATACCCTCTGAGACTTTTTATAGTTAATAATGCGTACTTCAATTATGTAGTGCATTATTTTTATGTATCATAAATAATCTCAGCGCAAGCCAAATAATAAATTTTGCCAAAATATTGCTACTTTGAGTTACATTATTGCAAATTTTTTAGGATCTCTATTTTTCTTTTAACATAATATAACAATACTAGTTGACCCACGCAACTTCGTTTGCGTCACAATTTTCCTTAATGCTCCGCTCCTATTGGTCTTAGCGTGACTCGATAAATGGGCTATAGAACACTGAAATATTTTTTCAAATCGGACCAGTAGTTCCTGAGATTAGCGCGTTCAAGTAAACAAAAACAAACAAATTCTTCAGCTTTATGTATTAGTATAGATAAGATTCATCAGGGATAGTGAAGGATTCTAATGGTGAAAGAATTTATCAAATGGGTCTATTAGTTTCGGAGTCTATTCATTTAAAACACACAATAAACAAACAAATCCTTCCTCTTTATAATATTAGCTTAGAAAAAGAAGTTTAATAAAACAATAGGCAGACGGATGTTCGTATCTAAGCCTTGTGGGAGAGAAAGCGGTCGCAGGCCACAAAGATTATGCATCGCATTTGTATGAGTAATCATCAGATGACTTCTTTCGATCGAAAGCAAGGGCGAAGCGTTAGGAGGGAGTAGTTCCCAGCCAATTTAGTGTCAGACTCTTACTGTCAAAAAACACCGCGTGTTCCTTCAAATGCCAGGTAACTTGAACAATTCCGCTACCCTAAAGATAAAGATAAAGATCATTTATTTCTGAGCATATGGTACATTAAGGTCTTATTCATTATCCAGTTTCACATACACTACCGTTGCCGGTGTAGAAATATTAAATTAAGTGACATGCCAAAAAATAGCTCAATTCGAGACCACAACAAGTACACTTGTTTGTCATGAAAAAAAAAAAAAGTATCAGAAATACAGCAGAACACCTACCCCGTTCAGCAACTATTTTTGGATGTTGAGTGACAAGGCAGCGCTGGAGTCGAAACTTTGTAGTATTTTGTAACGAGGCGTTTTGCAACTTGAATAAGAGCTAGGCCGCACTTGCGGTTTTTTCCGCACTTCTCGAGCAGTTTCGCGGTATTGCGATTTGCCGTGGCGGGAAAAAACCGTAGTTCTGCCTTAGCCTAATGTAAGGTTGTGTTGTGTTGCAGGCTGTCGTCCCACCACTGGGGCGCGATCCTGTCGCACTACAACGAGTCGGTGGCGGGGCGGCACGTGGCCGTGCTGCCGCCGCTGCTGCTGAGCCAGCGCGTGCCCCCCGAGCGCGCGGCGGCGGCGCGCCACCCCGACGAGCGCGACCCGCCGCCGCTGCGCTGGCAGGCGCTGGCCGCCGCGCTCGACCCCATCGACATGCTGCCCGGTACCTACTTATTCACACCACCAAATAAACAACTTTCCTATTCCCATCCCTACGCTTAACAGTGCCACACTCGTGGCCGGTCGTCTGATCCGATTCGGGTTGCAGATGGTGGATATTATAAAACCCAAAATAAAGATTCACAAAATCACAGTCACATTTGAAAGACTTCAGCATCATGAAAATATGTATGTCATAATTTCTATAATATAATTACGAGTAGTTATTACTTGTATGAATCATCCACATCTGACCTCAGAAAAAAGCAGAGATTTTCTCTCGATCTATCAAATAATGCTAAATCACGTACACGCACTAGATTTCTCGTACGTCTGGCAGCCCTAATCTGACTATCGGAAGAAAAATCGAAGCGTCTGTTTCCAGCCTTAATCAACAAGGAAACATCTGTTGGTACATATAAATGGTGTTAAGAAAATACTACGTTTATCTCCGAGAGTTACTAATATTTTTTGAGCTTCCTTCGACCTCTCTAACATCATAATTCTCTTGCGCTTCAGTCGACACAGATAAACGTGTATGTACGAGTCATTCGCAACTTAGTATGCGCAGATTTAGTACATACAATTTTTCTCTTTTCAACCCCTTATAGATTGAATTTCCACAGACCCCTGTTTGTGCTCACCCACCTACATCATAGAAGGAAGCCTTGTGCAAAATTTCATGTTCCTATTCCTAAAAATTAACTGATGATTGAATTTCTCACGCATTTTCCCTCCTAGATTTCATGACTGAGACTGGGCTATCTTTTTTACTCTATGTGTTGATTTGAGGGCAATAATTTTATATACCTTTCGGGGCACAAATAATTATTGACGAAACATTAATCTTCGTATACAGTTTGAAATTTTAAAGTGTGCCTCTATGGCCAAATCCGAAACTATGTGGAATATCGAAAAACACTGAAAGGAGTCTCGAGCCCGATTTTGATGAAAATTAAAACTGCGTCATTGGATTTTTGAAAAATCGGTATTCCTACACAGGAATCGAAGCGGTTGATTTTAAAAGAAAAACACACCATCCAAAAGTGTGGCTAATAAGGATCAAATTCTGAAAAGTAATAAATAATACATAAGCTCATTTTCATAAGGATCATAAAATTTTGGCACAAGGCAAGGAAACTAGTTTCGGCTGCGCTTTTGCATTTACCTTGTATTAACAATTATTATAAGACTTTAGTAAAATATTTAGGATAATTAAAAAAACAATTAAAAATTTAAATTTTTCAACAAATGAAAGAGTTATGGTTCATTGAGTTGTGGAACATTGCACTTGCAAGAATAATTTCGTTTCGTCACACTACCTAAACGACTGTCGCGGCTCGTATTTCTTTGTTCTTGCTAAAATGCTATTTCACTGTGCACATTTGTGAAAAATATTCGTAACAGCGACTTAGAAACTACGAGCGTTTGAGTTATTATTTGTGGTACGGTGTTCCCGCTATGCAGGGACTAGGTAATATTGACGTCACACTCGAGAGAGTCGTAATCGTTGTGCGTCTTCAATCATTAATTTCTCAGTCAGTTATTGACGGCTTAAAAAAAACACGGAAGTATTAGTTATGATTTATATTTTAAAGCCATATCATAAAATATGATATTATAATCATGCATTTTTACCGCGCACTGTTGCGACTACTGACGGCAGTACTAACAAAAACGTTGCTGCTGAAAGTGCTGTCTAAGTGCTGATAAAGGGTGACTGACACGCTTGGTTTAGATTGAAAGAAGACAGTGCCGCTTTAATAACAGACAGCTGCTGAGGCAGCACCGTGCTTTGTGAACAATTCGCTGGATTACTATTTTTTTTTTGTAATTCACAAAACTAACTGTATGTTCAATATGATCGACACCTACTAGATGTGAATCCGCCATGCATATTCAAAGTAAAATCAGTTCGAGAATGACACAAGCGGGTTTTTCCGAATACCAGAAATCAGAATCAGATGCGACAAGAAGGGTCGCTGGTGCGAAATTTGAAAATATTCATATTTCATTTATAACTACCATGTTGAGAATTATGCGGCATGGCGTATTTAAGGGGGTCAAATTTTTCATAAATGTAGCGATAGGACACACCGTTTTGGAGACATAAGCAAATTAAAACAAAAACTGTTTTTGCAATCGAAGTCAAGGGGTTGGCAGTGTCAGAGCGCTTTCCTGCAAAAATACCGAATTGCGTATTCACGCGGTGACACGCCATTCGGTTTTTATTTTTAGAAAAGCAAAACCGAATGCAGTGTGAACAGAGCATTGGGTTCTGTCGTATACGTACGGTAACATCAGAGACGACAATTCCTGTCGCCGTGTGAACGTAGCGTAACTTGACGACGATATGTCTATAGCCATATCGTAGAATTAGCCATTTCATTAAATGTCAACCTCAAACCTAAGCTCGACATGTGCTACCCAAAAACATATTTACGCTCATATATTTACGCTCGTATAATTAGGTGTTGAAAACACATTTTACTAAACTCTTAAAACACTAACTCTATGTCAAATAAAAAAAAAACATATAAACATATTTGTCTCCACTCCATGCCTTGTTCTATTGACTTACTTAGATTGTAAAATGTTATTGCTTTTTGTACACTGCTTTGTAAAAACAATTTTAAGCGTATTGCTTAAAATTGTTAATTAAATAGGAGCAGTAGTTTAGTCGCAAATGATTTTTAAAGTTTTTGCATCGTTTGAACACGATGTATTTTTCTAACAGCTGATTATGTCTAAGCATAGGTCATGCACCTTACAACGATAAATCTACGATGCGTTGTTGCCGCTCTGCGCATTTCGCAAGTACATTCACTAAAAAGTTGGCAATGCAAACAAGGAAGCAATAAATACACACACACTTGCACTTTCACTACGAGAGTGACAGACATAGCGTGCGTAAGTGAAATAAAAATAAGGTTAGTTTGTTGCATCCTAGTTTTTTGCGATCGGTATGTGGGGCGCGGTGCGCCGACGCTGGCCTTTCGGAAAGTACGATTTGTCAAATTCGCGCGCTGACAATTGTGATTTTGTTTTGTTATTGTGATAGGACACTAAATAAGTTTACGACAGTATTTCTTATTTTTATTGTGACAGGACACGTAACTTGGGATTATTATTATTTAGTATTAGTGTTTTTTTTTGTGATTGACTGTTTTTATGGTGGTAGGACACGTAATTAAACTTTGGTTGTGTGTGTAATCAAAGTGTTAAACAATGCCTCGTGTAACTTACACGGCGTCAGAATGCCGTGGAAACGCAGCTTTAGCTCTGCGAACGTGCAGAGAAAGGTATGGTGACAGCCGCAATGGCCCAGTGCTTGGCGACGGACAGTGATTTAATTAGAAAAATAAATAATAATATTCTCCGTCAGTATAATTTGTGCATTAATGTGAATTGAGGACACATCGAGAATTGAAAAATTTTGTGTGCTTGTTTTTGTGCGCGTACTTCAAAACCTTACCAAACATAAAAGCCAGCGCGAGCGGAGGCCTAAGTCGCCGGCCGCCACACCGCCCCGGCCCCCGCCGAGCACACGAGATAACGCACACCAAGCACCGGCGCGCGCGCGACTTTGCCGCTGTGTTACCTAGGTATCTACGGTCAGTCTAAATTATTTATAAAGGCTGGTTGCGTTTTATTCTGATTTGTAAGCTATTTAGATTGTTTGAAAAAAATATTTTCTAATTTCTGGCGCTTTTTATTTTTGTACCGTATCGAATTATTACTAAACACGTATAGTATACGTAGTAAAATTTAATGCCCCTCTGTCGTATCAACTCTGTATATCAATGGCTACAGGTAAATGGTATCGGTCGGGTTAATAAACCACTCATCTGCCTAGCCTTTTCCCAATCATATTGGGGTCGGCTTCCAGTCAAACTGGATTCAGCTCAATACCAGTATTTTACACGGAACGGCTGCCTACTAAACCTCCACAACCCATTAACACGGTAATTTTTGGCAAGACTGAAGTCAGATTTTCTGGATTCTGACAATTCGTAACGACTGCTAATGATCTACAAATGACAGCCGGGAACATCGGCTTAACGTGCTTTCTGCGGCACGGAATAGTGTTAATAAATCGAAAATTAAATTTATCGGAACAGATTTCGAACCAGCCGAGGGTAAAGGTGCGCCGCACCAGTGGGGCAAGGGCTCGGACCTGCCCATCTACCCGACCACGCCGATGGAGATCCTCCTGCTGGCTATCCTCTGCACCATCAGCGTGGCCGTCATCGCCTACATGATGGTCGTGCTTTACCGGTAAACAACATGTATTATTTTAGAGTATAAGCGTTTATTTAGCATCTGCCGGCGGCCGATCTTAGGAGAATTAATGTTTCATAAGAGAGATAAAAATGTAGCCCATGTGCTATTCCAGTCTATAATCAATCGAAGTGCCAAATTTGATCCAGATCCGTTCAGCTATTCTGGCGGGATCGAACAAACATCAATCCAAGCTTTCGCAGTTTTTATAGTAGCAAGATTTAGAAGTACGACTTGTCCTGGTAAATAACAGGCTTATTAGGGAGCAAACGTCCCAACTAATATTATGCAATGTGAAAGTGAATTTGTTTGCTTTTTACCTCTTCGCGTTGTAACGGCTGAACGGGTTGGATTTAGACGAAACTTGGCAAACGAGTAGACCATGTTCTAAATTAAGACAGAGGATATCTTTTATCCCGTGAATATGTTTCCATTACATTTGACGCGGACAAAGCGGCTGGCTGCAGCTCCCCATAAAGTATATAATTCCGCATTTGATTTGTATGTTAGCGGACCGGCTACCGACGCATGCATGTAGTTTCGAACAAGCTCTAAATATCTAAGTTCATGTAGTTCGAAAGAATGATTATTTCTGAAATATTCATTCTTTCGAACTACATGAACTTAGAGGGCTATATTGATGATTAAAATGGTTATAATTCTTTAGATAAATACGCGTTACGGTCGCAGATCGCATTTGGTCCACATACAGCTTCACCCTGACCGGCAAATTGCAAAAAACATAAAAATATTTGAATTTCGCGGGCTACCCTGGAGCATCCACCTTAACAAAAAGAATTTTACGCATTTGGAAAGAAATTTATTTAGTACTACAAATATTAAAATCATTTAAAATGTTATAGAAAATAAAAATAAAAAATTATTATAATAATCTACTTCTGCAAATATATCCATTTTGATTAGGTAGGTACTCGATTTACTCCAAATTCACAACAATTTTCATGAATATCTATGCTCAAGCGTGGTCTCGACTACGCTTGCGAAAACAACGATCATATCTCGCCTCAAGCAGTGATTCTGAGCTGATTGTAATTTTAAAATAAGGACACATTGAGTAGAGCTCAGTTAAGACTCAAGCACTGTTCTATAATACGTAAAAAATGACATTTTAAAGTGGCATTGCTCAGGTGATTATTGATTGTAGTTTCTCTGCTCAAGTCAAGTTCTAAAATTAGAACTCCAACTGAGACTAGTTTTAAGTAATGCTTGAGTCTTGATTGTAGTTCTGTAATACGGGCCTTAGAGTCAAGAGCAAAACAATGTAAAATAAAAAGTTAATATAAAATGCAGTCAGATTGCACATTCACCAAACGGCCTTCGATTTCCTTTCGATTTATTGAATCTTCATAGTTTCAGATTTGGCCATCCACACCCACTTGAAAGTAACTCGATTGGCCTGAACCAAGTTCAAAGTGTTGCACCACTTTAGAAATTTATTGTTTCAGGAAAATATTCAACCTCGTATTTACTGAGAAACAAATGTAATCAACAGTCTTTCAACATTGTTTTCTGCAACATCTTCTCCTTCGTCGTTCCTTAACTACTGAGTAGTAGAGATAGAGGGTGCAGTGTGGACCGGTCTGTACAGTTCGCGTCAGCGTTGTTTGCCCCTCGGAAGTTAGGTTTGAGTAATGTCCGCGCAGGTGCAATCGCGTAAAAAAGTGATACGTTCCTAAAATATTTTTTTGTTTAGACGTATTATACTATAAACAAGTAACAATAAAAATATCAAAAGTAACACAACAAACACATACACCACAAGAACACAAATCAAACTAAGAAATAGCCAAAATAAATAACTAAAAACAATAACAACGTGCAACACTTTTCGTCTCCACAGTCGTATTACATTGAGCAAGCGGGACACACTTATGCATCGAACGTATATGAGCGAGTGAGATGCTATTACACCCGCGCGCTTGCGCTAATCCGCGCATGCGCGGTTGTATGTTTGTTGTCAAATTGACATCCTGCGCAGCCGATTGCGGCGGACTTTACGGAGGCAAACTTGCGTGATAGGAACTGTACACACTGCCTCCAACGGATTCTTTCATGACGTTGGACCATCTTGCCGGTGTTCTACCTTGAGCGCGGTTGCCTTCGGCTCGGCCTAGAATGAGCCTTTCCAAACTAAGCTTGAATGAACGTATTATAGGTATGTACGAAGAGATGTTATTCGACTACCGCCGCTCAAGAAAGATCGTTTTTGTTTTGCTCCTTTATTTTTTTTACGAAAAATTAGTAAAAAGTGTTTGTTTACATACTTATATTATACCGTTGCGTTGCTAGTAAAGTGAACTTTTGAATAGTGAAAACAGGACAGCAATACGAACACGGAGTGCAAAGTAAAAGGTAAAAAACTTTTAACATTTTTACTAAACGGCTCCGAACCCGGACCTACCCCAACCCGCAGAGCGCTCGATACTCCTCGCACTTAACGCGCCTCAACCACGCCGTCGCCTGCGCTTGCTGTGAATCAACCTTTGTGACAAAGTACTACATCGCACTAAGTTCGCTTGTACTCGCGACACGACACTACGTTTAAGCTATCTCGCGAGCGTCGTTTGGCGCTCGATGCGAAACGGGAAGACAACATAAATATTGAAATGCCACGCGTTGAGCGTTCCCCTCCGGCGGGTTCTGCTAAGCAGAGTGTTCTTCAAGTGTCTGCGCCTGGTTTGGCCTCTACCGCCCCTGGTGCTAGCGGTAATGGTGGTATATTACAGAAGCAAATAGTAATGTCTCTGTAAGATCAAAGCGTCCGCGACTGAACGACTCGCCTAACAACGACGGCGCATACTTGGAAACTCCCGAAGATGGCTCAACCAGCCCGGATTCGGCTGTTCAATCCCTGAAACTGGATAGAGCAACAATTTCTGAGCTTCGCAAAGAAATGGAGTCCTTGTTGACTGTGCATCTACAGGCCTCGCTCAAATCCTACTTCGAAAGTGAGTTTCTTGAATTGAAAAAAACACTGCAAGGATTAGAGGCATCAGTCGAGTTTATGAGCAAGGATTATGATGTTATGAAGATCGAATTGGACCAGAACAAAAGCGTCATTAACCAGTTAAAAAAGGAAAATTAAGAGTTAAAAAACAGTGTGTCTGACCTATCCGTGAGAGTTAACATTATGGAGCAATATTCTCGCCAAGATAACTTAGAAATAAACGGCATTCCTGAAAATAAAGCTGAAAATCTGTTGAGTACCCTGGTGCAACTGGGCAAAACTGTATCGTGCAGTATTGAAGCTGCCGACGTATCTTCAGTATCTCGCGTCAGGAAACTCGACCCACAGAATAGTCGCCCGCGCTCAATCATCGTTAAATTGAAAAACACAAGAAAGCGGGACGAGGTTCTAGCGTCGGTAAAAATTTAACCGTGCACACGTTTCCGATAAACTCAACTCGAGCCATTTAGGGTACGGCGGCACTAAACAACCCGTCTTCGTCTCCGAACTTCTGTCATCCCTCAATAAAGCCATACATGCACAGGCTAGAAAAATGGCGCGTGAGAAGGGCTATAAATATGTTTGGGTTCGCGATGGCCGAGTGTTAGTCCGTAAGGATGATGGAGCACGGCCCATACAGATAAAAAGCCTACACGCTGCAACATTAATGTAAAAAAAATAAAACCAAGAAGTAGGAACCCGTGAGAAAATTACTAAAATTCACAGTGTACTATCAGAATCTCCGTGGAATGCGAACAAAACTAAATGAAATTAATATTGCTGTTAATGTAAATAAATATAATATGATTATAGTGACTGAGTCTTGGCTTAATGATAACATCAAAGACGGGGAGCTCTTTGACGCCCGCTATAATATTTACAGAAGAGATAGGGCGTCTAGTGCGCTTACAGGAAGAGAAGGAGATGGCGTTCTTGTTGCTATATCCAAGGCATATGACTCAGCGCGGGCTTGTCAGTGGGAAACTACTGCAGAAGACCTCTGGGTTCGAGTAAAAGTGAATGAGGGAAAGAAAATAAACATTTGCGCTGTTTACCTACCACCCCCTGTATCACAGCAGCATCTAGATATGTTTCTCAGTTCGGTCACGAGTGTTAATGAAACTACTGGCGAGGAAATCATAGTAATCGGCGATTTTAATCTCGGCTTCATTGAATGGAACCAGGACCCAAAACATCCTCACGCAACTTGTACTATGCCGTCAAATTACAATAATAACCTAGGGTATTCTCTAATTGATTTTATGTCTTTAAACAATATGTCACAATATAATGTTATTAAAAATACTAATAATAGATCACTAGACTTAGTGTTTTCAAATATGCTAAGTGCGGTGGTCAGAAAGTCTGCTTCACCTATCTGTAGAGAAGATTGTCACCACCCCCCTTTAGATATAGATTTTATTTTAAATACGTATGTACCACTAAAACATGTAACGATAGCTAAATTTAATTTTTAGGTAGCTGATTACGAACTTATTAACAAAAAATTAAGAGAAATAGATTGGAAAGAGCAACTGGAGTCATGTGAAAATGTTAACCTAATGACTGAGGTCCTTTATGCCACCGTTCGCAAAATCATAAATGACAATATTCCCAAAATTCGGAATATAAGCAAAAGTTTTCCTCCATGGTATTCCAAAACTTTAGTGAAAATTCTCAATGAAAAAGAAAAGCTGAGACAACGTTTTAAGAAATACGGTAATCCGCGTGATGAGATCGAGTACAGAATTATCGATGAGAGAGCAAGGTTGATAATTAAGAGTTGCTATAAAAAATACGTCTACTTTGTTGAGAATAGCATAAAGTCGAACCCTAAACCGTTTTGGTCCTTTGTAAAATCGAAAAATTCTAAAACTAGCATTATACCGTCAGAAATGACATTAAACGAAACAGTGGCCACAACTGGCAACGACATATGCAAACTCTTCGCTAAACAATTCTCGTCTACGTTTTCTGTTGCTAGCAGAAAAACTGGACCACCAACGAATACCCAAGTATTTCCTCAATTCATTCTCAGTAAAATCGTTTTTGCTGAGAGGGAAGTTCTTAAAGCACTGAACCAAATTGATGTTACTAAAGGCGCTGGTCCAGACGGGTTGCCCCCGCTCTTTATTAAAAAATGTGCTCATAATTTGGCATATCCTCTCACCTTAATATTTAACAAATCTATTAAAACATCTACATTCCCAACAGAATGGAAAAAAGCTAACGTTGTGCCAATTTTCAAAAAAGGCGATAGTGCAGACGTAAAGAATTACAGACCAATTTCTATCTTGTCCATTTTCTCAAAGTTGTTTGAATGTATGATCTGCCCCATCTTAACATCCCATGTTAAAACACAACTTTCCACTCAACAGCATGGTTTCTGTAGCAACAAATCCACGGTGACCAACTTAGTCTCGTACGTGGACGAGATCTGTATGGGCATCGATTCTGGCCAACAGATCGATGCTCTGTATACTGACTTCAGCAGCGCATTCGATAAGGTTGACCATGAAATCCTGCTGCTAAAGCTGCACAGTTTCGGCATACACGGTCCGCTGCTGGGGTGGCTTCGATCATATTTATGCGAGCGGACACAAAGAGTTATGGTAAACGGCTATCAATCTCAGGAGTATTTTGCAACCTCCGGTGTGCCCCAGGGTTCTCATACCGGGCCAATTCTCTTTATTTTGTTCATAAACGACATAGTTAATTGCATTAAACATAGCCAGTGTTCCTTATTTGCCGATGACCTTAAAATTTTTCGCCAAATAAAAACTCATGAAGACATCATTCTGTTGCAATCCGACCTAAACTCGTTGCAAGAGTGGTGTGTGGTGAATGGGATGGCTTTGAATGCTAATAAATGTTATCACATAACATTCACGCGGAAAAAGCACCCCTTGCCATCAACTTACTCCCTCAGTGGAACAGCACTACAAAAAGTTCCAAACATACGGGATCTAGGTGTAGTTCTTAGCGGCGATCTCTCATTTACTACGCACATGAATAACATCATCAAAAAAGCAATGAAAATGATCGGATTTATCACCAGAGTTGGCAAAGGACCTTTGCTAAGAAAGTGCTTTATAATACCTATGTGCGCAGTCTCGTTGAATATGCCTCTCCCGTCTGGAGTCCGGCCTATAATGTACACATAGACAGACTTGAACGCATTCAAAAAAAGTTTACCAGGTGCTTGCGGTTTAAAGACCATAAATGTCCTTACAGAGCGGATTACACAGAACGGCTAAAATACTTCGAGTTGGACTCATTGAAACGACGAAGAACTCTTAACGATCTAATAACACTTCATAAAATTGTAAATGGGTTAACATCAACTCCAGATCTCCTAGACAAAATCAACATAGACGTACCTCGCCATTCTCAACTGCGATCCACGCGTACCACTAGAACTTTTGTCACAAAACCATGCCGCACAAACTTGGGTCGACATGCTCCCCTAAATAGAATGTTGGGTTGCTACAATAGAACCTGCTCTACCGACAGCGGTATCGATATATTCTTTGACAGTCTCCCAAAATTCAAAAGCAAAATTATTAATATAGATTTGTGATCAGCTGCCTATTATAGTTATAGTTGTGTTTATTTATCTCAAACAAACATATATATATATATATATATATTTTTCATTTACAATTTAATCTAATTTAATTATTTTTAATTTAATAAAAATTCATATAATTAGTTAATAAGTCCTCGTTTCACTTTTTTTTTTTTATTTCCTGTTTAATTTTTGCCGTTTTGTTTTTGCATTCGTATCTCTGACATCTGTATTTTGTGACATCTTTTTTATCTGTTATTAATTGAATATTATTAAGTATACAATCCAAATGTATTGATTATTCTATTTCCTTTTTTTAATTTTTTTTTGTAATTTTTATAATAATCATGTAGATATGTACCTATATTTTTACTAATTATTTTATAATAGAATGATTTAATTTAATTATTCAAGCAAATTCTGTAAATTAATTATAAATTGTAAATCTTTAATTGAGAATGCTGTGCAGACCTATAAGTGACATATTTACACAGAATTGAAGATTTGTGATTGCCAGTTATTGTTATACTTAATTGTAAATATGTCGTTGGTGTTCCTTACTTAATAAATAAAATAAAAAGGCTGAGAGCACGCTTCTGGCACATTCCAGAAAACCGTTTGGTGACAGTTCAACCAGCAAGGACTCACACGTTCTCATGGCAGTCCAAGGTATCCATGGTATACGAAGAAGTCTTCGCCAAACCCACGTTACTTACTTATTCAATTCCATTCTCACAAAAAATATTGCTGAAACATTATTTTGTTGCTTTGTTTTCCTATTAAAAGAGCTTACCTCCATTGTGCTTCAGATGTGTGTGTTCCCGCCACTATGCCGAATGGCGAGCGTCATGGAGTGACGACGATGACTATAGAAGAATCGTCGCTAAGCAACCGGCAGTACAGGTAAATGTTTTCATATTCCATCCTATATGATACGTGTAACGTATACGACAAGTTATGAAGCTATGGCATTCCGCAAATGTCAGTTAGGAAAGGATTAACACGAGGTTACTGGACTCGAAATACTCCAGGCAGTGAAAGTGTCACCTTCTTATTTGCATCTATTGTATTTATATACGTGATAAATCAATCAGTCTCACATCCAAGAATTCCATCATTTATTAAATTCCAAAATTTAATGCTTGGAACTCTGTGAAAGCTGTGAGTTTTTTGCTAGTAGTTAGGTGTATTATTAACAGTGAGCTATAATATTATTTGGAATTTGTATTCCAGTTGGTGATGGAAGCAGTGCCATTAGTGGTGGCGGGCCACAGCCAGGAGGTGGAGTGTTTGGTCACCGACGGCGAGAAAGTGGTCAGTTCCTGTCTGCAAGGTAACATCAAAGTGTGGGACTCCCAGAATGGGGAGATCATCACGAACATCGATCGGGGCGCGTGAGTTTCTTCGATTATCTTACTTTTAAATAATAATAATATCCCCTGACCGAATTTCGATCATGATGGCCAATCTCAACGGAGATGAGTCCATGCACATGAATATAATTATATACTCTCATAGTCCGGTGGGGCGACAATCCGACACGACCGGAGAGAGATCAGACTAACCGCTTCACGTGCTTCCCGCGGGTCTAAAAAGGCCACTTCAATAGAATCATAATATTAATCAATGGTCTGTCAAATTTAATTTGCGTGTTTATCGCTAAAGCATTAGGTTCAAGGTTGATTGAGATAATTTGCCAGTGCCGGGTAGCGTGATGGGCTTTCTGATTCTGCAAAGTGACCTTTTTAGACCCGGTGATCTTCTGCGTGTTAATGTGTTATTTTATGTTGCCAAAATATTCACAGTTTTCACTAAATATATATCCTGCATTCGCAATTTGTTGAATATGTGAGTAAAATATGGTTTTTGAAAAACTGACTGTAAAACCCACCTAAATAGTTATAATTGTAGGTACAAAAAAATTGTTTTAAAATTTCTCAATAGTAGTCTTCAAATACCAATCTTAATCCTCACGGTTCACACACATTACAAAATGGCTTATGCGGGATAAACTTTATTTGGATTTTTTGAACAAGGATTTGAATATGGAGTTGGTACATAAGGCCCGATCCACATAAAGAGTTCTACAGGCTACATAAAGAGTTCCACATACGTCTCTGCAACAAAACGTTTTGATATTGAGGACATATACATCACATATATATTGGATCACAAACTACCAAATCAATACCAATCGCGATCACGCTTGACTCTGATCTTACATACAAAACACCTGAATCTGACATCCATTGCTTTTCTGATTTAGTTATTTTTTTTTCCTGTAATTTGAAGCAAGTGTTTGTTTAATGTCTCTTAAATTCGTCTTTTTTGTGCTAATATTATTATTTATTTTCAGCTTCTTCAAGCTACAAAAGGAGCTTTATGAAAAGGTTTCAAAGAAAAGTAACTTAACATACGAGGCCCGTGAAGGTACGGTCTTCATTTTTAGTTCTTAGTTCTGAATAAATGTGGGCTACTTTATTGCTAATGTTTTTTTTTTTTGTTTTTAGTTCATCACAGTCCTGATACGTCGCCAAGGACAAATGAGGTACGTACTCTTGATTTAATTAAATGCATTGATAGAGTGATACCACTATATTAGGTACTACCCGCGACTTCATCATCCCCCCGCGTTGAACTCTATTAGGGATCGGCATCCAGTCAAACCAGATTCATTCACTCCACACCTCCATTCTCTATAATACGAGACTTCTTAGCATGACTGATGTCAGATTATCTGGCCTTTGACAATCCGTAATGACTGCCATAGATCTATAATCCCGTCAAAACCGGCGAAGCCATTTTGTAGATTAGCCGGAACATGGACATTTTTTTCTTCATGTATGGAATATGCGACGGAATTGCATAATTTAATTCCGCCAAGCCCGTCCCATCATCGGATCACAAGACGAACGGCGATGCGCCACCGGTACATGGTGGACATCCCACCCACAAGCTAACAGCTAAGGAGTGGAATTCCCTGCCGGAGTCTGTGTTTCCTGATAGCTACAACCTGGGAGTCTTTAAGTCAAGAGTGAATAGGTTACTTCTAGGCAAGCGTGCTCCATCTTCGACCACATCATCGCTTACCAACAGGTGTGTTAGTGGTCAAACACGTGCCTATCATTAGTAGAAAAAAAAATGTAATGGTTAATGAATTGGTTTATATTAGTTGTTGTCGTATATAGTATAGAGCTGATATTTATCATATTGACATTTCAACCAAACACTTCAGTTTTACTAACTTGTATGGAGGATATCAATGTAGGTGCTTTTTTTAAGGATGGGAAATCATCAAATGTCTCCTTACTACTAAAACCCATCTGTGTTTTTCCTAATACCGTTTGCGTTCCATAGCCGCGGTGACTCTTGAACAAATTTTGCAGCCCTGGCAGGCTTAATTTAGATACCTAGATACGATTATGAGCCGCGTTATACATCATACACAGCATGTGAGTAATCGTATGCATTTCGAAGGCTAATACCTAGCTATTTTCAGTAATTAAATTACGAAGCTAATAATATTAATGTGTAAAAAGGTAAAACCATCTCAGACACTCCTTTCAAAGCGCATATGGGATCTATAGGAGAAGAACGTACAAGACACTCCAAGGACACTCTTTTAAATCAGTAGTTACAAAATAATGGTTACATTTTGAAATTTTCTATCCTAATCCTTACTTCCTATCCTAACTTCCTTACTAATATTATAAATGCGAAAGTAACTCTGTTTGTCTGTCTGCCTGCCTATTTGTCGCGCTTTCACGCCAAAACTTTCGCTTATCATCAGGCGAGATAGTGGTCACTACTATCAATAGTAAAAAAAAAAATACTGAACCGATTAAAATGAAATTTGGTACAGAGATAGTCTAGAGCCTGTGAAAACATAGGCTACTTTTTATCCCGGGAGTATGTTCCCTAAGGACCACATAGGCGAAACCGCAGCCGAAGCTAGTAATATTATATACCTAAAGAATTTGTTTGTTTTTTTTGTTTGGTTGAACGCGCTAATCTCATGTTGGAATTGACCGCTATGACCAATAGGAGCGGAGCATTAATAAAAATGTGACGCAGACGAAGTTGCGCGGGTCAGCTTGTTTTTTTTATTTTTATTTATTAATGATGGGTTTGCTTCGTCTATGTCAGAGATAACAGAGACAAAGTCTACGATGGAGCGAGCTTACCCATTATTTCTTGTTTTAAATGATGGTAAACTGATTGAATTTATGCAAATATAGCTTCACGTTCAATATGGTCAATGAATTTGTTTGTAGAAGGTATTGTTAAAAAAAGTTGTTTCTACAGAATGTGCACAGGCTCCGCAAAGGTCTGAGCAGCTACCTAAGCGGGCTGCGGTTCAGGGCGGTGGGGCCCCGGGACTCGCCGCACCATCTCTCTACCGCCGAAACCACCAAATATGATTTCGCTAAAAATTACAGGTAATTTTAGTTTCATTATCGTGACCTTGGCTACTAAACTTCCACATTTTGTCCGATCCGTATGTTACTAGAGATTTAACAGCTCTGTCTTTTGCCACGTTCATATGTTACAAGATCCTGGAGATAGTATGAAAAGCAGAAAGGTATAGGGGCTAAGTAAGCTATGTATATCCTCTAAGAGGCTCGGCTGGCACTGTGTGGCACTAGCAGTAGCATTTAGTCCGTTTCTGCTTTTTCATGGCACCCAACAAAAAGTATGGCAAAAGAAGACACAAAGGAGATGACTAAATGACTGCCCCAAGCATGTATAGGAATCTCACATTAACTCGCAATATTTTAATATTCATTTATGAAATATTTAATGTTTCATAATTTCCTAGATCGATCGTGAACTGTTTAACATAAAAAAGTATCTTAATTGTTTTTCAACCATTTTATATTTTATTCCCCTTGATCTTGTCATCTCAAACAGATGAGATGACAAGATCAAGGAGAATAAAATAGCACTACTAAATATACTGCAAACTAGGGAGGAGTCAAATCGCATATCCAGAAAGTCAAATTGAAACTGCACTTATATCGATTTTTGGTAAAAGTTATCAAAACGATTTACTTTCTGAAACTGCATAATAACGGCTGGGTAAGCACATTACTAACAGATTGGGCGAAAGGATGCTTATCACATTCTGCGTTTTTGTGTAAGTTATGTCGCCACTGAAATGTCGAAACAAATTAGAAAATAATATTTCGGTGGCGGCAAGTCTAGCGAGAAAAATATCGACATAGTAGACGGTATATTACGATCAGGAAATCTACTAATCTACGAAAAATACTAACAATTATTAAACCACGACTAAAGATTTACTTAAACTAATATGAAAATAAACAACTAGCACTTCGCCCACGACTTCGCGCTGCAATTTACTTACGGATACCTAATTTTTTCTAGTAATAAATATTATAGCCTATTTTGCTCCAGGATAATATACCATTCTAATGGTGAAAGAGTTTTTAAGTTTATTCGTTACAAACATATAAATCTTTCCTCTTTATAATATTATATTGTAAAGGGTATATAAACAATTTTTTTAATCTCACATTTAATTTTTAAATGTCATCATTATTTCTAAAAACTATTGACAAACATCTGTAAAGGAACTAAAGAAAGAAATCGAAAAATATTAACTGAATAATGGTAGACAAATTATTATTTTTTTCTTTCAACCCATCCGATTATGTTATCGATTCTGTTACACTTGAAGTTCAACCCCACCTCTATGAAAAAAAAAACAAACGTCAGGCAGCGGTTACTGTCTTTTCATCATAACAGTGTGTCACGAGTAGCAGAATATTTTATCAGCGTTGCCAAAATGTGGAAAATTCTCCAAACTGCAGGGAATCTCAAGTTTATTGGGGATTTGCAAGATGTGAAAAAAATGCGGGGATTTTAAATATCGGTAGTCTGGGATAACGCATAGCACCTATTTGGGAAATATTAATGCGTGTTTTAACATTTTTGCTAAGTTATATCGAATGACTCCCGTTTTTCAGTGATCTTCTTTGCATATTTAATTTTCGGATTTATTTCGGATCTTTTTTCACCAATGGTAAGATAATTTTGTGTACTTTTGCACTTATTTTTTTTATTAAAATTAACTCCACAAATACATTAGTAATGCTTATTAATTTTAATATTATTTTTTTTTGTTTAGTATAACGTTCGCACGTTTTCGGGTCTATTATTTCAATGCATTTATGCTGTACCTAGTACTTTTTAATTTCAAGTTTACTCCATCGAGTTCCATCCACGCTTGTAACATAGTGAGAAAAAAAAATTGAAAGAAATCTTATAGAAACAGTTGAAACTTTAAATTTCTTTAAAAAATTTAGGGGTCTTATTGGGGAATTTGATAAATTGGTGTTGGCAACGCTGTATTTTAAGGTTCCATTTGGTTTTTAAGGTAGGTAAAAAACAGTTGTTTTGGTCAGTTAATATTAAACCTTTTCTTTTAAAATACCTTCATCTTTCAACCATTTGTTAATATTGTCTGAAAAAAATATAAGTACAAATGAGCTGAAATAAAGTTCAACTCATTTAGATAAGTAGTTTATATTTTACGAGAATGTAATACTTGCGAACTGTAGGAAGTCCGTTGTATCACGTATTTGGTGCAATTTCCCTTTGTAGATATTCACTCTAGAACCATCGTGCGAAATTGGGGTAGGTCGCTGGTCAAAAATACAATTTATCAATAAATCACCGTTGATTCGTCCAATAAGCCTATAAAAAGATAAACGAAAAGATTCTGAAACTATTTATATACTAAATACTAACATTCAGCTAAGAACCATGTTAATTCGTTGCTGGGGCAATTGTTCATACTTCAATTTAGTCATCTCCTTTTGAAGGAGTGTAGTATGCACTCATTGAAATGAACATAGCATAGTTTTGAGTGCATACTGCAAAACTTGTTAAGGTGAATGCTCCAGGGTAGCCCGCGAAATTCAAGGTGAATGCGGGCTACCCTGGAGCATCCACCTTAAAGTGTTAACGGTTCTAACCACGATGAAGAAATGAAAAGAAAACAGCTGTTCCTTACAAAAGTGCAATACGAACATAATCAAAATGAATATAACAGCTGATTTGTATACGTTCCAAAATAACTAAGATTTATGATATTTCAGAAACTTATACTGCGCCGACCAACAAGACGATTTATATAACTGTTACGAGGCTAAAGAAAATGTGGATACTAGTAATTTAAATATAAGTAATCAAGATTTAAATAACAAAAGTGTTAAGAATAGTGATAATTGTGATGAAGATATTTTCGTATTTAATTCAAGTGAAAATTCTGTAAATAGTGTACGTATTAAGTGTAATGATAAGTTAACAATAAGTGATAATGAGCCCACAGTAGAGGAAGACAGTAGAGAAGACTTAGTGAGTAATTTAGACTGGCGAGGGAAGGCGATCAAAGAATCTCCTGTGTGGTGTATGGACTTTTGTAACGATCTTATTATATTGGGTTGTGCTGACGGACGACTCGAGTTTTGGGAAGCCAGCTCTGGAAAGCTAATGGTATAGTATTACTTTTTTAACAATAATATATTGTTGCATCGAGCAGAAAATTGAAGTCACTACAGAAAACTATAAAAAAACACTACACGTTCTGGTTGCGATTCGATTCGCGCTAATTCATCTTTTTATTTTGATAATGGTCGTACATATTGTTTGCCATTGTTCCCGGGAGTAAAAATAGTGCCGATATGCTGGTAGAAAACTAGATGGTCATGCTTGTAGCCTGCGATTGGCCTGTTGCGTGATCAGAATAGCGCTGATAGGCTGGTATAAATCTAGTTCTAGTAATGTATCCATTACTGCACTGTTTACTCTGAAGCAGTAAAGTGCTGCTTTGTTCTTACTATTTAGGCTAGTTATGATGAAATTATTGCGTAGTTGGAAGAAAAGACTTAATTAAGACCAGGGGTGTTCAAACAGTCAAGTACGGGAAATTATCAAGTAGCAAATGTTTTGAGTTTGATCTACGACAAGGCTGAATACCCCACCGTGGAACATGGACTGATTGATGTATTTTCAAGTTGCTTCGCTCGCTCTTGCGTCCTCTATTTTTTTCACGTTTTTCTGCACAATCGACTAAGTAACTCTTATCTCTGTATGAATGGTCAGATTATATCTGATTCAGGGCGCTAAACCGAGCTAGCTTTAGCATCGTTCAGTCTTCAGACAGGGAGTAAAAAAAAAACGAGCTCGCTCTTACATTCTCCACGTTTTTCTAGCTTTCTGCATAGTGTGTTCCGTTCTGGTCCGGCCACAACGCCAAACAAAGTCATGGTTATGGAAGAAGACTGTACGGATATGTACCTTTTGGTAATAGGAAGAAAATAATAGTACCACATTATTTCATGACTTATACACCATTTTCAGTGGCCGGGCTGCAGCGTATCCGTCCCAGCACGGCCACGCTTAGATCGGCTGAAATCCACAATTTTAATGGATGATTCGTATCTGAAATAAATGTACGTGTTATGTTCTTTCTTTCTTCTTCCATAACCATGACTTTGTTTGGCGTCGTGGCCGGGCCAGAACGGAACACACTTCTGCATAGCGGACCGGGATCCACCCCGTTTTTTAGCCAGAGCTCCCGACAAGCGTAGTCTAGCATTGGCATTAAGTGTCGTATATTAATGTGTGTAATCGTGCAGTGCGTGTGGTTGAGCGGCGGGCGCGGCGCGACGCACGTGCGTGCACTAGCGGGCGCGCGGCGCGTGTGCGTGGCCTCCCTGGCCGGCCACCTCTCGCTGCTGCGCCTCGACGCCTACAACGCCGCGTCGGGGGCGCATGTCGACTGGCAGTTCAGCACAGCGCATCGACGCAGTCAGTATCCATTCGCTATCCCCATACTGCCCTCCCCAAACTTACGTGCAGTAAGAAAAAAACACTTAACGTGGGTGACAGACGTGCGAGCAAGTACGCGTATTTGTGGCTCGACGAGCTTTTTCGCTCGTGTGTCACCGTACGTACGCGTACATAAAAACCGCCGAGTAAGTTTGTTGGCGATCTAACAGGTTTGAAATTTTGCTCGTACCTCGCCTCGGCTCGCACGTCTGTCAGCGCCGCGAGCCGCAAGCCGCGAGCCATTACTTTGTTTTGTGGCACGTCGAGTGTTATTGTGTTGCAAAAATTACTGATATTCGAAGCTCTTCACACTAATAATTAACAGAATTCTTTTCTTATCCTGTCGCAGAGTAATGAGCAAGCTTTCACGTGTGTCACCGACGTCGAGCCGAGTAAGCTCACGATCTTAAAAATCGCGTATTATAAGTTCGTACGTCTATCACCCATTTTAAAGTCCATATAAATATCCATAAATCCTCACCAAGTATCACTAGGGATACGTCCGTAAAACGAACACCAAAATTAAAAAGTTTAGTGCTCACTGATCAAATAAAATAAAGTACAGTAGTGCTATTCTATAACAACATTTTCGTATCTCGACAGCGGAATCCGAGGTGAGTATCAAATTCGTGTAAACATAGACCCTTATGTTGTATGTAATAAAGGTCACTTTGTGAGCTTTGTCACTCAGGCGAAGGTCGATATCGAAATAGTTATTCAGAATAGACAAGCTGCTCGACCATACAGTTCCGTAGGTTTTAATTGACGTTGACGAAAAAAGGCAACAATAGATATTAATGAGATAGAAATACTTTTTGATGAATTTTGTTTAAGTCTAATATTTAAAGTTCCTTCATCCATCTTTATGTGATGTAACATAAACTACATTGTAAAATGTGTGTAGCACACAAGCGCACGGGCTCCGCGGGCTCGCTGCGAGCGGCGCACGCGCCGGAGGGCGAGGCCACGCGCGCCAGAATGAGCTTCTCCTACGACACTGATCTCAGCGACGGAGAAGGTAAGTTCTTACATTAATTGTATAGCTACCAGCACCTATGAAGGTTCAATAACAGAAATGCAGTACATAAAGCGACTCCTTGGGTGGACGCGCAGTAAGCGGATAGACCGCACTTGGTGTTGAAGCATAGTGAGATGATGTTCCGAATATCTGTCGATAAATGCTTGGTAAAAAATCCGCTCAGCAATACCAGTCTGGTTATGACGATCAATATATAGTTCTACGAAGAATGTGGGATGAAAACTAAGTATTGTTATTTAAAGGACTACCCGATCGTTACTAGCCGAATAAAATACAACATGTAATTTTAATTGATTCGGACCTTGTCGTTTGTATGGCTCAAAGGTACTTACAGTTGAGTTGTTGGATGTGAGTTGACGAAAACAACAGATTTTACTATAATTCAGTTTATAACACGAAAGCTACGGCAGCTATTATAGTCCGGTCAATTTAGACAAAAAAATGAGAGTGAAGGTACATAAAGTCACAACAAGCTGAAAATCAGTGAAATTGTTCAAAACAATGTTTAAAAGTTCCCCATCATTCCCGTGTATGGAAAAAAAAATATTCAAGGTCAAAGGTAAAAAAAATGAGTTTTTCGCGATTTTCAGCAAAACGGTAAGTTTTATCATAAAAGTACCTCAGACAAAAATTGTAGATCATAAAATTATCTATAAAAAATTTATCAATACTTTTTTTCTTACGAGCCACCGTTTCTGAGATATAACGATTCAAAAAGTTATAAAAGTTGTTGGGACTTTATGTAACTTAGAATGTCTAAATTGACCGGACTAATTAGTCAACTAAATAATTATAAAATTAAATAAAATGATTAGCGAAAATTAGGTCGCGGCGTAGGCAATTTGCCTGTCCGTGAATCGTACATGCTCCTGAGAGAAAAGTAGGATGAGCATCCATTACAAAGCAAATAATACTTTAAGAAAAGTGTAAAGTAAATAATCAAAGTAAAAAATGTAAACATAGGTACAACACTCAATTAAATTCGTCAAAGTGAAAGGCTTTCTTCGGCTGTCTTGCTTCGCTGTCAACGGGCTTCGCTGTCAACGGGCTCCGCTGCTGTCGAATGTATTTCTTGTAGCTCGATGTCCCCTTCCTCTAGATGTCACTCCTGGTTTGGTAGACAGTTTTTGACGCCTTTTATTTTTTCATTTGTGATGGCTTTGCTCTTGACTCTAGTCTAGGTCACAGATGACAGAGACAAAGTCTAGGATGGAGCGAACTTACCCAGAACGAAAGGCTCTTAATTTTCACCATCGTTTAATGATAACATAGAGGGCAAGCTCAGCGATTCCTTCCAACAACTGAGTTACCGAGTAGTGATAGATGTCGTGACGCCTTCGGTAATATCTCTCTGGTTTTCTAGAATTCCAGCTGCTGGTCTATTTTTCTTATTTCTACTGCAGTTGGCGTTTCTTGTTCTGTCGGTCTATTTTTCTTATTTCTACTGCAGTTGGCGTAAGGCCATCAAGCTGGTATCTGGCAAATCCGTCCCAAAGATGAGAGCAGTAGTCCATACACGATCGAACTTGCGCTTGATAGAGTTTGAGTAGCTGTTCTGGCGTTAAGTAACGTCTCACCTTTGCTAGCATCCCCAACTTTCTGGCAGCCACTTGGGCCTTTGCCTCTACGAAAGGGCCAAAATTGAGGGTAGAACAAAATTGAACTTGACCAGATTGGCATCACCCCGTTCAGAGACCGCCTGTAAGGACTAGTTCAAGCGCTCAACCATAGCCTCCCGGAGAAATCGGATCTGCGAACCACCAGCTCGTGCGTCAGACACGCATCTTTCCGCAACAGTGCGGTCGTCTGCATACCCAAAGGTCCGGGTCTTAGCAGATCATTAACAGCAGCAGGAACAATGTTGCCAAGGGCACCGATCCCTGAGGAAGCCCTCAGATGGACCGACACCTTTTGAAATCTGCAATCTAATCACATAATCTGGCTGGCAGACCGAAGGTCCAGCTTACTATAGCTATTTAAGGAACACGGGTAGCTTTTAGTTATTAAGAGTCTGACTGCTTCCCACTCTGCCCAGAGCGGGAGGAGTCCTTTGATGATTTCAATATAAAAAAGTTGTATGTAGGTATCCTGTTTCAAGTCCGGCTAACAAATCCTGGTGTTTATAGAGGTGGTGTGCGTGAGGATAGCACAGTGTCGGCCGCATCAGCAGCCCATCACTGAGATGCACTCCGAAGGCGGCCGCATCGTCACCGGCGCGCAAGACCACGTGCTCAAGGTAGTTCCTTCTATATAACTAGCGTTATCCTACGACTTCGCTCCAGTAGACCTTTACATTATAATTAGTGGTGGTTAATATATCGCAAAGCAAAATAAAGCGCCGTGCTTTTCATACATATCATAAAGTAAATGCTTTCGTGGCTCGCACTTGTTGCTATTTGCGTTATGCTTTGTTACATCGTACTATCTGTCTCTGTTCGTCGCGCATCGCAATATCGCAAGCGCAAGTAGCAACTTAACAAACTAGCAAGAAAACAGGCGTAGGCGTGGCGGGGCGGTATCACGAAATATAATTTAATGGTATTTTGATTCTTGCTTTTGTTAGTGTAAAATTGTAAATAAACTGTGATAGGACTAAAATACTAAATATAGGTAATCAATATTGCGTATATTGATTACCTATAATTATAAAAAAGATATTTTTTATTATATTTGGCTTCCAATCAATTATAGGCAGTCCTAAGCCTAGAAAGTATGAAGGAAAGTTTATTAGTTTTTTAACTGTTCCGTTTTTTTGTAAAAACATCATAAATGCGATGTAATATTCTTATAAAGCATGTCAGCACGCTGTCAGGTCAGTAACAGCCACACACATGCTTTATTCACGCGCTTACAAAAAACATGCTTAAAATTAAGCTTATAAAATAGCTTGCTTAAAATATAAATCGTAAAGCATTAAGCAAGTGATTGCCATATAGCAACTTTGAACACTACTAATTATAATTATCTCAGTACGAACCCGAAAAATAAACTATGTATCGTTTTCCATTTATTAAAAACAAGCCATTGTCCGCGACTTGATACGCGTATAATCAAATTTACCCGTTCCCGTAGGAATTTTGGGATGAGTTATACGTATAAACCTTCCTGTTGAAACACTCTGTCTATTGATGAAAACTATATTAAAATCTGTTGCGCAGTTTAATATAAGCTTACAAAAAGAAAAAGCAACTGAGCACTGTTTTATAATATGTAAAGGTGTTGAGAAACACGCTAGTTGTTGCACAGGACGCTTTTGAATCTTTATTTCCGGTGTAGAAATAATCAAGAATTCAAATAAATAAATGTTTACGTTTATTCTAGCTTCTCCCTGGGCTTTGCCGTGTGAATGTCGGGAATTATCCTGCTAGTATGTTCCCTTGGTATCTATATAATAGTATCAATGAAATATAGTATATAATTATATGTAGTATTATATAGTAGTTCTAGTAGTATGAAATATGTATATAAGGTATAAGCCTATACCAGACTAAAATCTATCTGTGCGCCAAATATACGTACAGATCCGTTCACGCATTTTGTCGTGATTGAGTTACAAACACCCATCCCAATGTTTGCTTTATAATAGTTTTTTTTTTTTACTATTGATAGGCACGCGTTTGTAAAAAGTAAGATGAAAATAGCACAATGGTTTTTTGTTGCCATATTAAACTTGCTTTAACATGGCACTAAAAAGCCATTGTGCTATATTGATAGTGAGTAACATGGTGGTGTGTGGTAGGTGTTCTCCAGCGCCGACCTGAGCCAGCTGTTCACGCTGCACGGACACTGCGGCCCCATCACCAGCTGCTTCATCGACCACGCCACGCCCACCATCGCGGGTAGCGGCTCGCAGGATGGCCTGCTGTGCGTGTGGGACTTACACACGGGTAAGTTCATTAAGATTCCGTACCTCGAATGATAAAAAAGGAACCCTTATAAGATCACATTCTCGTCCGTCTGCCTGTCCGTGTGCCACCATCGGTTTTCTCAGGAATGAACCTAACCCACGACCAAAGTCATGGGTAAATCATTCTTAGTATTTTTCACAAAACATTTAACGACCACTCGCGAGTTTTGATGCGTTTTATCTTTTTCAAATACATTGATCTACAAAGGCTTAAAAATACGTGTTCATTATTTTTCAATGCTCTAACTGATGGACTAAATATATTCGCTATTATATATAATGGTGGAAACTAACCTATTATGTAGTTCCAGAAAGTAAGTCGTTTTGATAACTGTTAACAAAAATCGATATACGTACAGTTTCAATTGGACTTTCTGGAAATGCGATATGACCTCTCCCTAGCTTCTGATGTCAAACCGAAAATCCTTGAAAAATAATCAAGATACTTTTTGATGTAAAACAGTTCACACCACCTCTGGGAATTTATCAATCACTAAAAAATTCATAAATGAATATTTAAATATTCTCAGTTATTGTGAGATTCCTATACATGCTTGGGGCAGTCATTTAGTCATCTCTTTTGACAATCTATACTATGTTTGCTTGAACGCGCTAATCTCAGGAACTACTGGTCCGATTAGAAAAAATATTTCAGTGTTAGATAGCCCATTTAGCGAGGAAGGCTATTGGCTATATTGTATCATCACGCTAAGATCAATAGGAGCGGAGCAGACGAAGATGCGCGGGTCAACTAGTTTTGTAATATTCTTTCATACATTTACTGCTTTATTATTGACAAATTTGATGCATTGTCAGTTGTATTAAATCGGACCCTGGTCCAGTGATCTTACCTTTTCATTGGAGGTGGCGGGACGGTCTGTTCCGCATACCTCTACCTATAGGGAACGCGCACAGCGTAGGCTATGCCGTCTAGTGTTGCACATTTCATGTATGTCCTAAGTAAATACTATTCTTTCTTTCTTTTATTCTTTCAAATTCGAAACATTCATTGATACTTTTCTGCTATCGTGCAGGTTCCCTATAACGAAATTGTGATACGTTACAGGTGCGTGCCTGTACAGTATGCAGGCGCACGACGGCGCGGTGACGTCACTGGCGTACACCGCCTCGTACGTGGTGTCCGCGGGCGCCGACGAGCGCCTGTGCATCTGGGACCGCTTCCAGGGACACATGCTGAACTCCGTTCACATAGTAACTATTATTTAATACTTCATTCTTAATTGTACACTGTGACAACTATATTAATAACAGTGCTTAGACGAGCTTAACTCAAACGGTAAATTGTTACTGTTTAATTGTTCTGCTATTACAAACCTACGATTTAGACCCTGAAGAAACACCCACTTTTCTAAAATGTGTTTAGCTTCGACATCTCCAGCAGTCAACGTCGTTTGCCTGAAATGAATGATCCTATCGGACGAATTAAAAAAAAATATATAGACCTACCGCGGGTTTAAGCCACTACCTGAGGTAGCTGCGCAGATATATGAACTACTATTAAAATATCAGTAGCCCAAGACAACGCCACTTCTGTGACGTCTGACCCAGAGAAGCAGTCACTTTTAATCCAAATTTTGAGACACATGGCAGTATAAAAGGTGAAACATATAGTAACAGCTCCGCATCCATTGAGGCCCCGCAAGAAGATGCTTGCTTGCTGGTAATTAGTTACTAGATAGGGGAAAGGTATCCTACTAAAGTTCGCAGCAGGCGCTAGACGAGTTTTCAGAAGGCCAATAATAGTTTAATTACTAATGTGCCAGCAACGAAAGAAAATATTTTATTCTGCCACTGGCAAGATGATGATTTAGATAAGTTTACCGCTAAACGCAGTATGACTCTTAACAAACAATTTTGCAGTTGAGATAGCTGCATCATTACTGCCCTTCGACTGCACTGATCTATGTCAACTGCCAGCGGCCAGCGCAGTCGGTCTGCATCCAACCCGCGATTAGGCAGTTGTCCTAAGAAATAATGAAGCAGAATTAAAAAGTTTCCCCGGTGCAGGGACTCAACTACATGAGCCGCATGCTGCCGCTGACGCACACCATGCTGGTGATGGGTGACCGCAGTGGACTCACCGCGTACGACCTCAGCAGCGGTGACGTCATACGACGAGTCTTACTAGGTAAGTTCATAATCATGAACAATATCTAAGGGTATACATTAATACAGGACACTCTGTAGAAAGAGATAAAGCTACTGTACGGATAGTACCGTTTCTTTAGGTCGAAGAAACCATGACACCACAAATCACAATTTTAGAAAAATAACTACTGGCCGCGCGATACTTTAACTTTGCCACTCCGTTCTCCCCTCATTCACTTCGTACCGAGAAAGGGAAATCTCAGTCGATCTTCTATCACGATGGGCAAGATCATGTAACATTCTTTCCAGACTCGCCATGGTAAGTCATACAATTAATTATATTTGCCTAGTCTATTCCCAACTATGTTGGCGTTGGCTTCCAGTCTAACCGGGTGCAGCTGAATATTATTTTACATTAAGTAGAACTCTGCAACCCAGTAAAAACTGGGTTATTCTCGATAACCCCTGGCAAGGTTCGTGTCTGTCTAGTTTCGAGCGCCTAATGCGCCTAACCCGTAATGTCAAAGATCTAGAAACGCAACCGCGACCAACGGCTTAACGTACTATCCGAGCCAGGTATGGTCGACCTCACCACCCCGGCAAGCGTTGCTTAACCTTGAAGATCGCCCCTTCCAGCTGTTAATTTTCATATACCGCAAGTTTTACACAGATACATAGTTTTGCTCTTCGTAAAAGAAAATTAGTTATAACTTATAACTTTCCCTTTTTTGTTTTCATGATAATTATAGATAACATAAATAAAATTAATGCCGAGATCCAAAAAAACACGGTTTCTGAAAGCTTCGTCTGCTGTCCGGAGTCAAGTGTAAAGTATTATATTTAAGAAGACCAGATTGTACACTTACAATTTTACATGTCAATATTCGAAGCATTAAGTGTTACTTTGATAAACTATTACTATTATTAGACAGATTGAATTATCCGCTGGATGTTATTTTGTTGTCTGAATGCTGACTTGTACCAGTTCATTTTAAAATCAAAATGACGTAGGCAAACGTCAAAAGGGATTTGCAGTACTCTTTCGAAACTGTGCTAATACTGTTGTGTACACTATCTGTAGATTAAGCACTCTATTTGTGAAAAAAATTACAAATGTTTCTGGGAATAAATATTATTATTACTCTTTCGAAACTCCCTCGGTTCTTGACGCAAATAGTCTGTTATTGAAATTCTCTGACAAGGTTATAGTTTTCGAGGTTTACAGATCACCCTCGTTTAAAGACCCAAATCCATTGATCAGCAGTCTAGATATGTTCCTTCTTCAAGTAGCGAAGTTTAGAACTATCTCGAGACATAAATATTTACATTGCACCGACGAGAATAGATCTAATTTGTGATGAATATTTAAATATTACTGCATCACACACTATGCTTCTTGCACATTCTTTCCCCACCAGACTTGCTAACAGTCTCGACCATGTCCTGCTGAAGTCGACAAATACTGCCAAAACCTTGGTGCCAGAATGCGATATAACAGACCATTATCCCGTCATACTTTTTTGCAATCCTGACATTATATCAAATTTTAATACACCAAAGCTTTCAATCACAAAAATTGATGTTGCAAAAATAAAGTCTGACATCAAAAGCACAGACTTTTCTAAAATTTTTAACTCAACTTATCCTAACTTTGCTGCCAAAACTCTCGTATCCCTACTTTCTTCTTCTGTTAATCTACATAAAATTTCATTCCTAGTACCTAGAAGACGTATAAGCCTTGGATTACTCCTGGCCTGCTCAGAGGTATCCGCCAAAAAGAACAATTACACAAAATCTCCAAGAAACACCCACAAAATGAAACTCATAAAACTATCTACCTTCGTTATACATTCAGTCAAAAAAGTATCGGGAATGGATGATTTGTTTATGGTTCCATATTCAAATTTTTGTTTTTTTTGTAGTTGTTAGATTGGCACAACTGTTTTCATTTTGGCGCGGAGTTTGAGTTGCATCTGTTATTTATATTAAATACAGTGCTGGTTTTAGTAATATCATATATAGTGTGTATTGCGAATTTCATAATGGACAAAAATATCGAACAAAGAGTTTGTCTTAAATTTTGCATCGCCAATGGAATTTCGTGTTCGGAGTCACTGAAAATGTTACGAGTCGAACCGTACCATTTTAACTAATCATTTGGGTATGAAACATGTTGCTGCTCGGCTAGTCCCAAAAGATCTGAATTTTCTCCAAAAACTCAATCGCATGAAAGTCGCTGAGGACATGCTAGAACGAGTCAGTTCGGACCCAACAATCATGAAACGCATTGTTACTGGTGACGAGACGTGGGTTTACGAGTTTGACATGCAAACTAGTCAACAAGCTTCGGAGTGGCGCCTTCCAACTGAACCGAAACCGAAAAAACCACGCCAAAGTCGATCAAAAGTCAAAGTCATGTTGACTGTTTTCTTTGACTATCGCGGTGTTGTGTACTCTGAATTCTTACTGGAAGGTCTAACGGTAAATAAAGAATATTATTTGAGCGTTATGCGGCGTCTAAGAGAGCAAATTCGACGAAAAAGGCCAGATTTGTGGAAAGAAAATTCTTGGATTTTGCACCACGACAATGCGCCTTCGCACAAGGCTATCATTGTGAACGAATTTTTAACCAAACACTCAACAAATACCATCCAGCAACCACCATATTCACCAGATATGGCTCCTGCTGACTTTTTTCTTTTTCCTAAACTCAAATTACTACTTCGTGGCACCCGTTTTCAATCGATAGAAGACATAAAGGAGAATTCGCGGCGAGAACTGAACTCAATTCCGGAAGCAGCGTTTAAAAAATGTTTTGATGAATGGATTATTCGTTGGCGCAAGTGTATCGTTTCTAAAGGAGCATACTTTGAAGGTGATAAAATAAATTTGGATGAATAACAGACATTTTGTGTATTATTGATCTTTTCCCGGTACTTTCTTGACAGAGTAGTAGAACGTTCTACAATAATATATTAAAAAAGCTTGAACGCGAATATGAAAGGTCAGAATTCCAGAGGGCCAGTAGAAATCCTAAGGCAACCTGGAAAAATCAATGTGTTACCCAGTTAATGTAGTCAGCTAAATCCGCCTTGACTGGAAGCAGACCCCAATATAGTTGGGAAAAGGCTAGACAGATGATGATGACGTTTGGACAAAATATTTACCATTTTTTCAATCATGAAAATGTAACATGACGGCTAAGTAGCTGGCAGGTCACACAAAATAAAATAGGTGGGAACACGGTAATCCGCTCTTCATTTGTTTTTTCGAGTTGTTCTCATGCAGATAGAGAGATACAAATCTTGTATACCAGAGATTTGTATTAACACGATGAGTTCATCAAATTCAGATATGGAATTTATCTGTAGCTAATTCGTGTTTTTATTTTTACTGTCCTTGTATTCCTAATGAAAAGCACAGTGTTTACCTCGGGTGAAACACTTTTTTAGTCCCTCGCTACGCCTGGGCGCCAAACGCCGTCTCGGACTAAATAAGTTACTTTCAACTCTAAGATACTCGCAACAATGTTCTATTAAATTGATAACATCCTACTATCGATTTCATTCACAGATGTCCTGTTGTAAGATACCTATTCGTTTTTTTATTTGTTTGGTGATAGCTCGCAATCGTTTCGTCGTAGATTGTGTCAACCGTGTGTGTTGTGTTCCAGGTCAGAGCGACGGGTGTATCTTCGTGCGGCAGATATTGCCGCTGAAAGACGCGATTGTGTGCGACTACGCGAACCAACTGCGCATCGTCCGCTTCCCGCTAGTGTCCAGATTATGTGATATGAAAAACGAATAACGATGCCGCCGGTAGCAATTACCGGCTTAAACATTGCTTGGACAAGACAAAACAAACTTATATTTTAAGAGTAATATAATCACGAGTACATCTCTAACGGTATACAGAAACGATAGACTTGACAGTGTCTTATTAACTTCCGTACCACAGTTTATCACGTGCTTACTTCACAGCTTTTAAATTACATGTAGGTACGTAGTTTACGGTACAAAAATTAATATTTATGTTTTATTCCTTATAAAACACGCAAGAAATATATTTCTAAATAAATAACGAATATTTCAATTGATGTTTGAAGTTTAAGATGTTATTGCTACAATTATGTATTTCTGTATAGTTAGCTTCGAATCAGAAGAATTAATCATTTGTAAGCGTTGTGCAACAAATTATTTACAAACTATAAATGTGTAATGTAGTAAATGATTGATAAGCAAACTGGTTGTCTACTGAAAGTTCGTAAAGTCGAAATACCATCATTGGCAGTCGTATGAAATGGCTTTACAATATCTATTCGTCGAAAAGGTCCAATTTGCTCAGAAATAAAATGCCATGACTGACCTTGTAGGAGTCGCTTATAGATGAATGCAGAGTACGTATGACGTATTGACTGTTTTTTGAGATCTGTTCTTGTAGCCCAGTGGAAATTAAAATCGCAAAGCACCATGTAGTTGTACTCTGCTTGATATATGTTGTATAGATCAGTTAGGGTGATGACAATCTAAATTTGCGACTTCGAAAAGCTTGTGCTCGCTGCGCAGCACGCGGTAACAATTTTCTCAACAGACTGAGAGGCTCTGTTTCTACATTATCTGTGGCAGCGCACGCACCCTGTGCAAAAGGTACCTCATCATCTTCAACAGTTGATTACCTAGTTAATGTTGTTTGCTGTTTTACGATATTTTAATTGTGGTTTTGGCAATATCAGTTCATGTGGTGTACACAAGTGCTCATAATAGGGAATATGCAATATTTTCATATTGCTTCCATTTAAAAGAATTCTATGTAAAATAGACCATACATATATTTATAAAAATAAAAACTATAATTTATTTTCAAAATTGCGGTATTAAACTGACAGTTTGACATTTCGCCGAAAAAGGAAGTTGGGTCACTCCTGTCTGACGCTTGTCATGAACTATGCTAACTCAAAGACTTTCGTTATCATAACAGCAGTGACGTCACTAAACGCTGATTGCTGTTTTTTCGTTACATACGATCCGTTTCACGCTACTTTAATTCATTATTTTTGTTAAAAATCGATATTAACTAAAATAAAAACGTTGCTATGGCCTTTATTTTACACTTTATTATCATTTTATTAAGGTGGATGCTCCAGGGTAGCCCGCGAAATTCAAATATTTTTATGTTTTTTGCAATGCAAAGAATGAATATTTCAGAAATAATCATTCTTTCGAACTACATGAACAAACAGGGCAATATAGACTATTAAAATGGTTATAATTCTTTAGATAAATACGCGTTACGGTCGCGGATCGCATTTGGTCGACATACAGCTTCACACTGACTGGCAAATTGCAAAAAACATAAAAATATTTGAATTTCGCGGGTTACCCTGGAGCATTCACCTTTACAACATTCCCATAAATTCTGTTGTTGCATCTTCCCTATTAGGTATTGAAAGATTCATGTGAAGGTCTCATGTTTCAGTAACCTTCTTTATGTGACAGTATCATAAACTTATATTATTTACCTCACTAAAAGATAACAATTCGAGTGCGCGTCGAGTCTCGGCGTCAGTTTAGCCCTTAGCACTTTAAGACGTATCCTTAATTTTACTAACTAAAACATTATATTTGGACACATGCACAATTTAATGTCATTCAAACATAAAATCAATACTTACAAGACTTTAAAAAAAACATATCTGAACTTTCCTATTTAAAATGATAAAACGGGTACGTTGCAGTACAAGGTCAAATACAATTTGTTCTGCATTGTTTCGCATTCGGAAAAAAGGGAGAAAACCCTTATAAAAAAGCCAATCCCATTGGTTGTGCTGCGTACAGCTGAAGCGCGAAGTAATTTGTTTTTTTTTTTTTTCATGTAGGTATAGTAATTGTGCTACATAACAAGAAATAATAACAAGTATAATATAAATTATTGTTTAACATCGTGTGCACAGTAGTTTATAGTTACACTTGTGCAATAGTGGAAAAGGAGATTCACGTATGCTACCAATTTTGAGCTGGGTGCGAATTATTGTACGCTCAGATGTCTAAATTGACCGGACTAATCAGTGGCACAAGAGTAGTTTCACGTACGTTTAATATGTCTATGTCTACATAAAGGAGGATGCGTAGCGAGGGATGTGTTTGTTAAGAATTAATAGAGTTGCTTTGTTTACCTTACCTCGCTCAGCGCCAGCGATTCTATTGGTTCTTAACAAACACGCATCCCTCGCTACGCATCTTCGGACATCCCTGGAGAGAACGCACCCTTAAAAAGTTATGAGTAAAGAATACCCAGCCGTATTCTTTACTCATAACTTTTTTTAACTAATTCTGAAGTCTTAAGTACCTAAGTCTAGCCACAATAAAAAAATAGTTTTAGAAAAAGACTTTGTACTTCAGAATTCTTGAAAGTGAGTAAATATACGGAAAATAACAATCTAAAGTCATTACCTGCAAAAATAAATATAAAAAGTATTTTATGCCGTCGTCGAACCCCTCACATTAAATTGTGTCGGTCCTTACACCGAACAAGGCGCTCGTTGTAAGGATCAACAGATACATAATTCTACCTCTCACATTTTAATAAGGGGGTCATTGGCTAGCCAAGCACTAAATTGCTTTTATGTTTAATATAGTAAGTACATCGCAGCAGGTTTGAATTGATTACTAGTTTTTAACATATTTTGTCAAATGGGACCTTATGGGATAATCCAATGTGAGGCCAGCCCATGTCCTTTAAAGAACCTGTTATTATTAAAACTAGCTTCTACATAGTATTTTAAAAGATGTTACTAAAGACTATTTTATATTACATACAAAAATTACATAATTTATTTTGTTTTTTAATACAATAATTTTCAGACATTTTTATAATAATTCCCGTTTTATTTTTTTCCCATTTTCTGTTAATGCTACGTACGGCTGCAATTGATGCAGTCAATAAAGGATAGCCGAGCGGCAGGAGGCGAAAAACTACGTTTTGACAACATCTAAGTATACATAAGTAATTATAATAAAACAGTAGAGACCGTGATTTCTGTACATTTAACGAAAATACCAAAAATCGAGTAGGGGCGATAAAAAAAAAGCTTTACAACAAAAAGAGCATTTTAATTTTTTTGTCTGTCTGTTAGGGAGGTGTGCCCTCTGAACCACCCCCAGTCCGCGGTGCCCCATGGTTATGGAGATATCCATGGTTAAAGTTTTGAGGTTAGAATAGCATTTGAGTTGGAAAAAGAGGTATAAGTTGAGTATCATTTGGCAGGAAGAGGGAGGGGGGAGGTGCCCCCGTGTCCTGACATCACTCCCATGCAAATGCGATGCACCGTTCTTGAGAAAAACTAGTTATAGTAACCTAACCTCAAAACGTTTTTTATTTTTATTTTAGGGCTTGCTCTTGACCACAATCACGCCTGATGGAAAGCGATAGATGAGGTCTATGATGGAGCGAGCGTGCCCATAAGATGCCTGTTCACTCTTGCTTTGAAGGCAGACGGGTTATATGTGGACGGGAATACAGACGCCGGCAGAGAGTTCCACACCTTACCTGTGCGCATAATACATGTGGAAGAGAAGCGCTGGGTACGACTAGACTATCGACCAAGTACGGATGGTACCCCGCCGTACGTCTGGTATTTCGGTAATAAAAGGGCAATGGTGGGATCAGGTCGTGAAGTTCTTGCGCACACTCTCCAAAGTACAGACTATAGAAGACCGACAGGCAAGCAACACTACGCCGGTTAGCTAGGCTGTGAAGCTGAGCCACCAACGTCTCGTCACCTATAAGCCTTTTTGCTCTGCGTTCCACCGAGTCCAATGCAGCAAGCTGGTATCTTGCTGAGCCATCCCATAAGTGGCTGCAATACTCCATACAGGATCGGACTTGAAGTTGTTCAGATGTGAAGTATCGCCTTACCCTATTTAGGATGCTCAGCTTCTTGGCTGCAGTCTGAGCTTTTGACTCGATGGTTGAGCCGAAGTTGAGATTAGACGTCAACTCCATGCCCAAAAGCTCCAGGCGGTCGGTAACAGGTACAGGCGTACCTCGGAATGTAGGAGATAGCTGATATGGACTCCTTTTAGCAGTGAGACATGCCTGTGTTTTCAGAGCATTGAATTTGACCAGTTTGTCGTCGCCCCACTGGGAAACGAAATTTAAGGTCAAATTCATTCGCTACACCATGGCCTCTCTAAGAGTAGCTGTTTACTCCATGCCGGCTCTCGCACTGGACAGGTATCTTTCTGAGACCGTGCTGTCATCTGCGTAACCGATTGCACCAAGTTACAGTAGGTCGTTGATATGCAGCAGAAATAGAGTCGCAGAAAGAACAGACCCCTGAGGAACTCAATCAACAGTCATATTATCCGATGAGCAGCCATCTATAACCACTTTGATCGAACGCTCACTCAGAAAGTCGGAAATCCAGTTGCAAAAGTCAGCAGGGATGCCGTACGCGGGAAGCTTACCCAATAGACTAGCATGCCAGACTCTATCAAAGGCCTTTAAAATATCGAGCGACACAGCAACGGCTTCGACATGTTTTTAATGGCCTCGCCTTAGCAATGCGTAACATATACAAGAAGATCCCCAGTTGACCGACCACGACGAAAGCCGTAGCCTACTGGTGATCACTGAGGAGATCACTGTCTTCCATAGGTATATGCTTCCAGATATTATTAAGTACCCTTTCCATTACTTTACACAGTATGGAGGTTATGGCAATTGGTCTGTAATTGACAGGGTCGGCACGTTTACCCTTTTTGGGCACTGGCTGCACATTGGCGAGCTTCCAGGACTTCGGCACTACCCCGGTTTTTATAGAGAGGCGATACAGGCGCGTCAGGACAGACGACAACTCTGGAGCACAGCTTTTGAGGACTCTTGTGGGTATTCCGTCAGGTCCGCTGACTTTATTCACGTTCAGACTACAAAGGACCCTACGAATCTCTTTCAGGTGAATTGAAATCTACGACATTACCGAGCCACAATGAGGTATGCAAGATGGCGTATTAGAGGCCGTATAAAGGCGAGAATTTTCGGCATAGATTGAGGCAAATAGGTTTGCCTTTTCTTGCGCGGTATGAGCCAGTTTTCCATCAGCATAGGAGGCAGCGAAGGACGGCAGAAGTTCGTCTCGACCGATTTAGACGGACCAGAACCTCTTGCTACCCGTAGGATAGGACGCCAACTTGGCCCCAATCCGCTCAACATGGTCAAAACGCGCCTTCCGTAACACCCGTTTGCAATCCTTAGCAGCAGAATTGTACGCTGCTTTCGTTGCGCGAACACTTTGCTCGCGCAGTTATGCCTGCTCTTTGCGCAGGTCAGCTTGCACACAAGACGCGTTATACCAGGGCTTAGCCTCGCAGCCAAGTGGGACGTCCGAGAATGAATAAAATATTCCATTCCCTGACTTATCACGTCAACAATTGCAACGGCGCAGTCGGAAGGGTTGCGTGACGAGAAGCTAGTTTTCCGCCATGGGTAAACTGCAAAGAAATGCCACATCTCATCCCAGTATGCTAACCCGTACTTCCATACTCGCCTCGTGCCTCTAGGGCTTAAATCAGGAGGAGAGCAGGAAGACACGGACTCCACCAGACAGTGGTTGGACGATCCGAGCGGAGCCTAGACCGGAACAGAGTGCCTGTCCTGATCTGTTGCCAGCAGAAGGTCTAGGCAGTTGGGTGTGTGGCCCACAACATCCGGAACGCAGGTAGCTTGGTCAACCAGTTGGTGGAGATCTAATGATATCGCAAACTTGCGTGCCACTCTTCCAGCATGGTCAGTTTTCTGAAATGAGAAAAGCCATTCCTGATGATGGGCATTAAAATCCCCCTGAAAAACTATCTCCGCTGTCGGATATTTGTGTTGGACCAATTCAATGAAAATGTATCCCTTGCGAGCACGTTGCGTCTCCTTTTTACAAAAGCAAAGTGTCATCTGCCTGAAAGAGAAAATTATAGTGTCTATGGTGCGTCGAAAACTATCGAATGTTGCCAATTCGACTATACAATAATTCTACAATATTGATATATCAATGCACAGTGATGTGTATTTTTTGTCGCCTATAGAAAAAATGCCAGTTGCCAAAAATGGTATTATATTTCATTTTGTAATAATACTGTAATTCCATTATAATAAAAATTGGTAATATCAAAATTGTTGATATTATTTGTCCTCATTTGTTTTTTACCGTCTTTATATCTTTGTATGCTTGTAAAATCTCTTGTGCTATAAACTAAATAAAAATTATTAGATTGTAGGCAGATGGTTATTTATTTCTTTTTAAAAAGCGTTCCTCTCTCTGGAACCCTGACCGCCGGTAGCTTGAATCCTGTTCCCGATACTGGTGGGCTACTATTTTTATATTTTGAAATGTTTTATTTTTTAAAAATGTACTTAATAAGTAAAGAAAATTAATAAACGAAACAATATCTATACCAATATTATAAAGAGGTAACGTTTGTGAGGTTGTAAGGGGTAATCTCTGGATCTACTGAACCTATCTTAAAAAAAGAAAACCACGTTATTTGTGAGTCATCTATATTCTATTCTGTAATACGATACAATAAAATCGTAGACCAACCGTGTCTGAACATTGAATATTTTTGCATAAAAATTACATAGAAAAGTTAGGAAAAAGATACAAAACACAAATATGCTATTTTTTTTATTTTTGTGTTTATCTGTTTGTCTGTGCGTTTGAGGGAGCATCACGCATAAACCACAGATTGGGTTCCAAATCTAGGTACTTAAGAATATTAAGTGATAACCCGAGTAACATTTAGCGTTCATTTCATCAAAAACGACCCACAAAATCAAAAGATATTGAATTTTTATGTTTAGTAAGAAACTTCCTAATGTATTCTGATTAGTCATAGCGCCATCTATTGAAAAAGATAAATTGCACGAATAAATAGAATATAGGTACAGATGAATAAACAGTAAGTTTTTAAAACTGTGCCGTGTGAAGTAGGTATCAATTATGGCGGTCTCAAATAGATAGGTACAGCATTTGTAAATGTTAAAAAAAAATTCAAAAGTGCCTGACTTTGCATGATAAGAAGAAACTTCATCGAGCGCTAAAATAGATAGTAATTTTCATTGAATCTCCAGATACTTGCAATGCCATCTATTGAGGATAATAGTAGTAACAAATGTGTGAAACGAACACCAAAACATATTGTTGAGTTATTTGTTAAACTCTTATTATTATGTAGCAAAAGAAAAGTGGACATGTTATTATGGAAAATTTATACTGTGATGTTATTATCATAATATCATTATTAATTATTGTAACATGTCGGTTTCTAAGTTAAAACTCATTTTTGACAGTTCAACTACATTGTCGATAGATGGCAATTTACTGATGACGCGTTTTTCTGAATCGCGGTGTTAAGATTCTACACAGGAATATAACCTCAGCTGCCCCAGCCCATGTTGATGATTATTTCTACATTCTGTATTATTAAACGATAAGTTATCCCACGGGTCGACCAAGGTTAAGCTACGCTTGCTAAGGTTGGTCCATACAGGAGAGTTATATGAATGGGTGACCATTTAAACATCTCGATAGTCCGAGATTCCTGGTGTGCCTTGGAATGTACCAGTCACACTGTTTGATCTTCAAGATTAAGTAACACTTGCCGAGGTCGGTCTGAGGATGGGTGACCGTTTTAACATAGGTACACACTGGTCGATCAACACTCGAATATAAATATAGATGGATGGAGAGGGAGAGTAAGGCCGAAGAAAAGATGGATGGATTGTGTGTGGAACGATATGAAAGAGATGGGAGTGAGTGATAGCGTGATAGCTGATAGGACAGAATGGAAGAAAAAAACGTGTTGCGCTGACCCCAAGTAACATGGGATAAGGGCAGGAAGATGATGATGATGATGACGGGTCGATCGACCCGTATGACTGTTATTACTTGGCTACGAGCTCCTCATTCAATAAGCCTCCTCATTCAGTACTTACCAACTTAATATCTTTTAATTCTTACACAGTAAATAGATTCTATGAAACCGGTAAAACTGTAATCCTAATACCTACATAAAATACGCTGTAAGAAGCACTAAGAGAGATTCCTCCGTTACTGAGCCAGACAACGCACCGCCGAAACAACTGGTCACAGAAAGCTGAAATTTGGCATGTAGGTTCCTTAGGGAGTGAAGGCGAACATTAAGAGAGTATTTCCCGGAATTCCTACTGGAAAGGGAAAAAACGGTATATACGCGTACGAAGTCGCGGGCAAAAGCTACGAGTAGTTCTAATAATTATATAAAATTCATCCATTACTGAGTGACTGACAGACACAGCACAGCCGAAACCACTGGTCGTAGAAAGCTAAAATTTGGCATGTAGGTTCCTTGGGGAATGCAGAGCAGCTCTAAGACAGGATTTCCCGAACTTCCTACGGGAACGGGATACGCGCGTACGTCGCGGGCGCCTAGTCCTTATCCTTACTAATATTAAAAATGCGAAAGTAACTCTGGCTGTCTGTCGCGCTTCCACGCCAAAACTACTGAACCGATTTAAATGAAATTGGCTACAAGTTTAGCATTTCCTTTAAAATAAAAGATAAAAGTATCCTTTACCACTACTATTTATAAAAAATCACAAAAAAAAAGATTGATTGATTGATGATTTTGGGTAATATATTTACTGGTTTGCAAGATGCTGGCTGTTTCGGAAATATTGTTGGCACTGCATGCAAATGTAAGTACCTACTCTACATTCATATTATTCTTCACGAAAGCAAGATTCTTCGTGATCAGAACATATCCTTGTTTACAAATTATCGTCTTGTCTCGCATTTTTTATCCATTTCACTCATCTGCAGATATCCTGTAAAAATATCAATCAATACATGATTATAATAATTTAGTAGTAAGTAAGTAAAAGTCTCACAGGTAGCATGAGAAAGGACATAGGCTCCTTTTTATCCCGGGAGTATGCTCTCTAGGGACCACGCGGTAAGGACTACCGGGGCAGCTAGTTTCTAATAATCAGTAGGCAACTCGTAAGTTTTACAGAATCTGACATTGTTTAGTGTTTAAAATATCATTTTATTTTTTATAAGAAACTTTATTGCGTAAGTGAATTCAGCAAGGCAGAGTATGAAAAATCGACCGATCTCTTGCGAGATAAAAGACACGGTTTGGATTTCCGAATATGTGATTGTTCGATTGTTCATACTCTTTGAATTTTACCTTGCCGAATCCACCTGTGGAGACCTTTTAAAAGGCCCGTCGTAATGTGGGGGTCGTATACATGTATGGCGGACTCAGTCGTAGTTAAGACACTTCTTTACTACGACATCACGAATGCAAGGTTCTTCAAAGTGTTAAGACAATATCCTTGTATAGGTACTATGTACCTAGGCCTCCAATTACCGTCTTTTCCCACATATTTTATCAATTTACCTTTAAAATGCATTTGCAGGAAATCTGTAAAAATAACAAACAATAATTACCTACTTATAATAATTCAGTAGTAGGTAAAAAATAATAATAGTAGTAAGTAAAAGGTCAAATATAATGCAATATTGATTTGGGAAAAATAGGATTTTTCATTAATAGGTACCTTCTTTTGGCATGCTATAATAATATTATGTAATCTTTTATCACTGAGACCAAAACTGAGTCCAATTACTAGGTTCAGCATAGCGCAATCAGTACCTACGATAAATTCAGATTGATTTTCCAAAATCTGACCACTTACATTGTTTTTATTTCATTATACTTACGTATTATAAAGTAGAATATACTATGTGATTATACTTTTACTCTATCGATAAAACATCTAAGAAGCCACATCCTTATAAAGTAGGTAGGTACATTTTAGGTAATATGTCAAAACGTAGGTATTAATATTTTTATTTTTATTTCTAAATTGGAAACTGACAATAATGTAGAAGTACCTAGTTGTGTCTTTATGTTCATATAATGGAGATCTGATTTTATTGACTTTTCTGCTCAAAATGTGTTTTAACAATAAGTTATGATTAGATTGACTTACCGGTGAAACGATACCTTTGCAATATTTTCTTTCAAAACACCATTTCTATTCAAACAACCGGGCACAATACACGCCATTGTTCATGGCAAAACGAAAACCGCACTCAAAGCACAATATTTTTCACAATTTTACAGTATTTTTGATAAAATTGGTAGAATTATAATGCGCGCGGAACTAGTTGGCCGCGCTTTAGGTATATGAGCGGTGGAACGGGGCGCTTGCTGTCATTACACGTGCGGCGCCGTACTTCGCCATATACTAGTATAGTATAAATATGTACCTACTTCGCGACGGCAACACGTGTTGAAAGTTCCGGCTAGTTTAGACAAAAGACAAATGAGATTGCAATAGCGAGATTAAGACTTGGTTCAGAGGATATGTCAGAATGATTTCATATACCTACCTACATAACTTGTTTTTGGTTTCTTTTTCTATTAATTACAATATAATTAGATTGGTAAAATATAAACTTCTAAAAGTTCAATTGTTTTTTATTTATTCTTTTCAATACCTAATTGAACAATTATTGTTCACGATATCTCGAGATTGTTCATCACTGTCTAATCTCATGTGCGTTGCGAGCAGTAGGCAACCCGCCCCCTCACCCCTGTCGCCACCTAAGGCGCGGCCAACTAGTTCCGCGCGCACTATAGTCTACCAATTTTAATAAAAATACTGTCAAATAACCAGCTGGTTAACAATCAAAATGCTATTGCTATTTGTTATATGAAATGTTGTTTATTTGATCTATCTAGGCATTCTATATCTGTGATGGTAGCGTAGCAAATACGAGAAAAAACGCGGGAACCTAGAAGCGGATAAGGCGCCATATCTTAATTTATAATTAATTTGATAAATATTGTTGAAGTAGGTACCTCAAAATTATTTGTAATTATAAAATACTAGTTGTATATTTGTAAATAGTATGAAATACACAATGGGGGGCAGTGGTAAGAAGAGGAAAAAAGAGGCGCCCCCTGATGGTCGCGTAGTACGAGACACCACGGAGTCTTCTTCCGACTCCGATGATTCAGCAGCCAACAGCAGAAAGTATCAAGTATTTAAAGTCCCCGGATACTCAAGGAAGTACCCTGAAAACAGCAAGAAAACAGAATACATAGTATTTCTATCTCAAAAGACTGAACGCCAATTTTCTGTCAAAGACAGACTGGCTATTTCATTTCATTTCATTTCATTTCTTTTATTTATTCATATAACAATTTTCATTGTATTTGAATATTTCACGCATTAATTAATTTACAAATTGAATTTCAAAAACAGTCATGTAACACCAGGAACACAATCAATAATCAAGTATAAACAATCAATAATTCTTAGTCAAAAATAATATCAATAAACACAATAACCAATAATCAATAGTTCACAGTCAAAAATAATAATTAATAAAACGCTAAAAAATTACATAAATACTAAAACAATAATGATAAATAATTATGATGTCAAAAGATTGTAAATAGTCATTAGATTGTAAGTATTACTAGTCAAATGATATGGTTACAAATTCAATTCTTTTAAGTGTGAAACGTCTATTAATACGTTAGATATCTTTAATGTCACAATTACTGAATACAAAAATTATTCGCCATCATTTGGCTCCTTTTCAGATAAGGAATATAAACATTTATTTAACAAGAATGCTTTTAGTTTAGCTTTGAATAAATTACCCTTGTAAATCAGTGATCTCAAATCAGTAGGCAACCTATTAAATAATTCTATTGCTTGATATTTAGAGCAATGTTTAGCAATATTAAATTTAGGTGCAATTTTGTTTTTAATAACTTTTCTTCTAGTGTTCTCTCTAATTTCACGTTCTTCCTGTGATTCGTGCTCATGTATATATTTTGCAAAATGGCTGAGCAATACTAAAACATATAAACTTGGTACCGTTAATATACCCAATTTCTTAAAGAACTCTTTACATGACTCTCGTTGTGGGATTCTGACAATCGTTCTCAATGCACGTTTCTGTAGTACGAATGCTCTCCGGCAATTATACCCGTAACTGCTTCCCCAAAACATAATGCTATGTCGGAGCCTGGATTCTACCAATGCATAGTTTACTGCTTTTAGCTGCTTTAGATCAATATCGTCCCTGAGGGTTCTTAGCGCGTAGCAAGCTGAAGATATTGAGGCATCAATGGCGGTAAGCTCTTTTTTCCAGTTTAATAAGGAATCTATGTAAACTCCTAAAAATTTAACTTCATTTACTAGTCCAATATTATTCCCTTCGAGCGTGACATCTATGTTGTCTCTGTTACGTGATGTTGTTTTAAACAACATAACTTGCGTTTTATTTTGGTTTATTATTAAATGATTAGCTGCAAACCAAACAGAAAGATTTTTTAAACACCTATTAACATTTTCTGCCAGCTCGTTTAAATTAGGAGACCCGATTATGGAGTTCGTATCATCCGCAAACATTACAAGCCCGGCTTCGGGTTGCGTATTATTCATATAATTAAGTAAATCGTTTGTAAAAATTATATATAATATTGGTCCCAAGATTGAGCCTTGAGGCACACCGCGACTTATTTTGGTCATTTTTGACTTATATTTTACTTCACTTACACACTTCACGTCATTATTTGCATTAAAATCTTTTATTTCTACATACATTTTGCGGTTTTTGAAATACGATGTCAGAAGTTTTAGCGCCCTACCTCTAAAGCCATAATGCTCTAATTTAGCCAGAAGCAGCTCGTGATCAACTGTGTCAAACGCAGAATTTAAATCAATAAATAAACCCGCTACCTTCATTTTGTTATTCAATTTATTAACAATATCATTCATAAAATTATTTATTGCATCTAAAGTACCTATGCCTTTTTGGTATCCAAATTGTCTAACATTAATTATTTTATTTAAATTTAAGTGAGCCATAATCCTAGATTTCATAATTTTTTCAAAACTTTTTGATAAAATTGGTAATATAGATATTGGCCGGTAGTTTTTGGGGTCTGTTCTCGTACCCTTTTTGTATAGTGGAACCACCTTTGCCAATTTAAGTTGTTCGGGGAAAACAGACTCTTCAATACATTTATTAATAAATTCAGATAGATGATACGCTAATATTTCTATGTTGTCCTTTATCACCGATATCGGCACATCATCATGTCCACATGACTTTTTATTTGCCATCCTACGTACAATTTTAACTATTTCCTGCGGTGTTGTCATATTAAATGTCATCTCACTTTCTACTCTTGGTGTTGACGTCCTTAAGAAGATCATCGCTTTTTCTTCTTCTGTTTTTAAAAGTGATGATTTGTGCACAAACCTATCAACAAAAATATCGGCTATTTCCTGTGGATCTGTAACCAACTTGTTGTCAACGTTCAAAACAAGTCTTTTCCTAATGTGGTTTTGCTTTCTGTTTGTCAGCTTATTTACAATTTTCCATGTTTCTTTTGATAAGTTTTTGGATTTTTCGAGATGACATGATATGGCTAATTTCCGTGCACGCTTTAAAACTCTTCTGTATATTTTTATGTAATTCGTTTTGTAGTTATAAACACCAACATTGTAGGTGGTACCCGAACATAATATTCTTTTCATTTTGCTTGACACCTTAATTCCCTTAGTAATCCACTTAATCTGAGTACGGTTTTTCAGTTTTACCTTCCTAGATTTATTTGGGTAACACTTACAAAACGTTTTATTAAAGTTATTTAGAAACGTATTGATACTTACTTTATTTGTAATTTGAAAGCTCGTTTTAAATGCAGTATTATTTTTTGTGTTAAGTGTTCTTTTATTAATCAAAATAGTATTTTTAGATTTATTTGTTTTATTATCAATATTATCAAGAAGTATATTACAAAAAAGACCGCCATGGCCATCTGCTAAACCATTATGATCTACCAAACACTGCTCTATATCATCGTCAGAAAGATTGGTCAGTAAATTGTCAATACAAGAGTATGATCGGCCTCGAATAAAAGTAGGAGTATTTATAAGGTGCCTAAAATTGTAAGACTTTAACATACCTACTTATAAATTCCAAAGATTTTTTACTTTCCACAAGTATGTCAACATTAAAATCCACACATATAACGCACTTTCTATCAATAAAATATTCTAATAATTTTTCTAGACTTCCTAAGAAACTTTCAAAATTTTTGTCATTTGGACTTCTGTAACAGCAACAAATATTTAAACCTGTCTCAAGATCCTTTACACCACAAACCTTAAAGCTTTCTGATCTATAAAACTTCTGAATTGCATCAATATCTTCACACTTTTTATTTATATATGCTAAAATCAGACTACCACCTCTTTTTTTGTTAGTCCTTGTATTATATGATACCAAGTTATAATTGCTTAATTGAAATAAATTAATAGATTTATCATTTAAAAAATGTTCCGTTATACAAACATAGTCCAAGCCTTTACAAAAAGTTTCTATGTATGATTCCAGTTCAAGATTTTTATTATTTATACCACATACGTTTTGGTGAAACAATTTTAAAGAGATCGTATCTGACAGTAAAGGGTCTGTAAGATTGTTGTGCTGCGAATAACAATTTTGTGATGCTACTTTATTCTCGAAAACAAATGACATCGCTTAAACCAGGAGAGTTATTAGTTTGTGTAGAAGTAGAAGGTTCTGTTAATAATCGGGTTGTTTTATTAACGTCAAATTTCTCCTTGCATGCTATACGCAAATATTGCGTTACTGGCATATTACATTTAAAATCTATTAATAATAGACCAGGGCTGAAGCCTTCAAAAATGATAAAAAATGAAAAAAAAATACAGTAGGATGAACCCCATTAGAAAAGGAGGGAAATATGATAAAAATTAAAGGAAAAATAAATTACGGTCAATTCGAGTTCGGTGTGGGTTTTTTGAGTAATTAAAGTGTAAATTTTAATGAATAGCTCAAAATAGTACATAATGATAAAAAAAAAATCGAATTTGATTTATTTTCAATTTTTTGCATTTTCTGAGCACATTTACTACACATTTTTTTTGACGCGAGAATTTTCGATTGAAAATTAGGGTGTTTTTTCGATATCAAGTCAAAATAAGGTGAAAAAATAAATATTTCAAATAAAAAAAATTACAGTGTCTTTAGGACATAACAAGGTAAGTTTTCACCAAATTTCGTAGAAAAAAAAAATTTTTTTGAAAGATAAAAACAAAAACATAGTTATTTGAATTTTTCACCTAAATTTTGAGGTTATGTGAAAAAATTGTGAATACAAAAGTTGTAGATCTTTTTATTACCTACAATTTTGCCATTTAACTTTTTTCCATAGGACTCATAGTTTTGCCGGAAATCAAGAAAAACCATTTTTTACCCTTAAAAACTCACCCCCTCCCACTTCCCGAACGGTCGAATGCGCCGCGTACAAAGAGAGGGTGGCGTGATCACGTATGGCCCCACTCAAACTGTTGCGGTTACTTTCGTTACTTTCGCCTCTACTGAGTTACCGCAATACGTGTACCTTGACTCCCGGAGACACGAGGCAAGCTGTTACGTTCCTCCTGTCAAATAGTGTTTGCAATGCATGAAGTTTAGACATATTGTAAGAATGAAGATGTATGCTCCATATGTACAGAAAAGTATTCTTTTCTTAAATTAACACAGAAGAACATTGAAACACAAATTATTTATTTTACTAAATCAGATTTTTTTATGAATACTATAACTAAAATTATATTAAATCAAAAAGATAATCCCATTAATTCAACATCCATAAAAGAAATTCTGCAACTTTCCGTAAGTACCAGTACTTCCACATCTAATAATGGATCTTAATCTAATGCAGTGGAACACACAAAGTATTTTAAGTAATAAACTTTTATTAACCCAATTTCTTTATGAGCATAACATACATATGTTGTAATTATATCAGAAACCTGGTTAACACCCATCAAACATTTTAACATTAGAGGATACAAAATAGACAGCATGTAGCTATTTTAATTCGCAATAGCATAAATTACAGAAAAATAATTACTTACATATTGTTATAGTTCTCTACAAAATATTTGTGTAAGAATTACTGTAATAATACAGAAATAATTATTGTAAGTTTCTACTGTCCAACAAATTGCACTCCATCTTTTGATAAACATAAATTTGAATCTTTAATTAAATCTGTGCCTGAACCAATGACATTTGCTGGTGATTACAATGCCAATCACATCTCATGGGGATGTAATTCTACAAATCCAAGAGGTAGGGATATTTTAGAGATTGTTGATGATAATAATTTGGTGTTAATGAATAATGGTGAAGTAACAACAGTCGGTTCTTTAACGTGGCGTCCAAATGCCCTGGATTTGTCCATAGTCACTGGCTCTTTCTTGTGATTGTTATGTTCATTCTGATCCTCTTGGCAGCTACCACCTTCCTGTAATTATGAAAGTTTTTATCAATAATAGTAATATAGAAAACACTAGTCACAACACAAATTCACCCACCTATCCTAACTTTAAAATGGTGGATTGGAAGATGTATGAACAAAATGTAGATTTACAACTATCTACTTTTCAGGATCAACACGTTGCTTCAGTGGAAAGTTATACAGAGTTTTGTCAAATTTTGCACTTTGCAATTAATAAGTCCCTTCTCTATCATAATACGCCAGCTTCTTCCTTGGCTGATTATTCTATTCGTAACTCTTATAGGATGTCAGAAGAAGCCCCTCTTCCTTGATGTCTATCTAATATTATAAAGAAGAAAGATTTGTTTGTTTGAATTGAATAGGCTCCGAAACTACCGGACCGATTTGAAAAATTCTTTCACTATTGGAATCCTACAGTATCTCTGATGAACATGGGCTATAGAATATTTAAAAAAAATTAGGGATCTGTATGAAAACTTCGATAATGTAACCCAAGGTGTGAAAAAAAAATACCAAAAAAGATCCTTATATAGCGTACGCTGTGGAAACTATTGACAATAGAGCAAAGTGATGTACTACAGTTTTATAGAGGACATTAATATCTACACAAAAGTATCCAGGGGTATGTTCCTAACCATATATTCTCTTTGTTCCTAACTATTATATTTAAGTCACAATGACCGCTTTTTGTTCAAACCTTTCGTTTAAAAGTTACGACGGTTTCAAAAATACTCTAAAATCTGCGAGTGAACGAGCTGCCCTACGTTTAGTTTATTAATAAGTGATTTTCATATCTACACTAATATTATAAAGAGGAAAGATTTGTTTGTTTGTTTGAATTGAATAGGCTCCGAAACTACAAGACCGATTTGTAAAATTCTATCACCATTGGAATCCTACAGTATCCCTGATGAACATGGGCTATAGAATATTTAAAAAAAATTGGGTTCTGTATGACAACTTCGATAATGTAAACCAAGGTGTGAAAAAAATATCAAAAAAGATCCTTATATCGCGTACGCTGTGGAAACTATTGACAATAGAGCAAAGTGATGTACTACAGTGCACCCTCCAGTGGATCATGGGAAACTGTAGATCCCCAGGCAATGATGCCAGAGACGAACTTTGCGAAGAGAGTTTCCGAGATGGTACTGTTGGACCTACTACTGGTCCTGTACCCACTTCTCCTCTTACCTTTCTTACTGATTCGTACATGAATTTACCAGAGATTAACTGAACTTCAAGACAACAGATGGACACCGTCTACAAATTACAGTGCAGCCTATACATGCGACTAACTAAGCGACTTCTCAACCCAAGTAGAAATACCCTCCGAATAATAATAGGTATAATTACAGTGGACGGCATCATTAGCCCACTTCATTCTGGAAATGAGGCCTTTGCTACTCGACGTGCAAAAAAAAATCTTCGGAAAGATGAGGACACTCAGCGAAACCTACATGCGTAGCTTCACTGGCTTACCTTGCCAGGACTCCTCCACAATGGCGCGAATGGAAGTCTAAGTGCGGATAACGGAATCTCAACTGTACTCTCTCCGTTGCGAGGGTAGTCTTTCCTTGTGGATAGAGTTTTCCATTTCAACTTTATGTAGCTCTACCCCAGCATTTTTTTTTTCAAATTAAAACGTTTCTCATTACGAAAAATTACTAAGGTTGGTCGGCGTTTTGAATAGAAGAGGTGATACAGCATTTCCCATGCATTCTAAGGGGGTCAAGCAATGCTAGAAGTTGACTGTTCGTGTATCTTACTACTCTGTCAAGAAAGTACCGGGAAAAGATCAATAATACACAAAATGTCTGTTATTCATCCAAATTTATTTTATCACCTTCAAAGTATGCTCCTTTAGAAACGATACACTTGCGCCAACGAATAATCCATTCATCAAAACATTTTTTAAACGCTGCTTCCGGAATTGAGTTGAGTTCTCGCCGCGAATTCTCCTTTATGTCTTCTATCGATTGAAAACGGTTCAGTTGGAAGGCGCCACTCCGAAGCTTGTTGACTAGTTTGCATGTCAAACTCGTAAACCCACATCTCGTCACCAGTAACAATGCGTTTCATGAATGTTGGGTCCGAACTGACTCGTTCTAGCATGTCCTCATCGACTTTCATGCGATTGAGTTTTTGGAGAAATTTCAGATCTTTTGGGACTAACCGAGCAGCAACATGTTTCATACCCAAATGATTAGTTAAGGTACGGATCGACTCGCGAGATACAGAAAGTTCGGCGGCTATCTCTCTCAGAGTTGAATGGGGATTTTCAGTCACTATTTCCTTCACTTTTGCGATATTAACTTCAGTTGCAGACGTTGACGGCCTACCAGAGCGAGGCAAATCTTCCATCACATCTCGACCGCTTTTGAACGCTTTGAACCACTCATAAGCACGAGTTTTTGATAAAGCCGATTCACCGTAAGCCTTCTGTAACATTTTCAGTGACTCCGAACACGAAATTTCATTGGCGATGCAAAATTTAAGACAAACTCTTTGTTCGATATTTTTGTCCATTATGAAATTCGCAATACACACTATATATGATATTACTAAAACCAGCACTGTATTTAATATAAATAACAGATGCAACTCAAACTCCGCGCCAAAATGGAAAACAGTTGTGCCAATCTAACAACTACAAAAAAAAACAAAAATTTGAATTTGGAACCATAAACAAATCATCCATTCCCGATACTTTTTTGACTGAATGTATGTCACAATGGTTGATGGTCGCTCACAATGGGCCTCATCAGAAGGCTTAAAGTCACTCAAAGGGCAATGGATAGGACAATGCTTGGAGTTTCCTTGCGTGATCAAGTCAGGAATGATAATATTCGTAGAGAACCAAGGTTAACGTCATAGCCCGAAGCATCGCCAAACTAAAGTGGCAGTGGGCAAGGCATATTGCTCGCAGAACAGACGGTCGATGGGGCCGAAAAATTCTGGAGTGACGACTGCGTACCAGAAGACGCAACGTTGAAAAGCCTCCCATAAGGTGGACTGATGAAGATCGCGGGTAGCCGATGGATCCGAGACGCGCAGAACCGGTTGTAGTGGCGACGCTATGTCTAGCAGTAGAGGTCTTTCGGCTGATATGATGATATCTTATCTTAGCGATCTTACCTAGCGACATCAAACTTTATGACATACACGCAAACAAAGTCGCGTGCAACAGATATCTTTTTCTAATCTTCTAATGTATAAAAGTCTCGGATCACAGTCTTATCGAACTCCTCCGAAATGGCTTGACCGATTTATATGAAATATTTGTGTTAATTTGTATGGCAAAACAACGTTTGCCGGGTCAGCTAGTATTTAATAAGAGTAAAAAAACGATTTTAAAAAATAAGAAGCTTAGAAACGATAGGTACCTAACTGAAACTGAAAATTTTATTTTTTAAATATTTTTAAATGTATTTTTCATTTTCTTCACACTAACTGAGACACCTTTAAACTACTAATTTTCGCCCGCGACTACTTCCGTGTGAATTTCGAAAAAAAAGAGCTTACCTACCTACATTTAGTTTCATCGAAATTAGTTTAATAGTTTAGTTAGTCGTGAAAGCGCGATAGACATTTATTTCCTTATTTTTATTGTTCCGTACTCAAAGTGTAAAAACCGGCCAAGTGCGAGTCGGACTCGCGCTCTGAGGGTTCCGTACATACTACTTGTAGGTAAAGAAATCTTGTTACAGTTTATGACGTGTTAAAAAAAATGATACTCACTAGATCTCGTTCAAACCAATTTTCGGTGGAAGTTTACATGGTAATGTACATCATATATTTTTTTTTAGTTTTATCATTGTCTTATTTTAGAAGTTACAGGGGGGGGGGACACACATTTGACCACTTTGGAAGTGTCTCTCGCGCAAACTATTCAGTTTAGAAAAACATTATATTAGAAACCTCAATATCATTTTTGAAGACCTATCCATAGATACCCCACACGTAAGGGTTTGAAGAAAAAAAAAATTTAGAGTTTCAGTTCTAAGTATGGGGAACCCCAAAATTTATTGTTTTTTTTTTATTTTTGTGTGAAAATCTTAATGCGGTTCACAGAATACATCTACTGACCAAGTTTCAACAGTACCTATAGCTCTTATAGTTTTGGAAAAAAGTGGCTGTGACATACGGACGGACAGACGGACAGACAGACAGACATGACGAATCTATAAGGGTTCCGTTTATGCCATTTGGCTACGGAACCCTAAAAACGGGACCCTATTACTAAGACTTCGCTGTCCGTCTGTCCGTCCGTCTGTCTGTCTGTCTGTCTGTCTGTCTGTCTGTCTGTCTGTCTGTCGGTCTGTCTGTCTGTCTGTCTGTCACCAGGCTGTGTCTCGAGAACCGTGATAGCTAGAACCGTGATACAGTTGATTTCACAGACGATGTATTTCTGTTGCCGCTATAACAACAAATAGATACTAAAAATAGAATTAAATAGATATTTAAGGGGGGCTCCCGTACAACAAACGTGCTTTTTTTGTAATTTTTTGTCGATATTGGTACGGAATCCACCGTGCGCGAGTCGGACTCGCACTTGGCCGGTTTTTATTATAAGTAAGTAAAAGTATGTATGGACCAAATTGCGATGACGAATTACGACTCAAATATCTTTTTTCAGATTTCCAAATGATGCAACGCGTAAAGAAATTTGGAGTCGCATTATTAGGGAACAACGAAAGGAACCTTATTTCAAGCCTCATAAAAACACAAGAGTTGAGATGAGACAATGATGTTGAAATTTCAAAAGCTGGACTCCGGAGGTTAAAAGGATCGGCTATACCGCGGTTTGAGATTAAGGTTTGGCCTCACACATACCTATTTATCTGCAAAAAATATCTTAAATAAAGTAGCATCTTGATAACTCAGCCTAAAAACCTAAACTCTTGATAAATTTTAAATCTATACTCTATACTAATATTATAAAGCTGAAGAGTTTGTTTGTTTGTTTGTTTGAACGCGCTAATCTCCGGAACTACTGGTCCGATTTGAAAAATTATTTTTGTGTGTGGATAGCCCATTTATCGAGGAAGTCTATAGGCTATATAACATCACGCTACGACCTACGGGAGCGGAGTTGTAATCAAACATGAGGGTGAAACCGCGGGGGACAGCTAGTTATAACTAAAAATATTTTTTGTTTCTTTTGGTTTTAACTTGTCGAAGTCCGACTGTATTTTTTGCTAATTCTTCATTAAAATAATCCTATCTACTTACTAAATTTGATAGTTATTTACAGGTTTGTGAGAACGAAGAACTTCGGCCTTCAACGCCGGCACAAAGTTCACAAGTAGAAGCAATTGATGTTGACATTAGCGATCTCAATTCAATATTTGACACGCCAAGGAAAGTACACCTAAAAAAAAAGAATTGATAGATTAGAAAAACGTCAAAGCCTTGCAGCAAAGAAGATAAAAAATTTACAGAAGCAGAATGCTAGGTTAAAAAGAAAAAACAAATCACTATTATAATTATATTATCAAACATTTGAAACAGAAGAAGTATATTACTGAAGAAATTGAGTCCGCTTTTGGAACAAATGCTAAAATAACAGAGCTGTATAGACTACAAGTGTTAAAAAACAAAAGCAGCAAAAATAGAAACAAACCAACAAAAACAAAGCGACCATCTTATCCACCTGCCCTTCGAAAGTTTGCTATGACCTTACATTTTTACTCGCCATCAGCCTATAAATATGTGCGAAGAAAATTTTATTGTTGTCTTCCTCACCCAAGAACCTTGACCAAATGGTTAGTTAATAAACTAGTTGCAAGTTCTTATAACCCGGACGCGTATTATGTTTCTTACTTCATTGGTTTAATTGTACTCTTTGTTGTAGGTATAGCTCCATTAACGGTGAACCTGGATTCACACAGGAATCGTTTGAAATGTTGAAACTGAAAAGGGATACTTTGTCAGAAAATATAGAATGCTGTCTAATTTTTGATGAGATGAACATTCGACAGGCCAAATTATGGAAAGGCGAAAGAAATATTGGTCACGTAGATATGGGATGTGGAAAAATTGACAAAGAAAAGAAAGCTACTAAAGCTTTTGTAATGATGCTTGTTTGTCTCTCTGAAAATTGGAAAATACCAGTCGGTTATTTTTTAGTGGACGGTTTTACTAGTGAACTTATAGCAAATACTGTCAATATTTGTCTCGAAAAATGTAGTTCCGTCGGTGTTAATGTCGAAGCTCTCACATTCGATGGATGTCCCACGAACGTAAAAGCTGCTAACATTCTGGGTTGCAACTTAAGTAGGTAGTACCTACAGGCCAATTGCAAACAACTTTTCCCTACCCCGTCACAAAAGCAAATATTGTAGTTTTCTTGGACGCATGTCATATGATCAAATAGGTAAGAAACGTGTTTGAAAAAAAAACGATAATTTTCAATGAAAAGGATCAGAGAATCGAATGGAAATTTTTGACTCTGCTATTAAAACTCCAAACAAATCAGCGGCTAAATTTTGCAAATAAATTAACCTATAGACATATTTATTTTAAAAACCAAATAATGAAAGTAAAATTAGCGACACAATTGTTAAGCCGAAGTGTTGCAAAAGCACTGACACTCTGCTGCTCTGCAACGAAATATTACACAATAGTTATTTTTCAGAAAGTAGTGCTACCTGTGGCTACACCAGAGTTCATTGTTTTTATCAATAATATATTTGATATTTTAAATTCTCGCATATTTAATCAATCAGGATACAAGAAAGCCATTTCATCAAAAAATAAAGTGAAAATATTTAATTTTATTGAGGAGGCTATATTAATTATATAAAAGGTTTAAAAATTTTCAGTAATGTGAAAAGAATTATTAAAAGACATAACAGACAACCACGAATAGTACTGCTAGTCTATTCTGTAAGTAACCACTTCGATATCGAGCTTCACCTGAGTGACAAACCTCACAAAGTGAGCTTTATTGCACACAACATAAGGTCTTACGTCTGACGTAATTTGATACTCACCGCGGATTCCGCTGTCGAGATACGAAAATGTTGTTACCGAATAGGGGTACTGATCATTAAAAAAAAAGCATTTTAGAATTTAAATGCAAAATAGGATTCTTAGGATTAATTGTGTGCTTAGAAAGTCTAAAAATCCTTTATCAAAATTTAGTTGAGTCGGATTTTAAACTGAAAAATCGAAACTGAAAGTCGGACTTTAAACTGAAGTACATCTCGACGTACCGCCTGTCTCAAGACCATTTGGAACTATTTTTTAGCTTGCTTAGAAAGCACGTGGGGTACGACGATAACCCAAAATTAAATGCTATTCAATTCAAAGGAGCGTACAGGCGTTGCATGAACCACTTGTCATTAAAGTCGACATTTACTGGAAATAGCATTCCTTTGGACAATTTCCCAATTTTAACTGTTTCATCTATGAAAGCTATAATTGCACCACTGAAATGAATGGTCACGAAGAGGAAGACCAGAGCATGAACCAGACGTCAACAGATACGTATCAGGACGAAAGGGATAAAGTTTATTCCAATAACTGTGCTCAATTATCGCATACTTTGGATAATCCAACCGAAAACGTCTTCGGACACCTGTTAGAAAACATAGAACTCATTGTTGGGTATATTGCTGGATGGGTAGCCAGAAGTTTATCGTAAAACATTAAGTGTGAAATTTGTAGGTATAAACAGTCTAGTGAGTAACGAAAAATTATATTTTCATAGGCTGATAGAATTAACAAATATGGGTGGACTTTATTTTCCTTCTCCTGACCTGTTTGAAGTATGCTTAGAAACCGAAAATAATATAAGACACTGTGATAGACCCCAATTTATGGCAAAAAGTGACTATAATTATGTTCCTATCCACAAAAACTCTAGCAAAGTTTGTAGGGAAAAGCACTTTTACTGTTTTAAACTTGCACTCTGTTGATCAACCGGCCACATTAAATCATAGATTGCATCTTATTCGAGCCATCATTAAGAAATATATAAATGTCAGAATGCATCACGAGTCTATCACAGAAAACACGGGGAGAGGAACTGAGAGACAAAAATTTAAAAATATCGTTTTATTCAAAGGACAGTAATTTTGCTATGTTTTTCACATGCATACTTATGCAAACTATTTCGTATTTTATAATATCTTTTAAATATTCTAATACCTACCTAACCTAACCTACCTACCTACCTACCTAATTAATATAATATTAGGTTAATTACAATTTTAAATAAAGCTGATTGAGACTCACTAAAGAACATGGGTCTGAACGTACCCAGTTTGTAGCAAGTTGAAATTGATACCATTCGAAAGGTCTTTGAAAACGTAGATATTTTTTGTATGGGAGCAACTTTGTAACTTATGTAGGAAAAAAGATATTCGATGTTGAAAATACCGAAAATCCTTAGTAAAATCGACCCACGCACGTTCAATTTTTTTTGATTTTATCCATTAGGTGGGTAGTTCGAACTATTTTGTGCTAGCGTCGGTGTGTCGTCAGTAGTTAGTACCTGTTAGGAACTGATTTTGAGCGCGCGCGCATATCTTAGTTTATTTTATTCTTACTTTTATTTACAACCTCGGCTTTCACAACGGACTTCAGTATATTACTTAACGATTGGATTATTATTATTACTCATCTGCTTCAAAAAAATGGAAGGTGAACGCCGTATACAGTGTTTTACATGTACAAGATCAGTAATTCGTAACCGAAACCGGCATATACTGACGCGAACCTATTTGGAAGACAATCCAAGCTTCACAGAGTATGTGATGGCACGGATTAACAGAAATGAGGTTCGGTGTTACGGTGTCTTTTTGTTCACTCTTTATTAAGTTATTTATTGTTTTAGTTACTTGAGGATTTGGTTTTTCTTTTAGATGGCCTTCAGGCTATGTGTCATCGTTGTTGGGTAGCTGGAAGACGACAGCAAGTTAGGTTCGAACAAGAACAAAACCAGGAACTTGCAAACCCAGAGCACCCAACGTCTGTTCCAACTTATAGAAGGGTTGCAAATACGGCGCGTCACTGTTTATTTCATGGGTGCATCAATCAAGAACTTCACAGAGTGTCCAGGTTTATAAAAGTATTCTTGTTGGTTAATCATAGCGTGTACGTTCCTGAACATGCACGCGTTTGTACACATCACATCAACACAGAAGATTGGAGCTCCCTGTATGATAATGGAGAGACAATATTCACACCAGACCATCTCAAAGATATGATTGATACGTTACGAGATGCATATAAACATAAGACTAATATAGATTTTGACAATGTAAACAACATTTTACCAGAGGATCTATATTACCTAACTGGCTTAACACACCAACAATTCGAAATCTTTTTGAATGAAACACCGTCTCTTTTAAATCAATGTAGAAGACCAAAAACTGCACTAAGAATATATTTATTAAAACAACGGTCTGGTGAACCAAATACACGTATAGCCTCCCAAATAGGTGTATCTCGTAAAACGATCGGTATTTTGCTTAAAACTGCTAGAAACTGCTTGACCCAAGACTTTGTTGTTCGCCATTTGGGTTACAATCATATAAGTCGGGATGAAATTATAGGTCACAGCCTTGCAGTACCATCATCAATATATTCCAACCCTATAAACCCAGTGGCTATAGCTATTTGTGATGGTTCGTATATATACGTACAGAAAAGTAAAAACTTTTTATTTCAAAAAAAGTCTTACAGCTTACACAAGTATAAAAACTTGTTAAAACCCTTTGTGATTACTTGCCCAGATGGCTATATTATAGATATACTCGTATGTGGACCATACGCTGCAACAAAGACAGATGCCCAAATCATGACTGAGATTATGAATGATCAAACGTCCCCAGTGCATATAACGTTACAAACAGATGACGTTTTTATATTAGATCGAGGTTTTAGAGACTCTATACCAGATATAGAAAGTGCTGGCTATGTTGCCCATATGCCACCAAGTAAAGATAGGCATGCCACACAGCTTACAGATATTCAAGCCAATAAATCTCGAGAAATCACCATAGTGCTCAACGCACTATGGTCATTGAAGTAATAAACGGATGGTTCAAAAGGGACTACAAAATATTTAGGCATACAGTTATCAATAAAACACTCCCTCACTTATTTGAAGACTTCCGTATTGCGGGAGCCCTTATAAATGCATTTAGGCAGCGTCTGACAGATAATGAGCATGCCCACGCTTTTATCAATATAATAGCGCAAAGAAGAAGTGAACCCAACAGACTGAGCAATTATGTAGTCGCAGAACATATGAACAGACAGCGGGCGGTGTTCACAACAATGACGGCTACGTCAATACCATTTCTACAATTGACAGAAGACGTCATTCTACTCAGTTTGGGCACATAGGTACCAGCTCGCTAGATCATAATATGTTGCCGAGCATTTGCGAGGTGGAGATGGTATATATAATATTGAGGTATCTTCGAGCCGTAGCCCTAGTATGTCGCAGCATGGGCTAGTAACCGAAAACTGCTCGTTAATTAGAGGCCGCATATTATCGAGGCACGTGTCGAATAAAATATATTACACATATATTTAAATCAAGGTTAATGTCCAGGGCAGAGAAGCCATCGAAGCGTAGGTATTATTGCTCCTGCATGACGGGTATGAGAACTCTAGGTGCTTGTGCCCATACTATTAGCATAATATGGTACTTAGGTGTTGGCAGGGGCACCTAGATAACTTCGTAGGTCCGGCAAGTGCCTGGGATGATATAATCATTGAAAGTAAAAATACAATTTAATAAAACTGTGCTATTTAAGATTGATAGTTCTTATTTAATATTTTTTCTGTACCAAAAACCAACGATAGGAAGCTATATCGCTCTCTAAAGACAGAAAAAATGACTGGTTACCTATTTATTTAGTCCAAAAAGCAGAAAAAGTGCGATTATTGGCAATTAAAAATGTTACAAAGAAGTTATCATAACTTCGGTCTTTCATTCATTCGTTCACTTATTTTCGAGTTACTCAATTAGGCCTCTTCTAAATTACACCTAGTCTAAAATGCTACAAAGTGGGTACGGGTTCCATACAAAATTACCCATTGTTCTTTGTTTTAATTACGAAAAAAACGCTTACGCTCTAACAAGGTTACGTCGAAAATTTGTGGGATGCGCGTACGGGATGCGGCAGTCACGTAGTTCGAATGAGTTATTACAGATGTCGCTATTTTTTGTTTATAGTGGTTATAAGAAAATTGTTCAGTTAGGCGCATCTACCATCTATATTAGGTACTATACTCTTTGGGCGCATCCTTCCTTTTGAAATCATTGCATGGTGTCTATAATTAATAAATTTATTGTCTAGTGTATATAATATGTATTTCTATGATAGGAATTAGTTAATATAAATAGGTTAGTTATTTACTGATATCGTTATCAGTTGCTTTGCTTCCCGACAGTGTGTCCGACAGTTGGGAATCTTGGGATTAAAAAAAAAAGAAAAAGTAATAATAAGGACTTGACACTCGGCTCTTACAAAATAACATAGAATGAAAGTTACTTGGACTTGACTGAAGATTTTGTGGAATAACAAATCTTAAACATGGATTTTATTTAAATAAACTGAAGACTTGTAATGGATTAACTTTACATGGAAAATAAGAAACTGGTGATCTTACCAGAATACCTTTGGATAAATACTCATAACTGGAATTGGAATTACTTAAGGATAAATATAAAACTTTTTAATTTTATTGGATTTTCCTATACCTATTATGGAATTATGTACTGATGAATTGAACTGGATCTACCCTACCCAAGAAAAATGCTATCTGGTGACTAGGCAGCTTGGTCTCAGATCTTAGCCTGTTCCAACAGGAACGAACTAAAGAAAACTACCTATCTGTGGTAGCCATAGATATCATAGACATATAAATAGGTAAATAGTTTCTCTCATAGATATAGAATCCCCTAGATAAAACTTGCGAGCACGTTGCGTCTCCTTTTCTCAAAAGCAAAGTGTCATGTGCCTGAAAGAGAAAAGTATAGTGTCCATAGTGCGTCGAAAATTATAGAATGTCGCCAGTTTGACTATACAATTCTACTTATTGATATATCAATGCATAGTGATGTGTATTTTCTGTCGACTATCGAAAATATGCCAGTCGCCACATAAAACCAAAAAATGGTACATCTTTCATTTTGAAATAATAATGATTCAAAATTTCTTGAAAGATATTATTTGTCTTCATTTGTTTTTACCGACTTTATATTTTTGTTTGCCTATAAAACTCTTGTGTTAGGATTATAAACTAAAAATATTTATTTATTTCTATATAAAAGCGTTATTTAAAAATTTACCTGCTAATAAGTAAAGAAAATTAATAAACGAAACAATATCTATACTAATATTATAAAGAGGTAATGTTTGTAGAGGGTAATCTCTGGATCTACTGAAGCGATTTTGAAAATTTTTTACCAATAGAAAGCTACGATACTTGTAAGTAATCCTAATATATAAAATTCAACCGTTACTGAGTGACTGACAGACAACGCACTCCCGAAACAACTGGTCGTAGAAAGCTAAAATTTGGCATATAGGTTCTTAAGAGCACTAAGGCAGGATTTTCTAAAATTCTTACGGGAATTGTAAAAACGGGATACGCGCGTACGAAGTCGCGGGTACAAGCTAGTCCTTATCCTTACTTTCTTACTAATATTTTAAATGCGAAAGTAACTGTCTGTCTGTCACTCTGTCATCTGTCTCTTTCACGCCGAAGCTACTGAACCGATTTAAATGAAATTTGGTACACAGATAGTCTGACAGGTAGCATGAGAGAGGACATTGGCTTCTTTTTATCCCAGGAGTATGCTCTCTAGGGACCACGCGGTAGGAACTACCGGGGCAGCTAGTTTCTAATAAACAGTAGGCAACTCGTAAGTTTTACAGAAGCTGACAGTGTTTAGTGTCTAATTTTGTTTTTTTTTTGGAGAACCCTTATTGCGTAAGTAAATTCAGCAAGGCAGAGTATGAACAATCGACCGATCTCATGCGAGATGAAAGACGCGATTTGGATATGTGATTGTTTTATTATTCATACTCTTTGCATTTTACCTTGCCGATTCCACCTGTGGTGATCTTTTAAAAGGCCGGTCGTAATGTGGGGTTCGTATACATGTATGGCGGACTTAGTCTTAGTAAAGACACAAAGTACTATAGAATTGGTATTTAATCGGATTAGATAGTATAAAACACATAATTACGGTTATATTAAACAATACAAATACATACTCATGCGCTCGTTATTGAGTTTACTATAATTTGCCATAAAATAGTTCAAGGTGTACATGAATTTTACTTTTGACAAATAAAAAATGTTTTTCACTTTACAAACAACACACTATATTGAACCAAGAGGTCAACCTCATCATATCGAGATGATTTTCGATGAGACCTAGGTGTGCGACAGGGTCCTCTCTTATAGGTCTTTTTGTAGGTTTCGAGCAAACTCTTCGCCAATGATCTGCGAAACTGCTTTTCTCTATTTATAAGCTTCCTCTTTAACGATAATTTCTGGAATAAAGCAAAATGGATGTCAGGTTGGTTTATGAAGATTCCATACAACTTTAGCATTTCCTTAACATAAAAAGGTAAAAAGGATCTTTTACCACTACTATTTATAAAACATCTTAAAAGAAAAATTCAAAAAAAATTAAAAGTTTGATTGATTGATGATTTTGGGTTAAGGTGAATGCTCCAGGGTAGCCCGCGAAATTCAAATATTTTTATGTTTTTTTCAATTTGCCGGTCAGTGTGAAGCTGTATGTGGACCAAATGCGAACCGCGACCGTAACGCGTATTTATCTAAAGAATTATAACCATTTTAATCATCAATATAGCCCTCTAAGTTCATGTAGTTCGAAAGAATGATTATTTCTGAAATATTCATTCTTTCGTCCACATACAGCTTCACACTGACCGGCAAGTTGCAAAAATCATAAAAATATTTGAATTTCGCGGGCTACCCTGGAGCATCCACCTTAATATACTACTCTGTCAATAAAGTACCGGGAAAAGATCAATAATACACAAAATGTCTGTTATTCATCCAAATTTATTTTATCACCTTCAAAGTATGCTCCTTTAGAAACGATACACTTGCGCCAACGAATAATCCATTCATCAAAACATTTTTTAAACGCTGCTTCCGGAATTGAGTTCAGTTCTCGCCGCGAATTCTCCTTTATGTCTTCTATCGATTGAAAACGGGTGCCACGAAGTGGTAATTTGAGTTTAGGAAAAAGAAAAAGTCAGCAGGAGCCATATCTGGTGAATATGGTGGTTGCTGGATGGTATTTGTTGAGTGTTTGGTTAAAAATTCGCTCACAATGATAGCCTTGTGCGAAGGCGCATTGTCGTGGTGCAAAATCCAATAATTTTCTTTCCACAAATCTGGCCTTTTTCGTCGAATTTGCTCTCTTAAACGCCGCATAACGCTCAAATAATATTCTTTATTTACCGTTAGACCTTCCGGTAAGAATTCAGAGTGCACAACACCGCGATAGTCAAAGAAAACAGTCAACATGACTTTGACTTTTGATCGACTTTGGCGTGGTTTTTTCGGTTTCGGTTCAGTTGGAAGGCGCCACTCCGAAGCTTGTTGACTAGTTTGCATGTCAAACTCGTAAACCCACGTCTCGTCACCAGTAACAATGCGTTTCATGAATGTTGGGTCCGAACTGACTCGTTCTAGCATGTCCTCAGCGACTTTCATGCGATTGAGTTTTTGGAGAAAATTCAGATCTTTTGGGACTAGCCGAGCAGCAACATGTTTCATACCCAAATGATTAGTTAAAATGGTACGGATCGACTCGTGAGATACAGAAAGTTCGGCGGCTATCTCTCTCAGAGTTGAATGGGGATTTTCAGTCACTATATTTCCTTCACTTTTGCGATGTTAACTTCAGTTGCAGACGTTGACGGCCTACCAGAGCGAGGCAAATCTTCCATCACATCTCGACCGCTTTTGAACGCTTTGAACCACTCATAAGCACGAGTTTTTAATAAAGTCGATTCACCGTAAGCCTTCTGTATTATTTTCAGTGACTCCGAACACGAAATTCCATTGGCGATGCAAAATTTAAGACAAACTCTTTGTTCGATATTTTTGTCCATTATGAAATTCGCAATACACACTATATATGATATTACTAAAACCAGCACTGTATTTAATATAAATAACAGATGCAACTCAAACTCCGCGCCAAAATGGAAAACAGTTGTGCCAATCTAACAACTACAAAAAAAACAAAAATTTGAATTTGGAACCATAAACAAATCATCCATTCCCGATACTTTTTTGACTGAATGTATGTACATACTTACTGGTTGGCAAGATGCTGGCTGTTTTGGAAATATTAATGGCACTACGTGCGATTGTTATATGTGTTAGCCTCCAATTATCGTCTTTGCACAAATTTTTATCCATTTACTTTTATTATCATTATCTGCAGGAAACCTGTAAAAATAACAAAGAATAAATCATTATAATAGTTTAGTAGAAGTAAGTAATAATAGTAATACTTAAGTAAAAGGTTATGGACAAATATAATGCAATATTGTTTTTGGAAAAGTAGGATTTTTCGTTAATTCCTTCTTTTGGCATGCTATAATATTCTGTAATCTTTTATCACTGAGACCAAAGCTGAGTCCAATTACTAGGTTCAGCATCGCACAATCAGAACGAAAAATTCAGTTTGAATTTCCAAAATCTGACCACTTACATTGTTTTTATTTCATTGTACGTATTATAAACGAACTAGAATATGTATGTGATTATACTTTTACTCTATCGATAAAACATCTAAGAAGCCACATCCTTATGAAGTACATGATATGTCAAAACGGTTCAATATTTTTTTTTTTTTATTTCTAAATTGGAAACTGACAATAACGTAGAAGCAGTATTATCTTTATGTTCATATTAATGGAGATCTGACTTTAGTGACTTTTCTGCTCAAAATGTGTTTTAGCAATAAGTTATGATTGGATTTACTTACCGGTGAAATTATACTTTTGCAATATTTTCTTTAAAAACACCATTTCTATTCGAATAACCGGGTGCAGTACATGCCATTGTTCATGGCAAAACGAAAAACACACAAACCACAATATTTTTCACAATTTGACCATATATTTGATAAAATTGGTAGACTAATGTGTTCACCAGCTGGTTAACAAACATAATGGCGATTCTCGGCTTGTGGCGCGCGGCATTTCAAGACGGTCGGGAATGCTATTGCTATCTCTTTTTGTCACATGAAATGTTTCCATTGAAAATGTTGAGTACAAGATAGGTTACTATATACATTCTAATATAGGTCATGTATAGAATCCCTAGATCCACAGACTACATAGAGATAGAGATAGATCTTATGTGGTCTGTGGTAGCCACCATAGATATAGACACGTTTTTTGTTGAATTCAATTTTTTGAGCATCGAATGCAATAATTTGATTTTTTTAAATAAGAAAGTACCTATTTTACGATACTCTAATAAGAATAATTTGACAATTTAGTCTGTTTAGTTCAAAGCAGTTCACAGAAACAAACAATTAAAAAACCATAAATTGTCTATTTGCGCTTTGTATGCCATCTTACGGACTTGAGTGCACTAATGTGACACTTATTTCCAGGAACGGTGTAATAGATAGCGCTAGTATCTTTCTAATATCAAGCCTGCTACGTTATTGTTCCCATACAGTAACTTTTAGATAATAAGCAATTAGGCAAAAGTTAGCAAGCAGGCATATAAATGAATAATACAGTGATAATTGCGCTGGGTAAATTTCAACATTAAAACTTCGCGGTGGCGCGCATAACCATGTTTGCCACGCCTGGAATACTGATGAAAAGTAAAAGACCGTGACACTGTAGTGCTGGAAGTGGTGGTATTTAGTTCGAAATCTGGAAATAACACGATTGCAGTGATTGTACACGACTACGGTACGTATTTTACACTATGTCTGCAGTTAGATACATTGTTTGTTTTATAAATTGTTAAACGACAAGTTTGTTTTGCAGTTCATGAGTAACAATAATGAACAAAATGGCCGCCAGCCGCCTTTGCCGCAACAGACGGCATCTACGGCGACGGCGGTAATCCTCAAAAATATTAAGTCATCGGCACCAACGGACCCGCGTATTAGAAGTGCCACTGTGACAGTTACCGAGCAGCAAACAAAGAAATGTCGTGATTTTGTGTGGGGTATTTGTACTAAAGGCGCTCAATGCAAATTTCGTCACGAATTGGACGTAGAATCTATGAAAGACATTTTAAAGTTTTGCCACGATTTTCAAAACAGAACGGGTTGTACAAGGCCTGATTGTACATATTTACACACATCAAGAGAGGAGGAAAACTTGTTTTTGACTACTGGTCAGATACCTAGAGCTCTGGCTGAAAGATATGCTGCAATGTCTTCTTCCCAAATGAACATGTACGTGAATGAGTACTTAGTGCAAGCCCCACCGCCGCCTCCGCCGCCGCCGCCTCCGCCGCCGAGTACGGCTGCTCCACCGCCACCACTTCCAGCCCCACTGCCTGCCCCTCTGCCTGCGCTGCTAGCACCGCCGCCTCCGCCGCCGCCACCGCCGCCACCAACTACTACATCTGCGCCAGTCAGGATGACATCATCCTTATTCTCAGGTATTTCCATAATTTTACTCACATGGATGCCACACCTAGAAAAACTACTTTCTTTTGTAAGTTTGATCCAGATTGTTACCCAAGCAAAGTGAAATCATGTTGTTAACACTCCATTGCACCCAAGTAGCATATGTGTACCGCAGCCACTATTGCTTAGTATTTTTCTAAAATAATGGCTATGATCCTATCTGTCCTCAGTTTGGTGCTTATAAGCCAAAAAGACTTTAACATCTGACAATGAATCGGCTCCAACATTATGAATCAGTAGAAATGAGGCATAACATATATGTATTAGGTAGTAATGATGATGAGGATATTGACAAATCCTGAAAACTAACAAAGCCATGACCAATCAACCAGAGCAGCAAGTTTCGTATGAAATGACAAAGCTTTGACAAACCGCAATAAACTTTTAAAATCTCTGTATCCAATGTTAAGATTGAATTATTATGATATTGTCACATTTATGGCAAACTTGCAAATCTAATTTTTAATTAAAAGGATATTTAATGAAAAACTATATCTAATGTGTTTTCTGAATGGAACAATTTGAATTCTGTAACAGTCAAGAGATTAAAAATAGTAAATTTTCCACATTCTGTAGTACCACATTAGATAGTTTTTAATCAAAATAATAACGAGTTCACGAAAACTGGATTCGTAAGATTGCCGTGGATGTGACCATAGGCACATTATGTTGGAAAATATTCAAAAACTATGTTCCTGTTTAGTCACATTTTTGTATGAAGTGTTAACAAGTTTTTAGCTAATGGGTTGAGATGGAAGCTCCTGCACTGGGCAAATAAATACCAGTCACCTTCAATAACTTGTACATTTAACTAACTTTTTGTGGGTTTATTGGTATGATCATAACTATCTTACTGATAGAGTAGCATTACCACCGCGACAACTTTGGTTACGTAGATTTAGTACTTTCTTTTTGCAATTTAAACTCTTTTTTTAACAATCCCTGTATAGGGTAGGTAATTCACGAAAAAAAAAAAATTACCGTCAAAAATACAATCTATAGGATTGCTTAAGAAATAAAATTCTCCCAAACAAACTTAAACACCCCATAAATCGACTCTGGGGGTAATTGCGAAAAACCAATAATTAATGACTATCTTTATTATTGATCTGAATAATTTAAAGTGGAATGTACATGTACATAATCAACGTTAATAATTATAAAACCTTTTAAATGGATAAGGTTTATTCAATATCATTGTGCAGGATGCCCACACATATAAACAAACTACGAGGGTGGATTGTAATACTTGAACTATTTTAATGTAACTGACCTCATTCGATTAGTTAACTCTCTGGTTGTCAAATTGTAAAATTCTATAGCAAAAGCATTAACTATATTTAAATTAGACTGAATTTTGTGAGCCTTTGTGCAGCGTTTTTAAAGAATGGAGAAAATTGAGCAATGTGCGGTCATCAAATACTTATTTTAAATAAAATTAACTCCAAAAGAGATTCACGAAGATATGTCAACAACATTGGAGGAATCTGCTCCGTCGTATATGACTGAAAAAGTGGGTTGCTAAATTTAAACGCAGACAAGAGAGTATTGAAGATGAACAACTGAAGAAAACATTGGGAAAATCTGTGATCTGCTATTGACTGATCGGAGATTGACCATCAGGGAGATTGCAGACACTATTGGCATCTCGTATGAACAAACACAAAACATCATAGTCAATGAACTTGGATTTTCTAAGGTTTCTGTGCGGTGTGTACCCAGATAGCTTTCAGTCGAACAAAAACGAATACGCCTCACGATTTCTCGCGACTGTTTGGAAATGTTTGAGGCTGATCCACAAGATTTTTTGGCCAGATTTGTAACAATGGATGAAACTTGGGTAAACCACTACACCCCAGAGTCAAAACAGCAATCCAAGCAGTGGAACAAACCTGATGAACCAACTCCAAAAAAAGCCAAAACAATTTTGTCAGCTGGCAAGGTGATTGTACTGGACGGGCGTGATCGACTGGAACGGGGGTGTGATGGGGTAGGTCTATCCTTCTTCTACTCCTCCGATGTGAACTGTGACCAACCGACTGCGTCCAGCCGCGCTGACGTCCTGTACCGGGATCTGAGGGTCTCCGTACCACACGTACAACATTCTTCTATTTTGCCAATTACTTGCTGTCTTCGGGGTAGATTGAGGTGCAGGATGAATGCTTACCAGGGTTAAATAATAGGCAGGAATTTGACAACACTGCAGCTAATGGTTTAAGGGCAAATTCGCGAGTACTGTGATTCTATTTATAGTTTCTATATTTCTTCTGCCAGTGACTACCAATTTGCTATTTTTACCAGTTTACTAAGGTATGAGGTTACTTTACTGTAACGAGGCCCAAAAACCACTGTTTCGGTTTATTTTAACTGTTAATTTTAACTATGGTTCTATTACATTCCTGGCTATATCTAGGTCTATTCTAGGTCTGGATAGGGGTTGATGCACCTCTCTGTAAATCCCCCGAAATTCCCCGTCGAACGGGGTGTAAACCAACCCTTCAACCCTGCCCACTAGTGGGCTTGTTGCATTTAACTGTCGAAACTGTTTACAAGTGTGAACTTGTTTACTATTAAGGGTTGATTTCCCGAAAAACTGTGCCCCATGGGTTTTCAAACTATCTGTATTAGGGTAGGTGCATCATCCCTCTATCCAGATACTGTAGGTCAGGAACCCGGAAGGGGAAAAAATATCTGTGATTTTACATTTTTACAATTTGCGGCTTTATGCCTTGCCTGACCATAAAGATGTGTACATATCTGGATAGGGCTCAGTGCCAGGTTTCCAGTGCCTATTGTTTAAAACCTATATACCTAGATTTTCTGTATGTTTAGTAACTGAAGGTGTTTGTAAATGGTGGTTTTCTCTATCCACCCTACTACTTTTGAGTAACTGTCCTGTGTAGGTATGTGTGAAATTTTTATTACCTGTGTACCTTCGTTACTGTTGATTTCCATCAACCAATCAAAACACGCCTTTTGGGTGCTATCAGGAATGTGTAGGGGAAATGTGTAACCTATCTATTTAGTTTTAATGAAAATAAGTTTTCCCCAGAACATCTTTTACGTGTTTGGGGAAAAACGACAAAATATACGTTTTTAATTAATTACATAGCTTATGAACTATGACTATGCGAGTACATAAGCTCCTAAGTTTTAGTACATAGGCTTACGACTATAGGTACATGGGCGCTATCTATGCGAGTTATACAATGCTAAATGCTTCGCCGCGAACATAAACAATGACTATGTGAGTACATAAGCTCCTAAGTTTTAAGTACATAGGCTTACGACTATAGGTACATGGGCGCTGTCTATGCGAGTTATACAATGCTAAATGCTTCGCCGCGAACATAAACTATGACTATGTGAGTACATAAGCTCCTAAGTTTTAAGTACATAGGCTTACGACTATAGGTACATGGGCGCTGTCTATGCGAGTTATACAATGCTAAATGCTTCGTCGCGAACAGTGATGGCGTCAGTTTTTTGGGATGCTAAGGGTGTCATCATGGTGGACTACCTTGCAAAAGGTGAAACTATAAACTCGTCTTATTACTGCACCCTCTTACGTCGCTTGCGTGAAACAATCAAAGAGAAAAGGCCAGGATTACTCAGCAAAAAAGTGTTGTTCCATCAGGATAATGCACGCGTTCACACGTCTGTTGAATCTATGGCTCAAATTCGTAATTGTTGCTTTGAATTACTGCCCCATCCCGCCTATTCCCCTTACTTGTCACCTTCAGACTTTCATTTATTCCCAAATCTAAAAAAACACCTTGGAGGTCAAAATTTTTCATCAAATGAGGAGGTTGAAGCTGCGGTGGGTGACTTTTTTGAAGGCCTTGAAGAAACTTTGTTTATAACCGGCATACAGGCGTTGGAAACCAGATGGAAGAAGTGCTGAGTTAAGTGGAGATTATGTGGAAAAATAATATTACTTTTGCTTATATTTTATATTGTTTTCTTGCTGAGGCCGCAAATTTTTCAATCCACCCTCGTAGTTGACCCGCGCAACTTCGTGTGTCACAATTTTCACTACTGCTCCACTCCTATTGGTCTTAGCGTGATGATATAGCCTTCCTCGATAAATGGGCTATCTAACACTGAAATAATTTTTCAAATCAGAGCAGAAGTTCCTGAGATTAGCGTGTTCAAGTAAACAAACAAACAAACTCTTCAGCTTTATATTGTCGAAACCGGTCAAGAGCTAGTTAGACTCGCGCACCGAGGGTTTCGTACCATCATATAAAACATGAATGACAGGCGAACAAACAGCAGAGGCTTAGTAGTAGGGTTCCGTTAGTAACCCTTTAGGTATGGAACCCAAAAAAAGCAAAAAAATAATGAGAATGTGCATAAAGCGTTCTTTCATATGACACCACTTAAATTTTTTAAAACCCCTCAGTTGCTGTTGCAAGAAAAAGTTCTACGTTTTTATTTCTTTTATATTAGCAAAATAGGCCCTTTCTGAAATAAAAAATGTTTGAGAATGTGCAAATAGTGTTCTTTCTTATGATACCACTTCATTCTTTCATATTTGCAAATAGTTGAATAAACATCATCATCTAAAACTATTTCAAGTTGACAGTATTAGTAGTTCTTGAGGTACCCAGCTGGGACAGACGTACAAACTTAGTCTCACCATATGGGTTCCTTTTTACCACTTCATTCTTTCATATTTGCAAATAGTTGAATAAACATCATCATCTAAAACTATTTCAAGTTGACAGTATTAGTAGTTCTTGAGGTACCCAACTGGGACAGACGTGCAAACTTAGTCTCACCATATGGGTTCCTTTTTTCATTTTGATTGGAACCCTAAAAAATAAAGAAAAAAAAGTGAATGAAGCACTGGTTAAAGGAACATTGTATTCTCAGTCATTCAATTTATTGGAAATATTTATTTATTATATTTAAACAGCTGACCCGCGCAACTCCGCCTCAATTTTCATTACTGCTCCGCTCCTATTGACCTTAGCGTGATGATATATAGCCTTCCTCGATAAATGAGCTATCTAACACTGAAAGAATTTTCAAATTGGCTCAGTAGTTCCTAAGATTAACACGTTCAAGCAACCAAACAAACAAACTCTTCAGCTTTATATACTAGTATAGACTAGTTGACCCGCGCAACTTCATCTGCTCCGCTCCTATTGGTCTTAGCCTTCCTCGATAAACTGAAAGAATTTTGGGTTTGAGGAAAATCGCTACCGGGAAGACTTCTGTCTTGACTTTGACTAGAGTATTTTTATGCCCATCATAACTTTTAAAGGAAAGGTCCGATTTGAATAATTTAAAGTGTAACTTACTTGTACAATTCCATTTTACCCGGATTTGAAGCTAAATCAATTGATGAAGACGTGTCCTCCATCGCTTCGAAAACCGGAAATAATCATAGAGTGGCTCCAATCAAAGCAGCTGCTCGCATTCGCCGTCAGACCTTATCAATCCGAAGTAAAGTCGTCGATCGATCCTGGCTACTTTACCGGCGGGAGTCAGTACCAGGCTCTCGCAGCCCGAACACCTGAACACTGAGCCTATGGATACCACGCTGTTAGTGAGTACCGCTGCCTCCTGGCAGCCGAACCTCGCGACTGAGCACTCATAGCTCAGAACATTCTACAGAACGACACGCTGACCAAGAGGGAAGCCCTCAGAATAGTAACGTCACTTTTTGACCCATTGGGACTTGTATCGCCGGTCACCATCAGAGCCAAGCAAATACTGCAAGAAGTTTGGCGTCGTGGAAAAACATAGGACGAAGCCCTGGGTCCCAAGTCTGCTATTTTTTATAAATTCGTCATTCCAACACGATCCCATTGTTATTTTGCTAAAAGTTCGTAATCTGCTAATTCATAATGGTCGATCACTGGTCGGTCAATGGTCTCGTAGTAGAATCGTGGTAGAAAGACATTTTCGTAGTTCCATTATTAAAAACCCGTTAGTAGACATGATTTTCGAAAAACTACTACTAAACTTTTCAATGAAGTGTCAGTGGTTGACCGTTGGAAAGTCATAATGACGCTTTTAAATTAGTAAATTACCAAACTTATCAAAATCAACAATTATGAAATCAATGATAGACTATTCTGACACTATTTTAGCTTCATATAGCCAATATTTTGGCTACTGACCAAATTGAACCCAGCAAACGACGCTTACTAGAGATGTACCAGAGAACTACGATCAAGATCATCGTTGGTTCAACGGCCCAGAATTTCTTCTTGGCCCTCCGGAAACTTGGGCCAGCTGACGAAAAGAATCCTGTCATAATCACAGGGGAAGAATCTGTAACTTGACCAACAAGAACGTACTCTCGAATCGGCGAAGCAATCATCATCTGCCTAGCCTTTTCCCAACTATATTGGGGTCGACTTCCAGTTAAACCGGATTTAGCTGAATACCAGTATTTTATGCAGAGCGGCTGCCTACCAGACCTCCACAACCCAGTAACTGGGTAACACGGTTACCCAGTTACCGTGCTTTCCTAGGCACGGAGGAAACTTGGTATGTTTAGATGGTCACCCATTCTCAGACCAACCTTGGCAAGCGTTGTTTAACCTTGAAGATCGACCCATGCAGCTGTTATTATTTAGCCACGAGCTTCTCAATTCGAATCGGCGAAGCAATACCAGACGTCAATAGTTTCTCAGGCTGGGAGAGATACAGCACGAATCCTGCAGTTTCTGCACCTCTGTCGCCAATCGAGGCAGAACATCAACTACAAAAGAACCAAAAGGAACAGCAGCGACGATCCTGATTGGAGAAAGAACAAACGAACATTGCCAGTCAAAGCGCAAACATTTACTGGCCTCTCACAGCTGAATTTCTTTGTAACGCCGAGAGTCGGATCCTTGGAGCTTCGCAAGAACAATCCTTCCAGGAAGAAATACAAGCTCTGAAGAACCCTTTGCCACGAAACAGTCGTCTGCACGCGCTAAGCTTAGAACTCATAGGGGGAGAGATTCGCCTGAAGAGCAGAATAACCGTCATGACAGACATCGCATAGAATCTGAAGAAACCGATGGTTCTTGTTAGAGATCACTTTACGACCCGATTGATGATCGAACATGTCCACCGTCAGTGCGTCACGCATGCACCGAGGTGACTGCAATGCCGCCAGCAGCAATGGGTACTCTGTCTACGACCTACGGTCATGAAAATTGTCAGTAAGTGCCTACGATGTCGCGTAAAGGCAGCCTCTACACCGCAACCGATAACTGGGGATCTCCCTTCCTGTCGCCTAGCTCACCATCAGAGGCCATTCAGTCGGATTGGACTATTTCGGGTCACTGACCATAGTGACCATCACACGTCGCCCTGTTCACCTGTCTCACGACGCGAGCCATTCGTCTTGAACTTGTGGTATCGCTCAACACGGATTCGGCGATCATGGCATTGCGCCGAATGATAGCGCGTCGAGGCTGTCCAACACAGCTGTGGTCCGACAATGGGACCAATTTTCACGGCGCTGAGAAGGAACTACGGACCGCCATCTTCGCAGCTACAGTGGAAGAAGCCTCCAAGAAGATAATCGACTGGCGATTCATCCCACCTGGTGCTCCTTTCATGGAAGGCGCATGGTGAGATCCGTTATAAAAGCACTTGCCGCCACTTTGAACGAGCGTTTCCCGTTTCAAGTTCTACTCATCGAAGCCGAACATACAGTGAACAGCCTTTGACTTAGCGTCGTGTCCGTGAACCCTGAAGATTCAGAAGCTCTAGCTGACACCTACAACTTGGGTGGTCCGGGTCGCATCGCGGCACCAAGGGGACTTCAACAACAATGACCTGCATCTATGAGCAAGTTGGCGCGCATTCCAAAGACTCGCCGATATATTTTGGCCTAGATGGCTTAAAGAATACCTCCCAGAACTACGGAACCGCAGAGAACCGCACACCAAGGGCACGATTCCTGAAATCAGTGACCTAGTACTCATCGTGGACGGCTACCTTCCAAGAAACATGTGGATCAGAGGACGCATCTGTGCTACGTTTCCCAGCCCAAATGGAGTTGTGCGCACGGTGGACGTTGACCACTAAAGGAGGAACCCTACGACGTCCAGTGAAGAAGAAAGTCGTGCTACCGATTGAAAGCGGCGATCCTGCACTATCTACGAATGCGACGTCAGCGGCGGGCGTCGCACGGTGGGAGGAATGTGCAGGACGCCCAAACATATTATTAACAAATAGACAGTAGCATAGCTAACTCATTTGTACATAGATTCCTTTAAATTGCTGGTTTTGATCATGGAAATAATTGTTTCATAGGTAGGTATAAGTAGTAATAAATTTATTGTTTGTATTCTAATTCGTAAGCACACACGATCGCATTCCACTCTCGACAAGCCAGGAACCTGTCGAAACCTGTGGAAAATTGATCTGCGTGCGGAGCGCTCTGATGGGTCCATCGAGTTTTGGGCGCGATCGTGAATTATTGTGATTGGTTACCTACGTTGGGACCCTTACGTTGGGACCCTACCACTACTTGCGCCTATTTGTTTTAGCATAAGTATAGTGTTCTTCACCCTCGTAAAATGACGAAACCTGTCGGTCTGTCACAATTAGTTTTCTTCAGATCTACTGGTCCGATTCTGTTGAAATTTTGTTCACATGGAATTCCGTGACCCGAACACGGATGCGTTACGTCAGTAAAGTAATTTTGAGTATGGGGTCACTTTTGGGGGTCAAACTAGAAAATTAAAAAAAAACTTTCTTTGAGGGTTTTTATGTTTTTTTTTTTCGTAATTTTAAAAGTAACTGTTGAATTTATTCAAGAATTTAGACAAAAATTACCTATTCCCCCCCCCTTATACCCGAAACTACCTAGCCTAAAATATTGAAAAAAAAAAATGCAGATCTTTACCTACAGATTACAGGAAAACCGGACAACAGAAAAAACACTTAAGACTTCTAAAGAAGTCCTTTAGAAGTCTAAAGTGTTTTTTCTGTTGGGAAATAAAATCCTAAAACACTGGCCAAGAGTAAGTCTAATACAAACTTACCAAGAGTCAGCTTAATACAGAGTAATGGATTGTAGACTCTTTGTTCACTTGAGCTGTGACACCAACTACCAACATAATACTGTGTTACTGCATCATCAACAGAATAAACACTATTTAGCGGTTGCCATGTTTTTATTATGATGTCTTAGATGCTTTATGTTACCAGAGCCCATGGGCCCACAGCATTACTTAAGTAAAAGTGGCAGTGTGGTAATAAGAATATTTTTTCTTTTACAGCTCCACCTCCCTTCAACAATCCAGCAATGTTTCCACTAAATCAGCCACCACCTCCTCTACCGCCCATGTAAGTAGTTATCAATTTATCAGGCTTGCACCAAATAGTATACTGGGTGAATTTTAAAGTTTGCCTTTAAGGTCAAATCCAAAACTGAGAAATATCGAAAACACTGAAAGGAGTCTCGAGCCCGATTTTGAAGAAAAGTAAAACTGAATCATTGGCTTTTTGAAAAATCGTTCCGTTCCAGGAAACAAACTAATTGATTTTGTTTTGAGTAGTTTTTTTTTTAAGTTTGGTTGAACAGTATTTTTCTTTCTATCAAAACTTGTTGACGTAAGAATGAATATTTCAGTATAGCCCTCTAAGTTCATGTAGTTCGAAAGAATGAATATTTCAAATAATCATTCTTTCGAACTACATGAACTTAGAGGGCTATATTGATGATTAAAATGGTTATAATTCTTTAGATAAATACGCGTTACGGTCGCAGATCGCATTTGGTCCACATACAGCTTCACACTGACCGGCAAATTGCAAAAAACATAAAAATATTTGAATTTCGCGGGCTACCCTGGAGCATCCACCTTAAAGAAAACACAAAACAAAGACTTTTTCTTGATAAAGTTAAATTTATAAAAATATATCAGCTTATGCTAGTGATCACAAACGATGTGTGTAGGTGATTTTTTTTTCTTAATCAACCAGTTCGATTCCTGGGTAGGAATAAAGATTTTTCAAAAATCCAATCATGCAGTTTTACTTTTCATCAAAATCGGGCCCGAGACTCCTTTAGTGTTTTCCGATATTCCTCATAGTTTCGGATATCCGAAACTATGAGGAATATCGAAAAACACAAAAAAAAAAATAGTTAATTATTAAATTTACCCTGTATATTTCAGATTGGCAAAAACTTTTTAACAACCAAATATAAACCTAACAATATGTCACTTTAGATTGCGGTTTAAAGTGAAAAACTTTTTATAAATTTGGATTTCTCTAAGTTTTTATGGAAGTTCTTCAGTAAACCCCTTATAGGGGATTACTTTACATTTGCCCAGCAGTTTAGGTCTTGTTTCCACTTGCAACAAGCTTGCCTGCAAGTTGCATTACATTGCATCCTACTGATGTATGATGTGATCTATTGCTTGATTATTTCCTACAATATACATAAAATTGGATGCGAGTTGCCTATACGTGAAAAAGCAGCTTAAGCCTATGTTTTGTCTGTCAGTGAATGAATGAATAAAGGACGTCTGACAAAATGGACCAAATAGTAAAGTAGCCGGCCAAAGAAAATTTCGTTTATATTATGATAGTACATGAATACCTAAACATTTTTTAATATGACGTCATTCCTCTAAGGTTGTTATCTGAGTCACTACATAAGTTTATAATATTTTATTTCAGCCAAAACTTAAAATATAGAATTTGTAAGTGAGAAACATAATTATGTCAAACGATACTTGTTATTGTGTAAGAGGCAGAGATGGAGTTTTAAATTGGTTTGATAGAGAAGAAGACGTTTTTATTTTGGATCGCGGCTTTAAAGATGCGATTTCTACGATGAATTCGTATGGCTACACAGTATCTAGGAAAAACACAATTGACTACCGAACAAGCGAACAAGTCTAGACATCACTGAAAGACCTCTTAAAACTGCAACGACTTGCCTGTGTGGCAATCACTAGCAGTATGAGAACTGCGGCCCTGCAGGCCATGCTGGGCCTGCCACTACTACACCATATAGTGCGAGCGGTAGCGGCCCTAGCGGAGTTCAGGTTTAGCGTATCTAGCACCTTAGGAACGGACTCTAGAATCAAGCACACGCGCATCATGGAAGATGCTGTTAAACGGCAACCCATAATGACATCAACCAACGACTGACTGCTCAAAAGACGCACCACTTCCAGAAGCACTACAACATAGTCCTAGTGCAAGAATTCGACGACCACTACGGATCAAAGACAAGCGCCGGAACGGGAGTTGGGAGTTTACTCCTATAACCTCAACATCAGAATATCCAGACCGCTAGGTAAACTCAACAGCGTCTACCAGGCGGAAATGTGGCTATCATCCTAACGTCGGACCGTTAGGATGATACCCACATTTCCGCCTGGTATATACCATAGAAGCCAGGGAGTCACGGATACCCACATTCGTATACTCTCCGATAGTGCCTCAGTTCTCCAATGCCTAAGGAAGAATTAAACTACCTCGAAACTCATACAAGAATGTCACAATGCACCCGAACGCGTCACGGTGACCAACCGCAACACTGACGCTGACGCCGCAATGGATAAAAGAACAAAGCGGATCACTGGAAAAAACGCGGCCGATGAGCTGGCCAAGAGAGAATCTGGTGCTGTGGCAGTTGGACCTGAACCCATAGTACCACTCCCTTTCATCCAGCTACGCTCATGGCTGCAAGAACACAACTACAAACGTGCAGAACGCTGGTGTGCCTTGAGACCAGGCTGCAGGCAGTCCAAGGAGGCTTGGTATAATCCTAGACAGGAGACTGACCTGGCGCCTTCTGCGACTGGATAGGGGCAGCCTGCGAATGGTGGCGGGGACCTTATTTTTTTTTTTACTATAGATAGGCACGCGTTTGACCACTATCTCACCTGATGGTAAGCGAGGATGTGGTCGAAGATGGAGCACGCTTGCCTAGAAATAACCTTTTCACTCTTGATTTAAAGACTCCCAGTTTGTAGCTATCAGGAAACACAGACTCCGGCAGGGAATTCCACTCCTTAGCTGTACGCACTATGAATGTGTTCCCAAAACGTTTTGTGCGTATGGGTGGGATGTCCACCATGTACCGGTGGCGCAGCGCCGTTCGCACCATCACTGGGCACTGCTCATTGAACAAACACTTGCTCACGATAGGTATTACAGACAGTTCTCTGAGAAGAGCATGCATGGACGAGGAGGAAACGGTATCGCACGTACTCCTTGAGTGCGAAGGTGTCACCGAAATACGGAGGCTAACAATAGGCACACGAAATTCGCTCACAGATGTACTAAACACATACAAACACATATTTTAACCTTACGTAGTGACTCAGATATCAGACCTAGACAAATGACGTAGTAATAAAAAATGTATATTTATAAATTTTTCTTTGGCCGGCTACTTTGGATTTTGGTCCAAAATGTATGAAGCTTGTCAGGTCTCCTTTATAACTTATATTGAATAAATATCACTCATTAAAGAAAAATCTAACAATTTGTTTTGCTAATTTTACAGGTTTGATGCATCTAGGCCCCCTCCTCCATTGCCTGCAAATGCAACTTTTAATAAAAATGGAGCCATTAAACGATCTGCAGGGCCTTGCGAGGGTAAATACCAACTGTATTAATAAACATTTTGCAAATTTTATCAAACCAATATTTAAGGAGAATGGATACTGAAGTTTGGGAATTTACTCCACCCAGCTATAGCTATAAGATATAAACCAATAATTATATGCTGATTTTATATCATATAATAGTATCAAATACATGAAACCATCAACATTTTCCCAAAGTTTTGTAAATTGATCACATTCTGATGTAAATTTTTAAATAGTTACAATGATGCTGTAACTAATTAATTACTTACACAAAATCCTCCATCCATTGGTATAAATCTTATTGCTATTGAGAGGTGGGGCAGATTGACTCAGTTAAATTCAAAGGAGTTAATACTTGCTCAGCGAAAAGCAAAAAAGAATATCTTAATTTGTTTTCATTATTAAATACAAGAAAAGTCAAAATCCTAAGTAATAATTCTAGCATGCGCGAATACTTAGCACAGAATACTATGGAATACCTTAAATATAATTATGGATTAACTGTGACATGCAATATATCTTATACAATTTTATTACTTAATCAGTTTACGTTTTGTGTGTACAACAGAGATTTCTGTTTCTGATAAGTTGTAACAACTTTATCTACTAACTTGCTCTGTTTTATCTTATATTTGTACTGTCACATTCATTTTATCAAATATCAGTTTTCGCAATTAAATCATCCAAAATAAAATATCAGGAAATCAAGATTCTTTCAAGTAAAATATCCCATCATTGATTTATGAGACAAATAGAACGAATTTGTGCTTCTTGTAAAAGTTCCTGGTCTAAACACAGAATCGACCATATATAATTAATAAAAGCCGGCCAAGTGCGAGTCGGACTCGCACACGAAGGGTTCCTTACCATAAACTTTATTTTTTATATTTGAGTTGATTGAATGAAAGGTAAATTGCGTTTTACGATTTATGACGTATTAAAAAAGAACTACTTACTAGATCTCGTGCAAACCAATTTTCGGTGGAAGTTTCATCTTAATGCGGTTCACAGAATACACCTCCTTACCAATTTTCAACAGTTCTTATAGTTTCGGGAAAAAAGTGGCTGTGACATACAGACAGACAGTTATGACGAATCCATAAGGGTTCCGTTTTTTGCCAATTGGCTACGGAACCCTAAAACAAGCTGAGAAATGAATATTTCCTTTGAATTTACACATAGCAGTCTTTTGCTTATTTGGTCCTCAAAAGCAGTACTGTCGCTAAGTTACAATAGGATGACAAACATTTTTAGGGCTGGTATGGGTACTCCCAGCTGATAACAGACTCGGGCGCAAGTATGACAGTTAGGTTAGTAGGGACCCGTGACTAGTAGACTTGTATAATTATATCAGAAAGGTTACATCAAAAATAATTTTATACAGGCTGATTTTTCCAAGTGGGTGTGTGGATGTACAAATCCGAAACTATGAGGAATGACGAAAAACATTTAAAGTAGTCTCGGGCTCGGTGAAAACCAAAATTGCACAATTGGATTTTTGACCTCCTTGTATCGAACCCGTTGATTTTGGAAAAAATCAACACTGTGTACCTACACTATCTGGACGTAGCAGGATTGGGGGAGTGTTAGATTCCAAACTGACAGAAACCCACCTGTGTGTGTTCCTTCAAATGCTCTTTGCGTCAACCCTGACAGACCGTCAAAAAATTGTGTTAAAATTTGAAGCTTGACAGTCGCTCTCAAATACATGTCTGATTTATATATAATATGGTCCATACTAGTAGTTTGATGATGGTTAAAAGCATTCATGATAGTCTATTCAGCTTTATTAATATAGGAATAAAAGGCTTTTTAAGGGTACGTGCCCAAAGGGTGACCCATGAGATCCTATTTCTAAGCCTCCGCTGTCCGTCCGTCCGTCCGTTTGTCAGTGGGCTGTATCTCATGAACCGTAATAGGAAGACAGTTGAAATTTGAACAGTGTGTGTATTTCTATTGCCGCTTTAACAAATATTAAAAATTAAGGGGACTATACAAGAAACGTGTGTTTTTTCGGTTTATGGTACAGAACACTTCGTGTGAGAGTCCGACTCGCACTAGGATTCTCCCTCATAACATGGAGACGCGAATGCTCTCTGTGGGTCCACTTTTTCGAATTATTACTTGCCCGTACCGTCGGGCCATAGTCGAAAATTATGAAGCCACACATTTAGTTACATTACAAAATTATGTTTAAGAATATCTTATTGCTGTCTAACTTTTATCAAGTTTAAAATGACAGACAGCTGGTATTCATAAAATTATTGAAAATGTGTGAAAGACTAAAATAAGCAATACTTGAGCATTTAACCACTACATTCCATTTTCCAACAATATATGTACAACTTCTATACAATTGCGTATTTTTAATAAACGTCAGCTACCCCATCTTAATCACATTAAATATATGTTCTTAAAATGCTATTTTGATGTGCCATTTCCTTAAGCAATAGATTTGTTGAACGCATAAACATTAAAAATACATTTTAATTTGCAATTGCGTAATTTGGCATTTTATTTAACACTAACAAAGTCACAAATAAGTACCAAGTATTAATTTATAGGAAGTGCATGTTTGAAGTACTGCAAACTGAAATGGGAAGATTGTATCTGATTTTGGATCCCGGGAAAGTGTCTTTACAGCGCGCATTAATTCTGAAGTTGGGGGGTTGTGAAATGTAAACTACAATGCTGGTTTCGTAAGAATGTTTCATTATACTTAATGACCGCAACAGTGATATAGGTTCCTCAACAATTGTACTGTAGTTTAAATATGTCTATTTGGCCACATGCCAAATACTGGTATTGGATACATCCAATTCGACTTCCGATAATAAGCATACAAGATATTTTTATGCTATTCTATTATATGACGATCCTCAGAAATTTGGTTGGGTCCGAAATCAGATATAAAATTAAACTCATTTCTAATGCGGAGGTTTAACCAAGGATGATTAAATAAACCAGAAGCCCACATGACAAATCACACTACGCGAAACATCAACTTTCAGCATTTTCATATGTAATGTGCTTATTTATAATATTTACAATTACGACACAATACATAATTTGAAACGGAAATACCAAAAATTATTTAGCGATCCTTGGTTTATACGACAATTTTGTTGGTTAAAGTTCAAGTTCTTTAACCGCTTAACAATGAATAAGTTCCATGCAGTTTGCTCATATTTATAAGTAATACAAGAAACTTAGGATAGCTAATGTTATTTGCTTGGCGCGTATTTATTTTGTTCCCAGCCGGGCCAAGCAAAATGAGGAAAGCTGAGTGCTCCAAAGTAGTTGACACAGTCTGCGAAAATTGTATCCAGCGGGAAATCAGGTTTGAAATGATAAGATTCTTCTCCATATTAATTTGTACGCATGATATAATTTGAGATATATTTAAGTAATAATTGACGCTGTGTTATTTTACCGGGAATTTATGATTGATATGATGACGTATGAGAGTGGTCATGAATCGGCGAGTGTTTATAAGCGAAGCGCGTTCTGATTCCAATTATAATATTTTGAGAAGCGAATTTTTAGCATTCAGTATGTAATAATGTTTATATATTTGCTTGCATAATACAAAATTTTATACATACGCAGACTACATCGTTTAGTTTAATTGATCGGTTTATACAATGAAACATAACGTTAATGAATTTAGTGGTAAATTATCCGCGGGTTTGAACTGAAAATAAAATGCTGTGCGATATACTAAGTAAAGCAAAAAATGACTATCGAAATAACATAATGAGACTAAACACTTTTTCGGAATAGTATTCCTTATTTGAAAGCACTGTGCTATTTAATGATACGTTACGTTTTCATCACCAAAATCGTAATAAAGAAAATTCACGCAAGCAATAAAATATGGGTTGAGCCTGCACAGCGATGACAATAAATTAAAATTCTGAATAATGATACAGTGGCTCTTAATTTCATGATGTAGTGTTGTAGAGCGTTGTCGCGCCCGTGGTGATCTGTTCACCAAACTCGTAATCATCACGACTGTACGGTTGATTGGAGATCGCTTAATTGATATTAGAAAAAAATAGCTGCTACACGCTAACACACCCGTTCACTTGTATGAAAAGCATTGTATGACTAAACTTTTCAATATATCTTCAGAATTGAGCTGTTACATCAAGAATTGCAAAAATTGGAGTGTGAGGCCGAATACCAATCCTACATTCATGAGAAAAAGTCTACAGAAAATGCAAATGGTCGCCTGTTGTTGAAGTCATCTGTAAGTCCGGAGCTGTTCCGCTTACTGGATGAATATATAGAGGTACCACACAATATTTTATCGAAAACCTTGACTAAAATATTTTCACACTATTTTGGTGCAATGAAATAATGTGTTGTGTTCATACAGGGCTCAGTTCCGCAGCCGCAAGTTCAAGATATGCTGCCTCAGTACAGCCAATCACCAACGTTCATTTCTGTAAGTCGTGTTGTTTACTACCAAGATATTATACAAATTCACAGGTACTCAGGAAACGGATACTCGGGTATTTATCAAATATATTAAAATAGTTAAGTAGGAACTTAACCCTCCAATAACAGTTTGGCACTTGTCCCACTGCTGGCGAGGAAGCGAGTAGCTATCGACAATTTGCTCGCTGAGGAAAGGGACAAGATATAGATCTCGTTAGTCGATAGCTGGCTGTTCACACTGACGGTGGTGAGCGGCTTACCTCTAGTTGATCGCAGCGACACTCTGCGATGCTCGCTTGGCGTTCGGAACTCACCAAACAGCGGTAATTTGTACCTTTAGTGCGGGCCGGAGCGAGTATTGTGAGTAAAAGCCCGTCGCACAAAAGCACTCGCTGAAAGCCGAGCGTCAAAACTATTGAAACTTTTCACTCGCTACTCGCTGATCGCCAACTGTTTCGAGTTTGAAGCTTAACTCGCTACTTGCCCAGACGCAGTGGGGTACTGTGTACCGTGTATTAGCGATTAACACAGCTAGGTAGACTTTTCTACATAGGTCTTTCGGGGCACTTGCACCGCTTGCAGGTAACGATTTCATTATGTAAATGAATTTACAAACTCTTGGAGAGGATACATATATAATATACTCTCTGAAGGATAGATTCTGGTCAACTAAAACACCTAGGTATTTGGTAGAGTTGATTCTATCTATAACATTACATTTACAGATAGTGGCATTGCAGTGGGTGCTGTGTATTTTTAATTTCTTTATTAAAAAAAATAAATAAAATTCATTTATTTCAGGCCATGAAACCCATAGACAATTAATACAATCAATTAGATAAATAACAGTAGCTCACATTAATTATTATGAATTTACATTTAAATTTTAGAAACATTATACCTATATTATTCAATTGATTAATGTTAATAGATTTAGATTCACACAGCGATAACGACTGATGTAGAAAGTGTTGAAATTGGTTTTTTCGACGTTTAGATTCAGTAAATTTTTGTCGACCCAGTCAGTTATGATGCGATATTCTCTGGTACGTTGTGCCAACGTAATGCCTGCCATATCAAATCCCTTGCAACTCGGTCAATTGCTTTCTCAAGGTCGATGAACACCATATGAAGATCAGTCCCTCTGTCCCGGTATTTATCTATTAAGATTCTTATGGTGTGGATGGCGTCGGTGGTCGACTTTCCTGTGTCAAATCCGCACTGGTTTTTTGTGACCTTAGTGATTTGAAGAAGTCTCCCATTTATTACTCATTTCCATATTTTAAGAGTGTGAGATATTAGTTTAATGGCGTGATAATTTTCACACAGTCTGATATCTCCTTAGTTTTCGTAAAACGGGACTAGGTAGCTTCTTCTCCATGACTTTGGTATACCCTGGGCCACTATCAGATTGAAAAAGTCTGTAAGGAAAGTAATGCCTTCGATTCCCAATTTCTTCCATAACTCCGAAGGGATATCATCGGGCCCCGTAACTTTGTGGTTGGCCATTGCCTTAACAGCAGCTTGTACCTCCTCGGGTGTTATGCGCGGTATCGGGCCTTCCGTTGCAGGCATAGCTTCGGGAAGAGGTTTGCGAGGATACGTTTCATTTAGGAGCCGCGTGTAGTATTCCTCCCATCTTTGTTGGATGTCTTTATCAGATGTGATTAATTGGTCATTTTCATTCTTAGGCCCGTATTACAGAACTACAATCAATACTCAAGCATTACTTAAAACTAGTCTCAGATGGAGTTTTAATTTTAGAACTTGACTTGAGCAGAGAAACTACAATCAAAAATCACCTGAGCAATGTCACTTTCAAATGACATTTTTTACGTATTACAGAACAGTGCTTGAGGCTTGACTGAGCTCTACTCAATGTGTCCTTATTTTAAAAGCACAATCAGCTCAGAATCACTGCTTGAGGCGAGATTTGATCTTTGTTTTCGCAAGTGTAGTCGAGACCCCGCTTGAGCATAGATTCTCATGAAAATTGTGGTCGATTTGGAGTAAATCGAGTACCTACCTAATCAAAACGGATATATTTGCACAAGTAGATTATTATAATATTTTTTTTAATAATGAGACTTATCTAACTTACTTAGGAATCAATTTGCGAATAATTAAAACAGCCACTGAACTTCACTCGAAATAATCCCGCCAAAAACACTCCGTTTCACAGTTTTTCTGTCCACAGAACATAATATGTACCTACTCTGAAGGGTTAAGGGTGGCTGTCAGTGTCAGTAACGTCGTGTCGTCCGCCTACTCCGGTTTTGATCGTGCGAAAAAAAAAAAGAATTGCAATAAAAAACAAACTATTGTTCAGGGTTACCATAATTATTGCTTACTCACGTAATCAGAGATCAAAATCTCTACTCAAGCGTAGTTTCGTTTGATTTGAGTTTGAGGATAGTTCTAAAATAAACTGAATGCTTGAGGCGAGATTCTTTGCTCAAGCAGTAATCGGTTGAACGCAGTTTAAGTAGTACTTGAGTAAGGTTCTGTAATACGGGCCCTAATGTACTTGACGATTTTCACATCCTTGCCGTTGGTATTCCTGAGTCTTGCTATCTTAAAACGTCTCTGTCGTTGGTGGACTCTCCGAGTCTGGAGTAGGTGTCGTTGTCGCTGCTAGCTTTCGCCTGTGCTACAGCGTGTTTTGCCTCTTTTTGCTTCTTTGTGCGCATCTTTATCATTGTCGTCATTTGTTTGCTGCCACAGCTTAAAGAGACCTTTTTTTGCTGTTTTTTATTTTTATCGTCTTTCCACCAGCTCGTTTCTTTGTTGTTGCATAAAGTTCCTTTTGATACGCCCAAATGTTCAGCTGCTTTCTTCTGGCAACAGCTCGCGAAAGCTTCCCACATAGTGTCGGCTTCACCTTCATTTACTGGCATGTGGGCTATGATTTCGTTAACTTACTGGTTCAAAAGAAAATGAAAATCTTGTTTTTTGTCGATCGTCCCAACTGAGAGATCATTATTTTGAACTATATTTAATAAACCAAAACTTATAGGTAGAAGGTAACATCAGAAATTGTGAAAAATGTTGTACTAAAATTTTACGAATCAGTCGTCCCTGTAAGTGTTATACTTAAAAAGATAAATAATTTTTAAGTAAGATTTAAGAAAGTAAGATTTCAATCACGATTTTTGTTTCACAAATTTTCCCAGAAGCATAATTTGCAATCAACATGATAATTATTCATACTTCTTCAGTATTAGGTCGTGTTTTACAAGATCACTCTATTGAAAATTGTCCACTCTGAGTGATCCATATGAACCGTTATAAATCTTAAACGTGACTTTGAAACGAATCGAAATTTTGTTGAGCAGCTTTCACAAATCTTTCACAATTATTTAAAATGCAAATTATAAACACATACGCAGTATATTCTTGGATATGCGTTATGGCTTTTTCTTCAGTTGTCCAGATTGAGAGATCCAGTTAATGAGTTCTAATTTTCTTTGTTTAGGTTTCACAAATTGTTTACCTTACCATGAAGTTTTCACAATTATTTCCTAAATCCTTTTATAATTTGGTTGGGATTGGAAGAGATTTTCGAAAAGATATCTCAATCCACACGCACATGTTTCCATAGCTAAACTGACGTGGGCCCAGTTGTCTACTATCAAATCAGAAAAGATAGAATTGGGCCCAGGGCCGATTTTGTTGTAAAGATTTTACCCCTAAGCCGTTTGAGGAAAGATGTCCCCTCATTTTGTGAAAGGGACTTTCTGAGAAAGGGACATTCTGCAAAAGGGGACATTTTGCGAAAGGGACATTTTGCTACTTGCAGTCATTTTGAGAAGTAGTCATATTGCGACAGAGCCGAATCAATGTAACGTGCGATTTCGTAATTAGTGCGGCAGGAGTCCACACACAGAGCGCGTAGAGACGCGTGATGCGTGAGCAAGCGATGAAGCAATAGTTCGTGCCCATAGGAGCAACAGCGACAGCGATACTGTAACGGGTAGACCGGTCGGCGAATGCGATGACTCACCCGTGACAAGCAGCTGATCCGGGTTTATATATTTGGTTTCACTTAATACAGAGATATCTTCGTAGAATGGCGTCCAATTTTGATGAGCATCACACAGCATAGGGCTTTTCTTGAGCTTTACACTGATGTAACTTTATGTAGACTTGAGGACTTAATACGGAGAGCGTAAGTTGTGCTGCACACGCTACTGTAAGGGATCGTATTTGCTGTTTTGCGAGAGGTATTTAAAATAGAAAGATTTAGAGAACTTTTGAGAATAATTATATTTTACGTGTTTTCATTATCAGGGCAAATAACCGAATCTTTTATGAAAAATACAAACACATTCTTATGTCACTACATTCGAATTCTAACTTAATCTCTTTCTTCTTAAATCTTTCAAGGCTTATGACTTTGAGGTTGCACCTTCCAAAGAGGATCTCTGCATGAGCTACCCCCCGAAGAATGGAGGATAGTAAGAATGACTTTCTTGCAATCATACATTCTCAGCCTTGGAAGAGTTAAGCACCTACCTACTCCTAACCCGAAGTACCTACCGTAGACAAATGCAAGTACATCTTTAGATGCAGCTAGAATCATGCCTTGCGTAGACGAGTATCTTTGCAATGTTATTGAATGCTTTTGCTTTGCTTAATTAAACACGCAGGCATGTCCCAGCCTCAGTGCGATAAAACCGGAGTAAAAGTCACACTGTACTGCGAACTTTTACCACAGTTTATATGGTTTACAAGCTAACCTAACTAATCTAGGTGGTTGCTCGTCGGACGATCATCGTAGGTCTACTCTGTTAAAGATTTTAAATTTTGACTTTGAACTTACTCCAGTGATTATAATTCATAAGAACTGAAATCAATTGCCTCCATAAACAGTTCAATCAATGGTGACAACTAGCCACCCCTCGCGAAGGCTACGCCCCGTATGAAAAGTTAGTTTAACCGCCCATGGAGTCCTTTAATGGCATAAAATTAATAAAAAAAACTCTACCTCTAACACCACTGGAATGAGTTCACCCTAGCTAATATTTTTTTTTTACGCGCTCTTCTCAAATCTGGAAGCGCCCTTGAAGTCATCGATCACCGTACTAGTCCTTCTTCGAATATTACATGTAAAAGAAATCTCGTTCAATAATTTATTCAACCTACCAAACCAAAATAATGTTTGTTTACATCAGAGGATTACATGAAATTATAATTGACATCTACTATCTGCTTTGACATCCTACTTTTTCTGTTGTCATTTATGTTTTTTTTATAATAAAATGGTTTCAACCTATTTACATGAATATTAACTATATAACCTTATTCAATTTAATCTTTACAGGTTCTATACGAAAGCATAATCCTTTTGATTTTTTGACACAATATGACAAATTGTTTTTGGCTTATGTTTAACTTACCACCAGATATAGTAACATTTAGGAGACAAAAATAGTAAATGATCACCAAAATCATACCAGCATTTTAATGTAAAATTAAAATCAAAGTTTTTACATCTTGCTATCCTGTTTAAGCAAACTAATGTCAAACAAATCATTGTTAATCCAAAACTTTTAAGTAAATATAAATATAATATAAATATAGCTTTATTTTAATTTATAAGCTTTCTTTCATTTTTATTGGCAGCTATTGTTTGGTGTTTGGAGTTAAAAAAGTGTGAAATAAATAATTTTTTCCAAAAAAATATTCGAGAAGTAGCGCTCGCCGGCCGCTGCCGCGGCACCGCTCGCTTCGTTCGCTCGGCTCGCGCGCGGTTGGTCACAATTCTATCCTAACCTAACCTATTTTATCCAGTTTGTAACCCCAAGCCTACATTTTATGGCAATCACAGTAGTTTATTAAGGCAAAAATAGAGCATTAATTTGCTCGCTAAGATTTGGTGATCATTTACTACATTTGGTGTTCGAATACAATTTGAGGTGCAGTCGTGACTAAAATAGCTAGTACTATTGTAATTTGTAATTTTAGACTTCATTTTTCTGGTGTCAAATATATATTTTTGGTAAAAGAACTAAGGGTATCAAATCAAAGCATTTTATGGTGGTCATTATATTTAATCCCATTGTTTTTTATGTTGTCATGTCATCCTATGACAGAAATAATAAAAGTCAATCCTTCGTGTTTCGCTGCTATTAAAAATAAAATTATATGTTAAGAGATTAGCAGAAAACTTAAAAATAACTGACATTATATAAATCTATCAAGTATGATAAAGTGGAATTTCGAACAACTATAAAATCTTCAAAATAAAACGTTTCCTGACCTTATAATTGCGTATAATAGTTTCATATTTCTTTCTAAAATATCTTCATATATAAAATAAAGGTTGCTGTACTATCAAATCAGTAGTATAATGTTTTAGATGATTTGATATGTACGATTTTCTTTTATATATATAAATGTGTTTATAAATTTTATTTGTTTTTCTTCCAACCCTTGTTTTCCATTGGGCACGAAGAGAAATTTTGTAAGCACCATTCAAAGACTTACTAATAGCCTGTGTTAGTTGCGTCCTGTGTTTGTGTATAAAATTTTTCTACCAAATGAAACTGATATATTATTATTAGAAAGATTATTGGATGATATGGGAAGTTGCGCTTCCTTAGGGAACATCTCCTTCGGTTCGTCTTCCTGTGTGGTAGTCTCCTCAACTTGGGCATCATTCAACATGTGATCTAATACGCTACTACTGACAACCGATTCGTCATGGAGATCACATACAGGTTCAGACAGCAAAGTCGCTTGACATTCTAGAATAAAATCGGGAATAAATAATGGAATGGACACATCGGGTTCTTTCTCTTCATCCGTCATGTCCGCTTCCATCTCGCCCTCGAATAGGCTGCTCTCCACAGCTCTGCTTTACTTCGTCATCATTGTCATCAATGTCATCATGGTTTTGGATTTGTGGGTCGTCAATTTTCATACTAGAATATAATGGTGTATCATTATTCATATTTACATATTCCTGCTGTACGCATTCGTCAGACATTTCAGCGATTGTATCTTTGACATCAATAAAGCATTCCAATGACCGTCGTTTACACGAAATGCATTTACACGGGAATTCCTTTCTTATTTTGTCGCATAGCAACGAAAAATCTATACCGTCATGGTATATCGTATTATAAAAATATCTTGCAGCTCTCTGCAAAAATGCGCCCAAAATCAAAGAATAGTCGGCTTCTCGCCACTCGCTTTCGATAGCGACGAGCCTGAATTCGACTAAGAAAACTTCGAAGCATACTCGGTCTATACCGGTATATAACATAGACATTTTGCATACATATAAATTCTTTCTTTTAAATATAAAAACCACTTAGCTTTTGTTTCCAGGCGTCCATCCATCTAGCGCCTGAACATCGTTAGCATCTCGTCCTTTTCGAGATGATTTTATAAAATTTTCGTACAGTGTACTCGCCCTGTACACGCGAAATATCTGCTTTTCTCACATTACAAAATTATAATAATACCCGGCGCCTCCACCACTTGTAAGGGATCGTATTTGCTATTTTGCGAGAGGTATTACGTGTTTTCATTATCAGGGCAAATAACCGAATCTTTTATGAAAAAAAACAAACACATTCTTATGTCACTACATTCGAATTCTAACTTAATCTCTTTCTTCTTAAATCTTTCAAGGCTTATGACTTTGAGGTTGCACCTTCCAAAGAGGATCTATGCACTACCGAGTCGAGCGAGCGAATCAATTCAAAAATTAAAAGTCAAACTTAATATTATGTGGTTTTTTGTTATCCTTTCTTTGTTTTAGTCAGCCGATACTGTGCGACTGGCAGGCAAAGGCCTTCCTTAACTCCTTTGAGATATTTTTGTCACCAGCCGCATGGCTTGAACCATGACTTGGGATGGTTTCAAAACAATATGTTAAAAAATGATTCGTTCGAAACCCCCTTATCCAGCTCGCACTCAGACACAAACCGAAAACTCTTTTTTATTATATACTAGCTTCTGCCAACGGCTTCGTCCGCGTGATACCTAGGGAACAAACTTTCGCATTTATAATATTAGTAGGAAGTAGGATGTCCAGCACAGCGCTACATGGGCGGACCTAATGCGACAAGGCATCCCTACCAGTAAACCTTTGGGTTAAAAATATCAAAATGTTGGCCAAATATTGTTATTACCTTCTATTTAATAATTGAATACAATTTCTTGTTTTATAACTTTGGCAAGAGTTCCCCTTTGTAAGCTCACAATTATTAGAGAAATCGATGTAAGAATGGCATTTATTTATTTGTTGCTGTAATAACTCTTTTTTATTTTCCAGGAAACATCTACGGTGCCCAGACAGTTCCTACTACAGCTAATTAATAGCGTTTTAAAGCAAAGAACAGTGGTTGAACCTGTAAGTATAAAAGTAAATCTACACTAATATTATACAGAGGAAAGATTTGTTTGTTTGTATGTTTGTCTGAATTGAATAGGCTCCGAAACTACTGGGACCGTCTTGGAAAATTCTTTCACCATAAGAATCCTGCATTATCCCTGATGAAGATAGGCTATAGAATATTTTCATAAAAGTTAGGGATCCGTATGAAAAAATCAATAATGTAACCCAAGGTGTGAAAAAAAAATACCAAAAAAGATCCTTACATCGCGTATGCTGCTGAAACTATTGACAATAAATCAAAGTGATGTACTAAAGTCTTATAGAGGACATCAATATCTACTAAAAAGTCCGAAGGTTATATATCTAAATATTATGGTTAAGTCACAATGACAGCTTCTTTTTTTTTTTTTCAAATTATTTAATATAGGAATAGTGGTGATTTTAGTATCATGATATTTATCCTTATCTATTTAAGTTGTTGAATAATTAAGGTTAGTTAAGTACAACTGTACAAGTTAATTACACTTTAAATTATTCAAATTAAAACTTTCGTTTAAGGTGGAAGCGCCAGGGTAACTCGCGAAATTCTAATATTTTTATTCATTCAATAGGGCTCATGAAGCCCTATTGAATGAATTTTTCATTAAATAATTATTCAATAATAAGGCTTCATGAATTTAGAGGACTGTATTGATGATTAAAATGGTTATAATTCTTTACATAAATACGCGTTACGGCCGCGAATCATTTTTGTTCAACATACAGCTTCACACTGACCGGCAAATTGCAAAAGCATAAAAATATTTGAATTTCGCGGGCTACCCTACTACCGTCGTCGAACGTGTAGTCTATTAATAAGTAATTTACACGGGGAGATGAAGTTCGTGGAGTACTAACCAAACCCGCGCGAACGAAGTCGCGGGCGAAGTGCTAGCATAAAATAAAAAGAATCCTATTATCGTACGCTGCGAGTGTGACACACGTATTATCTTACAATGTTTTATGACTTTTCAGCCTCCTGTTGCTAATGTCGGAGTGGATGAAGCGTCACTGTTACACTCACTTACTGCACTTACCAGAAGAGCAAACCCAATCAGTCACACATCTACCGATGTTATTCAGGCAGTGTTGGAAGTAATTCGTAATTGTAAGTATTTGTTTTAAATCACTTTGATGAAAGTCATGGGCCGAAGAGGACAACATCCTTTTTTTTACTCCCAGTTACGTATAGTTTTAATGTAACATTATTTTTGTACTTTTAACTTGATTCCTGAAAATCTATACAAGCCAACAGACAAAAATTCAAAAAATTATGGAAATGGGTTCTGTTAGTTATCCTCTAACTCCTAGGGTCGGTATAACGATTTTACAAAAATCCAATGATGCAGTTGTAGTTTTCGGGCTCGAGACTCCTTTCAGAATTTTCGATATTGCTCATACACACATCAAAAAATATTTGCGATCACTAGCATAAGCTGTTATATTATTTTTAAATTTAACTTTAGCAAGAAAAATCTTTTTTGTGTGTTTTCTTTAAATGGGAAAACCCTGTTTGAAATTAAAAATAAAAATATTTTGCTTGAATAAAAATTGAGTAATTAATCAGAATGTAACAGGAATTTGATAGAAAGAGAAAATATTGTTTAACCAAACTTAAACAACATATTATTAATTAAAGAATTATATTCAATAAAATATAATTCTTCCCGTGGCTCGAACACATACGGAGATCCTCCTGGGCATGCTGAGGATCAAGTTATCCAGCATTTCTTGGGTAATCTGTCCGATTCTTGAATAGCGGCTTCCCAGAGCTCTGGCACTGTCTGGGGACGTGTCTGAAGGTTCCAAATAGCTCACTTAAGAGCATTCCAATTGTTTGGACTGCTGCCTAAAAGCGCTATAATACACTGGACAGCAAATAAACCGAGCCACCCGCTACCTAGGCACTCTAATTCGATTTTCTCAAAAACTAAAAAACCTACAATTATCAAAGTTGTATCTACAGAAAGTGCGTTTCATGGTGATTAAAATGAAACTCATTGGGCTTAATCAATATTTCAGTGTTTATTAACGATTTTACAAAGAAGAGTCGTTTTCCAGTCGTGACAATCGTTAGTAATGATAAAGTGAAAAAAAAAAAATTAAAGCCAAAAACAAAGACAAAATCAAAAAAAAATTTTTGATCAATATTCCGTATTCCCTCTCCTTGCTCGGATAACTGCCAGCATCCTTGTATTCATCGATCTTACGAGCCTGACGATAAAATCTTGAGGAATTGTATTCCACTCCTCTTCAATTGCGATTCGCAGCTCTGGAAGCCTTGTTGGAGCAGGTACCCGGGCTCGAACCCGACGTTTCAGCTCATCCCATAAGTGTTCTATCGGATTCAAGTCCGGGCTTCGAGCTGGCCAGTCCATCGTACGAATGCTGACGTCGCGTAGATACTGGGTCACCACATGAGCAACATGAGGCCGTGCATTATCATGCATCAATTGCATATCCTGTCCGAAATATCCTGCGTAAGGTACCACATGGTCTGCGAGGATTTCAGTAATGTAGCGATGAGAAGTCAGTCCACGTGTACGGCCCGTCGGTTCGATGAAAACTAACGCTGTATGTGCTGTTAACGAGATGCCGCCCCAGACTATTACAGATCTTCCTCCATAAGCAACAGTTTCCTCGATGCAACACTGAGAATAACGTTCTCCAGGGCGACGATATACTCTCTGACGTCGATCACTTCCATGTAGACTCACCCTGGTCTCATCAGTGAAGAGTACATTACTCCACTGCTCTAATGTCCAATCCCTATGCTCTCGAGTAAATTCAAGTCGTGCTCGACGGTGTGCTACCGTTAATGCTGGGCCTGTTGCAGCTCTTTTTGGGGTCAGGTTCCGTTCAGCAAGTCTCCTTCTGACGGTATCTGAACTTATGACCACTTGGCGTTCGTCACGCAGACTTTGTTGGACTTGAACTGCGTTGAGGTGGCGATTTCGCAGAACAGTAAGGTGGATATAACGATCATCTGCTGCTGATGTAGCCCTAGGTCTGCCCGTACCTGGACGGCGATCGAATGCTCCAGTCTCTAGGTATCGTCTGTAAACTCGTTGCACCGAAGATCTGCTGATTCGAAGTCTTCGAGCGACTTCACGTAGCGCAATGCCTGCTTGAAGTAATGCTACAGCTTGAGCTGCTTCCTGAGGTGTTGTATCCATTATTAATCGAAAAAAGTAGCAAAAACACACGCGTCTGAGCAAACCATGGACAAAAACTAAATAAATGATAAGAAATATCCGACTTCCCTCATTGTAGAGAAAAAGAACGCTAATTTAAAACTCTGGTGAAAACAGATCAAATCGTTAGCATTGTGTTTGTTGCTTGATTACAATGTGAGTTGACGGTACTTTCGAATTAATTTGTAGTCATTTTAATCACCATCAAACGCACTTTTTGTAGGAATAACTTTGATAGTTGTAAGTTTTATACTTTTTGAGAAAATCGAATCAGAGTTCCTAGGTAGCGGGTGGCTCGGTTTATTTGCTGACCAGTGTAGATTGCTGGCAGCCCATGACCCAACAATCAACGCTACTAAAATGAGAGCAGAAGTTCGGACCGCCTCTGGGCTTGAAGTTAGCTGACCATTCGGAATTGCTTGCTTGCTCGATTACGAGCACGGAGGTCTTGGCGAGCGCCTCTGAGTTCCTGGCAATGTCAACGAAGGAGATTGCAGTGGGCTAGGCTTCGGCAAAATGAAGAAGATTAAGAAGAAAACATTTGGCAAAACTGTCCCTTCCTTAACGTATAGCGAATCAGTAATCAGTACTCATCCAGATAACCGACGTGTCCGTGTCTGGAGAAGACCAGGAGACCTTGAAAGACAAAGAACTGCCACTGGATCAGTTCAGCAAGGCGGGAAATCGGTGTCCTTTTGGGGTGATATTATGATTGGAGCGAGAACGCCTTTGATCCCTTATCGAGGCTTCATGACAGCAGACATGTATAAAACAGTTGCTATTGGTGGAATTGTCAGACCATTCCGAGTACAACTATGGGCACCGATTTTTACTGGTCGATGATAATGCGCCCGCACATCGAGCTCAACGAGTCAATGCTGCTCTACAAGAATACGACATCACAAGATTAGACTAGCCTACCGACTCGCCTGACTTAAGCCCAATAGAGTACGCGGGATGCTCTTAAGCGAGCTTTTTGGAACTGTTAGCCACGACCCCAGACAGTGCCAGAGCTCAGGGAAGCCGCCCATCAAGAATGGGTCAGGTTACCGAGTTATATTAAATATAAACCTTTTATTAATAAATTATTCTTAAAGTTTGATTTAAGCAAAAGACTATTTCTTTTGCTTTCTATCAAATTCCTGTTACAATTACATTCTGATTAATTACTAAATTTTTGTTAATATAAAATAAAAAGGTTTTTATTTTTTTATTTCAAACAGGGTTTTTCTATTTAAAGAAAACACACAGCAAATAATTTTTCTTGATCAAGTTAAATTTAAAAATATGTAACAGCTTATGCTAGTGGTAGCAAACGTTTTTTGATGTGTGTAGGTTCGGATTTGGCCATGAAGGCACACTTTAAAATTCATATGTGTATAGATATCTATACATATTTGCTTTGGTACTTAACCAAAGCAAATATGTATAGATAGATCTACCTATACTTAATCATCGTAGTGTCTGATTCAAAGCGTTTTTTACAGGCGTAATACTAATAATGCTTTATTTAACATACACAGTTACTCAGTAGTTCACATATAATGGGCTGGAATTACACTAATAATGACCTTATCAAATTATTAGCGGTTTTCAAACAAGGCCCAGCCTGATTCTTGGTGCTCCAAACAATTCCAAAAAAATCCATGTTACGCGTGGCCTGCTAGCGCTACGTGGCAATTTATTACGAGGCCAAATAAAAAAAAAAGATCTGACATAACCAATAGAGCTAATCTAAAAAAACGGTCTAGAGCGTGTCGAACTCACGCATCGAGGCTATCGTACCATCATAATAAAACGTGACATGTTTTTATATTTTCATCGGCGAGGCCTTTGTAGGGACTACTCACACTTTTTCAGCTCCATCCGCGTTTCGCTGAACATTTCTGATCACACTTATACAGTTCTTCTACTATCAGCCGCGTACAGCGTCGTAAGAATGAGAAAGGCGCTGAATATGCTGCGAAGACTAAGATGTCCGTGACTACCGCAGGACCACCGACGCCAATCGCTTCCATATTTGGTAACTAATTAGTACTCAATGGGTACTAATTGTTAGTACTCGAGCAAAAAAAATTGTACCTCCATAGATTTCGAGGAAATCGACTTTGATGGTGGTCTGGAGGAAGTTAGAGCATTTAGCCTAGGCGGTAGTCACGCTCTTTACTCATTTAGTATTGTGCTCTTAAAATAGACATTTCTATGTGCGATACTTTTATCGTTTGGCTTCTTGCAGAAGAAATAGATAAAATTAAAATACAAACGACACTGGCTCGACCCAGTACAGGTACAGTCTAAGAGCTAGATTGAAGGATTTAGAATTTTTCTCTCTCTGACAATTCTACGGACTTTAGACCGATAAAAGTAGAAGTATAATTCACATATTATTAGAAAAATTTTTTTTGCCAATTTCTTCGATCTAGCTCTTTTTTATTTATTTATTTGAGAAGACAATTGTACTGTGAGGATTACATTATTAAAATTAAATTAAATATAAGGGCAGTTATAGTACAACCCACTACGTTTCCATGGAAAACAAAAACAAAGTATTGGTACAGTGCAGGTAGGTACAGTAAGTATTATGAATTTAGCAAATAAAATTTATTCTTTTTGAATTTATTTTTTATATTAAAATTAGAAAAAATGGAATTCGAGGAGCTCGTGGCTAGATAATAAAAGCCGCACGGGTCGATTTTCAAGGTTAAGCAACGCCTGTCAAGGTTAGTCTGTGGATGGGTGACAATCTTAACATACTGAGTTTCCTCCGTGCCTCGGAAAGCACGTTAAGCCGTTAGTCCCGGCTGTCATTTGTAGATCTTTGGCAGTCGTTACGGATAATCAGAAGCCAGTAAATCTGACTCCAGTCTTGCCATGAAGTACCGTGTTACCCAGTTAATGGGTTGAGGAGGTCTGGTAGGCAGCCGCTCCTCGTAAAATACTGATATTCAGCTAAATCCGGCTTGACTGGAAGCCGGCCCCAATATAGTTCGGAAAAGGCTAGCCTTTTCCCTCAATTCCTTTTTTCTCATCATCTGGCTAGGCAGATGAAAGAGAAAAAGGAATTACAATATCATTAATTAAATCAAATTCAAATTTAATAAGTAACCAAATTGTTAGTGAAATCAAACAATAACAAAACAAAACAAAACACAAAAATAATTAAACTAGTAATTAAGATTATAGTTATTAAGATCAACGTTCCTTATTTTTAAGGTGTCAACAAGGGCTTTTTTAAACTTATGATGAGGTAAGGCAAATATGTCTATATTAACAAAGTGCTAGTTAAATATTTTAACTAATCGCTGGAGCGGCGCTCGCTGTCCCGCATTCGTACGACATGGGGTAGTCAGACGCGAACTTCTCGTCTCATAACCTTTCGGGGCACAACATAAAATAGGTTAATGACTAAATCTTGACAATCAAACCTATTGTGGATCAATCCTCCAAAGGCTTGTAGCAATTTGCGCCTTGACTCTAGCTTTATTAAATTAAACTTTTTTAGCAACTCTTCATACCGCTGACGAACCATGTGACATTTATACTGCAATCTTTTTAGAAACTTGCGCTGATCTTTTTCAACTGTGTCAGCATATTTCGCATAATAGGGATCCCATATCATGCAGACTTACTCTATTTGTGGACGAACCAAAGAATTAAATAGATATAAGTATGTACCGGGATATTTAAAATCAGAAGCGGCTCTAAAAACTGAAATGCTTTGAGAATAATTTGTAGGACTATAAAAGGTCAGTTATCGGGGCGACTTATCGAGAAAATTTACGATTAGTGTAAAAATTTATGAAAATAACAAAGAGTTTTGAATAAAAAAAACATGTTTATTTTCAATTGAGGGTAGTTCCACTATTTTGATTTTATAAAGACGCCCCAATTACTTCAAATTATTATGAAATTAGTTTAATCGCGATAGACGGTTTAGTTTAAAACTTAAACCGTTTTGTTTACACTGGCGTCAGAGTAGTGAACAAATAAAAAAAACAAAACATAATTCTTTTTTTTTTAATTAGAGTTTTTTTAACACTTTTTCCGTCGATAAAATTAAGCATAGTTTCCCTCATTTTCGTGCACATTATAAAGACTCACACTGTATGTATAACTTTCCCAGAGAATACCACCGAAAACGGGTACTCTGGCTTTCGCTAGCCACGCCCGCTTCGGCCACTTTGACAATAAAATTGGTTTATACATATTCAACATCAAAATAAAGAAATAAAAAAAAAATCTGACTGTTACTAGATATAATGAACAATAATCCGCCGGCAATTTGTGTTAATAGCGATTTTTCAATTAGTTATGCAACAGCTATTTAACATTTTTTCTGCTTGAACATGAACGTTGCAAATGTGATAATTGTTAAACTATAAATCTGAGTCATTTTCCCTCAATGGAGCTATTCTTGAAAGGTTTCAGAATATATCCTCGTTGGGAAAACAAAATTATTTATATAATTAATATTTTTATTAACGATTTGCGTAGTTTAAAAATTAGAAATTTTGAATTATTCAATCTTTAATTTCTTCGTTTAACAATACAAAGCTGCATAAAAGGATTATTTTTCCTATTTTGTAAAAAATAAAAAAAAATGCGTTTTTATAAGGTAATTAAATTTGTTTTTTGGAATCCTAATACTTGATACAAATAATGACAGTATAAAAAAACGATCCTTAAAATATAAAAAAAAAAATCGTTCATTAACATTTTTTGAAGTCCACTCATAATTAGTATTACGGAACCATTTTTATAACATTATTTATCTTGTCCTTCAAAAAAAAAATGAAAGGGATTGGATTAATTTAATTTTTCGCTTATATCGTTTTTCGTAAACGATGTCTGTAAAAAGCACACTTTTTCAGAAATCAGCAACAAACATTACATTAGTTCCACTACCGGGCTAGAAATGTCGCTGATTTAAGAGTTTCCTCCACACAAGTTTACCTCCCCGAAGTACGTCGCAATCGACTGCGCAGGATGTCAATTTGACAAAAAACATATGACAGCGCATGCGGGGACATGTCGCGCATGCGCGTGTTTAATGTCATCTCACTCGCTCGTATACGTTCGATGCACACGTGTGACCCGCTTGCTCAATGCAATACGACTGTTGATGCGAAAAATGTTACATGTTATTGTTCTTTTTAATTAATTATTTTGGTTATATTCTTACTACTTGATTTGTTTTTTGTGGTGTATTTATTTTTAGGGTTAGGTACTTTTTGATATTGCGATTGCGGTCGTCACTAAAACCTAACTGCGGAGGGGTAAACAACGGTGATGCGATCTGTACGCCGCACTGTTAAAATTCTCAACGAATAAAGGCCTTGCTTATGAAAATAAAAAATAAACATTTCACGTTTTATGTGATGACACGGAACCATTGGTGCGTGAGTCCGACCCTCTCTTGACCGGTTTTTTGTGACTACGGCGCAAAAGGCACACGAATTCCGCGGTTACATGATACGAATACGGTTACATAAAACGAAAGAATTTCTTTGTTTTGCCTAGTAAACAAAAATCGAATTCGCGATTAACATGTCAAGAAGCGCGGTGACAGCAAAACGTGTTTCGTCAGGCTGTGAAACTTACAATCAAACTAGTGCTAAACAGTATACGTACTTTATCCTGAAGTGATCTTTACAATGTTTTATGATTTGTGTTAGAATTTTGTGTGTGGTAGAACCAGTACTTAACAGTCGTAATTTTTTTCAGCGTCAACTTTAAATTCCGACCGAAGTCAAGCAAGTGAATCTCGCGTAAAAGAAACAATAAACTCAGACCGCAATAGACCGAGTGCTACAAATATGAACAGCAGTGCAGTTAACAGATTCAGCCATTTCGTGAACGGTCATAAAGCAGAGAGTGGTCATCCGGTAGCAAGCTCCAGCAGATATCCGACCACTACTAACGTTGCGGTACGAACGTATTCGAGCGGAACCAGTAGCAGCACAGCCTCGCTCACGCAAAGCGCAGCGCATTTGCCGACGTTGGCGCATCCTGTTAGCGCGAACCACCCTGCCGGCGCTCCGCGCCCGCCGAGTGCCACCCACCCTCAGAGCGCGCCGCAGCCCCCCAGCGCGCCCCATCCTCTCGCTGTAAGGGCGGCGGCCGCTCCGGCCGCTTACATGCCGTACCAAGCGGCCGTTCCGCCGCCACCCAATCGGACCTACTACCCGCAGCAATATCAGACCACCTCCAACCGTAAGTAATGGAATTGTCACAGAAAAACAATACATATTGGGCATACAATGTCTTAAGCATAAGCGGGAAACAAACTGTCTGCTTCGGTAGGCTTTCTTCACTATAAATGACGCTGAACTCGAAATTTATTATTTTACAATTTCGAATATTTCCAAAGGTATTATTGATCTAGACCACAATCGAGAGTGGTGATTTAGACGCCAGAAATATGTAATTCAAATTGTAAGAATGGCAAAATGTGTAAGTACTCCAAAGTTTAAAGCAAATAAAATACTCAGTCCATCCATGGTTTACGATCAAGCTAATTTTCCGTGAGTAGCTTCATTATGATGAGATGCCCAACAACTTCCTGTACGAAAACTCTCGATTGTGGTAAAAAAGATAACACATGTTGATTTGACGAGTTGAACGACATTGGTCAAGTCAGATATATATTCGTCAATTCGTCAAATTTGATATGTCAAAGCTGTAGTCCGTCAAATCGTATTTTTGTCCAATTACGAAATTTGCCAAATACGCTGTTGGTCAATTTATTTAAGTACAATCAGCTGTAAAAATTAAAGTACCACGATGTGATATTTTTAGTAACTCATTTACTCAATTCATATTTATAAACCGACTTCGAAAAGGAGGAGGTTCTCAATTCGTTGGAACCTTGTTTTATGTATGTTCCCCGATTACTCGAAGATGCCTTGACCGATTTGGAAAATTCTTTTATGTTTGAAAGAGTAGACTTCCCAGGTAGTCCCATGACCAGAAATTTTAAAGGCACTCTTGAAGCGAGATGGGGAGTTTTTGGAAGAGTATTTTCTCGGAGTGGTGCCGTTTTAATTTGGCGAAGATCTGATGAAAAACTCCGGAACTCCTGAATAAATGATAGCAAATAGACCGGGATTGTTGAAATCGCATCTCTGTCTATTGTTTACACCAGTTCATAACATAATATCACGCCGCCGACACTGTGAAAGAGTACGCACATGTCAATGTAAATTTAGATTGTGGAGAATCACCACTAAAACGTAAAAATTAACGACAGACGTCGGGTGTATTTTTTTTTATAAAAAAAAAGAATACAACCGACTTCCAATAAACCGGCCAAGCGCGAGTCGGATTCAGCCACCGAGAGTTCCGTACAAAGGAGACCTGACAAGCTTCATACATTTTTGGACTAAAACCCTAAGTAGCCGGCCACAGAAAAATTATACGTATTATGATAGTAATGATAGTACATAACTGCCTAAACATTCCTCTAGGTCTGATATCTGAGTTACTACATAAGTTTAAATTGTTAGACCTTAGTAAAAAAAATTAAGAATTTAAGCGTGTTTAGGACATCTGTGAGCGAATTCCGTATCCCTATTGTTGGCTTC